>OU342977.1:22547500-23891666 GCA_910592155.1 Ypsolopha scabrella
ATGTGTCGGATGATTAAATCAGCCTTCTAATTGAACACCTAGGTCGTTTAATTCTTTTGCAAGATCAAATTTGGTCTAGTTACGTTCTGTAATAAAAAATAATAAGAATAATTGATTTTCATCAGAACTTTCACCGTTTTAGTTAAAAATCTTCGAAGTTTCTCATAAAGAAATTAACTTTTTATGAATTTTATTCTTTACACCAGCCGTTCTACTCAGTTTTAACACGTACACTTACCTTGTGTAGTATATTTATCTATGGTCAGTATTCTCACATAAAATTAAATTCCACCCACTCTAAGGCTGAGATTCAGAGTGCATTCCGAGTCCGAACTCAAGAGTAACTCAATCTTACAAACGTCACTCTAGTATGGGATCACGTCGCTTTTTGACGTTTGTAAGATCGAGTTCGGACTCAAAATGCACTCCGAATCCCACCCTAAGGTCTCTTGGTCCCGCAAACAATATTGCATACATACCTAATACCTTTACACAAAGGTTGCGTTCAACTATTAGGCTTAGCATCCTTTAGCCGCTTAAACAATCTAGCCTTCCAATTAAAGGAATGATTTAATCACAGGGCGGTGACATATAATGCTGAACGACTTTGCACTTTACCTGTGTATCGAGCTTAGAGAACTGAAACACGTAGCGCAATCGCTCCTCGATGAAATTTTGCCGATTTTATACTAAATAGCTTGTCAATTTAGACAACTTCTTTTTCTGTTTTCTCTTACCTTCGATCCTGTGTAAAGAAATAATATGAGACACGATCAGACAAAACAAGTCGAATTTATCCCTAAAATATCGAAGAAAAAAATGTAAGAGAATGACCAATGAATGACCATTGACCAAAGAGAAGATAAAGATAAGATTAGATGACTGACCTATTTTATTCGGCAACGGCCTTGAGTGCTGAGAATATTCCACTATTCAGGCGTTTATACACGAAGTTTCCGTAAATCGTTGCAAAGTTTCCATATTCCAATACGAAATATCTCATCGTCGGATTGACCGTTGGCAGCTTCTTACAAAATAAATAAATATCTATGACGGTGGAGACTGGCCAAATTATTTATGAGTAATACTACTTTCTCTTATCTATCTACTTCTTTTGTTCGTCATTTTTTCAATGGTTCTCTTAATCTTATGGCTGTTTTTCACTTGGGTACCGTTTAAGAACAAAATAAATGCTTACAGAAAGCCAGCTCCATACAGCCAGCGATTCCGGGCGCACGCACACAGACGCGTACGTACGTGCGACGATATGTCGGTAGGATTCGGTCGAATGCCAGTGCACGAGTCTACCGAGATCGTCGTACGTACGCGTCTATGTGTGCGTGCGCCCGGAATCTTCGTTTGTATGGAGCAGGCTTTCTGTATGTATTTATTTTGTAGATCGCGTGTCAATGAATCAACTTTATGAATAAACTTTACTCCTAAACCTCTTGCCCGCACTACGGTGAGGAAAAGTAGTAAGCAGAAACTAAGGTGAATGCTTTATATGCGGTGACTTTCGTTTATAAAGCCAAACTCATACTGGAGGCTCGGTAAGCATTCAGAATTAAGGTTTAATGACCCTGTAGAATGTTTTTTTGCTTCTACACTCATCTCGTATAAGTCGTATACTATATACTCTACAACCTCAACTCAATTAATATAGGAAGTCTACATTTTATTTTGCATATTTCACACAAAAAGGAATTTGGCTACATAAACGAAAGTTACCTTGTATATTCCAGCCGGGCATGGGAGGTACTTGAAATATATATGTCTGATGTTTTTGCAATTCTTTTCAGCAAAGTTATTGAACTTTAAAGATTTGGCTTGATTTAAAATTGAGAGTTTTTTCTTTTTTCGTAAACGAGATGTGGTTTATTTTATTTGTAAATGTGATATATCACGTGTCAGTACAACAAATATTAAGGTTTAAATTTCAAGATGGTTTCTAAAAACATGTTTAATATTTTAGTTGGTATCGAGAGGATATTTTTTGCATTTTTTTTATATTCAATTTCTATTTTTAGAAAATCTTATACCTACTTTTGGAGTTATTTAATAAAATGTGGGTTTGGTACGTTTTTGCTAAATTCAATTATTCACGTACCTATTGTACAAATCTCTAAAACTATCTTATTATAGTTAGAAATTCGTGAGTTTTTGCTGTAATAAAATATCAATAATTGCCTTTACTTTGGCATACTTAACTCTTTTTGACAAGTTGTGGATCGGTTGGTACGTTTTCGCTTAACTACGTCCTTGGTCTGTTTAACCTGTATTCAACAGTATCAATTTCTCTTCTAAGATGGTAAGTTAGGCCCTTTAATTTAAATACGAATAGACAATTTAATGTATACACATAAAATATATAATAAAAAGAAAACCAAACCCAAATCCGTTGAGTGGTTCTCGAATGTAAACAGAACATACGTACAGACAGACAGAGAAATATTCTAAAAACTGTACTTTTGGATTCAGTTCAATACTAAATAATGTCATCAGATCTCATTTGTTTCGCAAAATATTCAATTACAGATGATCATTTCATTACCTTATTTATAGAATATACCTAGATATAAATCATATTGGGTATATATAACGAATCTGTAATTTTTCTTCTTTAAAGAAGAAATATATCAATCTAAAGTAGCTCGTTGGCAATTTCCCATCCCTAAGCTATTCACAAGACTCAGTCGGTGTTGTCGAGTTTTCTCTGAAAAACTGATTGAGTTTTGAAAACAACATCTTGGCAATGTTTACGTTAAGTACCTAGCCATGCTCGTCAGCTTACTTTGCGGGTGATGACGTCATCGTTGCACGTAAACGAAGAAGGGTTACAGCAAGGAATACTCTGCGTTTGACACCTAACCTCATGCATTTGCAAAGCTCTCAAAACTTTTCGTAGCCCATTCGAATTCTATGAAACAATCGAGCCCTGTGTCTCATTTGCCACAAGGGCCATAAATTAAACTTTCGGTCATAATTTATGGGTCATTTATGAGCCTAGAGCCGGAGCACTCTTTAACAGAAGTGGCTCTGTTAGCTGCTCTATAAATAACTATGTAATATTTCGTAGAAATAAGTTTGGCGTTCTTTCAATTATGTAGCTTTCCACTTGAAATCGTCCACTTAAAAGTTTCAAGTGGAAGGGATATACCTGAACAAAATAACAATTTGTTATAGTATGAGAGCTAGTGGAAGTCAAAATGGAGTAACTTTAGACAAGCCCAGCTTCCTCACAGCCGTAATTCTTGGTTATTTAAACAAGAAAATTAAGACTGGCTGAGAAGCGGATTCTTTGGCTACTAGAAAGTACCAGAGTTTTTTTTATAGCATTTATATGCAACTTAGAATGTCTATCGTGTCGTAGTTTTTATCCTTTATAACATACTTGTGGAAGAGCCATTACGTTCGTTCGGCTCTTTCAACTGTCAGGGAGACCAAAGTACTTACCAACTTTTTTAAACTTACTTCGTATCAAACTGTAGTGTTTACTCACATCAAAAAGAGCCATCGCGGCCAATGTCCAGCAGTGGACGAACACGGGCTGATGGATGGATGTTTCAAGTAGTGAACTGAAATGTTGATACATTGTAGTTATTTAAATTACATTTTTTTTACTCTTTGTCTTGAGAAATAGTAAAGTTTTGTCTCAGCTAAAATATAATAAATAACCATTTAATTTTATCAAATTATTTATTTTTATCAACATATTAACTCATATTTTGTTGTAATTTGGCGGATGCGTCAGTGCCTCGATTTCCATCTGCGCGCGCATAGACAAAATCTCCGCCGCCATTTTTCAAAGAACATTGTCAATTAGCTGTGGTTTCGATTATGTGGAAAAATAAGCAGTGAAATTTTATTATTTTTCCTCGCAAGTGTGTTGAAAAACTTGCCTATCGGCTCGGGCTGCAATCCCGCCTCGACTGTAATGTCCAACGCAGCTCACTTGTATCATAATGCACTATTGACAGTAGAGTCTCGATAATCCGTATCCTGGCTAATCCGAACGTTGCTGTAATCCGAACTCTCTCTCTCTTACCGTGACCGCTGGTCGTATGTTTTGTATTCAGTTGCGAATGAATCATCTCGCGTGTACACGTTACTCTATGCTAAACTCCGCACTCTAACTTGCCTTTATCCGAAAATATGATGCTACGAGGGACTAAGGCTTTTTTTGGTCAATAAATAGAACCCGCCAAACTACAATTTATGGCTTCATGAATAAGTAACGTATTTCGTGGTTTAAATATGTATCGTATAGTAGCTCGATAAATATATTCTGTCAAAATATACTTGCTTGTTTTTTTTGCATAGGTATACCATAATCCGAATGCTCCGTGAGTCTGAGCAGGGGTTGTTTTTTGGTAGTTCGGATGATCGAGGCTCTGCTGTACGTACTTTGGGCAACATCAAATTTATGTCAGTAACTTTAGCGTGAAAACATTACGGTTACGTTAAAGTTGCGTTCACGTTAGATTTCGTATGGAATCTGAGAGCCGCCCCTACCGGACAGTAGTGGAACTCTTTAGATTCCATACGAAATTCAACGTGAACGCAATAACGTAACCGACATGTTTTTATTGTAAGGCTACAGGCCTGAAATAAAAAAATGAAAATTCTTAAGATTAAAAATTAATATAAATTAATAAGATTTAAAAATTCGTTTTTACTTAACTGTTAACAAGCAGTTTGCACGAATTGTTATAAAACGCATTTGTTGCGTACTTTTTATTCAAAAGTAAGGAAAACAATAATATGATGTGTATTTTGCACCGAAATCCTCCGTAACCACCTGTATAATGAAACTACGACCTGATAAAATTTCAAGTTGCCTATAATCTTGCCATTTTGTTGGTCATCAGCTCCCATACTATTGCCCAACGACGCGACGTTACTACGTTGCGTATACATCAGTGAACCTAGTCATAATATAAATAAGTAATAGTATTCTATCTCCATACAAACGGGCCGAAACGAACCCCCCCCAAAACTCGGTACAACTCGGTTTACGACAGTCGCGGTCACACCGCAGTTACGTACGCACGTTGTCACTGTGACGCTCCCGCGCATTCTCGTAAATTATGGTACGAAATTACAGAGTATGTTGTGCATTGTATGGTTGCTTAAATACAACTTTTATAATAATAATATAGCATTATCAAATACGTAAACAGTCATTTGACAGCCCTAGGGCGTGTTTAGGCGCCGAGGGGCCGTAGGTATTGATTTCAAGGACACCGCCTAGTTAAACTGCTGTTGTTACCTATACTGTGACCTAGTCAACACTTTGACAACTTGAAGGGAACTTGATTTTGGCGCTCAATAAATTACATTTCTCTTCACAATCCTGACACAAAAAAAACTTGAGCTCTTGAAAAGTGTAAATAACAAAACTATAGATACCATAGCAACACAAAGGGGACAAAAAACAAGGCGCTAAAATGGTAGCGCCTGGCAAACAATTTGACTCTCTCAGTACGTAGCCATTTGTTGCTTAACTTTGAAGTACGTGCTACATCTGAAAAAAAAAATCTTGAACATAGTGTAGATTGATAGAGCTTTAGCTCGTGTATTTTTTAGGGTTCCGTACCCGAAGGATGCCAAACGGGTAAGTCTCCACCGTGTCTGTCTGTCACACACATTGGTCTACACTTCTACTCAGCTTCAACAGCTTCAACCGTAAGATGAATGTAGCCAGATTGACTTTTCACAGAATACCTAACAAAAAAGTAAAAAATAAATTATACGATGTAATATATTTTGACATTTTCTGCACTTTTTAAGGATATTGTTGTAGGGGTTAATCTTTTTTTTTCTTTCTATGAAAACTTTAACTGACTGCCTACTTATTACGGTTAAGGCTGTAGACCAATGTGTGTGACAGACAGACACAGTGGAGACTTACCCGTTTGGCATCCTTCGGGTACGGAACCCTAAAAAATACAAGAGCTAAAGCTCTATCAATCTACATATGTCCAAGATTCAATTTTTTTCAGATTATAGTACTTATTATATTGTTTAATTTTATCCTCCTGTTCTATCTTCTACAGCTATCACCTTTTATAGCCAGTTTTTTTTTTATCTAATTGTGAAAATGATTGCTAATTTGTTTCGCAAAGCAACTTTCTGAAACATTATCCGTTAGTCTATTTGGCATAATTGATTTAACAGCTAACAACATTGTTATTCTCTCACGTCCCACGTTTCGGAGAACTGTTGAATCTCCGCCGTTTCCTGACACCGGAGACACCATTCTATTGCGTTGCGTCACATGTACCATCGTGGAAAGTTCCTGCCATATGTTTTTGAAGCTATGCAAAATATATGGATGCTTTGTTTCTGTGTATAAAGTACACGGAAAGTTGTAGTACATTTTTGGTATATGTATTTTGATTTCTGAAACACGTTTAGATACATTTTCCTCGATAGGAATGAGGTCTTCAAACGCATAACGCATTCCTCGTTTGACGAATAGGGATCTTGTATAGAATTCAAACATTTTTATTAGATGGGTTTTAACAATATCTAGATTGATTTTAGAAAGTTTGCTAGCTATTTTAGTTTTTTTGATAAATTAAATTTAAAAGTTAAATCTTTTGCGCTGAATCCACCCCTCACGCACTGCGCGTTTTTTTGCTTGGAGTGAGGGTGACAAACATAAAATTTACATAGCCTCTTATTGGCGTGTGGCAACGCCATTTAAAAAGAATATTGTCACCCCATGTCGTCTTGTGGATGTCGTAAAAGGCGACTAAGGAACTAAAAAGAGGTATGCCAACAATCTATGTCTCTGTAGTATTGAGGGTCATAAGATCATCGAATATTGGCCCCGTCTGCAGAGACTTACTGGTGGTAGGCTTCGGCCGTGGCGTGTCACCACCCTCATGACGTCACCATGCCGCCAAGCGACTCGTCGTGTTCCGGTATGACGTCATCAGTAGCCGTACAGAGAAGTCGTTACATGCAGTTACGTGGTAGCAGTCATTCTTCCGTTACCGATTTCCTTAGATTTTTGCGGAAGTCCCTGAAATATTGATTTACTCTCGCCTGCTGTCACTCCCCCGGTTTCTGAGCGAGCGCTCTCTATCCTAGTTCCTATCGATGTTTTCATTCGGACGGGATAGAGGCCAAGCGTAAGACACTATTGTTAAAAAAAATTAAAAGCAAATCACCGTAGAGTCCAAAAGTGGATGAGTGTATATTTCCACGATAGTGAATCACAGTTGGGTGTTTGTTATCTAAGCGGAAGAAGTATTTATGATCGCAGAGATTAGTTATGGCTTTACAATTTGACCTTGCATTTTAACTATTTAATATTACAAAACATTTGTTTCTTTAGTATTTAGTAAACTTCTACATTTGTATTGCACGGTTACAGGTAAGTAGACTTAAATATATTGAATATCAAAAGAGACATCATTCATCGCTAAGTATCTGTTCTCCATTGACATAATCATTGCCAAATTAGAACAAAAAAAACCGGACAAGTGCGAGTCGGACTGGCCCACCGAGGGCTCCGTTAAATACTATTTTTTATGATTTAATTACAAATGTATAGTTCAGATTTTTCCCTATACTTATAGTATAAGACGCTATTACATGCCAAATTTCATAGTTCTAGATAAACTGGAAAACCCCTATGAATTTTGATTCCTTGAGAGTATCGAAATGTACGTTTTTTGCGGCATAAACGGCCGTATCTTTGTTTCACGTTGACTTAGAAGTTTGATATTTTCACAGCTTCAAGGGACTGTAGACTTGAGTATATGGTTTTAATTTCAACTCGATACGTCTACGCGTTCCCGAGATAAAGGGTCTTGACAGTTAGACGGACGGACAGACGGACAACAAAGTAATTCTATAACGGCTCCGTTTTTTTCTATTGAGGTACAGAGCCCCAAAAAACGGAAAATTTTAATTCTATCATATCTTAACAACAACCCCTAAAAACGTATTATTAACGGTTTTTTGCCAAAAGTGTAGCCGAATGTGTTTTTATTGCTTTATAAAAAAATCAACAATACAAGTTTCGCATCGAAAATGTGATCTGGATTCTTGCATTTTTGATTGAAAAACACTTGTACTTGTCCACTTATTTATATTATTTCCCTTACCGGTTTCGCTGTTATAGCATTTTCAAAGGTTTTTTGGGTGTTTACGTACAACCAAAAAATCGGTAAGGGAAATAATATAAATAAGTGGACAAGTACAAGTGTTTTTCAATCAAAAATGTATCAAAAGTTCCACCAAGTGCCAACAATCACGAGCATCAACTCCATGATCTGGATTCATTTTTACCAATAATATGTTGGTCAAAACAATAAACCTTCACAGTTTTTTTTTTGGCAAAATGTTTGCCCTAAGTCCTAAAACACGTTCCTTTTCAATTTTGTGCAACGAAATCGGTGCGGTTCTATTGCCTACATTGCATGTTATAGCGAAATGAAATAGCATTGCATTTGGTCACGCCCACAACTCAGTTGCTGCGCTCACGACGACCATCCTTTTCCATACAAAATAAAATAATGAGTAAATAAATAAATAAAATGAAAATTGAGGTGGGTAGAAGTCGTGCTACTACCGCTAGTTTTTTCGTGAATTCAATGATTTCCAAGGAGGTTTACTAAGGGATCTCTTTGGATGACATGTCAAAATTTGATTTTAACCATAGACGTACAATGTACATTCTATGTCTATTTTAACTTAACCTCAGAACTTAGACTCATCTGAGCCAGAACCATAACATAACACCATCATTACTTATTATCTTAGTAAATTTGATATATTATCTCCTTCTCAATATGGTTTCCGGCGAGCAATATCAACTGAAGATGCAATAACTGATTTATGTACTTTTGTTACTGAACAACTAGATACAGGTCACACATGCTTAGGAGTTTTTTTGGACCTCAAAAAAGCTTTTGACACCGTTTCTTTTCCCATCCTTGAACGGAAACTAGAATTAATCGGAATAAGAGACTCTCCTTTATTGCTCCTAAAAAATTATCTCTCAAATCGTAGACAAAAAGTTAAACTGGGTGACACTACCAGCGAGAATGTCCAAGTTTCATACGGTGTCCCACAAGGAAGCGTTCTAGGCCCTACATTATTTTTGATTTACATAAACGATCTCTGTAATATGAAATTATGCAATGCAAAAATATTTTCCTACGCCGATGATACTGCTGTGGTCTTCACTGGTGAATCTTGGGATGAAATTAAAATCAATGCTGAAAGTGGCTTGAAGCGGGTAGGTCAATGGTTAACAAATAATCTCCTTACACTAAACCCCTCTAAATCTAACTACATCTGCTTTAGCATAAATAATAGACGTCAACCAAACAGGGACTTTAATATTAAGATACACAATTGTGTTAATATCTTAAATGGAAATTGTAATTGTCCCAAGTTGGAGAAAGTGTCACAAATAAAATACCTTGGAGTAATTTTAGACGACAGGTTATCATGGTATCCTCACCTAGATCAAGTTGCAAACAGAATAAGAAAGCTCAGCTGGATATTTGCAGCACTGAGACACATTGCACCACCCAAATCACCAGAAAACAAAAATAAAGACTTACTAAGCACAATATATTTGGCTTTGGTGCAGTCTATCTTAGTTTACTGTATTCCAGTCTGGGGAGGTGCAGGAAAGACCAAATTTTTAGATCTAGAAAGAGCCCAGCGTGGACTTTTGAAGATAATGCATTTTAAAAAAAGAAGATTCCCTACTAGTAGCCTTTACGAATTATGCAACTGTTTATCCGTGAGGAAACTGTATATACTTCAAACTGTTCTAAAAAAACACAAAGATATTGATTATGATGCAAGAGTAATTATGAAGAGAAAAAAATACAATGTAGCTAAAATTCCAACAACTAAAACCGAATTTGCAAGCAAACAGTACTCAAAACGATCAGCATACCTGTACAATAAGTTGAACGCTGAATTGGACATTTATAGTAGTCCTTATTACGAATGTAAGAAAGCAATCACAAATTGGTTACAACCGCTAAACTACGAACAGACAGAGTGTTTATTGACCCGCATACAATAACAAAATAGTCAACATACACATGAATATATTAATATTATATAATACCTATATACCTTTACTTTTATCGTTGAAATAATATAAATTAAAAATGTATTAATAATGAAAAAAAAAAAATATTGATTTTCGAAATATATTTCGGCCCACTATGGGGCCGGCATCAGTTGGGCCGAAATATATTTCGAAAATCAATATTTTTTTTTTTTTCATTATTAATACAAGTTAAAAGAAACTAAAGGCTTTATATAGCTAAATTATATATATTTATTTCAAATAAATTAAAAATAGAATCTTATTTATTTTGTTCTACATTTCATATAAAAACTAAACAAATATTACATATATGTATATTTAAAAATATAGACTTCTCACACACAAATATACCTACATAACATATTTATAATATCTAACAATAGCTATCTTTATTAAACTTCTTTTTAAAAATTCTTGTTTTCAAAATCAGTGAATTATGTGAAGATATAGAAGAGCGGAGTCACCTGGTACAGGCATTGTATGCTTAAAAGGTGATTTCAACAACTCGATTATTGTAAACTATTTATGTTTTACCAATAAAGATATTTTGTATTTGTATTTTGTATTACACTTGTTCTATGAACTAGGGGTCTAGCATGGTGCCACTTTTACACCATTTTAAATACCATTTGTCAGTAAATCCCATATATTTTGTGTCAAATGGTGTTCTAAAATGGTGTTAAAGTGGCCTAAAATACCTAATATTTGTACGTCATAAACTGTCACGAATTGCAGGATTGCATTAATTATTTTAGTGCTCACTCCCGTTGTCTATGACGTCATCACGGGGATGGAGGGAGGGCCAAACATTATAATTGGGTGTTGTCGTCGAATAGATCTTCACAACGCCATAACTACCATATTTGTAACTTTCAAACTTTAGGAGTATGAAGCTTTCAAAAGTTCATGAATTTTATGTCTCAATTTTTGTTGAATGCCCGCCGGGACGAAGAGGAAGTAGTTCAGCGAATTCACGTTAAAAGTGATTCAGCGGATATTTCTTCGAGAGAGAGCCTACTGGAGAGGATCTCATGTGCTAATAATACTGAGAAGTCAGGATACGACTCAGCAGATTCCAAATAGAAACAAAGTTGCGTAGAGGTCTGAGCTCTCTCTAAACATTGATAAGAGAGCGAATACAATCCGCACACCGAGGAGTTCGCTACTTAACTATATACCTAAGTTATTTTGTTAATTATATTACAGTTGAGAACACCTCTATAGTTTTCCTGTTTTATTCACATAATAAATAAAATATTTTAGGTGTTTTCGTCGATATATAATTTCAAAAGTAAAGGGGGGAAGAGGGCTTTCCCATAACTTTTTTAAAAGTATTTGAAGGCATAAGAATAAACACAAACAATTTTGCCCTTTCAAATAATGTCGCACTGATGGGGCAACCAAACAATCTTTTTCTTTTCCTTATTTACATTTTATAGTTTTGAAGCAGTATAGAACCAACTAACTAGCTTGTAGACAGTCATACTTTTTGATCAATATGTAGGGTTTGCAGAATTGGGGCTTGTAGAGGTAGGCCTTGTCACAGATAAATTATACTAAATATAAATTAAATAAATTATACTATAATTTATCTATGACCTTGTAGAGTTAAGGGCTTAGCTCTACGTGAGATCTGATAACTTTTTAACCGTGAAAGCTTTATGAGCTTCTGAGTCTTGGCGGCCTAGTTTACATGAAATATTTTTGATGGAATTATATCTTCATTAATATTAATAAGGATATGGTTACAAGGTTCAATATTGCAAAGATAATTTTGAAAAATATCCTCCTTGTGTTGCTTCCAATAAATGGTCACTTTTCAGGGTTCCACGCCCAAAGGGCAAGCAAGACGGAGCCCTTGTCACTCCGCTGTTTGTCCGTCTGTCCATCCTAATGTCACGACTCTCTAGCTTGCAGTCGGATTGAGTTACAGATCTGAAAGGATATGTTGTGTAAAATGGTGACTCGAAACGAAATATTCAGTAAAAAAAAATATTTTTTTCGTGACGTACCTGTTATAGAAGACGAAAAAAAACTAGTTAGGAATTTGAAATTGTCTGTTTATTATGTGCCATAATACTGAAATCGCTGATTTTAATATAGATTTAGGATCACATACCAAAAACCACAACCAACTTAATTTTGCAGTTTAGTTTCATTCGTTTTGTGTTGTTATTAACTTATTTGAATGTTACGGGATCCTACTGGCACTTAACCGGTTTTTCTTTCTACCTAGCCTTTTGTATCGAATACAGGCTCAGAATGAGGAATACCGAGAAATAAACTTCTTAGGTTAAAACTAGACGACACTAAACCTAAATATAAAAATAAATAGATATAAATAAATAAATAGAAAGAGGAATGCTTCGGTGGTTTGGACATAATATAGAGAGGATGGATGAAATTAGAGTGACGAAATAAATTAATGCTGCACAAGTGGAAGGTAAAGCTCGACCGTGCCGCCCTAGAAGGACGTATGCCGACCAAATAGGCGATATACTGAAGAAGGGCAAAGTAAAAAGTACCCGAAATAAAAAAGAGCTTGTATGACTAGATTGATGGATCTAGAAAGATATCTGTAGTCTCTGCCTAGCCCTCTGGGAGGCAGGCGTGAGTATATGTATGTATGTACTAAACCTAAATCGCTCTCAATTCCAGGCGCGACCAAAAGGCGAAGGCCTGACTCCGTACCAAGGCAAGAAGCGATGCTTCGGCGAGTACAAATGTCCCAAGTGCAAGCGCAAGTGGATGAGCGGCAACAGCTGGGCCAACAACGGGCAGGAGTGCATCAAGTGCAGGATCAACGTGTTCCCACACAAACAGGTAATCATCACTAGGTAGAGATGCTTCGGCGAGTACAAATATCCCAAGTGCAAGCGCAAGTGGATGAGCGGCAACAGCTGGGCCAACAACGGGCAGGAGTGCATCAAGTGCAGGATCAACGTGTTCCCACACAAACAGGTAATCATCACTAGGTAGAAATGCTTCGGCGAGTACAAATATCCCAAGTGCAAGCGCAAGTGGATGAGCGGCAACAGCTGGGCCAACAACGGGCAGGAGTGCATCAAGTGCAGGATCAACGTGTTCCCACACAAACAGGTAATCATCACTAGGTAGAGATGCTTCGGCGAGTACAAATGTCCCAAGTGCAAGCGCAAGTGGATGAGCGGCAACAGCTGGGCCAACAACGGGCAGGAGTGCATCAAGTGCAGGATCAACGTGTTCCCACACAAACGGGTAATCATCACTAGGTAGAGATGCAAATGTTGTATTTCTTAAATGGAAATAATTACAAAACTATAAAATAAAATAGTTTCCCATGGTCATTATTAAATGCTACTAAGTAAACAGAATACAAAAAACGCAATATATTACTTATTTAAACGACATGCATATTCTCTATTGGCAAGCATCAGGGCGGGATTTAGGGGAGGGCAACAGGGGCTGAAGCCCAGGGGCCTGCATAAGCTTTTAATGTTATACACTAATTGTTTTTTCAAATAAACAACTCGCCCTATACATGTTTCTGAACTAACCATATATAAAAATACAATAAATACAAATTGTTTAAGGATTCGAGTTTTGGCCTTAGAGTGTTTATGCTCACGATGTTTTTTTTTCTATTCATATTGGTTTTGTCCATGAGAACAATATTTTTCGTTCTATCTCACTTTTTTAAGAAATGTAACTATACTAAAACTGCGTATAGTTTTAAAACACAAAAGTCTTCAAACACAATTACAACTAAACATTTTGTTACTTCGCTGAAGAGCGTCACAAATTCGCAGTAATTTTATAAGAACGTAGCAAGTGTAGATCTAATAAACTGATTGGGGCCCTACTTCGTTCTTGCCCGGGGGCCTCCACACCTTAAAATACGGGCCTGGCAAGCATAGCTGCTTTGAATAAAAAAAACACCTAAATATCTTAACTGTTTTTAAAAAAAAACTTCAATAAAAAGCTACAAGCTTAACACTAGACGTGTTAGTAAAATGTATTCAAACAAAAAACTTTATCAGTTATCATTACATTAACACACACAAGATAGAAAAATATTGAAACAAATGTCCAGTCCCGTAGTTACATATAGCGTCTGAGTTATCGCTAAAATTCCATTTTGTCCATTTTGGTAAAGTAGTCATTGTAAAAAATATAGTACTCATTGTGAAAAAGTGGTAAATTTGGTAAAGTAGTCATTGTAAAAAATATAGTATTCACTGTGAAAAAGTGGTCATTTTGGTACAGTAGTTATTTTGCTAAAGTAGACTTTAAGTACCTAAACGTTTTAAAGTCGAATCAAATACGAAGTTAGATGTTTATTTTTTATTTGACGACTCAAATACAAAAAAGTATTATTACTTTCCTTCAAATCTTACGCTGACACCGAAGATTTTTAGCTTCCTCATAACATAATACTCTAAGTATTACTCTGTACTTCATCGCCCGTTATCTCTGCCAATAATATCATGCTGCATACTTGTTGGAGTATAATGCCTATATTTTCACACTCCCTTTCATACACCCACCGTCTCTCATACTTATCCCACACAGATTCTCACACTAGTAGCGAAGTAATATTAGGTGCTTACATATGAAATTAGCGTTTTGTATGGGAGGAATATAGTCTTTTTTTTTTGTAAAATATATTTAAGTAATCAAAGTATGCACCGTTGTTATCTGTGCACTTTTGCCATCACATAGGTGGTTCATTGATCCCTTTACTAAAAAAACCATGGGAGCGAGAATCAATAAACTCTTTGAAGGCGGTTTGGACTGCCGCATCGGAGTTGAATTTTTTTCCTTGTAAGAAGTTGTCCAAATTCTAGAAAAAATGGTAATCTGTTGGAGCAAGGTCCGTGGAGTACGGTGGATGTCGCAGACATTCAAATCGTAGCTCATCTAACTTAGTGGTTGTTTGTTGTGTAGTGTGTGGTCTTGCGTTGTCGTGAAGCAGCAGTGGCCTAGAGCAATTGACCAATCTCGGTTGTTTAGCAGCTAGTTCTTCCCTCATGGTTTGCAGTTGCTGACAAAAGATATCTGCCGTAATCGCTTGGCCAGATTTTAGAAAGCTGTAGTGAACGACACCGGCGCTATTCCACCAAACACTCACAAGTAACTTTTTCGGAGTAAATTTTAGTTTAGGGCAGGATTTGGCTGGGTCTCCAGGGTTCAGCCATTGCGACGGGCGCTTCCGATTATCGTACAGTATCCACTTTTCATCACAAGTAATGATTCGATTTAAAATCCCTTCATTATTGTGTCGGTTGAGCAAAGTAACACAGCAGTCGACGCGTGTTTGCATGTTCGATACACTCAATTCATGAGGTGCCCATCGTTCAAGTTTTTTTACTTTCCCGATTTGCTTCAAGTGGATTAATACAGTTTTATCACTTACCCCGAAGCCTGCAGCTACCTCTGAAGTGCTTTGTGATGGATCCGCTTCCACAATAGCCTTTAATTCTTCATTTTCCACTTTGGCCTCCGGCCGTCCACGGGGTTGGTTCTGAAGGTCGAAATTTCCAGAACGACAACGTTGAAACCAAAAACGTACCATGCTTTCTTTTGCGACACCAGCGCCGTACACATCATTAATCCTTTGAGCTGTTTCTGCAGCACTGGTGCCACGGTAGAACTCGTACTCGTAAATATACCGATATTTCATGTTTTCCATTGTGCGGTAATAAGCGATGCCAAAGAAAAAAAGAATGAGGAAAAAACAAATGAATGTCTGTTTTCAATACTCAAATGTACCAGCTAAATGAATTTATAAATTTGAATTTGGAATTCTTAACCAAAGAGGAGATATTTCAGATCAAAGTGGTCAGTACGACAAAACGCTAATTTCATACGTAAGCACCTAATACTTTATACTAGGTGAAATTAAATCAATCGACCAAATTCATACTGGAGACTCAGTTAGTCATCAGGAACAAGGTTTAATGACCATCCAGATGATATTCGAAAAAAAAAATTTTTTTTGCCCCATAGGGCCTGCACTAGGATTTTTACTTAAACTAGTCCAACCAGTAAGGGAGCAAAAAAATTTATTTATCGAAATTGTTTTTTCTTTGCGTGTTATTTTAGTACTTAGATATTATGAATAACGATTCGGAGCGAGCTCGTAAGTAATAAAATAACTCGCAAAAGAGAAACAATTCAATCAAATAAATTCTAGGCCTTCATTTAGACGGCCAATATAAAGTGGTGTATGTCCCTAGTTTTTCCAAAAACATCGCGAAAAAGGCCAGAAAAATATTTAACATATTGCTTTTCTACAAAGTTGTCTTCGTCACGGACCGGGCTCTTAACTTGCCTGCTAACGCGTTATTTACAATCTTCGTTCAAGATTACAAGAATTCGGCAGCGGAATGGTCAACATTTGGACAATGTACATAATCTTTACTAAATTATTTCCAATTTTGTACCTTACAATCAAATAGACTTAATTTAATCGACTTTATATAAAATATCTTTTTGAACACATGTATTTATTAATTAAATATTATTCTAAAATCACGTGGAATAAAATCGGCACATGAGAACATAATGGAAGGTTTCAGTTTTCAGCAAATAACCCGCTATCTATCAGCTTACAGGAGGTGTGTTGTTGTTAGATGTTTCGTCATTGTCACTTGTCAACATACCGAGGCTTTCGTGATTCTAGGCTTAGGAATTTCCACGATCAACAAGGCCAAAGTCAGGCTTTACTCAAGTTCCCGGACCTAGCTATAATTTTATCTATGTATTTATTATGTTATGTACAGTTTATAGTATACGTAGGGAAGTTCGAGTAGAGTTTTTTTTATTTTTCAGGAAATCTTTTCGTTGTCTTTGTGAGTAATTTTAACTTCCTGTACAATTCAGGGATGTGAGTCGTATATAGGTATATATTATTTATACGATTATTTCCGATTATGTACGGTTGGATTTTTTCAAAACATGTACGATGCTTCTAATTAAAAACTTATATACGATCCAAATTTACAGTTCTTTTTTTCTATGGGTATATGATTGTTTGCCTTTTGCTTCTGGTGACATTCGACAACTGGATGGCCAGTTCGGCATTATTTTTCAGTCGCAATATTAGCCATTTGTCTAAACTAAACCTAATAAAAAAAACTATAATTTATATCACTTATTTATAAGCTAATTCTAAAAATACATATAATTTATTATATTGCACAAAAATTGGGGTGAGTTTCCACCATAACGAAGAAATTTAGCTAACACTCACTTTGATTTTTACGAGAATTCAGAAAATAGCTGAATCATAAATTGAAAAATAAATTGCATAACTAGTATTTAAAATATAAACTAGTGATAACTAGTATTTGAAAATTTGTGAGTTAGAAAAATAGAATTTAAAGTTATTTTAGAACATGTGCAAATTAAGATTGTCAGTTTGTTTATCTATGTATAGCTGACCAATCGTGCAATATCTGTCATGGATTATATAGAAAGCGTCCGGAAATGCAACCTTTGCTGAAGGTAGCGAAAACTGCTAAGCGCATTATTTGAATGGTACTACTGGTGCGTGTATTTTATTTGTGTTTTAACACAAACACAAACACTAACACTAACACAAAAAATCTCTAATTTCCAGAGACCCCTGGAGAAGCCTGATGGGCTAGACGTCAGCGACCAGTCCAAGATCCACCCGCAGCACCTCTGCCAGAAATGCCGTTCGCTTGGCTACTACTGCCGTCGAGAGTACTAAAAATGCCTTTCTGCCGTTGAAAGTACTAAACTTGTACTAGCATGTGGGTGCCTTTTTGGAAAGCCTTTTTTGTAAATTTATCGAGATAGCTGCATTAAATAACCTTATTTGTCCTAAAAAAACGTGACTCCTCGACAAATTACACTGAAATTTAGTTTACCAACGATAATTTTCTGATTACCTGATGAGTATTACAGGAGTAAAGTGAGAGCACATACAACATACCTAGTCGACTTAGAATAAAGTGGCTAGGTTTTTAATAACATAAAAGCCAAAAGCTACAGATAGTACTCGTTCGTACGAACAAGTTTTAATACAAAGCCAACGCTGAAACTCGGTAACTCGTTCTTAGTAAAAGTTCTCTCTGTAGGCGAGTATTTATCACCAATTTTGTGTATTTTAACTACTAAAATCCATCTATTATGAGTATTTTTTACACAAAATATTAACTGTTGGCTAATCAAATCATTAGAATTGATTGACCCAAGTAAGACATCATTAGTAAGTACTCCACAAAAAAAAGGAAATTCTTCCTCTACGAACAAAAATTTAAAGACTTATGTTACGGTCAAAGCCTCTTAAAAAAGCTTCTTATGTGAATGCCCGTGTCAGCAGTTTGGGCGGCCTTCAGCGCGTTACTCTAAGTCAAAATCAATTATTTATCAATACAGGATGTGGATTTTGTCCGCAAATTCCGTCGCAGTAATTATACTTATTCCAAAAAATAGCCAAAAAATTATGGAGACACGGCTTGTTTCATTTGACTCAAAGTTTTCTTGAAGTAAGCCCACAGTGGCAGGAAGTAACTATGATGGCGCATCGTCCTTAAAGGAATTCACCTCTGCCATACGGTCATATTCAAACCAATTGAAGGCCAACTGCGCTATGGCCTGTCAGACAAAATGATTTTTAATGAATGTCCATCCATCCATCAGCCCGTGTTCGTCCACTGCTGGCCATAGGCCTTTCCCAGATTTCGCGACCCATGGCGGTCCTCCGTCCTCCTCATCCAGCCGCCCCGCCATCCAGCACCTCTAACATGGAGAACCATATAGAGCTCGATAAAGTGCTCTTCTCACTCTGTTACTCTACCTAAACAGGGACAGGCAGTGGTTTATGGAGCTGTCAAAGCTTGATATGGTTTACCATGTTAGAAGTGTAGGTCGCCAGTCCAGCGGTCACGAGATTGGCCTACGCTACGCTTTGCTGTACGTGGTCTCCATTCTAAAGCCTTTCAGCCCCACCGGCCATCATGTCGGCGACAAATATGGCGGCAGGCCTGCTGTCTGGTTTGCTCCAATACCGAACCGAAGTCGATGTATGCAGTGTCTAGAGGACAAAATTGTATGTTAAGAATTTTACTTTACACGTCAATATAATATTACGTAGAAGAATGTCAATCAATTCCTGTTTTTTACCTAAGAACTCGCTACTACCCCAAAGAAAATTCTACGAAAGTTACTTAAAATTGTTTACTTAAATATGACATTATTAAGTACTCAAAGTTATTTTTAAATACTGTTTTACTTATTATGTTTTAAAGTTAGATTTAAGAATACTCGAATACATGTATATTTCGAAGTTTATATTTTAATGAATAGAATATTTAGTAACATATGTTTTTCTTTAAAAATACCTTGCAGATTGATTTCTGTGTTCCTTAGGCTAAGGCAACAAAGTTATTGTTATTGTTTTGTTTATCCTTTGAAACTTAAATACATATTATATTTTACTCACATAATCTATTTTTAATTTGAATTAATTATTTCAAATCATTACATAGACTATAATATATCATCTTTAAAGGTTAACCGATTTTTTTATGTATATTTGTGCCATAATTTCATTCATTATTTTAGACATTGTATGTTGTTTGCAATGTAAATAAATTAAGTTCACATTTTTGTTAAATTAGTTACTGTAAAAGCCTGAAATGAAATTGCCAAACCTGAAATCGACTACCAAAGAAATGTTGGGCGCAGAATTAATTTGCATAATTTGGTGTCATTAATATTTTATCTCCTTAATTATTTTTTTCACTGAGCAGAATTTGGTGTCTATAATACTTTTTTGCTCTTTAATATTTTTACTGACCTTTTTTTGATCTTAATTGGCGCGAGTTAAGATGTAGACTATTTTTCATAGGTTTAATTTCTAGATCCAGATTTTGGCATACCGCAGACTTTTACAGTAACATAATCCAAAGAAACCTGTGAATTCGAAATGTGCCAAATTAGGTTGTAAAATAATTAGGTATTTGTAATCTTAAAAAATTATTTGGTTTTGTTATTTTGTAACAACTAAATAGATAGTTATGTACTTCAAATGGTTTATAATGTGCCATGTTTGTTTATTCACGACTAAATGTGTACTTGAATATTTCATAAGGATCTTTATTTAAGTTTGGGTTAAAATATAATGACTACCAAAAATGATTTTGTAACCATAAGCTGCCTTACCCAAAAAATGTATTCAAAACCCAAAATTAGTAAACAATCACCAAATTTTTGTGCTATTACTACCCAAAGTCCGAAAATAGGTAGCGACGACGAGCGAAGCGAGGAGGAACGTGTTAGGTGGACGTGTTAATACACATTGGGATCCGAGCGAAGCGGAGCGGAGCGAGGCGACCCCCAAAGTTTTGTATAGCAAGGACTATATAAAGAAGCATATTTTGATGAAATTTTTAATTATAATGCGGTAAAGTTTTTGGTGGTTGTTTACTATTTCTGTGTTGTTCAGCGATTATTCTAGAGATACTTGCTTTATTTAGGTTAGCAGGCTATACATTTTTTGGTTATAATTTCATACTAAAATGGTGATTAAATTCTGGTATTTACTTACTATTTTTAGCGGTTTACAGCGTTTTTTTGGCATTATATTTTATTATATATGGTGATTGCTTAAATATAAGCCTTTAAGTTTTAAATACACATTTATTTTTTGATATTAATTTTTTTTATATTATGTACGTATATATCAGTGTCGCTGAATCGGAGGTGCTTGTAATTTTTATGAAATAATAATGTGTGTCAATTAAATATAGGCGAATAAATATGCGTTAATAAATTCAAATTAGCTACAGTTTAGTGCTTGACGACTTGTTATGATGTGACAACTTTTCAAATTATCTGTCATGTCTGACCAACACAAGCAAAAAAAAGCTGCTGGTTATATCAGAGATACAACCGTAAATTATTTAAATGGATACTTCCTATGTCGCCTCTGTCAGTGATGGCAGCGCATTCGCTTGCGGGGTCATTAATAAACTAGGATGAAATAATCAATACTTTATCATGAATAGTAACTAATAAAATAAGAAATATTAAACAATGAAAAAACATGATAACCAATATCCAGAAACAAAATAATCCTTCTTAAAAAAGTCGTACCGGAATGACGTTTTAAACATGACCCCCATACGAGATGCAAACAATGAAGTATACATGTCAAAACTTCCAAATTTAAACTCAACTGGATGCTTGTATCTATTTTGCCACTTATTGATAGATGACGGATCTTGCACATTCTAAAAATCAGTCCATGGTACATTCTGTAAAGCTAGAATTTGTCGAATAAGTTATAACTAGGAGGTGACTTTAGTTAATACAGCCTAATCCATACTGGAGACTCGTTAAGTGATCAGGACCAACATTCAATTTCCCTGTTTTCTAAACACGAAAAATATTTCTCTGCCCCTATATTTGTTTAAAAACCTTATCTCAACTAGTATAGGAAGTCAAATTTATTTTGCATATTTCACAGAATAATTCATTGTACCTTGGTCCGGATCGCTTCCAGAGTCTCCAGTACGAATTAATTGTATAGTTGCAAGGGTGAGCATAGACCTTATACGAATGATTTTCTGATCCATTGAATTAAAAAAGGAGATCAAAAATTACAATTTAGTCATAGAAGAACTGGTTTTTGATGTTTTAAAATTTTAATTAAATAATATATATAATAAGATTTATTATTAAGAACTAGGCTACTTTTTCCGTTACTGTACAAGGTGACTTATATTTTTGGTACCAAAGTCATATAGGACAATCAGGGATACAATACGATGCCCAGGAAATATTCAGAAAAAATAAAAAATATTTATTTTTTTGGTATTTTCAAGTTTCATAATTTTATCTTGTTCTCGTGAAAAGTTTCTTCGAGCCTCAAGTCCAGTAAAATTAAAACGTTTGTATGGAGCAGTTTGAATTAAACTGACATTGAGTGGAAATATGAACAATTAAAATTCTTGAGAATCTCTAATAAATAAATTACGACCAGCTTAATTATAACAAGACCCATAACAAAATTAGTGTGTTCGGAAACCGTTTAACTAGGGTATCTGTAACTAGAGGTGAAAATTGCCGGGAAATTTTCCTTTTATGAGGAAGTTTTCATTTTTTTTTACTATTCTTACCAGAACAATAATTTAGTAACATTGGGAATACTTTGGGTTCTAGAGGTTTCGAAAACCAAGATATTAGCTTAGTGAGTAGGTTGTTTCTTCAATAAATTGAAACTAACCAAATTTTTACTTTATATGATTATTCTTCAATAATATGAAGTTTATAAAGTTGACAGATACATTGTATGAGTCTTGCCATAGATCAGCCAACGTCAGAACGTTAATTTAATTTTGATTGAATTTTGTTTTGAATGTCATTTCTACAAAATAATACTAGGTCGTCTCGTTCTATCTCTCTCTCGTTTTGCTTGAGGCGAAGCAAACACAGAAAATTCTACGTTGATTTTGATATTTGCATACGAAGGCAAAAGACGCATCTAGGAGCGAGCGGTAGGTACCGTGACCGTTTTGGAAATATTCTGGAAGTTTTTCGGAATGCATTTTATGTAAACTTTTAGAAATATTCCGGAGTTTTCACCTCTATCTGTAACCCAACCTCAAATCTCTCATCTACGTTATGTTTCTGCTCAAAAGAAGACTACATTATGTCAGAAGTTGCAAAATAAAAGTCGCCTTATAATTATTGATGAACATAATCATTTTAATCAATTAAGAATTGGAAATAAATTTAAGATTTATAACTTTTTCAATAAACCGTAAGTTGAAATAAATTTTTTTCACTTCCGTTTCCCGATGCGACAAAAGGTGCTCCTAAATTGGAGCAATATTCCCAAGCTTGGCGATAACTCTTACAAACGATGGCTTAGAGTATACATGGCGGACTCTCATGTCATGTTTCAAACATTATTTTATTGTAACTACCTCTGTGGCCTAGTGGTAGAGCGCTTGCTTGCTATCGTAGAGGTCGTGGGTTCAATCCGCGTTGTGCTCATTAATTTGTATTCGGTTTGCGTGCTTCGGAATGGATGAACCAATTTCAAAGTACAGCGATAGGGCTCACGCTCATCATGTTTGGAACGTAATAATCGTCGGTACAAAGCGGATGTATAAAAGTGTGAACTGTGACTTGCATTTCGAACCCCTTGGGAATTAGTATGACTTGACGATTTGTTTTTTTTTTCTTAAACATGGTCTTCAATTGTCGCTTTTCTTTTATAAAAAGAAGATTTAAGAGTCCAGCTTGGACCCTTGCAAAAGTAAATCAACATTCACCTGCAGTACATTTGGTAATGTGAAATATATACAGTTGGTCTTTTTGCATTTAGAACTAAATTATTTGTAGTAAACCAATCATGAATCAAAGACAGGGTTAACATTCGCGTCGTCAAGGATATCTTTATGTCTATTTACTTACAAATGAGTGACGCATCATCAGCGAATAGCACAATTTCAGACGAGTTTTTAACTAAATAAGGAAGGTAATTTATGTATATTATAAAATAATAAGGGCCCCAGTATAGAGCTCTGTGGTACACCCATTTTAAATGTTGGCTTCACCCAATTAATGTCTACTTGTTAATTTCGATTACTACGAGTATGGTATGATTTCAAGGACGCAAAAGATTTACCCTACACCATAGTGATTCAGTTTACATAAAAGTATTTCATGACTGACGCAATCAAAAGCTTTTGAGAGGTCACGAAACACACCGAACGCTTCCTGCTTTTCTTTCCAAGCATCAATTAAATGCTTGACAAAAGCAACTCCTGCATCTGTGGTTGAGCTCCCCTTACTAAAACCATGTTGTTCACTGTGAAGCAAGCTATTAAAATTAAAATGAGCTAAAAGTTGGTTTAAAATAAATTTTTCAAAAACTTTTCTCAGTTCTGAAAAAACTGACACAGGTCTATAATTGGAAGATGAACAATCTGTATAAAGTATAATAATTTTTATTTTACTGCGTTTATTGCGTTGGAATAATCACGATCGTTAAGAATTAGATTCATAGGTATAGAAAATCAAAAACTATTTTGTACCTACCCATTTATCATTCCTTATCTCATTTCTTCTCACAATAACATTGCAATGTTATTTCTTATCAAAATTTCTACTACGAGGGGTTAACCAAAGGTCTGCGTACGCTTCACTCACCTACCTACTGGTGACATCATTCAGCCCGCGCTGGAGTGTATGGTATACGAATAAAAAATGCAAACAGGTATACATACAAGCATGCCGTTTGGTACTTGGGACTTATTTCAGCCCGCATTTCTTGAACATAAAAACCCTTTGGGGGGCTTACCCTATGTATATAGGTTTGTATTTTCTGAATCCTGTCGTGTTGTGTCTCTAGTGAAAAGACTTCCTGAGCTGATTGAAAAAAACATACTAAGTAATTTCAGCCACTTCCGTGTCCGCATGTTTGCCAAAAATATAAAATGTTCACCAACGTGAGCTCACTAAACGTCTTTAAATTAAGCCCAATGTGCTTACAAAATAATTAGAACCTAAAAAGATTTAGTGGCAAGCAAAGATTTATTTATTTATTTTCTAATAATTAAATATGCTGATTGAGGTGATATACTCGTAAGTAGCTGCCCACCGTAATAATCATGTGTACAATAGAAAGTTAGTTGGAGGAAGGGAGAGTGTGAGGAATCCCCCTCTCAGTTTTGTTCCTACAAATTAAATCACGTTCGCCTCGCTCCACTCCGCCTTGCTCGGCTCCCAATATTATGATCACTTTGCTCGTCGTCACCGTTGCTGATATTAGTTAATAAATTACTGAGTTAGCGAACATTTACGAACGACTTTTGATGATAATTGGAAAGCATCGGAACTTGATTTGCTTCTTAAGGATTCACAGCACTACGTTCGTTATCGGTACAACCCGCATCGACCGTTTAATCCATTGTGTAACATGCGTGCGTTGGGGCCGGTGCAGGCCAGTCGACGCTAACCTTTGGTGATCATTCTAAAATTTTGGATAACAAATGTATTTTTTGCTTGAAGGGTTGCAATATTTTGGTTCATGTATTTATTACGGAGTTAGATTTTAGATTTTATTCTATTTTACGGGATATTACTTTTGGAATGAATTTTATTTAATAAGGGATTTTTTTTGGTTTTGCCTCGGGGTTCAAATTTTGTTTTTGTTTATTATTAAAGTTTTGGCTTTAGTAACTTCTTAATTTTGAAATTTTATAACATATTACGTAGATAAGTAACAAGGTCACTACTTAGTGAGATGGTGTAAGTACCTATTTCGATTTAGCTTGTTTGCGATTTTTTGTTAATCCCCTTTCGTTTGTCAAGTTATCGCAATTATTGTAAAATGTGATCAGATACTGAGTATATTTTTACTATGATTTTTTCAATATTGATCAAAGTAGTTAAGTTCAGGTTTAAAGCCCGAGTGGTCTAGGATTTTTCAATTCGATACAACCAGCTTCACACGGACCACACCTGTAATCAATTAATCTACTCGAGTATTAACTAATAGAGGAAAACTTTTCAGCTAGTTTAACATATCAAACCATAATCCATAATGCTCTGTCTCACTCTGTTGAGCTACCTAAAGAGGGACAGACAGCGTATATCGACCTGTCAAAGCTCGATATGCTCTACTATGCTAGGTACCCAGGACAGGATTTCTTAAATTATAAAGGTAAACACTGTAGGTATAGCAAACAAATGATAAAAACTTAATAAAAAATAGCAGAGCATTTTTAGTCACACTATCTATGTATTTTATTTGATTATCATTATCTACCTATATACTATCTATATACTAATAATAAAGTAGGTAGTAAAAAGTCGTATCTGTAAATTGAATATTTTAGCGAAATTTTAAATGACATGGGTTATTGGTACTGTACTGAGACCGAAAAATCAATTTTTATAATTTTTGTCTATCTGTCTATACAAGGTGAAATTTAATCAACCGACCACTTTTTTGTGGGAGGTTCAGTAGGTGATATTGGCCATATACGAGTGCTTTCAGGTGGATCATGAAGGTTTGTGCATCTGCGCCCAACTATTTATCAGGATGTTCAGTATCCGTAAGCAAACACAACTGTAAAATTACAGGTGGTTACGACACTATGATTGTGCAATAAATAAAAGCACACGAAAACAGCGTGGTTAACTTTGGCGTAAAGAATTGCGTAGTGGTGTGTGTCTGTTGCTACGCCTCGTCGCTACGCTATACGCGCCGAACAGTGTCTGTCTGTGTGCGTGACCCGCACGTGCAGCGCGCGTGCGACGAGACGGTGCTCAGGCGAGCGCCGCGCCACCCCGCGGCCGCGGGAAACAGCGTATTCATTGATGTTTAAGTTATTAACTACCTAGTTACTTCTCAATTACTACTACATCACAGAGTACTTCGGGTTTTACGCAGCAACACAGTGACAACTTCACAATAATACTGAAATAATAAATTGCTCGGTACTTACTGCACTGCATACGGCGAAATCTTGAATTTGTACCACAATATCACTATCACTTGATAATACTGCAATTTCATTAACACTTTTCCATTACACTTTTTCCAGGCTTTGGACTGGCAATCTATCGTTTTAAGTTGGTATAACTAGGAGGATTGTCCGATAAACTGGCTTGTTTCAAAGGCTGGGTATGTACAATAATAAGTATGTACTTCATATGTACTTACAACGAACGAATGTGTATGTACAACGATCGTCCGTCACCGTCAGTGAGGTTACTGATTTTAGTGGTGGTTTCACTGTTTATACCACGATTACATAAAAAACACACTTTACGAAGTTATTTACACACATTAATAAGTTATTTTATTTACACAAACACTAATGAGTTATTTACAAGAGTTGCTGGAAGTGCAGTCCTCCACGTCCCACACTTCTACACAAACCGACTTCATTAGCGCTAACCCTGAGGCCAACACTCGCGATGCCGCTGATGTGGTTGGAGGAGTGCAAGGCGAGGCCTGCCTGCCCACAGGTCCGGTGGATGAAAACTCCCCTAAAGCGCTGCACAGCCCCGAGGATAGTGGTGCGGTGTGTTGGAGGCACGTCCGGGTGTAGCTCCGCGTATTAGCACTTGCGCCTGGCGAAGGCTGTTACCGCCAAAACGATAACACACCTCCATATCCAAATATTCCCAGTCTGTGTACTGGTACGGCATATTCACTTTTTTTTAAACAAATTTTCGCAAATTTATCAAAATCATGATCACGTACACACGATTTACTGTCGATAAAATTATGAGCGGCCCGCCGCGCCACGTGTCCTCCCCCGCTCTCCCACACCCCTGCTCCCCTTTTTGACTTCCTTGCGTTCCGTTTTTGTAACGATACTTATTAATGTTAACGATCCAAAAAGTTGTAAATAAAACAGTAACAATAATTTAGGCAACTTTTTATTGTGAAGGGACAAAATAAAATGACATCTTACTATGGTTAATGTGCTCGAGTACGGATTGAACCTTGAACATTGTTACTGTATTTAATTAATAGTTATTGCGAGTTAAATTGTTCCCGCAAAGCCTTACATATTTAGAAATGGCAAATTTTACAGTTGAGCAGGAGACGCTAAAATACGAGTAGTTAACGGAAAATGATCGGTGCCATACATTTTTTTTAAATAAAATTGTCTTTACAATTCAGTCCTATGAACCGTCCCAAGGTTTAAGACAATTGTATGTTTAGAAAGTACGTACCAAGTCTAGCTGTTAGCAAGGCTGTTGACTTTGAAGTTGAAGTTTGCATGGAAACGGTGGAAGGAAACATATGAGTAAAAAAAACACTTCACAATAGTAATTAGAAAAAACATTGAACGTAATTTTAGCTTAATCTGAGTGACTTATTATAAAAAAATTATCAGCAGTAGTTTTTTTTATTAATAATTAATAAATTGCATTTAAAATTCATTCCTATGAACCGTCCGAAGGTTTCAGGCAATTTATGTTTAGAAATTACCTACTAAGTGTAGCCGTTAGCCAAGGCTGTTGACTTTACAGTTGAAGTTTGCATGGAAACGATAGAAGGAAAGATCTAAGTAAAAAAATAGCTTCAGAATACTAATAGGAAACCACATTAACTTCTATGTACGAAATTTTAGCCTAATCTGAGTGACTTATCATAAAAAATTCTCGGCAGCGTAGTTTTTTTTATTAATAATAAATAAATTGCGTTTAAATTCATTCTTATGAACCATCCCAAGGTTTTAGATAATTTCTGTTAAGAAAGTACCTACCGTTAGCCAGGGCTGTTGACTTTACAGCTGAAGTTTGCATGGAAACGGTAGAAGGAAACATCTGAGTAAAAAAAATACTTCAGAATAGTAATTAGAAACCACATTTACTTCTATGTACGTAATATTGGCGTTATCTGAGTGACTTATTATAAAAAATTATCGACATCATTGTTTTTTTTAATAATAATACCTACTAAGTCTAGCCGTATGTCAGGGCTCTGGATTTAACCGTTGAAGGTTGTATGGAAACGGTAGAAAGTAAAGTCTGAGAATCAAAATAATTTCAATAAATCAATCAGAAACTCCATTTAACTCCCAGGTACGTAGTTTTAGCCTTATTAGTGTAACTTATTGTAAGAAACTCGATAACATTGATTTTTTTATTTTTTTATGGGCTAGCGTGATGGATCACGAGTTCTCTATTGCCATATTCGCCATACTTTGGGCAGTAATGAGGGAACCCAAAACACGCAGACCGGACACAAATGTGCCCCTGTAGGATATGAACCGTGAACTCCAATTAGTATCCAGACTTTTAACTGCTACAAAACAGAGGCAAAAAACAAAAGTTTAATTTAGTTAGTTTCTTATAAATTCACCAAAGGTCGTTGAAATTCACCATTTATTTTAAAAGCCGAACATAATAATACTCAAAGCACTGATTAATGCACCGGAGGGTCTAGCACGCTCCGTCGATAGATCTTTCCATCTTACTTTCTCTCTCCCACATTGACAAATGCGGTATGCGTGAGAGGGCAAGTAGCATAGATAGTAGATGCCGTATCTCTGCCGCGTGCTAGCGATACAGACGTATGCAAAAAGTGTGTAAGACGGAATGCAATGCAACCATTTTTCGCCAGAGGTGGGGGGCGAGGGGTAACAAAGGTGTCCGCCAGTGTTTGATTTTGTTGTTTCATTTAATTTATCAGTTTCCGTTAGTCAGTTGTGACGTTTGTTTGTCAACAAATCGCCGCTCGGTCGCAACTCGCAATCCGTATTTTTTTTAATTTGTTCAATGGAATGGTTTTAAGTAAGAGTTTGTGTTGTATCTTAGCATTTGTGCCTTCGATTTAAATCTTTAAAATCGCTGATTTGTGTAGTGTAACTTATGTTGTGGTTGTAGTCTTGAGTTTGTGCAAATTTGTTAAATGGGGTGATGGACTGATGGAGAAAGAATCAATAGGTAAGTACTTACCTTTGTTTTGGTAAGTTTACTAAACCGGTTTGTTTATAATCTCTACTTGGGTGAATTCGCTACCGCCGCCGTAGAGTCATACTGTAAGTTTGTGAACTGTCCAAACTTAAGTAAGTTAAGCTTATTAGGTTCACGCACACTTGCAGTTGTTTTCGAAAATGAATGTTTTATCAAATCAGCTACAGCAACAAGTGGTAGGTAGTTACCGGTTACACAAACGCTCAGATGAGTGAGATAGATAAGCAGCCGTGTAGAAAGAACATAACTTGAGTAGAGTACGAAAAAGGTAAGACTTCGCCGTGGGTCTTCTTTGGTGGCGAGAGCACTAGCCTGTAATTTTGACGAACCACCTACAACAACGATAGCTCGTTGCGAACCACGTAATCTATCATTGTTAGAGTGAAGATTCAATCAAGCAGGTACTGTACTCTACGTACGAAAAAGGTAAGACTTCGCCGTGGGTCTTCTTTGGTGGCGAGAGCACTAGCCTGTAATTTTGACGAACCACCTACAACGACGATAGCTCGTTGCGAACCACGAAATAACCACGTAATCTATCATTGTGTGAGTGAAGATTCAATCAAGCAGCTACTTTACTCTACGTACGAAAAAGGTAAGATTTCGCCGTGGGTCTTCTTTGGTGGCGAGAGCACTAGCCTGTAATTTTGACGAACCACCTACAACGACGATAGCTCGTTGCGAACCACGAAATAACCACGTAATCTATCATTGTGTGAGTGAAGATTCAATCAAGCAGCTACTTTACTCTACGTACGAAAAAGGTAAGACTTCGCCGTGGGTCTTCTTTGGTGGCGAGAGCACTAGCCTGTAATTTTGACGAACCACCTACAACGACGATAGCTCGTTGCGAACCACGAAATAACCACGTAATCTATCATTGTGTGAGTGAAGATTCAATCAAGCAGCTACTGTTGTATGTGTGTGGGTATCTTCTTTACGCTCGCACACATAAACACGCGTCTCGGCCATGTTTGTTTTGCGCGTACATGTGTGCGTTTTTAGCTGAGATTCTAGGAGCGCTTCATGCAATATAGTGATTATTTTAATTCATCTCTCCCTATCTTATATTTCAGCAAACGTGCTTCAGACTTTTCAGTAAGGTTCTCTGTGGTTGACTACACCTTGCATAAAAAATTGGTCGGTTGATTTAATTTCACCCTATATGTTCCATTTTACTCGAGAACCACGATTTAGATGCGGTTTTTTTATTATCATTTTAGTGACCCTGGTCAACACATAGGCTATAAGGAGTTCATATAATAACGGCCAAGCCAGAAACGGGGCAAATATATAAATAAACGCTTTTATAACTCAAGAACCACTCAACAGATTTGGATGCGGGTTTCTTTATTATCGTTTTAGTTATCCTGTTCAACACATAAAATATGAGGGGTGTTAATAAAATAACGCCCAAGCCGAAAACGTGGCAGAGATTGAATAAAAGCGGGCGAAGCTACGGGCAAAGGCTAGTATTGTAATATAAACAGACAAACAATCGGACGAAGTATAATGTAAATACTGAGAATAATAGATAAATCATCTGACTTCAGGTTTCCTGTTATGTCACCGGGAGATTGTAAGAACCGGCAGTTTATGGAAAATCTATCTTTATTTTTAGGTTACTTCGGTGCAGAAAAAATATTTTTGATATAATTCTGATTTCTATTTTCACTTTTTAAATAACATTAACAGGACAACTAGATATAAACCGAACCTAAAATAAACACCTATAACAAAATTAAAGCTAAAATCTAAAATACTTGCCAGATTGCTGCCATCCTCGTTGGGAAGGGTGCCCAAAAGATGGCGGTGTTGCCACGTGGAGTGGCTGAACATACTCTTTGACCAAAGTAGTTTCCAGCTCTTCGACTTCGATCACCTGAAGCGTCGACCGACCAGGGGGTCTAAAACGAGGCACAAGAATGTCTTTTGCAAGGGTCTTTTGCTGTCAAACTTGATTTTAAGTATGAAAGAAATCAAGCTTGACAGCTGAAGACTCTTTCAAAAGAACCAAACTGAAGTTTGCCAGTGTAACATCTCAGTAGGTCTCATTTTCCGATATATACGGCTGTTTATGCCTAGATACGAATTGCAGAGAAAGTCCCTCACGTAGAAATTATTATTTTTGGGTCATAAAACCTTCCAGGTGATTTTCTAGATCTTGGGAACCACCTTAAAAAGATGCCGCATGTCCATTTCTTAGAATTAGATTTTAGTTTCGGTCTATTTCAGGTTCAATAATTTTATTTTAAAAGTTCTTGTACGCAGAACGTTTCAGATCAATAATGTTATCCAAAGGCGCCAGCCCCAGCCAGCCCCTGCGAGGTTAGGACTTTCTTACTAATGGTGCGCCTGCACTGCTTTTAATAGTGACCACATAACTGTCCAATGTACAATGTTTTTTCTATTTATATAAGGCCACCATTAAGAGTAGTGCGGCGCACTCTTAGTAAGAAAGTCCTGCTTCTCGTAGGTCCGGTGGAGGTCACCGTTCACCTGACGCGACAAGGCACTTTGTCGCTGCGTTTGACCACATATTACCTTAAACGTGGGGACTAGACACCTTTGTGATTGTGACATATTACCTTAAACGTGGGGACTAGACACCTTTGTGATTGTGACATATTACCTTAAACGTGGGGACTAGACACCTTTGTGATTGTGACATATTACCTTAAACGTGGGGACTAGACACCTTTGTGATTGTGACATATTACCTTAAACGTGGGGACTAGACACCTTTGTGATTGTGACATATTACCTTATACGTGGGGACTAGACACCTTTGTGATTGTGACATATTACCTTAAACGTGGGGACTAGACACCTTTGTGATTGTGACATATTACCTTAAACGTGGGGACTAGACACCTTTGTGATTGTGACATATTACCTTAAACGTGGGGACTAGACACCTTTGTGATTGGGACATACTAAAGAGCATCCCGCTCCGAAGGCACCTTTGTGACAGGAACAAATCATCTTAAAACGGAAGCACAATAACGGATAGACGTAGGGTGAAGGGGACTTAAGACGAGGCGACAATATGCAGTATACAAGTTCAGATTGCATTCGTTTAAATTTGCTCTTACCGAGAGTTAAAGTTCTTTAGACGGCTCCCATTTGTTAATGGATTTTTGTCGCCGCGTGTAGAATTTTTTCTGAGTGCATGTAAGGGACTTGCTACAATTCGTATCTATGCATAAACAGCCGTATGTATCGGAAAATGAGGCCTGGTGAGATTTTACACGGTTGTGTGACACCAGCAGGCGCTTGTTGAGATGTTACATTGGCAGGCGCCTCCTGCTAACTTCAGTTCGGTTTCAAAAGACACTCTTTTTGCGTCTCGTTCTAAGTCTCCAGGCGTGACTAAATGTTGGTAAATTCGCATTATATTATAACATAAAAACAAAACTTATTACTAACTAAAATTACCTAACAATATAAATTACACTCTTAAACTTAAAAATAACTACAAAAAATATACCTCTTCTAAACTTGACCCCTGCGGCATGGTGCCCAGAACGCTGGCCACATTTCTTCTTTGAATGGCCAAACGGTTGCTTATAAACTATCTTGCGAAAATCTGCACCAGTTCCTTTGTGATTTACAGTATGCGTTGACATTGTTTGTAATCCATTTGTAATGAAAACACAAGCCAAAATGAAGACTTAAAACAATTTTAAATACATGGGAAGGCTTAAAAAAAATTAATAGATTTTGTATCGTTTCAGTTTTAGGTATTAAATTATCCTCAGCCATAGAATATTATAGAATGTATAGATAAATGCATTTTTTGATAAACTGCATTATACTTAAATTTACCCAAGGGAATTTATCTACATGCAAAACCAACGCCTTGATGTTTATTTTAAAATGTTAAAGGCTTCCATTGGGTAACATTTCATTCGTTTTTATTGTCTCTAATGATCTTGAATTAGGACAATAAAATCGTACTGACAGTATTTGGACCAGAGAAGCAGTATTAGTACTAGAGTTGCATAGGCATACACGTACGGTGATACCAAAGTGTCATACAAAACCCGGTTCAAATTCAGTAAATAAATAACGTTGAACTTAGTTTGTGTTATAAAAACAGCAATAGCATTCATACAGTAATGTACATGTAATAAGGACAAAACTTATAGTTGAGCGGAAATTTCAAGGTGAGGTTATTCTTGTATAACTTTAATTTTTCAACAGGTCGCTCCGAAAACTCACGATTTCGGGGTGTTTTTATTTATTATTTTGGAATTAGAGAGATGCATTTTAAATATAACAGCCGGTTTGGTTTCTATTATTTTTTGTACGCAATTTATTTTGGTAATTTTATAATACATTAAAGCCGATTCTGGAGGCTTTAATTTTAATTTTAGTGCTGTCAAAACTAAATTTTCTTCATTCCAAAAAAGTTCTTTAGTGTTTACAACAGAAGCAAATGATACTTTGGAAAAATTCAAGTTCTGACAGTACTAAAACTAAAACTAAAGCCTTCAGAATCGGCTTTATTGTCCAAAACCAAATATACTTAACTCAAATCACAAATGATATTTAAACCATGGTTTAGCTTTGCAATTTTATTGGATGCAGAAGAAACCAAGCAATCGTGTATCGAACGAGCGAAATACTAAGATCAAAGAGTTAAATATGTCATCATATTCTAAATTTAAACCTTTGTTATTTACAAATAAAACACAAAGAACGTTTATCCGGGAAAATCCGGAAAAACTCGCCTTCAACCGGCCTGACATGGTGTAACTTGACAATACAAAACATGGCGGACTAGATCTCTCTATATTTACATAGTTACTATCTCAATGGTTTAGATTCTAATTGAATACTTCAGTTTGTTATGTTAGAAGTTTGTGGGTGAAAATATCTGTGCATTTTGGTTCACGGAAAAAACTAAACTTCCAAACTAAGCCTTAAGCTAAGACTTTAATGAACTAAAAAGTTTTAATTACAAACAACACTCTGTGAACAATACACTATTAAAAATATACATGTGCTCGTACGACAATAAAATTGTGATTTTGTGATTGTCAAGATGTTGTAAAGCATCTCCTAGCTTCTCCAATCATATATACAAGGTGTTTGAGTGATGTGTTAATACCTACCTATTATTATTGTTCCACGATTGGATTGGGATTCAAAAGTACCGTTTTCATAATAGTACAAATGAATTGATTACATAAATACGTAAGCCCATTAAGTAAAATAGTAATGAAATTTTTGCGTTTTATGTACTTACTGATGTTTATAAAAGTTTATTGATTAATAATATTGCTTCTCCAAAATATGAAATGATCGCTGATTTAGTTGTCTGAACTGTTTAAATCTATTTTTAACTGTTCAAAAATGAAATCTTAAAATTTCATTCGACAAATCTGTCAATATTTAGCATTGATGACCCCATGAGTGATTGATCATCAAAACGAATGGCGGGCTGACATTTTTTCAAGAATATTTTATTTTAATTCCACGAAATATTATTTTGGTTAAATGTTACATTTTCTCCACATTATAATTTCCCAGTACTGAAAAAGTTTTTAAGTATTTTTGCACACCCTACCTTTGGTAACTGTCATTTCACACATTCGCGTAAAGTTGACGTTAGCACCTCATTCCCAATCCAAATGCGGAACAATAATACTAATGAATTAATGAATATATGTATAGGTAGTTATAATATAATGTCAAAATCAAATCAAAATATTTATTTTGTAAAATAGATACATAAAGTATACTTTCTACAAGTCAAAGTTAATCTTTACAATATAGGTATATATATAGAATAAAAAAATAATATGTAAAATAAGGGAAATGGATACAAAAAATATTAAGGTTGGGCTACTAACTGTGACCATATCATAAGTGCACTTGTTATAGAATAGCTTTGTCTATGTTATGATATGAATTATGATGTATGACTTTTGGTGATATAATATAATATATTATAATTTATTTCAATGCAATATAAAAACGCAGAAAAGTAATAATAATTTGGAGCTCCTCAGATTCAGATTAACTTTTTCTTTTTTTTTTTTTTCTATACCACAGCACGGTGCAATACTCATATGTCAACGCAAGGTTTCCCAAATTTTCCCAGAAAAACGTCCGAAGGAATCCTATTACTAACTAAGCCTCTGGTGTCCGTCCGTCCTTCTGTCTGTCACAAGGGTCTACAGCTTCAGTCTTTTTAGGTAGCCAGTTGAAATGTTCAAAGAATAATTACGTTTTACTCATTCCGATGAGTTTACAACACCTATAATTCGCGAGTCGCTTTTGTAGGTTATAATTATAATAATGGACAAAGTTTAGGACCCTAATGTTTTAGAAAGAGGACCCTAATGTTTTCTAACAAATCTTGTTCTAGGGATAGGTATTTCGTTAGCGGTCACGCCAACGTTTCAGTACAAAATTTAATAACCCGTTTCTCTGTTGTTATTCGTTATGAATATGGCTATTCGCCTAAGAAAATTAGCCCGTTCTGTATTCAGAGCCCGTTTGACAATTATTGAAATCGTACATTATTGGCTGTCAAATGAATACTATTGTCTTGATTTGTTGTTGACAACCAAAAACGTACGATTTCAATTATTGTCAAACGGGCTAATTATGACAATCGAATTTGAATACGATTGTCTTCTATCAACATAAGTATAAACGTTTACAAAATGATTCGTCTTTAGTCAATTCACGTCAGTTACAAATATCTAGTCTTCAACGAATAACAGTTACAAAAGTGTACAGTAAATATCGATACAGTAGTCGAACCCATTTATTAAACAAAACACAAATTGTATTTTTATTGATTTTATTAGTACATTCATATTCATGTTTATATTCATATTCTTTATTGCACATCATATACATAATATACAGTCATTTAAAAAATTTATGCAATTGGGCGAGCTTTTATCTAAAAGAGATTTCTACCAGGAAACCTAGGCGATAGGAGAAACAACAAGATACACGTTGAATAAAACATAATAATGTGCACATACAAGAAAACGATAAAAAAGGCCTGAAATAAAAACAAATATGAATTAATATCACTATTCTACTTGTAGTAACTAAATACATATTAAAATAATTTATGAATAAACAATTACTCGTAATAATATAATTAAATACATGAATAATATATTTATGAGATAAATACAGAAATTAAATCAAATTATAAATATGATTACTGTAAATAAAATATATATCTATACATATAAATAATTGAATACATATATTATAGACAAAATATAAATATAAATTATAATAAAATTAATGGAAGTTGTTATATATATAATTATAGAAAGTGTTCCTTAATTCTCTTCTTAAATATGCCAATAGTTGGACTATCACCAATCGTGTGTGGCAGTCAGTTTTGACGCTTTGCCGTTTTGGCCACTTTGTGGCTAGATCTAGCGGATTTTCAACAGTTTTAGCCAGAAAATAATCTATTTTAGCCACCAAAACAAATCTAGCTACTTTTAGCTCCTTCTGGTAATTTTTAAGATTATTACTGTTAGAAGTCTACCGAGTAAGCCGTTTATTGTCAGCTACTTAGTGGTTTTAATAAATTCTGTGGTCGTCACCTTTATCTGAACAGGCCATATCACCGCGGTCCATACCGTAAGGCTGCGTCATGAATACAGTGAAAAATAAATTAAGAAATAGATTGTGTGCGTTGACACTTCTATAATTAGGTATAATTAGAAACCAATTCAATATATTCAAAAAATATTGCCGCAACTACATTTGACCACCTGACAAACCAAAATCATGAAAACGGTCAAAAAAATAAAAGAAGTCGAAATACAATATACATCATTAATCAATCAACCATTGACGAAGACATTACAGAAATACCAGATGATAGTGTAGACCTTCAATTTAATTTTAAATTTTTTGCTAAAAATGTTAACTAGCTACAAACTTTATTACGTATATAACCAGATTTTTTGAATTAAATTAGATACTGTTTTAATTAAACTCACTTATCCCTATCCCTATATAATAATAATATTATATTGTCAATAGTAATAGGATAAAAGATCAAAAATACTATGATATTTAGCCACTTCGAGACACTTTCGTGAGTGATTTTTTTTACAAAACTAGCCAATACTTTTTATTATGTATAAGCAGCCACAAACTAGGCAACACTGGATCCTATCGTGAAGGAATGGCCGAAAGCACCAGTGATGTGAGACGGGGTTTTTAAAAATGAAACAAAGCGAGTTCTGAGCTGCTTTTCTCTCGAATAGAGTAACTCAAAGCGGTCACGCAAATGCAGAGGTGTAAAAGGGCTCTTGAGAATATTAAAAACAGCGCACAATATGTGAACGTTCTGACGAAGCCGATATAGTATTTCCGCTCGACTTTAATTATGGCTGCCTCTATAACTGCAAATAACAAAAATATCATCAAAATCAAAACCCTAGGTACAAAAAACTCGAAATAGTTAACATTTTTTTACTTTATATATTTCAGCTCTATCCTAAAGACTACATACAAGTTTCAAACTCAGTCAGATGTTTGTACAGTGGAGACCGCATCAAGTTAGACACTTCTGACTTTGTACCTATCTTATATTCTTCTCTGTAGGGGCTAATGTCGTACTGCAAGTGTATAGCTTGATGTCGTCTCCACTGTACATACAAATAATAAAAATTAGGGTTTCGTACTCAAAGGTGCTGAATTTTTGGTCAGGCGCTACTATTTTAGTGTTTTGTTTTTATTTTGTTTTTGTTATAGAGTGGCTCGCGGTCCACCGACGAAGCTTCCTGATGCTTCATTATCCACCTGAAAGCACATATACAGGCTGTAAATAGAGTGCGACCATTAAATGGAACCACATGCTCTACTACCATATTGAACAACTACTAGCAAAACCCGCGCAAAAACAACAGCACCAAACACCGTCTTTTGTTTCACATTCTTTGTAAACGCACCTTTCCTTTTTTTTATTCTGCTCATGATGGCCAGTTCGATTTTCGAACAAACCTCTTTACAATGCCATATAAGCATTTTTTTACTTAGATGTTTCCACGAGTTCCCACACGAATTTGACGTTCCAAATTCAAATCACTAGTTATTCCCTAGGGAGTTTCATACAACTTTATATCCTTTAAGATATTATGTTTTACTTTACGTTGAGGTTGCATGATATGTAATTGGACATTGTCGAGCAGGTGGTGTGAAAAAAGGTATAAAAAATTATTCCCTAAAAACCAAACAATTACTTGTCACTTTTATGAGAATAATGCTTCTGGATGGAACAGATTTGCTAGTCTATCTATATTGTTTGCAGTATGCTACTAGTCTACTACTCAATTTTCTAAGATAGTAGGTAAGCATTATGGTTATTAACGGCGGACCACGTAAAAAGTGAACAAAATATCGGCACCAAAGCTCTCTCCAGCTTCATAATCACGTCGTCGTCGCACGTACGGAAAAGCATTTAACGAATATATTTAATTTATGGAGCCCTGGCTTTTTATTGTCTCGCAGAAGGTGTGAAAAGTAGAGTATGCTCCTCTGGAATAAAGCCTGTCTTCGTCTTGGGCAGCTTGAACCCCTCGCTTCACTCAGGAATCTATACAACTCCCGCGACATAAGACACTGCTTCCCTTAGTGCATAATCTACTATTATTTGTGCCGAGTGCAGACTGTACAAAAGAAATGGAAGCAATGCAACCCGATGGATACTCGTAGATCAAGAATACTCACAATGAACAAGAAGTGATTTAAGGCTGCATATAAGGTCAGATTGAGCACCTCATTTAGCATCAATCAGAACTGAACTCTACGACGTTTTAGTTTTAGTTTAAAATAGCGCGCTCTCAGCCGTGGCTGTTACGACCACCAAGAAACACGCCCACAAAAATCTGCGTATTTATTTAATAACTCCGCTTCTAGATGAAATTTTTAAAGTATTCTAAGACGATCTAACGATGCCATTTGTTAACTTATTTTTAATACAAATTTCAAAGCTATATGATTTAAGAAAGACTCTTTATCACTCGAAAAACGTGAAATTTACATTTCTTTTTTTTTCTATCGAACGTAGTTAAAGATTTTTCGTTTTTTTCTAAGATTAATCTATCGGCCACATAGTCTACTGTCTATGTCTGTGGGCACGGCAGTGCCCCCGCCAAGTCAGCTAAAAAGCGGCACGCCGTACCATCCTTTTCTCGAAGCAGTTCAGGCCATTTTCGACCCCCCTATAACTTTGTTGTGGATAAAACTAGAAGCTTGAATTTTCGGTAACCAAGCAGAATTTCATTCAATTTGAACCTTAGTTTATTAATTATAACTAGTTAAAGTTTCTCAATTTTGTCACTCACTCACTGACTGTCTGACTGGCCGATCATCAAAACTCTGAGGCACTTCTAGCAGACATAAAAGCTTCAAATTTGGAATACAATTAGTGTTTAGTGTATAAATCAAGGAAAAACTAAAATATTTTGCAATTTCAGTCCAGTGCTCTAGATACGCTCATATAAATATATAGGACTAGCTTTTGCCCGCGGTTCCGCCCGCGTCGAAGAGATTTTCGTGGAAATAAGAAAAACAAAATATTATGATTTTTTGAACGACTATATGCAACGGACACCATGTTTAAGCAAAGCGCTAATAAAGACCAATCAAATAAGCCTAAACTCGAAAGGTCTGCTGTTGTCCGTTGAGGAGATCTTGTACCCATCTTTCAGTCCCATCATCAGACCCAGGTCTCCATGTTTTACCAAAGTGCTAATAAAGACCAATCAAATGAGCCCAAACTCGAAGGGTCTGCTGTTGTCCGTTGAGGAGATCCTGTACCCATCTTCCAGTCCCATCATCAGACCCTGGTCTCCATGTTTTACCAAAGTGCTAATAAAGACCAATCACATGAGCCCAAACTCGAAGGGTCTGCTGTTTTCCATTGAGGAGATCCTGTACCCATCTTTCAGTCCCATCATCAGACCCTGGTCACCATGTTTTACCAAAGTGCTAATAAAGACCAATCAAATGAGCCCAAACTCGAAGGGTGTGCTGTTGTCCATTGAGGAGATGCCGTACCCATCTTCCAGTCCCATCATCAGGCCCTGGTCACCATGTTTTACCAAAGTCCTAATAAAGACCAATCAAATAAACCCAAACTCGAAGGATCTGCTGTTGTCCGTTGAGGAGATCCCGTACCCATCTTCCAGTCCCATCATCAGACCCTGGTCTCCATGTTTTACCAAAGTGCCAATAAAGACCAATCAAATAAGCCCAAACTCAAAGGGCCTGCTTTTGTCCGTTGAGGAGATCCTGTACCCATCTTCCAGACCCATCATCAGACCCTGGTCACCATGTTTTACCAAAGTGCTAATAATGACCAATCAAATAAGCCCAAACTTGAAGAGTCTGCTGTTGTCTGTTGAGGAGATCCTGTACCCATCTTCTAGTCCCATCATCAGACCCTGGTCTCCATGTTTTACCAAAATACTAATAAAGACCAATCAAATGAGCCCGAACTCGAAGGATCTGCTGTTGTCCGTTGAGGAGATCCTGTACCCATCTTCCAGTCCCATTATCAGACCCTGGTCACCAGTCCCATCATCAGACCCTGGTGTCCATATTTTGCCAAAGTGCTAATAAAGACCAATCAAATGAGCCCAAACTCGAAGGGTCTGCTGTTGTCCGTTGAGGAGATCCCGTACCCATCTTTCAGTCCCTTCATCAGACCCCGGTCACCATGTTATACCAAAGTGCTAATAAAGACCAATAAAATAAGCCAAAACTCGAAGGGTCTGCTGTTGTCCGTTGAGGAGATCCTGTACCCATCTTTCATTCCCATCATCAGACCCTGGTCACCATGTTTTACCAAAGTGCTAATAAAGACCAATCAAATAAGCCCAAACTCGAAGGGTGTGCTGTTGTCCGTTAAGGAGATCCCGTACCCATCTTCCAGTCCCATCATCAGACCCTGGTCTACATGTTTTACCAAAGTGGTAATAAAGACCAATCAAATAAGCCCAAACTCAAAGGGTCTACTGTTGTCCGTTGAGGAGATCCTGTACCCATCTTCCAGACCTATCATCAGACCCTGGTCACCATGTTTTACCAAAGTGCTAATAATGACCAATCAAATAACCCCAAACTCGAAGGGTCTGCTGTTGTCCATTGAAGAGATCCTGTACCCATCTTCCAGACCCATCATCAGACCCTGATCACCATGTTGTACCAAAGTGCTAATAATGACCAATCAAATAAGCCTAAACTCGAAGGGTCTGCTGTTCCGTTGAGGAGATCCTGTACCCATCTTCCAGTCCCATCATCAGACCCTGGTCACCATGTTTTACTAAAGTGCCAAGAAGTGTGTCAGGATCGTTGTAGATGGAAATCTGTAGTCAGATTAAACTCATACAGCTTTCTCGTATGGGAAAAAAGCAATACATAAACCTGGCTGTAATCACTTTTTCAAGCTAAATATCAGCAAGAGGTATGTCCGGATCGTTGTAGATGTAAATCTGTAGTCAAATAAAACTGATATAGTTTTCCCGTATGAGAACAAATCATTACTTAAACCATAGTATTTCATGTATCTATGCTTAAACCTGGCTGTAGTTACTTTTTCAAGCTTGATATTAGCAAGAGGTGTGTTAGGATCGTTGTAGATGGAAATCTTTAGTCAGATTAAACTGATACAGTTTCCTTGTATTGGAAAACAATCGGTTTTATCACGTATAACTAACCATTTGGTCAAGGAACGCCGATAAAGCAGCTAAGCAGCGTTTTTTCTGCCGACATGGTTTACAAATATTAAATTTTAAAACTGAAAACTTACTTTCATTAAAATAAAATATAGCCTATGTTACTCAGCAATAGTATAGCTTTTTATAAAAGAAAGAATTTTAGAATCGGTTCAGTAGTTCCAAAGTTTACCTCAAACATACAAACAAACAAACAAACAAACAAATCTTTCCTCTTTATATAATAGTGTAGATGTAGATAATATATAATATATAATAATATTATATAATATAATATAGATAGATGTAAATAGATGTAGATTACAAAGTTACATTTTCAGTTGTAAGTTGAAGGTACCGCAAAGGAAAAAAAGTAGAACTATCTACAAAAAGAAATGAGATGCCATCAAAAACAAATCTTGTAAAAAAAACAAGTCTCGCAACTTAGTTCTTCTACCGTAAAAAGTTGTGAGATCCATGTAAGTATTCAGTCCCTATTTAAGGGATCTTCTGTCTTGAGTTATTACATAATTAGCTAACCTAACAACATCTTATAGTGACCATATCAATATTAAAAATCTTTTATGTTTTAAATAAATAGATTGACTTGGCAATCGCACTAAATAATCTAATTTAATAGAATAGAATAGAATAGAATGACGTTTATTTCGATCGATTAAGATCATAATTATTAATACACATATACACAAAAAAATCAATTATCAATTAGTACAATAAAATATATATAAAATTAAAACAATATTTTGGCTGCTGTCAGCACATGAATCATGCTGCAATGATTCAGGTACTGACAGTCAAACCGTTCCGCAAATGCGTTCAGGATACAGTTGCGGCTGGCCCGCACCCTGCGCAACAGGGATGTGCACCGCCCGCGCATCGTTGCATAAAAGCAATCCACATGCGCGTCCGCGAACATCCCCGACGCACTACAGAAGCGAGGCAGCCCCAAAATCATCCTAAACGCATTGTTGTATTGGACTCGTAGCGCGCTGTACTGTCTTTGCGTATAACTCACCCACAGACTGCTCGTGTAGAAGGACGTACAAAATGCCCTGAACAGGGTGATTTTGACGTTTATTGAGCAGCGAGCAAATCTGCGGGCTATCATATTAGCACGAACAGACAACGCCCTACGCTCCCTCTCTATGTCTGCATCGTCTCTCAGGTCCGAGGTTACAACATGTCCAAGGTATTTAAACTGATTGACTCTATTAAGAGGATACCCGTAGAGTTTAATAGCTGGTATATTATGTAGATGTCTTCCTCGGGCCTGAAAGACCATGCATTCGCTTTTTTTCACGTTATACAACAGCCCGTGATTGTCAGCGTACTCTTCGCAAATGCCAAGCAGCTTTGATAAACCGCTCACAGAGGCGCTCAGCAGCACCATGTCATCAGCATAACTAATATTGTTAATGCTAATTCCTCCAATATGACAGCCAACATGTGTGCTGCTGAGCCTCTCAATCAGCGCATTCACATAGAGGTTGAAGAGCTTAGGTGAGGTTAGCCCTCCTTGCCTCACTCCACACTCCAACCTGTATGGGATTGAATAGGCCCCCGACCATCGAACGACATTGTCCTGATTCTGATACCAATATTTAAAAATGCTTATTAGTTCCTCGGGCATTGAAGTTTGGTGAAGTTTTTTCCAAAGAATATCATAACAAACCAGGTCAAACGCCTTCGATAAGTCGAGGAAACAAGCAAAAATAGGCGTATTTCTATCAGTATAGTACTTGACAGTTTGCTTTAAACACAATACAGCTGTTTCTGTGGAGAGACCTGACTTAAAACCGAATTGGTTGTCATGTATTTGTAGATATTTATCAAGCTGAGTGTTAAGCAAACCGTCAAGAACCTTCGAGATAATAGTGGCTAATGAGATAGGCCTATAATTGCTCCCGTCACTAATATCGCCAGTCCTGCTCTTCACAATCGGCACCACCACAGTCCTCATCATCTGCGCAGGTAAGTACGAGTGCCCCACACACAGGGAGTAGAACATCGCCAGCACTCTGGGCAGACCATTACCTGCATATTTAAGGTGTTCAATGCTCAGGTCATCGTGGCCCGGTGACTTGCCCCGCGACATAGATTTAATAACCTGCCTTACATCTTTTGCCGTAAATCGGGCACTATTCTCCCGGCCACCACACCCAGCACCGCACAAAGACTGTGATGGCCCCAAAGGTGACGTTACAGTGAAGTGCTCTCTGAACATCTCGGCTATGCCTGTCAGATCGTTGATACCGTTGACACTCACAGGCAAGCCCGGCTTACTATTAAGTTTATTGGTTGACTTCCAAAAACTGCGAAAATCATGCTTGGAATGATGCGATGCCAAGATATCCATTTTAATTTGGTCACTATTATTTTGACACCATCGCAAACGAGATTTAAAAATCCTGCGACTAGTCTGCATTTCACTAAAAGCACAACCTTCCCGAGGCTTGCCACACAACATCCACAACTCAAACTTTTGCCTGGCCTTCCTGTGAGCATCACTCACATACTTGTTCCAGCCTATAACCGGTTTTTTACCTCTGAGAGCATTTATATCATAGCTCGCACAAGCTGCCTGGCATAGTACACGAACAATATCTTCATATATTTTATCGATGAAATTTCTGTGGTCCAGATTATTACAAATATAATCACTACAAGCACTTAATTCAATAGGTAAGTTATTTAATTTAAAATTACTATCGCAAAATTTGGTATAAATATCAGTTTGTTCAGGTTTTCTTTCCCCCCATCGTATTTTACTACAATTCCGGATTTTATTACTTTCATACAATTTAGGTTTAATATTATCTAACTTACACTGTATTACGAGGGGAAAGTGGTCGGACCACAGAACGTCATACTTAACATACGTATTTACAATTGTCTCCATAGCGGAACTGGTGACTACGCAATGGTCGAGCCAACGTCTCGAACCGTTCGATTCACTTATAAATGTATAAGTATCAGACTTCAAACCTAACAATTGGACGTCAGCACACAACCATTCCGATTCCATACAGAAACAGTCCAACTCATAATAAAATTGTTCATTAGGATGCGCGTTGAAATCTCCGAGTATATAAACAGATTCAATATTATTATTACTAATAATAGCGCTTACCAGACTAAGACAGTCCGTAAATTCCGACAGGTTCACATTATTATCTGTAGGCATGTACACACTAAACACCAAAAACGATCTTAGATCCATGGTTACTTTTATGGCACATACTCGCGGGTTATCACATTGCACAACCGAAACGTTGTTAAAAACATTTTTGTTCCATAGGAGTGCCACTCCGCCGTACGGTCGCCCTAGAAGCATACCGGTCGCAGTATCCACCGCCGACGTCCCGGTGCAAGCGTACTCATTATCAATATCGCTCAGGAACTGAATATCGTCCGGCAGCAACCAAGTCTCTTGTAAAGCAATTATATCTGATGTGCGACATAACTGCCTGACACTCTCCACCGAGCGTTTCACACTCTTGCAGTTAAAGCTTACTAAATTGAATGTAGACTTTATATTCATTAGAATATGCTTTATTGGCCGTGCACGGTGCCATTGTTTGCACCGTTCTCGTTAAGTTTCCGGGCCTTGTAATTAACAAATTGCCTAAATATGATTCCCTCAGGCCATAGTTTACTGTCTAGAAACAATGACAATTTGTTTTCCGAAACAAAGAATTTGTAGGCTTTGTAGTCTCTGTCATATTTAAACGATATAATTAATGTTATATGTATTACTTGTGAGATACATTGTGTTTTTATGCGATTGCCAAGTCAATCTTTTTATTTAAAACATAAAAGATTTTTAATATTGATATGGTCACTATAAGATGTTGTTAGGTTAGTTAATTACACTGGTCAACAAAATTGTAGAAATTTTCTGTCACAGAAACGATTTATTGAAATTATTATAGAAATTTGTATGCTGAATCCGAATATAAACTCAGATTTTCTCTATCACGTCGTAATATTTGTCTAAGACAGACTAAATTTTGAAAAATCGCGTGTTTTTACTACTTTTGGTGGGGCTTTACGCTTAGCACAATTAGTTTTTCGGCTTTAATTTTCAATAATACTTCTTCTTAGTGGTTCTTTTTAATAATATGATAAAAAGATTCACGTAACCAAGCCTAGTTTTCAATTAAATGTCTCAAAACAATCACACCCAATGTTTCATAGTAAAAACTTGGTATGAAATGTATGGACCGAACAAGCTCTCACAAAATATTATTTATTTTGAAAAATAAGGTTCAATCGCGAATTATGTTATTTGCACCTTAATAAGTATTGATTAAGGACTTGTAATTATGAAAAATAAATATATAAAATACATTTGTAATAAGTAAAAAAAATGTTCAGAAGCATTAAAGAAACGGTAAATTTCAATACTTGAAGTTGATTTCACAAAACTGAGATCTGATAGAAAAAATCTGAGTTCAGATTTGGATTCAGCACACAATTTTCTGCAAGAATTTCAAAATATCGTTTCTGTGCAGAAAACTTGTTGACCAGTGTTATGTAATAACTTAAGACAGAAGGTCCCTTAAGTAGGGACTGAAGACTTACATGGATCTCACAACTTTTTACGATTTATATTTACTACCTATACCGACGAGGCGAGTTACACACCGTACGGTCCGAAATAGAATTACTTACATCGCTGAAAGCCATGAATGATTTCAAGCGTGAGCGAGGACTGGTCCGTAATTTGTGAGCTAGCAAACGATGTGAAAGATAGCTCATGATTCGGACAGCTTTATAACAGATACATCATAACCTCTTAATTTAACACAGAATACAATACGTTATATATTTTTTTATCGACTCCACAAACCCACAAACACATTCACAAATATAAATTCATCCATTTCGAGATGTTTCACAAGACTTTTCAAACTTTTGTCTGAAATTATGGAGTGAAAGTCATTTTTGAAATTTCATTCCGTTGAACGCTTTCATCGCCTCACCTCCGACGCGTGAGCCACAAAAGTCATACGAATGAATGAAGACATTTGCTTCACTCATGGATTATTTGCCATTCACCTCATTCATTTGTAATCGACTTTAGCGATGTTATTCTATTTCGGACAGTACGGACAATGTGATATGCTCATTTAAAGTTGTGCATCTAGCCTTATACGGACCCTTCAGGGTTATAATATAACAGGTCACTGAAACACCTTTTATATATGTTATCGTAGTTAGTATTCTGCTCTTTATTATATCATAGTTTAAAACAGTTAATGAAATTGTAAAAGTCACATACTAAAGTCTTGTAAATAGAATTTAGATAAGAATTTCGCTACTCTAAACAAAATCCCATCATAAATTACGTAAATGAGATAAATTAAATAAATACACAAGATGAGGGGAACGACAGTATCAACGAAGTCTGTTCAAATCAGCAGAAGTAAATAGACTTGTTAGAAAATACTTAGAGTTAAAAATATTCATCATTGCAAGTAGCGAAATGTTTAACAAAATATTTAGAAGGAAGGATGAAAAACCAAATAAAATAAATGATATTTCCGAAGTGTTAGAAGTATTTGGTAACTATCAGAGAGTGCAATATTTACTAGCTTGCTTACCTGCTCTAATTGTCAATCTTTTAAATATTAATTATATATTTGTTGCTGGAGATGTCAACTACAGGTAAGTATTTTATTTTTTATTATTTATTTCCATCCATCCATCAGCCTGTTTCGTCCACTGCTGGACATAGGCCTTTCCAGGATTTCGCCACTCTTGGCGGTCCTCCTGGAAGAAATGCCCATACTCACACACGCTGGGCAGGCGGGTTGGTGAGCGCGGTGCCGAAACCCTTGCACCAGTGACGCCGCTGCCCGTCACCAGTCTGATTTATATAAGGCCCGGCAATTGGGGATGGATATACCGCCATCCATCGGTCCCAGGCAATGGTGGGCCGCCTGGTTTTGCCTGAGAGCTGTCCTCTTACTCTCCCCCGAATAACTTCGGGAGGATTTCCGAGTAAGATGGTGGTACCTCCACAGTCGAGCCCGGCATTAGCTCTACCACCTAACTTATTTATTTATAAGTTATTTATGTCAGACATTATTCTTAGAAGGTGTATCAATTGTGCTACCATTCTACAAAGTCGAATACAGATATTTTCAATATTTTAAATAAAAATAACGCAAAATAAAATTTACTTTCCCTCCAAAAATTATGTTAATTTCACGTTATTTTTAAAGACAGAACAGAACACAGGACCTACGTTGTTATCTAATAAATATCACTAAGGAGTTATTTATAGCATGTGTGTTTGCGCAAAACTAATAGGTTGGGGAAAAACTGTTTTCGCAAATAGTATGTATGAACTCATAATAAAATCTCTTTGGCTATACCATTTGTATCTGGCTGGTTTTGGTATTATTAAAAAGTTTAAATTTTAAAAAAGATAATTCTAAATTCAAATTAGGTAAATTGTGTGATTTTCATTTGTTTTTCTTACTGTCAAGATGAGTGAATCTAATGAAGAAATTTGATACATTTTAAAATTTTACTACAAAAAAGGTAAAAAGGCAACGCAAGCTGCGAAAAAAATTTGTGATGTTTATGGACCTAGTGCAGTGTCTGTGAGAGTAGCACTTTGGTTTAAGCGTTTTCAATCCGGAAATTTTGATGTCAAAGATGCACTTCGCTCTGGGCGCCCTGTTACGGATAAAATGAATGCCATTTTTGAAAAAGTGGAGCAAGATCGGCATATCAGTAGTTACGATGTAGCTGAAGAACTGGGGATTGACCACAAAACAGTTTTGGCGCATTTGAAAAAAGCTGGGTACACAAAAAAGCTCGATATTTGGGTGCCTCATGAGCTCACTGAAAGAAATTTAATGAACCGTGTACTCATTTGTGATTCTTTATTACGATGTAATGAAACCGAACCATTTTTGAAAAACCTGATGACTGGTGATGAAAAGTGGATCACGTACGACAAGAACGTGCGAAAAAGGTCGTGGTCAATGGCTGGTTAGGCTTCACAGACTCTGGCGAAACCCGGGTTATCTCGCAACAAGGTAATGCTGTGTGTATGGAGGGATTGGAAGGGCATTATCCATTATGAGCTGTTACCGCCAGGCAGGACCATCTATTCTGAACTCTACTGCGAACAACTGATGAGATTAAAGCAAGAAGTTGAGAGAAAGCGGCCGGAATAGAAGTCAATAGAAGGGGTGTGATTTTTCATCATGATAACGCTATACCTCACATATCTTTACCCACTAGAGAGTTTTGCTGGGACGTATTAATGCATCCGCCGTATAGTCCTGACCTTGCACCTTCAGATTTCCACTTGTTTCGGTCTCTTCAGAATTCTTTAGGCAGTGTCAGGTTAACATCACGAGAAGACTACCATAACCACTTGTCGCGATTTTTGATCAGAAGCCTCAGAATTTCTATAGCAATGGGATCATGTCCCTACCTGCAAGATGGCAAAAAGTTATCGAACAAAATGGCACCTACATACTTAAGTTAAATGTAAATAAACTTTATTAAAAATGTTTTGAATTTTCATATAAAATGCGAAGAAACTTTTTCCCCAACCTATTATTTTATTTGATACTTCTTTGTTCGCATCTCGTATGTGGGGGGGGCATGTTCAGAACTTGTACGTTTCGGAACATTTTTTTAACGAAGTTAATATATTGTATTTAATATAAAGCTTGATTTCTGGTTCATTCATTATTTGGTATTATTATTGGTTACTTAATTATGATAAGTTAATGCTTGTTAGATTAGAATAATAAAATAAAAAAACGACGTCGTTAATGAATGTGAATGCGCTGCCAACACTGATATTATGATAATATTTATGGCCGCCTCAGAACAACATATTGTTGATTGAGTAAATAGGTGACAGAAGAAGTATTCACTTAAATAATTTACGGTTGTATCCAAGAATTTAATAATCTTTTTGGTTGTATTTGGTTGTTACTAATTTATTCGCGCAATGTTCGAATGAATAAAAAATACTTATATATCTTTTTCTCCATTGTTACTACATCTTCACAAAATTTTAATGTGTTTTCTGGTAAATAAAAGCTTTTTATCTTATCTTTATCTCTGACCAAACCCAGCTGCTATTTTTAATGTTATAATAAATATTTGCACCCCACTGAGTCTGTGTACCTATAAACTATCATTCAATTGTCTTTTGTTTGGAAATTGTTCGGAAGAAAATGAGCTTCGGACGGACAGAGTCTATTATTTAGTTCAAATGTAACATTATTTATGAAGAACGCTTGAAATTATTTTCGTGTTTTTACTAATTTATAATATCTATTACTATTATCATGAAAAACTTAATGGTTATAAAGTATCTGATTTTTTATTGCTCAAAAGCCGAAACTCTTATTAGTATTCGTCTATACGAACAATTTTAGTATGGAGCAAACAATGAAATCACCTAAAAAAAATTTGCTGTTCATATATTTTGGTCAAGTAGGAATTTAATGCACGTGGCGAAGATGGCATTTCCGCAGAGCTTCTCAAAGCAGGTGGATGTGCTTTGCTGTAAAAACTTCAATGGCACTATAATATGATGCCGTTCACTGGTGAAATACCAACGAAGTGGAAAGATAGTATACTAGTAGTCCTTTTCCACAAAAAAGCCAACCAAAAAAACTACCGCCCAATACCCTCTTGAGTCAAGTATAAAGTATTCTCTCGTGTCATCGCTTCGAGAATTATGAATATACTGGATGAATGCTAGCCAAAGGAAGCGTGCTTTACGAAAGTATAAAGCACAACCGACCATTTATTTACTTTACTATAGCAAGCGAAACAGAAAACCTACGAATACAATCGACCACTCTACCTTGCCTTTGTAGACTATGAGAAAGCGTTCGATTCCTTACAGAGATCTAAAGTAGACTATAGTATATTCAGCTGCTATACAAATCAAAGACAATAAAGATACAGATCTAAGGCTCTATGACGAGTGTTCCAATCAAATGAGGTGTACGCCAAGGGGATATTATTTCTCCTAAGCTCAGAAAGTACTAGAAGACATCTTTAAAACAATTGATTAAAACGACAGTATCTCAATCAGCCACCTCCGCTTTGCTGATAATATCGTTCTGCTAAAGCAGGGACACTAAGCGAACTGGAAGTTGGCCTAAAAACTAACTCGGATAAGTCAAAGTGGGTGAGCAACACTGACACATCAGCAACTCCGATATCAGTAGACGACGTAACAATAGAGCAAAGTGGACGAATACATCTACCTACCTAGGTCAAAAGATCTTTGGCCAAAATTAACCCAATGGATCGCTTACAGATGTATTTAGATCTATTATAAATAACACATTCCCTCGGAACCCAAGTCTACAGTCAATTTGTTTTTCCAGTAATGACATAGGCTTGCGAAACATGGATGGCAAATTTAGGCATCCATCAAGAATATTCAAAGTCATTGTCATAATACTACCACCTACGATTACTATTTTAGTTTATATTATATCGTTTACATCGCCATCTATTGGCTTCCATTAAAACTAAAATGCAATGCTAATTGCCAATGTCTGGGGATGTTCAGAATAAAGGAGAGTTATCGCCACACAGATACAAATATATCGCAGAAAGTAGTATTAAAATAAAGGATAATAACTAATCAAAAACACAATTAAACAATAACTAAAATGACTTATAACGTAACATCAACAAAAACAAACAAACGAACATAAGAAAATTTTGAAAAGAGTACAAGAAAGTCTCACTTGAATCAAGTGGGCATCATTGAGGGTTTGAACTCTGGGCCCTTTATATCGTACGTCTACGCCACTTGTCATCATGGAGTAGTTGGAAGCCAGAGTGAAAATTACGAATGTTTCCCTCCGAGGTCGACAAATAAATAAACAAGCGGGGTATCTTTGATTTCCGGATATCCTGTGTCGGTAGGGGGAAAAGGGCATTTCCACAAGCTAGAACATTAAAAGATTAAACACATAATTTAGCTATAGTTTCAATACATGAAGTTTTAGACAGCTTGGATACAGGAAAATTGATAAACAGGGACGACATAATCAGTATTGCATTGCACACGGGCGTTGAAATAGCTAGCGGCGGGAAAACGAAGTCGGGAAACGAGTAGCGCAACTTAAGTGGCAATGCCCGGGACATATATTATGCCGTAGAGATCACAATAGATGGAGTTATAGAGGCTGATACGCAGGAAGAAGAAGTGTTAGCAGACCACCAGCCAGATGGTCTGACGATATCGAAACGGGCCGACCTGGACTAGAATCGCCACAAATAGATCTAATTGGAGAAAAATCGAAATTGGACACGAAAATGCTGAAAAGAAGAGGAATGTAGTCGCACCTTTACTATACAACAGATAATTTCTTTTTCGCCATTTGAGTTGGTTTCATTTTTCATATAGACGAGTACCAGGTACCTCTAGTTTTTGAGTTTTCAGCAACTATAAATTCAGCCAGCCTTTCATTATTTTTTCAGATGTCGAATCCCAGAATGCGATGCTCCTTACACACACGATCAAAACCCGTCCTGGTGGCCAAACAGCACCATCGATAGATGCTACAAACCCGTCCTCACTGAGAACTACTTACAAGGTGCCTGCACTAACGAGAGCTTCACGGGAGCCGTAGAGAAGTGTACCGAATGGATCTACGAGAACAACAGTACTGCGATCGTCGAGGTAAATTACTTACAACATCAAATTCACAGTTTCAATTACCAGATCTTAAGCCTCACATAACTTGTGTAGCCATTCAGAAGGAAACTTTTATGGCATTTTTTTTTCTAAGAGTTGCTAAATTTCTGCCATTGATATGCGATATGATCATAGCAGATAGAAATCTGTAGTCTCTTCCTATCCTTCTGGGAGAGAGTTTATGTATTTTATTTAAGTCACTTATTTGAATGGTACGGAACCGGTTTTTGGGATATCAAAGGTTTATATTTTATTCTGTAAATAAACAGGAATAACATTTGAATATAATGACTAATGACTATTATGGTCAATAAACCATGAATTAAAACTAAATATAGTTAAGTCAGTACTTACTATATTCCCCACTTTATATCTCTTTGTCTACTCGCACAATCAGATACTAAATCACTTAAAATATCTTTATGTAAATTGTTTTATCTCTTTGGAAACCATGGAAAACAACTGATATGATTGCTAAGCAAGCTTAGAACCAAGATTTTAATTATAGTTAGCTAAAATATACTACATGAAATGAAATTGTTTAGCCTATTGAGGATTTAGTAAATGCATGCATACGAATATACTTATTTCATTGTCTTTTGCTGTCGACTTCGTTCGCGTGAACCTTTATTATTTTGGTTGTTCTTAATATCTTGCTTCAATACACCTAAATTGAAAGTGGCATTACGACTTTTGTAGCATCATACTACTCAAAAAAATTTTGAAGACGAATTTAGTTCTATTATCAAAATTTATCTCTATATACTAATAACATTTTAGTACTTATTTCAAATTCAACTTGAAAATTTAATATATCGACTTACGTAATCGTTGCGGCCTGAAAGAAAATGTAGTGACTAGAATGGAAAAAGAAATACTTCGGTGGTTTGCTTTGGACATTTTATTAGATATTAGAGACGAATGACGACAGAAAAGTATGGTGCGCAAGATCGGGCCGTCCTAGAAGGATGTATGCTGACCAAATTGGCGGAGGGCAATATCAAAAGTATCCGAAATAGAAGAGCTTGCACGAATAGATTGATTGATCTAGAAGAGGCGAATGTCTCCGAGAACAAGCACGTGAGCTTAGGAATAAAACTGCAAAATAGTTTCGTGCACAAGTACTATGCACAGACATTTAATAAAATGGAATAGAATGTCTCTGGTACCCATAGAGTAACTATGGTGTTACTATATCTAGTATTATATAAATTATGATCTTAGCAATAAAAAGTCTTACTTGTACTAGTTCCACAGTGTTTATTTCACCTGTTAGAGACCGGTTTCGTTTAAAAACATCTTCAGGCAAAGTTTTACAATTAATTTGATATGTGTTTTCTTCAATCATTGCTATAATGGAGTTCCATCAAGAACCATCAATCAAACCTATGAATTATTATGATCTTACCTACTACAGTTCAAATGAATGTGAATGAACAGAAACTCGTGTAACCTAATCAATCTTTCGATAAAAATTCCAGCTGGACCTCGCATGTCAGTCATTGAAGTCAAACTTGATCGGCACTATCCACTCCTTTGGAACGATGTGTTCCATGCTAGTTGCTGGTTGGATGTGTGACAGGTAAATAAAATCTGTACTAATATAATTGCCTCTGGAGAGTATTCAAAACACTTTCTCGGATCTAAGAAATATAAATAAGGCATAGATATAGCTTCAAAAGCATGGGTCCAAATATACTCACTTGAAGGATTCCATTTTGATTTTTTTCATTGGTCTGCCCAAGTGCCAACAGATACGACACTTACAAAAGTAATACAAGTAAAGACAAACACAACATACATGTACGACTGTATTCTGAATATATTGAATTTATTAAAGGAAAACATGGTTTTTGTTATTTGAACTTTTTTTGTTGTTCCTATATAAAATTGGGTCCTGAATCCGAACCTGAACTCAGATTTTTTCTATACGTTTTTTTAAATATTTCTGAAGAGATTTTGCCCTTATTACCATTTATTTTACAGATTTATTTGTTTATCATTACAAGCCCTTTATCAATATTTATCATGGCGAAAATAACAGAATTTGTGATTGATCCTTCCTTATTTTTCCAAATAAACAATAATTCCGTAAGAGCATACTTTGTCCATACATTTCATGCTAAGTTTTTTCTATGAAAAATCGGGTGTGATGTTCATGGCATGGTTTCATTAATCTTTTTATCTTACTATTAAAAAGAACCATTAAGGAGAATAATTATTGAAAAGTCGGAAAACTAATAAAATTGTTCCAAGCGTGAACACCTACCAAAGATATAAAAAAATTAGATAAATATTACGAGCTGATCTGATAGAGAAAAAGTGAATTCAGAATCGGATTTTAGCACACAAATTACTCTAAGAGAACAAAAATAAATTCATACAACAACAAAAAAGTTCGTTTTTGTTACCTAAACACGTTTGCCTATAACACAATTTACAACCCTTAAATGCGCTCGAAGCAAACTAATAAAATCAAATTTAAAAAAAAAAAGATATAGTAAATTATATAGTCCTAAGAGTGTTATTATAATTAACAAAAGCAATTTTGATTATTTTTTTCAGGTTTGGTAGGAAACCAGTGATGATAGTGTGTGTAATGGCGGCCGTAGTTGGACAATTAAAGACTTTCGCTACATCATACTACGTTTACATTGCTATTGAGTTCTTAGAATCGGCTTTAACTGACGGAGCCAATGGCGCTGCCATGGTCATAAGTAAGAATTTTCAAGACATACCTAAGCCCAATATTTAATATTATATAAAGTAATTCTTCGTTTTTTTTATTATTGTCTACCTGTATATCTCCAAAACGTTTTTCAATTTACTCATCCGTTGTATTTAATAATTTCAGTGATAGAGATATCTGGTTCAAAGACACGAATTCTTGCCGGAGTACTGTTTGCCTATGCTGTCTATGTTGGAGAGTTTCTGTTCGCGATCATATCCATTTATGTTCAAGAGTGGAAGAATCTCGTTAGGATTATTTACTCACCGCCACTCTTCTTCATATTATATATCTTCATCGCCAAAGAAAGCCCCAGATGGCAGATCCTTCAAGGAAAGATAGAACAAGCGAAAAAATCAATCAGATATATTGCCGAAAAGAACAACATAGATATTTCTAATCACGGTTTGGATGAGATGGACGCGATGCAATTAAAAGAGAAGTTCAACATGGGTGGATACACGAAGAAAGAAAGTTTTAGAAAGGTTTTTGGATCTAGAGAAATCTTATTGCGATTGCTCGTTGCGGCAGTATGCCGCTTCACAGCAAGCTTTGTTTACTATGGCTTGATGATTAATTCGGTGTGGTTGCCAGGAAACAAGTATACGAACTTCATGTTAGCAACCCTCATGTCCTTTCCTGGAGAACTGCTGGCGTTGTACTTGATGAACAAAATTGGAAGGAAGGTGCCACTAATATGCGGATTTATACTATCTGGGGCGATATGTGTTGGCACGGCTTATATCCCAAAAGGTATACAACTACGAAATTCAAACATTTTGTTAAACTAAATCCTCTTGCTCACTGCTCCGTTTGGATGGAAATCTTTGCCCATTTAACCTCTTTCAAAATTGTTGTATTATTTGAGTAATATTAAACCTAAAGCTTTCCTTTTACATGGAATTTCCAATCTAATCTCAATTCATCCTATGGTTACCCTGACTCTTGCAACTTGCTGACGGATTTAAACTCGAATCAAACGTACTGATGCAACATATTTTTTGCGGCTTCAGAGCACTCGGTGGCAATAATCACAATGTTCCTGATCGGCAAGGGGCTCATCTCCGCCTGCTACACAGGAGCCCTGACCTACGTCATGGAACTGTTCCCCACCAGCGCCAGAGGGTCGCTGCTGGGACTTGGCGCTTTTGCTGCTAGACTAGGAGGCATGATGGCACCACTCACTCCAGTCCTGGTAAGGTCTCAGTGCACATCACCTAAATTGCTATGCGAAATGAATCAGTGATAATTTTTTAAATAACATATATTTTTTATTGACTTATTTAGTCTTTCAATTTTATAATTATATATTTATATATATTTACAAAAAACACGTTATATGACCATATATATGTCGACAATAATTGTCGGCATCAGTGGAATAAAAATAAAAATAAATCATAATATTACTTATGTGATAATAATATTTAATATGTACATCATTTGAACATTTTATCACATAAGTAATATTATAATTTATTTTTATTTTTATTCTACTGATGCCGACAATTGTCGAAATATGGTCATTTAACGTGTTTTTTGTAAATATATAAAAATATATGTAATTATAAAATTGGTAATTTGTTAGTACGTTCATATGTACTTATTCTAATTTAAATTAAACGTTTTATTACGTCAGATTAGAATGAATGTCCCGCGAACATCCGTACAAAATAAATTTGATCATATTTTGAATTTAGGACAATACTAATGAAACTCGAACAAATTTTGTAGAGGACAAGAGACAGACGGGCCCTAATATTTGAGCTTGTGGTTAGTCAGTTTCCTGTCAAATAATTTAATACTAAAATGATACGTAGGTACGTAACACATACATTCGTATTTTTTTCAAGACAAGCCAAGACAGTAATCTCAGCACAATAACGACAGTAATATATAAATTAATCAGCCAAGTGCAAATGTACTCATAGTAGTACTTTTGTTACAGTGAATTTTTCATTGCTGAGAATTCCGTTATATAAGGTGCTCTAAAATATCTGCCACGTTTGCAATAGATTACAAAAAATAAGTAAAGAAATTGTGTAAGTACCCCGGAATAGTTACATAAATAAAAAAAAATAAAGTAAATAGATAAATATTTACTTCATTCTGCATAACGTGGTTCAAAAACTACGCGCGATGTGTCGTTTTGTCAATGCTTTCAAACTGTTTTGTGTTACTACGGGGATCAAGTAAATCAATTCTAATTCATACCATACGCATATTTTTTGAATGAAAAAATGTATGACGTTAGATCAATAAAATATCGTTACTAATGTGACCTATTCTCGTGCAGCAAACCTTAAATTTAGAGTCGAAAATCCTAACTTAATACAAGCAATTTTGCAATGAAAAGTTTTAGGTTATGGCAGCTCTAAATCTAATATTTGCTACAAGAGAATAGGTGGCATTGTAATCTTAATACACAATACACTCTCCTATTATTACAGCCGTGGTAGATATGTTGATGCTATCAAATTTAGTTTTCACTATATTTGGACATAGGTAATAATTCACCTAGTCGTAAATATCAAATAAGGAATGTTGTAATAAACTTTATTTACTACTGTGTATCATATTCCAGAGAGAAGTATCTCCAATACTCCCTCCATTACTCTTCGGAGGTTCAGCCCTTATCTCCGGCTTTCTACTGACCTTGACCCCAGAAACCAAGGGTCAACCTCTTCAGGACACCATCGACTAAGTCAACGCTGCAGCCAAGCTGGATAAAGACAAGAAACATAACAAGAAGATGGATGACGATAACTTGAAACACGCAAACAAAACCGCTACTAGCACCATGTGATTAAAACTCAGAAAAACAAAGAAACGCCTTTTAAAATTTTCCTTGTGGAGTTCTTGGCTGAGTTCAGCTTGATCGCCCGCTCACGCCCGGCGATCATGACATCTCTTTTGCACGCGTTGAATTTGTATATGCTATCCTGCTGTCAGTGATGAGCGGGCGATCAAACTGAACGCGACCCTTTTTCTCAAATACAAAAGATGTCACTGCTAAATATTTCCCATCTTTCCCTAAATCCAATGTGTACCTAGTTTAAGATGCATGTCAGCAGGTCTAACATGGTGCCACTTTAACACCATTTTAAACACCATCTAACAGTAAACTCCATGTATTTATTGTCAAATGTGTGACGGGATAGACTTTATTAGGCTTCCCGTCTCGATTCACAAATAAATATTAGAATGATGAGTAGCAGAAATTTGTATGTTCTAGGTAACAAAACAGGTAATATGTTAATTTATTCTTAAATAATCAAATAAAATAAATACGAATGGGATTTAATTAAAATAGGTATGTCAGGGTCGTGGCGGATAGAGTTTTGTGGTCTCTGTCAGGTTCACTGGGAGACCAGTGTAAAAGTATGGTTATTATTCGAATTAATGTACTCGAAATCGAGTTAGTTTACTATAATTTGGTTTCAATTCATGGAAGAACCCTAAAAAAAAAGCTGTGGAATATAGAGCTACATAATTACTTGATGTCTGTAAAAATACCATATTCTTGCATGAGATAGTTAACTTGGTTCTAGCAATGTGAAAGGAAATGCTTATTTCATTCCAAACTTTGCAAATTGAATATTGAGATAAATCAAACCACGGCTAGCAACAAATAATAATAAATTGCCTAAGCAGCAACTTCGCATCGCTTCCGCGCAGCTAAAACAAAATTGGTGGAATGTAAAAGGAAAATGGACTTTGTAGTAAAGTACATAAAGGTTGAAAACATATAAGGGAAATGTTGGGACGCGTTTGTACGTCCCTCTCTTCCTCACCTTTCGCACATGCGCAAATAAGTCTAATTGCGACGCGTTTGTGCGTCTCCCTCTATCATTCACTTGAAATTGTCTTTCTCTCTCCCACCTGCTGAAGTTTTTCACGGTGGCGTCTCTAAGTCGGGGGGGACTGGTGCCGAATGTTGCCGAATGACCAACGATACTTCACGATGGACGACGATGATACATGATGTCTGATGATCGCCGAGAATTATTATGACTTGCTCGATTGGTATAAATAGAGGTGGAAAATTATAGCGGGGCTTTTTCTGTTCCCGGAGTTTCGAGGAGGCGTACCATTATCAAAGGTGGAGTTTAAGTTCCAAGTTTAGTTGGTTTTGGGAGGGTTTTATTTGGCATTTGTTGTGTTGATTGATTTTCTGGACGTGTAAATTAATTTACCGGGAATTCGTCGGAAATCGGGAGTGTGCCACGGTCATGTTGGAGTTGTAGCTTAGGGAGATGGAGATATCAGTTAGGTCGAGCGTCGTTTGGAAGTAGAATACGAGCAGTTCGCGGTTTATTTAGTGTTTATCAACGTCCAGAAACGCGTCGCGGTCGTAATAAAGCTTTAGAGTAGGGAGATGGAGTTAACAGCTGTTGTTTGGGTTCGGTATACACGTAGTTCGGGATCCGTATCGTAAAGTAAATTAAAGTAAATTTAGTAGTTGTAATGAAGCTTAGGGTCGTAAGGGGTTGTCATGGGGGAGGGAGTATGGTCTCTGCTTTGCTACTGCCGGACGAGGAAAGCGGTGGAGTACCGGGGTTGTATAGGTTTTAGCAGCTGGGAAATTGCGAGAAGAGTTAGGCAGGGTCTCACAGAATGACGTATTCTGGGATCATCGTCCCAACACCTTGCGGTGTTAAACGCTGGGATTATGGTTTTTAACTGCTTCGGCAGGGCTGACGCTTGGGACAGCGTCACACCAGCTTTACAGTCTGGATCTAGTCCCTCAACTCCGGTATATCTCTTGGTTTGCAATGGGGGTCTCTCGTGCGGACCGAGCGTAATGCACTCTGTCCCGAACCATTAGAAATACTGGGTTGGTCTTGTCTATATATTTATATATTACACAGCTTATGTAGGGCCGAGTGTTGTCATTGGCGTGACCCCAGTCCCATTGCCGACATCACTCAAAAACACGTGTCATAGGGATCCGTAGGTAAACTTAGAGGAAGTGACTCACCTCGAACCGTTCTTTCGATTAGATAGGGATAGCCTCCTTACACCGGGATGAGCTATCACGCATTACACACCACACAATTAAACGTTAAATGTGAGATTCGGATCTCTAGTTCTTTTGAAAAGGTAAGTATACACGAGAAGTCGACTAGGAAGTCTTATAATTTAGGGATAAGTACAGGCAGGGAGTAGGAACTTGGTAGAGAAATCTACTGGTAGGTGATAGACCACTGATAGGAACTTCATTGATAGGAAAAGGGAATTTAATTAGGCGTCCTCCTGAAATAGTTGGGAGTAGGTCAGGAATTTAAAGCCATGGGGTTATGTAGGTCGGGGATCTCCAATAACTTGACTCCTTTACTTTGAAACAAAATTCTTGTTGTAAGATTTAATTCTACCAAGAAGTTTAGGGCTCAATTATGTCAGGGTTTCACAAATTCATGGAACTCTAATTTTATCTGAAGAGATTATAGTTTGAGTTAATGTTCCTGGTTCCTTTAGAGAGTGAACAAGTTTTAATATCGAAGTAGAGATTTACCTAAGGGACAAGGAAGTCCAGCATTTTATTAAATTAAATATTTGATTAAAATACCATTACTGAGGGACTATAAAGTCATAGTTCTGGGTTTTATTCCATTTTTCATAATCAACTTAATAAGTCTTGAGTCAAGTTCAATTTAAACTATAAATTCAATTAGAATACAGTTGTAAAATTCAGCTGTGAAGAATCTATAAGTGAAGTGTAGTACTTACTTACTTACCATCGCCTGGTTAGTCTACCGGTAGGCAAATGTTATTATATTTCAACTATTTTCAGTATACAGCTTCCACACCTGGTAGCTTCAGTTCTCCTTATATGAGAGCTTAGTTCTAAATCCTGCTTGAAGCTCTAGTCCAAAAGGGGACTTAATATTATTATAGTATTGTACAGGAAAGTACCTAACATTTAGTACTTCTAATTAAATTCATAATGAATTTTAAAACAGGAATAATTTCAATAGCCCATATTCGCTTGTATATTGATAATTATAATGATGTATTCGTTTGTGCTAAGGAAGGAAAATTTATCCCTTCAAACTGGCAAAGATAGCCATGCCTTGTTTCTATACACCACACGGGGTAGAACAGGTAATCAAAAATAAGTAGACTTGGTATAAAATTTATACATCATTTTGAACTAAAAGTCAAGTTCAAATAGACCTAAACATGGTTTTCTAGTAAAATATTGAAATTATTCAATTCGGGGTTTAATGTAGTTTCCTCTGATGAGAAGGGCTGTGTTTTATAAAGAACGGAAGGAAAGAATTCATTTCCCATTATTTACAGATATAACTTTCTAGTAATAAAGACAAGGATTAGTTATTAAATTCATTTACATAAAGGTAAATTTATCTTGGTTGAATTACTGGTAAAATTTTGGTAATTATCATGTAGGTTTTATAAAAGAAACCTAGGTATTTTGTTTGGTGAAAAAAAAAGGTATTATTGAAGGTATAAAGGTAAATAAAAGATTTCCATATGATGATTAGTGTTCTGGTATGATTGAACACGTAGCTGAAGGGTTCAAAATCTTAGCTATTTACCTTTTAAATAAAACCGTAATTAATTAATAATTAATTCTAAATTTATGGACAAAGTATCTCCTTTATTTGACTAGGTTTCTCTTATAAATTAAAACAACCATTTTGTATCAATTTATTTCCATCAAAGTTTCACAACTTAAATAAAAAGAACTTTCCTTCAAGCAACCAAGATTCTTTACTAAACAGTACTTTATTAATTAAATACAGAGAAATAACAGATATTTTGTTTTAGCTAACCTTAATTTGCTTGAGAAAATTATCTTCCAATATCTTGTAAATTACAGCTCTTATTATCATGTTAAAAAGTTATTTCATTCTTAAGCTATCCGGTATAGTTCAAATACATAAGTTAAATTAAGTTATTGGGGTTTAGCAGATCTACAGTTTTGGATTACTAATTTACGAGTTGTTGTGATTATTCCTGGTTTATCATACATGGCTATCACTAGCAACCAATAGGTACATAATATGGACACTTTGCTGTGGTTTCTTTACAGTTGAATTATGTTAGGTAAATAATAGTTTTAACTGCGTTGTGTAACAAGTTGAGATAGGTTATATAGGTATATTTAGGGCCATGTTAGATAGTTCATTCCAAGTTTCTCTAAAAAGAACTAGGGTTACATACAAACGGTTCACAGAGTTGGGTTCTGCTGTAGACACTAGACGATCACTTGGCCAAAACATAAATCAAAACATTCCTATTATCTAAGGTATCTTTTTGGAGATAGGTAGGTAATAACTAAATACAGTTAGGGTTCCGTAGGACTAGGCTTTAGGTTAGCTATAGGTTAGTAGGGCTGTAGATTAGAGTAGACTAAGTTAGGAAGGGAAGAGCAAGGGGTACAAATGGTGTTAAAGTGGCAACCATGCTAGGCCTCCAGGTACGCAAACCAATCCTTTCCATAGACAAAGGGCACGTCTTCCTTACCATTACAGTGCCCCCCAGTCTAATCTTTGATATACAATGGTTTCTGTTGTCCCATAAAACATGGTGCTTGGGGGTAAATCTTTGGCTTAGGTCAGTACCGGCGTTAGGGTAGGGCGCGGTTGGGCGACCGCCCAGGGGCGCCGGACTTTAAGGGGCGCCGTTAAGCGGCGCCCCTTTATATTCCCATCTCTGTAAGCGAAAAAAAAAAACGATGTGTTGGCAACACTAGAATGGAACGCAGTGCTCAATCCGTTCGGTCGGAGCACTACATACATACAGTTCATTTTACTGGGAATCCCCGACCACAGAGAAACACATTATCTATCTCTTTTTAACATTTTAGTTCAAAAGAGTTGGCGTTATTTTTGATGGAGCGGAACACAGCTCATTCTTATTCATTCAATCGGTGCACGCACTTTAAAACAGTTATCGCAATTACATATTTTAAAACAAGCAGACGCAGTAATCAGGCGGTCCACGCTAAGTTACGAAGTGCATGTTTTTTACTTTTTGTCGCCGACTACAGAGTGACATAGGTTTTATCCAAAAAGTTGAAATACAGATAGTGTTTAAGTAGGTATTTGCTTTATGACGGATTATTTCACTAATTAGGTAAGTACAATTTTATTTTAACTATCTTTACTTATTATACTAAAGAGGTAACATTTGTTTGTTTGTTTATGTTATGTTTGGAGTGGGGTAATCTATTTAAAGTAAATTATATATTATAAAATATCTCTGGAACTGACTATATAATGTTGATGAAATTTTAACACGGAGAAAATAAATGAATGTCGAGGAGGTACGGTCAAGTGTAAAAGTGGATGAACACTGTTCATTCGTAAGCCTTTGTGTTAAAGGTGAAAAGTGTCCACCGACTTTTGCATCTGACTGTACATAGAAGTCATTTTTTCGGGAACGAGTGGATGATCGTGATTTTTTTCATACAAATCTAAGCACTATCACGTAACACAAGCTTTTAAATATAACATTTCACAATTATTCCGCTACCATGACAATATTACCTTACCTAGATTTTTCGATCGTAGTTCACGTGTATGCTAACGCTTTCCTGAATATAAAGCGTTTTTGGTCGTCCTCACTCAATAGCGTTATATTTAATTAATTTATAGAAATGATCAGACTTACGCAGATTTAATTTGTTGCAGATTTGATTAGTACAAAATGTCTGAACACGTTGATCCTTTCAAAAGAAAACCATCTGGGTCAAAATATAGAAAACGAAAAGCAGAAAAAGAGAAGGAATTTGAAAAAACAAAAAAGTTTATGAATATAGGCAAATATATCACAACAAAAAATCAAGACCTTAATGTGGCATCTACATCTGAAATACAAGCGAATGCATCGGTAGTGGAGTCTCTGTCTGACAAGTCAGATCAGTTAGCTGTTGAAGAGATTGTGGACGAAGTTTCCCGAAGTGAGGAGACAAGTTGTGTTACAATTACAGATGCTGCTCAGGATGACACTATTGGTGATGTACAACAAATACAAATTCTAGATGACGTTAGTTCTCTTGTTCCAAATATATCGGATCCAGCCACTTGGCCACTCACTCGAAATAGCAAAATTATTGATCATATAATAACTAATGGCCCAGTGCAAACTCACATTGATAATTATCCAAAGAATGATACAGGGCGACATTTCTCAAATTCTCATTTTACCAAAAAACTTGCAAACAATGAAATAATTCAGCGTCGTTGGTTAATATACTCAGTTTCGAAAAATCGAGTTTACTGTTTTTGTTGCCGGCTATTTGATAGCAGCTCAACGTCGAATTTAGCATCTGAAGGATATAACGACTGGAAACACTTAATGTTAAAAGTTCATGAAAGTAGCACTTTTCATAAGAAGTTTTACCTCTCATGGATTGAGGCTGAACTAGGATTAAAAACGGGAAAAACAATAGATTGTCAAGAGCAACATTTGATTAGAAAGGAAACTACAAGGTGGAATAATATTTTGTCTAGATTAATGCATATTACACTGTATTTAGCTGAAAACAATATGGCGTTTAGAGGTACTTCCGACAAACTATATACGCCAAATAATGGAAAGTTCTTGGGTTTAGTACAACTACTAGCCAAATTTGATCCAGTTATGGAGGAGCACTTGCGATTAGCTGTAAAGGGTGATGTTTCTGACCACTACTGCGGAAAAGACATTCAAAATGAATTAATAGAGCTGATGGGTGAAAAAGTGAAGTCAGAAATCATATCACGTGCAAAGAAATCGAAATATTATTCTATTATAGCTGACTGTACTCCGGACATTAGTCATATAGAACAGCATTCACTGACAATACGATTTGTTGATTTATCATCAGATGTCGATAAAATATCATATTCATAGAGTTTATACCTGTTAATGAGTCGACTGGTGAAAGGCTGACTGAAGTTATTATTGATATTTTAAATAAATACGGACTGGAATTGAACGATTGTAGAGGTCAGGGCTATGATAACGGAGCAAACATGAAAGGAAAAAATATTGGAGTTCAAAGGAGAATTCTGGACATAAATCCTTTAGCTGTATATGTACCGTGTGGCTGTCATAGCTACAATCTCGTACTATGCGATGCCGCTAAGTCATCTGTAAAATCTGTCACTTTGTTTGGAGTACTTCAGAGGTTGTTTACGTTGTTTTCAGCTTCTGTTCATCGATGGAAAATTCTGACCGATCACTTGGGATTGTACACTATAAAAAAACTCAGTGACACGCGTTGGGAAGCAAGAATAGGCAGTGTTAAAGCAGTCCGTTATCAAATTAGCGCCGTCCATGACGCTTTAATCACTTTGGATATTGAAACTCAGCAAACTGATGTTCAAGTCTCTCATGAGGCTACTACTCTAGCCGAACAGCTAAAAGATTTCGGCTTCATAGTTTCATTGGTTGTCTGGTATGACATACTTTTTCAAATTAATGTCGTTAGTAAATCTCTACAATCAACAGACATGGATCTCGGTAAATGCACAGACATGTTGAAAAAATGCTGCAATTTCTTGGAAGAATATAGAAATACAGGCTTTAAAAGCGCCATTTTAACTGCGAAGGAATTGGCTGAAGAGTTAGAAATAGAACCTGTGTTTAGAGCGACAACAAGAATTCGACGTGTTAAGCGCCAAGCTGGTAAAACTGCCCAAGATGAGCCTATAACTTCTCCAGAAAAAAAATTCGAGGTTGAATTTTTCAACTGTCTTTTGGACACGACGTTAACTTCACTCAACGAAAGATTTGAACAGTTATGTGAGTACTCGGAATCTTGGTCTTTTTTGTACAATTTAAAACAGATTCCAGAAAAACACGACCTTATCAAACTCTGTAGTGATCTTCAATTGAAATTAAATGTAAATTCCAAATCAGATATAGATGGATGTATGTTGTGCGATGAACTCGTAAGTCTGAAATCGTTTTTGCCTGATCAGAAAGTGGTTATTCCTGTTTTTGTTTTAAATTTTATCAAAGACCGCAACTTAAAAGAACTATATCCAAATGTTTGGATATATACACTTTTAAATATATGCAAAAAAAGAAATAATAATTTCGAAATATATTTCGATCCACTAGGGGTCGTCGTCAGTCGAATATGGAACATTATATTAAATATAACCATAGATAAAAAGTAGACATAAAAAAATGACGGACTTAAACCTATTTTCTTAACCTATTTAGCTTATTGCTCTCGTCCGAACTGCTTGTGTGAAAAAAAAGAAAAATTATATACGTCTTTGTGGTTGAGACTGGGTGTTAGGACATATGTCGGTCGGTCAGTGTTGTTTGTTTAGTCCGGCTCCGTAGTGGGCACCAAGTGACCAAATGTAAGAAGATTCCCAAGTCCTCAGTTCAATGTCAGTTAAAGGTGGGTGAAAAGCTTTAATGACACGGACGGTGAAGCAATTGTTAAATGAATGGCCATGAGAGCGAGCATGTGTAGGAATAGGTAAGTTGTTGTGTGGTATTGAGTTTGTAGTATGTCGATGGTTGTTCATTCTGATGTGGAGTGCATTTCTTGTCTCACCTACGTAGAATGCCGGACAGTGCCGGCATTCTAGCAGATAGATACAGTTTTCAGTTTTGCATGAAGAGTTTGATTGTGTGGTGTAGATGTTGGATGTGTGGTGTGTGTTGATATTTGTGTCTGTTCTAATGATGGGACATGTTTTGCATCGCGGTCGTTGGCATGGAGCGGTACCGGGTGATGTGATTGATGGGTTGGATTGGTATTTTGATTTATTTTTTGTGAAATGTGACTTAAGGTTCCGGTTCTGTCTGTAGCAGATTTGTGGGTTTCTGGAGAGTAGGTTTTTTGTTTCATCATTTTGTTGGAGGATGGGAATGAAATCATTGATAAGTTTTTTGAGTTTATAGCTGCCATGAAAGAATGTAGTTACTAATTTGGGATTGTTGGATGAGTTGATTGATCTATTTTGAACGTTGTGATATTTTGGTCTATTGTATAAATGTTTCTGTAGGAATTGGTGAGGATAATTTCTGTTGAGGAGGCCTTCGTTGATTTTGTTGTGGTATTGGTCGAGTGATTCCTGGTTGCTACATATCCGACGACCGCGAAGTGATAATGAGTATGGTATTGATTTTTTTATATGTGGTGGATGACAACTGGTGAAGTCGAGATATTGAAGTTTATTGGTGGGCTTGAAATGAACGGAGGTGCTGAGTTTGTTGTTATGGTCGATGGTTATATCTACATCTAAGAAGGTGATACTGTTTGAGGAGACATTATGGGTGAATTTATACATTAATTGTGAATCATGATCTGGCCACACAGTAACGATTCCCTAAAAGACTTCATTGACAGATTAAACGCTCATTGTTCACTTAAATTCACCCATAATGTCTCCTCAAACAGTATCACCTTCTTAGATGTAGATATAACCATCGACCATAACAACAAACTCAGCACCTCCGTTCATTTCAAGCCCACCAATAAACTTCAATATCTCGACTTCACCAGTTGTCATCCACCACATATAAAAAAATCAATACCATACTCATTATCACTTCGCGGTCGTCGGATATGTAGCAACCAGGAATCACTCGACCAATACCACAACAAAATCAACGAAGGCCTCCTCAACAGAAATTATCCTCACCAATTCCTACAGAAACATTTATACAATAGACCAAAATATCACAACGTTCAAAATAGATCAATCAACTCATCCAACAATCCCAAATTAGTAACTACATTCTTTCATGGCAGCTATAAACTCAAAAAACTTATCAATGATTTCATTCCCATCCTCCAACAAAATGATGAAACAAAAAACCTACTCTCCAGAAACCCACAAATCTGCTACAGACAGAACCGGAACCTTAAGTCACATTTCACAAAAAATAAATCAAAATACCAATCCAACCCATCAATCACATCACCCGGTACCGCTCCATGCCAACGACCGCGATGCAAAACATGTCCCATCATTAGAACAGACACAAATATCAACACACACCACACATCCAACATCTACACCACACAATCAAACTCTTCATGCAAAACTGAAAACTGTATCTATCTGCTAGAATGCCGGCACTGTCCGGCATTCTACGTAGGTGAGACAAGAAATGCACTCCACATCAGAATGAACAACCATCGACATACTACAAACTCAATACCACACAACAACTTACCTATTCCTACACATGCTCGCTCTCATGGCCATTCATTTAACAATTGCTTCACCGTCCGTGTCATTAAAGCTTTTCACCCACCTTTAACTGACATTGAACTGAGGACTTGGGAATCTTCTTACATTTGGTCACTTGGTGCCCACTACGGAGCCGGACTAAACAAACAACACTGACCGACCGACATATGTCCTAACACCCAGTCTCAACCACAAAGACGTATATAATTTTTCTTTTTTTTCACACAAGCAGTTCGGACGAGAGCAATAAGCTAAATAGGTTAAGAAAATAGGTTTAAGTCCGTCATTTTTTTATGTCTACTTTTTATCTATGGTTATATTTAATATAATGTTCCATATTCGACTGACGACGACCCCTAGTGGATCGAAATATATTTCGAAATTATTATTTCTTTTTTTGCATATATTTAAAAGTGTATATATTAACAAAAAACAATGAAAAAGCTTTTATAAAGATAAAATATTTATTATTACAAATGTTTGGATAGCATTACGAATATTATTAACTATTCCCGTAACGGTTGCTAGTGGAGAGAGGAGTTTTTCTAAGCTTAAGCTGATAAAAACCTATCTGCGATCGACAATATCTCAATCTAGATTGACAAACTTGGCAACTTTGTCAATCGAAAATAAAATTGCTGAAAACATCGACTTTGATAACTTAATAAAAGAGTTCGCCGATAGAAAGGCTAGAAAAGTAAAATTTTATTAGTTTTTTTAATAAATGTTTATTTCTTTTCATAAATGGTTATTTCATTATTATCCTTCGCCTTTTTTCGTATGGGTTTGAATTGCAGTTAGGGGGCGCCGTAGAAATCTCGCCCAGGGCGCTGGTAGTACTAAAACCGGCACTGGCTTAGGTAATTCTTTATTAGAGTCTGTCAATTCATTCAATACAGTTCCATTATTCAAATAGTTACAGTACAGCCGTACCTTGTTTTAAAAACTATGTGAAAAGGGGAACTTATCAGATACAGTGGATGTGCAGGTATACAACCTCACGCCATGGCAACGAGTAGCCGACGACGCCACCACAGTAGGAGTAGGTCTTAGACCATTTAACGGGACCTGGCAAAGCGCGACTCTTAGTACTGAAATTATTCTGCCGTTTTCCACGGGAGGGGAGGTAAACACGCACAGCACACATTTACTCATTCACGCACACTCCTGCGAAAAATTGATATGTCACACTAAATCAAAAGCTGCAACACAAACACAAAACGCGCACACAAGCAAACTTATATGAACAAATTGTTCATGTACTTCGGCAGAGGGGGACAAGTGCGCTTGCCTAGTCCCGTGTTTATATAAGGTGACTTTAATTTATGCAGCCAAATTCCTAATGAAGTCTCGGTAAGTGCTCAGTAACAAGGTTCGATGACCCTTTTTGTGGAATTCGTAAATTATTCTTTTCGTGTTCCTTACAAACGCAAGCCCAGTCCCATTACTATGGGAAGTCAAGACTTTATTTTGCGAAATTAAAAAAAGTGTTATCGATTCGTGTTACTGATCACTTACCAAGCCTCCAGTATGTGTTTAGCTATATAAATTAAAGTCACCTTATATACAACGTGAAATTTAAGTCATTTTGTTAACGAAAACTGGTGATAGTACTCGTCCATATGAACAACTTTTACTGTAGAGCCAACCCTGAAATCGTGAAAAAACATCAGCTGCTTCATACATTTGGGTCGAGTAGGTATTTAACTTTTCTATGGACCAGCTGATGTTTTTTTCACGATTTCAGGGTTGGCTTCATAGTCCATCCATCCATCCATCAGCCTGTTTCGTCCACTGCTGGACATAGGCCTTTCCAGGATTTCGCCACTCTTGGCGGTCCTCCTGGAAGAAATGCCCATACTCACACACGCTGGGCAGGCGGGTTGGTGAGCGCGGTGCCGAAACCCTTGAACCAGTGACGCCGCTGCCCGTCACCAGTCTAATTTATATAAGGCCCGGCAATTGGGGATGGATATACCGCCATCCATCGGTCCCAGGCAATGGTGGGCCGCCTGGTTTTTTTGCCTGAGAGCTGTCCTCCTACTCTCCCCCGAATAACTTCGGGAGGATTTCCGAGTAAGATGGTGATACCTCCACAGTCCGAGCCCGGCATTAGCTCTACCACCTACCTGGCTTCATAGTAAAAGTTGTTTATATGGACGAGTAGTATCACCAGTTTTCGTTAACAAAATGATTTAAATTTCACGTTGTAGGTAGGTATATGGTCTAAGGAGTAGGTGAATCAAAGCATGCAAACAGTTTGAGGAAATGAAACGTGATAATAATAAATAAGTTTAAAGAGACTGTTACACAGATGAAAACAGATCTAAAAGTAATACTAACGGCCATCATAACATGTCAACTGATCTAACGCATTATCTTGAAAATGTTACATGCCCTTAATCATTCTCAGTAGGTCCTAGATCTTTGTGGATAATTCTCATTAGATCCATGATTTGGAACCTAGATCTAATGAAAGCAAAAGTTCTCACTAGATCCATTCCGGATCTGAGTTATGGCGTAACTAATAATGATCGTTCCCGGTAATGACCCACCGTACCACCAGCCGGTATCAACCGTAACCCCAGGAGTATGAGTCAGTGGTACATTAGCTTTTGATAGAGACGATTATTGGTTGGCTTATTGACCTTATTGTAATGGCCACGTAATACCTCTATTACGGCTGAATTTCCTGAAACCAAATATTCCATCCATCCATCCACCAGCCTGGTTCCTCCACTGCTGGACATAGGCCTTTCCTTCCTACATTTCACCACTCCTCCTGGAACGAATGCCCATACTCACAAACGCTGGGGGGCAGGCGGGTTGCTGAGCTCGATGCCGGAGCCCTCGCACCAGGGCCGAATTAGGGGTCTCGACACGGGTGCTAATGCCATCTCTGTCGCAAGCTTTGAAAATTGTATACCTACGCTATCCTGCTGTCAGTGTCGGAACCCGACGATTGTTAATTTATACCATTCCCACTCTAAAAAGCTCATTTCATTCACCGAAAACAGTGAATAATAAGGCCTTTTAATCACTATTTTGGTGTTTGAATTTAGAACACACCAATATATTCGACCTCCATCTCAAAAAATACTCGATACAAACTCTTTGCGAAAAGAATACTCGACATACAAACTCTTTGTGCAAATAACTCCTCGAAATTTGATTGGTCGATATTTGCAACAAAGAGTTTAGCATTAGAATGAAAACTGTTTTGAGTTCTTTGCTGCCATTACAGAAAAAAAAATAGTAATGGTTACAGAAAAGGCTATCATGGTCCTAGATACCTTTGCCTGTCCCTGAAAGGGACGAAAGGAAAAAAAAAATAGTAAATTGGCGCCATTTTGAATACAGTAAGTTGTTCGAACACAAGTTTAGTGTTACTTTATAATAAATCGATTCAACATGCATTCAAGTGATTAAGAAGATGTGTTAACACCTGAGTTTATGAAAGAAAGGGCGGCCGTTACAGTAGAAAACTTGCTACCCAACAAATCACGGTTCGTTTACATCAAAGCCTACGATGAGTTTTGCAAATGGAAAAATGATAATCAAGCTTCGGGCACATTTTCAGAGTCTGTTTTATTAACTTATTTTAATGTGCATTTTAATTAATTTAACCATCCTTTTTTCTTCATTAAATGTCTATTTTCGCTTAAATTATCTCTTTTTCTCGTAGTCATGGTATAAAGTATAGTATGCAACTCTTTAATAAAGCATTGTTGTGATAAAAAAAACACTTGTACTTTTCCACAGATAATATTTAATTCTACACTACCCAACCGGTTTCACTTTAATAAAGTACGGATTTATATTGAGGGCCATGAATCACTCGCGTCGTCGCCAGGATTCTAACACTTGAATCACTCCCTACGGTCGTGATTCAGTCGTTAGAATCCTGTACTTGCTCGTGATTCATATGGCCCTCGCTTTTACGGGATTTTTCGAGTTGACGTGAATGATTTAGGGGAAGGGGGTTATGTGAACCCTGTGATTACCCCCCCTCCCGACTTCCCTCGAACCGCCAGTGGTTGGAGCTGTCCTCTTAAGCCGCGATTACACCATCCGATTTATCGGCATCCTAACTAGGATAGGATTGGACCTAGGACAGTGTAATCGCGTTTAGGAGGGTCTGTTTCTTCGCGCGTCCTAATTAGGAACCCGATAAATCGGATGGTGTAATCGCGGTTTTACTCTCCGGAGATACGGCGTCTATTTATCCTACTTGCTATCTCACGCGTACCACGTTTATCAATGTGCGAGAGAGCTAGTATGATGGAAAGACACTGTATCGACGGTGCATGCTAGACCACAGGTCACTGGTGCAGAAGATATTCCCAACAATGCTACCGGTAGTTCGTTGAGGTATTTAGAAAAGAAGGGTTTTTCAGAAGTAAAGGGAAACGAATTAATTACTGCTAAGAATCGATAGAACGAGAACAAGAACGTCCGTTATGAAATAATGTACATTTCAATATGTTAAATATATTTTATTAAAATACTTGCAGGTATTATGATTATAATTTTATAAGTATTACAAAAATATATCAGCATTTGTGATAAGCAGCAATAGTGCCTCGCTATGATATCGCTCTCAAAAAACGGATTTATCGATCAGATACAGTCCATCTCGGACCATACAATACAAATGTCAAACTACGTTTACATGGTGGTCGGCGGTGCGGCATCAGCGTATGCTTTGACTTTAGGGATGGAGTAGACGTTATCTACGACTTTCTTGAAGCTGGGGTACTTCTGTTCAAAGTCTGGTATCCTCAGCATGCCCTTGAGATAGTCATACATGCCTGCCAATAGGAAGTCCGCCCAGGTCAGCTGGAAGGAGATTAAAATCAGTTTTAATACTAAAGTTGACGAGTTCACTTTTACACACATTATAGAAGATTCAACGAGAGATGGCACCTATGACAGCTGCGTTTAGTGATGGGGTGCATTTTAATTTCGGCAAAAATAACAATCAAGTGCGACTAGCGACTTGAGTAAATAAAATATCGATTTATTTGACACGTCATACAACATGCATCATAATAATACAAATGGCAAATGTGCATTTGCTTACATTAACAAAGCAGCCATTAAATCTAGAAAACTGGTTTACAATTTTTTTGTCATAAAAAGATATAGTTTGTAAACAGACGGAGCCGTACGATTAAGGAGAATAGAACCCGTTATTTAGTGATTACAATTCAGCCACTAACATTCCTCATGATACCTTGAATTTGAAAAAAATAGAAACTTTTGCTATAAAGTCTTTATAAAATCGAAAAATGATGATCAAAACGAGTAGTACGTCACTTCTCGCTGCCAGCAACAATGAAGTATTAAATTATTTTATTGACACTTACCCATAAACAATTATGAAGCTTGGTAGGCAATTAAACGTCATAGGTGCCATCTCTCGTTGGCTCTAGTTTAGTAGGTTTATACGTATATGTCTCTTCTCTATATAAACCGTATGTATGTCATCGGTTGCTCGATTATCTAGATTTATCATTCAGTTACGAGTGCCTATCGCTTCGAGTGTGGGTTTATCAAATTATTATTAGATACCATGGTATAACAATAATACACATTGGAGAGCGTTCTGTTTTAGACTAGACGATGTCTACCTGATCTCTCCCTATTAAACTATGATCTTTGCAAGGGTAGTAACCTTCCCGAGTGCCAGATGTCCATTGTTCTTCTCAATAATCTCGTGCAGCTTGCCAAGTAGAACGGGGTAGATGTCCTTGGTGAACTCTTCATGACGCTTCTCTTTGCTGGCCTCATCTTTGTCGTAGTGGACGAGCGCCGCCTCTGGGAATTCGCAAAAAATAATGTTATTTATAATTTCAATGTATTACTTCGGTAGCAGAGGGAATAAGATTAATGGCGGGGGCTTGGATCACGGGATTCTTTACATTGTAAAACTCAAAACCATTTTTTACTCTCCCTGGGTTTTCGAACATCTAAAACATATTTTTATACAGAAGGATTTTTTGTCGCAGAAAAATCCAAAACTATAGACAGTACTCGTCTATCCTCTATACGAACAGGTTTCCTATGGAGCCAAACCTGAATCGCGAAAAAAATCCTGCTCCGTTCATTTTGGTCAAGATAAGTATTTATTTTTTCATGTCAACGTCACATCCTTTATGCGCGACTTCAGGGTTGGCTCCATAGTACAATGTTGTTCACATAAAAGTACTATATCCGGTTTTTGGAACTTCTATCTTATTCAACCTATAGTAATCCTGTTTACACCCATGCTCAAAATTATTGCACAGAACAGGAACTAAACAAAATGTTAAATTAGTTTGAACAAGAAGCTCGTCTCTAAAATGAGGTAGGTACTTCGCGTGTTCCTTTTTTGCAAATGATACCGAGATTTTCAAAAACACTTTTTCACGTAGCCGCGTACTGACTGAGCGAGCAGCCTCGCGAGGCAAATGCTCGGTCGGTCAAAACGCGGCTATTAACATTCCTTTAATTATTCAAATAGGTGTCACTATTTTAAACTCTTTTATCTACTTATATGTGGACATTTAGTTTGCCCTATTCCGCTAATCGTTTTTGGTCACGCAACCCGCATATAAATAATGCATATCCACTAAATAGGTATTATGTATTGTGATGCAACGAAACGAAGAATATTAAGATGAAAGAACAACCTAGACTAGAAACTACCTATCTTCGGGTACCGCGTTTAGAAGGGAACAACGTTTCGATTAATAAAAGCCAATATTGATAGCAGTTTTTACTCATAGGATATAATGCAATTATTATTTGTTCATATAATTTCTTTATTTTTTTACATATTTTTTTTTTCTTTCGCTTGCTTTGGGCGGAGTTCGAGCCAGCAAAAATGGTAAAATAATCAGTCTGTAGTTTATTAACATGGCATTAACTTAAAAAGAACTACACAATTTCTTTGAGAAAAATCAGCATGATACTTTAGTTTGGTACTTCCCCTACCTGCCGCTTTTAATATTCAGCCTGTATAAGATTATATTTTTTTTAATGCGAATGCAAATAATACGACAAATCATATAACTTTTCCTGAGTTCTTGAAAGAGAAACAAAATTCCAGACACGTCAGGAAAATTTCTCTATCAATTTTTATCCATCAAAATTTCTACATCTAACTGATGCTGTTTACATGACTGTGCAAATTAGGTGACTTTAGTTTACATGGCCAAATTCATACTGGAGACTCGCACCACTTTAAGCCCCTTTACTTGTTCTAGAACAACCTCGACTCAATTAGTATATAAAAAGGTGTAAATTTTATTTTGCGTATTTCACAGAAAGGCTCATTGGATTTTAGTCCTGACCACTAACCGAGTTTTCATTATTGATTTAGCTGTATACAGGCTGTATAAACAAAAGTCACCTTATATCTTTATGAGTGCGTGCTACAAATTAAAGCGAAAATTAGAATCACATTCAACAAATAAATAAACTTACTGGCACGAATGTCATTAAGGAAGTCCACGATCTCATCGATCTCGAAGTCCTCCTCGAGGTCAGATCCTGCCACACCGTACTTCTTGCCGAGGTACCGCGAGATGGCCACGCTCTGAGCGTATTTCTTCCCGTCGATCTCCAGGACTGGCATCTGACCGAACTTGGTCGCTGGGAGAGGAGACAGAAAAGGGGTTACATTTTGCTTGTTGATTTCGCGGGGTAAAGTTTGACTATTGAAAGATAAGCCAAATTTTTAAGGAGCTTTACACCCTATAGTATTTCGTTACCATTACCACTTTAAAAATCCATACAGTTGTCCAACGAAGACGTTCAGACGGAGCAGTTGTGCGGGGCGAGGCGAGTATGCGTATCGTATTCAAATTCGATTGTCATATGGCTATTCGGCTAAGCAAATTAGCCCGTTTGACAATTGAAATCGTAAATTTTTGGCTGTCAAATGAATACAATTGCCGTGTTTTGTTGTTGACAACCAAAAACGTATACAATTTCAATAGGCATGATGACTAAAAAAAATAATAATTAGTCCGTCAGTTAGATTATCAGAAAATATTGGACACGTATTTTTTCTTTTTCTAATTTAACAAAAAATTATGAAGATATGGCCCGCTGAAGTTCCGCGTGACGTCACATCTAGGTACAATTTTACTTAGAAGTGACGTCATTTTCCCCCACTCCCAAACTTTGACGCGCTTTATCTCTGTCATTTTTTGTTTGATTGACAAAAGAAAAAATACGTGTCCAATATTTTTGATAATCGAAATGACGGACTAAAGAGAATAATATTTTGCTTACCCTGTGTACAAGCCTATTGTCAAACGGGCTTATTTGATTAGCCGAATAGCCATATGACAAGCGAATTTGAATACGATTGGCTTACACAATTACACTGTGTAGCTCGGTGGTTTACCTCCCGCGTCTCGCCCCGCAGGCCCCGCACAATTGCTCTGTCTGAGCGCTTTCGTTGTATAAACTGTATGGATTTTTAGACTGTGTCATTGCAGCGCCCCCCGGTCTACTCTTTGATAGTCCCATGAAATATGAGGCTCCAGGGGCTAGCGTAAATCTTTGGGTTGATTCGTTATTCGAGTCTGGTCAAGCCACCCTGGGATCGCATTCCTTTCATTCGTTCATGTACTTAGTTAACTTCAGACAAGTTTTATCCGACTCTACCACGTGGTTACAATGTCACGGTATGCCATCCTTACACAAGGTCACAACAATTTCATCTCAAAGGCATGGGTGACCTGACATTGAGCAACTCATTTTCCATCAAAAAGAACTGAACTTTATGAAGTTAGCCCGCTCTGAGCCTTATCACGAGATATCACGCGCTCTTGAAAAATCGAGTATTTATTATATAACTCGGCTTATCATGTTTTTTACATGTTGTTCTTTAGAAGCCAACAAATACAAAAATTTAATTGCAAAAAAATGCGCTATACTAAAAAAAAGGTGCCGATTTCCAAAAATAGCTATTTAGACCTCACTTTGTCGATTTTTCTCGTGTAGAAAACGTAGTAATTTTTACTAGCTGTATTTAGTGATAAATTTTCCCATCCCTCCTTTACTTATATATTTTTAAAGACTATGCGATTTATCCATCACAAGGAGATAACAAATTAACATGATAACATTGCGATATAGAAAAGCATCCAAATTTACTTTTTTTCTACTTTTCTGTGCTATCTAATCTTCTATACAAGGTGAAATTAAATGAACCGACCAAATTCATACTGGAGACTCGGTTAGTGATCAGAAACAAGCTTCAATTACCCTTTTGGTATAAGAAAAAAAAAATTTTTTTTTTTTGCTTCCTCAAGACTAGGAATTATACTTAAACTAGTCCAACCATTACTGGTTATTTATTACCTAACGGGAGCAAACAAAAATATTTTTCGAGTTTGACCAAAGGATTACTTTCCTGATCACTAACCGAGTCTCCAGTATGAATTTTGTCGGTTGATTTAATTCCATCCTATTGAACTGCTCAATCTCGGGTCACACCGGTAGATTTTTTCATTTTTTTATTTATTTAAGAGTTTCAATGTGGTAATTTAATGTATAAATTGCATTCTAGTAGAACATTCTAAATTCTAATAATTATTTTATGATTTTGATTACACACTGATCAAAAGCACAAAGAAATTATTGTTATTTATAAGACTCATTATTACGCAATAGATTGTAATAATAATAATTATTCCTCGCAAATAACGTTATTATTATACTATTATCACAAACAACGTGCCTTATGATAAAATTGATAAGAATATAAATATTCGTAACGTATAAGCTTTTGTTATCGCAATTAATTGTGTAAATTCTTATAAAGATACACTTATCTTTGGATGAACAACAAACACTTCGTCTCACGTTATCTCTAGTTAGACACTACAGACTACACTAGCACCTCAGAGTAGTTTATGCTTGTACAGTGGAGCCCGCATCAAGCTATACACATTCAGTATAAGCTGACCTCTCATTGTACGGGAAGCCTATACAATGAGAGGTCAGCTTATACTGAAAGTGTTTAGCTTGATGTGGGCTCCACTGTACCATATTTTATTGCCCAGAGCTTTTACTATGCCCAGAGCGACAATAAGCAGTAGGTCTGCAGAACTTTCCATAATAGAACATGCCATTTATTTACAGAAAATAAAATTGTTTTAAATTTTATCAGGCGCCGTGTAGCTTCAATTAGAAGTGGCTTTGTGTTGGTTATATAGTAGTAGCTAGGGTTATTATTATATGAATCACTAGCCTTTGCCCGCGGCTCCACCCGCGTTTGTTCTATCTTTGCTCCGGTTTCGGCTTGGGCTTCATTTTATGAACAGCCCTTATTATAGACTATGTATGTGTTGACTAGGATCAGTACGATGATAATAAAAATAATTTGGCCAAGTGCGAGTCGGACTCGCGCACAAAGAGTTCCGTACCACCACACAAAACGGGTAAGGAACCCTAAAAACATGACAAGAAACAACAATATAGATACCACAGCAACATAAAGGCGCGAAAATGATAGCGCCCTCTCAAATATAATTCTTTGAGTAAGGAACCCTAAATACCTACATCTAATTTTTATCATTTATTATTTTACTTTTGAGTATGTATAATAATTTGACCAAAGAAACTTGTCGGTATTAACGTCTGAAATGAAATGAAGCTGAAACAAATAACCTTGAAAAATTAGCATTTTTTCTACAGTCATACTTTACGTACTGAGCCTTGAGCATGAGCAAATTGAGCAATGCTCCTTTTACAGTTTTATTAGCAAGTTTGTTCCGAATTTTATTTTTAGTATATATATTATATAAGAAACTATAGAACAGACTTTGAAACCTAAAGTTCTCATACTTTTATGAGAACTTTAGAAAGAGAACAGTATGGTAAATATGAAAGAGAACAGCTGGCAAATTCTAATAAAAATACTAAAACTCTTTGGCATAATATTAAAAATATAACAAATATAAAACAAACGAAAACAGACAACAGTAAACTTCTAGAGGGAAAGTCTTCGCCAATCGAAGCAGTCAATTGCGTAAATAATTACTTTGCAAATATTGGCAAACACCTTGCTGAAGAAATTTTGGTGCAAAATAAAACAAATCTTAACACTACCTCTAAAACAGCCACTGCACATCTAACATCATTTGTACTCTTTGATACAGACCCTGAAGAAGTTCAGGATATAATCATGAATCTCAAGTCTTGTAGTGCCCCAGGATGGGATAATATTCCAACTATCTTTTTAAAACTAGCTAAAAATCTCGTTGTTCCAATCGTTGTTCATCTGACCAATTTATGCTTTAGTAAAGGTATCTTTCCTTCGCTCTTAAAGAAATCAATTATAACACCAGTGTACAAGAATGGGACTAAAGACGAAATTAGTAATTATAGACCAATTTCAGTATTACCCTCTTTATCAAAAATATTAGAAAAACTCATAAGCAAACGGTTAATAAACTACTTAAATAAATACAAAATTTTATCAAATTCTCAATATGGATTTAGACAGGGCAGATCGACCGAAGACGCCGTTACAGCCATTACATCTCTTATTACTGAACAACTTGATTGCGGTAATAAATGCGTCACAGTTTTCCTCGATCTAAAAAAGGCATTTGATACAGTATCCATCCCCATTCTTATAGGCAAATTGGAACAAATTGGAATAAGAGGAATAGCCCTAAAACTATTCCAAAATTATCTTTTAGATCGTACACAAAGGGTTAAAATTGGACAGCAAGTCAGCAGCGATTCAAGTGTAACGTTTGGCGTACCACAAGGCAGCATACTTGGGCCCACCTTGTTTCTAATTTACATAAATGAGTTGTGTGAACTCGAAACAGATGGTGCCCGGGTCTTTTCTTATGCCGATGACACTGCAATAGTTTTTTTCGGGAATAATTGGGATTCTGTGCGTAGAAACACTGAATTGGGTATGTCTAAAATTGCTCATTGGCTGAGTTCCAACTTACTTACGCTTAATACCCTGAAAACTAATTATTTATGCTTTTCTTTAAGTAAACGAACTCAACCTAATTCTAGTTTTACTGTAAAAATTCACCAGTGCGGAAATATTGAGAACTGCTTCTGCAGATGTCCGAATATTGGAAAAGTTAGCAAGACAAAATACTTAGGTATTATACTCGACCAGCGACTATCTTGGCATGACCAGATCGAACTAGTTAGTAACCGCATCAGAAAATTAATCTGGATTTTTAAACGTTTGAGACATGTAGCTTCAGAAAACCTACTGAAACAGATTTATATTGCTTTGGTTCAATATATTGTAGTTTATTGCATTCCCATTTGGGGTGGTGCCTCTAAAACAAAGTTTTTAGAAGTAGAAAAGTCTCAACGTGCCCTGTTGAAGACTATGTATTTTAAAAAATATCGATTCTCCACAGATAGCCTATACAAACAATGTGACCTATTAACAGTCAGAAAGCTTTATATTTTAAATTCAATTTTAAAAATGCATAAAACGTTGGTTTTTGACCCAAATATAGAATCCAAAAGGAGAAAGCATGTTCTAACTACAGAAATTGTCAAAACATCATTTGCAAGTCATCAATATGTCGCACAAATCAAATATCTTTATAACACACTAAACAAAACTTTATCTATTTACCATAAAACATATAATGAATGTAAATTTGTCCTGACTGCTTGGCTTAAGACTCTCAGGTACGAAGACTCAGAAAAAATTTTTCGTCCTATATTATAAATTTAACAATTAACCTTAGAAGTGGTAATTATTATTTATCACATTATTTACATCAAAACACTACGTAATTATTGAAATAATTATACATTTTATGGACACTTACACAACACTTATTCACATTCACTCACACGCCTTGTTCACACCCCCCCTTCTCTCCCACTCACAAACATCCTTCCACTCTCACACACCTTTACACACCCTCACTCACGAATAAGAACTTACATTCAACACTTTTGTTTCTTTTGTTTTTGATTTATATTTAAAATGTGTTATTTTTTTTTGCTACTTAAATTTCAGTAAAATTGTTTATAAAACTTTAGTATTTAGTTCTTGGTTCACACTTGTATAATGTATGGCTATGGAAGAGTGAGGTCTTCTGTCACAAGTATTTTATACTTACAAGAAGGTCTCAACAATGTTTTTGTTAAAATGTGTTTTGTACTGAAATAAATATTTTTGTATTTTTGTATTTTGTATTTTATGCGAGAACCCGGTTTGCCTCGTACATTGCATATGAGTTAAAATTCGCGACCATGTACAAGTTCCCGTACGTCTGGCAACCCTGCACTGACGTCACTCGTGCGTGACGAACTTCACGCGCGCTTCGTGCACTTGGCGAGCAATACACTTACTGGGTTTGAAGGCTGGCCATTCCTTTTCGAAGTCGATGCGCTTGTCCTCGAACTCCTGGCCTCCGTAAGCCAGCAGCAGCCTCGGGCCTTCTCCCAGCGCCTTCACAGGGAAGTAGTAGAATGTCACCTTCGGCATGGCTCTGGAACATTCATCAGTTATAAATAAATATACTATCACGACATGAATCTGAAACTGACGGTAGAACCGGCCTCTCAATCTTGAGATCCATTTATGTCATGTCACGGTTAGAATTGAACCAGTGAAAGATGTTTCATACCAGCCCGAAGATATTCTATCTCAGGAAGTCCGTTTGTCTAAGGTTGTAGTAGTGACGTGTACTGGTAAGCGCGTTTTGTGTGTGTGACGTGATGAGTTTTGTAGCGCCACGCGGAACAAAAAATGTAGCGTTCAGTGTTGCCAGCTTAGAAAATTAGCTAAAGCATACCCAAAAAAATTGCTAGATTCGGGAAAGTACATTGTCTTTGAAGTGGCTAAAAATGACTAAACAAAAAAATATCATCTATTTTAATAATGGCAATTAGAAGTATAAAACAGGTCAAGTTTATTGGCTAAGATAGTAATATTAGAAAGAAAAGTCATAAGAATTAAATCTTAGTAAGAAAATCTGAAAAGTAAAGTTGTTTTTATTCATCGCTAATTCCACGAAAATTCCATATCAGCTCACTGTGCGTCGGCGTAAAATATTTTGTACCTATTAGAAATTGTGATTCCTCTCGTCTTGAAGCCGCTAGAGGCGCTGCACAATTTCTCATATGAATCTGTACCTTAGTAGTACCTAAGTCCACTTTTTCCACAAAGTAACAGTTATAATATAACATCGTAATAAAAAAACACTGTACAAAGCATGGATGAATGGTACAAAGTAAATAAAGCTATCTAAATTATATAAAATACATAGTATATATATTCCAATGTCTCCTGTAAATCCATACATTTTTGCATTCTAAATTCAAATAACGCACTTTCCGTCTATTTTTATTTTTACCTCTTCTGTAAAATTTTCATTTGGCGCTTACTAATTGTCTACCTCTGAGGTAGGTAGATAAATATTTTACGCAGCAAAACTCATGGTAGACCTATAGCTGTCATGTGATTTGACCTGTTTGTGTGAAATGTGTTCATAATATCCTCTTCTGTTTAATATAACGATGCCTAGGTTGATTGCATTGTGTTTAGCAGTTACATCCGCTACGACCAACAACCAGATGTCGCCTACCAAGTACTGCCGGGGAAAGTTCCACTAACTCAGCCGTCACTCTAATGTGATAAGGGGAATAACTTATGCCATGTGCGAGTCGGACTCTCGCAGTAGAGTTCCGTACCACCACGCAAAATGGATAAGGAACCGTAAAAACATGATAAATAACAACAATATAGATGCCATAGCAACATCAAAACGTCAAAAAAAACAATTTGTTCTTTTACTTTAGAGTGTGTATAGCAATTTGACCAAATAAGAAACTTGTGTGTATTACCGTCTTTAAGGTAGAGCTGAAACAAGTAACTTTGAAAAAAAAAACAACGTTTCTTGTATAGGGACCCGGGGCCCCCTTTGCTTTTTATATTTTTTTGTATTATTAGTAATATGTAAGTATCCATATAATAGGTATAATCTGTGCTAGGTTCATTATAATTATAAAATTAAGGGAATGCCTACACTTTGGTAGTGACCTGCCTAAAAGAGATCTACTCTAATGGACCCCACTTACATCTTGTGGCCCCCAATTTTTTTTCGCGGTCGATATATACCACTTTAGGTTGGTATATCAATCTCGATCATCAGTGGCTCGATTATCTAGATTTATCATTCAGTTATTATTACTTACGAGTACCTATATCGCTTCGAGTGTGAGTTTATCAATTTATTATGTTTATGAAGTATTATTCTTAGGTGCCAAATTGGCCAAGAGGATAACTGATCCTAGTTCTTGATCACTAACCGAGTCTCTGGTATGAATTTGGTCGGTTGATTTAATTTCACCTATATTCGTTTCTTCTCTTGATACCCACAAAAACTAGCTAGCTAGCTAGTTTTAATAAAATAACTGAATAATAAATCTCAATAATTGACTTAGACCATGTCTAAGATAATTGAGCAAAAGCAATAGATAAACATACCTATGGAAAAATCAAATGAAACATGAATCTACTCATTCATCAAGTTTTAGGTTTTTACTCTCATATTAAGTACCCATTTATTCAGAGTAGGTAAAGATTATTAAATAGAATAAAGGAACAATGAAGAGAACCGAATGTGTAATCTTTCAACTCTGCCAGCCAAAAAAACCGGCATAAAGAATGCGGAATGCCGCGCATAACAAAACTGCAGCCACGCCGCGCCGGCCGGCCGACCGAACACCAAAAACGCACAATTACGAAGGTAAATCAATCATACAATACTTAGGTAATAAAAAAAGGTCTATTAACATATAAACCTAACAAAACTTACAGTTTTAAGCTGAGTTATTCTGAAGCACTATAACAGGCAAGCCAGTCAGTTCGGCGTCGACCAACAACTAAATTTGTTTGATGAAGTTTGAACCGACGACGACCGAATGAGCCGTGGCGTGTGGTGGCTCCGCCGTTCAGCCTCGTCGCACGATAGTCGTTTGTTTTGTCACCAGTTTCCACAAGCATCTCCTGCCGGAACTCATCACTCTTATCTCAAACAACTAAAGCTCAATTTACGGTGCTCCAACTGAATATGATACGAGATTGTCGGGTTTAGAACTCGCCAAGGCCAACCAAACCCCCCACCAATCAATGGTACTAAAGTGTACACATATATGAGCAGAGCAGAGCACATTGCTTATGCCAAAATATACTTTATGTCGTTTGACGTATGATCATGTTTCCAGGAGCTCCTTTAAATTGATACCTAACATTGATTTCATCAATGCTACCTATTATTAATTTCCATAATTCACATTATTTTGTTTTTGTCACGGAGAATAAATGATATACTTACTTACCTAGGTACAATAATAGTTTTCTGCTGAAGATTTGCCGTCACGGCCGTAGCTAGGGGGGGGGGGGGGGGGGGGGCATTGTGGGGCACAATGCCCAACCTTAAAAATAGATATTTTGTGAAATAAACGTATTAAAACTGATAAATTTTCATAACAAAACAACAATCTTCAACTTTTTGAGGTTACTTTTGTGCTGCAATAACTTTCCTGTGTATATTTCCAAAGAAAACCAGCTGATTTCTACGTAGATTTCACACACCCTAAAGGCCTATTTTCAGACACATATTTTATAAATGTGCGAGTGTAAAAACAAAACAAATGTTGGTAATGTTAGCTATGGTATTCCTTCTGATATTACACAAATCGGAGAACGAATAAAACATTTTTTTTAGACATATCCAAAACAACATAACAGGGCCCTTGTTTCCGAGATTTATTCCACCCTCGTCAGTTGCAGTATTCTGTCGAGAAAGATGCTGCTTTTTGCTATCCCTGCCAGCAAATTTTACCTCATGGAAGCAAACAGACTTCGTACATTTTCACAGGATTTAGAAACGGGAAACTGGCTTCGAGGGATCAATTACTTATGGTATTTTTTTTACTTCCGCCCTACCTGTAACCAATGCTGCCCTACCTCAAATTCGACTCTAGCTACAGCCCTGTTTGCCGTTGATGTGCTTTTATTATTGACACAAACTTTGGTAATGGCCTCAATACTATTACGTAGGAAATATACGATCTATCCCTCTTCTACTACAGGAAATCTTTTCACTAATTATTACCTGTCAGTTCATAGATGTTAGAAGCTATTCTATGCAACGATCCGGTGTTACCTACTGATTACTTGATGGTGGGATGACGTAGGAAGACATTCGCTATGTTGACCAATCGATATCAAAACCTTCCGTAAGCCGTTCATCAATATGACGGCCCATCGATTTTCCGACGCATCGTTGCACCGTTTTCGATGCTGAGACAATCAATATCCCATTAAAAACATTTCATATAAACTAGGTCGCCAAGACTCACAAGCTCATGACGCTTTCACGGTTAAAAAGTTCATGTAGAGCCAAGCCCTTAACTCTACAATGCCTAACTCTACAAGCCCTAACTCTACAAACCCTACATTTTGATCAAAAAGCATGGCAAAGCATAGCACTGCCGTGCCCCCAGATTTGACTTTTGATGTTAGGTACACTTTGGTTAGGCATTATATTTATTTATGGTCAATTTAGTTTATTTATCAACTTATTTATTCAATTGCATTATGTATGTTATATAATATTCATATTTATATATTTCTTTATTTTATGCAGATGTAGCAACGACCTTAATGAGATGTGTATAATTTTATCAGCCCAAATGAAATACGATACTTACACATATATTTTTATTTATTTCCCGTATTATATTTGTTTCATTATTATAATATTGTTTTCATACAGATTAGATATGGCCTGTAAAACGTATACTTAGTCTATATGTATCTATATATTTTACAAAATAAACGATTTGATTATGATTTGATTTGACACAGTGAATCCAAAAAAAATCTACAGGATATATATACCTACTTGGAAAGTTAAGTTATTTACCGGTAAGTATACAATACCATATACCAATAAAAAAACAATAAAAGTAAAGGACTGCTGAACTGAATTGGAAGAGTTTTCTTTTGGAAAACTGAAATATCCTTTCGCAAGGTCATGGCAGTGGCAAAATTTTGGTGTCCAGGCCGATGACAGGCTAAAGACTAAAATTACTGGATAGGTAATTTATAATTAGTAATTTATTATAGAAATAAGATTACATTCCTCTAGGTTTAAATTTTATTTAAAAAAGTGCTGCCAATAAGTACGATACGAATTTATCGTGAATATTATACGAGTAAAACAACAAAAGAGTTATTTATACATAGAATTTTATTTCTAAGTGTAAATCGTATACTTACAAATGAAATGGTTATATTTATAATTTTAATCTCAACATTATAGAAACTTAGATGTTTAAATTTTTCACTGAAAACTTATTACACCAGTAATTTAATAAGTAATCTACTAATCTAACTAAAACAATCATTATCTTAAAATTATTAAGTTTTTACCGAGTGTAAATAGACGGCTCAACTTTACTGAAACCACGATTTTTACTGATGAAACCCAGGAAAATTTTCATGTTGAGCAAATTTATATGAAATTGATTACGCAAAACCTTCTTTTTGCGTTGAGCTAGCCGCAAAGTTTCCAATGAATGACTGACAGTCGGACAACAGTGATCATTTATGGGTTCCGTCTAATCCGTGATATAAGCACACATCGATTCTAACTCGGTTCATTGAAGGAGTAGAAAAAAGTAAAAGAACGAAATCATAATGCTTCTGTCGTGGTTGTTGGCAAGTTTTGTATGTATGTTTTTTGTAATGTATGGAGAGCGGCTTTGGACCGTCCCCCTTAAGGTACCCGGAGCCCTAAAATTATAGATATCAGCCTGAACATACCCAAGGCTTTTTTTGTATGGCAGCTGAGCGTATGGGTACTTCTGACGTTTCACCCATGATTTATTGACGTCCCAGCATGAGTGGTGAGCCTCTTTAGTTATATAACTCAAAAATTCCCTAGACTAATTATTTGCGCGGCTTAGGAATAATGAATGGTGGAAGATATGCAGAAATTATGGTTTTAGTAAAGGCAGACTTTGGTTTGGATGCAAGGCAATCTGCGACTGCAAGTTGTCGCGCCAGCAGTATCCAAACTTTACCTAAGAAGCTCTTTTTACAGCCGGTATTACAAACACAGATCCTCTACCAATCGTGCTTTGGCGCGTCGTCAGAATAAGTCTTGACTTTCGGTAGGGAGTAGACTGCGTCGACTACCTTCTTAAAGTTGGGGTACCTCTCTTCGAGGTCAGGCAATCGGAGCATGTTCTTCAGGTAGTCAAACATGCCCGCGAACACGAAGTCTGCCCACGTCAACTGGTGATAAGATACGTCACGTTAGTAACCTCATTAGGGATACGTCAGGGGTCCGTGCTAGCCCCTATCTGTTGCATATTTCATGTATATTCATTCTGTACCAATAATTAAGTACCTAGTAAAAAAGTAGCATCGGTACCTATAGTCGCCGTCAATAGAATTTGTGGACTATGTAAACAAAGCGCCATGTTGTCTTTGTCTATGAATAGGTGAACTATCTAGAGATGGGTAAGTATGTGATTAAAATACGTTAGGTGCTTAATTAATTTCATCGCTTCATCATTTCATCGCTAAAATATTCTGATGAATCGCTAGTCAAATCGCCCACATTAATTACAAATGGTTCCGTCACATCGTCGGTGGCCGTATCTATTATCCCATCCAGTTCTTTCATTTTTTCTTCTACTTTTAGGACATGAGCTACACATTTCGCCTACTGTTCTGGCCCGATCCGCGCCTATCCTTGGTCCAACAAAATCTTCACATCGTCCATTTTGAATGTTTTGTTGTTCCTTCCAACGTAACCTTTTACTTGCGCTCATATCAACTCTATCGGGTTAAGCTCGCAATGATATGGCGGAAGGCGCAAAACTCACATTTTTCGATGCCACCAACTCATCTACATACATTTTTTTATATTTTTGCTTGTCTACTTTAGCGATGAGATTCGCTTTGATGTCGGTTTCTTGAAATTTGATTTCTTTTTCGCGCAACCAGTTTTGGATAGCCTCCTTCCGCCAACTCATGTTGGGCGCCTTTTCGATTTGACGCGAATGATATGGGGCATTGTCCATTACTATGACGATAAAATCAGTAAGAGAAGCCAAGTCGTTAGAATACCGAAAACACAAAAGATTTTAGAGCAACGCTGGAAGATCACACACACGTTTATGTCAAAGATTATGAAGTAACGCTGTCAAAAAAAAAATGACGGAATAAAATAGCATCACGAATAAAATAGGTTTATATTCAAATAGATTCGTACATCACTAATTTTCAAAGACAATACAGATTCGATGAGAAAAAAATATGACAGCAATCTCGACGCAGTACAGAATTGAATATTGATTCTATGATTTTCCGTAATTAACTGGTGATTATTGAATATTTCATGATTAAATACAGCGAATGGCAGGTAAGACTTGATGCTTCATGATTTGGAATTATGTTCAGTGAGAGTCCGTGACAGAACCTTGAGAAAAATTGAGAAAACGGTTTGTTTACATAGTCCACAATTTCTATTGACGGCGACTGTAGTTTAAATATTGTTGCGAATTTTTAAATGAAATGGGCTATTATTGTTGTTTTGTGGCCAAAATCTGTATGTTTTAGTTTAACTTGGGATGATGATAAAATAACCGCCAAGCCGAAAACTGACGATAATCTTATGCGCACATAAAACATACATCCATGCGGGCAAAAGCTAGTACAATCAGATAACATTTATGTTAGAAGCTTTACGAGGAAGCAACAAAAGAAGCCACATTTGAAGGTTTGTTACATCATAAAATGAAAATAAAGCACATATCCACGACGGGGTGTCAGAAGTGTTTCTGAGTGTACTGTGTCCAATGGACTGTCATTAGAAAAGTCAACACACGTAACAGCCCATTTTCAGTGACGATTTTAACGTCCCAACGTGGTAGGGTAGGGGATGAGCTTTATCGCCGTACTTAGAGTATGCTTTTCAGTGCATGCAGGTTTACCTCGGTGTTTTCTGTCACCATCAGCAAGTAGTGTACAAATTCTACAAATACTGTGCACATCAATTCAGAAAAACTCATAGGTAAATGCTCGACCAACAAGGTTTGAAACCGGAGGCCTTATTACGCTATGGCTTTCAAATGTATCGTGACTGGCTTAAAATTATGTATGATGTCATTTCTAGAATCACGATACATTTGAAAGCGATAGATGTAGAAGTTAGACAATAAGGAGGCAGCAGGTCCCATCATGATTGATTTGAATTACCGCTGCTTCATGATATATATGACAAAAACCATTTCTTAAGTCTTACAGACGGATAACAAAGTATATATAAAATGTTGATGGTTGTGATTGTCGGCGCCTTGGTGGAACTCATTATACATCTTTGTTTAAATAAACAAGGTTTTGTGGACAAGTACAAGTGTTAAAGAAAGATGTATAAATATAAAGGTATTTTATAATGGGTTACAAAACCCAAAAAAATATCAGGTGAGCCATTAATGCCTTACAAAATGCTAGGAGCTGATAAACGTTTAAAGCATGCATATGCCATGAGGTCACCTTCCCCAGAGCTAGATGGCCATTGTTCTCCTCGACGATCTGATTCATCTTCTCCAACATAGCCGGGAAGATGTTCTTGCTGAGCTCTTCGAACCGCTCCTCCTTGATCTTTGGGTCAGGCTCGTAGTGGACGGTACTGGCCTCTGTGGAAGTACACAGATTCTGAATATTTGAATAACTGATTGGAAACACTTTTTAACTGTGCAAGGAGGCACAGGTCGAACTTTCGATTAGATTTGTGACTCATCATAAACAGGACTCTTATGCACACGGCGGTCAGTCGAGTACTAGCTCCCCGCCTCTACCAGGGCACTCTTGGGCTGTATTTAGTAGTTTCGAAACCAAACTCGACCGGACATTTGACGAAATTTTTGCAACTACTTCCAGGTAACGTGTTGTAGGTCCAGTCATACAGACGGCACTGATAATGTCTTCCATCCCTGTTGCCACTTTTTTGTTGTATGAAGTGTTAAGCACAGGTTGCAAAGTTGGCGCCAGGTGCCAACTGCAGTCTCATTAAAATTCGGATGCCTACTTATCTCAACAGATTCTGGTAAAGGAAATGGGCTTAAAACTCTTAAAACGAAGCTTAGTTGTAATTAATGTCCTACTCTCCAGTCTTACATAAGAAGGCGACTTGACTCTGACATATAAGTGATATGGATTTATTGATCTTGGCTACTCACTCCCTCGAATGTCATTAAGGAAGTCGACATTCTGGTCGATCTCAAAGTCCTCGTCGAGGTCTGTTCCCCCCAGGCCGTACTTCTTGCCAAGGTAGCGGCAGATGGCGATGCTCTGGGCGTGCTGCTTGCCGTCGATCTCCAAGACTGGCATTTGACCAAACTTCGTCTCTGGGATAAGCAAGAATAAGGGTTGAATTTGCTTAGCATTTTGAAAGTCTATGTAATGAAATGGATGCGTTAGTCCGTATAAATAACGTCAGTGAGATATATCCTTTGGCATCACACATTTTACAATATTGTGACGTAGTTCTGTTTGGCCCCATGGCATGATGATTTCGTTAGGATCGCTAGAGGGCAATTAATAATAGCAAAAGACCGAGAGAAAGCAAAAAAGAGGACTACCAACAACCGTGGGTAGTTGATGATGACGAAATGGTCTAACATAATACATATGCTTTGGTGGGGTCCCGGTCCAGGTTTTTTAGCCCAGCCATTCGTGGTATTGTGCGCGCCAAAGGGATCTGTTAGTTAACTACAGCGACCGTGTTTTTGTAGAGAAATAGATGAAAGAGAGAAATAGACAGAAACATAAACGAACTACAGAGGCGCCAAGAAGTTTGAATACCTCTGTACCGTGGACGTATAGACAGACATTGAAGCGCTTTCTTAGTTTCCATTATTTGGATTGACTTGCAACTAAGATCATTCACGCTCCGAGTTTGGAACTAGATCCTAAACTTCACTTTCGTATTTTCTTTGCAATTCTTTTAATAATATTTTGAATATCTATTTTATTACTCTTATTGTCTCGAATAAAAAAAATACTGGAGAAGTGTGAATTCGATCAGTGCACCAAGGCTTAAAACCTGCGCCTACATTTTGTCTAACATGATTAATAAATACGTGATATTTTGTTATTGAACTGCAAACATTTGTTCAGGTGTTTTGACTGAAAATGAGCAGTTACCAGGCATACCTTTTAAGTTCTGTCGTTTACATATTTGCCGCCAATTTTGAATTTAGAACAGCTTAATATTCAAATTTGGTGAATTTAGAATTTCAAAACAATTGAAAGCATTAGGATTAATGCAATTGTTTAGTCACAGCGTTGTTTTGAATCTGTCAGGTCACGTACGAAAATGAATCTTACTAAGGAAAATGTCCGTGCAATCATTTTCTATAACTTCCGAAGAGGCCTAACACGGATTTAGTGTTCCGAAAAGCTAACATCTGTGTTCTATGATGAAGCCCCATGTCTGCGGACTGTCGAACGCTGGTATTTAGAATTCCAACGTGGATATACCAGTCTTAGTGACAAATCTCGTGAAGGACGTCCAGAAGCCGCCTTCACTGAAGATAACATTTTCGCTGTGAGAGATCTAATCCTCGAAGATCGTCATGTGACATATCGGGAGATAGAGGCGTTATTAGACATCTCAGGGACAACCATTCAGAAGATCTTGCACGAGGCGCTTGGTATGAGAAAGCTAGTTTCCCGTTGGATACCGCATTTGCTTTCCGACGATCATAAGAAGGCCCGCGTCAGATGGTGTAAGAAAACTCTTCAAAGGTTCAACCGAGGAGAGTCAAATCACGTCTACGACATCATCAGTGGTGGCGAATCTTGGATCTATGATCCTGATTCTAAACAACAATCCACAATCTGGGACTTCAAAGACGAACCAAAGCCGACTAAAGTTGTTCGGTCTCGAAGCACTTCAAAGAAGATGGTGGCTACGTTCGTGGCGAAAACCGGGCATGTTGTGACAGTTGCACTTGAAGATCGTAGAACGGTTAATGCAGAGTCGTATACCACAGTTTGTTTACCACAAGTCATCGCCGAACTTCGGAAATCTAACCCAAAGCGACGCGTCATCCTACATCATGGCAACGCAAGCTCACACAGCGCTCATCAAACGATTGAGTATTTGAAGCAGGAAAACGTAGAAATTCTTGACCATCCTCCATGCAGTTCTGACCTAAGCCCTAACGATTTCTTTACATTTCCTAAAATTAAGAAAACTCTTCGTGGTCAAAGGTTCCAGTCCGGTGAAGAAGCAGTCGACGCTTTCAAATTAGCCATATTGAACACACCCTCTTTGGAGTGGAATAAATGTTTTAATAACTGGTTCGAGCGGATGGAAAAGTGTTGTAAACTACGTGGATAATACTTTGAAAAACAATAAAAAGTACTATTAGGTTCCAGTTGTTTTTGTTTCTTCAAACGACAAAACTTAAAAGGCATGCCTTTGATGAATTCGTATAATATGAAAACGAAATACGGAATTACTTTAGTGGTAGGTACTTATCAAATTGCAGTTTCTATGATTATTTCTATGATTTTGATTCTAACTTTGCGTGTGTAGTATAACTTATTTGACTTATTTTGTTGATGTGCTAGCTTTTGCTCGCGGCTCCGCCCGCGCGTTGTGCGACTATGTGTATAAGCTATATCCATTCTAAATTTCATCGAAATCCGTTCAGCCGTTTCAACGTGAAAGATTAACAAACATACACACAAACACACACCCTTTCTCATTTATAATATTATTCACATACCTATTAACTTAAATTGAATGTGAGATATACTGAGACTGAGGCTGTACTGCCACTGCCGGGCGTATGGCCTGAAATATATTCAATTTCCTAATGTGTTTTCCGCAATCTAAGACAAAATTATAATAAAAAGGTAAATTTGTATTTATTTAAAATCAAAAACACCGCGCGCTTTTGCAGGGGACAAAACTAAAAATTATTCTCACCTATTTATTTTTACACAGTTCCCAAAATAGCGTGCGGGTGTACTGCAAACTATTTGAGTAAAAAAGTGTATTCCATTGTGGTAATACTAAAAAAAAACGGCCAAGTGCGTGTCGGGCCACACGCAATGTAGGGTTCCGTAGTTGCCCGGTACATATAAGTTGGTCTACTAATACAGACCGCGCCAAACTTCTGGTCCCATACATTATAGGGGGCCAAAAGTTTGGCGCGACCTGTACTCGTAATGTAAAGCCTACTTAGCTGTGATAGTTTTCCTTTTAAATTCATTATATATACTACTACTGTGAATTTTTTCACATTTCTATAAACAACCGTTTGGCTGGCAGAGGGGGGGGGGACGCTCTACTCTAACTAAAATTTTCACTTTAAAGCAACGACCTTAACTTTAAAGCTTATTAATATTTCGCCAACGGATCCCTGAATCGAAAAATGGTTTTTACACACCCATATTTTTTTTCGGCCTATCCAACGATACCCCACACTATGGGATAGACGAGAAAAAAACATTCATCCCCAGTTTACGTGTATGAGAGGTACCCTTAAAAATTTTTTTTTTCTATATTTTATTTTAACGTTTTGTCGGCGTGATTATTATTTATATCCATGCCAAATTACAGCGTTATTGTACTAATAGTCTCTGCGCTAAGCCGCGGACGGACAGACGGAAATGGCGAAACTATAAGGGTTCCTTGTCGGACTACTAAAAAACGATATTAGGTATATACCATCCCACTCGATCCTCAGTTACATTTATCTAAGTGAAATAACGTTGCTATTTTCAGAAGAGCTCAACAAAAAGTTCGATGGAGAGTATGAACCGGGAGATTACGTACAAGTGTCGCACGCAACGGTTTATGAGCGCTCGGCGAAAGTGGTGACGGACTGTGTTCACTCGCGCACGAAATTACTAAGTGCGATCTATGCCATGACTAGCGCAGTCAAGGTCACCGCTCATAAACCGTTGCGACACTTGTACAGTGGAGCCCGCATCAAGCTATACACATTGAGTATAAGCTGACCTTTTATTGTACGGGAAGCCTATACAATGAGAGGTCAGCTTATACTGAAAGTGTCTAGCTTGATGTGGGCTCCACTGTATGTATATAGGCGTAACCAGGTAGGGGCCAGCCAGGGGGGCTGACCTTCCTTAGAGTAGGTGCAGTCAGCAAGGATCCCGCCTGACCACCTTATGGTCGAGTTTAGTGTGCAGTGGCTCGCAGTTCCACACTGCTAGTGTTTGTCTACCAATAGTCTGACTAAAGCAATGGTGGGCAAACTTTTTCCACGAGGGGCCAGAAGAATAAAATTAATTTGACGAGGGGCCGGCCGGCCAGAGTAAATTACAACTAAAAATGTTTTTTTCTCAAGTTTATTTATTATGAAAGTTAGAGCAAAAACACTACTAAACTTAATATTTTGAAGTTGAAGGCCCTGCCATGGTAGGCGTATGTGATTTGGCCATGTTAACCTCGTAAGCGGGTTCAAGCTGAGACGATGATACTTTTGACAGTGAGAAAAGGTGTTTAACAGTTAGCCTGCTTCGGAGGCAATTCACTATTACGCGTCTGTTTCCTACGAACTTATATTTTTTACATTTATTTGTATCGACTGGGCTGACTTAGTAAAAAATAATAGTAGAAGTGGACAGTCACAATGGGCCAAAATTGCTTCATTCAAGTAACACTGATTATCAGTATAAATATGTGTATAATAAAGTCTTGCACCTTCCTGTATCTATATGTAATTCAATTTGAAGTTAAATTATTTTATTGTCTGTTTTGTGCAAGGGGTCTCAGGCTTTTCATTCAAGTAACACTGATTATCAGTATAAATATGTGTATAATAAAGTCTTGCACCTTCCTGTATCTATATGTAATTCAATTTGAAGTTAAATTATTTTATTGTCTGTTTTGTGCAAGGGGTCTCAGGCTTTTCATTCAAGTAACACTGATTATCAGTATAAATATGTGTATAATAAAGTCTTGCACCTTCCTGTATCTATATGTAATTCAATTTGAAGCTAAATTATTTTATTGTCTGTTTTGTGCAAGGGGTCTCAGGCTTTTCATTCAAGTAACACTGATTATCAGTATAAATATGTGTATAATAAAGTCTTGCACCTTCCTGTATCTATATGTAATTCAATTTGAAGTTAAATTATTTTATTGTCTGTTTTGTGCAAGGGGTCTCAGGCTTTTCATTCAAGTAACACTGATTATCAGTATAAATATGTGTATAATAAAGTCTTGCACCTTCCTGTATCTATATGTAATTCAATTTGAAGTTAAATTATTTTATTGTCTGTTTTGTGCAAGGGGTCTCAGGCTTTTCATTCAAGTAACACTGATTATCAGTATAAATATGTGTATAATAAAGTCTTGCACCTTCCTGTATCTATATGTAATTCAATTTGAAGTTAAATTATTTTATTGTCTGTTTTGTGCAAGGGGTCTCAGGCTTTTCATTCAAGTAACACTGATTATCAGTATAAATATGTGTATAATAAAGTCTTGCACCTTCCTGTATCTATATGTAATTCAATTTGAAGCTAAATTATTTTATTGTCTGTTTTGTGCAAGGGGTCTCAGGCTTTTCATTCAAGTAACACTGATTATCAGTATAAATATGTGTATAATAAAGTCTTGCACCTTCCTGTATCTATATGTAATTCAATTTGAAGTTAAATTATTTTATTGTCTGTTTTGTGCAAGGGGTCTCAGGCTTTTCATTCAAGTAACACTGATTATCAGTATAAATATGTGTATAATAAAGTCTTGCACCTTCCTGTATCTATATGTAATTCAATTTGAAGTTAAATTATTTTATTGTCTGTTTTGTGCAAGGGGTCTCAGGCTTTTCATTCAAGTAACACTGATTATCAGTATAAATATGTGTATAATAAAGTCTTGCACCTTCCTGTATCTATATGTAATTCAATTTGAAGCTAAATTATTTTATTGTCTGTTTTGTGCAAGGGGTCTCAGGCTTTTCATTCAAGTAACACTGATTATCAGTATAAATATGTGTATAATAAAGTCTTGCACCTTCCTGTATCTATATGTAATTCAATTTGAAGTTAAATTATTTATTGTCTGTTTTGTGCAAGGGGTCTCAGGCTTTTCATTCAAGTAACACTGATTATCAGTATAAATATGTGTATAATAAAGTCTTGCACCTTCCTGTATCTATATGTAATTCAATTTGAAGCTAAATTATTTTATTGTCTGTTTTGTGCAAGGGGTCTCAGGCTTTTCATTCAAGTAACACTGATTATCAGTATAAATATGTGTATAATAAAGTCTTGCACCTTCCTGTATCTATATGTAATTCAATTTGAAGTTAAATTATTTTATTGTCTGTTTTGTGCAAGGGGTCTCAGGCTTTTCATTCAAGTAACACTGATTATCAGTATAAATATGTGTATAATAAAGTCTTGCACCTTCCTGTATCTATATGTAATTCAATTTGAAGTTAAATTATTTTATTGTCTGTTTTGTGCAAGGGGTCTCAGGCTTTTCATTCAAGTAACACTGATTATCAGTATAAATATGTGTATAATAAAGTCTTGCACCTTCCTGTATCTATATGTAATTCAATTTGAAGCTAAATTATTTTATTGTCTGTTTTGTGCAAGGGGTCTCAGGCTTTTCATTCAAGTAACACTGATTATCAGTATAAATATGTGTATAATAAAGTCTTGCACCTTCCTGTATCTATATGTAATTCAATTTGAAGTTAAATTATTTATTGTCTGTTTTGTGCAAGGGGTCTCAGGCTTTGTGTCATCTAAGATTTTTTGTCGGTAGGTATTTTTCGGGGTTGTAATTCCAAATTCGTTATGAAACTTTTCGTTCTCACTAAACCCGTTAAACCACTTACTGGGCTTGAAGTTGGGCCATTCCTCTCGCGACAGCTGGTTATCCTCAAACCCTTCGCCTCCGTAAGCCAAGAGCAGGCGGGGACCTTCACCCAGAGCCTTCAGTTGGAAGTAGTAGTACTTTATTTTGGGCATGCTGACTGGGAATGGGAAACCAAAGGATAACTTATTGTAGATTTTAGGCCTTTTGTTAAATTGTTCTTAGCTGGAAAGAATATCACACACTCGAATCACAAGGCGTCACAGAAAAACAAAGGAACTGCCAAAATGGTTAATTTCTCTTTGCTGTCATCCATGTCATATATTTATTTTTGGAGGAGCGACTGCATTAAACAAAATGTAGGCTGTATATAATAATCATGTTTATTATATTTTTCACCACCAATACTCTGAAAGTAAGCCGTACCTATTAATTCTAAATACGGAATGAAAATTAGTTTCAAAGCCCTAGGGACATGGGCGTCGGAAGGGGGAGGCAAGGGGGGGCAGCTGTCCCCTCCTGGAAACGGAATGGGAGAGTAAAAATATTATCAAAGTACACATACAGCGGACATACGAGAGACAAGAAGGATCGGAAGTTTTTGTTTGCACAAAAGTACGTTTTTCTATTTGTCAACTGTGATATTTGAAAGAGGTTACCGCTGTCGCCCCCCCTAGATTTTCGTCTTTCGACGCCCATGCCTAGGGAGGTAAGAAAATTACAAAAATCGAACGAGGCTCCTTTACATTTACTCGTACCTATCTACCTACATCTAGGTAAACAGCAATGAAAAATATCCGTTCCGTCTAATCTCTCTAAAATTTTATTATTTCTGTATTTATTTGTATGGAAAAATGTGACTTTCATGTGAGAATGATAAAATGTTTAAAATACGCTTAGAAGAAGCGCAGTAATTTGGTATTATTTTTAAAACAATCGCACAGGCACTAGCCAGCACGAAAAGTTGAAAAGAAGTTGAAAAGTTGACACGGGTTGTACAGTCAATGACACGGTAGCGTACGGTCTATAACTTCAAAATTAAACATCTAGGTAAGGCAAGGGTACTATTTTCGTATTCAGTGATGAAGATTCTATAGTGCATAGGGGTCAGATGCATTTCCGAAAATTTTGACTTTTTTCGTATGTGCCGCCTCTAAAGTGATATGAGTATGGGTCAAAGCAGCAGGTAACATGAATTGCTGGGGCCGCAGCATCAGCATCCAAGCTGGGGCCGAATTGCCAGAAACCTACAGCTCACGTTCTCACGGAACGATACCTAGAACGCCTAGAATAAACATACTTCTTGTAGAATTATCTGCTTTGTTGCCATGCAGCGGTCACCCGCATCTTATAGGCCATGCACCGCTTTGCCACTTTTGCATAATGTAAGCATGACGCTGGACTTGCAGCGCAGCATTCATAGCGGGCACTCACAAGATCCACTAGTGCTATAATTGTAGTTCTTTTTCAAACAGCTAGGAGTACTAAAGTGGGATGATACCTAAGTGCGACGTGTATCTAAATATCGGCTGACGTGGTCTCAGCATTGCTTTTACACGAGTTAAATACCTTATCACTAAGTCGCCCGATAACCTAACAGTTTCTCGTTTTGGAGAAACCCAGTCTATTTTGTTTATATCTTCTGTGTTATCAGTATTCGGTCAAGAAGCACATACTAGTTGTTTCACCCTACTAAAACTGCATCCGATCTGCATCATTGTCGTTGTTAAGACACGCTCTTATCGCGCACACAATGCCGTATGTGCTTAATAGGTATGTTTTACCTGTATACTAAAGGTACAAACTTTCGAACTGGTTTTCCCTGTGAATGCCCGGCATTTATATTATGGTGTTGCGAGCTAAGACAATGCATCGAGTACAGCAATTAAACGTTGTTATCGATGTCCCAAATTGGTAGCGTAATTTTTATCGTAGGTATGAGATACGATCTATAGTGACTATGTGAACACGTAAGTGACTCCCGGGGCCCCAGTATGGGAGCGCAGGATGAATTGTAAATCGTCTATTTTCATAAGGATGAAAGTTTGACTGACGTGGTCCAAGAATATTTTAATATTCACTCGTTTATTTTAGGAATGATCCAATTACCGCGCCGAACGATAACCCGCACGCGAGGTTGTGGGAATTCCAAATCGATATTATCCCTATATTGTTTTCTTTTTTCGGTACGATAAACAACTGGAGTGGTATAAATTGCTATGCGGGCAGTCAGTCGCTAGACACTACACGGTCAACATTACCGCAAGAACATCATATAGACTTAGGAGTCCCGTGACATCCATCCAGAACTCAAGATGCAGTCCCAAGACAGAATACTCAGTTTCCCGGTGGACACCTTCACGAGGCGCGGGCCTTCTATACCCGAGGAGGCCCCTTTCAGCCCCGGCGAAATTCTGCAATTCAATAAAGCATACAAACAGTTTCTTCAGGCGGAACGACAGCTGGACGACCTGACTTTCCTTAACGGGAAGCCATGCCCCGTCCGCTACAACTTTGATCCGACGAGGCCAGAAGAAGATCGTCTGATGGTGAACTGGGACTGGCTCATGCCCTTATTTTGGGGGCCGCCGCCAGGTGAGAGGGATCTCGTGAGGGTGCCCACTATACTGGAGTTTGTTGAAAAGAAGATTCGCTTTTCGAAGTGCAAGGCGGTCGCCGGGGACACCTGTTCCTGCGGCAAGAGGCCTAATGTAGTGGTACCACCGGGACGTGAGTGCAGGATCCCACAGCACTTTCATCATTTCTGCACGGCGCACGTCTCTGCGTGGATAACCAAGTACATGGTCCCGGCGATTCTGCTGAAAGAATCCCAAGAAATCTTTAGAGAGGTCATCCAGAAAGTGCATGAAGGTGATCCGCAAATCCTCGAATACTATTCGACGGGTGACCGGACGGACACAGAAATGTTGCTGCACTCGGCTCGCAACATCAGTGATAATAGTGCTAAATAGTGCAGCAATGCTGCTGCAATGTGACGTTCGCTTATTAAAATAAATATTTGTGTTTATAATATGTTTACTTTTTTTTTCTTGTACCCCTATGAGTGTAGGATGATGGAGAGTTGTGCAGGTAAGGTACTGAGATCATTCCCTCTGACGTTGCTTCAAGTTGAAATTTAGTTTCTCTCGTGACCACTCTATGTTAGATACAATCAAGTCTGAGACTGCACCAGACGAAACGTCTAGGTAACGTGCTACTAGCCGCTGCATAGCACGTCACATCACTAACGCAGATAAGTTGCAAGGCGTGATGATTAGCGTTATGTGCACATGGGATGCAAAGCTCCGTTATCACAAACTATGCTTGGCATATGCTTATCATATGTCTTGAGCAAGGCCTGAGTGTGCATTCGCCTCTGACTACGTGTATCTGCGACGTTTAGGTATGGAGCTGACCATACAGGAATATGAGACGTCTAAATAAGGTTTTTCTTAACTTTATATCTATGAATAACTGCATGTAAGCCGCAAACAGTATTATGACAAAGACCGGCGGCAATTGGCGTTACATCTGTAACTCCTTATGGACCGATAATACGTATGACCACATGGCACGCTATCGTTTAAATATGGAACAAACTATGTGTCACTACTCAAAAGATAGGTAAATATGATCAGACGACGGGACCTTCATCGAAATATTATTACAGGCTGCCGGCCGAACGTAAGTAGCTCCAGCGTATTACGGCAACCCACGTTTAGTTGGCACTGTCTTGAAATGTTCGGGAAAACCCGTGCTATATTCATTTTATGATCTGTATCCAACTGGCGGCGTGTATTTCAAAACGAAATCATAACTGATGAGTGACCATGGAAAATTACCGGGACATACACGTGTGCTTCATACACGTATACACCTCACTTATACTTAAGATTTGTCATTGTATAGCTTACAGGTTTGGTTAGACTACAATGATGTAAAAAAAATCATTCTAAATATGTATACTTTTCATGATTGCTGTAATGTTAGGACTATGGTATGACAGATACCTTACCTAAACACTGCACCGTACCTACCTATCGCTGCATAGCATGTCGCGGTGCCCCTCTATCGTGTTACAAAGTGTAGTGACCACGGTTATCTATGCATGGATGTAGATTGTACAACATCTTAGTGGATAGAACTAGTATCATGAAGGAAACTGGTATGTCGTGACATTTGTAAGTCGGCATGCATTTTGAAATGAAATAACTATGTATCGGGAACAAGTTTTTTTTTTTTTTTTCAAAAACAAACACTCACATGCACAATATACTCAATACTGATGTACACAAATACCTAATACTTATTATATAAACAAATGATCATATCTATGATTAGCACTACTTCGGCCGGTTGAGAGTTCCACGCCACGATGCCTGCTGACGCAAAGCTTCTGCATACTGCATCAAGTGCCTGTCCAGTCGCCGCTGCTCTGCCTTCTGACGTTTTCTCTCCTCACGCTCCAAGTCTTGTCTGCGCTTTTCTGCTTCTTCTTCCGCCCGCTCTTGCTCCTTCCGAGATTTTTCCCCGTTGTCTCGATGAACGGCTTCTCCAGAGTTTCCGCTCATGGTGGATGATGATTTTGTGAATGATGACATGGTGATTTTGTTAAGACTGATCGATTGTACACAGCCTTGTGATTATGGCGAGTGTATATGTGCTAATGATTGATTGTATATGTACTTTCCTCCATTTATACTAACCCGAAAACTACCTAACAAGGACTGGTTGTTCCATAATTATCGCGAATTTTTTCCCACTTGAATAAGCTCGTTATAATGAGGGATAATTCAAATACTGTGACATCATGGTGTACCGCAGTAACGACAGAATTGATAAGCAAATTAGGTAGAGAAACGTATTTTGTGGTAAAATGGCGCAATATCGATGATGTCAACGGGTAATACATGCATATATCGGCAATACCCAGTTATTTTCAGCTGAAAAGGAAAAAATTGATAAGGATAATGCATACAGTTTTACATTTTATTACGGGAGTCATATCATACACTGTGTTAACTTCTGTTAGCTAGCACAATCATGCTCCGTATGGAAAAAAGTATAGGTAAGCTTCAGCACGTGCTCGTTACGGTACAAATGCAACCAACGATTGTTTCAACTCTAACTGCAAGCACCCCGGCATGCTGAGTATGCACGCAGTCTTGCTACGTGACCTGCAGTCTTACTCGACTATGTTGTATGTTCTTCGGATGTCCGGCTCCGACAAGCTATTCCACTACAGCGTTGCAGCGTGCACTCATGTCCGCAAAGCAGTTTACCAAGCGAACCCGAGAGACTTGGGTTTTTGTTGAATCGTCCATGCACACCATCGTTAGGTGATGAACACTTAATTACCTCGGCAGGTGTACCTGTACACCTTACCGTAGGTATGCCTTACCGTAGGTATGCCTTACCGTAGGTATGACGTCAAACCTTATCGAACAATGGTGTATTGTTTCATTTTTCCGAACTATTAATATTTCAATAAACCCCACGGACAGGATGAGATCGATTAATTGAACCCGATAACATATTTAATTGAATGAGAGGAAATTAATATAAATACCATTTAAGTTCAGCGATAAGAGCGTTATCGCGCCGTCGCGGGTGGCCGTTCTAATACTGTAAGAATTTACTGATATGGATGTTGCTACCTACAACCAATGCTACAACAAGGTGCACTTACAGGTTAACAGTAAAGAGTTTTTGCGCTCATATTCACAGAGACCTAAGGTTAGGCTTGAGACTAGGTCTCACTTTTACATAGCAAAACCTAGATAGAACTCAACAATCATATTTTTCCCGAGACCATGCACTGTGCATCAGAGTCGTTGCTCCGCTGTATACATTAGTAGCATCCCCCCTTTCCCCTGGTCCACCATTTTTTATTTTCACCCCGTACGCTCTTGTGTCACTGACTGTATGTAAGTAATCGATTACCTCCCTACCATTATTTTTACAATCCGGTCCAAACGAAGAGGACAACATTATGCAGCATGAGTACTCATTATTATCACTTAAGTACCCACCTACTTTTCAAAACTTTAATTTTTCTGTTTTTGACCATAGCCACTTTATGAAGGAAAAAAAAAAGACTGTGCCTCAGGTGCCGGCGCCCGCGCCGTATTCAAAATCGGGTGCCGGCGCGGCGTCTCGTCAATATAATGAAATAGCAGTGAAATTGGTGCAAGATTTCGCTCCGTTTCACTACGCTTCGTTTTGGTAGATTTTCAGTAATTTTAGTAGTTTACTGGATTTTAGAACGGCAATCGGCATCACTCTGCCCCATCGCGCCATTACCATGGAAGTCCTACGACGACAGAAAATAAATCTAAAAGCTCCGCCATCTTGTTGCACGTACGGGCTGATTTGCTTAGCCGGATAGCCGTTACGGTTTATGCCGTTAAATGAATACGTCTTTGTAGAGTTCACGCCACCACTGAAGTCCTGCGACAAAGTCTTTATTTGCTTTGGAATATGAACCCAAATGCCTTAATCCATCGGACTTCAGTGGTAGCGAGGACTCTATGTCCTAATTGAAAGTCGTTCGACGACAAAATCGGTTGCTCGCATTGCCGGGCGACCGAACGATTTTTATCGGTCATACGACAATGCCACATCGGAGTCTCGGGTGTCCTCAATCATCAAGATGGCTTTATCAAAGGCCTTTAGGTTTTATTTAAATGAAAACTTGTATTTAAAATATTTAATCACAAATTTATTATCAGCCACGAAAAAACAATAACTTATTCTACCAATACACTAGAAAGAAGATTTAATTATATTCTTGTAGTATTAAAAAAAGCGTACACACGAAGTTACAAACTTTACGAAGCCTATTTCTGTAAATAACTTTGTACTTCTGCCACTTTAGACTTGTCTACCTGTTATTTGTTCCATAAAATAGGCCTTCCTTGTACTTTAGTTATTACGGCATCAATAATTTTATTCATTTTTGGAAACAAACAACTCGTTGACTTTATGCGACCGACACCACAAAATACAAACATGTTTGAAATTCAAACGCGGGAACCGACAAATGCGATGTTGCACGACCGCCCGCGTTGCCAGTTAGGACAGATTCATTCGAAGCGCTGTGTTTGAATTTTGTCGCGTCGGTTGGTCGGTCGGACGACAAAAGTTGTGTCGTATTGCGACTGCCAATTAGGACATACCGTTACATAATTGCACCTCAGATTCTCATCCGCAAATGTACGTACGAGAATTTTAGGTTTCAAAGTCTGTTTTATATTTTTTATACAAAGTGAGTTTACGGAAAAAGGACCAAAATGTAAAAAGTGCATTGCTGATTCAGCCAGGCACGTATCCAGACTATTGTTTCGGGGGCGACATTCATTGACACACAATGTGAACAAAAGAAACCTCTTTATCACTGTAACTATAATATTATATTTGTATATTGTATATTGTTACGAGCTGGGGTTCGGGATAAATTAATTTTATACCAATTTGTACCAAAAACCACTAACTGTCTTTATTTGTAATCACACACACTATTTAAACACAACTGAAACTAAATAACAACTGAAATTACTAACTGGACCCAGTGGACTCGCTGGAATGCCTAATTTGTCCGTACTATAATTTCGCAATATTTCACAACCACTCACTAGCTAGAATCATTACCGGGTTATATTCGCTATATACATTCGCACTTCACTAGTTACTACTAGAGTTGTCCTTTAGTTCACTAGAGTTTCCGCTTTGTCTCGTAGTTAACACTGAACTGAACTCTCGACCGCTATCTGTCCCGTTTTTATATACCGTACGCCGCGGTCTGTCTAGAACCCTCTCGCATATTACGCTTCAAGGATCCCAGCCTATATTCATCTCTCTCCCACTTCTTTCCAGTTCATGTGACGCGATGTCGCTAGAACCCTCTAGCGCATTATGGAACGCGCGTCACGCTTCACGTCTGCGTGTCAAGGACTCCAGTCTGTATTTGTCCCTTTCCAACCTGAATGCTTCCTCTCACTTCTTCGTCCGAGACATTCCGAGCTCAATGGCGGAAACTTCTCGCATTGTCCAGTTGTAACCTTGGCCCGGAAGCGTCCACACGTCATCTGCGCTGAGATTATTTATGAGCTTCCTTACGCGTTCCATGATGTGTGAGACTTTTGTTTCGTGCGCCGGTACTACGTAACATTATGTATCATAAGTACCGTACCTTTTTTTTATTAAAACGTACTTTATCGTACTTTACAGTGGTTATGAACAAACAAACATTCCCAGTCCCGCGCATGTCACGCCAAATTTCGGGGGGGGATAAATCCCACCTACCTGGATACGTACTTGGAGTCAGTCTTACCCATGGCGCACGATAATTTTGAACTTTAGTATGTTGTCAGAAAGTCTACATTAGAACGGAACGCCCACTTCGCGCACTGCCGGCACGCAAAATCAGTGAATTTTAGAGGTTTTTCAGAATTTTTCGAAGAAGTATTTGGTTTAGGAGTTTTTTCACCTGACATTGGAAAATAAACCATGTTACCTTGTTATTATAGTAATTTCAGACATAAAACTCAAGCCGTTTTGCCATAAAACGAACTAATAACTTAAAAAGGCATAATTTTCAAAAATAAAATCTATCGAATAAAATGTGTCCATTATGGTAACCGACCGAGCGAAGCACAAAAAGAGTGTCTTTTGAAAGAGTCTTTTTCTGTCAAACTTGATTTTTAGTATGCAAAAAATCAAATTTGACAGCTGAAGTCTCTTCCAAAAGTCACTCTTTTTGTGCCTCGCTCTAAGGCCCCTGACAACGGAAAGACAAAGGTCTGAAAAAACACGTGTCAAAGTTTAACACTGATCAGATAAGTAGTTGACTCAGCATTTTAAAACAAAAACCATTTAAAGACCAAAGGCAAGCCCATACATCATTGACCTGTCAATGTCTTAAATCTAATTTTAATAAAATGAGGAGTATAATGACAGCGGCGCGGCGGTGTCATATCACATCTTTGACATCACATATCCAACAGGGCTACGTTCATAAAATAGGGGTCGCAACACGGGATCTAATGCCTTCTCTGTCGCGAGTCTGTCTGTTTATGCTATCCTGCTGGCAGTGTCGGAACCGGACGGAATTGTTAATTTATCTTTATTACATCGCTTTTCAATGCTATTCTCAGAATATCTTCATAACCCAGTACCTATTTGGAAAGTTTCCCAAATAACAATGGAGCCTGAGCCTGGAAAACCACAGCACATGACATCATCATACAGGCCAATAAGCTTGCTTCCTGTGCTGTCTAAAGTATTTGAGAAAATAGTCTCTAGTAGACAGAAGGAATGCCTCAAATACAATAATATCATTCTAGAACATTGTATTCAGGAACTATCACTCTACGATTGAACAAGTCCACCGAGTATGTGAACATATAAGATATGCCTTAGAAAAAAGAAAATACTGTTCTGGAGTGTTCCTAGGTCTTCAGCAGGCATTTGATAAAGTCTGGCATAATTATAATGGACTTCTATTTATGCTAAAAAATTTCTACCCCATAACATGTTTCTTCTACTGAAATCCTACTTGGAGTACCGATTTTTCTTTATAAAAATCAATGATGCAATATCAGATTTCTTTGACATAAAATGCAAGAGTACCACAGGTATCAGTGCTGGGCCCCATTCTGTATCTACTCTAAACAGTTGACGTTCCACATTCGGAGAATGTGATGACAGCTACCTTCGCAGACGATACTGCTGTACTTACATCAAATAAGAATCCAGAAATTGCTTCAAACATATTAGAGACACACATTGATAAGGTGCATTCCTGGATGAGCGACTGGCGGATTAAGGCTAGCGTAGCAAAATCTAACCACATCACCTTTACTTTGAGGAAAGAAGACTCTCCTGCTGTAAAATTTGGAAAGGACGTGCTGCCACGTACACAACACTGTAGTGAAATATCTTGGCGTCCATCTTGATCGCAAACAGACTTGGAAGGCTCACATACAGAAGAAACGTGATGAATTAAATCTCAAGTTTCGATCATTACAATGGCTACTTGGAAGACAATCCAAATTATCCGCTTGTTTACAAAGCAGTATTGTAACCAGTCTGGACCTATGGAATTGAGCTGTGGGGATCAGCAAAGAACTCAAATATTGAAATTTTGCATCGCTTCCAAAATAGTGTACTGAAAACTATAATTTACTATAGTAAATGGTTCACAATAATAGATGAAGGTCATAAATACTTCAAACTTCCTACTGTAAAAGAAGAAGTAAATAGCAGGACTAAATCTTACAGAAATAGGATTATGAACCATGAAAACAGACTTGCTCATTGTCTAAGTCTAAGTGAACCACTCCAAACCAGATGCCTAAAAAGGCAACACACATATGACAATTTATAATAATATAATTCATGGAGGCAACCCGACATTGGGAGGGCATCCCTAACAAGCCATTATTTCTCTCACAAAAACTGCTTAAGATCTTCGGACCTATTGCAAGTTGGGGAAAAGGAAAAAATAATAATAATAAAATTGTTTATTTATTTACTCCACGTTATAATAGACTGAGATTTAATTTAACGCACTGAGCCGTCACCTGTAGGTGGTAGAGCTGATGCCGGGCTCGACTGTGGAGGTACCACCATCTTACTCGCAAATCCTCCCAAAGTTATTCAGGAGAGAGTAAGAGAACTGGGAGTGTATTTTTGAATCATTCGAATTTCAATTCGCATACGAATCCACATGATTCGCATACGAATACAATACTAATTTTAAGTTTTCGTATGCGAATCATGCAGATTCATATGCGAATTGAAATTAGAATTATTCAAAAATACACTCCCAGCTCTTAGGCAAAACCAGGCGGCCCACCATTGCCTGGGACCGATGGATGGCAGTTTATCCATCCCCAATTTCCGAGCCTTACCTATATAAAACAGACTAGTGACGGGTAGCGGCGTCACTGGTGCAAGGGTTTTGGCACCGCACTCACCAACCCGCCTGCCCAGCGTGTGTGAGTATGCGCATTTCTTCCAGGAGAACCGCCAAGAGTGGCGAAATCCTGGAAAGGCCTATGTCCAACAGTGGACGAAACAGGCTGATGGATGGGTGGATGGACTGAGCCGTCAACAATGCACCTTTTATAGTTAATAAATTGATTTATATTAACACTTAATTTGTACAAGTGCAAGTCAGACTCGCGCACAAAGGGTGGGGATTGAACCCACAAACTCGGTTAGCAGTCGAGCTCTCTACCACTAGGCTAGGCCACAAAGTTGATCCGTAGATTACATGAAAAAAACACTATCGATTTAACAATCATGGGCTGAGTTCAGTTTGGTCACCCGCCGACGCCTGGCGATCATGACATGACATTGCTATCCTGCTGTCAGTGATGAGCAACTGAACGCGGCCCTGCGGGGCTATTATGTAACTCAGTGTCGGTTGCTAGCTATAGTTGCTATTCACCAAAAATAGATAAAAAGTGAACTTCCAAAATAACCTTCAATGGGTATTGAAGTATTTACGAATTGTGACGTCATTTCAAGTGCGAACGTATCCTTAGATAAGCGTATAGGTATGTATGTTTTCGATGATAGCCACTTGGTTTAGCAAGTGATTTTACGATACAGAATAAGGGGGCTGGTTGTCAACCAAAAAAGTGGCCTAGAGGCCGTTGTGACCAGGCAAAAAAAAAGAATTTTAAAACCACTGTAGCACGGCGCGAATGCAAAATATTTGCTTGTTGTTTATCTGGTATAAAATTAGGTAAATTAAAGAAATATAATCTAAGATTTATTAATCATGAGTCAGAGACGAGCCAACAGAACAGCTGACGAAGAGAATGAACCTTGTCTAGAAGATGCCATAAAGGAATGTGTTCGGTACATCGTATGCCGGGAAGGCAGCAAAATTCCAATTAAAAGGGCTGAAATACTGAAGCATTTGTCTACAAACTTACAAACTCCATCGAATCAAGTCAACGCAGTCGTTTCAGAAGCCAATAAGATATTGAAAAAGGTTTGTTTTACTCACTTGCGTTTTTAGGTTAAGGACTGGACCCATTATCCAGATTTATAATGTTTTTTACCTTGTATTTATTAACATTTGTATTAACAAGAAACAACAGTTCGGCTTGCCTACCTGGAACATATTTTCCCTGAATGCCCCTAAATTCAATAAAATATCACTTTTAAAATTGGATTTATAATGGTGACTACCCCTGCGGCCAAATGATAGAATGGTCGCCTGCTAACCCAGAGCTCCAGGATTCAATTCCCGCGGTGTGCATAATTTGTGTTCAGTCTGTGTGCTTTGGGAGGCACATTAAGCTGTTTGTCGATTCGTACCTGTAGTACAGTGATAAGGCTTACCACCATGTTTGAGTTGTAAAAATCGTCAGTGAAGAGCAGGTGTACCAAGTGTGGATATGATATGAATTGTATGATGTTTAGTAAGACGATTTTGCTACCAGATAAATTTATCACTTGATTCTGAACATATAGAAGGCATTATCAATTATGTTTCCGACTGGACTGCACTAGATAGATGTGCCATACCCCTAATATTCATACTGAAAGACCAAAAATAAACATACCTGTCTCCTAGAGAAGCAGAAACTACAGATTTCCATCTGTTTAGATCCTGTTATACCTCTTTCATTTCTTCCCCATCTATCAATCTAGTCATACAAGCTCTTCTAAAATAAAACAGAGACATAGTAGTATAGCTAATGTCCATTGTTTGTGCTGGCTGTCCTTTGTTGTAGATACTTGCATAGACGTTGGAAATTTAAAAGAACTTTTTTCATAGACCGACTCACAGTGCGTTTTTTTGTTTAAAACTTTATATTGGCAGAACTAATGTGAAGGGAGACAAAATTGAAACTTACACACCTGTATTGATTTAAGTTGGTTGCTCCAGATTTTGTGCCTAGGCAATTAATTTTTGTTATAGCATTATCATACATATATTATATTATATTGCATTGTATCTCTAGTGAGAAAAAAAAGTACTATCCGTCCTACACTAAACTAGCTTAGTTGAACTAATGGGAAGAAACGCAAAACTATCGTAAGTGCCAGTTAATAAAGTGGAACTAGTGATAACAAAATTTACTGTTAATGGTACTAGTGTTAACAAAGCACCTTGAATCACCTGTTTTAAATATTAATAATTGTATAATTTGTTTTACTTTTGAATTCCAGGTGTATGGTTACAAACTGGTGCAGGTGGAGGCCAAAGGTGGTATCCAGTACATTGTGGTGCTGGCTACGGAATGTAACTCAATACCATCCACAACTAACGACCCTCACTACAGGAGGCTGCTGAACTCTGCTCTCTGTCACATTTTCATGAGTGGAACTTCTGTCACGGAAGGTAGGCAATTTTTCTCTTCTTTTATTATTCAATTTTGAGAATGCCACTGGTGCAATATCCGATATAGCAGTATTCTCAAAGCAGAAGTGTAATACTCAATTGATTCCAGACTTTACAGACTAATAATATGTAAGTCCCCAAAAATAATAAAGTCCTTGTTTAGTGTTCTAAAAAAGTCGTGTCTGTCATAGAATATTTTTGCGAAATTTTAAATGAAATGCGTCATTAGTTTTGTACTGAGTCCAAAACCACAATTTTGAGATTTGTCTGTCTGTATTTATGTAAGTATGTTCCGTTTTAACTCGAGAACCACTCAATGGATTTTAGATTTTTTTACTATCATCTGAGGGACCCTGGTCAACATTCAGGCTATTAGAGGTGTTCATAAAATAACGCCCAAGTTGAAAACGGGGCAAAGATTGAATAAACGCAAGCGGAGCTGTTATAAGTAAAAATCTTAGCATAAAATATGCATTAAAATAATTCCTTTAAACAGAGGACATGTGGAGATTCCTGGAAGAAGCTGGTCTCCTGGAGGAGAATGATCACACCGCTAGAAAGACCTTCATCAGTACATTCACTAAGCAAATGTACTTGACATATTCTAAGGTATGTATACCAACCAAGGGAAAAATAAACGTTTATTTTTCTTGATTTTGTTACACTGTTTGTTTTTTATGTGGTGAGAGCCACTTAAAGAAATTATGGTTCCTAACTAAAAATACGTTTTCTAAAGTTCAAAACTCAAAACAAAAATATACGTGGGACGCACTATAAGTTTCCGGAATGAATATGAAAAAATACTATTAAAGGTACAAAATTAATTTATTGTTTTTCAAAATAATCTCCCTTGGCGTCTATGCACTTTTTCATTCGATCAAACCAGTTTTGAAAACTTTTGTGCCACTCCCCTGTGGTGACCTCTGAAACGTGTTTTTCATACTCCTCGAGAGCCTCTTCTGGTGATGAAAATCGTTGACCGCGTAATTGGTTCTTAATTTTTGGGAACAGAAAAAAGTCAAAAGGTGCCAGGTCGGGACTGTATGCAGGATGACTCATGAGTTCTACATTTTTCGTCTTCAAAAAGTCGTTTGTCTGTCTGGCCGTGTTTTAACTAGCATTGTCGTGGTGCAGGATGATACGGCGTTTACGGTTATTTTTACGGAGTTCGTCAATAACTTCCGGCAAACAAATGGCCGTGTACCAGTCACTATTCACGGTACGACGATTCTCTAAAGTAACAGTAGCCACGTGTCCAGTTTTATTAAAAAAAGAAGCAATCATCCGCTTAGATGCACTTTTCACGCGCGCCACTTTGGTTGGTTTCGGCTCATCTTGAAAGACCCATACGCTCGATTGCTGCTTTGTTTTGGGATCGTAGCAATAAATCCATGTTTCGTCACCTGTTACTATGTCCCACACCAAATTTGACGCACCTTCGTTGAATCTGGTAAGCATGGCACTGCACCAAGTGACGCGGTCCGTTTTTTGAGCCTCGGTCAAGTTGTGTGGGATCCACCGCGAGCACAGCTTTCTCACACCCAAATGTTTGTGTAGGATTGATTGTATTTGACTCATGCCTATTTCTAAGGATGCGCGAATTTCATGGTAGGTCACATGCCCGTCTGTTTCAATCATACGGCGCACAGCATCGATGTTTTTGTTGGTCACAGCGGTGGACGGCCGACCATCGCGAGATTCGTCACTGAGATTGATACGACCACGCTTGAATTCTGCAAACCAGCTATAAACAGTCGTCTTGCATGGTGCTTCATTGCCAAAAGCTGTTTCAAGCCGAGCGATGCTCTGTTGAGCTGTCAAATTACACTTAAAATCGTAGAAAATCATACTACGAAAATTTTCCCGAGTTTAATCCATGTTGATGCAGACACACAATTTTTTAAATGGCGCCACAAGGTAAAAGCAAAAGACAGTCAGATGAAACAAACTGCATTCTACAGCCAAAGAGTTCTATTTTCAAATGTTGCAATAAATTTTTAAATATTGTTTATGTAAGTGGCCAGTTCCGGAAACTTTTAGTGTTACCTATGTAGAACCCTTATGATCACTATTGTTCCTTATCAAGACCCTTTTTTATAGGACGTCGTAAGAGGTACCAAAAAAGAGAATATAATATACCACGGATACCAAGTTGAAACTAATACTACTTATTATCGGGCCCGTACTTCTTACCCTAACTCGAATATTCAGAGGGTTTCTGAAAAGCTATGGTTTGAGAACACTCATTATGGTATATACATTTGAAAAGATATTAAAACCACTTCCTAAAATAATTACATTTGCAAGTCGTATTAACTACTTAGGGGTTTTAAGGGTTTCGAGTTTACTTCATGCTTATATAATCCCTGCGCTCACGAAATAAGATTTACTATACGTTGTCATTGAATCGCATCAACTCTGACCGCCCGCCCCCGCCCCGCCCAGGCCGCACGGACCAGGTAACAAAAATACACTTCACGAACTTGTGAAAATAAGGTTATTATCACAAGGTAATTAGGTCTAGCTTGTAGTACCTAGTAGAGTAGAAAGCGAATGACATCTAACCGTTTCTAGTACTACCATTATAAGAAAACCCTTAAAACCCTCTAATACCCTTCTAATCCTAATATAAGTATTACCTTTATACAGTGGCGTGCATCTCATATAGGCAAATATGCGATGCTTACCCTGGGCTTGGCTTAGCTAACTAGACCACTATCTTTTTAAATATAGGAGGGTACACACAACTATTTCAATATTATAATCAGCTAAGCTTCACCCTTTCTTTGAAATATCTACCTGCCTGCTCCGCAGCGCTCGCGCTACCGTGGCAACACGCATAACTAAAATTCGAAGGCAATTTCTATGTGTGCATCTGTAACTATACTCCCATGACGTCAGCGGCTTGCGCTAAGCACGCATACATTCTGATTAAAATACGCAACGCCTACGCCTGTGCGAAGCAACCACGTTGTCATGACTACGTGCTACTAGATGGCACCACACGTTTTCAAATAATGGATTCGTGCATAGGTAGTCGGAGATTCATTTTTGTTTGATAATGGGGTAAGAGATTTTTTTGCACAATGAGCCTGGACAAAAGAGAAGGACACCTGTGCGAGTTATATCTTTACTTATCGTAATTCTCGCTTTAATACGTACAAAGAACATAAGGACAGTTTTATGCCTACCCTACTTAAAAATCCTATGCACGCCACTGCCTTTATATACGGGTTACACTGTCGACGATAAGGGCATTTTTATAAGGGTTACACATAATAAAGTGTTACCATTTAATTTGGGTGATCATTTAAAGGGGTTTTCCGCGCCCTGGTTATTAGCCGACAACTTAATTAGAACCTTTGGATAGGTACCAACATAGAGTAAATAAAGTTGGTCCTTCATAACTGCACATGGAATAAGCTTGTGTTAAAATGTGCGAACGGAACACCTCAGGGCACGAGTCTAATTCGGACTTCCGGTGTTTTTTCCAGCAAGCAGATTATGATCTATGCACATACCTGCTTTTCTTGAAAATTGTTCAAAGTATTATTTTATCACTGTTGACAGGTTGGAGAGGGTGAACTAGCCAGGAATGTATTCGAATGGGGCCAAAGAGCTATGGAAGAGGTGCCTAAGATATTTCTACTCAAAAAAATGGCTGAGGTCAGTTAAAGTCGCATTTTAAGTATGAAAGACATGTTTGCTTAAAAATTATCCACAACGTTATTTAAATAAGAAAAAAAATAACCAACCAACTAAAATTCCGAGATAATCGCGAATTTGTGTTTTTTTTTCTTTTCGTTAAAAATTCATATATCCGTTACTAAGAAAGCTAAAATTCTAGTTTTTTTGTATGAAGTGGGCTTTGGAAAGCTCTTCTGTTGTACGTTTGTATGTATGAATGTTTGTTCGACGATAACTCGAGTAAACTCGAGTATCGTTGATCGGAATGTCATAAAATTTGGCAGGCGAGTAAATAAGGCAAAAAGAATTTTTAACTTCAATCATAAGCCAAATCGGTCATGCGCGAATTGGGCAAACGCGAGTTCACAGTTCGGGGTGAACTACTAGGATTGGAAAATCATTTTCCATATTCACGAAAAGGATCTTACTTTTTTCCTAAAAAAATGAAATATGCCCAGTTATTTAGTTTCACATGTTCGTTATTTAATTTTGCCGTTCAATAAAGTGATGATTGTTCCTTTTTAGGGTTCTGTATCTTAAGAGGAAAAAACGGAGCCCTTATAAGATCACTTTGTTGTCCGTCTGTCCGTCCGTCCATCTGTCTGTCAAGACCCTTTATCTCGGGAACGCTTGGAGGTATCGAGTTGAAATTAAAACCATATACCAGTCCTTTGAAGCTGTGAAAAAATCAAACTTCTTAGTTAACGTAAAAAAAAGATACGGCCGTTTATGCCTCGAAAAACGTATATTTCGACACTCGAGGGAATCAAAATTTATAGGGTATTTTCGGTTGACGTAGAACTATGAAATTTGGCAAGTATGATGTAGATGTTTAAAGATCCATATTTGTGCCCAGAGCATGGCGATAGGACTCCACCCATCACACTGGGCTGCGTTCATAAATTCGGGGTCTCGACACGGGTTCTAATGCCATCTCTGTCACACGCTTTGAAAATTGTATACGCTATCCTGCTGTCAGTGTCGGAACCTGACGAAAGTGTTAATTTATGAACGGCTATCTGGGATGTAATAATCGTCGTGAAATGTGGGTGCACAAATGTGGACTGTGGCTTGCATTTCACACACTTCTGACACCCCTCGGAGAATTATTTATGTATATTTTTATTTTTAGGGTTCCGTAGTCAACAAGGAACCCTTATAATTTCGCCATGTCCGTCCGTCTGTCCGCTGCTTAGCTCAGAGACTCTTAGTACTAGAAAGCTGTAATTTGGCATGAGTATACATATTAATAACGCCGACAAACTGTTAAAATAAAATCTTCGGGATGAATTTTATTTTTCCCGTGGGGTATCGTTAGGTAGGTCGTTCAAAAATATTGCGGATGTGTGAAAACTCTATTCAGGGATCCGTTTGAATGCAAATTTTCGTTAGAGACAAGTGTCCCCACCCCCCTCTGCCAGCTAAACGGTTGTTTTTGGATATGTGAAAAAATTCATGGTACTAGCTAATATAAATGAACTAGCCCGCGTGTTATTCGGTTTAACGACGTGCTTTTTTCCGGGATACAAAGTAGCCTATGTGTTAAGTTAGGGTATAAGCGATATCCATTCTAAATTTCATCCAAATCCGTCCAGCCGTTTCAGCGTGAAAGAGTAACAAACACAAACACACACACACACACACACACACACAAACTTTCGCATTTATAATATTAGTGTGATAGTGTGATTAAAAGGATAACTGTCACGGCCAAGTAGGCTTTAGGAGTTTTTAACGACTAGTATTAGACCAACTTAATTTTGCAGTCATGTTTCATACATTTCATAAATTTTCAAATTTTATTGTTTATTAACTTATTTGAATGCCACAGAACCCTTAGGCTCGATTCCTACTGGTTCTTAACCGGTTTTTTACTACATTATTTACACACAAATCGTCGCGATCAATCCCCGAGAGATGTCAGAGGTGTTCCCGAGTGTGAACTGTGAAATTAAGTCACAGTCCATACTCGGTGCTCCCGCGTTTTACCGACGATTACTACGTCCCAACGTGATGGGTTCAGCTATTTGAATGGTACGGAACCCACAGGCGCGAGTCCCACTCGCACTTATCCGGTTTTTTTTTACTACAAGATTCCATCAACCATTGTACGACTTCTACGACAAAACCTTAAACCTTGACCAGATTTATTTGTTTCATTTCCAGGCATTTGACAAGAGCCCAGACCATTGGTGTGAACAGTTCAAGGATGCTACAGAAGAAATTGGCGAATAGCTTAGGGCTGACTTTGTCTTATTTGTACGAAAAATATCTCTATTATCGTATCCATCCATCAGCCTGTTTCGTCCACTGCTGGACATAGGCCTTTCCAGGATTTCGCCAATCTTGGCGGTCCTCCTGGAAGAAATGCCCATACTCACACACGCTGGGCAGGCGGGTTGGTGAGCGCGGTGCCGTAGCCCTTGCACCAGTGACGCCGCTGCCCGTCACCAGTTTGTTTTATATAAGGCTTGGCAATTGGGGATGGATATACCGCCATCCATCTGTCCCAGGCAATGGTAAACTTCGGGAGGATTTGCGAGTACGATGGTGGTACCTCCACAGTCGAGCCCGGCATCAGCTCTACCACCTATTATCGTATATAAGATGACTTTCGTTTATGTAACCAAATTCGTACCGGAGATGTTTAATGACCCTGTTTGCGAAATACGAAAATAATTTTTCTGCCTCTATGTATACTTCTTCAAGAACAATCTCGACTCAATTAGTATCGGAAGCCTAAACGTTGTTTTGAGTATTGAAGAAAACTTGAAGAAAACACTCTTTCTTTACACCGTTTCACAATAGAATGTTTACTTTATTAACCCAAGATGCTTTCAAGGTTTCACCAAGTGCCTACAATTCGTTTAAATTATTCCATGCATTAGTAAGTTTTAAATTAATATCTACAACAACTACAAACACCTTTATGTTTTGGTCGTTCACGCGAAAATTATTAATATTCGATGAAATTATGTATTTATGCCTAAATAAAATTAACGATTTAGACGTGAAATAACATAAAACGCATTTATTTTACACTTTTTACTCAAAAATAAGAAAAACAATAATAGGTTGTGCATTTTACACAAAGACCATAAAACGCCACGAAAGAAGACCCGTGGGTTGCAGATTGCGGTATTTTCGGCGTTATCATCATTGACCTCTCATAAACAACTAGACTCACAATCTCGCTCAAAAAGTGTCCGCGATGCATCTTGTCACCGCTATGGGGTGACAAAATCGAATGACGATTTCGTACAACTGACATTGCATCTTATGTTAATGACATAACGTCTTAATTTGGTTGAAGCATTTTTGCTACTATGCACGTCGCATATTCGGACACTTTCTGACGAACTTTTCTTAGAGACTGTGTGTCTAGCTGTTTATGAGAGGTCTATGGTTATAATAGGAATAAGTACGTACGCACTCTTTTTTTGTGGCGTTCCTCTACTTGTTATTTTTAAGCGATTTTTCTTTTATAGATATAGTATGATTAACAGTATAATTGTTTAATGTATTTAGCTAGTTCCTGTTTCGTGACAATGAGAAAATATTGTAGAGTGATAATAATATTAAGTAATTTATAATGCTAAGTATAAGCTTCTGAATATAATATATAAGTGAAACGTATACAGGTAGAGAAACGATTTCGTAGCAGGATGCCTACTATCGTGCTTAGTTGACTTTTCAATACTTTCAAGTAATCGGTAGCACAATGCCAACATTTCGAAACCACTATACATTAGATCGCACTATGCCTATAATTGCATATAGACAAACATTTTCCTTAATAATGTTTTCTAATCGCAGTATGCCTACTTTGGACATCATCAGTGCTTTTGTATTTTTATTGAGCCATTTATACAAAAAGTAACGAAGGTTTCATGTGAATAAAAAACGAAAAGAAGAGCCTTTGGCTTATTAATCAAACTTAACCACCGATAAGTATTGATTTATTTAGAGCGACATTATAGTGAAAGAATAATTGAAACAAATTTCAAGTTAAAACAATTATTTTCAAAAAATATACCTCAGGTCAGGGTACGATTATAGCTGTGATTACACACCATCAGATTTCTAACTAGGATAGGATTGGACTTAGGATCTGTTTCTTCGCGCGTCCTAATTAGGTTCCTAGTTAAGATCCAGATAAATCGGTAATCGCGGGTTATGAACTACACTCTACATCGATTCTATAAACAAAAATAAACCCTTATTTAATGGTTGTCGTTTATAATTTATCTATTTTATCTGTCATATTTATCGAATCGATGCTTACGTACTTGCACTAAGGTTCGAATCATCAGTTGAAAGTTTCAATCTTGTTTGTAATCCATCCATCCATCAGCCTGTTTCGTCCACTGCTGGACATAGGCCTTTCCAGGACTCTTGGCGGTTCTCCTGGAAGAAATGCCCATACTCACACACGCTGGGCAGGCGGGTTGGTGAGCGCGGTGCCGAAACCCTCGCACCAGTGACGCCGCTGCCCGTCACTAGTCTGTTTTATATTAGGTCCGGCAATTAGGGATGGATATACCGCCATCCATCGGGCCCAGGCAATGATGGGCCGCCTGGTTTTGCCTGAGAGCCGTTCTCTTACTCTCCCCCGAATAACTTCGGGAGGATTTGCGAGTAAGATGGTGGTACCTCCACAGTCGAGCCCGGCATTAGCTCTACCACCCAAGGCTGTTTGTAATGCGCTCTAAATAATGTTGACAAGTATTTGATCCTATTGAAGTTCTTTTCACGAAAAAAGTCCCGCGGATCAAGTCATTTTCGTATTTATCCATTGACACTAAGTACTTTGACAGGGGACTTCTTTCGTGAAAAAAAACTTTAAATTCTTATTCGGAAAACATCAATCAATATTTTCCACTTGCAATTATGTAATGAAAGACTTTGGCTTATTAATGTTAAACAATCTTTATTGAACAATCTAAATAGTAATACTTAAGTACTAAATTGAACAGACCTTCTAGAATCAGCATTACATGCCTAAGATGGCCAAAAATCGGAACTCCCAACACCGAAAGTCCCAACACCAAACTCAACCCAATATTATTCCTTATTGGTAACATGGTTGCCAGGGTTAGACAAAATTAACACCGCGATAAAACGCTTAACTCCGTCACAGAGTAGTTGAAAATTCCTCAGATGAATATAAACTGAGGAAAATTCATTCGATTAATCGGACAATTCAATCGATTATTTTTTTTTATAACGTGGTTATCCAACCAATTTAAATAACGTTTTTAACGATCGTGTTTTACTGTCATAAAGTATAAATTTACATGTGTTGGCTTTATTTATTAATCAACATATTGAAAAATCACCTTCTTGCCTGGGGAATAACTTATTATGCGACTTTTTAATATAGCAACATAAAATAGAATAACGTTTTGAAAAATTTAAAGTTAAAGTTAGCAATTTGTAAGTCGTAGTTGTGATGTGAGGAAAGAGTCTTTAAAAATGGAACCACCAAAAAAGCAAGTAAAATAAGGTAAGAGATATATCTATTAAGAGTATTGTACTTTGCCCTGTGCCAGAGCTTATTAAACAACTGCATAACATCCTGGGGTGGAGCATCTAAAAGCCATTTCATCGCTTTAGAACGAGCTCAAAGAATGGTATTGAAAGTGATGCTTCAGAAACCGTTTACTCATGACACTACTCAATTATTCCAGGAAACCAAACTCTTGACCGTCAGAAAACTTTTTATCATGGAGATAATCACTAAGCCAAGTAATATCTCAGTTCTAAAACACAATAATGAAAGGTCAAACAGAAGAGCTGGCGAGTGGGAAGTTCCCCTCATGAAGACATCTTTTGGCCAACGACATAAAGTTTTCTTGGCCCCATACATACACAACAAATTAAATAAAACTCTTCGTCTCACAAAACTTAAAGGAACAACCCTGAAAAAGACCCTTTTACAACACCTGCTTACCCTTGACTATAACTCTTGCGAAAATCTCCTCCAAATTATAAAGTAGATAGTTGTTTTGTCTTAAAAGTTAATCCCTAAAATTTCGTTTATTCTCGTTTTATTCATTTACTATAACCTTCTTTATTATTATTATTTTTTGAACCACTAACAAACTGTGTCCTTGTCTTTTATATCGTATTTTAGTCATATTTATAGTAAACGACAATAATAACTTCATTTAACCATGTTAAACACGTCAACTTAGTCCTAAAACTGCATTACACTCACCACTAATATCACTCGATAAATAAGAATACTTTTTTAATGCATTTAAAAATAATCATTTATTCACAAATAACGTCCACCAATACTACACTCACGCAGCCTTGACACATAACTATTTGCTCCAAGGTGTATGGTGCCCTATGGTACGGACCTAAAAAGTCTAGTATAGGGTACTAATAAGCTTTGTACATCTTGTCAGATTGAATAAATGTTTTTATGTTTATGTATTATAAAATCAAAACACAAATTTGCTGAAAATTTCCTAAGACCTTAACTAAACTAATGTACTTAATTTAATTTTAGTTTTTTTTTTTTTTTCTCCTATATAGATCTGTCTCTTTCTTTAAACAAGTGAAATTTCGCACTGTGATCGCACGTTTTGAAAAGCTTCCAAACCTAATATGATTTATCAACATTTTATATTCTTGCTGGATAGTATGCAAAGACATTGTATAATAACAAGACGTGCACTATCCAATTTTTGCTCAACTAAACTAGATTTTTTTTCCTTAAAAATAAGGTTGTAATTATTGTGATACCATTTTCGAGCCGAGCGAGATAGCTGACGCTAGTCGTGGCAAGTTGCCAATGTATATAATATATACAATAAACTTATATAGTGTTGTTGAGTTTCTAACGTGTTAGAAAAGGTCCAACGACTGCCAACGCCCATCTCACTCGGCTCGTTCTTCGTGTCGTAGTGCACAGTCTTGTTTTCTATACAATGTCTTGGGTAGTATGTTAGTTTGGTTTAGTTTATTTCGTAAGATAATTTAGTTTATTAAATTAGTTTATTAAAGTTTCATGTATTTTGTTTTTGTTAAATAAAACCATGTCCGTCATATTGTGAAAAAACAAAACGTAAGTATAATAGTGCGTTCCGAGTCGCGACATAATCGATTTATCGCGTTTATTATCGTCATTCCGAGTCAATGATGGCCGTGCGGCGTAAGTGATTTGATGGTAATTGTAGTGCTGTTAGCGCCATTCGGAATATGCACTCCAAAATCAAACCCAAACTTATCTATATTGGTAACATGTTGGCTAGGGTAGACAAAATGAACACCGCGATAAAACTCTCAAGTCCGTCACAGAGTATTTGGCAATGTTTTTTAAATACATTATTATCCTACCAATTTGAAAACTAGTTCAATGTAAGTAAATTACTCTCTTATAGTATCAACAGAAAAATGTAGATTTGTATTATTACTCAACAAAATGAAATATCACCTTTACTTTCGTTTTCGTCCTACTTTAGATGACTTTTGGATATTATAAGATAGCACCGATTTTGTTTCTGATAATTTGTCCCACACACAAATTAATTATATCTTAGTATAAATGATGATTTAATGATCTGTGCTGTGATTAATTGTTTGAAGCCATTCAGAGAAGACTATTTGTTAAAATTTGTGTCCATCTAGCGAACGGTAGAAGGGTATTCTTTGCTAGCAAATTAACATGATCTAACCTTAATGAAATCTCTAAAAAAGTAAGCAAAGGTGTTCTAAACATTCATTTTCTGAAAAATTCCACGGTATTTTATACAGTCAAAGACCTTATTGTATTTTTATTACGTTTCTAGATAAAGTGTAAAAAGAAGAACTTCCAAATAAGGCTGACTACATGGCTATTTGCAAACAGGGATTATGATGAAAACCTTTGGAGCAAAGGATCCTAAAGAAATGTGGCGAAAGCTGGCGGGTCTTTTGGTTAAACATGAGCCATGTAATAGATGGAGAACAGTAGATGACTACATGGTGCGATTTGAAAAAGTACACCCGAAGGGACAGTGCAACCTATATTATGAAGTATAATGAGATAGACGGCAAAAAGTTGTCTTTGTAATAGGTAATACGAGTATAAATGTGTCGGACCCACACGTCGAGCGACTCTGATGATGTAGTCGAGGCCGTCTATGATGACATATCAAAGGCCAGACATAACACCACCAAGACACATTTTACCGTTGTTATGGGGGACTTCAACGCCAAAGTGGGAGTACAAGAGTGTGGTGAATCGGTAATCGGACCACACTGTTATGGCTGCAGAAACCCTCGGGGCCAGATGCTGGTTAGCTTCCCTGAAAACCAGGGGCTCTATTTGATGAATTCATTCTTCAAAAAGAAGCCTCAAAGGAAGTGGACCTGGCGAAGCCCTGATGGTAAGACTAAAAATGAGAAAACTCAAAAGCACATAATCCAAGATGTATCCGTGATCAACAGGTTTTGTACCGGTAGCGATCACCGACTTGTCCGAGGCATCTTGAATATCGACTTACAGCTTGAGAGAAACTGATGAAGCCTACGCTCTGCCCTTCTCTGCGCCAAACCGCTGTGGGATCCGAAAAGTTCCAAATAGAACTTCAGAACCGATTTGCCATGTTGGAAACCACTGAGGACGTTGACCAGCTTGCTAGCAATTTTACGAATGTCGTGCACGAGGTAGACAGGGCTTATTTTAAGCCGGAGCGAAGGACTAAGGAGTCCAAAATTTCGAGTGGAACTCTGGACCTGATGAGGCAGAGACTGGAAATGTCTTCAGATTCTGCAGATTACTCCCTTCTTAACAAGCGCGTTAAAAGGCAAATTCGTTTTGTCCTGCGCCAACATAACACTCGCGTCATTGAAGATGCGATCGAGCGAAACAAAGGCTCAAAAGTTTTTGCCCAGCAGTTAGGAAGGACCGATCTGACGAAGCTGAAGACATCTGACAATAGAACCGTTACCTCTAGGCCAGAGATCCTCGCCGAAATCGAGAAATTTTATGGGCTCGCGATAAAGACGACAAACGTGCACCTCTAGTCCGCCACTACACCGACGAACTCCCGGATGTGGAAATGGGTGAGATTAGGGTAGCTCTTGAACAGCTGAAAAACAATAAGGCGCCGGACGAGGACGGCATCACAACTGAACTCCTGAAAGCTGGAGGTTACCCTATACTCGGACAGCTACAGGACCTCTTTAATGCCGTTATTCGTACAGGTACTACGCCAAAGGAGTGGAGCAGGAGCCTGGTCATTTTGTTCTTCAAAAAAAGGGGACAAAATCCTACTAAAGAACTATAGACCAATCGCACTCCTGAGCGAGCTGTTTTCAAGAGTTATCACGAATCGTCTCGCTCAATGATTCGACGACTTCCAACCTCCAGAGCAGGCTGGGTTTCGAAAAGGCTACAGCACCGTGGACCACATTCACACGCTAAGGCAGGTTATACAGAAAACCCAAGAGTATAATCAGCCTTCATGTCTAGCGTTTGTGGACTACGAGAAAGCCTTCGACTCCATCGAAACTTGGTCTGTTCTGCAGTCCTTGCAGCGATGCCAAGTTGACTGGCGTTACGTGGAGATGTTGAAATGTCTGTATGACTCCGCTTCGATGTCCATCCAAGTACAGGGTGTACAAACAAGACCGATACATCTTCAGCGCGGCGTGAGACAGGGAGATGTTATTTCCCCAAAACTGTTTACCGCCGCGCTGGAGGACGTCTTTAAAACACTAAACTGGAATGGACGAGGGATATACGTAAACGGAGAGTACATTTCACATCTTCGCTTTGCCGATGACATCGTGATAATGGCGGAATCGCTGCAGGAACTGGAGGTAATGGTGCGCGGCCTTAGCGATTCTTCGAGACGAGTGGGCCTGCGGATGAATTTGGAGAAGACTAAGGTCATGTCCAACTGTCACGTCATCCAAGGGCCACTAACCGTCGACAATGTCAGCATCGAAGTTGTTCAGAAATATGTTTATCTGGGTCAAGTCATACAGCTGGATAAAAACAACTTCGACGCCGAGGCAGACAGAAGAATATGCTTGGGTTGGGCAGCATTCGGAAAGTTGCGTCACATATTTACGTTGTCAGTACCACAGTGCTTAAAGGCTAAGATGTACAACCAGTGCGTCCTTCCTGTGATGACGTATGGCGCTGAGACGTGGTCTCTTACAAAGGGCCTGATCCACCGATTTAAGGACGCTCAGCGAGCTATGGAGCGGGCTATGCTTGGAGTATCTCTGATGGTTAGAATCCGAAAGGAGGAGATCCGTCGGAGATCGAAAGTAACCGACATAGCCTGCAGAATCAGTAAGTTGAAGTGGCAGTGGGCATACCATATTTGTCGCCGAGATGATGGCCGTTGGGGCCGAAAGGCTCTAGAATGGAGACCACGTACAGCAAAGCGTAGTGTAGGCCGACCTCGTGCCCGCTGGACCAACGACCTGAAGGACGTTGCGGGGGGCGGCTGGATGAGGAGGACGGAGGAAAGACATGAGGGGCGAAATTTGGGAAAGGCCAATGTCCAGCAGTGGACGAACACGGGCTGATGGATGGATGGATGGAGGATTTTAAAATCAATTTCCTTTGCTTTAAGTTCAGTTTGTTTAAAATAAAAAAACTCACATGCCATGTGACAGCAGACATAAACATGCCAAGCTTTTTTTTTAATAATCCATTGGCAATGAACATCGACTTGAAATCCTCAGATGCGACTTACGTCTTTTTAGAATGAGTGAATAAGAAAACATTAAATTATGCAGGAAAAACATAAAATAAAACAAAATGAAAAAATACTTAAGCTTCTTTTTTACGTAGACTTTCAATATGAATATAAAAAAAAAATGATTAACTAAAATGAAATGTTGTCGATTGCGTACAGCTGACATTGCATCTTATTTTAACGATTTAGGTGCATTTTTGCTACTATGCACGTCGCCGTTCGGACACTTAAATAAATACTACACAACTTTAACACTGTTAGCCCTTTACCGCATACCGTATCATATATGATACACTAAGGTTTTATACAGATTAACAAAAAGTGAGCGGTCAATAGGACGTGCATATGGTAGAATTGTACACTTGACTAATATCCAAACACAAAAAAAAAACAAATTGAGTTTTTACTTGTCCATGATTTGTTATATTTGTCACCAAACTTTAGAAGCAGTCATTTCTGCCAGTTAGTGTTTATTGGAGATTTGAAACGCTGATTTTCACAAGATTTTCCTCCGCATACAATTATTTCTTTGTTTTGCGTGAAAAAACTATGGATCCTGCTAAGTTCTACGGAAAAAGGCGTAAGTTTTATCAGTTACTGCTTTATAATTGCTTATCCCAAAGTTTGTATCTGATATGATCCTTCATGCAGTTAGGGTAATTTTCTAAATTCAAATATGATACTACATGCAGGCAGGGTGATTTTCGAATGTGATACTACATGCATTAAGAGTAACTCTAATTTATTTTTTCATATTTTTTGTTGAATTCAAATATGATACTACATGCAGGCAGGGTGATTTTCGAATGTGATACTACATGCATTAAGAGTAACTCTAATTTATTTTTTCATATTTTTTTGTTGAATCTTCTTACTTTAAATATGATAGTTTATACATGTATGGTAATTGTACAATGCGATACTACATGCGTTAAGATTATAATATTTATAATATTATTTATATATGTAATTTTTTTTTTTAGCGACTCGACAGTGTCGACGCTTTACCGGGCGTTCCATTCCACTTGATAGTGATGATGAGAGCAAACCTTCCATTTATAATGAAATTGAATTCAACACTTTCATTGTATTTTAATTTGTTTCATTTCATCAGGATAAAATATAAATAGATATATAATTTAAAACACATACCCTTACTGCATTTAGTATCATATATGGTATGTGTACCTAACTGCATGACGTGTCATATTTGAGACATTGACTTTGGAGTTGAATATTGCAAATTACAATAATCCTAAAAATAAAATAATATTTTTCCGGAGTACCTATCAAGCCCTGGAATCACCTAAATTAATTAATTTGAACAAAATCAAAAAATCCATGGGGTAAAGGGTTAATGGAATGACTAACATCAGCTAACATCCTTTGTAAAAAATGCTCAGCGGGTTGTGTCAGAGAATCGCGTAAATTATTTAAGTGGATACTTCTTAAGTCGTCTCTTAGGAAGGAATTAATGGCGGCACAATCACTGTCAGTAAATACGCTTACCCAAAATTTCTTTTAACGAAATAATGCCCTGTCAAGGTACTTTTATTGTTAAGTACTAAATACGAAAATGCTTTGATATGCGGAACTTCTTTCGTGAAGTTTTGTTCCAGATGTGATGTACAAGTTCTGAACAGGCCCCTTAAATGGGATGCGAACATAGAAGTATCCACTTTAAAAATTACAGGCTTCACTACCTAAATACCTATGTACCTAATATCCAAACTAATATCACATTGTAACACTTCAAATATACAAACAATACCAAGTATAAGTAGGAATGCTGTGTTAGCGAGTAATCGAGAGTCCTAAACTGAAACCAAGTCTCCCAGAATGATATTTTTAGTAGCCGCATGTTGGAAGTCAAAGATGCATCTCTTGTACAACATGAAGACATCATAGTACTCTTCGGTGTTTGGACTGTCGCTCAGAACTGAGAGAGCATTACAGATTCTTTTCTCATACTTTTCAGATGCTGACGGATGGTTTAGCTCAACCTTTAATTCTCTCATCTTTAGCTTTTTAAGAGTGAGCTTCTGGGCTTCAGTTAATTTTGAATCATCAAAGTAATGACCATCCCAATCCTCTTTGCAGACTTTACATTCACAGAGAGTGCTGAAGTCAAAGTAGAGATTCCTGGCTCTTGTCGGAGGATGGTTTTCGATCCAGTGTAACCTGAAAGAGACAAATTTGAGCGTAGTCAATAACAGAGGACAGTGTCCATAAAGTTTCTGACTTGTAATTAAAAATATGGTCAAGTGCGGGTCGGAATCGCGCACAAAGGATTCTGTAACATCACACAATATGTGTACAGAACCCACATTATGGTAAAAACAACATAGATCCTATATTTCTATAGCAACATCAAGGGAAGAAAAAACAAGACCATTTTCAAGGCTTTTTTTCCCATACTGCACTGCACCCTTATCTACATCCAGACCAAGAGTAAGTATAATATATATAATTTTTAGATATAAAGGTACACTTACAAATATGAGACTGTTAACTCGTCTCCTTGTTTGATCGGTTTTAATGCCACCAGCGCAACCTTCTTGTTCAATCCAACCATTAGCAAGTTCGCAATGCAGCAATGATTCAACTTTCCTGTAAAGGAGAACCAGCCTACGTTGATACCTAGGTGAATGCCCAAAGTCGACTGCTCCCTATTCTGAACAGCTTCTAGTAACCTAGTCTGTGGAGTGTAGAGGCACAAACCCATGAAAGTCCTTGCTAAAGCTTTCATAGCTTGCTGCTTTTCTTCAGTTTTTTTAGGCAAGAATCCTGGTATCTTTGCCAGATGGAAAAGAACAGTAGCACATTCAAAGCTATAGTTATACATTTGTCCATATTTGAAAAATTTCTCATCATCGTAGCATATCATGGAAGCATTATTTTTCAAGTCATAAATCTCATTTATTGAGCTGCCTTTTATTCTATTTCTACCTGTTACTTTAGACTCTGTTATAAACTCCTCCCAAGATTTGCTCATGCTTTTCATTTTCAGTACAGCTTTCATAGCTAAAGTTACTAATTCAGTTGACATACGCTGTGTCATGTCAATAATTTGACATTCGAAGCCATGATATTCCTCTATACACATGTTCTGACACTGTTGACTACAAAATAAGACCCAGCAACAGTTTTCACATGGAAACAGGTTGAGTGCCATCTTATGACAATAGTAGCAGGAAAAGTAATGGTTAATTTCGTGAGACTCGCTCACAAAAGCTGTTTCAACAGCCACTACGGTACCCACACTGATATCTTTAACAGCAACCACTTTGGGTATATTAGACTCCATGATGACTCCCACAGAGGTAGTAGCACATGATATTTGAGGGTTTCGTGGGACATCTAATGCAAAATAGTCATCAGCATAAGAGGAGCTAAAGAATCCCTCAGTTAACTTCTCTCCCCACAGCCTTGTAGTACAATCTTGTTTCCTTTTTTTTAATTTAGTAACAATATCTTCAGGGCAGCCTAAGGAGAAACATGTCTCAACATCTTTAAGACTTGCAGTGTACAATTCAAACTTAAAATAAATGGCAGATCTGTTGCCGTAAGCTAGTTTCATAGCTCGGGAATCCTTTGGAGCGAACAGAAGGGCAATATTGTACATTATCAAAGCTTTCTGAAATTTTTTATCAGCTAAATCATGATTGCCTCTGATTCTGTATTCATTCGATTTTTCCTCTGATTTTTCAGTTTTTGGTGGTTCTTCATGCTCCTCCTTCAATGCCTCTAAAGCAGCCATGACAACTTCAGCCAAGTCTTCTTTCTTCATTGCCTTGTAGACTCCATTCACCTTACCCATGTGGCTAAGATATTCTTGAAAATCACTAGGGTTCTCCCAGCTGTCCGTCATCTTGGAACTGAAACAAATAATTTTACTTTATGAATACCTTGAACAGTAAAAAAACTGAAGCTTTAGAAATAAATGAATTGTTTTGGGTATCTACTATCTGTACTCACAAATTCCTTGATTCGTTTTGTATGTTCCTTGGAATCTAGAATAATAATATAAGGGTCTATCTATCAATCCATTTCTGCACGCTCTAAACTACCTACTCAAATTCAAAATTACAAACGTGAAAATCGGTTGGTTGACTTGGTTGGTTGATTGATGTCTATTGTTTGTTTGTCTCATGGTGACCCAGTGCTGCCAGATGAGAAAATTGAAAATGCGGTAACCAAAGAGTACTTGAGCGGTAACGGTGCTACAAAAACGCGGATTTTCAACATACAAAGCGGAAATATATGTTGTTTTTTTTAAAATTTATATTGATACCTCTCGTAAATCCGGTGGTGGTAATGGGTGGTAGCTTAGACCATGGGTGGTAGTCATCGGTTGCCGTCGTTTGTCGATCAAACCGAACGCAGTTTTTTATTCTCGAGGTACGTGTAACTCGTATACAATTAAACTGACACTCGTGTTTTTAATAACCTTTAAATGTACCAGTTTCATAAACTGCTATGAAAAATTGTGCCATCCATCCATCCATCAGCCTGTTTCGTCCACTGCTGGACATAGGCCTTTCCAGAATTTTGCCACTCTTGGCGGTCCTCCTGGAAGAAATGCCCATACTCACACACGCTGGGCAGGCGGGTTGGTGAGCGCGGTGCCGAAACCCTTGCACCAGTGACGCCGCTGCCCGTCACCAGTCTGATTTATATAAGGCCCGGCAATTGGGGATGGATATACCGCCATCCATCATCGGCCCCAGGCAATGGTGGGCCGCCTGGTTCTTTTGCCTGAGAGCTGTCCTCTTACTCTCCCCCGAATAACTTCGGGAGGATTTCCGAGTAAGATGGTGGTACCTCCACAGTCGAGCCCGGCATTAGCTCTACCACCTAAAAATTGTGCACAATGAAATTTTTTTATTCTGCACGTCTCTATTGCGGAAAATAATTAAATTATAGTATGTACAGTTCTTATAAAAATATAAAGCTATAACATATTTTTATAATTATGTAAAGCTCGACCAGGAATTCAGCCAACCTCGAAATATTGCGGAAAATAAAAGGTACTAAAACATTTAACTGGCAACAATTGACTAGAAAAAGAAAGTATAACTTATCGCTATTATGTAGTCGATACTCTTTACTGTCGCCTTTGCTTTGTATACCTTAAATAAGCCGGTATCAACAATAGTGCGGCGATCGATGGTCAAGTTTCGCGTCTGTCGATTGACTCATTCCTGTCGATGAGGTTTTTGAGGTTAAAGGATATTTAAAAAAATTTCTGTAGTTAAAAAAAACCAACGAAATTATATTATTCACGTTATTGGTTATGAGAATAGCACATCGGAGGACCAATCTTAAATAAGTGATGATGATTGATGAATTTGATGGTGTATAGTTTGAGGGCATTCAATACTTGAGATCCGATTTTGATTATTAATCATAGCCATAATTTAAGTATAATGGTATTTATTTAATTTATATTACATAAATGAATAAAATGTGATTTATTTTATTGTTTTCCTTGACTTATATTTTTTTCGGTCTATGTGTCGTATCGTGTGTATACAATTTAAATTATATCGAAATATTGACTATGTACCACATCAAATGCTATATTTAAAACTAAACGGAATGTTGACATTTAAAAATGTATGATTACATCACTAAACCATCTAATGCCACATGAAACGCAGAACTGGCGTCCTCTTTGACAGGTGGTTTAAGTTCCTGCGGCTCTAGAAGTAAACCCGTTCGGGGCTCATTCGAATCGTCTTCGTCAAACGACAAAAGAGACAAATGTATATAAGTAAGAGAGACAAATAACAGGTATCCTGCTCACTCACGTAAGTGTGTTCCTTTTGTCCTTTGTCAAAGAAGAATCGAATGAACCCCGAATGGCTTTACTTCTAGAGCCTGTCGAGCTTTACAACAATACATTGCGGCCCGACCAAGGAGGTTTTATGGCGGTGCGTGACCTTGCCCTATGAAACCTCCTTGTGTCCGAACCTCACGTGCGCGCGTTATTGCGCCTGTGCCCCGACCAAGGAGTTTTTGTGCCGGTGCGAGACCTCACCGCTGTAAAACCTCCTTTGCCTGATGCATAACCCTACATGCATGCGCGGTGGGTGCACTGCTAGACGTCATAATTTTGATAATTAATGCAATATTTACTGTTTCTGTTAGTAAAACGTTTTATTCTGGGCAAAAATGTCTGACAGCAATGATCAAGTGATACTGAGCAACGAAAATGATGAACAATTTCTCAGCGAAATTAAGAAAAGCTTGCAATGACAAATTTTACCAAGTTCTTATGGGTTGAAAAATAAGTAGATAACTATTGTATGAGTTTAGGTAAAGTGGTGTATTAACCTCTTTTTATACCAGTTTTGTAAACTACTATTATTCCTTTTAACACTATTTATTTATCGAATAAGTATTTTAATCATGTAAAATAAATTACACAATCGCATCATACACGGTTTCATTTAATCACTTTGCGGCTTTGGACAACGCCTACGAGCTGGGACTAGATGCGAGGTTTAGGGTAAATCTTACAGACTTGACCCCTGCTAACCCGTTAATTTGAAAACTGATTGATGACAAAATCCAGATACTTCGGGACTATTTTTCCGGGATAAAAAGTATCATACGAAATTTCGTGGAATATTTTAAGTGATTTTCTGTTCATTATTATTCAGAGTTCCACCAAGTGCCAACAATCAAAAATATCAGTATCATGCATCCTTTCCTGTCGATTACTTTAGCTCTAGTTTTCTGCATAAAACTATGATATAAATAAGTTTATATATTTTAAACACTTGGCAATTTATCCATCGCAACAAGATAACAAAATCAATTTATATAAATAGAATTTGGATTCTGCGTAAAATTTAACAATAAAAGAGCAAGAAATCCGTTAAAAATAGTCGACACGTATCGAGTCACGTTACTGTCCTAACAAAGACAAGATAAATTTCGACTATTTTCAACGAGACAAAAAGAATGGCGGTCATTTGATGTGACAAAAATTATCGCAGCTTTCTGCTAATATTTGTGATTTTAAAATTCATGTTAACATTTTTCGTTGATCAACAAGATGAAAAAGCTAGTGTTATGATATGTGTATGATATTTAGTGTGTTTTAAATTAGTGATTCGAAGATATCGCGTTGAATTATCAGGCAAGTTCATTGTTAAAAAGGAAGTGACTAAATAGCCGTTAGCAAATTCCTTATTTTTAATTTTATTCGAACGCTAGGGTTAGGTTGCGACGACGAGCGAAGCGAGGAGGAGCGGTTAGGTTGACATGTAAGTACATATTAGGGAGCCGAGCGAAACAGAATTCACGATATGCAGAAAAAAACATTTTCCGAAAACTTTCCGATGACTTACGGTTCAATAATTTATAAAATTAAAGGACCGCTCCCCTTTCCGAACTGTACATTGCATATTGAACTTTATTAGTTCGGGCTAAGGAAGATATTCCAACAGCTAAATAATGGCTTAGGGTTCAATAATTTAAAAAATCAAAGTTTAAAAAATCTATCGTCACTTCCCTTAAAAAATGGTAAATCTACTCTGCCCACATTAAAAATCTACCCAAATCTACCAAAGCCTTGAACAAAAACTTCCTCGGAACTACCTTGATAAAATGATTTTTATTTGATTTTAAAAGAACCGGAAGCATTGAGTTTAGCGTAGTCGATCGTCATATTCGTCATAGTGTGTGTTTTTGGCGAATACACAAACCACGTCATGTCGTTATATGAAATTATCAAATATTATTCCCTTTTATTCAAGATACAGATAAATAATTTGTAGTATAGTTTGGTTACGAAGGTCTTATGTTTAATGTTAGTAATTTGATTAGACACTAAATAAATTTATTAAATCATGATTTTGTCAAGGATATTCCATAATTCTAAAATATTTATCTGGCAAATAAGCTTGCTCTGCTATCTATTACATTACTCTAAGGTTCCGACGAATGAAGTCATTGAGATTTTGAGATTAGCATAGCGGGCCAAACGGTAGTCTTGTCAATGTGATCTCCACAATGCCGCGTTTATTTCTTAGCCTTAATGAAAATGGTAGTATTTTTCATCGATAATGTGGCAGCACAGCACTAATCTAGGGGCACGGCGCAGTGCCTTCGCCAAGTCGAGTATGTTTTACGTCTGGTCTAAAACTCGCTGTAACCAGGCCATAAAATCAAAAAAATAATAATGTTTTACCGTTTTACGTCAACGTCATGTCGTGTTTAACAGCCTTGCATCGCTACAGCGATGAACTGTGCAGCCACTGCAAAAAGTTAAAAACGACCATTTCACATGACTTTGACAAGCACCGATGCATGCAAGCATCGAGCAGCGTAAATAATTCCCGCTGCTCTCTGCAGCGTATAAGCTATCTATCATTTTCACACATACATCGCTGCAGCCGTTGCACAATTCATCGTTGCAGCGATGCAAGGCTGTTAAACACGACAAAGTCAAACTGTCACTGTCAAACACGCATTACGACGGGTCCTGGTCGGGGGGGGGGGGACTGCTGACATTTTATCAGCTGTGCGTGCCGTGTCGTGTTGAAAACCTTTTTAATTTCGAATGTATTTTGTCGTAAACTACGAATTATTTGTATTAAAAGTGTCGTGATAAACCTTAAAACTATCTAAAATGGCTTCGTCAACGCCACCACCAAAGGAACGCTACATTCCAAATGCACTCAAGTTTGCTTTCGGCGGCTCTGCTGGGTATGTGCACTTATTTGTATAATTGCTAGGACTAGGAAACCTAAACCTTGGAATCTTAACCTTGATAAGATCAAGGTCATTATCACGGTATACTCACTGTCTGTTGGTGCCAACAGTAGTGAGATAACCCCGATTTTAACCTGTATTCGGATAATATTCCGACAAACTATTCCATTACGATTGGAGACTTGTTTCATGGCCATTCAGACGTGTATTGGAGCGTTAATGATAAAGACCTTGTATGCTATGTTAGAAAAGGCACTAAATAGATAAGTTACCATAAAATATTACTTCTAATGTATTATATTTCATGACATTTAGTATTCCAAAATTATGTAATCAATATTATCTTTATTTTACACACCTTGTGTGCAATACATTTATTCAAGCAAAGTTTTTAAATAACTTTACCAGTAGAATTATTGATTCATGATAACAATTGATTTATAATAAACTTTTGAAACATTTGACTTTGTAGATTAAGCTACCTTGAACGATTTTAAGGCATATAAGCATGCCACCGTTTTAGTACAAAATTTGATAATCCATTTCTCTGTTGTCTTTCGTTAGAGACTAAAGTTTATGACCTCTGTAGTTCAATACAGGCATTCACAAAGTCACTATATGACTAAAATGTAAAATTTTGGTATAGTTACTATTTAAGACAAGAAAACAACTTTGTATGTTAATCTTACAAGCTTGATATCTATAAAACAAAATCAATATTCAAAGTCAGTACCAGACAATAGAGGTCTTATATTTTGTTCCATGTAAAACAACAGAAACGGATTATCAAATTTGTACTAAAACGGTGGCGTGTCTATGCGCCTTAACAGCTTATCAGCTATGATGTTGCTATAAGAACTGCCAATTGTCATACTGAAACAAATATAATACAAACTACAGGTCCAGCGCATAACTGAGTCTGTTACTGAGGTATGGGAGTTATACGGGAGGGGTGTGTTTACGGAATGGCAAACAACGAGTAACTTCAGTCTGGCGTCAGCCTTGCCTCACTTGTCACCCCTCCCGTGCTGGTCCCATACCTCAGGAACAGACTTAGTTATGCACTAGACCTGTAATTGTAGAACTAAAACACCCTAAAAGTTACCACGCCATTCTTAAAGTCCTCTTCTAAATGACTTCTATTTGAAATTACAGTACAAAACAGTTGATCCTTCCATTGAAAATTTAACAATAAATGAAATGGAAAATTCAGTATTTACTTACAACAAAACAATAGGTAATTTTAATATTTATGAATCAACTGTTTCAGTAGATTCATAATGCAATGCAACTTAACTTGTGTAACAATGCATTTAACTAAGACATACAAGGTGACATTGATTCATTCGCCACATTTATTCTGAAGACTTAGTTAAGGGGCTTCGCTAAACTTGGAACTTTTTAAAGATGTTTGCCTGCTTTTCAGAAGAAGCTACTAATTTGATACATTGATATATAAATATTGGAACCTTTTTCTAGTTTTCTGTAGTACAGAAAGGGTATTGCAGAACATTAGCTTCATAGAAATAATTATTGAAATGAGGTCTTCTTGATTTATTTTTATTTTATTATTGTATACTTCAATCAATCAATCAATCAATAAGCCCTTTATTCTGAACTAAGAGTTGTGATTTTTGAGTTTATTTCTGTATTTATAGAATATCTCTTAGTTCAGTGTGCCTCTTGGAAAGGCCTCCTCTAACATCTTCCATTGTTTCCTGTCTCGAGCAACTCTTCTCCAGTTAGGACCGGCTGTCAGTTTTAACTCGTCTTCCCATCTTTTTTGCTGCCTTCCTTTGCTCCGTTTGCCATCTCTAGGGTACCAATCTGTGACAATTTTGTTCCATTTATCTTGGGTACATCTTATCATGTGACCTGTCCATCTCCATTTCTGTTGGTCTATTTTGGAGAGCACGTCAACAACTTTAGTTTTGTCTCTTATATGTATATTTCGTACTCTATCCTGTTTTTTGATACCTATCAGACTTCTTTCCATGGATCTTTGGCAATGTTCGAGCATTTCTCTGTGGTGTTTGGTGAGTGACCACGTTTCGCAACCATATGTGATGCAAGGAAGTATACATGTATTGAACACTTTCCGTTTTACCCCAATACTTAGATGTGTAGACTTCATAACCTCTTTCAATGACCAGTACCTTTTCCATCCATTGGCTATTCGTCTATTTATTTCCTTAGTTGTTTGGTCTTTATGAGAAATGAGCTGGCCTAGGTAAGTGTACTCGTCTACACACTCAAGTGGCTTGTTGTTGATCTTAATTTCCATGTTTACAGAGTTTGTCAGTAGTTTTGTTTTGTCTATATTCATTGTCAGTCCTATTTTTTCGCTTTCTTTGTTTAGATCTTGTATCATTTTCCGTAAAGTTTCTGGGTTTTCTTCAAATAAGACAATATCATCTGCAAACCTGAGGTGGTTAAGTTTTCTTCCATTTATGTTAAGACCAAATTGATCCCAATCAAGTTTTCGGAAAATGTTTTCAAGCACTGCAGAGAATAATTTGGGAGACAGAGGATCTCCCTGTTGGACTCCTCTTTTTATTTCAAAGGCATTGCCTAATGTTTCAAGTTGTATTTTTGCTTTGCTGTTACAGTATACGGTTTTGATTGTTTTAATGTATGTTGTGTGTATACCCTGTTTTTCTAGACTTTCCCATTCCCTTTTCCCTTTCCCATACTTATCCGCATTTAATTTTTGTGTTGTTATTATTTCTTTATCACCCATTCACATAATTTAGTTTGGCTGGAAGAAAACGCTTCATTTGACAATTCTGCCTTTGTACAAAATTATGCCACCGAAACTCTGTTTTTAGGATTCCGTAGTACCTAAAAGGTAAAAGGAACCTTTATGGTGAGACTCCGTTGTCTGTCCGTCCGTCCGTATGTCACAGCCTCATAACTTTAGCATTGTTAAAGAAAAAGACTTGAAATTTTCTACAAAAATAGCATTTACTTGTTTACATAATATGGTACAAAAAAAATATTGAAAAATTCTAAATTGTTCAAAATATTTGCAATACAAAAAAAGAAATCTTAAAAATACAATATGGGTATCAAAATGTAGATGTTAAAGAGCTGTTTATAAAAATATATACTTTTATAGTATTTACTGGCACCGATTTCGAGAAATCTTTGAAAAACCACAAAAAAGTGCACGTCCGGCCCCTTATTTCCGAAACTGGTGGACCGAAAAAAATGAAAATATTACGATAATAGGCCATATCTAGCCAATTACAGGAAAACTATAGCGATTAAAAAAAAGTTGAACACAAATGAGAAATATAAAAAATAATGTAAAATAAATAAAAAATATTTTATAAAAATACAATATGGGTATCAAATTGTAGGTATTAAAGAGCTCATTATAAAAATACATACTTTTACTATACTTACTATCACTGATTTCGAGAAATCTTTAAAAAACCAATGTGCATGTCCTCCCCCCCCTCCCTTATTACCGAAACTTGGGGACCGAACAAAATGAAAAATATCATGGTAATTTGGGATTACCTAAAGATTACAGGAAAAATATAGCGGTTGAGAAATTCACGATAGTAAAATGACAAAATCAAATTTTTCATCTACGAGTTTTATTTTAAAATGTGGTACAATCAATTCTTTTTTTAGTCATCATAAACAGTTATGGGCAATATTTTAAATATCTTCTTCCTCACTGTTCCCAAAAATTACGGAACTCTAGGTATGCGAGTCTGACTCGCACTTGATCGATTTTTTCTTAATGTCTTTTATGTGTACAATAAAGTGTTAATAATAATTCATTCATTCACAAAAAAATAAAAGTAAAATTTGTTATCTTTAATATTTAAGGTACATTCCCTCAAGGGGGCATTCTTTTGGTTCACCTGTATAAAGTCATACAAAATTAAGACGACTTTTCCCGCGGCGTTTATTCAATCTCTGCGCCGTTTTTGGCTTGGGCGTTATTTTATGAAAGCCTATTTGTTGACCGGGTTCAATACGATGATTATAAAAAAAACACACCCAATTCCGTTAAGTGGTTCTGGATTTAAAAAAACCTTACAAATTAGCTTTTAATTTTTAGTATTGATTAAGAAAAGCAAAAGAATATTCAATAAAATGCGCTATATTTCGACCTCTAAGCAGGGTTGTTATCATGCGAATGGAATTAAAATATGACATTATATAATATATATAATATACATAATATAGCGCATTTTATTGAATATTTTTTGCATTTCTTAATAAATACTAAAGGCCAGTTTCTGAATTAAGAAAGTCTCGCTAAGTGAATACATAAGTGACGAATTGGCCAATCACAGCGCTGCATTTGAAAGTTGAGCACTACTTAACTAGAAATTCTCAATTGTGAAACTGGGGGTAAGAATATAATTTATGTTATACAACTCTTCTAAGAGTTCATCAAATTTGTGATTTAGGTGTGATGTTTGCTAAGTTTCTTGGTTAGGCATTATTTTTATTTATGGTTTATTTGGTTCATTTTTCAACAGATTTGTTCATTGCATTATGTATATAGGGTGTCCCGTAAGTAGTGCTCCAAACGAAAACCATAGATAGCTGAGACCATGCCCTGTCAAAATAACTCAAGAGATGGAGCAGCGTGCAGTTTAAGTTTAGACGGACCCTCCGTTTGTTTGGTATAAAAGTGGCGACATCTGTTGGAATTCCTCTAATATTACAATTCAGGTCACCGCAAGGTCATACTCACGCGAGTACTCATCAATCATCTAAAAATACTTAATCTGCTTTTACTTTCGCTGTGCATACGTAATTTAGTCAACACCTAGCTTTTCTTTCATGCACGCTCCCGTTTCCGGTTCGGTAGTTATTTTATCAACACCCTTCATAGCCTATATGATGATCAAGGTCACTATGATGATAAATAATAAAAGAGAACCGCATTCAAATCTGTTGAGTTCTTCTCGAGTTCAAATGGAGCGCACGGACAGAGAGATAGATTAAAAATTGTAAAAATTGTCGTTTTGGCCTCAGTACAATACATGTATATATATTTCATAAAAATAACGCAAAAATATTAAAGGTACACATGGGTTTTTTACTACTTAATTATTAGCACATGTGTAGATGCCGATTATTATCAAATAATTTGGCCAAGTGCGAGTCGGACTCGTGCAAAAAGGGTTCCGTACCACTACACAATACGGGCACGGAATTCTAAGCACATACATATCAACAATATAGACCACTCACGGAGTCTCCAGTATGTCTTTGGCTGTATAAACGAAAGTTACCTTATATTTATTTACATAGCTACGAGACCGCCTTTGGTGTAGAGGTTTGAGCGTGTCAAAGACTGGATCCTGTCTCGTCTATCACCTTTTCCTCCTGTCTTATCCCGTCTATCACCGTTTCCTCCTGTCTTATCCCGTCTATCACCTTTTCCTCATGTCCTATCTCGTCTATCACCTTTTCCTCATGTCCTATCTCGTCTATCACCTTTTCCTCATGTCCTATCTCGTCTATCACCTTTTCCTCATGTCCTATCTCGTCTATCACCGTTTCCTCCTGTCTTATCCCGTCTATCACCTTTTCCTCATGTCCTATCTCGTCTATCACCTTTTCCTCATGTCCTATCTCGTCTATCACCTTTTCCTCATGTCCTATCTCGTCTATCACCGTTTCCTCCTGTCTTATCCCGTCTATCACCTTTTCCTCATGTCCTATCTCGTCTATCACCTTTTCCTCATGTCCTATCTCGTCTATCACCTTTTCCTCATGTCCTATTTCGTCTATCACCGTTTCCTCCTGTCTTATCCCGTCTATCACCTTCTCCTCATGTCCTATCTCGTCTATCACCTTTTCCTCATGTCCTATCTCGTCTATCACCTTTTCCTCATGTCCTATCTCGTCTATCACCTTTTCCGCATGTCCTATCTCGTCTATCACCGTTTCCTCCTGTCTTATCCCGTCTATCACCTTCTCCTCATGTCCTATCTCGTCTATCACCTTTTCCTCATGTCCTATCTCGTCTATCACCTTTTCCGCATGTCCTATCTCGTCTATCACCGTTTCCTCCTGTCTTATCCCGTCTATCACCTTTTCCTCATGTCCTATCTCGTCTATCACCTTTTCCTCATGTCCTATCTCGTCTATCACCTTTTCCTCATGTCTTATCTCGTCTATCACCTTTTCCTCATGTCCTATCTCGTCTATCACCGTTTCCTCCTGTCTTATCCCGTCTATCACCTTTTCCTCATGTCCTATCTCGTCTATCACCTTTTCCTCATGTCCTATCTCGTCTATCACCTTTTCCTCATGTCCTATCTCGTCTATCACCGTTTCCTCCTGTCTTATCCCGTCTATCACCTTTTCCTCCTGTCCTATCTCGTCTTTCACCTTTGACAGTCAGAATAAGTCATGTCAAGCCTCGCCAAACGAAAAGTGTGCCGTTGTCGGCTCGAAATGATAGGCCACCATTTAGTGTGAAAACAACACACTAACATCTTGGCCAGGAATCGCCACGCTTCCTATGAGACGCCTAACAGCATACGCTTCTCGTCCCCAGCATGCTGGCCACCTGTGTCGTCCAGCCATTGGACTTGATCAAGACCCGGATGCAGCTCAGCGGCGGCGGCAAGAGTTCATTCACCATGGCCAGCGAGATCGTCGCTAGAGAAGGGTTCGCCGCCCTGTACACTGGCCTGTCAGCGGGCCTCCTCAGACAAGCCACGTACACCACGACCAGGCTGGGGGTCTATAACAACCTCTTTGATGCTTATAAGGAGTAAGTAAGTTTTAAGGCTGGTGCCGTTCGCCCGGGTCTGCTGCAATCTTATAATCCGCCCTCCGTAGTCCGCGGACCGTACGTACTCCCAAAGATATAATGCGCGTACAAATCACACATTATGTACAATCAATGACATTAAAATTTTGGGCGTACCTCAATAATAAAAACGGAACCCTTATAAGATCACTCTTGTGACCGTCCGTATGCCACATTTACTTAGAAGAAAGGTATTAAATTACTTAGGTCCTTAAGACGCGTAAATATCTCTTAAAAATCATTTTTGATGTGGGCCAGACCGAACAAATAAAAAAATTTATGAATATATTATTCTTCGTGTGAGATACCATTTCAATCAAACTACATCAAAAACTTTGTTGTAATTTTGGTTCATTGGTCTTAATGATAATATCGTAAAACCGTAGCTAGCAAACAGCTAGTCTACCATAGCAAACCATATCCAGCTCGATAGCGCTTGATACAGTGCTCTGTCTCACTCTGTTGATCTACTTAGAGAGGGACAGACAGTGTATATCGAGCTGTCAAAGCTCGATATGGTCTACTATGCTAGGTACAGGTGCCATAATACTCAGCAGTAGTTGACCGAGTCAGATTTGTTTTATATAATTTGATGTTATTTCTAAGTATTGTAGTTTGTTATTATTATACCGAACCATATTCAGAAGTTTGTTTACCATTGGATTATTTTACCTCAAGTTTTATAGTAAGTATTAGGTATAAAATAATTTATCTTTATGCCATAATAGAGGAAGCTAATAATACAATCTGCGCATTAGAATAACTGGTAGAAGCACTAAAGTCATTGACTTCTATGGCCCTTATTGATCTCCCTTATCTGTTATTTTATTAGGTTACTAAGTTAACTTATCAGCAAATAACCAATATGTTTGCGATGTGAGCTGCTAGTTTAGCATAGCAAACCATATCGAGCTCGATAGCGCGTGATGCAGTGCTCTCTCTCACTGTGTTGATCCCCCTCGAGAGGGATAGACATTTTGTATCGAGCGGTTAAAGCTCGATATGATCTGCTGTGCTAGGCCCCCAGATGTGCAACAAAATAATATAAAATATAAATTCAAATCATTTATTTGTCAACATAGGTAAGTTAGATGATAATATTACATACAATATGAGCCTGATATGTTGCGTCTTGTAGATATACAAATTTTTAATCTTAAATAAAGTCATGCATTAAATTACTACATTACTTAATTAATTAAAAAAACAATAACTTATCCTAAACAGTAAACATGAAACGTTTTACAATACAGGCATTCATGGACAAAAAAATTCACCATTGACCATTTATGACAAGACAGGAAGATACTATTTAAAATTTTCATCATTCAAGAATTCGTCAATCGTGTAGTCGGTTATCTATCTCTCGTAAGGCAACAGGTAAATTATTGTAAATTTTAGGAGCCATGTCCAGCACACTTATGCTAAACAGAGCAGTATTGGAGGTAAAGGAAGCGACCATGTGTTGGCAAATTTTACTTTGAAAGTGTTAAATAAATATCTATTAGATTTTACAAAAAGAGATATTTCAAATATATAGAGAGGTGGAAGGGTGAGTATGCGGAGTTCTATGAAGTGTTTTTTGCAATGGTCTCTTTTTAGAAGATGCCATTGTCCTGACACACATCTTTTGAGCTATAAATGCCCGTTTTTTGTCAGTAGAATTACCCCAGAAGATTACTCCAAATCGAAGAGTAGATACAGTAAAACCATTGTAAGCACTGAGAACTGCCTTAAGGTTTACAACTTTCGACAACATGTATAGTGCAAATGAAAACTGATCAATTTTTTACAAATCGTGTCAATTTGATGTTTCCATGACAGTTTATTATCTATATGTAGTCCTAAGAATTTAGTTATGTCAATATCTTTAATGTCGTGATTACAATACGAAATGTCCAATTGAGCAGGTTGAAGTCTTTGTCTAAATTGCATGATACATGTTTTGTCTGAGTTAATCTTCAAGTTATTTGAATCCAACCATTTAATAATAGATTTTAGTGCTTTTTCCTACTCTTGGTTATTATTTGTATTGAATATGACCGTGCTGTCATCAGCAAGTAGTACCATAGTTACTGAGGTACTTGGGTCATTAATGTATATCAGAAATAGAAGAGGGCCAAGAACACTGCCTTGGGGCACACCAAACGCAATTTGCCTGGGTTCGGATGAATATGTTATTTCGGTCTTGGTTTTACAACAGATTCTTGTAATTTCAGTTATTTTTCTTCTATTTTCTAAGTAGGACTATAAGATTTGCAGCAGTTCCCATCACATGTCAGATTCCATATATGAAGGAGTCTGACATACTTTATCACACTTACGATCGACACGTTCACGTAATAAGTCATATCGTGTACATAATGATATTGTAATTATACCTATATCTATAAAAAGTACCTTATCTCATATCTTGTCTGTTGTATAGATAATAAAAGTTATATAACATGTTCTCCAACCAGCCCCCTGATTCTGTATCGTAAACTCAGTTGCCAAACCAAGTGGCTATCGTCTAAAACATACATATCCGCTTATCTAAGGATAAGTTTGCACTTCAAATGACTTCACAATTCGTAAATAGTTCAATACCCATTAAAGGTTATTTCGGAAGTTCATTTTTTATCTGTTTTTGGTGAATAGCAACTATAGCTAGCAACCGAAACTGAGTTACGTAATAGCCCCGCAGATCGTATCTACGGAATTGGAAATATTGATTAGTTGCCAACTTACTGAATACTGAATATTTATTTACTGAAATTAGTCAGTAAAAAAAAAACTTAATTAGACCTAACCTAGGGTTAATAAAATACAAAATACAAAAATATACAACGGTTCGGACTAATACTATAGGCAGGATCCGACTCAATAAAAGCATTCTTTGCTCTTTTATGTATAACAAACTTGTATGTTGCACATATTATTGCCAATGTAAGTGCTCCGATACTAGAGATCTCCGTAACATGGATACTTGCAGATATAATTACTAATATAAATATTTATTTATTTTCTTCATGGCCATACATAATACTACTTAACAATTTATTGTACATGTTAGAATTTTAACTAAAACCCCTTCCTTTTACCGCAGCGGTTCCCAACCTGGTAATTATCCCGTGGGGGTAAAATAGCTATTCGAGGAATACAATAAGGCTGGAGGGTCCTTTCAAATGAGATAAGACATACGAAATATTTAAATATCCTTATAAAGTTTTTAAAATTTATAGACGGTGATTTATTTGAAGAGTATAAAATTTTTGTGCTAGTTGTTAAGATTATTTAAGATATAATTCATAAGAATTATTAGGATCTTAAACCACGATATGTATTCTTTGTAACAGCTTATTAATTATTAATGCATATTGTTTGATAATATTATTATTTCTTGGTATTGACTTTTATTTTAACATGTGGGTAAGGACACGTTCCTTACTTATTAATTACTTAGGGGTAACCTAAGGTTAGGAACCACTGTTTTACCAACGAAGCTATAAAATACTACTTTTTTGCGTCATTTGTGTTCTACTCTGATTTGCCCATGAAATGATGCCTATAATCTTTTAAGTAATAAACGAGTAATTTATCAATAGAAAAATCTCATTAAAATAATTACTTAACAAACGAAATGTAACAAACAAACGATTATGAGTACAACAAACATTATAGGCAATATCTTCTACAATTTAGATAAAACTTTTAGAGTTTTACTATTTACTATTATTTAATGTGCAGGATCCTATTTAATAGTTTCTGGGAAAAGAACCATAGCTGTCTTTGTATAGTTTATAGTTTAATTCGGATGATAAATAAATTGAAAATTTAAATAAATACCAAAATAGGTCCAAATCATGACTTAGATCAGATTTAATTTATTATGTATGCAATGAAACAACTTCAAACTTAGTCAAATTAAAGATATTATCACAACAAATGAGTTACTTGATTAATTTTGAAGAATTTTGATTATGATAATTGTAATTATTTATTTAAGTATATTTTAGTACGTTCGCAACTTGATTCACCTTCGAGCGAGACGGAGAGATCAATACGGGACGAGTCGTGTGAGTGAGTAAGACGCACGTATCCGGGGTAACCAGCAGTAATTATCTCCTTAGACTGCTGTTACAAATTATTGAATTATAGATTGTTGATACTGTTTATTGTTGTCACTTGGTGTAACTTTGGATACATAATGAACAGAAATTACTAGTACTATTCCATTTATTTTGTTGTCTCCTGACCGGTTTCGCCTTTATGGCATTTTCAAAGGATTTATAGATCTTAATATAAAAAGAGTTTACATTAGGAGCAATCAAGGAAAATAAGACTTTTTTGTTAGGTGCGTATTCGTTACTTTGTCAGCTCTAATGATACCAGCCGCTTTTTTTTCCTAATTTATTTTTTAATTTGCTGTTTTGTTGATGGTATGTAAAACATAAATTATAATTAAATTTAATTTGATTGAAACAAAATAATAGTAAGATTATTGCGATGTAAATACGAGTGATTTTCTGTTCATTATCTTGCGCTATAACTTTGCAGACGCAACCAAGGACAAACGCCCGGCTTCGGCACAAAGACACTGCTGGGTATCGCGGCCGGGTCCATTGGCGCGTTCGTGGGCACGCCGGCCGAGGTGGCGCTCATCAGGATGACGGCCGACGGGAGACTGCCCAAGGAACAACGCAGGAACTACAAGAATGTCGCTGATGCGTTGATGAGGTGAGATTGTCTTGTTTCTAGGCGTTCCAGGCGATCCAATTATTTGCTTTTTTTTTTCAATTTGTGGGTCAATATTAGTCCCCGAAGTACGGCGATAAGGCTCACCAAGTAATAATCGTCAGTGAAACGTGGGTGTACATGTATCCTTTTATGGACGAACCCGTGCACTTTGACAGCGGATATTATAATCACATATCACTGTTGGCAAATGTTTCACCAGTACATTTTTGGTATTTTCAAGGCTAGTGTCGTTTTAAGGACTACGACACTGCAATCACCGCTGTCAAATACGTTGCCCATTTGTCTAAAGAAATCCTTTTAAGGCCTTGGCCATGGTGCACGATAATCTAAGGGAGCGTTTCAAAACGTGCGATCATAGAGCGAAATTTCAGTCGTTTATTAGAAAGAGACAAATCTATACAAGAGAAAAAGGAAGAAAAATCCGGTTGCACCAATCAGGTGGCCTAGTGTGATTTTTGCATTACTCCGAAGAGTTTCAAAACAGTTCCGTACAACTGTCAAGTAACAGTTCGTTTACCCTCGATTTTTGAACGCTCTAGGGTGAAATTCGCATCACTCCAAGTGAAATTCACTCGATTCGAAACGGAACCTTACTGAGTGATTTTGAACTTCAGTATGTTGTCAAAAAGTCTACATTAGAACGCTCGCTTCGCACGCTGGCGGCACGCAAAATCAATGAATCTTCGAGGTTTTTCTGGATTTTACGAGAAAGTATTTGATGTAGGTAGGTGGTAGAGCTGATGCCGGGCTCGACTGTGGAGGTACCATCATCTTACTCGCAAATCCTCCCGAAGTTATTCGGGGGAGAGTAAGAGAACAGCTCTCAGGCAAAACCAGGCGGCCCACCATTGTCTGGGACCGATGGATGGCGGTATATCCATCCCCAATTGCCGGGCCTTATTAAACAGACTAGTGACGGGCAGCGGCGTCACTGGTGCAAGGGTTCCGGCACCGCGCTCACCAACCCGCCTGTCCAGCGTGTGTGAGTATGGGCATTTCTTCCAGGAGGACCGCCAAGAGTGGCGAAATCCCGGAAAGGCCTATGTCCAGCAGTGGACGAAACAGGCTGATGGATGGATGGATGGATTTGATGTAGGAGATTTTTCACCTTACATCGGAAAATAAACTGCGTTTTCTAGTTATAGCAGTAATTTCAGACATAAATCTCAAGCCGCTTAGACATAAAACGAATTAATAACTTAATAAGGCATAATTTTCAAAAATAAGATCTTTCGAGTGAAATGTGTCCAATTGGGTAACCGACCTGACACCGGAAAGACAAAGGTCTGAAAAAACACGTGTCCAAGTTTTACATTGATCATATAAGTAGTTGAATCAAAATATCAAAACAAAAACCGTTGGAAGACCAAAGGCAAGCTCTTAACCGGGGAACTGTTTGCGTCTAAACCCCTGCGATGTTACGTTCCAGAATTATCAAAGAGGAAGGAGTGCTGAAGCTATGGCGCGGCGCGACTCCCACAGTCTTCAGAGCGATGGTCGTGAACGCAGCGCAACTCGGCACCTACTCTCAGGTAACGTTCATTTTGAAACGGCTACTCCATACTCTATGAATATGAGCAATGAGAATAAGACAAACAAAAAAAAGAAAGCAAAAACAACACAGGCACGTGTGAGGTGACTTCTCGTTCATACTGGAGAGTGTAAGTGGTCAGGCTCAAGGTTCAATTACCCTTTTCTGTGAAATACGCCAAATAAAATTCAGACTTCCTGCACTGAGTCGAGGTATGTAATACAAATTACACATCGAGACTAAAAATACTAAACTTATTTGTTATTAAAGATTTATAATACAGTGCAATTATCAATATAAAAAATAAATATTCTCAAGATATATTTCGGACCCTAACTGAGTCCGGCTGAGGATAAAAAAAATATTGACACAGAGAGATAATTTATTTATGCAACAAGAGAGTAAAGATTACCTTGCTCTCGCGTGACACATACAACTTTCACCTCTCTAGCGAGAAAATACAAGATGTAAATAAATACATACTATATACTCACGCCTGTCTCTGCGAAGAGGGGTAGTCAGAGACTAGAGATTTCTATCTGTTACGGTCCTGACACACCCCTTTCGCTTCTTCCACATCCTAATTATACAAGTTCTTCTATTCTGGGTACTTTTGACTTCGCCCATCTTCGTTTGGTCGGCATGTGTCCTTCTAGGGCGGCCCGGTAGAGTCACTCTACTTTTATTCATTCTTTCCCAGTACTGAGAGACACCCCAGTACTGAGAGACTTTTCATTCAATATATTTTTTTGTTCAACTGACTTTTGAACGATAGTAGAGCGTGGTAGTGGTCACGACCATAGCCAATGAAAGAGTCAGCCTCAGGCCAAACAAATGAAAAAAAAAAAACTATTTCGCGACCACAGTTTCCTCCGTGTTCTTAATTCACTCAGTGAGAAAAAGTGTTTTGAATTAAGAATGTCGCGAACACAGAGGAAACTGTGGTCGCGAAATAGTTTTTTTTTTTCATTTGTTTGGCCTGAGGCTGACTCTTTCATTGGCTATGGTCGTGCTCACTGCACTGAGGTGAAAAATATATTTACATTTGGCATAGACAAAATACGGAACCTTATTGATATTGTAATCTAATTTCTTGTATGTAGACAGACAGACATACAAGAAATTAGATAAGTTCCACATTGATTGCGTAAGGTAAACTCAGTATAATAATTCAAAAACTCTTCAAAAGGAAGGCCTCCTCTTAAATTTCGAATCAAGCAAGTCACAGGGACGACTGTGACTTTTGGAAAGTAAAATTCATACAAGACTTGGTCGAAATATCAGAACAGACCTCATTGTGAATTATATTAACAAAATCCCAGCGCATTAGCAACTTGCGATGGTAATAATTAATATGCCAAAATAATAAATAATGCCAAAGTAACTTAAAATACACATACATAATAGAATACAAAATATCTATCCCCTATCTATCTTTAAAAAGTTGGCATTTTTTCCGCATTTTATTCGAAGTGTGTAGCACTATTTGGCAGGTTTTCACCTTAAGCATTGTCAGGATTTCCAATTTCAAGATGGTCACCTACATAGTTCACATGTGTCGGCCACAAATCTGGAGATAGCAGTTTCAAACCCCGTAGAGGCACTTTCATGTTCGGTCTACGTGCTTCGGAAGTTACCCATGTTTGTGCCCGAAGTACAGCGACAGGGCTTACCCCTGATAATAACGACGATGTATTTACTTGTATTTTGTGTCCCAGGCCCGCGAAATGTTTGTCGGCTACGTCCCCGAGGGCATCACTCTACACTTCTGTGCGTCGATGGTGTCCGGCCTCATCACCACAATCGCTTCCATGCCTGTAGATATCATCAAGACTAGGTGAGGAAACTTGCATTAAGAAGCCTGTAGTCGGCGGCTTGAAGTCAGTCGCGCACGGGGTCCCTAACCTTGCTATTTCATTCTACATTCAACTTCGGATCAAAGAGCACTGACTGACTGTTATTGGTTGGACCGAACGTTCATTTCCCGAGCTCGTACGGAACTAACCGAACACGTTGTGAGAGGCAAGCTAACGCGAGACAACATTCATGTTTTGAAAAAACTCGAGAATGGTTTTGGTGTTTCTTATGATTTCAGGAGAATTATCCCAAAAATTGAAATAAAACAAAAATATGTTTTAATAGTATAAAATATACTATGCTGTGAAACTAAAATTATTTGATTTGTTGTATCGCTTCTAGGACATTACGGTACATAAAAAACATTCATCAAAATATGTGTAAAATTCAGGACTTTTATGCGCTTGTAACTTTAGTATGTATTTGATTTTGATAAAAGTTTTAGTTTCACGTCATTTGAAAAAGAAAAAATAATAAGCTAGTACTTATAAATAAGGATATGATCAGTGCACTGCGCTAGTATGGGAGTTCGGGCGAATAGAGTCGCCTTAAGGTATTGCTTTGGACTTCATTCCCTAACGCACAAGTTATGATTGTTTCTCTGATTAAAAAGTGTTAAATAAATGTGGTAAATGGTACTAAAGTAAGCCCAACGAGACGAGATAAAATACGTAAACAATCGGACAGTTACTGAGTTATCTCCGTCCTTACCTCTCGTACCGCTCGTACGCAATAATGGCGTCAGTTGGTCGACGACAGCTGTCGTTGCGTGTACAGGTAAGCAGTCAGTACCGCAGTTACCAACATTTCGTCCGCCATTTTGTGAACAAGTTCATTCCTGTTTGGATTGCGTTCGAAGTGATACGTATTCTTTCGTTTACGTATTTGTTTAGTTTTTCTGTTGATTTTTACTGTTGGTTTTTCTTGTTGAGTTTTGATTGATTGACAATAGATAGTTTTGTCATAAATACGGCTGATTCGGACTCTTCCGACGAATCATCTTCGTGTAATACATGCAGACGACAACGATTAGAATAGGGAGCTCAAAACGTTTACATAATTTATTCTAATAAAAAAGTTTTGAACCCCTGAATGTGTGTTTACATTATTTAACTCGTATTGTTGGCCTTACTTTACGTGACACCACTTTAATGTCAATAAGGCTTTTCTAGGAAAGTTCTATTTGCGAATGATAAAAAATGAGAAAAACAATCATAAGTTGTGCGTTTAGAAATAAAGTCCGAAGCAAACACCTTAACCCTATTAATTTTTATCAATTTAAGTCGAAGGATATAGGAAAGGACGTCACTTAGCCAAGATTCCGGAAATATGGCAAAGGTCCGACAGATAGCGTTTAAATAAGGTGTTCAGGCTATACTAGTATTTTAGCCATATTCCAGACCCATTCTAGTACGATAACATAAAAGTGACCAAGAATCCGCAGAAGCGAGCCGGTAAGTTCGGTTAGGTTCGAGGTTATTTTTGATAAATCCTTCAGTGTTATCTGCCAAACTTAAGCCAATCCTAGGATTTTAGCCAAATTACGTTTTTTCCTATTAGCCCTGCCTGACCAAATGATCTGTGAACGCGTAGGCCAAACGGCTGGACCTAGAAGCATAACATTTGGTTGTTTATTTATTTCATATTTGAATCCCGAAAATGAGTTTTTTTTTTTTTTTTTCATTTTTGATTATCGATAGCGTCGCAACCTGTTGTTTTGAAAATTTTAAATAGCGAAGAAACATACTTAACATCATTAATCTAGGTCAAAATCTGGCCAATTTTATGTAATTTTTCAATTCTATTACTTTTTCTTGATTTGTCTGTAAAAGAAAATATTTAGAAAACTGACTTGTGTGACAAATTCTACAAAACTTCAACATTTGCTTCATAAAAAATGTTTTCAAATGTTTTTTTTACAAATTTATACCTCCTATCCTACGAGCTCAAAGGTTTATAATGAATTGCGTATCGTGTTAGATTAATGGATGTATTTGAAATTTTCACGACGCCTTAATTTGAAGCAACTATAATACCTAATTTAAATGTCTATACAAAATATAATAAGTATGCTATTTTCCATGTTGTATGATTTTTTTATATTAATGATAAAAAAATAGAAATTGCGTTTTGAAATGGGTTGTTTAAAAAAAACTAGTTCGCTTAATATATATAGTGCCTACCACAGACGTAAAATATAGTAGCAGACCTAACATTATGAATAAATGCATAGAGTCGACGCGTGGCAATTTTAGCTCAGTGAACTACGGGCTCTTTTAAATATAAATATTGCTTGTTTCCAAACAAAATGTATACCTACTAGAGATTAGTTTAGGAATTAACAAATATGCTCCAAGCATAAGCCAGTCAAAGAACAACCCATTTTTATATGTTTCTTCGTACCATGAATCGTAAATGTAGCTTATTTTTTGTATGGAAACTTGCCACGCTATTTTATCCTTATGTTTGGTCTGCTACTTAGTAATAATTATATGTCTGTGGTGCCTATCTATCATGCTTACACTGTCACGCATACCGCTTTCAGCAAGTGATGGAAAGACGTATCTACGTGCTAGGACTGCTGTGTAGCTAGCACGCGCCAGAGATACACCTATCTATCTTTTGTATGTATTCCACTTCTCATCCATTCCACGTTTGTCAATGTTCGAGAGAGAATGTGCCGTGTTTTCTTGCTAGGACTGTTGGAGTTATCTTTCCTAATTTATTATTTTCAATTTCCAGAATCCAAAACGCAGCCAAAGGACAAAGTCAACTCGGTGTGGTAACCAACCTTCTAAAGAACGAAGGAGTCCTCTCTCTATGGAAGGGCTTCCTGCCTTACTACGCGAGACTGGGTCCCCACACCGTTCTCACTTTCATATTCCTCGAGCAACTAAACACGGCGTATTTAAAATACACCGCGTAAACAGGTATGGCGCGCGATCAAAGTGTATAAAACTATATTTTAGATGCACTTTTACGGCGAATAGGCACGCCACCGTTTTAGTACAAAATTTGATGACCCGTTTCTCTGTTGTTTTACGTTATAGACTAAAATTTGAGACCTCTATAGTTTAATACAGCCATTTGCAAAGTCACTATCTGGCTGAAATGTAAAATTTTGGTATAGGTACAATTTAAGGCAAGAAAACAACTTTGTATCTGTCCAGCTTGTTAACTTTAAAACAAATGAAATATTCAAAATTTTGGCAAAATAGTGCCTTTTGAAATATCAGTACCAGATGATAGAGATCTTGTACTTTGGTCTATAACGAAAAACAACTGACAAAAGGATTAACAAATTTTGTACTAAAACGGTGGCGTGCCTGTGCGCCTTAAGTAGTATTAGCAAAGTGCCAATCGGTTTTGTATTCACGGGTTGAAATTATTAGCAATAGAATCTAGCCAAACTGAAGCAGGAAAACAGATTTGAAGTTTGTAAGCCGCGCCGTTTATATTTTTGAATAATTACTTCTGAGGAATTTAACAGCTCGTCTGTTTTATCGTCAAGGATCTAAACAATTGATTACGTTGTTATATTTTCTTATGAACGCAGCCTATTGGTTAAATAAACACTGCCGATATTTGTGCCTTCCTTCAGACAATAAATGTGTTGTATTTAAAGTGTTAAGTTCTATTCAAGACGTAAACCGAAATAAATAAAAAAAGGTTGTTTTGGTGTATTGCAAATTAAGGTAATTTAAAAGAAATTTCATTTCTGTGTTTAATTTGTATGGTGTTATAATATTTAGATCATTATACCTGGTTACCGATGATTGTTGGATTTTGAATTTGACAACATAACTTTTTTATTTAATTATGGAATCTCCTGACCTCTGCTCAAAATTTTACATTTTCCTATTTTTTATATAATTTAAAATTGCGTACAAAACTCAGGATTACTGAGATTATGTTGCCAACGAAAATATGAAGTATGACGAGTTGAACTATATCTAAAAAAATAACTAAATAAATTGAAATTCGTGATAAAAAATAGTTACCAATATTATACAGAAATGGACATTCATTAATTAATGTCGACAGATAATTAAAAAATAAACAATACAACTTTCAAGTGATTCGTTTGAGTTGTATCTCAGCGTTATCGGAGTTCTTACCTATTTGTAGAAAATTGTGTTTTTTTTACCCATATTGCTGAATTTGCGTTTTATTTTAGCAATACTTGCAAATATATCGCGCGTCTATGATTTATATGTTATGTGCTTCCATAAAGTTTATTTTTACTTAACTAGAACTGTGTTTGGTAGAATAATGGCATTTTGTTTGTTTTTTGTTCTAATTTTAATTTTAAGCAAACTGCAAATAGTAATACATACCGTCTTAATATTTTTGAAATATTTACACAATTACATATTATGAATATTTAAAAATATGAACTGGGCACAATTGTCTAATAGTCACATTTAAAAAATGCGGTAATGAAGTATCTAAAAAGTCTTGTTGTTTATTATTAAATAATTTATTTACAACCTGCATTTTGGGACTCATTTTTTTTGTGTAACGAATGCGTTCTAGGGTCTGTTTAATTTAATTCCATCGTTTTTACTGTCAAGTTAATGTTTTTGTTGATTGTTTTATGTGATAAAGCTGTTTAAAACAGAACAATTATCTACCTATATGTAACTAAGTGCGTATATTTTTATAAAGCTTTTTGTGACAAACGTGGTTAGCTATACTAAGATTGTATAGATGATTATTTGTTGAGTTTAATTAAATAAATTGTATAATTTGTTGTAAAAAAATCGTTTTTTTAATATCTATTACACATGTAATAATAACAAACCTTTGTCATATTTCCCATAATTGCTCTAAATATATAAACATTACACATCGAGATTTAGAAAGAGACTCTGCTTTATAGAGCGTCATCTCTGTCGCACTCTGGGGTTATAGCACGCTCTCTCTACGATGCTAAAGCTAGGCGATGTGTAATATTTAATGTCGGATATTACACTTCAAGGATAATGGCAGTTGGCGGCCCACAATTGTCTCGTTTTAACAGCATGTTAAAAAAAACAAAGTGCGTGCATTATGCAAAGCGCAAACGGTTGTATCTTCTAAAAAAATGCATGATTTTAAAAAGTCCTTGGGAAAAAGTAAATTTTTAAGAAAAATAAATCTAATAACGGATTTGAACGTATGAATGACAGCCATCTTACAATTTTAGAATCGTCGACGGCTGTGATTGGCCAGTGTGCTGTTAAAATGTCTTTTAACCTTTTTGTTCTGATTCATGCTTATTACTTTTACGTACTATACTAGTAGTGTACATGCAGTTAAGCTGTGTAACTTTGTATAAATTCATGTACATTTTATTTAACCAACTGCCACTAACCTTGGTGAAATATTGAACTATTCTAAGCAGGATGGCATCTACAATTTTTTCACGCGAGCAAAAGTGTTGGCTTTGGAACCTGTATTGCAACACCAACCGAGTTTATGAACGCAGCTCTAGAGAGTAAAAAAAATAGTTTAAACACATATCAAAGCTAACCTATTTATGTTTTGGCGCTATCCAAAGTATAAGTTTAAATTGTAATAGTTAATTTTGTATAATAGGTACATAAAAAACAATTTAATATCCATCCATCCATCCATCAGCCTGTTTCGTCCACTGCTGGACATAAGCCTTTCCAGGATTTCGCCACTCTTGGCGGTCCTCCTGGAAGAAATGCCCATACTCACACACGCTGGGCAGGCGGGTTGATGAGCGCGGTGCCGAAACCTTTGCACTAGTGACGCCGCTGCCCGTCACCAGTCTGTTTTATATAAGGCTCGGCAATTGGGGGTGGATATACCGCCATCCATCGGTCCCAGGCAATGGTGGGCCGCCTGGTTTTGCCTGAGAGCTGTTCTCTTACTCTCCCCCGAATAACTTCGGGAGGATTTGCGAGTAAGATGGTGGTACCTCTACAGTCGAGCCCGGCATGAGCTCTACCACCTACAAATTACAATTTAATATAAAAATAAACATAACACGGGGATAATATTAAAAAAACAAAAACAAAGTTTAGCTTACTTGAATTTCATAAAATTATACACTTGCATTATTGAAAAATGTAGGAATAAAAATATTATACGTATATGTATGTACTTATACATACTGCAATAAATACTTACTAGAAAGTTAGTAAATAAATAAACTATAAATAAATAATGTATATGCCTAACTCCGCCCATTCGATTAGTCTTATTCAGAAGAAGGGCAAGAAATTTAGCAAATTTTTTCTTATTTACAATTTTTTTAACCCAAGCTTATGCTAAATATACAAAGTACTTATACCTTCTCTAGGATAAAAAGTACAAGACAACAGGAATTTGTATCGTGGGAAAAATATTTCTGTCTCATGCTTTATTCTAAGTTTTAAAATATAACGTATGGAGTAGTTATGTGTCATATAAAAACAGACCGTCAAAAATATGCCTTTCCCGATTTTAGTGTTTGTCCTTAACCAAATCAGTTTGATAATAAAGTCAATTCTGAAGGCTTTAATTTTAGTTTTAGTGCTATCAAAACTTACATTTTTCCAGAGTAATATAGCTTCTATTGTTAAAATAAAAAGAAAATTTAGTTTTGACAGCACTAAAACTAAAATTAAAGTCTTCAGAATCGGCTTTAATAAAGCTTATAAACTTAACTTAAAAAAACATGTAACTACAACTGGATTTGTGGGTAGATGAAGAAATTATTACATACATACAGACATATACACGCCTTTCTCCCGGAGGGCTAGGCAGTGACTACAGATTTCCATTCATGGGCGACAGATGATAGGGTGGGGTTGACCTCTTTTAAATCTCAACGGGATTTATAGCTGAAAAATAAAAAAACCGGTCAAGTGCGAGTCAGACTCGCATACTTCGGGTTCCGTAATTCGATAGTTTTGGGAACAGACAGAAGGTACTTGAAATAAAACTCGCACGTGGATGAAATATTTAATTTTGTCATTTCAGTGTCGTGAATTTCTCAACCGCTATATTTTTCCTTTAATATTTACATAATATCAAATTATCACGTTTTTTTTTTTTGGTCTACCAGTTTCGGAAATAAGGACACCTCTTTTGCTACTACATCTATTAGAATGATATATGAAATTATGTTTTTATTGCGAAATCCATCGCTTTGGAATACTCTAAATATTATATTTATACAATTGCACTCGCATTACAAACTAGAAATGATAAATTAGAAACAAATGTAAAGACAAGAATTGAAAAAAAATACTCGGGCCAGCATTCTAACGTGCGACCTCTTGTTTTTTTATTTATTTATCTTTAGAGGGTTAACCTAATGCGATAGAGTAGTGACAACTGAACATTATACAATTAACAATATAAATATTATCCAAAAATTAACAAATTATTATACGGGTATAATAGTAGTTACATAAACAGTCATGCATATCAACTTAAATCCTAATTGAACCAAACACGTAACGCCTTTGTGAACTCGTCCAGCGAACATGAGAACAAGTCTGTACCTTCAGCCACTGTGTTGAGCGTCCGCAGAGCGCGTGACAGCGGCGCTCTCTGCAACAAGTTGGTACGCGCGCGCGGCTCGGCCAGCAGTTGCGACCTACGACGCCGCGACACCATCTGATCCGGCATTTATAACCTCAGCTCTGAGAGGATGGCTGGGTTATGCAGTTTACCGCGCATTACTTTAAACAAGTAAATGGCGAGAGATACTTCTCTCCTCACTTCGAGCTTGCTGTATCCCACCATACCCAGGACAAATAATGTGGGATACAGGAGTGGATATCCAGGATAAATTCCATATAGCTTAAGGTAGAGAAACCTAACAAATTTGTTTTATATCCTTTCTACCATGAATTTGTACTTAGCTTCGCTTGGAGACCAAAGAGCAGCATTGTACTCTAGGTGATTCTTTACGATAGCTTCGTACAGGGCTCGCAACGCGCTGATATTCGTGAATGTACTTGCTTGTCGTAGTACAAACCCCAAATTGCGATACGCTTTCTTACAAATATCTATGATATGCTCTCTAAAGTTCATATCGACGGTGAAGCGGACACCTAAATCTCTGACTTCAGTGACGCGCTGCATCGGTTTTTCTTCTATGCGATACTAATGGTGGCGTGGGGTACGCGCGCGGCTGAATGTCAATACCGAGCATTTGGCAATATTAAAATATAATTTATTTTCCTGACTCCACTTGACTACCCTATCTATATCTCGCTGAAGTTTTTCATGATCTGACACTTCTCTCACTTCACGGACCAATTTTAGATCATCGGCAAATAATAGGCATGTCGATTGTCGACTCGCTTACCACCTCCGGCAAGTCATTTATTATTAAGATAAATTGGAGGGGTCCCAGGTTACTACCTTGGCTGACTCCTGATCTTGTGTAGTAGGGCTCCGAGCGGTGTCCACCGTAGTCAACGTATTGTTGTATGTCCCGCAAGTAGCTGGCGAAGAAGGTCAGCGAGTGCGGCGTGCAGCCCGCGCTGGCCAACTTCGCAAGGAGGATGTCTTTGTCGACCGTGTCGAAAGCCTTCCTGAAATCGAAGTATGCGACATCCACCTGTAGGCTAGCAACTACTACTGGCACTACTTGCGTCATTAGATTCAGCAAGTTTCCCACCGTGCCCCGCCCAGGACGAAAGCCATGCTGTGCGTCGGACAACTGGGCACTCACTTGCTCGTACAAGCAGTAGTGTATGGCAGACTCGAAGACTTTGGCCGGAGTGCACAACACCGCTACTGGCCTTTTGGCACTGGCACTACTCGCGTGAGTTTCCAGCGATCAGGAAAGGTCGCGGCTGCAATGCAGACATTAAAAATGTGCAACAACGGTTCCAGTAGTACAAACCGGCAATCTTTGAAAAGGAACGGAGGTATTCCATCTGGTCCTACCGAACGCTTGGCGGGCAGGTGGGCGAGCGCGCGGCGCACCGCGCCCGGCTCGAGCCGCGCGAGGTGTGCGCGCGCGCCGCCGCCGCCGCTGCCTACGACGCTGCCACTCGCCGCCGGTACGCTTAGCTTGGCTGGCTCCGCATTGTACACAGAATGGAAGTATCCTGCAAATTCCTGGGAGCACTGGAGACTGATTTGCTATATTTGTACTTTTTGTGTAGTTCAGATTTTACTTTAATGTCGTTAATAATTTCTAGCGTGTACCACACTGGGTAAGTGTACCTAGTATTTATTTGCTTTTTTATTTTAAGAGGCACACATGCATCGAGGATTCCATTAACTTTATCATAAAATAAGTCTAAAACTAATTCAGGGTCATGTGAATCATACACATCGCTCCAGACTGTAGTTGTAAAAAGATAATATAACTGGCTAAAGTCGGCTTTACTAAAATTCCATTGTTTCAATGGTACTTGCGTTTGTCCATGGTCCGCGTGGTGTGGTGACGCGGGGCCGCGGCCGTCAACTGGCGGCGGGGCCGGCGGGTGGTACGCGTCCACGGGCTGCAGCGCCGCGCCCGGGTCTCCCTCTCGCACCGTCACGTCGTCGTCGTCACCGTGCCCTCTTAATACCAGGTCGAGTTGTCTGCCGTTGCAGTTAGGTACCTCATTACACTGGACGAGCTCACAAAAGGCCACGAAGTACTCATAATAATTGGTTACTTATGTTACTATTAGACGAAAACAAATTAAAATCCCCTAACACTAGAACATTATTCTTATATTTAACACATATTTTTTCTATTAAATTAAACAACATAATCATGTACTCAGTCTCTTCAGTTTTTGGTGGAATGTAAAGTACACAACAGGTGAATAAAAATCTGTTATTTCTATGAAATGTCGCACAAATTAATTCGAACTTACAAGTGTCTAGACAAGCGCGCTACCAATAATCTAATAATAATATATAGAATGATATACATATGTAATACAAGCTCTTCTATTCTCGGTACATTTTACTTTACCCTTCTTCAGTATACCAAATTTGTGATTTATTTATCACGCAATACCTTTATATGTATTATAATACATAGGTGTACCTATTAGACACTTGGAAGGCTTCTTTAAAAATATAATAAAGAAAATTACATAAAAGGTAGGTATATTTATTAAACACAATTCGAAAGAAATTATAATGTTTCTAAAAACAATAATTTAAGGGGGGTCCCCGACCTAAATAAGCAACTCGATTTGTGTCGGTACAAATATCGACGGAAGAGGCATTGAAATAACGTTTATATCAGCGCGCACGGCAAAGTGGCTGTTACGACGATCGCTGCGTCTCCAAATAGCGCAAAATAGGCGATAATTTTCACATGGACGCAATTATTAATTCGAAAATTTCATTTGTGTAATATTTTACTTATCAAATTCTCTAACCATTCGTGTTTTGCTCGAAAATAAATAACGTCAATTTGAGGTGTAGATGCATGAAATCAGTAAATATTTCTTCTAACTTCAGGGGCTATTTTGATAAAAATTGCACTTTTTGAAGTTGTATACCCGCTTTTCGGATGAAGTCACTAATTTGATAAATCAGTATATAAATTTCGAAACCTTTTTGTAGTTTTGTTCAGTACAGAAACGCAATTGCGTAACTTTCGCTCGATAGAAATAATTATTGAAATGAGGTCTTCTTCTACACTTTTTTTCATAGTATGACAAACAGGAATGACATACAGATCTGAAAGATATTTTATTACATAGATTTTAACGATATCTAAATTTTCTCAGTTGAAAATTTTGATAGCTATTTTAGTTAATTTTATATTAATTTAAAACCGACATTTTGCTATTTTTCCGGAATCCGTCTCTCTCGCACTGCGGGGCGTTCCGACTGGAGTAACAGTGACCTTTATATCCTCTTCAGTCATTATTTCGAAAGCAAATATCTTAAGGTGTTCAAAAGTTAGACAATAATTGATTAGTGAAACTGCACGGCAATTTATTGGAGATAAGTGCAGTATTTTTATTTATTTTTATGTCTATATACAAACGTGTTAAAGGAAAGCAAGAAAGGGCTTCGCGCAGCATTTTGTCTTTAGTCATTGGCCCCCTTTCCACTTACCGGCAATCCACCGGCAACGGCAACGGCGACGGCACGGCTAAGGTGGCAAAAATGTATGAATTTACAATGTGGAATGCTACGGATCCTTAGGGCGCGGATCCTACTCACACATGACCGGTTCCATTAAAATTTTAATCCTATTAGCTCTAGTTTTAATTACCTTATACCTCAGTATGAGGTCTCAGGACAATACACAACAATGCCACCCTAATTCTAGAACCGTTGCCCACTACAATGCGACGGACTATCGTGGAAAGTGGATTCCTTCCAATCTATATCTTCACCCTGCGCTTTTAAGACTGAAAGTCGGGTAACCGTCGGTTTCCAGACAGTACATGCACCGAACTGAGTTAATCCCGCACATGTATGTCTTCAATTAGTCGGTATTGACATACTTGTCCGAGTAAGTCGGTAACTTCTAAGTTAAATCCACGCATTTACCCACCGCTCTATCGAATTAATCAATTTAGATTAAAAAGCCGCCATTATTCTGTTCAGTATTCCATTAAAAGTGACGTCATATGTAAATGAGAAGACCTCTGTTGGAATTCAAGGAGTTTTTGAAGCGGCGTGCGGCAAATATGTTTAATTTGTATAAGCATATGCAGCATGCTAACAGTGAGGGGAAAGACGTGAAGGAACCTGAAACCACTGGCCATGATAGATTTTACCAGGTAAGACATTTTTTTTAATGAATGTAGTATGTAAAGTGGGTTTAATTTATGCAGCCTAATTCTTACTGAAGACTCAGTAAGTGCTCAGTGACAAGGTTCGATCCCTCCGTCGGTGTACGGCAGAATCTGTTTTCGGCAATGACCCTTTTTGTTCGTTACAAACGCAAGCCCAGCCCCGAGTCAATTACCTACTATGGGACGACAAGATTTTATTTTGCGAAATTAGCAAAAAGTGTTATTGATCCGTGTTACTGATCACTTACCAAGCCTCCAGTATGAGTTTGTCTGCATAAATTAAAGTCACCTTATATGTCTTCGCTGGATGACGAAATACGTGGTAGAGTTGATGCCGGGCTCGACTGTGGAGGTACCACCATCTTACTCGCAAACCACCCAAAGTTATTCGGGGGAGAGTAAGAGAACAGCTCTCAGGCAAAACCAGGCGGCCCACCATTGCCTGGGACCGATGGATGGCGGTTTATCCATCCCCAATTGCCGAGCCTTATATAAAACAGACTAGTGACGGGCAGCGGCGTCAAAAGTGCAAGGGTTTCGGCACCGCGCTCACCAACCCGCCTGCCCAGCGTGTGTGAGTATGGGAATTTCTACCAGGAGGACCGCCAAGAGTGGCGAAATCCTGGAAAGGCCTATGTCCAGCAGTGGACGAAACAGGCTGATGGATGGATGGATGGATGACAAAAACTGATTTTTCGTGAAAAAGCGCGTTTTTTCGTGGAAAACCCACAAAACACAGTCTCATTACGCAGTCATACGAAATCATTTTCTGTTAAAACTAGGGGTTCGCCTCGCTTCTGTTGGCTTCCGAAATTTATTTCCATGTAAACCTAACACGTTCCTCCTCGTTTCGCTTTTTCCTGCAATATCTGTTTTTTCGCGAAAAGATCGCGTAATGGGTCGGCCTTTACGCTATAATTCGGTTTTTCATGAAAAATCGGCTCTTCTAGATCCCTATAATGTAGCCACAACAACTTGCAATAGATATCGATGCTGGCGTACCTACGATTTTAACACAGTTGAATATATTATATTGAAAACTTACGGCGTAACTCAAAAATGGCTGACCTAAACGTTTCAGCCTTTCCCCATTTGTTAAGCAATTCACATGTTCATCGAACACTATGTGTACGACTAGAACCTAGATGGAGGCTTGGTAAGTGTTCAGTGACAAGGTTCGATGACCCTTTTTGTGAAATTCGTAAATTATTCTTTTCGTGTTCCTTACAAACGCAAGCCCAGCCCCGAGTCAATTACTATGGGACGTCAAGATTTTATTTGGCGAAATTAGCAAAAAGTGTTATCGATCCGTGTTACTGATCACTTACCAAGCCTCCAGTATAAGGTTGGCTGGATAAATTAAAGTCACCTTATATAGTTATTTTTTTTTTCTTTATATTTATTTACAATATTATAAAATTTTAATAGACATATATATTATATATATGGTATACATACATATATTTATATATATAATTAAAACTTTCCCTAGGAGAAAGTCCCCCCCCACAGTTTCTGTAAAAAAAATTTTTTCTTGTTGGAAATTTAATCTAGAAATTTGCAAAAATTCGCAATAATCGACAACATTTCATTTTAGTTAATCATTTGTTTTTAATATTCATATTGAAAGTCTACGTAAAAAAGAAGCTTAAGTATTTTTTCATTTTGTTTTATTTTATGTTTTTCCTGCATAATTTAATGTTTTCTTATTCACTCATTCTAAAAGGACGTAAGTTGCATCTGAGGATTTCAAAAGTCGATGGTCATAGCCAATGGATTATTTAAAAAAAAAAGCTTGGCATGTTTATGTCTGCTGTCACATGGCATGAAAGTTGATTTTTTTTAAACAAACTGAACTTAAAAGCAAAGGAAATGGTTTTAAAAATCCTGTGATTACCATATATATATTTTTTTAATATCTCTTTATTTAATCTCGAGTTATTTCTGAAAAAAAAATATGATGCTCAGAAAGCCCATATCTCGAAATGGTTTTCGGTTTTGCACCAATTATTAATTTGTAATGTTGTCGTTTGTACAGGTTTAAAATCATTCTAGGCAGTTTGCATTTGGAACATCTAATTCTGGAGTACAGAATTAAATTTTTAGGGATAATTATGCCAAAAACATTTTGTCTCCCAAAGGTTAGCTGGAATATTGTATACTCGTAACTTTGTATTCTTTTTTATTTTATTCATACTTGGACTGTAATAAAACAATGACGAAAACCATGGGCGTCGGAAGGGTGGGGCAGGAGGGGCACATGGAATGGGACAGTAAAAAATAGTACTAAAGTACATATACAACGAGAGGTTTGCACAAAAATAGTTTTTTTGTATTTTTCAGCTATAAATCCCGTTGATAATTGAAAGAAATCGCTCCACCTTAGGCATTCGTCTTCTGACGCCCATGACGAAAACTGAATGAGTATTGTAGATATTTCCAAGTAAATATAGCCCTAATTTGGTGTAGGAGCGTTCCCGTTCGAGCTACAGAAAGAAGAAGCGCCGCGGCGCGTGCAGACGAGCGCAGTCGGCTGCGGAGCTCAACCCTGACTCCATAGCGGCGGCCAACCGAAGAAACGCCTTCAAGATACGATCTGTCTCCACTGACAAAGATGAGAGCGAAGGTGAGGAATATCTCCACATCTCATGTGTCAGGTATCAATGGACAGGCTTCTACACTATCTATACACTCTTATATTAACAAGAGCTCTCAGGTTCGAATCCTGTCCCGAGGATTTTTTTTAATTCTTGTCTTGAAATTTGTATTATATTGATCTTTCCTATATAGTTTGTAATGCATTCTAATGATATTTAAAGTATTCAAAAACGATGGATCTTCCTATAAAATAATAAACCTAAAAATAAAAATCTTGAAATATAACTTGGTCCCTTTCGTCTTTCGTTGACTGGCTGGCTGTGATTCAAAGATTTTAAATTATGTAAGCTCTCTTTTTTACCTCTTGTTTAATTAGTTAAATAATATTATATACCTATACAGGGTGTAAATGCAAAGTCAAGAATCCCTTTAGGGTACGAAAGTACACACGATTCTGATGTCATTACGAGAAAAAAAAATACCTTGAATTTTCACCAAAAATTCCATAATTTTTCTAAGCTATGGCTACGCAGCTCACCGGCCTCCCCACACACCTAATTGCACCCCGCAACCCGCACCCCTCATCCGAGTGGCCCGCGACCAGTGAGGGTGTCCACGCGATTAGTGTATTTTGAGTAAAGAAAATCGTCTTATTATGAGGTACTGGTACTTTATTTAGAAATCCCAGTATTTAAAATAATATCTTTACGTATCATACTAACACACCCTTAAGGGATTCTCGCCTTTGCTTTTACACCCAGTATATTATTATTCTATATACAATTTTTTTTTTTAATTTAATTTCTTACCCTTTTTCTTTTTTATTTAGACTATAACCAAAAAACTAGATAATATTAACAATTAATAAAAACATATATATCCATTCTATCTGTACTAATATTAGAAATGCGAAAGAACTCAGTCTGTTTGACTGCCTGTTACCTTTTTATGCCTGCTGAACAGATTTTAATAAGACGAGGAGATATATTGCACCTAAGAAAGGACATAGGCTACTTTTTACCGCGGAAAAAAACCTTATTGTCATGGGAAAATCTGATTTAACGTGGGTGAAACCGCGGGGCGGAAAGCTAGTAAAATGTGTAAAAGCCTAGTAAGTAAATCGTGGTCTCGGCACGCACAGGCAGTAGATGCCAGGGGCGCCTATACTCATTGTTAGCCTAAAGCTGTCAGAATTCTAAGTCAGGCCCTGTCTATTAGGGATACTCTATCAACTCTACAATTTTTTTCACTTTGCGTTGTAGGACCTTAAATAAAGAGGCAAAATTTGTTTGTTTGTAAGGAGTAATCTACCACTCTTTCTACTGAACAGATTCTAAAAATTCTTTTAGTAATAGAAAGCTGCACTATCGCTGAGTAGCATAGGCTATCGTTAGTTCCCTGTGGATGGCCAGTTCCCTAGGGACATACCATTATTGCATTTGCCCGGGTAATCTCGGGAACTATAGAACCGATTTTGAATATTATTCTACTGTTGTAATGGTTAAACTCTGCACTTGGATATAGGCTATAGTTTTTGCCAAGGGATAGGCAGTTCCCTAGGGACTTAGTGATTCATAAATACGGAAACGATTTTGAAAATGATTTGAGTATGTTTTTATGGTTAGATCTTCACTTGGACAAAGCTACTATTTAGATAAGCGCGGGTAATATTTGGAACTACTCGCAATAAACCAGTTTTTTGGTATAAATGCTAGTTTGGTTCTTATTCGTATCACGGATATCTTGAGTTCTATATTAATTTTTAGACAATAAAAGTTATACGAAAATAAACGTCGGGAAAAATTTAATATAAAACGGCAATCATATAAAAAACCCATCCCTCTAATTCCAAAATAATAAATAAAAACACCTCGAAACCGCGAGTTTTCTGTGCGGCTGGCTTTCGCTGAGCAGGATAAACATTTGTACAAAAATTCTCTGGATAACCTCGCCTTAAGTAACATTGAAGTAAAAACAAGAAGGGTTTGGCTATACTTTTCCGTGTTAGAGACGTAGATGATTGTGTAGGGGTTGTTAATGTTAACTAGATTCTGTATAGCACATTATGTGCTGCGAAGTAAGTAAATAATTAATTCGATTATTTTACTTGTTTCTTGCATACTGAAGATGGCTGGAAATCAGAAGATGCGGATGTACCTTCCAATCGGGTTCAAATGTCAAGTAAACACTTAAATCGTATCTTATTTTTTATTGTAACTCATTCAAGCTAAAGGCACCATCTTCATTTTTCTTGCCATTCTGTAATATTTCTATTTTGTTTGTAAAAGGTGTCTTTCGTTTATATATATTATATATAGCCTAATTCATACTGGAGACTCGGTAACTAGTCAGGACCAAGGTTCAAATACGCAAAATAACATTTAGACTTCCTATACAGATTGAGTCGAGGTTGTTCTTGAACTGGACACAAAAAAATATTGTTGTATTTCGCAATCAGTGTCATTGAACCTTGGTCCTGACTACTTACCGAGTCTCCAGTATGAATTTGGCTATATAAGGTCCTACAATTCAAAATTTAAGAGATGATAGAGTATCCCTAATAAATCACAACCAAATGGAAAAAAAAAATTTGCGCGATCCTTTTTTTTACCTTTCCATATAAATGTCAGCTGATTGAACCACTTGTACCTACTAGGAAGTGAAAAAATAAATGATTTTTTTTTCCTCTGGAATGTGATCTCATCAATCAGTTAACGATGCATGATCTGCCCTACAATTATTTTCACTTATTATTGTAGGACCTTATATTATATAAACGAAAGGCACCTTATATAGAAATCAAAGTAGACAATCAGTATATCGTTATGACATTAATCCGCGAGGGGGTGTCACAGGCGCTTCCAAATATGGAAAGTGAAATGCAAGCCACAGCCCACACTCGTACACCCACGTTTCACCGATGATTATAACGTCCCAACGTCATGCGTGGTAACTGGTAAGCATTATCCACGTACGTCGGGCACAAATTTCTTCTGAATGCAAATGTGCCCTTGTGAGATTTGATTTTTGATTATGAGTTTACCTTTTCAAAGGGCTCACGCGGTTTCCTACCTTCTAGATTTTATTTTATTTATGAACAAAAGTCCACAGCAAATACAGTGAATATTAACTTAGGTACTACCAAGTGGACATCGGGTCTGTGCTCAAAAGTGTCCGAAACAAAAGAGAGTCAAAACCATTGAAAATTAAAAAAGGGTGTCAATCACACGTCAATCAAAATTAAGCCGTGCAGCAATGACATACGATTCAAATTAAAATGTTTTGTTTCTTAATATTGACTCTTCACTAAGGACACTTTTTTGGTAAATTTTATACTAGACCCGAGGTCCATGGTTTGGTATGTAAATGTAGAATAACATCAGCTAACAGGGCCAATAAAGGATTTCCAGCGTGATAATTAATTTACGAGAAAACAATTCAAAGAAGAAGATGCAAGACTCTGTGTTTAGTTACTAAATAGAAATTAATTGCGAGAATATGTGGGTAGATTGATAAGTTTGTATGTATACGTGTGTGAATAAAGGTGGGCTTACATGAAAAAATGTTATGACAAGTTTTATTTATAACATAATATAGGTAAATGGTATTTATTATACAACTATTAACAGTGTGCAATGTATATAAGGTGACTTTTATTTCTACGGCCAAATTCTTACTGAAGACTCGGTAAGTGCTCAGTAACAATGTTCGATGACCCTTTTTGCGAATTTGTAAATTATTCTTTTCGTGTTCCCTACAAACGCAAGCCCAGCCCCGAGTCAATTACTATGCGACGTCAAGACTTTATTTTGCGAAATTTGCAAAAAGTGTTATCGATCCGTGTTACTGATCACTTACCAAGCCTCCAGTATGAGTTTGGCTGTATAACTAAAAGCCACCTTATTTAATGATAATTTCTAGCTAGAGCCTGTATGGATTAATTCTCGTTAGTAAATTCCAAACTCCTCAATTGTAGAAGAGTCGTCGGAGAGGGCGCCGCTGGTCGCGCAGAAGATCGACTCCCTCGCCAAGCTGCTGTTCAACAAGTCCATCATCGGCAGTGGGTCCGGCAAGAGTTCGCCCTCGGAGCCGCCGGCCTCGCCCAAGTAACGACTCACGACCAACGCTTTTGTATCTCTGAATCGTTTGCCAACCATCGGAAACATACCACAGTTTAAAAATCCATACAGTTGTCCAACGAAAGCGCTCAGACAGAGCAACTGTGCGGGGCCTGCGGGGCGAGACGCGGGAGGTAAGCCACCGAGCTACAGTTCGGAGTCTCACCCCGCAAGCCCCGAACAACCGCTCCGTCCGAACGCCTTCATTGGACAACTGTATGGATTTTTAAACTGTGGATATACTATCGAATTTCGATTATCTAAGGATACGTTCGCACTTGAAGTGACGTCACACTTCGTAAATAGTGCAATACCCACTGAAAGCAATTTTGAAAGCTAAAGTTTTATCTGGTTTCAGTTGTTGGTATCCGATTCAAAAATACATAGACCTTGATCTTGATTCACTCGCTATTCACAGACAATTAATTAACTTAAAATAACGTTATAATTTCGCATCTAACTGAAGTTATATCGATAGTAGGTATCTCGTTTTGTTCCATTACATTGACCTCTCATAAACAACTAGACTCACAATCTCGCTCAAAATGTGTCCGCGATGCATTTTGTCACCACTACGGGGTGACAAAATCGAATGACGATTTCGTACAACTGACTTTGCGTCTTATGTTAACGACATAACGTCTTAATTTGGTGGAAGATTTTTGCTACTATGCACTTCGCACGTTCGGACGTTTCTTAGAGAGTAAAGCCGAATTTGAAGGTTTTAGTTTTAGTTTGACATACATAAAATTAAACTTAGGTATGGTTGAAACGAAGAGCCATTTTCAAGTCACTATTTTATAAACGTCAAACTAAAATTTTAGTTTGACAGCCATAATTTACTCAAATTAGGGATTTTAACTTGTTTTGGTAATTTCAAGGCACATTTTAGAGCTGTCAACTGATTAAATTTAAAAAATTTAGTTGGTTTAAGAGCATTTAAAAGACTTGCTAATTTTGGTTGGTGTGCCCTTCAGAATAGCAAAATATAGTGCTGTCACTTAAAATTGCGTTTTTTAGTAAGTTTCTTAGCTTAAAATTAAAACCTTCAAAATCGGCTTAACTGTCTTTCTAGTTGTTTATGAGAGGTCAATGTTTCATTATAACTTTATTATTAAAACGTGATTAATATTTGCTCACGAGCCGTTCCGTTCCGAATGAAAGAGTCAAACATAGGCCAGTAAGCGGAACTGAAAAAATACGTATTGTATTATTGAAGATATGATACATTTTCACATGATTTGAAACTTTCACATAGCGGTAAAAAACCTGTAGAGACCTGTGATTTATCACGTTTTATGACTGTATCATAACAAAATTGATATCAATATTTTTGCATAATTGTCCATCTTTTAACGACCTACAAATATTTTTCAACATTGTGTTGGATTAAAAAAAATTAAGTTTCATTCATATAGTCGCTTGTACGTTAAATCTGTTATGGCTCGTATCTATGTCTAATGTCTATCTTGCTCACTCGTGCTCGACTGTAGATAAGTCCATCCTATTCTCTCACAGCATGTTTTCGCAATGCCCGCTTCATCTTTTCTTCAACGATTTTCTGACACATTTGTCCAATAAATATTTTTCTATTGCAGAGTATCGGAACGGTCCATGGAGAGTTCAGCGGTGTTGGCAATGTGCACAGAATACTTGTCGAAAACGGCGAGGTAAGCACATTAAAAAGATCCATAAAAGCAATTTACAAATGCCTAGAAAAGCTACACCTTGCAAATATTTTAATCAGGTACCTACTTACAGCTTGGAAAAAAATAGATGCGGTGACAGGTGATTCAAATCAAATCAAAATATTTATTTTGTAAAATAGATACATAAAGTATACTTCCTACAAATCAAAGTTAATCTTTACAATATATATATCTATAGAATAAAAAATATATATACCGGGTGTAAAAGCAAAGGCAAGAATACTTTAAGGGTGAGTTGGTATGATCGGTAAAGATATTATTTTAAATACTGGGATCTCTAAATAAAGTACCAGTACCTCATAATAAGACGATTTTATTTACTCAAAATACACTAATCGCGTGGACACCCTCACTAGTCGCTGACCACTCGGATGAGGGGTGCGGGTTGTGGGGGGCAATTAGTTGTGTAGGGAGGCCGGTGAGCTGCGTAGCCATAGCTTAGAAAAATTATGGAATTTTTGGTAAAAATTCAAGGTTTATATTTTTTCTCGTAGTGACATCAGAATCGTGTATACTTTGATACCCTGAAGGGATTCTTGACTTTGCATTTACACCCTGTATATACAAATAAGGTAAAAACATACAAAAAATATTCAGGTTGGGCAACTAAAATGTAATTATACACCTACATAAAATAGAGAAATCTAGGAATAAAAACATTATATATAAATGTTGCAACGAACAAACAAGTTGATAACTAAATACGGGAAATAACTACATCCAAAAAATATTAAGGTTAAACAATTTGATCGTAGGATATTGTGTGGAGGAGCGCCCAAATTTTTTCTACACTCTTTTTTTTTCAATCCGTATACCATATGAAGTTTGGGTATCTAAGGATGAGTCTAAGTTTTTTTTGTTACCTTGCTATCTTAAAATTATTTTTTATACTAATTACACAAATAAGACCTCATCAAGTTTCGTACAAGAAAATTTACCTCGTAGTATTTCTGCAACCCCTAACTCTTGAAAACGCATCGCGAAATGCCGTCCTTGTATTTTTTGCTATTGCGGGCATAGCGTCTATGGTTGAAACTGATTTGATTCGTTTATCATCTGTATGTACTACAACCATTGAACTCTCATAAAACAACAAGACACAGAGTCTCTACTAAGAAAAGTTCGTCAGAAAGTATCCGAACGTGCGACGTCATAGTAGCAAAAAGCTTCCACCAAATTAAGTAGTTATGTCGTTAACATAAGATGCAATGTCAGTTGTACGAAATCGTCATTCGATTTTGTCACCCCATAGCGGTGACAAAATTCACCACGGACACTTTTTGAGCGAGATTGTGAGTCTAGTTGTTTATGAGAGGTCAATGACTACAACCCGTGTTAACAAACGACGATTTTAAAAATTTGCCCCCTTTTTCCAGCCTCTTTATTAAGTAACTTTTACAACGGTATTTTGTCATGTTTCAGGTACGATCTGATATCATCACTGAGCACAATCGGTTCCCGACCCAACAAGTACTGGTTCGCAGTTCACGACAACTCTATCAAAACTGACAGACTGCTCACCTTGGTATGTTTTCGCTTTTAGGGTTTGTCAAGCTTAGGGCTGGCTTTCGACCAATAGGATCGCTCTGAGCTGCGTTGGATAGGAAAATGAAGCGTTTCTATTCGTGGATTTTTTCGTAGCTTACCTATTTTTGACTTTTTGTTAAAAGACTTTCGTTTTCATCATAGTTTATGATATGCCCAATTCTACCATACGTCGACAACGCGTCATTGGGTATCACAGAGGAAGTTTCCTCTATGTTGGGCAAAGATAAGGCCTATGCTAAGCCCCATTGAGCTCGGGCGTCTTAGGGCAAAGATAAGCCCTATCCTAAGGCAAAATAAATTGAGGGACCAAATAAAGATCTGGGAAAGCGGAAAAATGTGTAAAAATATTTAATAATTGTCAAATTACACCTTCTCCTCGTAGATGCCGCTAACGTCAAAATGCCCCATCGAGCCGAGCTCCGAGTCCCGGTGCCTCATCATGCAGCTGTTCAGAGCGCTGCACCACCCATACATCTACCCGGTGCTGGATCTAGAGTTGTGTAACGGCCACGCGCTCGCGGTCATGCCTTTCAACGCGAGGGGAAGCTTGAAGGATCTCATTTACAAGGTAACTGCCCTACAGAGCCGAGTCCCGGTGCCTCATCATGCAGCTGTTCAGAGCGCTGCACCACCCATACATCTACCCGGTGCTGGATCTAGAGTTGTGTAACGGCCACGCGCTCGCGGTCATGCCTTTCAACGCGAGGGGAAGCTTGAAGGATCTCATTTACAAGGTAACTGCCCTACAGAGCCGAGTCCCGGTGCCTCATCATGCAGCTGTTCAGAGCGCTGCACCACCCATACATCTACCCGGTGCTGGATCTAGAGTTGTGTAACGGCCACGCGCTCGCGGTCATGCCTTTCAACGCGAGGGGAAGCTTGAAGGATCTCATTTACAAGGTAACTGCCCTACAGAGCCGAGTCCCGGTGCCTCATCATGCAGCTGTTCAGAGCGCTGCACCACCCATACATCTACCCGGTGCTGGATCTAGAGTTGTGTAACGGCCACGCGCTCGCGGTCATGCCTTTCAACGCGAGGGGAAGCTTGAAGGATCTCATTTACAAGGTAACTGCCCTACAGAGCCGAGTCCCGGAGCCTCATCATGCAGCTGTTCAGAGCGCTGCACCACCCATACATCTACCCGGTGCTGGATCTAGAGTTGTGTAACGGCCACGTGCTCGCGGTCATGCCTTTCAACGCGAGGGGAAGCTTGAAGGATCTCATTTACATGGTAACTGCCCTACAGAGCCGAGTCCCGGTGCCTCATCATGCTGCTGTTCAGAGCGCTGCACCACCCATACATCTACCCGGTGCTGGATCTAGAGTTGTGTAACGGCCACGCGCTCGCGGTCATGCCTTTCAACGCGAGGGGAAGCTTGAAGGATCTCATTTACAAGGTAACTGCCCTACAGAGCCGAGTCCCGGTGCCTCATCATGCAGCTGTTCAGAGCGCTGCACCACCCATACATCTACCTGGTGCTGGATCTAGAGTTGTGTAACGGCCACGCGCTCGCGGTCATGCCTTTCAACGCGAGGGGAAGCTTGAAGGATCTCATTCACATGGTAACTGCCCTACAGAGCCGAGTCCCGGTGCCTCATCATGCTGCTGTTCAGAGCGCTGCACCACCCATACATCTACCCGGTGCTGGATCTAGAGTTGTGTAACGGCCACGCGCTCGCGGTCATGCCTTTCAACGCGAGGGGAAGCTTGAAGGATCTCATTTACATGGTAACTGCCCTACAGAGCCGAGTCCCGGTGCCTCATCATGCAGCTGTTCAGAGCGCTGCACCACCGATCTACCATCAATCTACGAACGCGAGGGGAAGCTTGAAGGATCAAGAAGGAAAAAAAAAGTAATAGTACGCCAGCTGAAACATTTTTTACAGATAGTTGACATCATACTGAGCTGAAAAAAAATCGTCTGCTGCATCGTGGATTCGTTAATTTTTTTTTACCACTTTCGCAAACTCTAACTCCCAAACCCACCGCTACTTGAACAGCTGACGGTCGATTCACATATCAGTCGTGTGAGATCTACGATCGATGTCAATATCAGCCGGCTTATATTTACAACGGTACCTCCCGGACTATTACGGATTCATCGTCAACGGGTCTTTGTTTAAAGTTTTATGAGTCTTCTGAAGGAACTATTATGTAAATAGCTACATTGCTTTGCTACCATTCTAATTGAGTTGGCACACGGATTCGGAAGAAAAAATCAAATATGTTTTCAAATCTTATAAAATTTACTAGCTTTTGCCCTCGGCTTCGCTCGTGTAACCTATAATATAATGTTGACTATGATCACAAATTCGTTAAGTAGTTATCGATTTGAAACGAAACATACATACGTACACACATCTCTCATCCACATACACACCCTTCTTAGTGGCCTTTTACATCCAATCCCAAGACAAAGTCATAGGGCTAGGAAGGACACACAAATAAAAATATCCTTACACACCCTAGTATGTACTAAATATTAAAATTTTCTTTTTTCTATTTATATTAATTTGTTAGGCACCTTTGTAAGTAAAAGTATATGTTTTGTTTCTTTACTTAATTTTGTATTTTTAGCTATAGGAGAGCGGGGACTCCTGCTACAGCTATTTTCATTCCCAACAGGAGAACTCGAACTTAATGTATTAATTGTTAAGCAAGTTAAATAAATAAAGCATTTTGTTTTTTTTTGTACATACAAACCAAACTTTTACTTTTTTTTATTAGTATGGATTTCACTTGACCTTATTACAGTTTACACACTATAACAGGTGTGGGCAACCTTTTGAAAGTTGTGGGCCAAACTTTAGGATGTTAACGGCTTCGCGGGCCGTAGATGTAAAAACCGGCCAAGTGCGTGTCGGGCCACGCGCAATGTAGGGTTCCGTAAATATAAGTTGGTCTACTAATACAGACCGCGCCAAACATTATAGGGGGCCAAAAGTTTGGCGCGACCTGTACTCGTAAACCTGTAAAGCCTACTTAGCTGTGATAGTTTTCCTTTTAAATTCATTATGTATACTACTTCTGTGAATTTCTTCACATTTCTATAAACAACCGTTTAGCCGGCAGGGGGGTGGGGGGACGCTCCACTAAAATTTTCACTTTAAAGCTTAATATTTCACCAACGGATCCTTAAATCGAAAAATGGTTTTCACACACCCATAATGTTTTTGAACGGCCTATCCAACAATACCCCACACTATTGGATAGACGAGAAAAAAAAATCATCCCCAGTTTACGTGTATGAGAGGTACCGTAAAAAAATTTTTTTCAAGATTTTGTTTTGCCATTTTGTCGGCGTGATTAATATTTATATCCATGCCAAATTACAGCTTTCTAGTACTAATAGTATCTGCGCTAAGCCGCGAACAGACGGACATGGCGAAACTATAAGGGTTCCTTGTCGGACTACGGAACCCTAAAAACGGAAGTTTTAAACGGTTTAACTAGTGTCCCCTGCACGCCCCTTACCGCAGACCGCTAGAGCTCGCGCTTTCACAGAAGTCGCCCAATGTGAACTAAACCGACTTGTTTGTTGTCACGGTATTGTTATGTTCCCAGAGTACATGGAACGAAGAGTACAGTCGCAAGTACGGGTCCGTCGGCACCGGGCTGCCGGCCTGGCAGGCGGCGCGCTTCGGCCGGCAGATGCTTGAAGGTACAGCCCGAAAGTCTAGCGGTGACCGTTAAGGCGAGGTTATCCAGCGAAATCTGTCCTGCTCCAACGCTTTCATTTTACACATGTTTATCCTGCTCAGCGGAAGCGGGCTGCTCAGAAAACTTGCGGTTTCGAGGTGTTTTTATTTATTATTATGGAATTAGGGAAAGGGTTTTTAATATGACGGCCGTTTTATATTACATTTTTAAGACGTTTTCTCTATGCATATAAAATACAACGTCTGTCTGTCTGTCTGTCTGTCTGTCTGTCTGTCCGTCTGTCTGTTCGTTCGCTTATAACTTGAGAACCAATCAATGGATTTTGATGCAGTTTTCACTGAAATATAAAGCATTTCTTCGGGAAGGTTTAGGGCTATGTATCATCACGCTATGACAAAAGGGAGCAGCGAAATGAGAATTTTAGTGAGACATATGGAAGGTTCGCCGCCGTAGCATTGTCGATCGTCGCGGGTTCAAACCCCGACTGGTAAAATTTGTTTTCACGTTTTATTTTTTATTCTTTTATTTTATTTTCAGAAAAAATATTTCCTTTTGTAAAAAAAAATTAAAGCTGAAATTATATTTCTTGACTGCGCAAAGACCAATAACTAAAATATTTTTATTTTCAAGTGCTTAGAAAACGCCATCTCTGTGAAGCTATCCTGGATAACGAATCAGTAAGCTGGCGTTGAAATTGTTTGTAAGCTGGCGTTGAAATTGTTTTTATTTTAATACACTAGATGGCGCTGCATGTTTCAAAATATCGAATTTGACGCAGTCTGGTTTAAATCAACTCACGTTAAAGTTTGTTTACACTATTATATAGGTTGGGGAAAAAGTTTCTTCGCATTTTATATGAAAATTCAAAACATTTTTTTATTAAAGTTTATTTACATTTAACTAAAGTATGTAGGTGCTATTTTGTTCAATTACTTTCTGCCATCTTGCAGGTAGGACATGATCCCATTGCTATAGAAATTCTGGGGCTTCTGAGCAAAAAACCGCGACAAGTGGTTTTGGCAGTCCTCTCGTGATGTTAACCTGACTAAAGAATTCTGAAGAGACCGAAACAAGTGGAAATCTGAAGGTGCAAGGTCAGGTCTATACGGCGGATGCATTAATACGTCCCAGCCAAACTCTCCTAATTTTTGCTGAGTGGGTAAAGATGTGTGAGGTCTAGCGTTATCATGATGAAAAACCACACCCCTTCTGTTGACTAATTCCGGCTGCTTTCTCTCAACTTCTTGCTTTAATCTCATCAGTTGTTCGCAGTAGAGTTCAGAATCGATGGTCCTGCCTGGCGGTAACAGCTCATAATGAATAATGCCCTTCCAATCCCACCATACACACAGCATTACCTTGTTGCGAGATAACCCGGGTTTCGCCAGAGTCTGTGAAGCCTGACCAGCCTTTGACCACGACCTTTTTCACACGTTCTTGTCGTACATGATCCACTTTTCATCACCAGGTATCAGGTTTTTCAAAAATGGTTCGGTTTCATTACGTCGTAATAAAGAATCACAAATGAGTACACGGTTCATTAAGTTTCTTTCGGTGAGCTCATGAGGCAGCCAAATATCGAGCTTTTTGTGTACCCACCTTTTTTCAAAAGCGCCAAAACTATTTTGTGGTAATCCCCAGTTCTTCAGCTACATCGTAACTACTGACATGTCGATCTTGCTCCACTTTTTCAAAAATGGCATCCATTTTATCCGTAACAGGGCGCCCAGAGCGAGGTGCATCTTTGACATCAAAATTTCCGGATTGAAAACGCTTAAACCAAATTTGTGCTACTCTCACAGACACTGCACAAGGTGCATCAAAACATCACAAATATTTTTCGCGGCTTGCGTTGCCATGTATCGAATTTCTTCATTAGATTCACTCATCTTAACAGTAAGAAAAACAAATGAAAATCACACATTTTACCTAATTTGAATTTGGAATTATCTTTTTTTAAATTTAAACTTTTTAATGATACCAAAACCAGCCAGATACAAACAGCCAAAGAGATTTTATTATAAGTTCATACATACTATTTGCGAAAAGAGTTTTTCCCCAACCTATTATAAAGAAGAAAGATTTGTTTAATGGGTAATATCTAGAACTACTGAACTGACTTTAAAAATTCTTTAAGCACTCAATAAGATTTTTAGTTAATCGTGTGGTATGTACGCCTTGCGTAGTCGTACGTATGTAGTCTCATCGTCGGGGTTTCAATCATCCACTGGTAAATGTTTTTTTAGGAGACCTCTCAAGTTTAAGTTTATTTGATCGGTATTGATGAGTATTTTTGTAGAACATGGTGACCAGGATCTAACGACGGGACTCTGGGAGGTGGGTACGGGATCTCCTCAACGGATAACAGCAGACCCATCGAGTTTGGGCTTATTTTATTGGTCTTTATTAGCACTTTGGTAAAACATGGTGACCAGGGTCTGATGATGGGTCTGGAAGGTGGGTACGGGATCTCCTCAACGGACAACAGCAGACCCTTCGAGTTTGGGCTTATTCGATTGGTCTTCATTAGCACTTTGGTAAAACGTGGTGACCATGGTCTGATGATGGGACTGGAAGGTGGGTAATTAATCTCCTCAACGGACAACAGCAGACCCTTCTAGTTTGGGCTTATTTGATTGGTATTTATTAGCACTTTGGTAAAACATGATGACCGTTGCATATTGTCGTTCAAAAAATCATATTCTTTAGTTTTCCTTACTTCCACGAAAATCTCTTAGACGCGGGCGGAGCCGCGGGCAAAAGCTAGTTTTAGTATAAGCTTTATTGCCCAAAACTAAATGATATGTAGGTCATCGCTCAGACCTATCAGATTTAAATGGATCGAAGAACGACACAGACGAAATATCAAAGAGTGAAATATAACACATATTTCTTACAAAATTTTATCATGGCTATTTATTGGTTTAAATTCATTTGAAAGAGACAAAATCGGGATAACACCCCCTTAATGCGCAGAAGTCAAAAATAAGGTGTCGTGGCGGAGGTAGCGGGGCGCGGGGCGGGCGTACGTACTCATGCGTAAGCGCTGATTGGCTCCCCAACTGTACCCATGCGCAGCTATCCCCTCCGCGTTTCGTTCACCGCTAGACTTTCGTGCCGCGGGCTGTATACTACTGCAGATTAGTGATGCAACGATCTCGAAATCGAGCTAAACTGCTTTGTACATACAACATAATTGCAAACCAGAGAGCAAGATGCAAACCGAACCAACAAATTCGATGTAAATCGGTTTAGAAACCGGGGTTGAAGGTTCATCCATCCATCAGCCCGTGTTCGTCCACTGATGGACATAGGCCTTTTCCAAATTTCGCCACTCTTGGCGGTCCTCCGTCCTCCTCATCCAGCCGCCCTCCACAACGTCCTTCAGGTCGTCGGTCCAGCGGGCACGAGGTCGGCCTACACTACGCTTTGCTGTACGTGGTCTCCATTCTAAAGCCTCTCTCTCTGTCTTGAAGGTTCTATACAACTTATTCCCCGTACAGTCATAAAGGACCAGCTTGACTTGACACTTACGATCTATGAAAGGGTTAATTAAGTTGGTCATATACATCTTCTTGAATATTGGTAATTTTTCGATTTCGTCCTTTAGGTACCTTCGCAGGCTAAAAGGAGTATTTGTGAACGGTATTTCAAATTTCTAAGTCAGGTGGAAGTTCCCTGTAGGTTTTCATGGTGATTATGAAATTGATTACGTAAATAAAGGGCAATAAATTTTTTTTCGCTTTTAGTTAGAAGCTTGACGTTTTAACAGCACCGGGGGGCCGCAGACTTCTGTAAAAGTAATTTGTTTCAACTTGACATCCCTCACAGGGCCCGAGAAAAATGGTCTTGACAGACGGATTACAAAGTGATCAAGTGAGGTAATACCTCGTTGGTTAAGGATCTTACTCGCAAATACTCGCTGTTATTCGGGGGAGAGTAAGAGGACAGCTCGCTGACAGGCACAACCAGGCGGCCCACCATTGCCTGTGACTGATTGATGGCGGTATATCCATCCCCAATTGCCGGGCCTTATAAAAAAACAGACTAGTGATGGGCCGTGGTGCCACTGGTTCGAGGGTTTTGGCACCGCGCTCACCAACCCGCCTGCCCAGTGTGTGTGAGTATGGGCATTTCTTCCAGTTGGACCGCAAAGAGTGGCGAAATCTTGGAAAGACGTAAACCAGCAGTGGACGAAACAAGCTGATGGATGGATAGATTTGAGGGTTCCGTATTTTCATTTTGAGGAAAGAAACCCTAAAACAGATGACTGTAAAATATTCCAGGACTACTGTTCCTCAAGGAGAAGGGTTTCCCGCCATTCCGTCACCTGCACGCCGGGAACGTGATGGTGCAGAATGGCGTCGCCAGGTGCGTAGTGGCGCCCAACGTGGGGCAGATATACATTTTGTAGATAAACCATACAATACATAATATATATGTAACATTATTATTTAAACCTACCAGTAAGGAATACTTAATGCCTCTTTTTACCAGTTTATTAGTTACTAGTCTTTGCCCCGTTTTCGGCTTGGGCGTTATTTTATGAAAACCTCTTATAGCCTATGTGTTGATCATGATCACCACAATAGGAATAAAAAAAACCGCATCCAAAACCGTTGAGTGTTTCTCGAGTTAAAACTAAACATACATACAGACAAACAGACAGACAAAAAATCTAAAAATTGTGGTATTGGGCTCAGTACAACACCAATCGCCAATAACAACACAAATTTCGAGAAAATATTCAATGTAGTATAGATATAGATGTTTACTCTCTGGTATATATGCAAGCAAGGGCAGATTTAGCTCTTACTTGTCTCTACTAAAATTTAGCTTTATTTATTTATTTAGGAAATTAACAGCGTTAAAAGTAAAACTAAACATTATTTCAAGACTATGACTAAGGCCAATAACAAATTTCCCCAACTGTTTAATAAAATAACAAAAACAAAAAAAACTTAACTAAATTCATTCCTCAGAAACAGAATCTAAAATGAAATTTAAATGCTTACAGGGCAACTCATCTGCCTACCGTACTCTATTTTAGTTTAAATTGTTCAATTTGTTCAATTGTTCGACGGGGTGTTTGTGTTGTGTATGTGTTAATGTAAGGGATGAGCATGTATGAGTGTGTGTGTGAGGGAGGGTATGTAAGAGAAAAAAAAATGAGAGGTTGTTCAGCAAAATCATAATAATTACGGTTATTTAGTTATTTATTCTGAACTTAACTACTCATGACGAGAAAAAATACTTTAATTTTTTTGTACTCTGCCCCCGTTTATATTTTTAAAACAAGTGTCCAACATAACGAAAGAAATTTATGTGAAGTTGTGCTACTAGCTACTACCGGTAGTTTTTGTCGTGAATTCGATGTTTTCCGAGGAGGCGGGCTTCTCTTTGGATGCTATGTATGTCAACATTTGATTTTAACACAGAAATATAATTTAATTGTACTTATCCTTATTTTGTATTTTGCTTTGTGTTGTGTACTGTTGTTTTGAATAAATAAATGAATTGAATTGAATTGAATTTTAACCAAAGATATATACAGGTCGGCCGGGACAGATACGTCCAAAATTTCTTTTTGTCTGCCTTACATTTAGAGGTATCTGAATCACCCCCATGTATGTTCCGCGATTTTTAGTAGCTTAGGAGATATGATTATTAGTTTTGATTTTTTCTCTCTTTCTATTTAATACTTGTGAATGTTTTTTCGAGGTTATTTACGAAAACTATGTGAGTAACTACCTTGAAAATTATAGTTTACCTAGGCCTTGTGGAACATGACTGAAATTTAGTCGAAAGTTCAAAATTACTGTTCAATCATAATAGTCTTGAAATTTAAAAAAAATAGAAAAGTGTACCTATTTGAAATGTTGCCAGTGGTTTCAAAATAATAGCAGTATTGCCCTTCATCAACAAAAACCATCAAAAAAACCAGACCGGGCTTTTTTTCTGTAACTAGCCTTCAAATTCAAGGAGTAACTTTTTTTTTAAACTTAAAAAATAATTGTATGTAATTTTTCTTTAATTTATCATTTATTTTATTTTATTTAAACACAGTTGATTATGATTAAAATTAATTAATTTACAGCAAGTTTTCGAAGTGCCACCCTCCTACAGATATGCACAACCTACACCTACGCAAGAAATTTTGTTTTAATTGCCTAAAAGCTACACTGTTACTTCTAATAACATGTCCAGCTTCTTCAATTTTCTCCCTTAGCTCATTTTCACAAGAGGCTTCTTGTGCGTGTGCTATTTCCTTATAATAACCCCGAATAAATCTACAAAAAGAAATGAGATGCCATCAAAAACAAAACTTGTAAAAAAAAACAAGTCTCGCAACTTAGTTCTTCTACCGCAAAAAGTTGTGAGATCCATGTAAATCCAAGTCGGGTAATTTATTCAGTCCCTACATAAGGCACCTTCTGTCTATGTTATTACATAATTAGCTAACCTAACAACATCTTATAGTGACCATATCAATATTAAAAATCTTTTATGTTTTAAATGAATAGATTGACTTGTCAATCGCACTAAATAATCTAATTTAATATAATATGTATTACTTGTGAGATACATTGTGTTTTCATGGACTACGTAGCACGACGCCTACTATCGCGCTTAGTTGACTTTTCAATATTTTCAAGTAATCATTAGCACAATGCCAACATTTCGAAACCACTATACATTAGATCGCACTATGCCTATAATTGCATATAGACAAACATTTTCCTTAGTAATGTTTTCTAATCGCAGTATGCCTACTTTGGACATCATCAGTGCTTTTGATATGCATGTGGCCTACAATTTGTACAGTCAAAACGAAATTTACATACTGTAATAATAAATACCTAATAATTATTGTACTAGTTAATAAAAAATTAAAAAATAAAATTTATTAAGCGATGGCCGAGTCAATCTATTTATTTAAAACATAAAAGATTTAACCGGTATACTTAATTATATAATTTTTGTAACTTTTAAACCTTAAGGAGTATGAGCTTATGTATACTCTAAGAGTATGAAGCTTTAAAAAGTATGAATTTTTGTCGAATGCCCGCCATAATGAAAAAGACGTTCATCGAATTCACGTCAAAACATATTACAGCTACGACTCGTTCATTTTAACGAGATAATCTCGATGTTTCGGTCAAATTTAAAAAGTGACTTTCATCAGGCTTCGTCGGATTCTCATGTTATGTAGGTACGCGCGCCGAAGCGATTTCTCGTAAAATAAAAGCCAGTCTAAGCTGTAATATACATTTATTTCGTTTAGGGGTATGTAATATAGCCGATTCTGAAGGCTTTAATTTTAGTTTTGGTGCTGTCAAAACTTAAATTTCCTTCATTCCAAGATAGTTTAATGTAGTGTTAAATTTAAAGTTTCAATAATATTTTAATGAATATTTCCAGGATATGTGGTCTCGAGAACACCCTGATAGGCGCACTGCCGCGGTGCCCCATAGCCCTGGCAGCGCCACTGGAGCACGTGGAGGCGTTGTCTCTAGGTCACGTGCTGTTTGAGATGTGCGCCGCCACAGATATTGACCTAGCTCTGTTACCGGACCTACTACCCGACTATGCAAATGTGAGTTTCTTCATTATGTGTATATGTGGAATAGAGAAGAGCTGCTAGGCGCACTGCCGCGGTACCCCATAGCCCTGGCAGCGCCACTGGACCACGTGGAGGCGTTGTCTCTAGGTCACGTGCTGTTTGAGATGTGCGCCGCCACAGATATTGACCTAGCTCTGTTACCGGACCTACTGCCCGACTATGCAAATGTGAGTTTCTTCATTATGTGTATATGTGGAATAGAGAAGAGCTGCTAGGCGCACTGCCGCGGTGCCCCATAGCCCTGGCAGCGCCACTGGACCACGTGGAGGCGTTGTCTCTAGGTCACGTGCTGTTTGAGATGTGCGCCGCCACAGTTATTGACCTAGCTCTGTTACTGGACCTACTACCTGACTATGCAAATGTGAGTTTCTTCATTATGTGTATATGTGGAATAGAGAAGAGCTGCTAGGCGCACTGCCGCGGTGCCCCATAGCCCTGGCAGCGCCACTGGACCACGTGGAGGCGTTGTCTCTAGGTCACGTGCTGTTTGAGATGTGCGCCGCCACAGATATTGACCTAGCTCTGTTACCGGACCTACTACCCGACTATGCAAATGTGAGTTTCTTCATTATGTGTATATGTGGAATAGAGAAGAGCTGCTAGGGGCACTGCCGCGGTGCCCCATAGCCCTGGCAGCGCCACTGGAGCACGTGGAGGCGTTGTCTCTAGGTCACGTGCTGTTTGAGATGTGCGCCGCCACAGATATTGACCTAGCTCTGTTACCGGACCTACTACCCGACTATGCAAATGTGAGTTTCTTCATTATGTGTATATGTGGAATAGAGAAGAGCTGCTAGGCGCACTGCCGCGGTGCCCCATAGCCCTGGCAGCGCCACTGGAGCACGTGGAGGCGTTGTCTCTAGGTCACGTGCTGTTTGAGATGTGCGCCGCCACTGATATTGACCTATCTCTGTTACCGGACCTACTGCCCGACTATGCAAATGTGAGCCTAAGAAATTATTTCATATCTATGTCATTGGCACATAGTAGAATTGGGCATATCATGGTCTGCCTAGTCACTTAACACGCTCCTCCTCGCTCTGCTCGTCTTCGCTCTGCTCGTCTTCGTTCTGCTCGTCTTCGTTCTGCTCGACTTCGCTCCTATATTTGACCTTGGCGAAATATTTTCGATTTTATATTTCACGATCTACGCAATTCTACGATCTCCCCACGACATCCGTAATATTTATTTTTCTTAAGAAAATATCTGAACTTGGTTTAAAATGTGTTTATCTCAATACATAGTTAAATCAAAATACCTTTCTTCAAATTTCAAAATAATTATGATAATAACTAGCGGACGCACCGCAACGTTGCTCACATGGGTCTCGAATGTCCTAAAACCCCTTCGTTTCGTAGCGGATATCTGCCTCAACGCAGGCAAGTAACCAGAATTCTGTTTCGGAGAGGGTTTGTTGCTGGAATTCGATTAAATAAAACTTTTCTGCTAAATTATACATGTTTTACAAAGCACTTGTCGGTTTTTTTTTCACTGCCATAACGTTGATGACTTTGTTGGGGTCCAATTGGGATTTGAATCGATTTCAGATTTGGTCGGGGGCCCTTCAGCCCCTCAAGCCTCTCCCATGGCTACGTGGCAGGTCATACAAGGAACCTGCATTCCAAATTTCATGTTTCTAGGTTCAGCCGTTTAGTTTAGCGTTGATAGGTTAGACAGTCAGTCAAGGTTTTCCTTAATATGTATAGATACCATGTCGGCAGGTGGTGGAGATAATCGAGCTGATCTTCGGGCCGCGCACGCCGACCCTGCACGAACTGCTGCTGTGTGAACTCTTCAGGAAAATTGACCTTCGAGAGATGAAGGGCTCCTGCTTACCTGTGAGTTACTACTACCTTTCATTTACTTTTTTTTGCCACCATCAGCCTCTAAGGTTAGCAATCTGAAGTGGCTGTGGACTTCGGCAAAGAACGGAGAGAAATGCAAAAATTAAACGCAGAAAAAATCGTTTATCTTGATGTCAGTAACGGGCGTTACCAAAGGATTTCATCGATGCAAATGGCATTTCAACTCATTATTGGACAGCAGATGGTCTTGGATGTAGAGCGAAAAATACATACAATTTTTTTTAAATCTTCTGTTTTATCAATAAATAGTTATCTAAATATACAGGTGACTTTAAACCTAACCCCGATAATTTAGTAATTTGTAGAAGAAAACAAACTGGTTTCATTAAAACCATTTAAAATCATTTATAATTATTTTCTAAAGTTGGCGCCCTTTGAAGATTTTCGTAAAATCCAAAGAAATCATAGTCACCCAAAGAGATAAGATAATTAGATCGCGCGAACTTATTTTTATTATTAATCCCACTATTTTGGATTATTTTTAACTTTTTCCGTGGGAAAGGCTAGGATAACCATAACCATTTTATTTCCAAGTAAAATTATCCATTTTTCATAATATTTTGACTTTTAATTTAAATTGTTGTTACATTTAAAATGTGTTCTACTAACATTTCATAATAACCTCTAAAATTATCGAGGTTGGTTTGAAAGTCATCCTGTATACTAGTTAAACTAAATTGTTATGAAAGAAACACTTGTAATTTTCCACGAATTTACCATTAAAACCTACTGTGCTCAACCCGCCTGCCCAGCGTGTGTGAGTATGGGCATTTCTTCCAGGAGGACCACCAAGAGTGATGAAATCTTGGAAAATCCAGCACTGGACGGAACAGGCTGATGGATGGATAGGTAGATGCCCAACCGTTAGCTATAAATAGCATTATCAAGGGGGTTAACTTAAAATTGAAACTTAATACATTTTATTACACAAATTCGTAGAAAATTAAGTGCTTTTTTTGTTTTCATAAATATTATATGATAATTTCCAGCAAATGGAACTTAAATTAACCTTTACTCATATTCCAAAACCCTAATCCCCCCGACCCCGCAAACATCTTGAGCAAAATAGCGGCGAATGGATGAAAGTTGACACATGAATTTCGCCAACTACGGATCAAGTTATTATGGAGTTTGATCTCTGGTTTCTATTCACCAAAAACAGATAAAAAAATAACTTCCAAAATAACCTTCAATGGGTATTGAACTATTTACGGATTGTAACGTCATTTCAAGTGCGAGCGTATCCTTAGCTTAGCGGGATTCGATAGTATATCTATGTAGGTATGTTTATGGCACTCGGTTGGCAACTGATTTTACGATACAGAGTCAGGGGGCTGGTTAACTTTAGTTTTAACCGAACCGTTCCAGAACTTCAACCAGCGCCTCTCTCGGTCGTGTCTCTCTCTGCTCGGGGAGGTGGCGCGGCGACAGCCTGGCTCTCCCTCGTCCCGCACGCCCCCGCGCCGCATCGGAGCCTCTTCCCCCTCCACGCCCACATCGAGAAGGTAACTAAAAAATCCTTTTTGTCTGCAAATACTTACTTTATACTTTACAGGTAGAAAGATCAATGGGCCGTTAATAAATCACGTGACGTAAATTTTACCCCCACTTTCTGGTGTTCCCTCTACCATATCACGTGACATTTTTCCGTAAACAATTTGAAAGGGTCCTTTCAGTCAACCATCACCATTCATTTGTTTCATTAAAAGTTTTTTTTTATTTCGTTCATTTTTCATCTCTCTCTACCTACGTGCGTGACACTTGACAACACCCCCTTCCCTTTATTAGCGTCACGTGATTTATGGACGGCCCCAATGAGAGAGAAATTCTTTCTTGATTTTTCTATCTTTTTCCGAAATGCATTATCTATTTCGTATAGATAATACGAGTATATGGTACTGTAGGTATGGGATCCATCAACACGTTTTTTCTTATGTTTTAATACTTAATATGATTAACTTTTTTGACTGTGAAACTCCGTGAATGAGTCACAGGTCGATCTTTCGATGAGATTATGACTCATCATCATCAGGACCCTCCGAGAGTACAGGCGTGCGCAGCGTTCAGTTGAGTGATGTGATGAGTTATAATCTCATCGAAAACTTGACCTATGCCTCCTTACACAGTTAAATTTATTTTTATTTATTTTAATTAATTAGTTAAATTGTTTGTTTATTTTAGTTATTTAGTGTTATTGCAATGTAAAGCTGGGATATTAATGAGAATTATACTTTCATCGGATCGTTTTAGGAATTCGAAACTAAAGAAATTTTATTAACAAACATGATACACACGCATTCTCAGTAGTTGTCTCACACGGCGCGGGAGTTATCCTACCATTCTATTTTTACTATGCTGCAGCTCGCGGCACGAAAGTCTAGCGGTACAGTCGGTGAGCCAATCAGCGCTTACGCATGAGTACGTACGCCCGCCCCGCGCCCCGCTACCTCCGCCACGACACCTTATTTTTGACTTCTACGCATTAACAGTCACCGCTAGACTTTCATGCCAGCAGGATGTAGGTATTCGTATGCTGTACTTACCAATAATAATAAATTGTGTTTGTAATGTAGTTTTTGTCCTTGTTCTAGGACCCACATCGCGAGTTCCGCTGTTGAACAGGAGTTTACAGAAGAATGGCAATGGTGAAATATCTGGACTTAATAAATTATTGGCATTTAATGTATTAGACTTAGCTGTTTTAAGATAAATCGATTATGATTACTTTTCCTTAAATCTTGTTTTATTCATGACCTGGTGGATGCATTTGAAAGAGACGAAGGTGTGTCGGAATCGTATCAGATAAAGATCTGTAGTTTTTGCTTACACTACAAATACAAATAGGCGTGAAATACCGGTTGAAAATGAAACCTCTAGCTATGACAAGGGAAACTGTTCTATGTTCGAAATAAAAAATATATGTTTTGTTACTTTTGTCATGATTCATATATTTTTTTAAAGATATCGACCGCCATTGAAGCACTAATACTCCGGTAACAGAGACAAAACCTATGTGTATATAGCCTATGTGCATTATTTACCGCCGGGAACATGTACGGTATATTGTCAGTCACATGGTGCATCGCGTAGGTTTGCCATTTTTAGTAAATTTGATTTAAAAAAAAACCTTTTTTGCGGTTTTGTATTCTACTAGGGATTCTTAACCATAGAGTTCAATAAAGCTAGTGACTTAATTTTCAACCTGTATAAAGATTAAGGTTGTTGATATAATGTATGTTTTTTTCTCTAAACTATGAAATTGCAAAAAAATACAAAGTTATTTGGTAGATTTAAAACTTTATTTATTTTTAAAATGCTATCACACAGCCAGAACATAATCGTTATTATTTTCTCGTTAAACATAAATCGATTGAATCTAAGGTAAGTCGCTGATATAGTACTGGAAAGTTGCGACTGTATGTTATACATTTTCTTCTAAGGGATTATTCTGGATCATAGGCATAGCTGCACACACGACATACATGTTGCCAATAATATTGAACAATTCTAATTTTCCTATTAAAATACCGGTTTAATGTTCGAAAACATATATATGACAATTGCCAATAATACTATGTGTGCGGCTAGGCTTTATTGTACATAGATCACATTCTAAATAAAATAAAATCTTACCTTTTTTGTCACTTTTCAGTAAGAATAAATAAAACCTTAGAAGAGATATACAATCAAAATGATATCCGGTAGACATAATAACGATAATATATTTCTACAAAAAAAAAACTTAGCAGTTAAATATTTGCACTGTCGCCTAATGTTACAAAGATACATTTTATTTATTGGGCGTCAATGTTATACAGGCGGACTCACGACCTTAAGCGCCGCCTATACAGACGTGGCCCGCGGTGGCGGACTGTTTTAATGGCGTGTTTACGGGACCCAGTGACGACTCCAAAAATGGCGCAAAAAACCGGTTCATCGGTGTAGCAGATTTTATTTTAATTTTACACTTATTTTGGCGATGGTGTAAACGTCTAAACAATGTGAAAGTCGTAGGTTAAGTACGATACGACTGTCAGGCCGTCCGCCGCTACCGTCTTCTGTGTACGTATGGGGACAGTTGTTTGCGGTAGCAGCAGCATTCGTGACCGCCACCGCAGGCGTACCAGCCGCCTCCGTCCAGGCGACGACAGATCTTATTGATCTAACTTCATAAATTTTTTCATGAGTGCGTATAAATTAGAATTGATTTCCTTGTATGAAACCGTTCCGTAGTAACACAACACAGTTAGAAAGAAATTGATACGTTTTCATTGTCGAAACGACACATCGCTCGTAGTTTGTGAACCACGTTATGCAGAATAAAGTAAATATTTATTTATTTACTTTATTTTCTCAAATTTATATAACTATTCCCAGGTACAAAATTTCTTCACTCATTCATTCTATTGTAATCTATACACCATACTGTCTCCCATTGCAGCCGTGGCAGATATATTTAGAGCATCATATATGTAGGTATGTAAAAAAAATGACATTAATAACTAAATTAATTTTAATATTGATTAAAATTACCATGAACCCATTTAATATTGATTAAAGTTAATATTAATACTCCCGTAATATTATCCCAATACAGCAACGGCCTGTAGGGCCTCACGTCGCCAGTAAAGTAAAGCAAAAACCACGTCACCAGTCAAAGCAAAGATTTTTCATAAAAACAATACCACCACCAAAGAAAACTGCATTTAAAATTAATGTATTCAAAACATTGCCACTGGGTGACGTTATCATTAAGTATATGCAGGTATAAAACAATGATTTCTTCAATTATTATTAACTTTGGTTTGAAAAAACAATTTATTTACTTGTATTAAATTATATTATTGTATCTTTGAGTAATTAAAGCCGACCACATTCAAGTGGTCGAAATATATTTTAACTTGTTATTAATTTATACAGGTTATTCATTTGATAATCTTTTTTCTTTAAACAGGGGTCTTTCTATCGTTGCACTTTGTGCCAGGAATCGCAAAAAAACAATCAGTTGTTCCATAGAAAAGAAATACCTACTCAACCAAAATGTATGAATTAACACAAAATCATTGCGGTATAAAAACACAGAATAAAAGTCAATCTGCCCATCGATTAAGTATCTTTGTGTCGGTTGCCAACTGGTTGCCAAACATTGAAAACATAGATATACTATCGAATTCTGATTATCCAAGGATAAGTTTGTACTTAAAGTGACGTCACAGTTCGCGAACAGTTCAATACACACTGAAGGCAATTTTGAAATTTCAGCTTTATCTAAGATTTTCGTGTTCCTCAACCAGTTGGCAACCGATACAATGTTACATTACGTGAGGGGCTCAGAGGTGCAATTGTGTACGCCAATCGTGTTCAAATTCGATTGTCATATGGCTATTCGGCTAAGCAAATAAGCCCGTTTAACAATTGAAATCGTACGTTTTTGGTTGTCAACAACAAAACAAGACAATTGTATTTATTTGACAGCTAAAAATGTACGATTTCAATTGAGGCGTTTTTTACAAAAACAACCAATGTCCAATTTTGCAAGTTTTAACATTTTCATTGCAGGCAATACTCTGAAAGGAGATCTTTCGAATTATAAAGTTGGTTTTAACAAAAACGGTTCCCACCTAGAGTTATTCAAGGTAGAAAATTGACTCTGCATAACATTCAGTACATCCATGAAGACTTATTTGATTTATCCTGTAAAGTTTTTATTTTGGACATTGGTTATTTTTGTAAATAACGCCTCAATTGTCAAATGGGCTAATCTGCTTAGCCGAATAGCCATATGACAATCAATGTGACTTACACAATTGCACCTCCGAACCGGGATACGAACCCAGGACGCTCCTCACATCTACGTAGATTTACTTCTGCATTTCTACAACGCAAAGATATAAATGTTAATTTATATAATCCTTGCGATGGATAAATCGCCAAGTGTTTCAAATATAGTTTATTTCTATCATAGTTTCAAAATACAAAACAGGAGATTTTTATTTCACGATTTCAGTGTTGGCCCCATGTAAAAGTTGTTCATAATAATGGGTAGATCACCCCGTTTTAAAGAAAAATGTTTTCATCTTAGCACCGTGTAGGGAAGTATTTAATTCAACTCAAAAGACAAGAAGTCAAATTAATTAATTTATTTAACGTGCAATTACGATTATAGGACTTAATTCTAGTTCATTATTTTATCACACAAGAATAAAGAACCATCACCGAAAAAAAATACCACCAAATTTTTAGGCCTCAAACGTGGCAGATCCCCTATGGAGGTGTGGGCGGGTTAATCAGTTAGTTGATATTTAATTTTAATAATAATTAATTTATATTAATACTAATATAGGTGGTAGAGCTGATGCCGGGCTCGACTGTGGAGGTACCACCATCTTACTCGCAAATCCTCCCGAAGTTATTCGGGGGAGAGTAAGAGAACAGCTCTCAGGCAAAACCAGGCGGCCCACCATTGCCTGGGACCGATGGATGGCGGTATATCCATACCCAATTGCCGGGCCATTAATAAAACAGACTGGTGACGGGCAGCGGCGTCACTAGTGCAAGGGTTTCGGCACCGCGCTCACCAACCCGCCTGCCCAGCGTGTGTGAGTATGGGTAATTCTTCCAGGAGGACCACCAAGAGTGGCGAAATCCTGGAAAGGCCTATGTCCAGCAGTGGACGAAACAGGCTGATGGATGGACTTATTTGCTCTTGCAACTCGCTCAGTTCAACCCCGCATAACAACGAGAGATCTCTGCTAAGTTTGAGGCCTATTAAAGGCGAGTTCTAATATTGATGGTTCTTGGTGGAATATCATATTCAATAAATTATACACAAATTCTTGTACTTTTTATTCCACACATATTTATTTTTATTATGACTTAGGCTACCGGTTTCGTATTACATATCATCGGGCCAACAAATGAAATTAATGGCTATCATTTAAATGGTCAGCAAATTAAAAAAGTTTTGGTCAGCTCCAAAATATATTTTGTCAGCAAACAAAGTGAGTTGAGCTGCTTCTAGTGATCGGCAAAAATAACTAAATTGATCAGCAAGTAATGTGATATTGGGCAACATTAAAATTGATGTCATATTGGTAATTAAATATATCTGTAGCATGTATGTTTGTGCCTCTTGTATACTGTTATGTTTGTGACTGTGTTTCCTGAATAAAAATAAATAAATAAGTAATAGAGCAGCAAATCGTGATACGGATTTTATTAAATTTACTAATTTTACTAATTAATTTTATTTCTACAGCAACAAGAGTGTGCAATTATGGACTCTACCTACTATTTGAAAATAAAACTAGTAAAAACCAATAACATAATTTTTCCATTTTTTAATCGAAATGGCGTATTATTTATTAGTATTGTGTACTAAGGCAAAAACTACCATTTTTAGAATTATTGTTTGCCTATCTGTCTGTCTGTCTGTATGTATGTTCCGTTTTAACTCGAGAACCACTGAACGGATTTGGATGCGGTTTTTTCATTTATTTTATCACCGTAGTAACCCTGATCAACATATTATAGGCTATAAGAGGTGTTCATAAAATTACGTGAAAGCCAAAAACGGGGCAGAGATTGAATAAAAGCGGGCGAAGCCGCGGGCAGAGGCTAGTTTTTAATAAAGATATGAGTCAAAGAGGTCACAAAATTATAATAAATTAAATAATTTATTGTCAAACATCGAAAATAATTGTAAACACTGTTAAACACGTTATTCTCAATGCACCAATTCGTCCAATGACAATGGTCATGAATACGCAATAATTGGCAGCTCGTGTTGCGAAACTCCGCTCACTTTAACCGATCATTGCCGCTTTTTCAATAAAATTCCGCTAATTTTAAATTTAGAAATTCTAGCTCATATAATATTATTTTTATGCTGATCGATTGTATAATCCTGCTGACCAAATAATAATTTTGTATTAGGACTATTTATTTAGCAGACATATCAAGGTGACCAAATATCTACTTATCTTCTGATAATCCTTGATTTAGTTGCTGACCAGGTATTGCTGGTGGTTTTTTTACGGCCGACAAAAACATATTGTGCCGTCAAAATAACTTTTCAGGAGATTTTTCTTGCTGACCGAATAATTACTTGACATTATTAAGTTTAATAACGATTTAAACTATAGAAAGAAAATGAAAATAAATTTTTGTGGATTAAGTGCTAGAATTTGTGTATAATGTATTGTTGATGCAAGTTCTAAATTTACCTAAAACAAAACCAAAACCAAAAATCAGGCCACTCACCTCGTTCAACAACGCTGGCCAAGCCAAAGATAAAATTTTAAACAAGTTTAATAGAGCATCGCAAGATCTCACAGATGGGCAGCTTATCTAAGGCGGAACGTTTCGAGCTCGGTGCAAAATGCACAAGTTATGATTGGTTTTCTTATTATTTAATGAAAAGTACAAAAAAAATGTGATTTATGTCATTTCGCGACCATAGTTTAATGTCAATTAGGCTTATCTACCAAAACTTTGTAATTTTATGCATTGCGTTGTAAATGAATATCCACACCAATTTAAAACACGCTTTTAAGTTTGTATGGACATTGACGCTAACTATAATCCATAAAATGACGCAATTCTGCTAAAAACCCCTGATAATTTTTAAGCAATAGTCGCAAAATAAGATGAAACTATTTTATTTCACACATTTTATTCAAAAATGAGACAAACAATCATAAGTTATGCATTTTGCACTGAGCTCGAAACGTTCCCCCTTAAGATAACAAGTTACAAAATAATACTACGCCTTGGTGCTCTCATGTTATGCCTTTTAGAAATAAATCGAAGACTTTTGCTGTGCTGCTTAGGTAAGTTTCATGTGTCAAATGAATATTTAAAAAAACGGATGTATTGTGACCAAAAAAAAAACCTGGCAGCTTCCTACAAAATGGTGGGTATGCCAAAAATAATAGGGGTCTCACAGTTGGGCAGCTAAGACGACAATCTGGTGCGAGGGTCGGCGTCCCGCAGCGCCGGTCACCCGTAGGCCACCTCCTCGACGATGGTCTCCCAGGAGTCGGTGGTCTCCGTCTCCCAGCTCGCTGACTCCTCCTCGCCCTCATCTTCCTCTTCGTAGAACAGCAGCTGGAGGAAGTATTATAATTCGCTGTCACGGACGAATCTGAAGGTTTTGATACAAAGTTGTCTATACCAAAATTTTACATTTCAGCTAGATAGTCACTTTTTAAATGCCTGTATTAAATTATATAGGCCTCAAATTTTAGTCTATAATGAAAGACAACGTAGAAAAATTGTATGATTTCTTTTTCCTAAAACGGTGGCTTGCCTACGCGCCTTAATAACTAAAATCCAAATGACTGCATGGAACTCCAACAGCGTGAGTTTATCATCGAACTGTCTTCAATCGTGTTCCAGCGTGACGTCATGAAAAGCCGTACCGGGAAGGAGCTACAAGCAAATTTGGAGTGTATCTTATTGAAATAGAAACAATAATGAATTGACACACTATATGAAATGATTAAAAAAGCCATAAATTTACACAGTTAATTACAAAACAGGATTTTGTAAGAAAAACATCAAGTTTTTGTGCCGTATTTTTCAGTTACTGTCAAATTTCTCAAAATAACTTCCCCGTTATTCAAAATTATTATTGCTTATTTTAAATTAACACATCTTTACCCGTAAAATAAAAAAAATTGTAAACCTTCTATCTTCAAAATAACTCTTGCAATGAGTGAACAAAACAAGTCGTTCCGAGCGCAACGACAATCATTTTTCTTACAAAATCCTGTTTTGTAATTAACTGTGTAAATTTATGGCATATGTAATCATTTTATAATGTGTGTCAATTATTCTTTATCATTATTGTTTTCGTTTCAACAAGATTCACTCCGTATTTCAACAAGATTCACTCCGTATTTCAAAAGATACGATTATTTTTTAAATAAGCTCTAGTTTCACCCCTTTTCGGATGTGCACTCTTACGAGGGACACACTGTATATGAATTAGACTACTCTTTACTGAAAATTAAAAAGTACAGAATGAAAAAATCAAAATTATCAATTATTTATTGATTTGTATTTCGCAAACAATACGTTTGATCTAATGGTATGAATATATATACATGTATCTCTGTACTAAAACGGTATTTTTTATTTCTTGTCCTAGCTCGAAGACGTTTGTTCTAAATGGCCGAGCTTCCGTTTTTTACGTTTTTGACGATTTTTTCCAGGCGACTTAATGTGAACGCTTTTTTCTGATATGCCTGCAGAAGTAAGTGAATAGCAAATTATTATTTGCCCATAAAATTGGCTTTATGTTTAAAGCTGGTGTCCCTATTTTACTAACCCGTCATGGCACTGACACGAGATCGAACCTGATCGAGAGTAATCACGGTGCATTGTTTGCATTTTCTCTTTCACAAAAGGCGTACTTTCAACAAAATCTCTTTTGCACTATTGTTCAACGGCTTTGGCAATAATAATACATAATTAATCAAACAATTTTGATAAATCTCACTGACAACAAAATGACAGCAAAAGCTTGACAAGCAGTGATGCCAACATGAATCCAGGGGACAAGTTATGATGAATGGTCTGTACTTCGAATAAAACTTTGATTTTAACACTTTACATTCTTTTATTTTATTTATTTGATACTTTTGATGCCCACTACCGATGAGATCTGAGGGTACCTAGTTATGAAAACACGTGGTTTGTCTTTCGCTATGCATGCTTTTGTGTAATTCAAACGATTCGTTTTGGTATTGAGTGTGTTAAATAATGCATTTTGGGCATCGAAAGTGTGAAAACGTCCCGTATTGGTTCCTGAAAGTTATGGCAACCCTACCTATCGCCGTACTTTGGGCACAATTACACTCTTTTTAGGGCATGCACGTTTCCCCACGATGTTTTCGTTCACCGTCCAAAAAGTGGTAAGTATTAGGTAATTTTTGGGCCATTAATCCGCTTTCTTGTGACATACCTCATGTTCGGTGAGCGGCCTCGTGGTCCGCACTCTGATCTGGAAGCACCAGGCGTGTCCGAGCAGCGCCACGGTGCCGCTCAGCAGCAGCGGCATACTGAACCGGCAGCGCCACGCCAGCCCCATCAGGAACATGAACAGGCTCTTCTTTGTGCCCGTCATCATCGAGCATCTGCAACGGGAGAAGAGTTGTCAGTTTACATCATTTTTGTTAAGGGGTCTATCTCAAAAACTGAACTAAATTAAGAATTTTATTATGTGCCATATACTGTATTTAAACAACAAATACTAAAAACGACGATTTTTAATACAGGTTTATTGTTACCATGGATTTATTTCTAAATTGTTACGTACCCGAATACTCATTTTTCTTACAAAATCCTGTTTTGTAATTAACTGTGTAAATGTATGGCTTTTTTAATCATTTGACATTGTGTGTCAATTATTCTTAATCATTATTGTTCTTGTTTCAACAACATATACTCCGTATTTCAAAAGATACGATTATTTTTTCAAACTGGGTCTACCATACGGAGCTAGAAAAAATAATTTCGTCAAAAAAAAAAAACTAAAAATGCCAGACTTATTTTTTTCATTCTTTTGTCGATAAAATAAGGTCTAGTTTCACCCCTTTTCGGATGTGCTCTTTTACGAGGGACACAGTAAAGCCAATTCTGAAGGCCTTAATTTTAGGTTTAGTGCTGTCAAAACTATTTTTTTTTCATTCCATAATAGATCTTTAGTGTTTACAACAGAAGCTATATTACTTTGGAAAAAAATAAGTTTTGACAGCACTAAAACTAAAATTAAAGCGTTCAGAATCGGCTTTACTGTATAGTTTTTAAGGTTCCATACCCGAATGGTGACAAACGGGACCCTATTACTAAGCCTCCACTGTATCTGTGTGTTAGACAGTCTATCACAGTCACAAGGGTCTACAGCTTTAGTCGTAATAGGTAGACAGTTGAAATGTTCACAGAATATATGTACCTATGTATGGCCTCTACCAATGCAAATAATAAAATTAAAAAAAAAAACAAAAACCATACATATTGCATTTTTTAACGTTATTTGTTTTAGCTCTATCTTAAAGACGGTATACATACAAGTTTTTATTTATTTATTTTTATTGGTCTGCCAACAGAAATTACACTTACAAAAGTATATAGATAAGACAAACACAACATGTACGAGTGTATTCCCAATTGTAGGCAAACACAGCATGCCTGTAGGACACTTAAATGCGCTCGAAGCGACCTAATAAAATCTAATTTAAAGAAATATATAGAAAGCTTTAAGTGAAAAATTAAACTAAAAATTGAGATTTTTTAAGAAACACATACTTAAACAAAACTAAAAATTAAAATAATGAAATTCTGTCGCAAAAAAAAACAATAATTTTTCAATCTTTAGATTAGAAATATCAGCTGTTCCATAGAAAAGTTAAATACCTACTCGACCAAAATGTATGAAAGAGCAGACTTTTTTCACGATTTCAGGATTGGTTTCATAGTAAAAGTTGTTGATATGGACGAGTACTATCACCAGTTTCCATTAACAAAATGACTTAAATTTCACGTTTTTTAGGGTGAAATTAAATCAACCGATCAAATTCATACTGGAGATTCGGTTTGTGATCAGGAACCAGGTTCAGTAATCCATTTGGCCAATTTCGAAAAATATATTTTTTTGCTCCCTTACTGGTTGGACTAGTTTAAAAGTACAATTCCTAGTGTAGGCAGTAAGGAAGGAAAAAATGTATTTTTCGAATTTCACCAAAAGGGTAATCATAATTAAAGCTTGTTTTTGATCACTAACCGAGTATCCAGTATGAATTTGGTCGGTCAATTTAATTTCATATTAAAATATTATAGACATGTATATTTTATGGTTGCATAGTTACCAGTAATGTGTAATGGTACGAAAACCTTTGTGCGCGAGTCCGACTCGCACTTGGGCAAGTTATTTCTCTTTGCGCTGAATCCGAATGAGTGTAACAAAAATAAAATTTACATAGCCAGATATACATACCTGTCCATCATGTAGGTAGTTCAAGCATCATCCAAGCACTACACCTAAAGGTCAAACCGCGGAGTTCAGATGTAATGGAGCGACGACGACGCGGCAAAATAGTCTATAGATATGAATTTGTATGAATTAATGTAGAGATTTACATCTGAACCATACCGCGCCAGCTGCACGTTCCTACAGCGACAGTCACGCTGCCTCTAGTCTCAAGTCCAGTGGCGGATTTCCCCTAAGGTCGAATGAGCCCGGGCCCGGGGCGACCACGGGGGCTATTATGTAACTCAGTATCGGTTGCTAGCTATAGTTGCTATTCACCAAAAACAGATAAAAAGTGAACTTCCAAAATAACCTTTAATGGGTATTGAACTATTTACGAATTGTGAAGTCATTTCAAGTGCGAACTTATCCTTAGACAAGCGGATATGTATGTTTTAGACACTTGGTTTGGCAACTCAGTTTAGTATTAGGGGCGGCTAATCTGCGCCCGCGGTCGGGGCAGTTGATGGAATACGGATTTTAGCGGCTATCTCTATTATCATTGCAGTAACCCTGGTCAACATAGATGCTATAAGGGTGTTGATAAAATAAAGCCTTAGCCAAAATCGGGGTAAAGATTAAATAAACGTCGGCGGAACCACGGATGAAAGGGTAGTGAAAAATAACATAATGGCAATGCCAATGTTCATACAACTTCACATTTCTACGCTGAAAGGTTGGGGGAAAGGGCGGCTGGTACTGAATTGCCTAGGGCGGCTAATAGGGCTAAATACGCCTCTGGGCAAATCCATATACCTAACTATATTTTGCCGCTTCGTTGCATCTCAGTTCCACCTAGTGCGGTCCAAGCTTAAACGCAAGTCAGAAACCTCTCCAGTCTCCACCTATTATAACCTTTAGCTGGACGAAATAGGGCCTGTTACAGCAAAACCGCGCCGTGTTCAGACTGTACAGTCAAAACATGGTAACCTTGACGACGGTATGGGTTAGATTTGTACGGCAACATTAACTTTCATTTGGCATCGCATTTGTCCTTATTCAGTCAGTATGCGGGACTATAAGCACCTAATGTTTTTAAAACACGACACATTAGAATGAGTTGCTAAGTATAATATCTGCAAAAGCGAGGTTTTGTTATCGTTGATTCGTCTACGTAATAGCCCCGTTACGTAAAATAAGACATTATGTATTAGTATGAGAGCTGCTGGAAATCAAAATAGAGTGACTTTAGGCAAGCTCAGCTTTGGCACAGTTGTAACTTTTAATTATCTGACCAAGAAAACCTAAGATGGGATAGTGCGTCCTTTCTCTGGGCAAACTTGCATGTAGTCTTTATGTGAGAGCCAAAACAAATAACATTAAAATAATGCAACTTTTTCGGGTATTTTTTGTATGGGGACTCTACTTAAATTTTGATTTATTATTTGTTGTGATAGAGGCTGTAGTAACACGTATTCTGTGAAAATTAAAAATGTCTACTTATTACGGTTGTCGCTGTAGACCCCTGTGACAGACAGCAAGTCATCTCAGATGGCGCTATGGTTAAGTAAGACGAGGTTTACTGTATGGGGTCTAAGGTTTAATTTTTTGGGTTCCATACCCAAAGGGGAACCAACGGGACCGGGACCCTATTACTAAGGTAAGGCTCCACTGTCCGTCTGTCACCAGGCTGTATCTCATAAACCGTGATAGTTAGACAGTTGAAATTTTCACAGATGATGTATTTCTGTTACCGTTATAACAAGAAATACTAAAACCGGCCAAGTGCGAGTCGGACCTGCGCACTCCCATACAACAGATATGGTTTTTTTGCCGTTTTTATAGATAATGCATGAACCGTGATAGTAAGACAGTTGAAATTTTCAAAGATAATGTATTTTTGTTGCCACTATAACAACAAATACTAAAACCGGCCAAGTGCGAGTCGGACCTGCGCACTCCCATACAACAGACGTGATTTTTTTGCCGGTTTTATAGATAATGGTACGGAACCCTTCGTGCGCGAGTCCAACTCGCACTTGGCCGGTTTTTTTAGTTTTATTTTTATTATTTTTCGTGAAAGAGGCCACAGTACCAAGTATTCTGTTAAAATTTCAATTTTCTACTTATTACGGTTGAATCTGTAGACCCCTGTGATAGACGGATAGACATACAGCGGAAGCTTAATGATAGGGTCCCGATTGCCACCCTTCGGGTACGGAACCCTAAAAACTACGATATGATGTAAAATTTAAATTCCTTTTAAAAGGAAAAGTCACATTTGTTTCGGACTAGCAGGTAGGTACTGAAAATTACCGAATCGGGATGGCTTCTTTTGTCATACATAAGTTAATAATGGTAAAACCTACATTCCATCAAATTATTAATTGCTACATTTAATATTGAGCTGGACAAATCGAGATAGCTCATTTACGTATTTGTTTAGAAGAATAAATAGATACTACAATCTGGTAAAAACTGCAATACCAAATTTTTATTTAAAAGATGCCGCTACTTTGGGCCCCTTAGCAAACAAAACACCCAGCAAATTGGGATAGCTCTTCCAGATGTTGTAGTCAAAATAATAAAAACTATGAACCGATGGAAAAGAAAAAAAAACAACTTTGGAACCAGCCAAAAGATTCGCTCACTCTGAGCAATTTTTGTTCAAATAACAAACAATTACAACTGTAAGGAAAATAGGCTTGCCTAAAGTTACTCCATTCTGATTTTCACCAACTCTCATACTATATGATGATCTTAAGCGAAGATCTTATCTGAAGTAACCATTCATGTAACAGCTGATAAAATTTAACTATTACATATGGACAAGCAATGATAAGATAATGATGAAATACTTTTAACCAAGGGCAGAGGGCAAATGTCATAGTAACAAATAGCAATATGAATGTAATTCATATTTGTCAAAGAAATTAGTAAGGTTTTGGTACAGGATTAAAATTGAAAAAAGAAACACGAATTTTGATCACAAGCATTTATTGATAAATATGAATTCCATTCATAGACCAGACCATTTATGAGTATTTTAACATTACAATATGACAGATACATGTATAAAGATTCTACATTACATGGGTAATTGTATGGAATGACAAGTTTACATAATAAGGAATGAATGATTAAGAATGCTAACAACATCACAAAGTTACAAAGAGATACATAAGGCTTATAATTATAATATATTATAAACACTAATTTAAAAAAACATGTAGAGAACAAATTATGTAACAACATGTCTTATCTCTTACTAAATAAGCTATCAACCACAAATATCTCATAATAGTTATTTTAATTAAGTCACTTTAAAAACGAAAATGATTTTTAAACAATAATCTCTTATTATGTATCTCTTTAAATCAGATCAATATAGATACTTGCTAAGATTTACTACAGGTATATTTTGGCAACTATCACAAAGTACACATTTCTACAGTAAGTAAGAAAGCTACATCAGTATGGAAGGCCGAAAGTTGATTTTGAAAATACGTAGGCAAGAGTTATTCGTCATCGAAATAGTCAACGTGTTCACCCGAAGTGAATTTACCACTTTGGAGGACTTTCATACATTTTTTCGCTGTTATTTCAGGAGTGAGCAGAGTACCTTGCTTTTTGAATGATGTGAACACGTCTTTAAGATTCTCATTTACTGCCTCCTCCAAAATAAAATCGATCAGAGCAGTTTCTACCGGCCCTGGGGCATAGTTCAATACCTTGATTTGCTTTTTCTCTTCCGCAAGGACACGGAAGTACATTTCCCGGGCTGCTTTGCCACTACAGTAGTAAGCCATGCCACTCATTGGCTTAATAGCACATAAAGATGTGATATTAATTATGACAATGCGATCTTCTACGTCTTGGAAAATTTTAAGGAATTGAGTATTCAGTGATATAACATTAAACACATTCAAATCATAGTACTGCCTGAGCTCATTCAGATTGTCCATCCTTTCTGTCTCGACACCCAGATTGCCAAGTGACCCCACATTATGAAAGATGAGGACCGACTCAAAGTCAGTCACCTTCTTGCCTTTCAAGGAGTTTTGGATGACATCGTTCAGTTCACCGACTGATGCTTTTGCTAGATCAATAGATTTTACAGAAACTTCAACATTATTGGATGAACAAAGGCTTGCAGTTTCAGCAAGTTTATCCCCTTTGCGTGCCAGGAGCAGCATTGAGGATTTAGGTCCAAAGAGTTTGGATACCTCAACGGCGAGTGCTCTACCGATGCCTTGGGAAGCTCCTGTCACCAAACAATACACCTGCCCTGACAGGTTGATACTAGAGGATGATGTTGCCATTTTTACTTACAAGTAACTTTCTAAAGATAATGATGTTATTCTTGGAGAAGTTTGTCAGCTTCAGTATCACCAATAACAGGGTCTAGGTCGCAGCCGTCTCTCATCAACCGCTCGATGCAATCAGCCCGGTATGCGGAGAGGTTCTCTACTACCTTGTTCTTTGAACGCACAGACTTCAGTTTTCTCTCTGCAACACAACAATAAAAATATGAAATATTTTGCCAATAGCTACAACTTTGCTTTGAAAGTGAACAATTATAAAACTACAAACAAGTAGGTACTTGATTTAAAAGTAATATTTATAATGAATTATAAACCTACAAAGTACTAGTAAAGAACGTGCGTAAACTACGGCGTCAACTTTCGTAATGAGAGACCGACACTGATTATATGTAACCAAATGAAAAGGTTTTCAAAGCACTCTAGAGTTTCACACGTGTTTGTGGTTTATTTCACAACAAAATAGACGTCGTAACTTGATAGGACTACCTTCACAATCTACAGGTCAAATAATCTACGCATTTTGGTCATGAACTTACCCAAAACTGCAAGGTACTCAGCTGAATCGGATAATTTCTCAAATGTAGCCTCGGGCCTGAAATTGTCTTCAAACTTAGGATCAGCTGCAGAAATTTCTACAGTTTTGTCACCCCAAGGATCCATGAAACTCTGAAATTTTTCTAATAGAAATCAAGTGACAAAAGGGTTTGTAGAAATTATGGATAGTATTAATGTTATTTTAGTTGTTACGAACACGTACTCGATGGCTAAACGCCGTATGATTAGGCAATGATAAAAGTTATCGTCTTTTCATAAGGTTTATTGGTGTATTCCTGTTTTATCGAATTTTACGGTATGGGTACAGTACAGAATTCTATAAAAATCGAGAAAAACATGACATTTTAAATGACATTTGTGATATGTATGTAGCTGAACCACAGATTATTACAGCGTAACGTTCCGAATGGCGATAACAGTGCTAAAGCTACCATCAAACTACTCACGCCCATCAAGTCATTCCGAATGGGAAATTGCGTCCATCACAGCTTAGACGTATGATTCATTCGGAACTCTTTTGATGCGACGTGGATGATGACACTTGTCAGTAACAGAAAAATTAACCTTTAACCACAATTTGATTGATTTGATTAATATGGATTACATGAATACCAACAAAGGGTTTCAACGTTGTTGTGCAAGAGTTATTTGGGCAATCATTACGTGTTGGTTTGTTCTTTCATAAAAAACTCTTTTTTTGGGCTCGTAATTATTTAGTACTATGAACTTAGGTCCACGAAGCGAACTGCAATCTCTGATTCATGGTTTAATATTAAGCTCTTAAACTAAGAATAACCTATCTTTGAAATTGCCGCCGGCCGACTGTCACTTTGGATAGATCACTCACAGAGGTATCGCTCAGAAGCATGGGTGATGATAGCACGACATGGTGGCCTTAATGATGTCATTCATGACGTCGTAACAACCATTTTGAGGCTTTCATTATCGGGCTAACGGTGACTCAGAATGACGATAGACGCGATGTGATCGATTATGTTTTGACACGGAACGTGCTGTATATATAAACCATAGACCAGTATATATGCTAAGTCTATGATATAAACTAGGGTTTCATTTCAAGGTTGCGTTCCAAATCACTTTTCAAGAATAAAATATTGCTCGCTGTCAGACAAAAGTAGCTCGATGCTGGTTCCAAAACATCTACTTTTAGGTTTTGGAACCAGCATCGAGCTACTTTTCTCCGACAGCGAGCAATATTTTAATCTTGAAAAAGTGATTTGGAACGCTACCCAAAACGAGCGAATTTTACTCTGAGTGATGCGAATTTCACCCTTTGAATATTTACTACAGGAAGCGGTTTACGCGTATTTTTACATACAATCACAGTTTGTCATTTTTGGCAGGGGACGAGGTAAACCCATACATAACCAAAACATGCTACAACAAACGCATACACATGCGATTCGCACACCTGCAACAGAACTTACATAAATACGTACCTAGGTACCGTGTTTGAATGTGTGCGGAAAGCGTATAAATATCGATAAATACAACAACTGCCACCACTTTATTAGAATTTGCGTAGGTAGACAAATGTATACCTGAAACCAAATCATGTTTTATAGTCCATACTGAAAACGTTTATTATTTTATTTATGTTCCAGTTTAATTTTGTACTTTTCAAAATTCTTGTACCATCTAGATATCATCAAAATGTAGTCACCAAAAATTAAAGACTAGTTGCCCATAAATAATTATGTATTATCATCGGAATATATTGTCAAATATCAAATAAAAGGTCAAAATTTATTGTAATCTCAAACAGACGTTGCATTTTATATACCGGGTGTAAATAGACTGCTATCATTAAATGAAACCACATATTCTACCGATCATCCTGCACCACTTTTCCCAAGAAATATCCCCGCGCTAACCATTATTTTGGGAAATAATGGAGTTCCAGGCGAAAATTGTAAGAAAGGTAAAAATTTGCTGAAAATGTTTACTTGTGCTGTTAAATGGTGTGGAAAAATCAGTAGCCAACGCAACACTAATACGAATACATTCATATTTCATAGGAAGTCACCTAAATATTTAATACAAAGATTATTACAAAATCATCATGGTTCAACATAAGCTGGTCATCTTTTAATTTAAGCTTGGGCATCCCGTTGATGTTTTTCAATATTTCTCGTACCCTCTTGTATTCTGTAGTATTACTGTCTCGTTTCTTTTGTGCGGTCGTATAAGGATAGATGAATTTATTGACCACTTAAGTATATCGATACTTATTGATGTATGTAGATTATTTAAGGTATATATCTAAGCCTTTAAAGGAAGTTAAACAAAGAAATTTAAACTTTTTGTGTTTTCATTTCACAATTCGTGTCAATTAAAAATTAATGATCTCTTTCTTTTTCTTATGTATTTTATTGGATTCTTATGAGCAACTTATCATGCATAAAAGATAATATACATACATTATCACAGGATTACACGTACCACGGTTCCTCATACCTCGGCTAGTTGACAGAATTATTTGTATGTATGATATTGAATATTAGCCGTCTTTTGGCTATCTTGTCTATGATTAGCAGTGATGGACTTTTATTCCACCAATACACGTCGTATGTTAGTGCTGAAATAAAAGGAGTGAAACTTTTTAAGTTAGTACCGATCATAGAGAAAATAACATAAAATAAAAATGAAATGCTTAAATAACTACATAGTTATAAAAAGTTGCTGATAAAAAAACATCGATGTCAAATGTAGTTAGTCAACGCATCACTACTAAATAACAAATTCGGAAGTGTGACTTGTGTGTGCTTATTTAAATATATAATTTAGATATACCTATGCATTTCCCATAAAATAGTTATTTTAAGAAGTAGGATTAGGCACTGTGTTTCTCAACTCGTAAGCCCTACGCAGCAAGAAGACCTCCATCCATCCATCAGCCTGTTTCGTCCACTGCTGGACATAGGCCTTTCCAGGATTACAGCACTTTTGGTGGTCCTCCTGGAAGAAATGCCCATACTAACACACGCTGGGCAGGCGGGTTGGTGAGCGTGGTGCCGAAACCCTTGCACCAGTGACCCCGCTCCCCGTCACCAGTCTGATTTATATAAGGCCCGGCAATTGGGGATGGATATACCGCCATCCATCGGTCCCTGGCAATGGTGGGCCGCCTGGTTTTTTTGCCTGAGAGCTGTCCTCTTACTCTCCCCCAAATAACTTCGGGAGGATTTCCGAGTAAGATGGTGGTACCTCCACAGTCGAGTTTGGCATTAGCTCTACCACCTAAAGAAGACCCACTCACAGCTAATTAATAATAATAAATAAGCACACTTACATCAAATTGATCTTCACACACATATTTTGTGCTTTTAGGACCAATTAAATCTCGCCTCATTAGTTTACACCAATTTTTCTTTGGGGAAAATACTTTGTTTGGGATTATAAAGCACAAGCTTTCACAATGTGGAACAGTATTTGTAGGCACATTTCTCATCATTCACAGCAATTTAGTTTCCAAAAATTAACAAAAATCGCGACAAAAGCGACGCAAAGTAACCGAATGCCTATGAACTTTATGAATGCGAACTGCAAAGTAAGTAGCGTGACGTCACCCGCTGGTCCGTCGCAAACGGAACGAAATTAATTTTTGAGCGCCACTTTGAAGTCCCGTAACTTTTTCAAATATAGAGATATGTCAGTGCTTTCTTTTACAATTTTGTTTCATTATACTTAAATTTATATATTTAGTCCATAAAAACATTGTGGAAACTAGTTCATTCTTCAAGAATGTTCAATTTGTTTAATAAGTCTACATTTTATTTTGTGTATTTCACAGAAAAAGCGTTCTAGGTGGTCCTGGCCACCTACCGAGTCTCAAGTATGAATTGGGCTATATAAACGAAAATCACATTAGATAATTTAACTGTATCTATAATATTTACGTGCACAGATATATGCAGTGTTGGTGATGCAAAGTGAACCAATTTTCTTCTTTCTTTTAGTTAATTATTTTGGAAATTAGGACTCCAAAATTACAGGTACATATAGAGAAATAAATAATATAAATACATGACACTGACCCAGCGTTTTCCCTACGAGGCTACGCGGTGGCCATCTTTGAGCAGTGTTAAAAATTCGCGAGACTATTGTTGCCGTAGTTTTTAAGTTGAGTCGGTCCTCATCTTTCACAATGTGGGGTCACTTGGCAATCTAGGTGTCGAGACAGAAATAACGTGAAAGCCACGAAGAAAATTCCGGAATTTGTTCCCACTTTATCAAATAACTTTATTGAAAAGTTAGACATGCTGTCCAGATGGATGGGCCAAGTAAAATAAAAACGAAGAAAAAAGCACTCTATTTAGGATTTGACGACAAAAACGTACTTTTACCTCTACTTTCGGGAAATTTCCAAATTATCGAAAGAAAAACCTCAATGATTAAGTCGAGTTCAGAACAGAAAATCATTCCACTTGAACAAACTAGACGATTCGGTACTAGTAAGTATTATGTTTCTTTGTATACCAACTTACCCATTCATATATACATCTGAAAACTTAAAATCCAGACCTTGTTTTGAAAGTAATAGATTATTACATTTTATTGTATAGTTTAATAATTCCACAACGGAGGCCGTCTTTCATGTCCTATCTACATATACCTTACTGATCTTTTCTCCTAAATGTAGACTAAATCCGGGAAATTCCCTGAATATCAATGTTGTATGTATGACTGTACTTTTTTTCTCCTTTTCTAAACCGCAATGATACAATAAAGCCGTTTTGACAGCAGTAAAATTATTAAATAATTTGTGAAAATTTATTTGCTTTTAAGGATTTTCTAGTAAATTTGATCAGAAATAAATTTCGTAACCTTTTTCCTATGTTTACTTTTGATGAAACAAAACGAAAGTTATCGAAAGTTTTGCAAGAATTTTCATACCCCTTCCGAATTTCTTTCACCATAATAAAGACAATTCTAATAGACCGAAAAAAAACTTTTTTTTTCTTTCATCGCGTCTATGAGAAAAGTTTTATTTTCTCCTATTTTTTGCTATTTCAATGTCATTTCCGTCGTTATTTGGACGGACAACATGCATCGAGTTGCTTAATATAAATAAGGTATGCAACTATGCATGCACCATAAACAATAATTTAATATTGAAACTTTATTGGCTTTCGCTATATCCATAGCTGAATAGATTTCCGTGTAGCCACGCTCCTTTCATTTATTTTACAAACTAGCCTTTTCCCGCAGCTTCACCCACATATAAACGGATAAGCAATTTGCATAAGCAATCTTTTCCCGCTTTTGGCTTGGGCGTTATTTTATGAACCCCCTTATAGCCTATCCTATACGAGTATGTTGACCAAGCTCCCTACGACGATAATTTTAAAAAACTGCATTCAGGTAGCGTTGCCATCTCTAAAAATGAGGAAGCCGGACTTAGCCGACTTTTGGGTCCCAAGGCCAGACGCTTAAAAATTCAAAAGTTTTAATCAGTGCTGCTGACATATTTTCTTTGTCAGAAACCTGCCTTAAAAGCTTCTTTGATAATTTCGTTACAGTTTCTTTAATAATTTCGTAAAAAAAGTTATTACACGTTAAATGTCTTATATCAAATTCCACAAATACCTAACGTTTTTGCAATACTTTCAGGGTTTAACCTGTTTCTTTGTTTTATCAATTGTTGTCCTATTATATTACTCTTTTAACATTGGCATTATGGCCCGGTATTGCAAAATAATACTCGCAAAAAGCAAGGAACTCCGTGTGCCAATATATTATATGTTACTCAGCGACTTAAAATATGGGACGGTCACATTGTGACCCATTTTTGCGGGGATGATACCCATCACGGCCGTATGTTGCGTGAAAAGTAAGAAAATGATAATCCGGACGCATGGCAAAGCATTCAAGTAGTTTGGGCTTCAGTAAAATTCTAATAAAACACTTCAATTGAAAATACATATTTGTATTCAATGTTAAGACATGAGTCATGACTTTTTTACTATTTTATTATTAGTAAGTATATATAAAACAGGTTGACATTCTCGACGTAGCCATAGCCTAATAGATACCATCTAGTAAAATGAGCGTGCATCTGAGGTGCGTATTGCTATGTTTAAGCATCAGATTGGCTTCAGCAACAACCAATAATGGAGTCCTGATGCTGTACAGACCTCGTGACATCAGCCTGATCTGCTCCAGGTCCCAGGACTTACGATATGATCTCTCCTACGGAATGGGCATGTCTGACACTATCACTTTGGTAATATTATATCTACTAAGACAAATCCATAACAACTCCGAAAACAAGTAAAATAATTTAATTAAAACAATTACAATGTATGTATATTGTTTGTAAATATACAGAGTGTAAATGCAAAGTCAGGAATCCCTTTAGGGTATGAAAGTATACACGATTCTGATGTCATTACGAGAAAAAAAAAACAAACTTTGATTTTCCTCAAAAAATTCCATAATTTTTCTAAGGTATGGCTACGCATCTCACCGGCCTCCCCACACACCTAATTGCACCCCGCAACCCGCACCCCTCAACCGAGTGGCCAGCGACCAGTGAGGGTGTCCACGCGATTAGTGTATTTTGAGTAAAGAAAATCGTCTTATTATGAGGTACTGGTACTTTATTTAGAGATCCCAGTATTTAAAATAATATCTTTACCGATCATACTAACACACCCTTAAAGGATTCTTGCCTTTGCTTTTACACCCGGTATTGTTTGTAAATATATATTTATAACTGTAGTGTGTATTGTAAATGTATGCCGGCTATTTACTTATTTGCCGACTTTTTTTTATAGGGTGACTGGTAATAAGATGCAATCCTTTGAAAGGTTTGTAAGAGAGAGCCTTATGCAAAAGTTAACCATTTCTGAGATATTTTGAATTTGAATTGAATTTTCTTCTAAAGTAAACTTAAAAAAATTATATTAAAAAAACCCAGCCATTATTTAACAATTTTTTTATTTGTGTCGCTTTGATAACATCCCAACCAATAATTGCGTACAGACTTTTTGTTTTAACCTAGCGTTTTTGTGTAAATCTTTTGCAATTTTTAAGAGTTTTCAATTGTTTTGGAGCACAGTGTCAAGGTTTACGTCAATAATGTGCATTTTAGGGCTATTATTTATTAGTTGGGATGTTATCAAAGCGAAACAAATAAAAAAATGTAAAATAGTGGCTGGTTTTTTTCAATATAATTTTCTTAAGTTTACTTTAGAAAAAAAGCTTAAATTCAAAATATCTCAGAACTGTTTCACTTTTGCATAAGGCATCCTATGGTCGAATCTACTGCAAGTGCTCTCTTCTACAACCCCTTCAAAGGATTGCATCTAATTTCCATTCACCCTGTATATTATTTATTAGATGCTTGTGATTGTTGGCACTTGGTGGAAATTAATACACATTGTGTTTATCTAACTCTTGTACCTATCCACAAATATGTGTGAAAGTTAAGTTTTTGGTTTAGGTTAATCTTTCGTCTGTAACGTCACCAAAATATGTTCTCAAGATTATCTCTTTATATTAAACTATATTATACATACATAGCATTACAGACAGATAAATACTACACATAATACAGACAAAAATTGTAATAAATTTTTTAACAAAAAAATAATAACCGACTTCAAATAATATAGCAGACATTCACTAAAAAGTTTAAAATAATTACAATGGTACTTTTGATCCTGGCCTCATCACCACATAACTCCTTAACGGATGACAGCAGATGACACGAGATCAGAAGGTCCCTTGTCTCCGTCGGTGCTCCATCTACTCTTGAACCACCCGGAGTAGTTCGCGATGACGGCAAGAGGCCCGACGTGTTAGGTATTTTTCGGTATCGTGACGCACTCACATAGGTGAAGTGATTTGCAGCGATATGTTACGACTAAACACAAATGTGTTTACATTTAGCATAGCATTTTCCCAATATTGTTTATGCTTTTTCCTTTCGCTACAAGCACTAAGGCGCGGTCAAATTGAAATAATAGTTTCGCGGAATCTGTGCACTTGCGACGAACGGCGACACAGGTTCCCCGTGCGAAGGCCGGGTGTCTGGGCTGGGCGCGCAAGTTTGGATGATTGAACAGCCTGGAAGCATGGGAGCCCGCTCGTACGTATGGGATGCAACGCAACCTGCGCGCCCTCTCATGTTTCCATGAGTAGTAGAGCTGCTGGTTCGACGGCGGCTGTTGCCGAGTTCTCCAAGGCAATAGGTTCAAGCTGCATGTTTACGCCCTTTGGGGTTGAGACAATAGGAACATGGGTTCCAGAAGTGCGACAACTAATCAAAAACCTCTCTGTCAAGCTGGTAGATACCAGCGGTGACCGGCACTCTGGCTCACTCTGGGCCAGCGTATGAGCCTTGCCAGAGAGGTGATTTAAAGGCAATCTTTTCTAATGATTATTCTATGTTCGTTTGTTTTTTTTAGGATCAAATGTTATTCTTATTCTATTTGTATAGGAAGTTAGTTAATTTAAGTTTTTAATCTTGTCAACCAATTAATTATAAATTAGATTTTGCCTGGCGGAAATTATGCCATAATTAATATGAACCGTTACTACGTAACGTTCACCTCAATTGACCCGGTCGTTCTTGTCACGCCAAACCCTAAAAACCCATTATCTTAATTTCTCAGGTTTTCCGAACACTAAACGAGGTAAATTACGGATGTTTCGTGGAAATTGTGACGGACCAGGATAAAGCCCTGTTGTGGGTTATAAAGTACCCCACTTCAGTGACAAGGAACTGCTTGTACAACCCGAATGCATTCACCATCACCTCCAAAGAATACTGCACCCCTATTTGTTCTACTATTGTGGATGGGAACTTGCAAGAACACTACGAAACCACCATGTTCTTTTCTTTAGCCCTCACTCATAGAGGGAGATTCCGGTTTGAAAGTAACAGCAGCATAAATACTGATTTGAATGTAAGTTATTATATTAGACGCCTCATTTGATTTATTACATAACTAAAATGACAGATCACGTGGTGTAACTTGACTGGCCGCGTAAATGCAAAGGCAGCTGCAACACAGACACCTGTAGTCTGTTCTGCATTATCTGGAAAATAGTTAGTCTGAACCCTGTTGCAACACAGCGTTCTGTAGTGCAGCCGCATTTGTTTGTTCATGGCATTGATGAACTACGAGTATCAATGGTTCATTGCAATAAAAATGCGGATACAACAAACATCCGTAGTTTTGTGCTGCATTTTCTGGCTAAGGATTTAAAGCAAAAGTCAAAAGCTTGTGTGTTATAGTTCTTCTTCTCTACACATGTCATATAAAATGCAACGTCTGCTTATCTGTCTGTTCATTCGTTCTTTTCTTCTTTAAACTGAACCATCGAATTTTTGAACCATACCCTGTACTCCGAATTTTGTAACTACTTGACTGAATCCTTTAAATTAAATCTTGGAATTTATTTTCATACTTTGACGAATCACTGAAGAACCTAGCTGAATAAACGATGATTCCTAGGCTGTTTGTAGGCACACAGCTACCAAGTGACAGCAACATCAGCCCGACTTATACCAAAAGATCAAAACTGCGCCGGAAAGAACGAAACAATATGCGAGATGAACGAGTCGAGGTTCTGCTTCACGAGCGGCGTCTACTGTGATGGAATCAAGAACTGCGGGACAACTGATTGGTGAAACACTACAATTGTTTGAGAGAAAATATTTGATACTTCTTACCCGCGGCATAACTCGCACTGAATACAGGGCCTACCATGAGTTTGGGCCATCGATACTCGCTAGCGTCTGCGTAAAATATTTTTATGAGAAGTTGTGCAGCGCACCTAGCGACCTACGAGAGGAATTCGGTTCCATTCCCTGCCCATTGCACTACCTTCAACGTTTCCACAGTTTATATTGTATTTTTGTTGCCACTCTAGATAGCCCCTTGAAGAAGTAAGAATAGAATAGCAGTAGGAAGTTGGTAACACATTTAGTGATGGACCCTGTTTAATCCTCAGATGCAATTTCTGTGACTTCACCAAACTGGCAATATACTACGCAGTCATACTCGTTTTTGAACGAACGTGTGTCCAAATGTGTCTATCTTTCTGTCTGTTTGTCTGTATGTTCCGTTTTAACTCGAGAACTACTCAACGAATTTGGATGCGGTTTCCTTTATTATCTATTTTTTTTATTATCTTATTTATTTATTTAATTAAAATGTATAACATTACAGTTAATCCAATGCGTTATACAATTCTATTACAATACATACATCAATAATTTCAAAAAATAATAATAACCGATATACAGTTAAACAAAACATGAACATGGAAATAACAAAAAGTTAAATCATAAACAAACATTTATAACAAAATCAATCTTATTTTTCTTTTAGTATGTGTTTCCAGCCAAAACTAGTAAATTTTCATATCTTCACAAATAGAGAGACAATATTTTTTAAATTAGTTATTAGAATTAGTTACATCGCATGACGTGTCGCAACTCGCGGCCTCTGACGGAAGATCAGCCTTTTGGCATTTTGTTGAGTCAGAGACTTTTTTGTTTGCTGCATCTTATAAATTATCTTAAGCTGTATAGTAGATGGATTGTTAAAACTATTATATTTTTTTTTTGTATGTGATTTTTGTATTGATGTAGCATTCGAAATTAACGTCTTTTCTTTCTTTCAATCGTCGTAGTTAATCGGTCAACATATAGACTATAAGAGGTGTTGATAAAGCCACCAAGTCGAAAATAGTCGAAGGATATATGCTATAGCTCGTTGGTAATATTATGACACTTCCATACTGGTAAAAAACTAGTGATATTATACTTAGGATAATAAAGTAAGGACAGAGAGGCAACAACGAGCAAAAGGCCAGTAAAATTTTATAAAAGGACAGGGGATTGCAGGTACGATGAGAAGAAACTGGACTGCGGGTTGCCCATAGAGACACTGAGCGTTAGCGCTGTACTAGCAGTGGTGGCTGCGCTGTGCCTGGCGCTGCTCGCTGGAGGCCACCTCATGCTGCGCTGTCTGCCGCCGCTTGCCAACTCCTTCTTCATATTCAACGCGAACGAGGACAACCGACTGCGCATCGACCCTATCTTCAAAGCACCGCTACAGAAACCGCTGGAATTCAGCAAAGCTAAGAGGTCGTCGCTGGTACCGGTGAGATTCCTGAAGTCTCTGCCTACGCTAAATTAAAAACAACAACAACAAATAGAATTGTGTCAATATGGGATAGAATCCTTTATTTATGTCAGTATAAAAATCGACGAAAACGACATCGATATGGAAAAAACATTTGTATCAACCACAGACATATAATTATTACTAAGTAGCGGACCAAACATAAGGATTAAATATCGTGGCAAATATTCATACAAAAAATAAGCCACATTTAGGCTTCATGGTACAAAGAAACGTACAAAAATGGGTTGTTTTGGTTGGCTTACACTTGGAACATATTTGTTAATTCCTAAACTAATCTCTAGTATGTATTTTGTTTGGAAACAAGCAATATTTGTATTTAAAAGAGCCCGAAGTTCACTGAGCTAAAATTTCCACGCGTCCACTCTATGCGTTTATTATTAACGTTAAGTCTGCTACTATATAATACGTCTGTGTTATCAACGCATATTGCAAAGTGTCTATTACAACAACGATCTCCGGATAGCATGAAATAGGACAAAAATTGGAACAATAGTTTTGTAGATCTACAAATTGTCTTTAGTATGGTCACAGTATAGGTAATGGTGAAAGAATAATTAAAATCGCTTCAAGCATTTGGAAGGAGTAGGAAAATTCTTGCGTAAATCACAAGAAAGTTTCGATAACTTTCGATTTATTTTTGTCAAAAGTAAAGATATTTTTTATTTATTAAACTTGGATTTTTTTAAAAGTGTTTGGACCCCTTTTGTAGGATTAAAAGGCATTCAAAATCATATAAATCCAAAGTGAAACGTTGCCTACAGTCGAGCAGACGTTCTACAGAGTACCTAGTGTAGTGGACTAACTGCTAAAAAATTAGTATTACATATATTCACGCCTGTATCCCAGTGGGGCTGGCAGACACTACAGATTTTCATCTGCTACGATCCTGACACACTTTTTTCGCCTTTTCCACATCCATCAATCTAGACAAACTGTTATATTCTTCGGACTCTTCGGTTTCTTAGTCGATACAACAGCTCATGGAATTCTTTACTGTTTTAAACTTATAGAACTCTTCGGACACCATTCTTATTCGCACTTGACCGGTTTTTCTGTTTTGCAATGCACTCTAATCGACCCTAATAAAATAAAAAGGTAAAATTTGTTTGTTTGTCTATGAGCAGACTTTAATTTATGCAGCCAAACTCATACTGGAGGCTTGGTAAGTGATCAACACAAATCGATCACTTTTTGCTAATTGCCCAAAATAAAATCTTGACGTCCCACAGTTTGTAAGTAACATGAAAAGAATAATTTACGAATTTCATAAAAAGGGTCATCTTTACAAAAATCACACCAACAACAAATGTGAAACAGGGGCAGAGTTATTAACTACAAACGGAATAAAGGATTGAAAAAAAAAAGGGATCAAATTTTTTATTAAGCCGAGGCTTGTGGATATAATGAATAATGTGTAACGTCCTTCACTTGTTTTAGAGGAAAGTTTGTTAGGGTCCTTGCTACTACGAAATCTTGGAAAGACCATATGTCCAGCAGTGGATTGATTAAAACATGATTAAAATAAGGCAGAGAACCGGTATAAAAGCAACAGGTTATTTTACTGAAATGTAAAAAAAAAACATACGGCGCGCGGCGGCGGCGCGTCTACAGCGTACACAATTTTCTTTGCTTTTTTACGGACACGATTTTCCTTATTAGTTTATCCGGGGATCATGTCAAATACGGCGTTTAGGTACATGCAAAATTACGTTTTTGAGGCCAAAGGCACGGGACACAGAGACTTTTCTGTTGGAAGTCAACCATATAGTCCGGTCGGCCACGGAAAGCAACCCTACCTACCCACTTTGTAGGGACGGCCGTCCTTTAGTAACACGTAGTTGGCCGCGGCGCAATTTGGCACGTTTTACATAATAACAATTCAAACTTTGTTCTATACTAAACGCATGGAAACTTTAATTTGCATTTTCCGAGAGTTCTCATACCTCGACCTCGGTTGACCCCATAGAGAGCAAATTATTATCAGCAAAAGAACCGACAAGGATGCAAAAAAGTGAGGTAATTCAAATACATTTATTTTTCGTCCTCCCGTCTATGTGTTTTTGAAGCTACTAAAGGTTGGCTGTCCGTCCCCACAAAATCCATCCAACCATCAGCCTGTTTCGTCCACTGCTCGACATAGCCTTTCCAGGATTTCGCCTCTCTTGGCGATCCTCCTGGAAGAAATGCCCATACTCACGCACGCTGGGCAGGCGGGTTGGTGAGCGCGGTGCCGAAACCCTTGCACCAGTGATGCCGCTGCCCGGCAATTGGGGATAGATAAACCGCCATCCATCGGTCCCAGGCAATGGTGGGCCGCCTGATTTTGCCTGAGAGCTGTTCTCTTACTCTCCCCCGAATAACTTCGGGAGGATTTCCGAGTAAGATGGTGGTACCTCCACAGTCGAGCCCGACATCAGCTCTACCACAAAATGGATTGGTTCAATTGTATCATGCATGAGGTGGGGTTGCTCGCACAACGCGCCGCCTGGACCAAACGGAAACCTAAATACGAATATTTTATTTGTTGGAAATTGTCAGCACTTTTCACGTAAAATGTTTCAGATGTTCTCAAGCTCGTCATCATCAGCGTCAGTGGAGATAAATCCTGAAGAGCACAGGGAGAAACTGAGCAACATCGAATTCGAAGACGAAATGAGAATGTCAAGGCAATATAGAGAGCCAAGCTCCGAGTCTGCTGAGCCTGAGGTAAAGTCATCATTATTATCCATCCATCCATCCATCAGCCTGATATCTGCAGGAGAAGCAATAAGATTTCGTAACTCATCATAAATACTTTATTGCACAAAAAATAAGTACAAAAAGGCGGACTTAATGCATAAAGCATTTTCTACCAGTCGACCCACAGATGGTACAAGATAAATAGGTAGGTGGGCGTGCAAGAAGAGTAAAAACATAAAAATTACAAATTAAATGAAGTTACTACTCTAAATTAATAACTATAGGTAACAATACCTAAAAAGAATACATGTTAATACATAAATAAATACAAGTTTTAATAAGTATATTGTAAATAAATACATACCATGACTGCAAAAAAGAATAAGAATTAAAGAAGTTCATATTTGTGTGTTTTTGGAGAGGTAGTGTCTGTGCACAGAATACTTAAACTCTTGGCGGTCCTCCTGGAAGAAATGCCCATACTCACACACGCTGGGCAGGCGGGTTGGTGAGGGTGGTAGCGAAACCCTCGCACCAGTGACGCCGCTGCCCGCCACCGGTCTATTTTATACAGGGTGTTAAGATGGTAACGGGGTGTTCTACCCATCAATATGATTAACTTTTACTATGGGGCCATAGACTTGGGGCCAACCCTGAAATCGCGAAAACAAAATCAGCTGTTTCATACATTTAGTTCGAGTAGGTATTTAATTTTTCTATGGAAACGCTGATTTTGTTTTCGCGATTTCAGCGTTTCCCATAGTAAAACCTGTTCATATTGATGGGTAGAACATCCCGTATAAAGGAAAAAGGTTATCATCTTAACACCCTGTATAAGGACCGGCAATACCGCTATCAATCTCTTGTTTCTGTTTGAGAGCCGATCTTCACTCTCCCTTCTATAACTTCGGAGGGGGTTACAAGTAAGATGGTGTTACCTCCACAGTCGAACCCGGCACCAGCTCTATCCTTGGCACATCATTAGTAAAATCTCAGCTTCCGACAACTGCAACCCTATGGGGCGACAGGATATTGGATAGAAAGAAAGAAAGAAAGAAAAAATGTTTATTTGGTACCAGAAATTACTCAAGACTTTTACCTAGTTGTATTAACAAAACATCTTATAAAATATTCTAACTACTTAAAAACTAAATGATACCAAAAAGGTCTCCGCTCAGCATAATATCGCAGCTACGGCCACGACGCTGATTTTCAGCGGATGCCCATGTTTTAAAGTTGGGTTAGCAGTTCCAGTTATACCATTCATAACATAACAAATAACACACAAAAAAGAGAACAACTTTTGTAAAACAAAAATGAATAAATAACTAAATATATATGTATTATATTTATCTATAAAAATACAATAAAAATAAATATAAATGAAAACATATAATATACTTTATTTTATACAATATGTAACGAAAAAATATCAATTAAATTGCTGCTTCTCTTTTTGGACATTGATTAAAAATCTTTTATACCTACATCTGGAACTATTTACTGACGAAGAGAGCTTGAGAGGGGAAGGGATATTATTCCAAGATTTTGTGGCGCAGTAACGAAAACTTCCTCGTCCTTTTTATACTAAAAACAGTCATGTAAAAAGAGATGATGAAGAAAGGCGAATAATAAAAGCTTCGAAAATTAAATTAAAAATGAGGATATTCAATTTATGAATGTTACTGCTTTAAATACTAAGATACCGAAAACTACTGTGCTAATAAATAAACTACCAACTACCGAATGAAATACTAAAAATACGGAAACTTTATACATCAAGAAGCTGACATAATACTATTTCACCAGCTGAAAATACATTTCAGCTAAAATTATTTTCTGCTTTTTTTTATCTCCGAATAAAAATTCAAAGTTACCTGACCATATAATGCTCGGCTCCCAATATGTATTTACATGTCAAACTGCTACGCTCGTCGTCGCACATATTTTTTGACTCAGCAGAACATTTATTTTCGTTAACTTAGTATTTCTTTCGGAAGTTCAGTAATTTATTCGGAGGTTCATTATTTAAACCAGGTGGTTGTAAGGAATTTTAGTTGGCTATTTTTTATTTATTTTGTCGGTAGATGTTGCACAGTTAAATTAGTATATTTTTCGGTAACTAATTTTACCGCTGCTTATATAGTATTACAGTGTGCAGCAGTTCGCTGGGATTTAATTTGTTTTTCGGAGGCAAGACCGCTTTAGTCCTGAGTTGCGGTAGATTATATTATTGGACAACCCTTGTGTTTTCCTTCTATTTCAATGCAGAATATCTTGCTAAGTTTCTTGCCCTTCTTCTTAGCAAGACTAATCGAATGGGCGGAGTTAGGCATGTAGGTATTTATATCTGTCACGTATTAGTACCTATTTAGTATATGGGTAGCCATCATGATCATATAGTAGTAGTATATCAACCGACCAAATTTATACTGGAGACTCGGTTAGTGATCAGAAACAAGGTTCAATTACCCTTTTGGTGAAATCCGACAATGTGTTTTTTTGCTTCCTTACTGACTGGGCTAGGAATAGGATTACTGAACCTAGTTCCTGCTCACCAACCGGGTCTCCAGTATGAATTTGGTCGGTTAATTTAATTTCACCTTGTATACCCTGTGTGATTTATTCTACCCCGTCCAAAAACTTCGATACTTGTTTTTATAGTAGAAGCTATTTAAATACCGCTCATGAAACCAGAACCTGCTGCTTCAAAGTGATGAATTGTTCCAGGTTGTGGAAGAGGAACCTGCTCCGTCACGCCGGACCACCGCCTTACAGAACATTTCCAGCAAGCTGAACAAACTACTGGGCCAATTTCAATTACGAACTGTTGACAGCAAAGCTTTTTTCACCAGAAGAACTTAAGTGTCATCAATCAGTATGCTGTGCGTGTACATACATATACTTACTACAAATAACTATTGTTATTTTATTCGGGGCTTTTTACCTATTTCTTCCACTTACTTTCCGAGCTACAAACTGCTCGTACATGCCTTAAAAGCCAAAGGAAACCTTAAAGTATCGGTAAAAATCAATTTCCGTCCGATAATTCATATCTATACTTGACTAATAATAAAGTAATTCCATCAAAAACATTTCATGTAAACTAGGTCGCCAAGACTCAGAAGCTCATAACGCTTTCACGGTTAAAAAGTTATCAGATCACACGTAGAGCCAAGCCCGTAACTCTACAAGCCCTAACTCTACAAACCCTACATCTTGATCAAAAAGTATGGCTTGGCCGTTTCGCAGCCGTCAAACAAACACTCCCATGGACTTATAATATTATGTCATGCAATAGTTACATGAAACGGCCAAGCCATACTTTTTTATCAAGATGTAGGGTTTGTAGAGTTAGGGCTTGTAGAGTTAGGCCTTGTAGAGTTAGGCCTTGTAGAGTTAAGGTCTTGGCTCTACATGTGATATGATAACTTTTTAACCGTGAAAGCGTTATGAGCTTCTGAGTCTTGGCGACCTAGTTTACATGAAATGTTTTTGATGGGAATTCATTTCTTTTTGTAAGATGCTCTACTTTTTTCATTTTTTCAGGCTGCATTTCTTGCGCCTTGGCTATGACTTTCTTATAGCCCCCTATCTTTACCTCTATTTCTTGTTGGCTTATTATTTGCAATTTACTCAAGAGGGTGTCGAATTGTTCGTCAGGCGCAAGAAAAGCGCCTTGTTTTTGTCACCTTGACCCCTCTATAGGATGAGGGGTTGGAGAGTAAAATTAACAGATATTTTAATATTTTCGTTGGGTTTGTGCAAATCGTAGCCTTCGTACCAAATTTCAGATTTCTGGGACTTTTGGAAGTTAGGATTTTTTTAAAAATAATATATAGCTGGACCCCCTTAAGGAGGGTTTGGAGGTTGAAAGTTACAGATTTCTTAATTCATTTGTTGTTCTAGGACTTCAGGAAGTACCCTAGAGGTTTTGATGATCATCAGTGAGTGAGTGAGTGACGAAATCGGCGTATTTTTAGGCATCAATAAAATTCAAAGTATAAAAGCTAGATAAATGAAACTTATCGTGTTTAATAAGACTGCTTACTGCATCTTATCCTTGAGAATTTGGTATCTCTAGTATTATCCAGACCGAAGCTATGAGGGTTCGAAAATACGACGAAACGCTTCGAGAAAAGGTACGTAGTGCCCCGCCCGCTTTTGTCTCGTCTTGGCGGGGGGCACTGCCGTTCCCCCAGATAAAAAAGTCATGTCCGTACAAAGAATATAAAAAAAAGAGTGAGATGGATTCATTATTATAGTTCTGAAGCCAAAACTACCAACTTTAGAATTTATGTCTGTCTGTCTTTCTGTAAGTTCCGTTAACTCGAAATCAATGGATTTTGGTGCGGTTTTCTTTATTATCATCGTAGTGATCCGGTCAACATAGAGGCTATAAATAAGGGATATTCTTAAAATAACCATCCATCCATCCATCCATCAGCCTCTTTCGTCCACTGCTGGACATAGGCCTTTCCAGGATTTCGCCACTCTTGGCGGTCCTCCTGGAAGAAATGCCCATACTCACACACGCTGGGCAGGTGGGTTGGTGAGCGCGGTGCCGAAACCCTTGCACCAGTGACGCCGCTACCCGTCACCAGTCTGTTTTATATAAGGCCCGGCAATAGGGGATGGATATACCGCCATCCATCGGTCCCAGGCAATGGTGGGCCGCCTGGTTTTGCCTTCTCTTACTCTCCCCCGAATAACTTCGGGAGGATTTGCGAGTAAGATGGTGGTACCTCCACAGTCGAGCCCGGCATCAGCTCTGCCACCTATCACCATAAAATAACGCCCAAGCTGAAAACGAGACACAGGTTGAATAAACACGGGCGAAGCCGCGCGCGAATTGCTAAGTACTAATAATAAAGTTTATGTATGAGGCTGTGATATACCGGACGGACGGACGGACAACGGAGTCTTACCATAAAAGTTTCTTTAACCCTGAAAATGAAAAATTTCGGATAGTAACACTTTTTATTTCAAGGTACCTACGACATTTCTTACCTGACCCCTGTGACTGTGACAGATGGACGGAGAGACAGACAGAAAGACAGGCAGTGAAGGCAGACTAAGGCTGAGATTCAGAGTGCATTTTGAGTCCGAACTCAATCTTACAAACGTCACCCTAGTATGAGATCACGTCACTTTTTGACGTTTGTAAAGGCTGAGATTCAGAGTGCATTTGGAGTCCGAACTCAAGAGGAACTCAATCTTACAAACGTCAAAAAGTGACGTGATCCCATACTAGAGTGACTTTTGTAAGATTGAGTTCGTCTTGAGTTCGGACTCAAAATGCACTCTGAATCTCAGCTTAAGAATAGGGTCTCGTTTGGCTGGGGTTACCAGATGACAGGAATTTTGGCTCTTCGTCAAAAAATCAGAAATAAAAATGGAATTTGTCAGGAATTTTAAAAGAGGACGAATATACAGAGTGAACCAAACGAATGGCCGCTGCAGGGTTAAAGATTTTACAAACTTTTACTTAAATAAATAAAAATCATTAACAATTTCGATAACCAAAGATCAATAGCATGTTAGTAAGACTTAATATACACATTTATCCGGTTCGATTCCCGTTTCAAGGAAGTGTTTTTTTAATTCTTTAAATGCAGTTTTCCTTATCTTTAAAAATAAAATAAAGGTTCCTTAAAGTAAAATTTGTTATCTTTAATATTTAAGGTTCTTTCCCTTTCAGCCTGTATACTTAAAATTATTACTTTATTCAAGTGCATTGTTTTTGTAACAAAATTGCGCTAAAAAACATTCACATAAATGTCAGGAAATAAACTTAATTATGAGGAATTTTGTCCGGAATTCACTTAACTGGAACTGGTAAAACCCTACGTTTGGCACCCTTCGGGTACGGAATCCTAAAAATGACTTTATAAAAACACATAAAAGTAATTAGTGATACTTACCTACTTTAATTTGGACAGCATTTCCCGCAGCATTTCTTTTTAGTATAGACTGAAATTATTTAAATATTGATTGCAAACTTATCATTACTGCGAAACAGAACTGCAAAATTAAGATGGTCTAGTATTTGGATATGTACGTGAAGTTCATAACACACAAGAGGCGCCTCCACAAGTTTTAATGTTGTACACTAAATCGTTTTTTAGAATAAATAACTCGCCGTTTATATATTTATTTTTAACTAAACATACATAAAAATACAGTAAGTACAAATTGCATAAGGATGTTAGGGCTCACGATGTTTTTTTTAATTCGTATTGGCTTTGTCCATGAGAACTATATTTTTCGTTTTATCTTACTTTTTTAAAGAAATGTAACTATACTAATTCAAAGACAAAATTGTACTCAAACACCATTACTAAACATTTTGTTACTTTGCTAAAGAGCCTCACAAATTAATACATAATTTTATAAGAAAGTAGCAAGCGTAAATCTAATAAATAGATTGGGGGCCCTTACTTCGTTCTTGACCAGGGGCCTCCACACCTTAAAATACGGCCCTGAGTACCTATTATTACCTATAATACCTACTCGGGCAGCTCGCAAGCAAACGATACCACAGTAGGTATAGGTAATTAATAATCGGTAATTTATACTATGACGATCAGTGTTGCCGGTAGTCAAACTAGAAAAAGTCCGAAACCGGATCAGAAATTACCCGAATTACCCGTTTTGTGAAAGTAATTTTTTTTTTCAAGGGAAGAAATGAAATATTGAATAACTTGTTTTTATTTTAACCTTTCCCATACCTCTTTAAGAATGAACAGGAATGTGTTTATTTTAAAAGTGTTTTTAATCGATAAGGTGAAAAAAAATTACAATTAAAGATATTTTAAGTAGAGTTTAATATCTTTAGTCGTTGTTACCAAATGAAATAATTATCAAAGAATTTTCTACATTCACACTAAGACTATTTTGGTGAAAATGGACAAATAAAAAGAATAATTTATCAACAATGAACTCATAATAAAAAAAGTTGATTTTAAAGGTTCCTTTCCCTCAAAATTTTCACGTTTTATAGTATTTATAACTAAAAACAAAACAAAAAAACAAAATTATTTATTTTCCAAAAAACATCCATGCAAACATAGTTACATTTAAATGAATTACTCATACAACTTGTCAGCAGTAGCGGCGTTAGGGAGAGGCGCGGTTGGGCGACCGCACAGGGCGCCAGATTTGAAGGGGCGCCGCTAAGTCGTCCGTAAAATCAGTCACTTTGTTCGGGGTACTTCAGAGGTTGTTCACATTGTTTTCAGCTTCTGTTCATCGATGGAAAATTCTAACCAATCATTTGGGATATTAAACTATAAAAAAATCTCATTGAAACACGTTGGGAAGCAAGATTAAGCAGTGTTAAAGCAGTCCGTTATAAAATTGGTGCCATCCATGACGCTTTAATTACTTTGGCTATTGAAACTCGAAAAACTGATGTTCAAGTCTCTCATGAGGCTTCTACTCTAGCCGAACAGTTAAAAGATTTCTTCTTAGTTTCATTGTTTGTTTGGTATGATATTATGATTTTTTCAATACTTTTTCAAATAAATTTTGTCAGTAAATCTCTAAAATCACTGGACATGAATCTCGATAAATGCACAGAAATGTAGAAAAAGTGCTGCGCTTTCTTGGAACAATATAGAAATACAGGCTTCAAAAGCGCCATTTTTACTGCGGAGGAGTTGGCTGAAGAACTAGAAATTGAACCTGTGTTTAGAGCACAACGAGAATTCGACGTGTTAAAGGCCATGCTAGTTAAACTGCTCGCGAAGAGCCCCGATGAGCCTATAACTTCCCCAGCAAAGGACTGTGGCTAGTAGGGAAAGAAGTTTTTCTAAGCTTAAGCTGAGAAAAACCTATCTACGATTGACAATATCTCAATCTAGATTGACAAACTTTTCAATTGTTTGATTGAGCAACTTTGTCAATCAAAAATGAAATTGCGGAAAACGTAGAATGTTGATGTCTTAATAAAAGAGTTTGCCGATAGAAAGGCTCGAAAAGTGAAATTTTGTTAGATTTTTAAATAAATGGTTATTTAATTACATATCCCTTGCCTTTTTTTCTTATGGGTTTCCAAATAGCGGGCGCCCTAGAAAGCTCGCCCAGGGTGCTGGTAGTGCTAAAACTGGCACTGAGAGCAAGCCATAAAACAAAACGGAACAAACAGCAAAATAATCGTGCTTTCTACTGATGATTTGTGTGTGCATCTCTTTTGCACGTCGTTTTAGTGCGGATTAGCCTCACATAAATCATGATTCTCACATTGTTGTAGAGAAAGATAGGATGTGTTCAATTATGCGCTGTAGCTGCGTCAAGATGATTTAATAAAAAATATATTTCATGTTTTTTTTTATTGACGGTACAGGTTTTTTTACCCGGCAGTCATGGTTACCTGCAAAAAACCCGCTTAGGGCCTAAATTACCTGGAATCGAGTAAAAATAATCGCACCGGCAACGCTGCTTTGATGTGATGTTGAAAAAAAATCTTCTTCCTTGCCCTATCAGATAGGATAGAAAATTGGATTTACTTGCAAAGATGAATCTCAACACCCAGAGCCACAGTGTGTAATATGTTCAGAAGTTCTCGCAAATAGCGCGATGAATCCATCATTACTGCGAAGACATTTGGAGACAAAGCATCAGCAGTACGTAGACAAACCTTTGGATTTCTTTGTTCGAAAAAAGAAAGAGCTAGATTCTTCAAAAAAAAAATGAAGACTACCTTTGCTACTAATTCTGAATATTTGCAGGCGTCTTTCTTTGTGGCATATAAAATCGCAAAGGCCGGAAAGTCATACAATATTGCTGAAGAATTGATTTTACCAGCTGCTAAAGATATGGTTGGTGGCGTGTTGGGACAAAAATCATCGAAATTGCTGGATAAAATACCTCTTTCGAATTCATGAAAAATTAATGAAAAACGACGCATTCATGACATGGCACACGATGTTGAAAATCAACTCGCACAACGATTGCAAAATAGTTATTATGCTATTCAAGTTGACGAATCAACAGATATAAGTGGATTACCGAATTTACTTGTTTTTGTTAGATATGTGTATGAAAATATTTCCGAAGAAGATTTTCTGTTCTGCAAGACCTTGGAGTCTACGACAAAAGGAGAAGATATTTTCAACACCATCAATGCTTTTTTGAAAAACATGCCATAGACTTGAAAGGGTGTGTTGGTATATCGACTGACGGAACCAAGGCAATTACAGGAAGAATATCTGGACTAATTACCAGGATTAAAAATGTTGCCCCTGATGCCAAAAGTACGCATTGTGCATTGCACAGAGAAGCATTGGCGTGCAAGAAAATGCCTAATGACTAATGATTTGAAGATGAAACCTGGCTTAAAAGAGTTACCTATTTAGCTGACATTTTCTCATGTCTCAACGAAACAAATGCTTCGATGCAAGGTTCCGCATGCAGCGTATTCACAGTGCAGGATAAAATACACGCACTGATAAAAAAAATTGAGTTTTGGAAAACGTGTTTGACTCAAAATATCGTTGAATGTTTTCCTCTGCTGCACGAATTTGTAACGACGAACGCCTTAACCGTGGATGCCAAAATAAAGGATGAAATAATTTTTCATCTGTCTCACCTCTCCGACGAACTGAAAAGGTATTTTCCAGATATTGATAATACTGGAGGCTGGATTCAAAACCCATTTACGGTCACAACCGAGAGCATAAATGCTGGTTTGAGTATTAAGCAACAGGAGTCATTACTAGAAATGTCCATAGATGAAACTCTTCAAGCTGATTTCAGAAGGATGTCTTTGACTGATTTTTGGACAGCTAGACAGGAAGAATATGCCGAACTCTCACGAAAAGGGGTGAATTTTCTTTTACCCTTCGCAACGACATACTTATGTGAGAGTGGGTTTTCACATCTAGTAATGATAAAAACGAAGTACAGAAATCAACTTAATGTTGAGCCAGAATTAAGATTAAAATTAGCCAAAATTGCTCCTAAAATCGACTCCATTTGCGACAAGAAACAAGCCCATCCATCACATTAATATTAATTACATACTTATTTTTGTCATTGTGTTGCCTTTTATTAAATTATATTACAATACAAACCGTGTTAACTAGAATTTCTTATTTTCATTTTGACGAGGGGTTCGCAGTCATTTGGGAACTTAAACAAGGGTACGTGGGGCCATAAGTTTGAGAAACCCTGCCCTATCTAATGAGAGTCTGTCTAGAGGCATCTCTTTTGCACGTTTTTCTTCATTGGACTTGGGTTCTTTAGTCTGAGGCTGAGATTCAGAGTGCATTTTGAGTCCGAACTCGATCTTACAAACGTCAAAAAGCGACGTGATCCCATATTAGACTGACGCTTGTAAGATCGAGTTCGGACTCAAAATGCACTCTGAATCTCATCCTGAGATCGGATTCAACCTCGATCAACACACACACACAAACCCTCACCCAAAATAGGGATAAGATTATTCCGTTTTGCGCATTCACGCATGATGTGCCTCAAAATTATTTCGATTTGGGCATCAACTGAGTCAATACGATTTAATAGAAGAAAAAATATTTTAGTGTTTGTCGCAAAATTACCCGAAATTACCCGGCAGTCATGATTACCCGCAAGATACCCACTCGATGCCTAAATTACCCGAAATCGGGTAAAAATACCCGTACCGGCAACGCTGATGACGATACCGCGCGCGACTATTTTGTAACCGCGATGCAAGGTACCTGCAGACAGCGCCATCTACTTTCATATCATGTAACTAAAACTATAAACAAATTAAACAATCACTTTCTGAATCATCCACCAATGCTATGTTGTTTTTAAGTTGTTTTATATGAGAGAACTTTTTTTGAAGAGAAAATAATTTTCGAGCCAAAGTCCAATTACATAGTTTTACTACTATAAAGTCTACCTTCAGTACCTAGGTAGGTACCTAAACTACATTCTGAACGACCGACAGGTGGTCTAGCTAGCTAGCCCAGCAAGTCTAATAGTAATCAACCCGCACAATTACACAAGCACAGTACAATCACAAACCTTAGTTCGTAATGGGTAAAAAATTCATGTTCCTTTTAAGTACTCTATATGTTTGTATTACGATTCATTTTCCAATAACACCTGTATTCATCATACAAACAAAGCCTTATGATACATCTGAGGTTGAACCTTGTCTTGTTAAAATTAGAGTCTATTTTCAATTGGATTAGAAGTTGTTTGCGCTTGTGATAAAAGCAGTTTTCACGCTGAGCTCGTTCGAGCAGCGAAGTAGAGCCGGACACAGCAGACGCAGCTGCCTCCCGTCCCTCGGCGCGGTGCCCCTTCTCCACCACCCCGTCTTCAGCCCGCGCGTGTCGCGGTGTCAAACACTATGAGGTGAAGAGAACGTTTACTCGAAAAGTTGTTCTATAGGTTGTGTTAAGTTGACTCTGAGAGGAGAAATTCAATTTTAATGTTTACCAGTTTGTACAGGTTGAAGACTTAATTGAGTCAACGTCATCGTTAGGTGCTATCTCCATGATCAAGTTTGAAGGTCGTTCGGCTAAATTGCTTGCATAGTTGCATGCAATCCGCTGTTTTATCTTTATATAGGAAAAAATGTTATTACCCATCCAACACAAAAAGGCCAATGTCAAATACTTTATTAGCTTTTGATAGAGACGATTATCCCTCTTTAGGACCATTACATACTTTTGTTATTCCTGCTTTGATTTTCATTTCAGTCCTTTTCAAGGCATCGTCCATAATTGTTACCATCTCTTGCTTGCATAGATATTGAATAAAATAGGTTATCGGTGTATATTTAATAAGTATCTTCCCTAACTATAGTCCACATTCACGCTCTTTTGTATAATTTAAACGGCCATGGTGACAATTAACATTCTTATCTCGCCAAGAGACAGGAAATTATTCGGTGTACTCATATGCATATGCCTCGTTAGCCCTGATGCTAGCACTAGAATTCTCGTAGAGATATTTCAGGGACTGCATTAGGTGGCTACTTCCTTTAAGTGAACTTGGGTGAGCCAGCTTCTATATGTACAGTTAGCAAAAGACAAAGGTATACAGGTTCATCGCAAATACTTTGATCCTAAGACCCACAGGTAAGTGATAGATGAGTTAAGGTATACTAGGTTAATACATACACACATGTACTATTGATCAAAGATCAAATCAAGGTCAATCAATCATGATTAAGATCAAAGTGTTTGCGATGGGCCTGTATACCTTTATCTTTTGCTGACTGTACTTTAATGAATAGAGTATAGTCCTATAGTCAACTTTAATCTACTAGATTCAAACACAATTATCATCCAAGTCGAAATGTAGTCTGAACGTCTTAACGCGACTATAAACAATGACAGTGTTGTTCACCTCTCTATCATACATACATAACATAAGCCTTTTCTAAATCTACAAATGCGCAGAACAACTTTAGGGTTGCCATTGTGGCAAAAATTTCAACTCTCTTTGTTTATAATGTTATCAATGCCATGTGATGATAATTCTATCAACTAAAACTCTATAAAAAAAAACAGAATCGGATCAATTTTTAAACTTTTACTAATTTGTCCAGAACCCTCGGTGGGCGAGTCCGACTCGCACTTGTCCGCCTTTTATTTTATTAGATGACAAAGTAACGGATGATAATTTTTTTTAAGCAGATGTCAAAAGTGATATATGTCAAAGTGACAGATGATTAAGTTTTCTACAGATTTTTTGACAGATGTCAAATGTGAAGGGTTATTTATTTTTTATACAGATGCCAAAAGTGACAGATGTCAATGTGACAGATGTCAAAGTGACAGATGATTTCTTTTTTATATGTTTATGGGTGCGGTTATGACTTTAAACAGAATATTAATCTACTTCAGCTATCGTTGTAATATCGGTCACGAAAATAAACGAAACAAACCGAACAAATCCGTATGGACTTCGTGACCAACCATAAACCACAACACATTCAACCGGCCCCAATGGTACTTAGCATTGTTATTCGTTGTGGCCTGAAGTTAGCCGCACAACACGTTTGACATTCCATTTTTCCCAATGATTTTTGACATTTGATGAGGCTCGTGACCGTATCGTTGGTGTTTATTGTAGTTTTTGTAGTCTCATAGAGTGCGGTTCATAGTGCGCACTCTATATTTATACATTTGACATTTGACGATTTGACATCTGTCAAATGTTTGAAATGTGTCACAAAATCTGAATAATACTTGATAATTTGTCACTTTGACATCTATAAAACAATCTGAAAATTTTAATTAATTATTTTGGGAATTCAACATTTTAGGAAATCAATATATTAGGAATTAAACATTATGGGCCTGAAGGCTATCGAATTTGTTAATATTTATCGGACCAATAATGTTATAGTACCTGGTATTTGACTTTGACTTTTCTTTATTTGGTTCTTTTGGTTCTCATGAAAATCATATATGTATATGTCTAATCCTTGTCTATGTTCCTAGGGAACTATATGTTTCTAGGGAACAAACTATAGCCTATATCCAAGTGAAGGGTATAACCATAGTGAAATAATTTTCAAAATCAGTTCAGTAGTTCCAGAGATTATGCGCATAAAATAATCAATGTCCCTGGGAAACTACACATCCCTAGGAAACTAATTATAGCCTGTGCTACTTAGTGGTAGAGTAGCTTTCTATAACTGAAATATTTTTAAGAATCGGTTCAGACGTTTCAGAGATTGTCCATTACATAAAAACAAACAAACAAATTTTACCTCTTTATATAATACTAGTTTCTTCCCACGGCTCCGCCCGCGTCGAAGAGATTTTCGTGGAAATAAGGAAAACAAAATAATTTGATTTTTTAACGACTCGAAGGGTCTGCTGTTGTCCGTTGAGGACATCCTGTACCCATCTTTCAGTCCCATCATCAGACCCTGGTCACCATGTTACACCAAAGTGCTAATAAAGACCAATCAAATAAGCCCAAACTCGAAGGGTCTGCTGTTGTCCGTTGAGGAGATCCCGTACATATCTTCCAGTCCCATCATCAGACCCTGGTCACCATGTTTTACCAAAGTGCCAAGAAGTGTGTCAGGATCGTTGTAGATGGAAATCTGTAGTCAGATTATACTCATACAGTTTTCTCGTATGGGAAAAAATCAATACATACACCTGGCTGTAATCACTTTTTCAAGCTAAATATTAGCAAGAGGTGTGTCCGGATCGTTGTAGATGTAAATCTGTAGTCAAATGAAACTGATATAGTTTTCCCGTATGGGAACAAATCATTACTTAAATCATAGTATTTAATGTATCTATGCTTAAACCTGGCTGTAGTTACTTTTCAAGCTTAATATTAGCAAGAGGTGTGTCAAGATCGTTGTAGATGGAAATCTTTAGTCAGATTAAACTGATACAGTTTCCCCGTATGGAAAAACAACCGGTTTCATCACGTATAACTAACCATTTGTTCAAGGAACGCCGATAAAGCAGTTAAGTATCAATTTTTCTCGCGACATGGTTCACAAATATTGAATTTTCAAAATGAACACTTACTTTTATTAAAATTAAATATAGCTTATGTTACTCAAAAATAGTGAAGCTTTTTACAAAAGAAATAATTTTCAGAATCGGTCCTGTAGTTCCAAAGATTACCTCAAACATACAAAAGCAAGAGGTGTGTCAGGATCGTTGTATTAAAATTAAATATAGCCTATGTTACTCAAAAATAGTAAAGCTTCTTACAAAAGAAAGAATTTTTAGAATCGGTTTAGTAGTTCCAAAGATTACCTCAAACATACAAAAGCAAGAGGTGTGTCAGGATCGTTGTATTAAAATTACATATGGCCTTTGTTACTCAAAAGTAGTGTAGCTTTTTACAAAAGAAATAATTTTTAGAATCGGTTACGTAGTTCCAAAGATTACCTCAAACATACAAAAACAAGAGGTGTGTCAGGATCGTTGTATTATAATTAAATATGGTCTATGTTACTCATCAATAGCGTAGCCTTTTACAAAAGAAAACATTTTTGGAATCGGGTAACTTTTCCAAGCTTAATATTAGCAAGAGGTGTGTCAGGATCGTTGTATTAAAATTAAATATGGCCTTTGTTACTCAACAATAGTGTAGCTTTTTACAAAAGAAAGAATTTTTAGAATCGGTTAAGTAGTTCCAAAGATTACCTCAAACATACAAAAGCAAGAGGTATGTCAGGATCGTTGTATTAAAATTAAATATGGTCTATGTTACTCATCAATAGCGTAGCCTTTTACAAAAGAAAACATTTTTGGAATCGGGTAACTTTTCCAAGCTTAATATTAGCAAGAGGTGTGTCAGGATCGTTGTATTAAAATTAAATATAGCCTATTGTACTCAAAAACAGTGAAGCTTTTTACAAAAGAAAGAATTTTTAGAATCGGTTCAGTAGTTTCAAAGATTACCTCAAACATACAAACAAACAAACAAACAAATCTTTCCTCTTTATATAATAAGTGTAGAAAAGGCTTTGTCCAGCAGTGGACGAAACAGGCTGATGGATGGATATAATAGTGTAGATAGATGAATGAATGGTTATATCTGAATTCTATTGAATCTTTGCCACTCTGCGTCGCCATTCTGGATATTTTGACGGGAAGGTCGGTCACGTGACATGGCGACGGCGGCGGCAGCAGCGGTACGGGGTGAGGGGCGCCGGCTAGACTCTCCAGTAGCCGAGCCATCCGTCTGCTGCTTTGACTGCAACCAGTCGCCGGAATCCACGCCCCTGTCTCACACTCGCACAGCTATTACGTACTTTATCGCACTTATTTTACTCGGATTTCGGAACTTAAAAGCAGCAGAAATCGGTCAACACCAATTCAAAACAGTGTATTATTATGCAGTGTTGTGGAAATACGTGTAGATTTCGTTGGATGAAGTGAAAATTGGAGATTTTTTGCACAGTCGGCGGCGCAGCGACGGGGCGGGGAAGCCGGCGATGAGAGCGCCGCGCTCGGGCTCACAGACCGGCCCGTCGCGACGGCTCGGCCGGCAGACATGTTTAGGTCGCGGTCGTGCGGCGTGCGTGCCGCGGCGCTGTGAACAGGGGACATGCGCGAGGCCCTCCGACCGCGACCACAGTGAGTGACGAGATGGATGTGGTGACGCCTCACATCACGAGCGTGCTGAAGACGTTCCAGGCGAGCGCGACGCGCAGCCTGCAGGGCCCGGGCTGCGGGCGCGCCTCGCCCCCGGGTCCCGCGCCGCCGCCGCCGCCGCCGCCGCTCGCCCCGCCGCTGCTGCTGGCCTCGGACCGCGTGCTGGGCGAACGCGGCGAGACGCTCCTCGAGGGCGAGCCGATCAGCTGCTTCTGCGTGGGCGGCGAGCGGCGCCTCTGTCTGCCTCAGATCCTCACCAGCGTGCTGACGGACTTCAGCTTGGAGCAGATCAACCGCGTCTGCGACGAGCTGCAGATCTATTGCTCGCGCTGCACGCCGGAGCAGCTGCACGAGCTGAAGTCGACGGGGGTGCTGCCACGGTCGGCGCCGTCGTGCGGACTGATCACACAGACTGATGCGGAGCGGCTGTGCGCTGCGTTGCTGCACGCGCCGTCCTCCCGCCGCCCCCACAAGCTGCCAGGGTTCCGAGTCTACCACGAATGCTTCGGCGGCGGCCGCGGCATCTGTGCTGCTGAATTAAACTTGGTGCAGTGCGGGGAGTGCCGAGCGTTGTACTCTCCACGTCGGTTCGTGTGCCATTCTCACGGATCCGAACATAGGACGTGTCACTGGGGGTTCGACTCGTCCCGGTGGAGGCGGTTTCTTCTCGTGGCGGATGAGGAAGCCGAGAAGGAGAAATGCGAAGCCCTGCTGGATGACCTGGCGACGCGGGATGCCGTGGTGGAACCCCCCGCTCCACCACTCGCTCTTCGGCAGACGCCCTTGAAGAGGAAGCAGGTATATTATTTGCTTTCAACATATTGTTGCAGTCCAATTTGAGCCATATGGCCATATTTAAGCGCCTAATCTTGTACCAAATTTGCTAAGCAGAAGCTGGTAGATCACCCTTACTAGAATCCTATTGGACATAAAATATTGCAGTTCCATCTCATTTTGTTCGTTCCACGACAGCACTGCATACCTAAAAGATAGTACCAAATACTTCAAGTAAAATGGTAATTGCACAGGTCGGCCCCAAATTCTTGTTGACTCAGCCCTCACCGGGGGGAGGGGGGGCACACGTGTAAACTCCCTTTGTAAAATATTCAACCCTTTGATTGACGCCGCTTATGTTGACCATGCGTGAAAACAATGCATGCAGGTAGCGAGTAGTCTTTAGAATTCTTAACACTTCGGTATATCACACATGCCTTGTCCAAGCCTGTAAGTATTGTGCGTCCAATTATGTGAAAAAAAACTATCCTTCCCAATGACATAGTCTGACAGTCACTGTCGACACCATAAACACTGGTTGATAACCCCTTTTGTATCTCCGCAACCATGGTATCTAATTAAAGCAAAACATACTTGCGATAACGCGTACATATTAAAAATATTACCCATTTTATACATGGAGGAGATAAAAACATTAATTTCCATCGATTAAAGCTCCGCTAGTCACTCGCCGCATAAATTGCAGTTTAGAACCACCGTTAGTTGCATACTGGTTCCAATCTAGAACAGATGCTATCTGATTATTTCCCTGCTCGTTTCTAGAAAATACTTTCATGTAACAGCATTTGAAGTACTTGAGTAATTACAGACTACTGTTCGATGGTTCTCGGCCGGTAGCCGTACGAACCTTCACCATGACATGAGAACTAGTGACCATCAAAATTGAGTACTTACCTGTACGATAGCCAAGCTTTTTCACAGTCACTAACAACAGTAATTCTTAGTTATCTGAACACGGAATGCCCAACAGTAGCTGAAAGTTCCAAAGTTGCCACAAAAGTAACTTCCAGCAACTGGAAACTTGGTCAGGTCATAGTTTTCATAATTCTGTACATACATCTGGAAGAGTTACCCCAATTGGTCGAGTCTTTTTGCTGCTAGGCGGTCCTTCCCGTGCTCCCTCTCATCCAGTTTTAATTTGTTTTCTTGTCCAGATAATTTCCAACCAACTGTGGAAAAGCTGGACTTGCCTCAAGTTACTTCATTTGAACCAGCTCTAATACTATCAAAGTACCAATTTGCCAGTCCTCATTCGTTTTTACCGGAACTTAGTGATTCATTAATTCCCTCTGCTCTTAATTATACAAGTGTCGTTCTTTAAAATTGCCTGAATATAGTTTTTATTAGAGTTTCTTTTTATTTTGTGCCTTTTCTGGTTGGCAAAAATAAATAATTACGTAAAAATCTCTGATCCTAATAAATATTACTAAAAAGGATTCAACACTTAGGCGCTACACATGCTATAGACAGAATTAAGTCTGTTAGTTGCTGCACTTATTCCATTGTAGGTATTACATCTTGGCCGATATCACTTTAAAAAGGATTAAAGTGCATTACCAGTACAGACAGCAAGAACATCTCTGAAACTGTGACAAGCCATTTAAGCGAAACATAATTTGCCTGTTGACTTTATCCACCTATCTTCATTCCAAACTGTGTTTGTCTTTGTCGTAATGACAGTATAAATCCATAAACTTCCCACCTAAAAACAGGCACAAACAAAGAATGCCTTGTTTTGCGAACGGTACTTCAGTTGCATCTCTGCGCAATTAGGCGTGACAGGCCACGCTCGTAAAAAACTGGCTAATAGCCGCGTGTATGACGCCACGTCACCGACCGCGTTCAATACACTTTATTGGACCATGTTTCATTGCTTGGGGTTTCTTTTATAAAAACCAGATCCGACGGGAAGAGTTTGGTGCCTTGGTATAGCCGTTTCAACATGTTAACCCATTCTTATGACCTTACTGAACCAGTTTTTAAGCTGCAATGTGATTGCCAGCTAAAAGGGAATCTGATAATACGTATCACTCATATCTAGTGTTGTCTTGTTTTGAACAAGACTGTGAGTATGTTCACTTAAATGTTTTACCCATGTAAATCTCTTCTAATCTACATGTCCATCAAGTTAATGCCTCAACAAGTTAGACGGAATGTCTGTCTGATTCTCCTAACTAGGCATCAAGCTAGGCAATAAACCCGTCTACGGAAACAACAATAAGGCAGTTTCAAGATGGCTATCTATCTAGCTAGATGCAAGGTAAGCGAGATAGGAAATCAGCAACAGTCTTTCAAATGAGTTTTTCAGATTGCCTCTATTATTATCATTGCCATGACTTTCTTAGTTGATATATATATATATATTTAGTTAGGAAGCTGAAGCAGAAAAGAAGCTAAATAAGATTATAAATCTGATTTAACACTTCTATAAACATATAAAGAAAAATATAAAACCGATAATGCGAACCTTTCCCATAGAATTACCCGTGCAGAAAGTGTGAAATGAAAAAAAAACCCCACAAAATAAACAAAACCAATTTAGTTATTCGTCCTATCTTTAGAATCCGATAAAATATGAAGGTCGTACAATAGATTTATAGTTTACGTAGTAAATGTCACGAGAAGTGAACGGAAAACCTTTAATGTCAGCCAGCCGCGCCCTCGCTCCCTGCCAATCGCGACACTACAGCTAGATTATAACAGAATCTAGACGATATATGGATGATTTTACTAAAATATTTTTGAAGAACCTATACTTGAAAATTACTAGGCGTACATTTAGTTTCATCTGCCATGCTCACGAGAGATGACTGGTTGGTGCAGCCATAACACCATTTAATAAGGGAAGCGATCAACGCTTTATCCTAACATTTGTCACCATCGTTACTTGCGGTGAGATTTATTTATTTGAAAACAGAATTTCTTTTACGGACCTGCTTATACCCGGCCCTGGCGGTATCAGTTCTGAAGCCACGAAACTTTTAATAGCCTTGGCTTTTCAGGTACTGGAAAGGATTATCTTAAACTAGCTTTTGCCCGCGGCTCCGCCCGCGTGTATACGGTTTAACGACATGCTTTTTTCCGGGATAAAAAGTAGCCTATCTGTTAAGTTACGGTATAAGCTATATCCATCCCAAATCCGTCCAGCCGTTTCAGCGTGCAAGAGTAACAAACATACACACACACCCACCCACACCCTCACACACACACACACACACACACACACCCTCACACACACACACACACACACACTAAGGAACCACCTTTATCAGTATTTAGTACTTAATGAAAAATAAAAAAATATCTAAAAATACCTTCTGCTCAATCCAAATGATGAAATGATGTGATTCAGGAAACACGCGTGACTTAAAGTTAAAGGATACTGAAAAAATCTTATGCAAACAAAGCAGTGGCTTCTTAAAATGCATCGAAACTTTGCAATGCAAAATCTGCGCCCGTCCCTTCCCTCTACACTCCACATGTATGCTAAGAGCACACAACGTACAAAGTGCATACATATACCTAGATCTATACAGGTTGCATGCAAAGGGCCATGGTAATTGCGAGCAGTGCTTTGTATGTAAGCGAGCCGGCTATGCAACGACTGGTGTATGCACATGTACCGTTAGCAATTCTGGAGATTTACAGAAATTAAAGAAAGTACCCTTGAATTCGAAATTTTTGGAACAATCGACATCATTTCATTTTAGTTAACCATTTGTTTTTAATATTTATATTGAAAGTCTGCGTAAAAAAGAAGCTTATGTATTTTTTTATTTTGTTTTATTTTATATTTTTCCTGCATAATTAATGTTTTCTTATTCACTCATTCTAAAAAGACGTAAGTCGCATCTGAGGATTTCGAAATTCAATGTTCATTGCCAATGGATTATTTAAAAAAAAGCTTGGCATGTTTATGTCTGCTGTCACATGTCATGACAGTTGATTTTTTTTAAACAAACTGTACTTAAAAGAAAAGGAAATTATTTTTAAAATCCTGTGTTTACCATAAATATGTTTAGTTTTTTGAAAATATCTCTTTCTTTAATCACGATATAATTCTGAAAAAAAAATGTGATGCTCAGAAAGCCCATATCTCGAAATGGTTTTCAGATTTGCACCAATTATTAATTGGTAATGTTGTCGATTCTGGTTGTTTATCATGGAGAAATTGATTCAAGAAAATTTTCACTTGTGTGCTTAATTGACATTCTCATTTACTAACAAAATCATGTCAATACAAGAAGAGTTGTAGTAATAACAGGGAATCATTAGTAAAATATCATGTTTCGAAATCCTCGTAGATCATAATACCTACGTTAGTTCTCACAACTACGCCTGTCGTAAGCAAGTAGACAGCCAGATGTCATATAGTGAGGTCAATGGCGCATAATGCCTGCTGTGTGCGACTTTAGAAAAAATAAAAATAGAACTATTTAGTATGCCGACCGTACCTAACACGGGTGTTGCATTCAAATGTATGCGATATTCTAGCGATGTGTGTCTTGCCTACCCGACCGTTTTAAAATTACACGATCGTATGATGACCTTCAAAGTTTCATACGCCTACTGAAATAACATGGCTTTCCGTTTCGCGTATAACCCGTATAATTTAAAACGTCAACTGCTAACGAATCTTTTGGTAGTGACAGTGCTGTTTTTTACGTTGGCTTGGTTGCCCACCTAGTAACAGGTTCTTACAAGCGATGTAGATGTAGCTGCTTGCTTGCATATAGTTACCAAGTTAAGGCAAGGGCGACAAGCAGACCAGAGAGTTTGTAACAGTACTCTTTCTTGTGATATTTAGCTACTTTGAATTAGGCGAGACCTCGCTCAATAAAAGGTTGTTTACTATAAACATGTTGCCATTGTTCATAAAATGATCAAAACATGCTGGCAGTATCTCAAGTTTGTCATAAGTGATTACAAGATTATGGAAATGTTGTTTCCTCAGATCATCTGAGGTTGTTTTGAACCTCTCATGCCAGTGCCAGTTTTTAGCTAAGCCGTGTTTCTCATTGTTATACATATCTACGGCCTTCACAAACCATAATGATTCTTTTTTTACCCTTTGGATAAGAACTGGGTTCTTAAGTATGTTCAGAACAAAATATATGGGTAATTTTATAAAATTAATAACCAAGAACACTTCGCACAACAAAACACGCACAAAACAAAGCCACGAAATACCCACAAAGCTTTCGACTGAAAATATCTCTTGAACTGAATTAGGAAATTGCGATATACATACAAAAGCAGATGTGAAAGCTCTGAACCGGGATTCGAACCTGGACCTCTTGCTAGCCGGGCGATTGCTCTACCAAATGAGCTATCCAGTTCTTTGATTGTAGAACTGGATAGCTCAGTTGGAAGAGCAATCGCCTGCTTAGCTTTCCTACACCGCTTGATATACAAGTACATTAATTTGTATCTCCTTGCGGTGTGAGAGGAAAAATTTTGAATCTTTTCGAGTCCTATTTGCAGAACCGCAAACAATTTGTCGAAGTTAAAACGATAGAGGGGCAGAAGGAAAAGGTGATTAAGTCAAACATGGTTAATATCACTAGAGGAGTACCACAAGGCTCTATCTTAGGACCAGTATTTTTTATCCTTTTTACAAATGACCTTATAAAACACATAGTAAATTCTGCAACAGACACAAAGCTAGTAATTTTTGCTGACGATACTAATGCTATAATTTCCTCTGCAGATTTAGATGAATTAAGTGTAAAGTTAAACAACGCTCTTACCGTTTTCGAAGAATGGTTCCAAATTAATTCATTAAAAATTAACACATCTAAAACGAGTGCCATGCTGTTTAGAACTACAGCTGGTAATAATGACACGTTAAGCATACGAATGGGAAATGAGATAATCTCGTTAGCAGAAGAAGTAAGGTTTCTTGGTATACATATAGATTCTTTACTCAATTGGAAGCAGGAGCTTAATGCTATAGAAAATTCGATAAGTTCTGCTTGTTACGCTCTAAGAAGTTTGCGGGAAGAAGTAGGCATTAATGAATTAAAAACCGTCTATTACGCCCTTGTTGAATCAAAACTTAGATATAGCATACAATTTTGGGGTAATAGCTATCAATACAATATGGAAAAGGCTTTCAGGATACAAAAAAGAGCGATACGCACGATTGTCCGTATTCCGTCATGGGACTCGTGCAGAGAACATTTTATACGACTGGAAGTTTTGACAGCTCCCAGCCTATACGTTTTGGTACTTGTAACAAATCTAGTTAAAAATCTATATAAATTTGAAAATGCAGAAGAACAAAAAATAAGACTAGCCTCACGACGTAAAGACCTAGTAAGTAGTTTTTGTCCCAAATTGGAGACTGTCCCAATTGTTCTGTTTAATAAGCTGCCGTCGTACTTGAAGGTAGTTACGGGCCATACTTTGTTTAAAAAGAAACTGCGCCAGTTCTTGTCAAAGAGGTGCTTATATGACATTGAAGAATTGTAATAATGATAAATTATCTCCGTGTTTTATAAACTTAGTATTGTACATATAAAAAATTGTGTATCTTTATTCTCCTTTTTTTATTTTTAAATTTTTGTTACTGTAATGCTTAGATATACTTGTAACTGTGAATAGAATTGTACTATACATGTATTTTAGTTAAAAGTTTTATATATATTTTTAAGTGATATTCAAATGCAATATATATTGTTAAATGAATTAAATAAATGAAATGAAATGAAATGAAAATGGATAAATAAAAAGTGTATAAAATATATACATTTATTCCTGTCATTCCTGTCATAGTTTTCAATTATCGTAAAGCAAAATTGTCAACAAGCACAACATACCTACTTAACATTGTGAAGCCTTTAATTACAAAGCCACTTCACATATCTACAGCTTTTTCACGCAAGAATCATAATAATCCACTTTGAAATTTATTGATGCATCCCGCAAATTTGAATTTTATGAAAATATTAGGGAAAGACAGAGAGCGAAAGATCGCTAATAATAATGGTCTCTTAATTATAATAACATGCCTTGATGATGATGATGATGCTATGCTCATTGTGCTTTAAACTGATGATGTTCTGAAGTGCCTTGATGACAGCGCCATTATAGTGCAATCAGAACTTAATTCAGCTTCACAAGGAGTCCCGCTTGCTTGGCAGAACGGGATATGATGGTTATTCAAAGGAATCGTAAAAAGGGCTATTTAAGTCTTACTCAAAAAAAAAGATATGTAGTTTCTATTTCACGAAATCCCAACTTTTTTAATCGGTTTGTTAGATTGTTTTAAGCATATAACTCAACAAATTCCGAAAAGCCAGTTGGTAATTAGATAAAAAGATAAAGCAAGATAAAGCCGTCATGTAAAATCTCACTTTATGAATAAAAAAACACGAACAATGTTTTGTTAATAAGTTAAGCAGATACCAGGTAGATTGCAAATGAGTTAAAACTCAGCGTTGGGCAATTTATAAGTATAAATTAACATTGATGAGAAATAAATTGTAATTCGCCTCCACCATTTCTTGTTAAGACGAAGCAATGTTAATTAGTCAGAAAGTCTAAGAAAGGTCGCTGTTTGGGTTTTTCCTGCTGAAACTAGAAATGATTAGACAAAAATACTAAATAGCCTTAGCCTAGGTGATTGATTGTACTTAATTTAATAATATAAAAATAATAAAACACTTTTTCGTATAAAAAGTACGCCGCAACTTATACATCCTCTTTGTTCTAAAAAACAAAAGGTTTTTTTTTCTGGTCGAAGTGCGATTTACGGACCACGGTCGGATATTGGTAATGACGCGATTATGTGAAAAAATTCAGAAGCTAAATGGAATTGTCGTGTCCTTTTGGCTATAAGCCATTTCATCCGTTTTCCCTTTCCAACCTTGGTAGCTCATTTAACCGACACCGCCCGATTATTTTTTTGTTTGTTACGCAGCAAATCTTTGGAAAAATACGTAATTTCGTTGCGCGTGGGAAAGCCACATTGATCTAAGAAATGTTGGCATTGCCTTTTATCAAGTGACTATTATTACTATTTCTACAAAAAAGTAGGGCACTTTCAAGAGTTATAACTTTAGATATACCGGGTGTACGTTACCTAATCAGTAAAATGACATCAATAACTTTTTGAAAATCAAACGAGAAGTATTCAAAATTTTGACTTTAAACACTCCTAACGTACTTTCGATACCAGTTAACATTTTTTTGATATCTATAATAGTTACGGAATAATCGCCTGGTCACACTTAACGATTACAGCCTGTATTTAAGCAATGTTTTTTGTTCTTCGGAAAACCTCTTCAGCGGGCCAGTTTATGTTTCGTGAAGGATTAAATGTACGGAGTTATTAGAAATATCTTACATGAGATAGATCCTAAAGAAATAAATTTACTAGGATATTTAACAATGTTATTTCAAGATAGCATTGGATCAAAAATTAATTATGTCAATGAAGGATTTAAATGTACGGAGTTATTAGGAATATTTTACAAGAGATAGATCCTAAAGAAATAAATTTACAAGGATATAACAATGTTATTTCAAGGGAGGATTGGCTCAAAAATTAATTATCGCACTTGTAAAATTTATTCTCTTATTTCAATCACACATTTTTATTACAGTCTTAAAGAATTTTGTATAATTGTCGTTAATTCTACTTACTTTGTCGACAAATTGAGCTAAGTAATAAAATGAGTTAGTTCCTCATATTATAAAATTTATTCAAGTTCCTAAAGTTTTTGAATTTTCATAGTTATGTTTTTGATCTTGTAACGAAGACAAATATTTCTTTAATTTCTGAAACCAAAGATCACAATAAAAACGTTGATTCTGAAGTCTTTAATTTTAGCTTTAGTGCTGTCAAAACTTGAAATTTTCCAAAGTAATATAGCTTCTGTTGTTAACAGTGGAGAACTAGTATTTTGGAATGAAGAAAATTTAGTTTTGACAGCACTAAAACTAAAATTAAAGCCTTCAGAATCGGCTATAATGTGAGTAAATAAAATTATATCCACGCAACAATTTTTCAGCAACATTTTTCAGACTGGAGGTAAAATTATTACACCCAGGCAACACCCCCAGCCCATGTCCCTGTTCCCGGGTCTGCAGCGCAGGGGGTGGGGGGCAGATGATGGTCCAAGTAATGGGAATACTGTCTCTACGAGATAAATGTAGTTATAGTTTGTCTATGGGCGGAAAGAATAAAGATCATGAAATTAACAGCCTTTTTTTTGGAAAGGCAAGGTTCAGCAAAGGACGAACCAGGCCGATCGATGGATGGATACCTGTTTAAACTAAACACTCTTAAGAGTGTGGACTGGGTATAATCTGCATATCTGTATCCAGGGTTCGAGGATATATATCAACGGATATGTATCATCATGATTTATTATACATGATGTGATTTATACCTTGATATATTCATGATATTTTCATATAAAAACATTTTTTACTAGTTTTGTTTAACAAACTTTTAACTGGTGTTGCTTCGATGGCAGGCCTCGAAAGGATAAATTTCAAGCTTCGGCCTCGTTCAATCAAAACTGCGAAACCGACTGGGTAATGAAAAAGTCAACAAATTGGTATTCATGTCCAAAACCTCCCATCAGCCAGAAAAACGGATTGACAATCTCAAATGGATTTGGGAGTCGAATAATGATGATATCAAAATATCAGCTGATAATAACGCCGGGATAAATATTGCTAATACTACTAAAAGATTCGTGGTAATGAAACAGAAACGGCTACTCACGATTTTATAGTCAGACTTTAGCCTGACTATAGGCTGTCCGAGATATCATGATATGGGTGGTATCATGATAAAGTTGACAGTTACAGTGATGTACCCTAACGAAATATAATAGTTTTTTTTTAGTATCGAGAAAGTTAACAAGGGCTATCGATTTTTTATTTGATTGATCTTTGACTATCCAAACGACTTTTTGTTTATTACTAAATTAGTTAAATTAAACAATGTAATAAGTCCAGAGCTTGAGAGTTCAAAGATTCTTTTTTGTTTTTCTCGGAATTTCACCAATGACAAAACAAAAAATCAACAAAAACTGTAACAAATGTCAAAACAAATGGCACGCACCGAAAACACAAACCGCATACAAGATGCACTCATACTGACGCGATCCTATTAAGACGGCCGCACCGATTCATCGATATATTTTCGATTATGTAGTGTCAGTCAATACCTATAGGTTAGCGTTCCGATCCACGCATCACGTAGCAAAAAGACATTATTATTTACTGAAACTTTTCTTCGTTAAATTTAACGAATATACTGAGATTTTTATTACGATTTGTAGAGGCATTATTTATTGTATTTATGCACTAATTATTTACATTATTTCTAAAACCTATTTTTTTGTGCCTGGGTGTATGTAGTGAGTAGAAGGTGAAACCGGAAAATTACGAACTGTCACCCATATCATGATATCTCGGACAAGCTATAGTTTAACTGTATTCCTCAGAACAATACATCAATGCTGTATTAGTACAGTTTCTTCGGAGGCAAACATGACGAAATCTGACTATAAAATCGTGAGTAGCCATTTCAATATCAGTATTGCTAATACTGAAACTATTAAGGAAATAGCAGTTGTACTTAATATTATATATTATGTTACAATGAAGATTATACTTTTTAAGTGGTCTCACACAGGCTGCTTTAAAAGAATTCAAACTAAAGATTTAGTTTTGGTGTTTGGTAACTATATTATGGTTGTAAGTAATGTGATCTCAAAGACCACAAACTGATTTAAAAAAATACAAATTGAAGGTTTAGTTTTAGTTAGCTTAAGTTAATATTATTATTTTATAGTCTAAACTGGTTTTATTTTTGTTATTTAATAATGACAATACAGAATTATTTTGAGTTGTTACAAAATTATCGCAAGTGCAAAGCAAAAAAAAATCAATCAATATCAGTTTTTTGATATACATAGGTATATCGGATATATTATATCAAAAAATCTGATTTTTTCGAACCCTGTCTGCATCTGATCCCATCTTGACCGAAATTGATATTGGACCAGAGACACACTAATTCCTCAATTTTATTATAAAGATTCTACCTACTGTCATTTCATTACTCATTTTAGCTTCCTGTTTTTGTGCCAGAACTTTGAATATGAGTGTGAAAACTCTAAACGACTTACAGATAGCATTTCCCTCAGTTTTGTTAAATCTCATCTCATCACTTCCGCCCATGTATTGATACCCCAGTGCGAAATGACAAGCTCGCACGCTGGAGCCTGGTGGGATGAAACGGTATATTTGGGTCAACTAGGCCACGGAGGGTTTTTTCACATTTCTCCCTCGGCGGCAGTAGTGCACGGGTTTATTTATTTAATCTAATTAGGTGGGATATTGTACCATGCATGCAGTATGAAGGTTACTGTGTTTTTAGGTTCAGTTTAAAAAACGTGTGCTTAGACTACTCTTTGAAAATAACTACAGGAAAGATTATAATACGTAAACAAATCTTTCCGACCTCTGGAAGACAGTGATTCTCTTGTTTTTTTTTTCTTATGTGCTATATTGTGGTTGTGATAGCTTGTACTATCGATTTACAACTATAAAATGTACACTAGTACCTAACAAAACTGCCTTGCGACAAGCGTCAACTAGTTTTCGAAGTCAAAAATAAACAATATTTCATTTAAATTTTCAACACGAGCAAGCAAATCGCTTTTGCGCAACGGGACTCAACCCGCGAGAAGTTTGACAAGGTTGCTAATTATAAAATTTGGCGTGGTGTCAACATTCGTACGACCGACTGTTTTCTCACACAGTGGTTGTGGCTATACGTAAAGCATCGTTTAGTATACGTTGTGCATAATTTATGGGATCTATAAACGTAGATTAAAAAAAAAACTTTTTGAAAATAGGTATGCTTAAAAGATGAGTTTCCAAAATGTGACGTATAATCAAAGATTTTTCGGATTCATCCCCAAGATTTAACCTCCAACACTTCATGTAGTTGGTAGATCTTATTTCGTTTTCCTAAAGGTAAACAGCATAAATTTAGTCCGATATAAATGAGCTTGCAACAACAATTTTTAATGTTTAGAAATAACCTTAATATTTTCCAAGGGTTTCCCAAGATGGGAAGGAATTTTGTAAATTGTAAACGGTGTGAATAACTTAAATGGAAAAAAAATGTCGAATCACTTTTACATACGTAGGTATATTTTTTTAAAGACGGTAAAAAGCATGCTTTATCATTTTATTACAATTTCAACTAAGTAAATAAATTTTATTCATTTACGAAGTCTATTTTTATTTCAGAAAATATTTTAAATTAATTTACATTATGAATATTGTTATAAAATCGAGAAGCATGCTTTATTACCGCCTTTGAACGTAATATATCAACGTTTGCAAAAGTGATTCTCTTTTTTGATTTTAAATTGGTCACATCAATTTCTAGTCCTCGACCAATATAACTTAGAAAAGTTTACACTAAGTAATATCTATCAATTGAATCCATTAAAAACTAAAACTTGAATCTAAAAAAAAACATTATATTAGTTAATATATTAGTATTTCCGCTGGGCTATTCTCCCATATCCATAGTATTATTAGGCTGGCAGCAAATTCGTAAGTACGAATATTCCCGAGTACGTACGCGTACGTAAATAAGTTTGGTAAATATGTGGGTAGAGCGAAATTTTCTTGACATCTTGTTCGTTACATTCGGGATGCCCGTTGTAAGAATTCCGTTTTCTGTAAATACTTATTAGCCTCCGGGCGTTATTTTTTCACAATGGTAATTCGATGAGTTATTTCTTGGAAAACAATGGATGTTGTAATTTAAAGCATAAATAGTGGCTCTTATCTGGCATGTGCATGTGCAATGGTAGGTAGTCCCCTATAAAACAGAATACCGTGCGGTGTATCATCCATCACATCAAACACTGTTTCTATGCCATGTCAATGCAAGGTGCAAGATAATCCGATGACAATGAGAATGACGTCATGCGCAGTCCAGCCGCCATGTCGTTGCGCAGTCTGCAAAACAAAAAACTTACCTTTACTACCTCGCCAGGCTAAACTGGCATCTATCCTTTTGAACTTACGGCTATTCATATATGTATAAGGAAGTATGTAGCTGTGCATACGCACCCACACGTTGACAAGCCGTCTGACAGAGCAGAACAGCTGACCTTGTCGCCGTCTCGCTCCCACTAATTACTCATAGCGCAGAAGTTTTTTCTGCAAAAGTCTATAAAAATTTTAAGTGAATGCTGGAACTACCATCGTTAGTTTTATTGATGATAATAAATCCTTTTCTTTTTATTCTTAGAAGACAACATGCGAATGCTTTTTATTTCCATGCTAATAACCTTCAGTTGGCATAGCAACACGCCAAGGTATGGCGGACATTGAAACTTGCAAAAAAGTGTAGGTAGGTAAATAATCAACTCTGTATAGCGGGCTGTGGTGTCCGCCTCGTGTTGATATCTTCTCTTCATAAACTTACTAATTCATGTGCATATATTTATCTTCAGTTATTTTTCACAAAGGCCAGTATAATAAAGTAGTGCTTAAAGTTTTGCTCTGGACAGGGAAAATATTAATGATTTTCAAAATATGCGTAGTTGTGTCTCTTTCAAAAACTCGTATTATTTGAAACTGGTATGTCGGATAGACAAGTTCTTTCTATAATAATGTTCTTTATGTTTGCTAAAAAAAAGAGTGTTTATTAACTTCAGTTATTAGACTTAGCTAAAGGTTATCATCATATTACGTTGGCATATTATAATTTTTACAAATGTCCTTCCTTTTAGTAATTTTATGCTTGTTGCTTGAACTAGCTACAAATAGCCACAATAAATGCACCAGAGACTTTCCAAGGTACATTTGCTTTTTTGTGTTTTCGTTTGTTGATGACATTTTGTCTAATAATATTAGATAAGCCACTGATAACTAAATGGCCTGCAGGTTCAACGGCCGGGCGTCCTCCTGGATCAGCTGCTATATTTTTACAAAATTAATTTTGCAGTCTAATAGCTTCTATTTTTATGGCCATAGGATTTAATATGTCTTGTTTAGTATCCCAACTGTTGGCGGGCGTTGCACTCTAGGTCCCCAGCCGCAACGCAGCTTGCGTTTTTTAATCTCTCCAGACCAAGGCACTTTCGAGTTACATCCTACCTGCCTCTAGGGCTTCTCTAATAAAAAGTCCAATCCCTCCTTAGATTGTCCTTTAGTAAATTTATTTAGATTTTCTTCTTCTCAAAAAGGTGATTCCAGATTCTAAATAACAACTATGATTATCACTTCGACGTATTTAGCCACTGTATTTGGCATCAAATAATGTGTCAGCCGAAAGCAGTATGGCGAAAGTTGCTTTAACTATTATTTGATATTGTTCGTCCAAAGTGGACCTTGTTACGTTGTAATAAGACCGTTGGGCTTCTATAACACCCACGATCTCTTCAGGAACTTGGCTAACATAACAGAGATCGCCCTGAGAAAACAATATGTCCACATGAGTCTTGTACATGTCTTAAACAAACTCATTGTTTTGATAAGATCCTCTGTCTCCAAGAAATGAGGAAATTATGCAGAGAATTTGGATATCAATGGACAGTTCCTTTTGTTGAGAAGTACTAAACAAATGTTACTCAGATCACAGAATAATTACGTACTCAGATCTAGATTGACGAAGAATTACCTAACTACTTACTCGTACACCTACAATTAGGTAGGTATCTACTTGATAATTATATAAATAATTCTGAGCCAGAGAAAACACCAATACGAAACTCTTTGCAAGATTTAAACACAATTATCCAATTTCCTTACAGTTTCCCAAATTCACGGAGCAGATTATCTACAAAACACTCCTTTTTTACGACTGAATATAAAGTCTCAGTAAAATGGAAGTATCCTGAAAATCTACGTCTCCTTTACTTGTTCATTGACCTTTTAATAAAATCGCATCTCCACTTTACGGCCCCGGATTCCAAGTCTGATAACTAGGCGGAGAATGCTGACAGTGAAGATTGTTCGTTTTCTTTCATTTGCTCAGTTTTAACTTTTAGATCTGAAATGATCTTATCATGTGTAGCATTATATTCTTCTATTATTTATGTAGCTTCATTATCGTCATCAGTATCATCAACGTGTTTTATGGGACAGCTATGTTTGTTAATTCCTTTGTATTATCTTTTTTAAATATTTCAAAAGTACCGTTTATTATATTGGATTAATAACTTCCTGGTTCATCAGTTTTATCACTCCTCGTAAGGGCGTTCCATGATTTTCAAAACTGCCTATAAACTTGTACAAATATAAAGTAATTGTGACAAACTGGCCAGGCGGGTGGTTAAAAATAACGTTTGTTCAACAATACTCGTACAATCGCACCGTCTACAACGGCTCGTGAAAGAGTTCAACGACATTGTTTGTGCCGAAAAAATAAGAACTTCTTTCGTGACTTACTTTATCGAAGACATTCAAGGCACTGGCTTGTTTACCTATGCTCAGAAGATTACATCAAATATTTAGAGCTCGCAAACCCATAATTCCTATCATAAGTAAGTCTTACAAGAACAAAAAGAAAACTCAGTCCCTTTAACCTACTTCCCATCTGAGTTAGCAATAGAAGAAGTACCAAATCCCGTTTCGAATGCTAAAAACATATGCTAATGTATTCGGTCGATCGGATACCCTTCCAAGGGCAGGCAGTGTTGTGCCGACAAGCAACGAACGTGGCCACAGAAGGCGCTAACAAACAAACTGAAATAGACCTAACTACCAAAACAATTAACAACCTTATTGTCTTAGAATACATGCGAGTATAGTTTGACAGACAGGTCTTCTTATGATGGTTGTTTCTTGTCTACCGAGCCGTCTCGCCCCGAATCTAGCACAGACAAAAAAGGCCAGCTACCTATGTACGATGACCTTTTTCGTCACAAGTCACGCACATCTAAGTACTCTAGATATTTATCAAATATGTGGGTAAAAAATATGGGAATCAGAAATTCATAATGACAGCGCAAACGAGCGTGAATAAGAAATATACTTTTAAAATTTTTAGTTTATTTTTGACTGGTTTTGTTTCAGTTAGAGTTGTAAGACGCTTTTAGCTAGCCTCACCGCTCCACACACATACAATATATAGGAATAATTCACGTTTTTTGGATGATATTGGATACTGTTTTTTAGAGTTTCGTACACGAAGATTGCCAAACGGGACCCTATATTTAACCTCCGCTGTCTGTCTGTCCATCCGTCTGTCAGTCTGTCACAGGCCACCGCACAAGGGTCTAGTACAAATACAAAGGTAATAGGTAGGTTGAATTTTCACAGAATACTTCAACCATTTCCGTTATTATTACCTACCAGATTCACTGTGACCTCTTAGATTAGAATATTAAGAGAATACGTGCAGGTTGAGAACGAATATAAACTTTAAAATATATTTAGAATTTAATTTATAACGTCCACTTTTTGTCATTGTTCACATTGTTGTATGACGCGCTTCCATTCGAGGGATAAGTTACGCACACATATGCACAACAAGCGTGTCTTCATGCATACAGATGCGCGAAACGGTGTTATGCATCAAATTTACAGGCTTTTTGAGTATTCAAATCACGAAGATTCTAAAAATTTTAGAAGTTTAAGTACTCAAAATCCTCATATTTTTGAATCCACCTGGTATTTTAAGTTTAGGACTATGGCTAATTAATTTTACCTTGTATCTACTATCATCCATCACCATCAGTCAACGGGAAAACAATGATCATTATTATAACAATAAAATAGTAAAAAAGTCTTGTCCGTACAAAGAGTATTTTTTCAAAATTTTAAACTAATTGGTTTATTAATATTTTGTACTATTGAATTTTTGTCTGTTTCTTTTATATCGACAGCCACTCAACGGATTTAGATGCGGTTTTCTTTATTAACATCGTAGTGACCCTGGTCAATATTGAGGCTATAAGGTGTTGACAATCGCCAAGCGAAAAACTGTCCATATGAGTTTTTATCTTACATTGATTAAAATACACTTCCACGCAAGCGAAACCGCTGGCAAAAGCTAGTTATCAATAATACATTGCCCTTTGAAGGCCCTTCCAATGATCCCGAGTAGTTACCTACATACCTGTAATATATTTTGCTTTAGAGATAACATTGTTGAGATAATGAAACATTGCATCAGAATGTTCCCTTTTGTCAGATGATAAAGATCTTGCGCATGCGCACGCGTTCAATGAAAAACTCGTGGAAAAAATCTCTATAGTTTTTTAAATTGTTTTCACAGACTCGTAAATTAGATACATTGTTACGACATTTTTAGGATAATGTGAATTTTATGTGCATTTTAAGTACTTTCTTATAAAAGTTCTTGAAGTCTGTTAAAATGTATATCAGAAAGGTTTACGTTAAAGCATTTTTACTCGTAAAGCGGCGATATGCTAAGTGAAAACGATTACGCGAAAATTGTATTTTATGTATGTAATTCATTTTGTTTTATGCGATGTTCTCACTTCTTTGGGTATTAACCAAATTTAAATAAATATTTATACCGTCCATACCACGCTCAGCTATTAAGTAAACAAATCGTGTGCTTAAAAATACAGTTTTTTTAAACAGTAAAATATTAATAAATAGTTGGATTTTACAAAGTCGTGAATTTACAGCTGAATTGACGACAATGGAAAATTCCATTTTTTCATATTATTATTCTTAATGTTATTTGAATTATTACTATGATAAAATAACCTAGAATTTAAATATTATTTTATCACACAAAAAATCGTTTTTGCATTATGTATGAAGGACATTATTTGTTTACGATGATTTTTTTGCGTTTTAATTATTTCTTCTGATTTCGTTCCAAATCTGAAGAATCGACCTCGTAACGGATAAATGTAAAATAACTTGGCCAAGTGCGAGTCGGGCTCGCACAATTAGGGTTCCGTGCCAATACTACAACGAGCTGTCAATAGACCAAAGTTTTAAAAATTTAAATGTAAAAAAATCTGCTGCTATTACACTGTCGAAAAAAACCTGCAGTTTTACTGTAAGTAATCTATGTTTTCTGACCACTCGACAAAAATAAGTATTTTTGGAATCAACATAAAGTAATAATATAATACTCAAATAATATTTATGGTCCTACAAAAATAAGTGACAATAAATTGTGGGGTAGATCCTGTATCGTTAAATAACTGATGAATGATCGATCAGAATCCAGTAGTGCGTTCCGAGTCAAGGCATAATCGATTACATCGCGTCTATCGTCATTCCGAATCACTGATGGCCGTACGACGACACGGCGGCGCGGCGGCGTGAGTAATTTGATGGTACTTTTAGTACTGTCAGCGTCATTCGGAACCCGGCCAACGAGAAAAAAATATTTTTTTGTTCAAATAATTTTTTCACAAAGTTGCTTCATCAGCTGACTTAATTTCTATGGCAATTATTTCTATGGTACAGCACTGATTGCGAGGATTGTACTTGAAACCCTCCCCTCTGCAAGTACTCAACGCCCGCTACGTACATAAGGGTGTGCAACATCACTCTTTATCTTATATACTCTTTATGTGACACTTAAAGGGATGGGTTAAGCTGCGGTCACAGTGCGACGAATTTTTCATTTTTTCTTTTATTGTAATTATAATTATTGTTTTTAATCGTTCATATTATAAGCTGGAGAAATAAATAACTTTTGTACTCATTATTATTATTATTATATGTTATTTCATAATTATTACATCGCTACGGGTTTTCGAGATGTAGCTGCAGATTACCAAAACATAGCTTAATGTTAGGTACATAAGAGAATAATACGTGCAAGAACTAATATATATTTTAAAATTGCTTGGAAATTATTTTCTAATGTCCAATTTTATTTCAGTCATTGGTGACACTAAAAGTAGGTTAGACTACGGTCACATTGCCATAAAAATGTTCATGATAATATTCTGATAGTTAGTTAAACACTAGATTTGGAAAAAAAATGCTCTCATCGAGAAAACGACCAACTTTATATTTATTTTAAATCGTTTTGTATCCTCTTACTGATAAGAAATAAGTCCAAAAGGTCAGCCGAGGTCAAATTAGAACTTCTAGAAAACGCAAAATAAAATTCCCATACAAATATGAGTACATACTCGTACAAACAAGTGCAATAAAATGGTCTGGCAAAATTTCTTTCTTCAGAACTTTATGATTTAATATTCACGTCACCATGGGATAACTGCATATGATCACCAGGTAAATAAGGGAGTTTTACATAGAAACACTTTTTACTCTTTGATTCGACCCCTATATACCTTTTTAGGGTTCCGTACCAAAAGAGTGCCAACTGTTACTAAACCTCCGCTGTCTGTTCGCCCGTCCGTCTTGTCTGTTCGCCCGTCCGTCTTGTCTGTTCGCCCGTCCGTCTTGTCTGTTCGCCCGTCCGTCTTGTCTGTTCGTCCGAATGGGAACAATTAAACAATGTTATGAGTGATATTACTAAGTATTTAAATTCCTTATGTCTTTTATTTTTTAACTCTTTACCTAACTAAAATATTGTAACAATCACACTAATATTATAAATGCGAAAGTTTGTGTGTGTGAGGGTGAGGGTGTGTGTGTGTGTGTGTGTGTGTGTATGTTTGTTACTCTTTCACGCTGAAACGGCTGAACGGATTTTGATGAAATTTAGAATAGATATAGCTTATACCCTAACTTAACACATAGGCTACTTTTTATCCCACAAAAAAGCATTTCGTTAAGCCGAATAACACGCGGGCGGAGCCGCGGGCAAAAGCTAGTATGATATAAAAAAGAAATTACTTGTCATGTCTTGCTAAGTTTCTTGCCCGTCTTCCCGACCCGAATTTAGTTTGACTATTTATTTTTACATTAAAAATTTTCTTGTAATAAGTGTATATGATATGATATACCTACATATTGCAAAATTAACCTCATATAATTTCTACTGCTCGGTGGCGCAATTGGTAGCGCGCTTGTCTTGATAACAAGAGGTCGCAGGTTCGAATCCTGGCCCGAGGAATTTTTTCAAATTCTTGTCTTTACATTTGTTTCTAATTTATCTTTTCTGGTTTGTAATGCATTCTAATAATAATATTTAGAGTATTCCAAAGCGATGGATTTCGCAATAAAAACATAATCTCAGCCGTAAAAAGGTTTTATTCAGGTGTAAAAAATATGATAAATTACGGACTACCTGGAATGAGTAGCCTAATTAGCATTTTTTTTAAAGAATCATATCTCAATTAATAACAATACAGGGTCCAAGTTAAGAGTAAGATCCGATTTAATAAGTATGCAATAAAACAAAATGAAACCTGGTAAAATTCAATTTAAAATGAAGAAATTTGACGACAACTTTGATGAATAGCAATATGTTAAATATTTTTCTGGCCTTTATCGCGATGTTTTTGGAAAAACTAGGGACATACACCACTTCATATTGACCGTCTCAATAAAGGCCTAGAATTCATTCGATTGAATTGTTTCTCTTTTGCGAGTTATTTTATTACTTACGAGCCCGCGCCGAATCGTTACTCATAATATCTAACTATCAAAATAACGCGCAAAGGTTTTCATTAAGATGGCCAATATGGACTGGTGTATGTCCCTGATTTTTGCAAAAACATCGTGGCAATGACATGAAAAAATATTAATATAATGCTTAGCATCAAACAAACGAAAAATACGGAGTTCCCATGATTAATTCTGAATAATGTAAGTTACTCGTATCATGATATTTATTACTTTTTTAGTTTTAGCGCGTTCCTTTGCTTATCCCTCGAAAGACAGAGATCGGTGTGGTGTGAGAGAGTAAGACGCAAAGGTCACCAGCAGTATTTGGCGCCTTATTTTTTTTTTACCAACAAGCTATTTGGAGTTTCCACCAAAAATATACGGCCATTATTTTCTCTGTCCGTTTTGACAGATCTGGACCGTGTGCGTTTTGGCACCGTTGCAAACTTGCCGCATTTATGTATGCAGTTGACAAAAACAGTCAAAGGGAAACCTTTTGAAACGCGGGGGGTTGTGAATTAAATTCTAGAATTTATTTTAGATCAGCGCCATCATATATGATAATAATTTTAGAATTTGGAGGGTTTGCGAGTAAGATGGTGGTACATCCACAGTCGAGCTGGGCATCAGCTCTACCACCAATATTTTTTTTTTTTTTTTGTGTTTATTGTATTGGTTCTTTATTTATTATTATTATTTCTCGTGGTAGATGCCATAGTAACACGTATTCTGTGTAAATTTCATCTGTCGGATCCTGTTTGGTACCCTTCGGATACGGAACCCTAAAAACAAAAGCGTTAGAGGAAGACAGAAGATCAGCTTTGTATGGGCCTCGGGAACGAAATCTTAAAAATAACACGAATTAGTTCAAGAATTGATTACAAACACAACACGAGATGGAACGCTATAATTTAAAATGCTTGTCTAAAATTAATGTCCGTGAGACGATTCTTTTTGTTATCATCAATTTCGAAAGTTGTTCTTGGAGGTTGTTTTGCTATGCGCCGGCGCCGTGGTATGTCTCATTTGATTACTCATTTAGTGCTTCTTTCGTTTCAGGTAAATATCACTTTGTTTCGGGGGAGTTGACCTCCTACCGTGCTACGAAATCGGTGTGAGTGAGTGTAAAACTTCTAATTCATGCCTCAAAGACCTCGGCTAAACTCATGTTCTTGATCCGAAGTCATATCCACCGATAATATGAGATTTCTTATTTTTATAAACTGATGATTCTGAACAAAGAACTAAATTCTAGTTCTAAAGTCCACCAGGGATTAATTTTTTTTTAAGCCTGAAATCTTTTTATTCACAGAAACAGAAAAAAACAAACATAAGATACAATAAAACTAAATCTAACTAAAATAATAACAATCTAAAATCTTAAAATTACCTAAAATATTTTCCCTAAATCACTGCCGTCACAATGTTTTTAAACAACCTATCTAACGATACCCCACACTATGGGACGGACGAGAAAAAAACAATTCATCCCCAGTTTACGTGTACGAGAGGTAACCTTAAAAACATTTGTTTTCGAGATTTTATTTTACCATTTTGTCGGCATGATTAATATTTATACCCATGCCAAATTACAGCTTTCTAGTACTAATAGTCTCTGAGCTAAGCCGCGGACAGACGGGACATGGCGAAACTATAAGGGTTCCTTGTCGGACTACGTAACCCTAAAAAACAATCCATCAAGCTGCCATACAATAAACCGGTCAAGTGCGAGTAGGACTCGCGCCCTGCGGGTTCCGTACCATTTAAATAAGTTAACAGACTTAAATTATTTGAATAAAATTATCAGTACCTTCAAAATGTATGAAACAAAACTGCAAAATTAAGTTGGTCGAGTATTCGTGTACCTAAATCGGCGTTTTCAGTATTTGTTGTTTTATTAAATACAACGAAGTCAATGGCACACAATATACAGAAAATTCCAAATTCCTAACTAGTTTAGTTTTTGAGACAGACCTCGTAGCAATAATGGACTAAAATTGACAACTTTCATGGTCTCCCAATTTCTTTACTTTCTAGACAATGATACCCCCCCTCCCCTCATGCCGGGATAAGAATTAAAAAAAAAAATTCGGCTCCCTTTTCTTGTATGGCTCCCATAAAAATTAACCCCGAAATTAATTTAATTCATTCATTTTATTAATTCAATAATTGGGTCAACATTTTACATAACATATCCAAATTTCAGATGTAGTTTTATAAATTACAGGATATTTTTGTTATTAATCAAGGTCCTCTAATTATTAAAATATTTGGTTTTATTGTATTATTCTGAAAAAAATATGTCAAAGGGTGGCTGGCTCCCATGCAATAAAAAGTGGGAAAATCTCTAAAGATTGGATTCAAATGACAACAAGCACTTTTAATAAATACCTCATCGTATTCTACTCTCCCAGTAAGTCAGGTTGTGTTGATGAGGTAGATAGATACAACATTTTCAAAATTTTAGAGCTTACTTTTTCGTTTGAATATAACCTTTATGGGAGTTACCATGTATACCGCGCATGGAGGATTCCGTGACATGTGTTGACTATTTAGTATATCGCGAAAAAGTTAATTCTGGGTTGGCGGTACAGTTTATTATCTCTATACCTAAAAACAGGAATGTGATTGGTGGCCCGTTTCTATAGCTCAGCGGCCGTAGCAAGCTCTTATCGCGCGCGACTGGCACATCTCGCGGCGCCACTTGGCCTTTGTTTTGACGACTGAGGTGGGAGTAATAAAGGGTTGCCAACTTTTTTTCTGGATTGTAAGGGACTTATAACCAAAGAAGCTAGAATAGCTGGAATGAAACATTTTTGCCAGGGACAAGCAAAATTAAATACATTATTTTTGTTTATTTTTATTCTAACTAGGTATTTTTTGAGTTTGTACGACTTTTGTAAAAACTAACACAATAATAATCATAATTAAAGGTTGCCAGAAGTTCAGTTTAAAAACAACTGAAGATTTAATAGAATTATGATATGCCTAGGCAGATTATGATATGTGCCGACGACAGATATGACAAACGAAGATTTATGATATTCAAATATTGGTAAAATACGGGACGCTTGGCAACGCTAGAGTTATATATATCGCTCATTTTAACAGATTTGCGCGTTAAAAAGCGCGATACACGAATTCCCACTTTACCATGCCACGGACGCTGGTTTACACAATCACTTGCTAATGTTTAGGACACGTTCCATGAATGTCACATGTAGGACCTTGGTGATGCTACTGGTGATTGTGATTCTGTAGTAAACAGATTGCCGCTGAAAGCAAATAAATAGAAAAATAATAAACTGGGTGTTTTGGTCTCTACTGCTATACCGAGTCTAACTTTTGGCCTCGAGAAAAAAGCGATTTAACTAAAAAAATGACTTAAAATAAGAGCAAAAAAATGTTTTTTTTTGTATATATTATTTATTTCTCGAAAACCAATACACATTCAAAGTGTCTCTGCGATGTAGGTGTTATTCAAAAGGTTTAGTAAACCATTTGGCACCAAAAAATTGCGTAAGTACTGTTAATAGCATAATGATGTGAATTGAACAGTTTTACCAAATGTAGTAAATGTGTAAAAAATTAATAAGAAAACGTAAAAATCGATCCTATAGTAAGGGCTGGCGGAATTTTGTAGTGGCAGGGGGGCAGGTACTTTTTTATTTGCGCAATTGTTTCTTTGAGATACGTCTTTCAGTATGATCAGTAGATTATGTTTCTTCATTTAAACATACCTTTTCATTTTCAAACTGTAACAGTATTTTTTTGAGAACTAGCACCATTTTGAACAACCGCAATGACCCACATTGACCCTACAGTTTGTTAATGAATGATGGGATATGAATTTGCACGTCTTTCAATTTGCATGGTATACTTTTTTATTTTGTAAATATTGTCGTTGGAGCTTCGATATTCAAAACAAAAATATAGTACTAAAAACGACAAGAAAATGGCCAAATCATAGTTTCTTCTTCACTACAACGAGAAAGCAACTACAAAGAAGCGGATGCCTATAAGTACGCTCGATTTGAGCACTGAAGCTACAAAAATTACTTTTTCTGACTATTTGCACCCTAATATCGAAGAAATAGGTGTGGTTTTAGCTTGTTGTTCATGTATAGTGGTCTGCAAAGCTCATGGGGAAGTGAAGGCTAAGAAAAACTTATAATGACGTACCGTCTCGCAGCGTCGTCGCCGCTTGCGTCATTGTCTTCCAATGAAGGAAGAATGCGGGGATATGACAGTTACATAAGGAACAGCTTTTTTGCCATTTTGGATTTAGCTCATACTAAAACTAGTTCGTATATATGAGTAGGTACTATCACAATATTACGGATTTTTAGCGCAAAAAAATTTCATCCTGCATCGTTAGGGTTTTCGCAGTGAAAATTTCTCATGGCCATAATTTTATTTATTTGTACTGAAAAGCTACCATGTTCACAAACAAAATGCATTAAACCCATGTCGTTGGGTTAAAGGGTTCACGGAACAAAGTGTAATCCTATATCCAGTCTTGCGTCTGCCGTGTCCGTAGTTTCGTCACTGCACGTAGTGAAATCAATGATGGCTGCGACCAGCCCAGTTGTAAAGTTGACCTTGGTGCCGCTCGCTTGTTCGTGCTGGCTGGTTGGCCGTCGACTACTTGCCACCACGAAGGTCTGTGAAACAAATGCTGCGCTATTCCACGTTCGAAAATTGTGCGATGCCATTTTAAATTTGTTTATCCAATTTTGAATCCCTGTTTCAATTATTTTGTGCCAGTTCTGTCGTGTATATTTAGAGTACATTTAGCAATTCTTTTTCTTTAGTATAATGTTTGTATTTTATTTTGGCATCATTTTGGCACAAACTATAAATATATGAAATGTATTTGTAGCGTATTTGCGTAAGTGTGTTGTAGGCGTACTAAATATGTTTGTTATCTATAGGATGTAGGTTCGACTTTGAGACCAAGTGCGTACTCTGTCGATTAGTCGTGAAGTCGGAATGCAAAAACGTAGTAATTTAATGACCTAGAAACTAGAAGGCTAAAGCACTGAAATTCCTTATCACAGAATAAGACGCAAATTATCATAATCTTTTCATATTTTAAAAACATGTTTTGCATTAGAAGTCGACGCACTAGACACAAAAACAACTTTAACTGCGTCATTAGCATTAGACTCATTAGAAATGATATGGAAATCTAGAATTTTCAAAACCAGCTTTCGAAATCGCGCCTATTACGATGATGGTAGATTATAAAACGTGTGTGGCTATAAAAAGTAATACGATACGGATACCGAACGACCTCGGTCGCTCATAAACACTAAGAAAAGTGTAAATGGAAAGCAATAAACGCGTCTACGACGACGACTGACCGATCCGCCTCAAGCCGACCGAGCGCAGTATGGCCAATAAACATGCGACCGAATCAAGAAGTCACCTTACTACAAGTTTCTCAAGTGGTTTTGTTTGATGTTGGCATGTCTTTAATTCGGTGGGATGATTGCCGTGGTCGGTCAATGCATTAATAATGTGCACATAATCGCGGGGTCGCCGTACCGTGTTATGAATTCTGATTTTGGTTACGATTCTTGCCCTGAAAAGGTGATTGGAGACAGTGACACTATGTCGTCTAAAATCGTCTTCATTAAGTTTTTCAGGTTGAGTAATTATTTCAATCTCTTCTTCGGAATCACTAACACTAATTCGCCTAAAATAATGCTCGGTTTCTGCTAACAGCATGCTACCTGCTTTCGGATACTTCCCACGCTGTATCAAGGTCACATATCTTGAAATCGTGATGCCGAAAGATTCTCGGAAATGAAGTCTAAAACACTCGTCTGCCGCATCTCATCCTTAGCTTGAACGTAATCAAAACGACATCGACCAGACGAGATTTCAAACGATACGAAAATAAGACCTCAAAAACACGACGCCAAATGTGTTTGAATTTCAAAATGGCGCCGCGGGATGCGTATAGTCATACCTTCTTTGAAATCTTGCTGAGAAACAGTTTTCTGTTTTCTCGATATTGATTGATACTAGAAGAGGCTTTGGGTGAAACATATGTGGTGTATTTGTAATTCAATTTGTAGTTTGGAAACCATACAGCCCAAGACTAACAATAAGTGGCCAAACTGCAGTCCTTAGATTGGTGACAGATTTTAGCATAAAATCTCGGTTTCTACGTGCTTCGGAAGGTTTGTAAAGCCTTTGGTCCCGGGTTTTATCTACACTAATCTAGACTTCTACTGTATCTACGTTAATATTATAAAGAGGAGGTGTATGTGAGTTAAGATGCAGGGGATAATCAACGGAACTACTGATGCGATTTTGAAAATAGTCAGCAGAAGCCTCTGTAAGGTGTCCTCAATGACTGACTTGACATCGGCTTGATCAACATTACGGTAACAAATAGACCGGTTAAAGGTTTCATCCAAAAAACGCCATTTGGCTTTTTCTCGGCTGCTACCTATCTACCTACTCTGAAAACCTACCAATTTCAGATGTATAATTTGTTTCAAACTTGAATATGGTCTGTAGTGATTGTCAATACGCACCTTTACCGACGGCGGCACGCACCACGCGTTTCTTATGCGTCTACTATAATTTTGTATAATTTATATTCGATACGCCGACGGCTCTTAGAGTTTCTATTGATGTGTAGACGCCCGTGCTGTGTCTAGCTGCAACGTTGAATATTGATTACAGAACGTAGCTGTAAAACACCTCGCGAAATATGGGAATAATGGCTTCTGTTCTTTTGAGCTGACTTAAAATTTGGATGGGCTTGAGAGGGAAAGGCATTGATACTGATCATGATCATCTCGCTTCTAAAAAGTCAACATGCCTGTGCTTGTACAGTCCATCAATCTAGCGAGGTAAACAGAACCAACCCTTTTAAAATAGTGCGTGCATAACAAAGCCTGTGATTGTCATTTGTGACGTGGTATTTAGCATTGGACTTCTATGATTTTCTGACACCACAACACCAAAACACCTCAGATATTCCCTCTCTGTCAATAATGTAAAGTAGGTACTAATCAAAATGCTGTGCGGCTCGAAGGACCAAAGATGGCGGCGTCGGTGTCGGAATGAATGAATAAAGTATGCAGTGATGACGTTTTATTTATACCTTCGTAGCTCGTCATAATGGGGCAGTATGTGCATGATCAGAGGTGATTGACATGGTGTGCATTCAATTCAATACATGCAAGTCGATCCCTTAGATGGACTCACAAATTGAAGGTTATAGGCAGGTTTATCCAGGCAAATTTGCATAACCATCAACTACCTTCAATGTTCAGTAATATCTGCTGATCATTATAATTATTAACAGGTATAACTGAATATAATAATAATATTAAACAGTTATGACTGATTATAATAATAATTATTATAATTAACAGGTATGTGTGATTGAATGAATGAATGATCCCAGCATGACTTGACCAGACTCCCCGATGATTTACACTAGCCCCTGATGATGATGATAACCCATGTTTTATGGTATTACAGAAAACATTCCATATCAACGAGTAGACCGAGGAAGGACTTGCTTTTCTTAAGATATGGAAAAGATTAGTGGCGTACCTGATATGCATCCTAGAACATTGCGCTTGTTGTAAGTGTGTAGAAACTGGAAATATTTATCTACCTTCAATAATAAAATTAACAAGTATGTATTATGTTTATTAGACAAAAAATAGCTCATTCGTATGGGTGACGGATGGCGTCGGTATATCAAAGATAAGTCGTCTATTTGTCTTTCTATCACGTTTTCTTGTGTGCTGGGGACGGCTAGAGCATATTTTATATTATGTAATTTGTCCGTCAAACTGTACGTTTGTATTCCAAAAAAGGATTTAGCAACTGTTAAATGCACAACTTATAATTGTTTTTTCTCATTTTTTAATAAAAGGTACTCAAATAAATGAGATTTATGGCACTACGCGACAAAAGCAATATTCTGAGAAAAAAAGCGAATTATAAAAAAAAAAGCAGAGATTATTATTGAAGGTTCTGTTGGTATGTGGTCTTTTTTGAGCCATTTAGGTTTATGAATACGAGTATTATCATATCACAAGGAACCGTAAATTGGGTCATGTTTTTTACATTATTATCTTAAACCGAGGAAGCATCCGAAGTCTAGACTAGTTCTGACGTCATTGATGTTATTTAGTAATTATTTGTTATAATTAATGATAAACCCCCAGTTGCCCTCTACGGTTCCGTACAATACTAAAGTGTTTCGGTGAACCGTTATCAGTAAGGGCTAATCAGCTAATTACATTTACAGTAATTTACATATGATACTCATTTAATTAAGAGTATTATTCGCACTAGAGTATGATTTAATTTTGCTGAAACTTTAAATTATCAACCATTTAAGCGCAGTACCCACGTTTATAATTTAATATTATTTATTTGTTAAAATAATCCACATATAATAATATTATGATGATGTTAATTTTCATGTGCGTTTAATCCTTCACGGTTTACTGTAATCTTGCCCATGGTTCCGCTCGCGCTACAGAAGTACAAACTTAATCTTCACGTCTTTGTAAGTAGAATTTCTAAAATAGAGTTTGCCCAGGAAATCGTGCCTCGACTTTACCCTACACGGATATGGAAAAAATTAACTTTCTCCATACCCGTGTTAGTAACAGTTGTGCCACGATTCCCTGGACAAACTCTATCCTTTTCTCATTGGTACCCGCTATTTAAGTTTGTAGGTCTGTTTTATAGATTCAGAGATTTTGTGAAGAATGGAGTATTTCGCTTTTTTATACTTATTTTATTAACTTATTTGTCAATATTTTCTTCATACTTAGATACTTATAATACTCATTCACGAAATCACACTCACACGCTAAGAAAGAAGCTGTTTAAGTTTGTACTTCTGGAGCGCGAGCGGAGCCGTGTGCAAAAAGCTAGTATATAGGAAACTGATCGATGACCGTGTATCATCAAAAGTATCATTATAACATTATGTTATTATTTCGCTATCACATCATAAATAGCCAGCTCAATTACAAAGACCACACTTATCAATAAATCGACTCAGCAATACCAACAATGTATATTATTATTCGTCCTTAGACATGCGTTGTTTGTGCGTCATTTGAACATTATTTTGATAAGAATGACCTATTTGAAGTTATCTGTTTGCTGGGTGTGACCTGGGTTACAGAAATTACGAGAGGCGAGAAAACGATGTGGTCGGTGGACAAATAACAAATTAAATAACAAGATTGTACAAGATGTAACAGAAAGGTGTGGTCTTATTTGTAAAGCTCATTGAGAAAACAGTGAAGATGTTTTTTTTTTATTGCGATGTCATTATTGAACAGATGTGTCTACGTTGCCGCTAGCGGTAATCTGCGTTTAGATGCGGTGCCGTCAATTGGAAAACAAGAAAGATTTTCGCGTTTACCGTGATTTCTGTTAATACTTCAGGGGTTGCCTCGATCCACTCAGCTTTGCTTCTTTACATGTAAACTTAAACCGCTCCTCCTGCTCGTCGTCGTCACACATATTATTGACTTTTTGCCGAAAGTGTTCCTAACGTGGATTGGAACCCAAAACCTGGTTACTAAAAGTGCTCTCACCCATTGCACCAACGACTCAATAACTAAAATGAGAAATCTAGCCAGTGTACACAATTTTTTCTCTCTCGCGCCACCGCATCCTATCGCACTACAGTATCGGTAGCGGCAACGGAATACTTCCAAACGGAAACCGCGAAAAAAACTTACATTGTTTGATTTAAGTATGTAATATATAATTTTAGTGTTGGCCCGATATTGAAAGTTATTATAAGTATTTTTATTATTTCCGATTCAAAGTTGTCGTGCAGGATCATTTACAAAGTAATGCACAAAATAACACGACTTTGCTAGAAAACTCAAATTGACATTGGACTATGGTCGCGGGATGCGAAAAACAATCATAAGTTGTGTGGGTTTAAGAAAGAGACCCGGAGCATCTAAACGAAAACTTCTACGAGTAAAGAATATTTCACCATCAGTGCCCGTAGCATGGTATCTTCAGACTTCGTTTATCGCGCTTTTTAACGATATAACTCCCACATCAGCCGTCAAAACAAAGGCCAAGCCAAGTGGCGCCGCGAGATGTGCCACTCGCGCGCGATAAGAGCATGCTACGGCCGCAAGACCGCCTCTGTAGTACTCTAAGATCAAATCCTGTGTGAAGGGGCATTTAAGTGTTCGTTCTGCTTGTTTCTAAAGGCACCTTAAGCTATTGGTACCTACTAGTGCACGAAGTATGGTGACCCATCACTCTGGGACGTATAAATCGTCGGTGAAACGTGAGTATACAAGTGTGGCCTGTGATTTGCATTTCGCAGTCACCTCTGGATTCAAGTCGTGAAGATGTATAGACCTACCGTCTGTTCTACGGGTAGATTTTAATATAATTTGGCCAAGTACGAGTCAGACTCGCGCACATAGGGTTCGTAACACAACACAATACGGGTACGGAACCCTAAAAACATGGTAAATGTCGTAGCAACATCAAGGCGACACAAAACACGCCGCTAAATGGTAGCGCCTGATAAACAGTTCGACTTTCGCTGAGTATGGAACCTATTTTTTTTTATTTGTCGTTTTACTGTATATAGTTTAATAGAGTATTTACTCTTTGTTCTGTATGTACAACGATCTTATCAAACTAGAAACTTGTAGGTATGCATTACCGTCTTTAAGAGGATAGGTTCCGCAAAACCATAATTTATTCTTTCTAGTTTGAAGAATCTAGCAATATTAGATATTTGAAAAAAAAATAGGACTTTTGTCAAGAATATAATGCACACTCTTATCAAAACAGAATCTTCACACGTCGTTCCAACATTGAAGCATAAAAAATCAAAGATGACTCCAAAAAAAGTTTTCATATCGAGTTTTAACATTGTTTGAGCAAAATCATATTATATTATTTATAAATTAAAATTCTGTATGAACTTTACAAAACCTTGAAATAAACAGATATTTGATACAAACTTTGTTTTTTTTTAAAATAATTAAATTCGTGATAAATATCGTCATTTTGATTGTTTTCCAGAATCCGTCCCTCTCGCACTACAGGTCTTTCCGCATGGAGTAACAGCGATCAATGCAATCGGAACCTATTCTCTTAAGATAGAGCTAAAACAAATTAACGTTATTTTATCTACTTTTTCGAGGTTTTTTGTATGCTTGGGTTTAATTCTATATAACTTAATAATTACCTGTGATTTTAATTGTCTACCTATTACGGCTAAAGTAGACCCCTGTGACGGACGGACAGACAGACAGCGGAGGCTTTGGGGTTCCGTTTGGAACCGTTCGGGTACGAAACCCTAAAAATAGCGGATTAATTGAACTCTAGCAGCTGATAATATGCTAAACCCAGAAAAGGTAGGTATATTGTCTTCTTTACCCACTACTTTATCATGTCAGTCCAAAAATAACATTAAAACATTGATAAAATAAATCTCACTCATACTGTTCCTCCTTATCTTGGGATTGTGCCCAACATGTTGCGACTGTGCCCCATAAACAACTTCCAATGATAAATTATATTTTGCCACTTTCAAAGGTATAATCGTATAATCACAAATGAATTATTTCACTCAATACCTACTCATAATTATAACTTCGTTGCCACCTCGGTTCACTCTTATCTTATCTATAAAATATATAATAATAAAGTAGTAAAAAAGTCGTGTCTCGATTGAATTACGACATTGAATATTTTTCCGAAATTTTCAATGAATGGGTTATTATTATTAGTAGTAATTTTTGTCTGTCTGTCTGTTTGTCTGGGATTTGGATGCGGTATTTTGCACCTATGCAACCTGTGTTTGCGATTTTATTGGATCGAGGAAAATGCAACTAATCGCCGCAATATTAAATTGGAAGAGTGAAATATGACATATATTTTTTTACAAAATTTAATCATCGCTATTTGTTGGCTTAATAAGACGGACAGACTGACAGACGGATAAGAAAGTGATACTGAAATGCACACCAAAAATACTATATTCCAACTTAACCTAACCTAACCTTTTAGAGTGAAAACAGAAATTGAGTGTGCATTTTAGTTTAATTATTTTTAGGTGAACAAATAATTATTCGTCTTAATTTGTTACGTAACGTAAAAAATCGAAACTAATCTATAATTTAATAGGCCTAAATCTGTTCTGTAGTTGAGTCCGATAAGATTATACAAGGCCAAGCGAAGCAACGCGAAAAGCTGATAGTACCCTACCTTCTTGTCCATCTACTTTTATCGTGCAGAACAAAGGTAACATCAAAGATATTACCGCTGAACCATTTATCTAACTACTAGCTTTTGCCCGCGGCTCCGCCCACGTGTTATACGGTTTAACGACATGCTTTTTTCCGGGATAAAAAGTAGCTTATGAGTTAAGTTAGGGTATAAGCTATATCCATTCCAAATTTCATGCAAATCCGTTGAGCCGTTTCAGCATGAAAGAGTAACAAACATACACACACCCACACACACACACACACACACACACACACACACACACACAGACTTTCGCATTTATAATATTATTAGTGTGATGTGATTACTATTGTATTACGGGTGATAAGTAGGCCTGTGGATTTTTCATCGGTAGTACATTTATATCGGACACAATTTGTGCCCTTACAGAATTTAAACTCGCCACTCGCCACCCCCAGCCTAGGCAAACCCGATCACTAAACCATAAAGACGGTTTAGGCACAGAAGATATATTTACTGTGGTATAGTTTTGAGAATAACAACAAGTACAAGTATTGGTTTGCTCGTGCGCATGGACGTGTTATCATCGGAGGGTGTTATTGGGGCGCGATATCGCAGGTCGGCGCGGGCGCATCTGCCGGTCGTTGACCCCACGAGTGACCTCCGTCCGTCAGTCTCTCTTCTTTGTAGTACAAGAAAATTATTGCTATAAACAAAACCGTCAAACATCCGTCAAAACCGCTTCAAAAATGGAACCAGCCCTAACACTGACAACTGAAAAAAGAGACTGTAAAATCATGAAAAAAAGAGAATTCGCACTGTAAAATTATGAAAAAAGGGACATCGTACTGTAAAATCATGAAAAAAGAGAAATCGCACTGTAAAATCGTGAAAAAATAGACATCGCACTGTAAAATCATGAAAAAACAGGAATCATACTATAAAATCATGAAAAAAATAATTAAAACAATCTTTCGAACAAGATTTCATATACAGAATAAGTACCTGCTATCAGCTAAATATTTTATTACTATTATTACGAGTATGTAGGTAAACTTTTTAGTCACGGACCCATATTAAATATTGCTAATATAACAAATTTTGTTTCGTGCCATAGATACATACAAAAGTATGTATTTATGTGCCTGAGGGTTCCGTATCATTTAAATCCATCCATCCATCCATCAGCCTGTTTCGTCCACTGCTGGACATAGGCCTTTCCAGGATTTCGCCACTCTTGGCGGCCCTCCTAGAAGAAATGCCCATACTCACACACGCTGGGCAGGCGGGTTGGTGAGCGCGGTGCCGAAACCCTCGCACCAATGACGCCGCTGCCCGTCACTAGTCTGTTTTATATAAGGCCTGGCAAACCGCCATCCATCGGTCCCAGGCAATGGTGGGCCGCCTGGTTTTGCCTGAGAGCTGTTCTCTTACTCTCCCCCGAATAACTCCGGGGCGGTTTGCGAGTAAGATGGTGGTACCACACATTGAAAGACTTAAATTATTTGAATAAAAATTATTATTACCTACAATTATTACCTACAAAATCTATGAAACAAGACTGCAAAATTAAGTTTGTGGACAATTACTCGTTAACTTGTAAGGCGTACTTAGCTGTGGTAATTTTCCCTTTTAATTCATTTTTATTTAGCTGGCAGGGGAGTCACTTGACTCTTACAAAAATTTGCACTTTAAAGCTTAATATTTCGCAAACGGATCCCTGAATCGAAAAATTATTTATATCAAACGATACCACACAAAATGCGGTAGACGTGAAAAAAAATCATTACGTGATTTATCGTAAAAAAAAATTTCAACGTTTGCCAAATTACAGCTTTCTAGTACAAAAAGTCTGAGCTAAGCCGCGAACAGACAGACAGACAGGACGGACATGGCGAAACTATGAGGGTTCTCTTTGACAATGGAACCCTAAAAATCAAAGGTGGTCCTAAAACAATAAATTACGAATGAATACAAATATGGCCATATTCGATCTTTGCGTGAGATTAATGATAAGTAATAAATTAATATTCTGGCTCGAATCGTGTGTAACCTACTCAATAAATCGATTTAAAAACTATAAAATTTGCACTGCTTGCTGCATACACAAATTGGTCGTTAATAATTTGTTTAACGGATCTTTTCCCATATTTTTTTTGTTGCCTTTTTGGTCCTTAGTCAAATGTGTGCCTACATCAATATTCGATTATCTATTGTTGCTTAAACTAAACAAGTTTCTAAACTATGTATAATTATCCGATGTATATTTATAATTATTGATAATTTTCCCTTTGATAAATCCAGAATATATTAGTGACTCATTAACAGCACGCCTCAAAGACCTTTTCTATTTCTATTAAATATAGCCAAATCAGTATGTGGAATTGTGTAAGAAAATCGTATACATTAACAGCCGAAAACGTACGGTTTCAATTATTGTGGGGTATAAAAGCAAATGTGCCACTGTTCAGGCCCAGGCTTTGAATACGATTCTCTTACTCAATCGCACCCCATCAGATCACCAGGATGCAGGGCCTCTAGGCACTTGAAAGAGCTGCGGCCACTGAAGGATCAAAATTCGGCCTAATTCAGTCGTTATCGCCGCTGGTGCAGTGTTGCCAGTTTGGACGACAGCACGGCAATTGGCGTAATTATAATTTTTTTCTTTCTATAAATTACGTCTCTGCCCTGGCCGGGGCCCCTTCGGCAGCTGGGGCCCTAGGTCGGTGCCTTGTGGGTCTAGCTAGGCGGAAATCCGGGCTTGCAGATCATTTTATTTTGCATCAAGTAGAACTGAACTGCATGACAGAAAATAATAGTTATTATTAAAATGCAAAACAATCAGGGCATGCTTTTTATTGTGAATTTTATTTTGCAAAGTTCCATGATCTTCGAAGTATTTATTGCGTTTCTTGAAATCCAGAGATGCCAATGGTATTAAAATTAATTGTCATATGGATATTCGGCCGAGCAAATTAGCCCATTTGACAATTTGAATCGTACCTTTTTGGCTGTCAAATAATTACAATTGTCTTGTTTTGTTGTTGACAACCAAATACGTACGATTTAAATTGTCAAACGGCCTTATTTGCTTAACCGAATAGCCATATGACAATCGAATTTGAATACCGTTGGCTTACACAATTATGATTATGATTCCACTATGAACTATACTCTTGAACACTGCGTGTATTTGAAACAAAAGCTAAATAGTGTTTTTTGGTAAAGGTTTTCCAATGCAGATACTTTTTGAAAGCAATTTTTTACATATAACTAAATCGTACGCAATAAGACAAACTCGTAGAGTTTCGCTCGAAAGTCCAGACGTTCTTCCTGTAGAACACTTGTGAGTTGTATGTCATCGTCATAGACCAAACGTTCGGGAGTTGTTCCGACTTGGGAACCTATTCTCATGTCTACTTGTTGTTTTGCAGAACAGTAAACCGTACGAATTAATCCTGCAAAGAGCTATTTCAGTTCTGTTTATCGTTGTCTTATTTGCGGGTAGTGCTGTGAGTTTTGTTCGTCTGTAAATGACAAATATGCTGCTAAAAATAAGAGACGCACTCTGTATGAATACTAGCCTGTTGCTCCTTGATCCGCCCGCATTTTAGGAGACTTAGAAGCTCACATACATACAAAGAATTCCATAATATCAACCTCTTGACAAGAAATCGCGCTGTTTTCGGATTACTATTGACTTTACATTATCATTCTACATCATCGTGCGATTGAAGTTTGAAAAACATCTAGTTTTCCGATTTACTTACACTTATACCATGGATGAACAATAACGAGAGGATTGACAACCCCAATACAAAAAAACGTACTCTGCTAGAAAGCCAAAATCCTGTATTATTTCTAGATGTCACTACTATCTCGCCCGCTAGCTGTAAATTGTATTGTAAAACGTAAATTTGTCTATGCTTATACATATGTGGAGAAGAGACACTGAAGCAATTTTGTGGAAAATAGCCAATTTTGAGTGGGTATCTGACATCACAATTAAGTTTATATTTGCCAATGTTATTTGTTGGCTTCTTGGCCTAATTGTGATTGTCAAGTTGTAATCAGGAATATTTTGCAAGAGCATCAGTATTTTTAAAGACGTCAGTCAGTCTCAATCAGAGAGAAAACATGCGCCAGTAGTTTTATGGAGATAGGCCACTAGCCTTATGGACAGAATAATCCTTCGTAAAAAGTCGGTGTGCAAGTGTTTGTACATTTGAACTCTTGGAACACTTTTGTTGTACCCTTAACACTTTCAGGAACATAACGAAACGCAACATAGAAATAACAATGGAATGGACAGAACGTGTCCCTGACAGAGTTAATTTACTTGACGTGTAGAGTGAAGGAAGACAAATGCAAGACTCAAAACGATGAGAAGTTACGCTCTTGTCTATGGGATAACCGCCATTCTTCCCTTTCTTCTGCTCATGATTCTACCTCTCGATACGACATAACATTAACTTTATCCTTCACTTGAGTAAAGTAGGTTTAAATCTTCCTCTTTCTCTTTTCCCCTTGACCTTTCCCTCTAAAAATTCTATTTCAAGAAACTCATGTTGACTCGAGTGTCCTATCATCTTACCTCTTCTGTTTCCAATAGTTCTAAACCAACATCTTTCTTCCTCTACAATTCTCAGAACTTCCTCATTAATCTTCATCTCCGTCCAGCTAATTCTCTTTATCCTCGTCCAGCACCACATGTCAAACGTCTTGAACCTCTCTCTGTCTCTTGCTTCACATAATACAATGCCCCAGATGTAGACTTATTAGATTAAAGTCGACAAATACCCAAAAATATCAACATTTGTTAAAAAATAACAGCAAAATAACAATCTCGAGCAGCTTTCATATTAGATAAATACCATTATAACATGCATGTACTGGTCTAAGTATGTGACACCCCGCGTCTTGGCGAAGTGCCAGAAGTCGATGCTCCACCAGTAATAGAATCTAGTGACATGGCCACTGGACACTTCCTACCTCGGAGCCACTTGGATAAAGGTGGCTGCCCTGATGATGAGTCAGTGGACCGTCGTGGATCACACACGTTGGGTAAATAGGGTAGAGAATACTGAAGATGATTAAAATCTCAAGATTCTTTATTGCACGAAAATACAACTATTCTACAAAGGCGAGCTTAATACTAATTAGTATTTTATATCAGCTAACCTGTTAGTAGATCAGAATCTATTCTTCTGATTTAAAAAGAAATTAATAAAATACCCAAAAAATACCTCAGCTAAAGCAATTAAAACAAATAATATGTACATATGTATGTATGTACATGCAAAACAGGTATTTTGCATCATATTGTAGTCGCTTCAAAATATATAGATGACTAGCTTTTGCCCGCGGTTTCACCCGCGTTGAATTAGTTTTTGTGTACTCCTATAAAATCAGTCAATATTATTTGGACTGTTACCCACAGTAAACACAGCTGGTGAAATGTTTGTGTTATGCGCCTCTGTTTCCCATTTTGTGTGTCTCTTTTATAGCTTTTCCATGGAAACAAAGGGAAAAAGTAGTTTTTGTCCTATTCAAAGTCTAGAACTACATTTATGCAAAAATTCAGCCTAATCGGTTTCGTAAGCATGGCGTGAAAAGGTGACACATCACTTTTCTATAAAAATTTGAAAGCTTATTTTCATCCCATGGTCACTGATTTATGGGATAAAAAGTAGCCTATGTCCTATTCCAGTTCTAGAACTACAATCATGTAAAATTTCAGCCATGTCATTTTATGTGCCATCATTTCATTGTAAATGTCATTATTATATCAACTGATGCCGGGCCCAGCAGGGTCCGAAATATATCTTGAAATTATTACTTTTTTATTCTTTTGTGTACTTACATATATACTTAAATATAATAAAAAACAAAAATAAAAAAACAAGCTGGTAAAGTTTATCTACATTTATTTTATGTATGCATCTACTTATTTATAATTAAATAATACATGTATCTTATAGATGCACTTGCCGTCGTCGCATGATCGTAAACATACTTATTTCAAAACATTGCCTTTGATGAATCGATAAATTACACGGAATCGTCACGTGGCTGATTCTCTCAAAACATGCCATTTGTTGGGGTTTCGTCGGGGTTTATCATTCTCGTCGTTTTTAAGGTTCCGTAATCCGACAAGGAACCCTTATAGTTTCGCCATGTCCGTCTGTCCGCGGCTTACCTCAGAGCGTGGCCCGCGACACGCACTTAGCCGGTTTTTTTAACTGTTTTACGGATCTGGATACATTGTCCTTTAAAGCCAGCCAGAATTTAAAGAGAAGAGATCAAGAAATCTATAATCAAAGTGTTCCGTGTTTTTTCAAGGGATCCGTCCCATATAGTGTGGTGGTATATGTATATATATTTTTTTATATGTATATAGGGTGAAATTTAATCAACCGACCAAATTCATACTAGAGACTAGGTTGGTGATCAAGAACTAGGTTCAGTAATCCTTTTGGCCAATTTCGAAAAATAACATTTTTTGCTCCCATACTGGTTGGACTAGTATAAGTACAATTCCTAGTGCAGGTTCCACGGGAAAAAAAAATTTTTTTTCGAATTTCACCTGGAGGGTCATTAAACCTTGTTCCTGATGACTAACCGAGTCTCCAGTATGAATTTGGTCGGTTGATTTAATTGCACCTAGTATAAGGTGACTTTAATTTATACCTGAAGACTCGGTAATTGCTCAGTAACAAGGTTCGATGACCCTTTTTGTGAAATTCGTAAATTGTTCTTTTCGTGTTCCTTACAAACGCAAGCCCAGCCCCGAGTCAATTAGTATGGGACATCAAGATTTTATTTTGCGAAATTATCAGAAAGTGTTATTGATCCATGTTACTGATCACTTACCAAGCCTCTACTATGAGTTTGGCTGTATAAATAAAAGTCACCTCATATATATATACTAATAAGGGAAATACATACAAAAAATATTTAGGTTGGGCTACTAAAATGTAATCATACACCTGCATAAAATAGAGAAATCTAGGAATAAAAATATTATATATAAATGATGCAATGAACAAATAAGTTGATAAATAAATACGGGAAATACATCCAAAAAATATTAAGGTTGGGCTACTACGGAACGTTTCGTGCGCGAGTCCAACTCGCACTTGGCTGGTTTTATTTCGACTCTTTCCCATCTTCATTTTTCGTTGAGTTTCGTCTGTATCACACTAATATTATAAATGCGAAAGTTTGTGTGTTTGTATGTTTGTTACTCTTTCACGCGGAAACGGCTGAACGGATTTGGATGAAATTTAGAATGGATATAGCTTATACCCTAAATTAACACATAGGCTACTTTTCATCACGGAAAAAGCATGTGTAACGACACCGAATAACGGGCAAAAGCTAGTTTTAAATATTTGCATCTTTCTCTATATTTCGATTCGAAACCGATTTCTCGAGAATGATTCACCGTCCGCTAATTACTTGTCGAATCGAATCGATAATAGTGCTCGGCTCGGCTAACGACCGCGAAAACTATTCTGTTTGTTTTGGTAAAACAGCTTTTATTTATTTGTACAACTGGCATGCCGGTTGCGAATCCACCTGAAATTCCGCTGTTTTGTCAAATTACGTAAGAAAGTTTGTAATTTCATTTAAAATTATTAAAATAAAATTACTGCATAGCAATACTTTTTTTTTAAGCTGTTTCGTGGACGACGCTCTCTAAACTCGCCCGTATGTCGGTGCGTTAGGGTTCACGCGTTTTTGTTTGTACTTCAATTATTTCCTAAGCTAAGGGTCTCCGCGGGTATGTTTCTTGGGAAAAGTGGTTCAGTAGGGTCGGTAGAATATATATCTATAATATCTAAATGATAGCTTATATTTTAGTATTGCAACAACCCTTAGCCTTAAATCTTTTTACATTTTGTTCTACAACGAGTAAGTACATAAGTGCACTATTTTATGTTTTTTGTTTGATAAAACACTTTACAAACCTTTGATAATGCTTTAACAGCGAAACCGGTAAGGGAAATTAATATAAATAAGTGGACAAGTACAAGTGTTTATCAAACAAAAAATGTTTCAAAAGTTCCACCAAGTGCCAACAATCACGAGCATCAACTGCACTATTTTAGGTTATATAATAATAAAACTTCATAATGTGAAGAAATAATGTCGAAAATGCTTTAATCTGCTGGACTTCTTTCTCGGCGTTCACACTATTAAAATCTTAGCTGGTGGCAAATGGCGAGACACGCACCATAGAGCAACACGTGTATTCTTTTTAGGGTTCCGTAGCCGAAGGGTGCCAAACGGGACCCTATTACTAAGTCTCCGCTGTCTGTCCGTCCGGCACAGGGGTCTACAGCTTCAGCCGTTACATGTAGCCAGTTGAAATTTTCACAAAATACGTGTTACTATGGCTTCTATCACGGTAAATAATAAAAATAAAATTGTGACCCAAGGGGATTAATTTTAGCGCCTTGTTTTTTTTACCTTGGTCTCTATGTTGTTGTTTTTTACCATAATGTACAGTGGAGCCCACATCAAGCTAAACACTTTCAGTATAAGCTGACCTCTCATTGTATAGGCTTCCCGTACAATGAGAGGTCAGCTTATACTCAATGTGTATAGCTTGATGTGGGCTCCACTGTACCAGTATTGTGTGGGGTGGTACGGAACCCATTACGCGACTCCGACTCTCACTTGGCCGAACTATTTAGTTTTTCTTGGCAGGCAATGGCTATGAGTAATTCTGCCACCTGAATTATCTTCAGTTTTATTGCAAACCATTTATTTTTTACGAGTGCCGCTGATGGCCCGTGACTAATCATTTACTGATGGACGCATTGGCAGGAACTTTTCTTAGAGGACGTATTGAGGTCGTTTTGTGTTTCTGTGTACAAGCTTGGCAAAAAAGGATTTGGAAATATATAAAATATGCTTTATTATTACTACACATAATATTGTCTCACCATACATCAGTGGCGAATGGAAAGTCCATATAACACGATTCCCATCGGCTTGTTTAGGAAATGGCATCCATACTACATTTCTTTATTCCGTGCTCTTTTTCGCTTTGTCAAACATTTCCATAAATCTCAATTCGACAAATACACTTGGCTGACAGGGAGTTGCAAAGTACAATTTTTTTATGTTTTCCTTGGTTGCTTTTCTGAGTCAGGCGATATTTTGTCTCCCTTTTTAAAAATTTTACACTTCGCTGCTGCCATACATACATACTTACATATACTCACTGTCTCCCAGAAGGGTAGGCAGACTACAGATGTCCATCTGCTACGACCCTGATAAACCTCTTTTGCTTCTACATCAAGGGAGATAAAAAAACCGGGGACTTATGGGGCCTATCTGTTAAAGTTGTAAGCTGTATTATTGATTTAATAGCTCCATATTTAGCTTTAATCTTTAATTGTTGTGATAAAAAACACTTGTACTTTTCCACAGATAATATTTAATTCTACACTACCCAACCGGTTTCACTATATAAGCATCATCAGGGGCTTTTTAATTACATAATTTTATATATAATTATTTATTTAAACAATCTTTCTGTTGCTAGGTGTCCGTAGATAAACGTTTATTGCACGGACATCTAGCAACAGAAAGATTGTTTAAATAAATAATTATATATAAAATTATGTAATTAAAAAGCCCCTGATGATGCTTATATAGTGAAACCGGTTGGGTAGTGTAGAATTAAATATTATCTGTGGAAAAGTACAAGTGTTTTTTATCACAACAATGTTTGATAAATTCCACCAAGTGCCGACAATCTCAACTATCAACTATCAACTTCCTTAATCTTTAATAAATGTGTAGATGATGGTGTCTTTCCTGATTTAATGAAGTTGAGTAAATTGATCCCTCTTTTTAAATCAGGCGACAATGAAGACCCTTCCAACTATAGACCGGTCTCAGTTTTACCAGTATTTAGTAAGATTTTCGAAAAAATTGTTTTTAATCAATTATTATCTCATTTTAACTTAAATAAGTTGTTTCACAGTGAACAATATGGATTCACTAAAGGGAGGTCAACCACTGATGCAGGAGTTGCTTTAGTCAAGCACATATTTGACGCTTGGGAAGCAAAGCAGGATGCGTTCGGTGTATTTTGTGACCTCTCAAAAGCTTTTGATTGCGTTATTCATGAAACACTTTTATGTAAATTAGATCACTATGGAGTTAAGGGTAAATCTTTGGCGTTATTTAAGTCATACCTTAGTGACCGGATTCAAAGGGTAGACATTAATGGAGTAAAGTCATCTGGAGCATTAGTCAAAATGGGTGTTCCGCAGGGCTCCATATTGGGGCCCATATTGTTTTTAATATACATAAATGACCTTCCTTACTTAGAGACTTATCAGAGATAGTTCTATTCGCAGATGACACGTCACTTATTTTTAAAGTGAATCGACATAACGATATTCTTGATGACGCGAATTCAACTCTCTCTCTGATTCTTGATTGGTTCACTGCAAATAATTTAGTTCTAAATGCAAAAAAGACGAAATGTATAAAGTTTACTTTACCAAATGTAATTCAAGTAGATGTCAGTTTATTTTTGCAGGGGTCCAACCTGGAGTTAGTTAAGGAAACTAAGTTTTTAGGTATTACTATAGACTCTCGTCTTCAGTGGGGTCCCCACATAGAAGCTCTCTGTGGTAGACTTAGTTCAGCCGCATACGCTGTTAGACGCATAAGGCAGATTACTGATGAAAATACTGCTAGATTAGTATATTTCAGTTATTTTCACAGCATTATGTCATATTGCAAAAGAGAGCAATTCGGTCTATTTATAACATGAAGTACCGAGAATCATTAAGAGAAAAGTTTAAAGAAATTAATATACTTACGGTCCCATGTGAATTTATTTATCAAGTTATTAGATATGTCAGAAAAATATTGATAATTTCCCGAGGCTTGGTGTGCACCACTCTGCTGAAACCAGAAACAAACATAAACTAGCTTTTCCAAAATTAAGACTTGCCAAAGTAAGTACCTCTTTTGTAGGACATGGTATAAGATTTTACAATAAGCTTCCAGAGGAGGTCCTTAGTTTGCCTGAAAATAAGTTTAAACTATATATTAAGCAGGGACTACTTAAGAAAGCTTATTATAAAATCAATGATTATTTGGTTGATAATGAAGCATGGTGTAATAAATAATAATAATCTTCTTCAATAGTAATTAATAATTTGCATATTTTAATACTGTATTATTCCTCTAAAGGCTTAAAATTAATTAATATGTAAACTTACTTTGTTAAAGGTAATAGACAATATGAGACGGGTTGACTAAGATATTTTTTTTTTCTCGTGACTAATTCCTGCAGTCTTATATTTTTTTATGCCTTTACTTGAGTAGGTATGTATATGATTTTGTATCATATGTTTTATTTTGAAAAAAGGAATGTTTGCTAAGTTTCTTGCCCTTCTTCTTAGCAATACTAATCGAATGGTGCGGATGGTTAGGCATTATGTATATATATAATATTTTTATTCCTATATTTCTCTATTTTATGCAGGTGTATAGCTTTATTACATTTTAGTAGCCCAACCTTAATATTTTTTGTATGTATTTCCCGTTTTTATTTATGAACTTATTTCTTCATTGCATTATGTATATATAATATTTTTATATTTTTATTCCTAGATTCCTCTATTTTATTTATTTTTTATTTATTTAAAAACTTACGACTATCATTTATTTATGCAGGTATTCCCGTATTATTATATATTTTTTTATATTCTAAAGATATATTATATTGTTAAAATTAACTTTGACCTGTAGAAAGTATACTTTATGTATCTATTTTGCAAAAATAAATATTTTGATTTGATTTGGAGTAAGATGGTGGTAAATGTACCGAAATCCTTAGAGCTGTTTTCCTTTCATACCCTCAACCCTTGCCATATCGTAGAATTGATAATTTCATGACCTGATTGACCATTACGTAAAGTATAAAATAAGAAATTAATGATGACGAGTTTCCATTAGTTTCTCAGGTTTCAGGATATCATTAAATACTTACTCGCAGATCCTCCCGAAGTTATTCGGGGGAAAGTAAGAGAACAGCTCTCAGGCCAAAAAAAAACCAGGCGCCCTACCATTGCCTGGGACCGATGGATGGCGGTATATCCATCCCCAATTGCCAGGACTGGTGACGGGCAGCGGCGTCACTGGTGCAAGGGTTTCGGCACCGCGCTCACTTAAAATGAGTTCTACTAACGTTTCTCAATGACCTCTAAAATTATCGGGGTTTGTTTGAAAGTCAACCTGTATAATAAAGGTTTCACCCAAGTAGTGCTCGCTAAGATTATGTTTTTATTGCGAAATCCATCGCTTTGGAATACTCTAAATATTATTATTAGAGTGCATTACAAACCAGATTCTTGTCTTTACATTTGTTTCTAATTTATCTTTTCTGGTTTGTAATGCACTCTGATAATAATATTTAGTGCTTGCTAGTTTCTTCCTCACCGCAGTGTGAGCAAGACTTATTCCCATACTCGTACATAGATTAGATATTCTAACAGTATTGTGGTACTTATTGTATATCAGTGTTCCTTTCCCACCCATATAACATGGTTTTAGTTCAGACATCTGCCGTTTAAAAGTGATTCACAACAGAACAATGTGATCACTGCAAATCCGTCGCGTGTTATGATAAAACTCGTATTTTATTTCGTAACTCGAACGTAAATCGTTACGTTACGTAACTTAAACATATGCAGCTGATTCGAGTTTATAATCTAATCATAGACACAGCTTCGCGTCTAGATCCAATCTGTACCATTAGGGTTCTGTACCCGAAGGGTGCCAAACGAGGTCCCACAGTGTAAAAACATACAGTGATCCTACGCCTTTGATGTCTGCGAATATGCCGACAGCGTCTAGAGACAGTGGCCATTGCTAGGGTTGTCACAGTTCTTAACAATAAAAATAAAACCCGATCGTGTATTTATATCAAGCACATTCATATACTATTAATAAGCCTCCGCTGTCTGTCTGTCTGTCTGTCCGTCTGTCACAGGGGTCTACAGCTTCTGCCGTAATATGTAGACATTGAAACACAGAATACTGTGAAACATCAGTGTCCAAACTGGAACTATGGCCTCTACCACAGCAAATAACAATAATGAAAAAAAAATTGTTACCGGGGTGCCTGGTGATATAGCTATTGTTGATATGTATGTTTTTAGAGTTCGTAGCCGTGATTGAGGATAAACGACTTTTAAGGCTTTTTATCGCGATTTCGAATCCTAGCTCTTTAACGTCTTATTGTTATCCTAATCCTATATTATATTATTTATATCGTAAATACCAAACTACTCCATTTTTTTTATATTTATGATCTTTCACGGGCAAGGGCTTAATGTTTTCAAAATCAAGAAAAAAAGGTTATTTAGGGTGGTAAAACCGAATCCCGGTGCAAAATGCACATCATAATATTGTTTTCCTTTCTTTTGAATAAAAATTATGCAAAAATTGCGTTTTTAAGCAATTAGCGGAAATTGATTAATAATAATTAGAGTTTTACATTCTAATTCTTTCATTTTATGATTTACATTTTGATTGCATTCGATTAACAAACTTAAAAGCATATTTATCGTTGTAATCGAATGTAATCAAAATTTAAGGCATGAAATTGAATAATCCTATTATTGGTGATTAAATTTCCACTAAAAGTAAGGAAAACAATGTTATGGTGTGCATTTTGCACCGGGATTCAGTTTTACCACTTTAAGTAACTAGTTGAATTTCTCGCCACATTGATTACTTACCTGAAATTTCAAAACGGATATAAAGTACTCGCATAGATTGGGCGATAAAGATTTTTTAAATATAATGCACAAATGAGGCGACAATTGTTTGTACGGCATCAAAATCGTTTTTGGGTATTTTCGTTGGAACCAAATCATTGAATTAATCTGTAAATTCCTTAACAATCCTCTTTCGCCCCTATAATAAATCCATTTATTTTGGGCTCCAACAATAATATCATAAGAAATATGTTTTTTCATTTAGTAGTATTATTATAGGTGGTAGAGCTGATGCCGGGCTCGACTGAGGAGGTACCACCATCTTACTCGGAAATCCTCCCGAAGATATTCGGGGGAGGGTAAGAGAACAGCTCTCAGGCAAAACCAGGCGGCCCACCATTGCCACCGATGGATGGCGGTATATCCATCCCCAATTGTCGGGCCTTATATAAAACACACTGGTGACGGGCAGCGGCGTCACTGGTGCAAGGGTTCCGGCACCGCGCTCACCAACCCGCCTGCCCAGCGTGTGTGAGTATGGGCATTTCTTCCAGGAGGACCGCCAAGAGTGGCGAAATCCTGGAAAGGCCTATGTCCAGCAGTGGACGAAACAGGCTGATGGATGGATGGATGGATTTAGTAGTACACTTTTCAGTCTAATGTCTTTGGACATTGTAATTATTTGTTGACAAATCCGAGATTCGTCTCTTAGGACTCAATTCAACGCGTATTCTCTCATCAGCATATTTCCCTTTTTGTATAATGAAATGAATATCACACGAGGAATGCAAGTCGGAAGCACAATAAAGCCAGAATTGCCACCTTGTGAAACAAAACATTGCCTTTAAAACAATGGTAGGACTGGCAGGTGAACAAAATTCTTATTCTTTTGTAGTACAAAGATTACTCCGTGAGTCTAATGTAATACTTGTAAGTAATCAATTAAATTTATATATTTTGTAAATATGCAGAATATTTTAAGATACATGTGACAATGTTTGTACGCCTAACGGCAAAACAGACGTCACTTATTCGATTAATATTTATATAATTATTATATGATTAATATTAATTACCCACCTATGACTTTTACTCTAGTTCGAAACTCAAGTTAACTAGTCTTACCGAATCTTTGACACATAATATTAAATAATTTTAACATTTTGAGTTTGATTTTTTGACAGTGAATTTAATTAAATTGTAATGTAATATTATTAGTAGGTTATTATTGACTAAGAAAATATATATTTTTTTCTTTTTTTTTTGACATTTCTAATTTTGGTAATTATAATGTGTGTTTCGCTTTTTATGTAAATATGTATATAGTTTTAAGTCATGCAATTAATTACGCAATAGTTATTTTATTTATTTATTTATTTATTTATTTATTTAACTTTCTTACAGCTATCTTTACAGGTCTGGACCTAAGACGATAGAGTAGCATAAATCAGTAATAATATATACAATAATTTTAAATTAACACCCTTGTACCAAATAACACATAATAATTACAATATAACAAAACAATTTCAAAATAAAATAATAAAAATAAAACTACATATTTTACCCTACATAACACAATTTACAAGCAACATGTATATGTTCATGTACGATATGAAAGGTAACACAGTGTCACCTTTGTAAATTCACTCAGTGAGCAAGAAAACAGATCAATCACTTGTGCCACCTTGTTAAGCGATCGCAAAGCTCTTGAAAACGGTGAACAACTCAGCAGGTTGGTCCTTCCAAGTGGCACCACTAACAGAGGTGGCCGGCGACGTTTCTCTACGTACTTATCAGGCACGCAAATTATCTGTAAATTATTATCTGTAATGTAATTATGTATTTGCAAATAAATAAATAAATAAATAAAATGACTCAGCAATAAATGATACTCGTATTATATCTATTCTACTGTCAAATAATTTTTATTTTCTCCTCGAGTTCTATCTAAAACTTATCTTTAAACTTTGTATGAGGAATTTCAGAGGCTCACCATAGGCGTAGCTAGGATTTGTAGTTAGGGGGGGCAAGTATTTCGGCGACCCGCCCGGCTGGGTAATTCAGTGTGTTAAAAAGGGATAGAGCTACGCGATAGAAAGAGAGACGCAGAGAGGCGCCTCGTAGTGTAAGGAATGAAATTGCAGCCACGCAGCGCTGTGCGAGCTGAATGGCAGTTTATTGACGAGTAGCAATTTGTGTCTTTGAAGAATGGATCTCCTACTATTTATTTTTTCTGTGCCCCAGCTCCAACTTATGAAACCATCAACACAACCAGTACCTATGTGTCCTCGAATATGTGATTGTAATTATTGAAATACACCCGTATTTCTGGGGGGTCCAGACGATACTGTGCCTCCCTGGCCTCTACCTAGTTACGCCCATGGGCTCCGCTCCCCCCCCCCCCTTCCCCCGATTTCAAATTTGAGCATTTCTAGTTATTGGCTGATTCTTTGCCTAAGCTGTCACTCAAACTCGTAAATGTTTTAGAGACAGATATTTGGCAGAAAGCTGGCTTGGGGTTCCCGCGAGTGCGCGAATAGGTGCGCTCGAATTTCTCTTTGAAGTCGGTAAAGAAAACCGTGTCTTGTGTCTAAATTTCGTTTTAGTGTGACTTTAATGGTTGGTTCAGTTCTTCTCGGAAGGATCACCGTTAAAGAATTCCAAGAGTATGTATCACAGAGAACGTTGGTATTCAGAATCCGAAGCCAAATTTTCGGCATAGCTGACAGAGATAGAAATAATTTAGTGCGGCATTACGGTTAACAGAATTGCCGATTACTCGTACATTTTTCGTTTATTTTGCATTTTTCGTGGACTTTATGTGTGTTTGCTGAAAGTTACGTGATTTCCTTAGGTATTTCTGAATGTGGAGTTCGGTAGAAAAATGTATTTTGGGTATTTACATATTCTTTCCGAATGCTCCTACTGGGCTCCCCATTAGTAGGAGCACGGTGACGAATATGTCAGACTTTGTCAGAAAAATATACCTACCTATGTTCTTCTAACGTTTGATGAAGTAGTTTCAAGAAACCGCGTTAATTGATTCATTTACCAACTGTAAATTAAATCTTATACCTAACACTCTATCTCACTCAGTTTTAGACTTCTTATTTATTTTCTCTCGGGAATCGATTTCGGGATTTAGTTGGCTTTTCTTTATAACATTTTATTCAAGTGATAACTAGCTATTTTGAAAAAAAAAACAAAAGCCGAGTAGCGCATTAAAAACTCACAGATGATATATTTCGGCTCTCGTAACAGCCACGGTTGAGCCGCCATTTTAAACAATAATGAAACGTCTATTCTATGATGTAAAATCTTAGGTGCAAGCCACACAGAAACGGCCCGGCGCGCATCAAGCGCGCGGGGGCGTCATTCAAATTTCGTACAAAACGCAATTTGAGGCATGGTACGGACGCCCGTTCCACGCCCGACACCGCCTGAAACATACCATTCGGTGTGTTCAAATTGCGACTTTATTTCCATGAGTTTTGTACGAAATTTGAATTACGCTCTGTGTGGCTTGAACCTTAGATAAAACAAAAGGTACTCCGTTTCTCGCGCGTGGCAATGCGAATTTAGTAGCCCGGGCGATAGTGTTGCATTTTAGGTAGTAATTTTATGCCGATAGATTGCCATCTTTTTCAATAGATCTGGAATGACTAATAAATAAGAGAACCAAGTGTCAGCTGACGCACCCGCGGTGGGTGTGGGTGTGGGAGGTAGAGGAAGTAGTAAAAAAAAAGTAATAGTTCGCCGGCTGAAACTTTTTTCACAGTTAGTTGACGCCATAGTAAGCTAAAATCGTCAGCTGCATCGTGGAGGGGGGATGATGCGTCAGCTACTCGCATGAACTTGAAAAAAAACACGTAAAATAAAGTGATAGTAAGCCGCATGAAATTGGACTAGGTGATTCTTTAAATAATTAAAAGTACGAAAACAACAATCAGCTGCATGGGTAGCAGTGAAAAGACCGTCAGCTGACGCAGTAATGTACCGCGTCTACCCTTTGTTATATCAATGTGTAAAATGAGGTGCTCTCATCGGGCGGGTCATCCATGTTTGTTAACAGAGATAATTGATAAACGTACCATCAGAAATTGCTTGAGCCACCGTTCACGTCTTTCACTTTCCCGCGTGTCTCAATTTCCGCCAAAAGTGTAAACATCCGGTTTTTCTTGAGTCACTGGCGCCAGTTGTGCGGCCACAAGGGACATAGCGGCCCAAACCTTGGACACTGACCAAGAGGACTGATTTATTTATGGGTTATTCCTGAACGGAAGCAAAGTATTTTCTAATTGGATAAATTATTGGACTGTTTTGAAGTTTAGTCATATATTTCTTGGGAAGTTGCCTGCGAGGTCAGGGGAAAACTATTCGTCGCGAGGAATTTTGTTATTGTGTATCTGTTACTTTATATTGGACAAGAGATTGCAAATAGTATACTCATATTTAAAATTTGTGTATTTACGGCACAGGTTGAGCTTTCGCGTCGAATACTTGACCTGTGCCAGTGAATTCACCGTTTTTGGTTTTTGAATATTATTGGATATGTAGGTATGTATTCTGTATCCCATTTAATCGACGAATTTATTACTTAGCTACTTTACAAAGGAAGCCAAGTAACACGATCTCCTAATTATGCCCATGGTATTTTAACGGCCTTGTTTTGAATAACTTGGCCAAACGATACACGTGGTAAGGTGTAAGAACTAATAATCGTTTTGCGCATGAATCTACTAGACCAAGAAATGCTAAGTGCGGGTAGGCAGTAGACACGCGCCCTACAGACTTAAATTTTGAACTAAATTTACAAACTACAAAATGTGGTTGAGTATTCGGGTACTTACGTAACCCTGAAAAAAAATTTATATTAATCATAGCCAATTACTTAAAAATTGTTACAAATGGGAGGAAATGCCTTTTTCCCTTACACTTGGCACTTCAGGTTTTGCAACAAAAACCTGAAAAACCGAAAATCTTTACGTGCTGTAAACGTATATTTTTATTTACAGTTGTAAGATAATGTCTGAAAAAATATTGAACGTCTCTCAGGTTCCTTCTAGAATAAATATCCCCGGGGGCCCCCTAAGCTTTGGGGCCCTGGTGCACCGCACCACCTTGCCCTATGATAGCTACGCCACTGGCACTAAACAGTCTCTTATTTCGCAGACGACGGAAACGATCGTCTCCGACATACGAGTAGACGTTCACGAGAGCGGGACTGTAGGCCCTAATGGCTTTCCTAGAAGTATCGTGCTGCGTGACCGATGTATGAGGAAACTTGCCTCCCAGAAGTAGTGACAGTATGACTGACAGATGACTGCCTCATCAAGGTTGCTTTGACCTTGGAACTCGGAGATTATTTTTGATTTGTAAACATATCCTCACGGTATATGTCTCTGAAGGGGTGTCAGAGGTGTTTCTGAGAGTAGACTTATACTGGAACACTCATACAAACTCTTCACCGACGAGTTTTACGTCCCTACGTGATAGGGGTGAGCCAAATACACGCTTTAGGCAGAGAATACAGAGTATTAGGCATGCAAGGGAGAATGCCACGGGATCCACAGAACAGAAAATTTTTATTTTCTGTGACGGGATCAAAGCGTCACGACCAAATAAAAGTCATATAAAATTACTTGGATATTTTAAAATCCGTTTAACATCTTTTTGGTCAAAAGAGTGAAGGTACTTAAATCCGGAATTCTAACATCACAATAAAAAATATTTCGATACTAGCTTTTGCCCGCTGCTCCGCCCGCGTGTTATTCGGTTTTTCCGGGATAAAAAGTAGTCTATGTGTTAAGTTAGGGTATAATCTATATCCATTCTAAATTTCATCCAAATCCGTCCAGCCGTTTCAGCGTGAAAGAGTAACAAACATACACACACACAAACTTTCTCATTTATAATATTAGTGTGATTTTCATGATTATGACTATGGGGCCAACCAATAATCGCCTCTATCAAAAGGTAATAAAGTCTTCGCAATTACCCTTGGAGGTATACAGTAAATTCGAGTTACGGATACTAATTTAAATGAGACTTTGTGATTTGGTACGTACATTTTAGTCTCCCTAAAATTAACTTGGTTTGGTTTTGACGCAACGACTTTGGGTTCGGTACGAGGCGCCATACATTACGCGGCATTCTCCTTTACCATACGGTTCAGCAAGAAAATAAATACTGTGCACAAAAGCTTATTGTTTCATGCTTGACTAGACAGGATTCGAACCCGTGTCAGGAAAATTAGAGTCCGACTTAATGACCGCTTCCACTCTTGGTATTTAATTAAAATATTCCTACTGTAGCAACTTCGGAAAAAATTCTGTTACTTATTAGATTTTCGTTTATGGAATTTCCCTTTTCCCAGAATCATATTATCATATTTCCCACGCCTATTTCCTTTCGGAAAATCGCTAAAAATCAATCAGAGCCCATGGTAACAAGCGAAAATTTGTACGTTCTAACGCGCGCCCGAAAATAACCATTACGTAATCTACCGACAACGACGCATCGCACCCCCCACCCCGCGGGGTGACACTAGACACCCCCCTCACCACTTACCACCCCCTTAACGACCAAGGTCAAACCCCGCCAGTCTTTAATAAAAGCCCCGCTTTCCAACCGAAATTCCACCTAAAACCAACCCCCTACCGTCGCTTTTCCAATGGAAGTTCTATTTTAGTGTCGACAGTATCTATCGCAACGACGTAAAGTCTACATTTGTAGTTTAATGCTGTGATAGCACTAGTTATTCCGTAGTGTATGCCTGTTGAACAATCAATGGAAAAGTCGTCTGCATAAAATGTGGCTCCTACTCGTACCTCTGCTAAGTTCTCCGAGTTTGGTACCAAGTTAAAGCGTTACATAATTTCAGATCAGCGTACTTTGGGGCTTTTAGACCGAAATGTTCAGATTGGTTTTTTATATTTAGGTGCTTCCTCTAGCGGCCGTAGCATGATAACGCGCGGCTTCGTTTATCGCGCTTTTATTCGCCTTAACTCCCACACTAGCGCTGTTCGCTGATAATATCCTTATTGATAGGTACTTGCTTATTATTTTTTCTTTTTCAACTTATCCCATACAATTTCCATGATTTGAACCTAAAACATTTATCAAAATCAAATACCTACATACAAAAGTTACAAGCGTATAAAAGTCCTGGATTTTACACATATTTTGATGAATGTTTATGTACCGTAATGTCCTAGAAGCGATACAACAAATCAAATAATTTTAGTTTCACAGCATAGTATATTTTATACTATTTAAAAATATTTTTGTTCTATTTCGACTTTTGGGATATTTCTCCTGAAATCATAGGAAGACCCAAAACCATTCTCGAGTCTTTTCAAGACATGAATTTGGTCTCGTTAGTGTTCGGTTAGTTCCGTACGAGCTCGGGAAATGAACGTTCGGGTCAACCAATAACAGTCAGTCAGTGCTCTATAACCCGAAGTTGAATGTAGAATGAAATAGCAAGCATAGGGACCCCGTGCGCGACTGACTTCAAGCCGCTGGCTACAGCAGGCCTCATAAAGCGCACATCCATTCAAATAGATGACATAACTCCACCACAGTCCTCAAACCCAAGGCTAAGTGGCGTAGCCATACCGAAGGGCGTAGCTGATGACAACAACGACACCCTCGTGACGTCACCATGCCGCCAAGCGACTTGGTCGTGTTCCGGTATGACGTCATAAGTAGTCGTAGTAGTCGAGCCAAAGATTGAATAAACGCGGGCGCAGCCGCGGGCGAAAGGCTAGTTGTAAAAATAAAACAAAGAAATAAACCTGAACTTAATAATAATAACAATAAATATGATAAGATAACGTACGTTTTGAGGCCGGAGTGGGTATTCAATTCAACATAATCCAATGATAAGGTAGAAGTGTTTTAGACTGTTTGTAGGTGTTTTGATGAACTTCACATGTGCTACACAGTAGAGATATTAATATTTTGTTATCTCCACTCTTATCCAGACAAACGTCTACTTGTAACTTCAACACTTCTGGACTGGACCAATTTTGATGCGGTTGCTATGCTGTTAGCTATGGGTTTCATGATCGAAGAGGACAGCGTATACAATTTTTAACGCGTGGGATAGCGATGGCTTTGGAACCCCTGTAGCAATAGCAACCATATGTTTGTGAACGCAGCCCTAAGCATATCCGGAGAAAATGGAGCCAGAAACTGAAATTATTTTGAAAAAGTATTATCATGAAAAGGCGGAATATCTGAATTTGAAAAGGCTAAAATCAAGACCTTACTTTATGGTACATCAATCCACAGGGTTATAGTCTGTCAAAAGTGTTGAAATGAATTTTGAAGAAACTATTTTTCTTTCGCCTGGTTACACCGAACAAATAAGTACAAAATTTGTTAAATCGAGTTAACCGCGTTGTTATTTCATACATATATTATCTTAATTATACTCCTTGAACGTTTTAAGTCCAATAAAGTTAATTAAAGTTTCATTTTCATTTCAACACTTTTTTGACAGACTATACCTTTTTAAGTGGGCGTCGATGGTCGAAACCGAAACTATAGGGAATCGAAAGATGCTCGAAGGAGTCTCAGGGCCGATTTTCATGAAAACCATTAAACAGTATCCTTAAATTTTTGATAAAGTAATTAAGCCGAGAATGGAACCTGTTGATTTCCAAAAAAAAACACTAATTGCACCAGCCGATAGCGTCGCTTATAATTATAAGGTTAAAATTCTAGGAATTCTAGGTCACCAGAGTTAAGCCGCAGGCAAAGGCTAGTAAATAATAAATTCACAATAATGAACTTGAGTAAATTGTAACTAGCTAATGGCTAAACTGATAAGTTGATAACAGTATTAATGTTTGGTACATTTAGTACCAAAAAGTGATATTTTTTTACTAAATCGCGTACCGAGCGTACAAGCAAAATAAAACTAAAACATGCTTGTACCAAAACTGAAGCAAAAAAACAAATAATTATTCTGGTACCTTCAGACTCGGCTTCTTCATACCAATGTCTCGGCGCAAACAAAACGGCACGTGCTTCCAGAACACTGTTGCCAAATTACTCGCTAGCAGGCTGTAAGGCTGTGCCTATACCACTTTACCCTGACCTTTGTATTCCTATTCAGCAACACCATTCTAAAGGCCAAAAAAGACGAGACACGCAGTCAATACTAAGCTCTATTTCGCAGAACAAGGCGTGCATTTTCACTGAGTATCTTCCGTAGTATAAAGGAAAGCAAGAGGTCTGTTTACGCTGGTTATAATTTTGTAGAGAGTTCAAGATGTGCTCCATAACGGAACCCCTGCCGTTCTTCATTACAGCCATTGTCTCGTTGGTACTATACAGACAACTACCTACGTTGATGAACCAGGCGCGGTTCTCTGCTATCTGACCTTTGTAATGGAGGCTGCATCAAATATTGGAGTGTTCGCTAGACGCCAGAGGGTCTCGAGTTAGATTCCTTTGTCTGGGGCATAGATATTTTCTATAATAAAAATAATGTCTATGGTCTGGGGCTTTTTAGATTTTATTGCCATGCCCTGTATCACTTTTTCATTTAGTTGACAATAAAATTGAACACATTTGATACTTCCTTACGTTTCCTAATTATTTCCTGTTGAACAGTATTTTGTAACAATCAATATACGGACGATATTTCGAATTTCTTCATCATCATATACTTACCCCATTTCTTGTAACAGTTTAGCTTATCAGAAAAGTTCGTAGTTCTTAGCGCACAATGATGTTTTGTACAAATTACCAGTTCTTTGTTACCCCGCTCGACAACAAAGTTACATTGTTTTTTATTCATATCAACGATTATTTTTAGAAGCAAGCTTTTCTCAAGCCTACTCGCGCCATACTAAATATCATAAAAAAACCTAAGCAGTTTTTTAATAACAACGTTAAGCCGCGATTACACCATCCGATTTATCGGGTACCTAACTAGGATCCTAATTAAGACACGTGAAGAAACAGACCGTCCTGAACGCGATTACACTGTCCTAGGTCCAATCCTATCCTACTTAGGATACCGATAAATAGAATGGTGTAATCGCGGCTTTAGACATTGCCTGTACTTTATTCAAACTGAGAAAACTGTCTCCCAAAACCTGACTCTGCGTGAACGTTACGTCGTCGTCGTCGGGCGCGTCCGTCAATACAGAAAGGCGGGGCCTTGTCTGGGGTTCGTCTACGCCCTGGCCACGACCTATATCCTGGCTCTGGCGCCCTCACACCACCCTGTGTTACCACATGACCCGTCTTTATTTACCAACCACAACGCGCGAAATCTATAAATATCTTCAGGCACAGCGGGCTCATTTTAAACGTCACTCTGGAGGAATTAATAAATAATATATCTACTAAAGTCGATTCTGAAGGCTTTAATTTTAGTTTTGGTACTGTCAAAACTTAAATTTTTCCAAAGCTATACATAGCTTCTGTTGTTAACACTAATTTAGTTTTGACAGCACTAAAACTAAAGTTGAAGCCTTCAGAATCGGCTTTAAGATGTAGTTTTTGTCCTTAATCTAAGATCAAAAATGCATACCCAAAGTTCTTTTCAGATTAAGGCACTTTCTTATTTATTCAATGAATTTAAACACTACGACAGGGTACTTTTTTCGTGAAAAGAAATGTACGTATACATATAAGGTGACTTTAATTTATGCAGCCAAACTTATACTGGAGGCTTGGTAAGTGCTCAGTAACAAGGTTCGATGACACTTTTTGTGAAATTCGTAAATTAGTCTTTTCGTGTTCCTTACAAACGCAAGCCCAGCCCCGTGTCAATTACTATGGGACGTCAACATTTTATTTTGCGAAATTAGCAAAAAGTGTTATCGATCCGTGTTACTGATCACTTACCAAGCCTCCAGTATAAGTTTGGCTGCGTAAATTAAAGTCATCTTATATATTTTCCAAAGTGAAAAATAGCATAAACTCTGAAAGTGCCACTTCAAAAAGGAAAACAAATGATTGTGTTCTATTTTCGAAATAAAACAGTACATAGTTACCCCACATGTCAGGTAGAATATCGAGGATGTAAACACTTCCACCCCACCTGGAGGGGGTTCTAGATGTGGGAGGGGGTGGATTGATGACGCGCATAGCATAGCCGGCCTGGTTATGTTACTTGCGTACTGTTATATTGCTCGTCCCGCGTGCGAGAGCTATGTTTATTGCTCGGGATATGCAGTAATAACTGGAGAATGTTTATCCAAATCGCAATCACTTCATGGCATTTTGTTTTTGATTAAACGTAGGTATTTAGGTCAAAGTCAGGGACTTAAATAATGCTCGATTAAGAATAAAATAAAACCGGACAAGTGCGAGTCGGACTCGCCCACCGAGGGCTCCGTTAAAGACTATATTATTTATGATTTAATTACAAATGTATAGTTTTCAGATTTTCCCCTATACTTATAGTATAAGACGGTATTAATTGCCAAATTTCATATTTCTAGGTCAACGGGAAATACCCTATGAATTTTGATTCCCTTGAGAGTCTCGAAATGTACGTTTTTGCGGCATAAACGGCCGTATCTTTTTTTCTCGTTAACGTAGAAGTTTAATATTTTCACAGCTTCAAGGAACTGTAGACATGAGTACCTGAGTATATGGTTTTAATTTCAACTCGATACCTCCACGCGTTCCCGAGATAAAGTGTCTTGACAGACAGACGGACGGACAGACGGACAACAAAGGGCTCCATTTTTTTCTATTGGGGTACGAAGCCCTAAAAACAATTATTATGGTCTTTTATTTTGTCTTTGTTCTAAATTGACTTCAAAGATGATTTCGAGGGCAGGAAACCGTCTATCTGACCTGGTTGTCCAGAACGTGTCGGACCCACGGTACCACTGGTCCATGCCCCTGGGAGAATGTTCTATTCAGCAAGCAAATATTTAAAGACTCCCTTTCTCTTAATTCCAGGTGATGGAGACAGTGGTCTGCAAGCAAGAGCCTCCCGAGTCCCCACCGAAGAAGTCTCGAGGCGAGGAGTTCAGCTACGCCCTATACCTCGACCCTTATGCCCAGCTGCAGTACCGAGCGCTGTCCGCCTTCCGGCCTTGGGGCAAGCGGGAGCCAGCTCTGCAGCACCCTGAGAGAGTCGTCAGGGTGGTGGACTGCGCGCGCTTCGAGCAGGATATACAGCCCAATGTCGCGCTCAAGCCTCTGACTCCCCCCGTCGATGACGTCACCTCATCTACCTCGCCTCCTCCCCACACCACCCCCGAGCTAGCCGCGAGGCTCCTAGACGCTGAAGCGAGGCTAACCGAACGCGCCCGAAGGCTTGACGAGCGGGAAACGGAGCTAGCGAGGCGGGAAGCGAGACTAGAGGAGAGGGAAGCTGAGCTCGCGCGGCGGGAGAGAGATGCGAGAGAGAGAAGGGAGAACAAGTCCCCTCCACTAAAAGAGGAGGTGAAGGAGACGCCACCCTGTTGACCGACCCGGGTGATCACGAGGCTTCGCTTCGAGTGACGATGTTGTGAATGGAACGCTACGTGCGAATCGGTCTACTAGAACCGTGTATGCGTCTCCAAAGTAGAAAACTTTGAGGTGCTTTAAGAAAAGGAACTATATGCCGATGTTGGAGGTTGAGAAATGGATATGAAAATGTTTTATTTTCAGACCTATCTTTTATTTTTATTGTTGATTCGTAAAAGTAGGGACTTTCTACTACATATTTATTGTTTGTACTCATATTTTATTTATGTACTAATTGTGAAAACGAGGCGATTTTACACAACAGAAAAAATAGTAGCCGAAAATTGATTAAAAACAAATAGACATAATCATAGCAAGTACAGTTTTACGATGTAATGTTTAGTTTTTGTACATTATACAGTTTTTCTCATAGTCTTTTTCGAACGTGTGCCATTTTGAAGGTACTCCGTTACCTTTTCATGTAAACCTAACCTCAAATTGTGCTTTTATCGATACATAATTAACAAAATACTCACATTTTTAATAATAAAATAGTTTTAATCTGTCGCTACAACCATAAGCATAATTTATACAGGGTTATTTTTTAAGATTTATGTACCTATATTAAGAGCACATAATAATATGATTTCATTGAAATAGATAGGGATTATTTTCTGCACCATTTTCTCACTGATGTCTTTTTTATAATAAATAAATCATAGCAAACACCTACCTACATACATAATAAATAATCAATAGTCAACCATACATAATACTACTAGTTTAGAGTAATACCAATTCAAAAGTACACAAACTGCTGTAGCTAAAGACATTAGTGAGATTTTTTCATTTATTATTTTTAGTCACATTTTTTTATCTAATAATAAGCTAAATAACTCTGTATAAAACCTCAAAACATACCAAAAATAGAATCACATTATAACCATAATAAAAGATTATGGAAATCTGTATTTACATAGATTCTAAATAAAATTTCATTTAATACGCATATGTCTCGTTTAGACGGTAAAATCAATTTCAGGTTCTAATTATTATAATTTAAATATTTTTAATACACTACCTTCACAAACATTGAGGAAAGAATTTATGTCAGAACTTAACATCCGTAATATTAAAAAGTTAATGTTTAGTAAATGTATAAAGTCAGTAGTTCAAGTACGTAACCATCGATTCGATAAATTTGACAGATAAAATCGATAAATCCCAACAACCACTCTTCATTGTAATGTAATAAGAGTCACATTTTTGTTTATCGAGTTGATAGCAAGTTCGTACTCGTACTAGGGCCGACAAAAATTTTAACAGGGATATATCTATCCCAAATACTACCTCATTGTATATAAAAAAAAATATTTGGCTATTATAAAAATACCTTTCGTAAGCAGATTTTCGTTTATACTTTGATGTATAATATTTTTAGTGTATACTTTAGAGCAATAATTTGAATTGTGAAATGTCACTGCCTAAAATTTTTATCTGACTTGATTTTTTTGGACTTCTACGAGTTACTACTATTAATTCTTTCATACGTAGGAGGGTATAACAGTTAAATTAAAGCCTTTACTGGTTTTGATAGTATTATTAGACAGCCTGATATTTTTCTTAAAATGTTATGCTCAAAGTAGATCGCCTTTATATTTTGAATCATCACAATGAGCTCTATTTAAAATAACTTTCAGTTTTCAGTGATATATTTTTACTATTCTTGCAGCAGCGTTGTTAAATTTAATTTTATTTATTTTTGACTTTGGTTAAAAGAGGATGCGGCGTAGAGAAGTATAAAAAAATCCAGTCTTGAGTAAAATCTATCTTTAATCTTGAGAAATATACTTCTAAGAAATTGAAGAATAAAGATGTTTTATCAAGGTCTAAAATGAGTAAAAATATAAATTTGCTGCTAAATACAGCCTTTGCCAGTAACAGTGCATTTTTATGTAGTGCTATATATTTTGCGACTGAGCACCTAAGTACGTATATTATGTGTCTGTGACACGATTATTTAAAGTACTGTAATAGTTAGTTTTTATCTGTTTTTTTAATATACAGAACACTGGCCATCACAGAAAAATACGCAAATCGTACAAAGAATGTACGCAACTTTTTATTGGTCAGGTTCTAGTATATAAAATATTGCTAAAAAGGCAATGAAAAAAAAAACTGATGTGAAATTAGATTTCACTTTGAATTTGACTGTGTTTGTAAAAGTTTTGGCGAAGCTCAAACCGTAGGGAGACAAATTTCTTATTTTATTTCGTTAATTCAAAGAGTGCTATGTTACATGATATATTATGTAGTTCTAAGGCTACCTTATTGAGTACTAGTTTAGTTCGTTCATATGTCTAGTCAGAGACTTTTTGAGGACATAGATTACCATACTATTATTAATATATTACCATACACGCGAATGTAATAACTTATTTGTTTTAAAAAGTTAGCTCTAAGTTAGAAAAGACGGTATGTCAATCATTGGTGTTTATTCGTTGCAACACGACTTAACTTATTTGACAGGACTACACTTAATTTAAGCATGCTGTCTTTTTCTTTCTGTATCGAAAAGACAAGGACAGGACGCTTAAAATAAGTTTAGTCCTGTCAAATCAAAAGTCGTGTTGCACCGAATCGACACCAATATATTATAAAACTAAAATTAATATACTTAGAATGAAACTTTTCTCTCAATATAATTGTTGAAAAAATATTATCTATTTTGGTGCTATGATAATTTGGCTTGGCTAAAAATAGTGTTTAATTGTATATATATCCTTTTATTTATTTGTTATTAGGAATTGTATTGGCACTCTTGGATTTTATACTTTAAAAAAAGTAAAATCGCTTTAAATATTAGAGTAGGTTATTCATATTTAATGTATTTTATATATTGAAAGAAAAGTTTCATCAATATTAGTGCCCTCTCACTGTCTTGTTATTTTAAAAATAACTTTTAATGGTGCTAATTAACTATATTCTTTGTTATAGTGACTTTCTTTTAATTATTGAAAACACTTGAAATACTTCTTTTTTTATCTCTTCTTAATTTATTTTCGGGTATTGCGAACACGGATTTTAAAAGACAATTTTTTACTTGTGTATTTTGTTGCTTGCATTTGGTGAGAATGAAAGTCGGTCATTGTATTTATGTACAGGTATATATTTTCTAAAAGAAAGGCAGTGGGAGATTATTTTATTTGATAATTTGTATATAATAAAGTTAAAGGCGTTTTACGAAAATAAGTGAAGTGTGACTGCCAGGCTGTTTGTTGTTACATCTCTAAAAATTACAATATTTGATGCTAATATCTATCTACACTATGTAGAAAATCTGGTTTCCCGTTTGAGGTAACCATTTCGTTATAAAGATGATGCATTGTGATTATGAGCATCAAATGTCTGATTTTAAAAGGTCAAAAACTAACTCCTGTGATCTCAACGTATGTTTGTTGAAGAAACCGTGTTTTAAACAGAAACATTTTTTAATAATTATTAATTTGTTGGCTGCAGTTACTTTGTTTTTTAATTAAAAACATCTAAAGCCGTAATGATGCAATAAATTTCAATTTTTTTAAAGAAACCTTGCATTAGGTAATGCTGTTTTTACGTAAGAAAGAACTAAGTGAATTAAGAGCCCTTAATATTTTTTATTGTTTGATTCTTTGTGAATTAGTTTTGTTTTGTGCCAATCGTGAATATGAATGCAAAGTGATCAATTATTATAAAACAAAAACAGTATACAGCTGTCAAATGAACCGTGATTGGTTGAAAATGATGTGTGACGTCATTTCTAGCCAATCACGATACATTTGAAAGAGATAGCTATATGTGCTGAAGTTACACAATAAAGGGTCTGTTGGCCGTTTATGGATCTGCATTTTTTCTTCGTTTTCTTTGTGTGTAGTCATATAAAAATACTTTAGATCAGGAAACAGTCCAGTTTTTTAAGTTGGATTAGTCGAATAATGACCATTGAAATGGCTAGCTTCATTACTTCCATGCCAAATTTTATTTTAAACTATGCTACAGTTTTCTCATTGGAGAGGTTTATGTGTAAAATAGTAAGTATCTAAGGAATTTCCATAAGAAAGTAATAAGTTCAAAAATATACATTTTGCTGAACTAAAGTATTTATAAGGCTAGTCACAATGTAAACTACCTTTAAAAAACGGACATCTACACGCGGGCGACACTGTATTTATACTGAAGATTTAACTTTCTTGATAAAAAAATACAAAGTAACTGGAATCATTTAAAATGGCAGCTGTTTTTTACTTGTTAGGAATTTTCGATAGAAACATCAATGGTGCAAAATTTCAATAATTTCATGTTTTAAAGGCACGGTTCGGTTACAAGCAATTAAAATTTAGTAATGTTATTAATGGATAAGATGCATAGAAAACTAAGAAGTTAAAGTTCTTGCCCACTCTCAGGTACAACTTAGCGCGCGAGTTAAATGCAGACCTACATAGCAAGTACGTAAGCATCGATTCGATAAATTTGACAGATATAATCGGTAAATTCTAAACGACAACTCTTATTGCTTTGAAATAAGAGCTCCATTTTTATTTATGCGATGTCGAATCAATGGCATGTTCATACTTGCTACCCAGCATCGACGAAAATAATAAAGAAGTCTTGTCTCTGGAAGAAGAGTTTGACCAATGGACACGCAGGAACGCTGCATCACGTGACCCAAACGTCTCGTTCCGTGTTTCCATTGGTCAAACGCATCGTCGAGAGACAGAAACTTCTCTATTCGTTTTATCTGTGTTAGCTATACACACACAGCCGTTCTCTCTACGCACACAGCAATATACTGCAGGCGTGCGAGAGAGTAGGGAGGTGTATGGACGGCGAGGGGAGGTGCTCCCGCCGCCCGCCCTTCACCTCACTCAGCTCCCAACTCGCGCGCTATCTTGTATGTACCTACTATTTCCGATTTTTAACTGTTATCTCACACTATATTTTGGATTATTTTTGTTTGTAACCGTTTTGTATAATTAAAAATATTGCGAGAATTTGTACATAATTACTTATTAAGTATACTTTTTTGTCAGTTTTGTAAACCAGTTTGTTATGAAGTGTGTGTAAGCATCAGACATTTGTTTCGCAGTTTTTTCAAGACCCATACATTCAGTTAGTAAAACAGTTGCATTATGTTAGAAACGAATTCTTTATTCCTAATGATTTTGTTCTTCAAGAAATTCATAATTTGTAAAAAAATCTAATTTATATTGTAAAGTACCTGATACATTAGAGATGTAAGAAAAATTAATGATAAAAACTAAATGTTCTGTTATGCACACACATGTTCGTAGCATTACGGTCGCGCGATGTGTTTTTACTTTGAGGAAAAGCTTATAAATATAAAAACCTTGTGGAGCAATAAACTGAAAGATTTCTAAAAGTACGTTTTTTTATTACTTTATAATCATGTTTACACGAAGAAATTATAGTCTGTCAAAAAAGTGTTGAAATGAATATTGAAGAAACTATTTTCTTTCGCCTGGTTACACCAAACAAATAAGTACAAAATCTGTTAATCGAGTTAACCGCGTTGTTATTTCATACATATACTTATTACCTAAATTATACTACTTAAACGTTTAAAGTCCAATAAAGTTCAATAAAGTTTCATTTTCATTTCAACACTTTTTTGACAGACTGTAGAAAGTCTCTTACCCAGGTATGGAATTGTCTTAGTCTTAGGCTGAGATTCAGAGTGCATTTGGAGTCCGAACTCAAGAGGAACTCAATCTTACAAACGTCACTCTGGTATGGGATCACGTCGCTTTTTGACGTTTGTAAGATCGACTTCGGACTCAAAATGCACTCTGAATCTCAGCCTTAGTGACTTGGTCAAAGGTTAAGTACCTACTGTTATTAATTATAATTACACAGACAATAGTCACACATTGCATTTTTTGGGATGAAAAAACGCACAGCATTTTTGCATAGGTACAAAATTTCTGACGGATTGATCTGACGTCTTTGTTTACTCACAAAGAAGCACTAGGAATGTATAATTTCTCCTAATTGACGCACAGCGAGTTAGCTTACAGGTAGAGGCCCTAACATGTACTAACACCATTTGACAGTAAACTCCATATATTATTTACTGTCAAATGGTGTTAAAGTGGCAACCTTGTTAGGCCTCTAGGGAGACGTTGTGCAATTTTTAATTGTTCATATTCCTCCCACCGCGTATAGACGTGCCCTTTCATGATGTACCTACCTATTTGTGTAACGTTCTGTGTAGTTAAGACAAGTTTATAGAAAAACGATATTTTAGAAGCATCCCATATTACTTTTTGGTAAATGGTCTATACCCCCTATTTGGACCCCGCTGAATCCGAATCTGCCTGTTGCTGAACCGAAATTGCGACCGAAAGTGAGATATTCAAGATGGCGTCTAATGTGGTGCCGAAACCGGCACTGTGTAGCCCCCCTTTGACATAGGAATGCGTGTGAAATGTGTTACTAAATGTTTTTCAGTACTGGGAATTCAAAACTACAATAAACAAATTGTAGGTTAAATGAAAGATGGCGCCTATTACGACGACAGCACCGTCATCTATACTTTTAATTTAAGTAAGCAGAAAAATGCTACATTTTTAAGGAAACAAACATGACACTTGACAAATAAAATTTACTGTGATTCTCCAGAATTGAGGCAGTTACGTTTTCAAGTAGTACAGTGTTTAAGGCAAAGAACATTTGCCTTCCTACAACTAAAGTTTTTTGAATTACAAATTCCTTAACAGTGGCAAATCACAATTTCTGGACACGTCTTAGGAATTGGTTCTAGAGCCATGAATTGTAAGACAATTTGACTGCAGTCAAGAGTCCATCCACGGTCTTCCAGCGATGGCAGCGATGGCGTGGGAACATGAGCATTCTCCCATACACATACCTATCAAATTACACATAGATTTAATTACGTTTCCCCAGTGTTTAAGTACATTATGATAATTCATAACTCACTTGATAGTGGCTTCTTATGTGCAAGCGAAGGGCATCTTTTGTAGGCGGGAGTGACTCTGGCTTCTTCACAGCTCCAAATAAAATACTGTGGGCATCATTTGCACAGGTAACACTGGAATCAACCTGCATAAAAACCTTATATATAATATACCTTGTACAATTTGACGACGAAAGCCTCTACGTTTTTGAGGACGTTTTCACCAAGTGGCCAACATCCAACCCACTCAAAAGCTTGCAGTTTTCACTACCATAAACCTTCCAGGCGCTTATTTTCGTTATAGATGAAATTTTGACCGTGGAATCACATCGGGTGACTGCATGAAAAGCCAGTAAATTCGTGACGTTCTCAGGTGACCGAGTCTTGCAAATGTGAACTGTAAACTGGAATGTATTTCATGTCCCGTGCGCAGTGCCACGCATTACCCACAGATGCGAGCATTTCATTTTGGTAAAGTGGTGTGCAAGGAGAAGTACCACATCAGTGTCCCTGGTCATTACAACGACATTGTTAGCTGTACTGTCCACAGCATGAAGAACCAATACGAGTATCAGCTTCTCCGTGTGATGATTTCAGGGAATCGACCTTGCGAGTTGGATTAGTTGACTGAGCGTAGGACTCGTCCGTGAAGCCTCCTGAAAGCACCACTTCAAGGTCACCAAAGTCGTACTCTATAATTTTAACTGAAAAAACCTGTACAAGTCAGCTTTGTTTTCCGAAATAAATAAAAAGCAACCCCAGTTCTTTGGCAAAAGTACGTTAGTACCGGAGCAAAACCCTTGGCCCCTTCTCTTCTTGTTCCAGCTTTCACAGACACAGAGACACCGGTCAAAAACAACGTGAACCTCACGGTACTTATATCCATGACTTAAATCATTGACATCACTCTTCTGATAAAGCAGTGAGCGTAGTCACCAAATGTCTCAGCTTGATGAGGACGGCCCAGAGACGAGACAAATGCCATTCCATTGATAATGAGGATTGAGTCAGATTTTAGGTTTACAGGTAGATGTTTTGGGCAATCTATTCCTTTGACAATTTCTTTCACCAGAGAAGCCTTTTCTGCTGTTCTCAGCTCACCGTTCACTGATAATAACGATACAGGAACCTTGCAAAGCTCATGTTTAAAATTTTTTTCAAGATCAATTTCTTTTCCTCCGTCGTATACCTATTATGCTGCGATCAGTAATGTTGACTCAAAACCGAATATTAAATTAAATATGAAATCAAATTACACTGGTGAACAATTTTTTTTTCCCAGAGACGATATTTTGAAAGAATGCAGAAAACTGTGTGCTGAATTCAAATCTGAACTTTTACGTTTCTTTAATGCTTCTGAATATATTTTGTTCTTATTACAAATGTACTTTATTTTTTTTTTAATCATTACTATTCCTTAATCAATACTTACCAAAGTTAAAATATCAGAATTCATGATTGAACCTTATTTTTAAAAATAAATAATATTTTGTGAAACCTTGTTCTGTTCATACTTTTCTTACTATGAAAAATAGGGTGTGATTGTTTTGAGACATTAAATCAAAAACTAAGCTTGGTTACGTGAATCTTTTTATCATGCCATTAAAAATAACTACTGAGTAGAAGTATTAATGAAAATTTAAGCCGAAAAACTAACTGTGCTAAGCGTAAGGCCCCACCAGAAGTAGTAAAAACATGAGATTTTTGAAAATTCAGTCTATCTTAGACAAATATTACGACCTGATAGAGAAAATCTGAGTTCATATTCGGATTCAGCACACAAATTTCTAAAATAATTTCAATAATTCGTTTATGGGACAGAACATTTCTACAATTTTGTTGACCAGTGTTATTTATAGGGGGGGGGGGGTCCCATGACAATTTTTGTTACGGTCTATCTGAAAAATTAAACTAGTGAGGAATTTGAATTTTCTATATACCATGTGCTATATAGGTACTGTATTGAAACAACAAATACTGAAAACGCCGACTTTTTACACAGGTTTAGGGTTACGTTCTGTTACTGTTCGCTTAGAGTGCCTTAGGCTGATATTCAGAGTACATTTTGAGTTCTAACTTGTTATGTTGGTATCGGTGGCTAGACCACCATCTTAATTTCATTGTAATAAACGTCAGTGCGATTCTAGCTACGACGCGTTTCACTTGTTGTGCGGGGCAGCCGGGCTTGCTGGTGTAGCAGGGCGTACGGCCAACCGCGGGGGGTGCCTACGCGTTCAGCGGGTTGTTGCTGACGAGGTAGAGGACCGCTGGGGTTCGGGGTTGATGAAAGAAAAACTGCTCTTCTATAGTTGATAAGCCAGATGAGGTCCCCCAGTATTGCCGCCTTGTTCGACGATCGAAGTGTGAATGCATGTCTGTACTTTTTTTTTTTTTTTTTTTTTTTTTTTTTTTTTTGCGCCCAAGCAAAAGGCACCCTCCGGAGGTCTCGGTGGGAGGGAGGTGGAGAATGCTCATAGCATACCAACACAGCCGACTGCATTGGTTATGTGGGACTCACTAGAAGTGCCTACCCACTAAACTCCACCTAGTAAGTTGGTTTGGCCCTGGAGGGTCTTAAAACCTTTATCTGAGCGACCCACCTTTGGGGGGAAGGGGGTGCTAGCGGGGTCCTAAAGGGACATCCGCTGGGAAGGATCCCAACAGGGATCTATACTAGTTGGAGGGAAGAGCTAGGCTCTGTATGAGTGGCTCGAGCTTTTAGCTCATCATGAGCTTTTTGAAGCCTATTTAAGTCTTCTGAGAGTTTGTTAGGGGGATCGGTGAGGACGTTTCTCGGCCTTCGAACCTTGTAACGAGATATAGTCGGAGCAGTGTATGAAACTGTCTCGCGTACTAACGGATTGGGGTGTTCTTCGGCAGATTTGAAGAATGTCTCTGAAAGGGATTTCATGAATTGTTGGAGGGTGGGCAGCTCTAAGTCCCGATGGAGGTCCGCGTTGCGCACGTACCAGGGTGCATTGGCCGCTTTCCGGCAGAATAGATTTTGGGTTACCTGCATTTTATGCAGGATATTGGGTTTCGCATGTGCGAAGACGGGGGAAGCGTACGTTAATACAGGTCGGATGCAGACCTTGTATAGTGTTCGCTTGTTTCTGAGAGACATCTTACTGTGTCTGCCTAACATGCTGTTCAGCCTGTTCAGATAGAAACGGGCTGTACGCGTCACTCTATTTATGTGAGGTTTGAAGGATAGACGAGAGTCCAGAGTGACTCCTAGATATTTGGCAGTGTTTTTCCAGGGGACTGGGGTACCTAACATGCGGAGGTTGGGGGGGGGGTCGTAGTGAATCCTACGTTTATGGTCAAATCGGATTGCGACGCTCTTTTCAGGATTCACATCGATACGCCATCGTGCGAACCACTTTCCAAGAGCGTCGATGGACTTTTGGAGTTTTTTAATTATTGTCTGTGAGAGACGGCTTTTAGTATAGAGTGCAGTGTCATCTGCGAAGAGGGATAGCTGTACCCCGTTCTCGGGGATAGGGATGTCGTTTGTGTATAACGAGTAAAGTATGGGTGAGAGAACTGATCCTTGGGGGACTCCAGCTCTTAGGGGGCGTGGGGAGGAGAGCAGCCCTTCGTGTCTGAATCTGAAGGTGCGATCTTTAAGATAAGATGCCACCAATCGGACAAGGCGGTCGGAGAGGCCTGTCTTATAAAGTTTATAGATGAGGCCTTCGTGCCAGACTTTGTCGAACGCTTTAGCTACGTCGAAGAAGACGGCAACAGTAGGGTACCGTTTTGGGTAGAATCCGCTTAGGATATATTCTACTATTCGGTGGACTTGTTGGGGGCAAGAGTGCTTAGCTCTGAATCCGAATTGGTAGGAGTTGATGATCGGGTCACCGTCTGTAGGGAAGAGGTGCCTTTTCATGCGGGAAAGTATAACCCTTTCGAGTAGTTTCCCCATTGATTTAAGGAGGCTGATTGGCCGATGGCTAGCGGGGAGGTTTAGGGGCTTCCCTGGCTTGGGTATGCCTATGACGATGGCTTCTTTCCACGCTTTGGGGAAATGGCCGTAGTCGAAGCAGGCGTTAAAGATGAGGGCTAACAAGGTGAGTACTTGTTGGGGCAGATGTTTGAGGGCTCTGTTGGAGATCCCGTCCGCGCCTGGCGCTTTTTTGGGCTTTTGACCTCTGATGAAGGAAAGGATTTCATCTTCGGTCACTGTGATGGGGTCGGAGGTGAGTGGGAGGGAGTTTCTGTAGTGAATCTCATCCTCTACCTCTTGGATATGGGAGGGGACAACTGGTTGGGAGCTGGGGGAGCATTGTGAGGCAATGCTGTCCGCAAAGCATTCAGCTTTTTCTTCATCCTCGAAGGCAGTTGAGCCATCGGGGCAGGTCAAAGGGGGAATGTGAGTGATTGCGTCTATCCTGAGGGCTCTCGCCATTCGATAGAACGCAGTGTGAGAAGGGGATATCTGCTCCATGAGCTCGCTTTTACGGGAGTCATTGAGTTCCGATAGAGCTGACTTTAATTTGCGGATCAATTGATTCGCTGTCGCTCTATATTCCGGAGTGGGGTAGATCGCCGCTCTCCTAAGGGCTGCTCTTTTAGCCTTGAGTAGGTTGGCGATATCAGTGGGAAGTTGTTGAGCAGATGGCTCAGGGGAGGTCTTTTCGTTGCCTTTGAGGGCGGAGTTAATAAGCTCCGTAAGTGAATCAATTGTAGAGTCGATTTTATCTGTACTATCAAAGTAGTCAGATGAAATTTTTAGAGGGGAGTCAGGGGCATCCATGGCCGAAGCTAGAGTGTTTTTGAAGCCTTCCCAATTTGTGAAGGTTTTGGGAGGGGGTGGTATATTGTTTGGGGGACCTAGCTTGAGGGAGACTGGGCGGTGGTCTGAGCCAAGGTCGTCCAGTGTTTCAATTGCCCTGAGATTTAGGGAGACACCCTTTGTGAGTGCGAAGTCTAATACGTCCGGTGAGTGGTCCGTATTATCGGGGTAATGTGTCGGGGCATATGGGCATAGAACGTTAAGTTCAAGCTCGTCGGTTATAGGAAGGAGTTTCATACCATTTGGGTTGGTATTGAGGCAGGTCCAGTCTGTATGTTTAGAGTTGAAGTCTCCAAACATAATGACGGACTCCCCCATTGAAAGAATGGTTTGGAAGTCACTTTTTACTGGGCTTTTGCCCGAAGGGATGTAGACAGAAGCAATGATCAGGGTTTGGTGACCTGACATTGCCAGTCTACATATGGTGGCTTCCATGGTTTGGAGCGTTGGCGTGGGGAGGGAAGAGCAGTGGAGTGCTTTCCTATAATAAATTCCTGTGCCTCCTCGGTCGGCATCAGTCCTATCATTGCGAAGGAGGGAGTATTTCGGTATCGAAAGACCCTTAAGGTTCTTAGGCTTGAGAAACGTCTCTTGAAGTAGTAGTAAGTCTACTTCATTATCTTTGAGAAAGAGTTTTAGCTCAGGGAGATTTGGGCGTAATCCTCTGGTGTTGAATGAGATGAGCGAAATGCCCTTGGGTTTCAAACGACCTGTTTGCATTTGGGGCTTTACAAAGAGTTGAGGAGGTGGGAGTGCTCTACTAGCGCCAGAAGGCGCTGTTGAGAAGAGTGGGAGGCGCGAAGTTTTTGCGCGAGGACTGAGATTTCAGAGATGTTGATGTTTGATATAACATCATGGACGAGTCTCATGTCATCAGCCAGGGATGGCGTGAAGACGTTTGGGTGTGGCTGGAGCACTTTTTGGGTGGCTACAGGTGGTGAAGGGGTGGGGGTGGTGGCCTTTTTGGGGCCCCATGCTTGGGTAGGGATCGGCTTCGGCTGGGGGGCTGCAGCTGTGGGCAGTTTGGGTAGAGGGGGGAAGTTGGCGGCACTTTTTGCCGGAAGTGGTGTTTGTTTGGGGGGTTTTGCTTTGGGTTGGGTGGGGCGAGGGGCTCGAGGGCAGCCTCTGTAGCTGGCCGCGTGACCTGATTGGTTGCAGAGGACGCAGGATGGAGGGGTTCCATCATCGCGATTCCTCGTGCACTCTTTGGTGAGGTGGGGGATGAGGCACTTACGGCACCTTGGAGGGGCAGTGCAGTTTGCCGCTGCGTGGCCATAAAGCTGGCAACGGTGACATTGGGCGGGGTAGCCGCGGCGGTTTGGTCGCTCGACCTTGATTTTAGAGAGGCCGCAAATTGTGCGTTCCTCTTTGAAGAGCTCTGTGGCCTGGGGGGAGTTCGTCATAATGACGAGGGCAAGAGGAAATCTCTTCCCTGAACTGCTGTGCATTTTGTGCACGGCTTCGACAGGGAAGCCTTTGGCTTGGAGATCATTCATGATCTCTTCGTTGGGTACCTCGAAGGGTATCCCGCGGAGGACTGCGCGGACTTTGCGTTCCTCCTGAAGAGGGTGGGAGTGGTATGGGAGATCTTTGACTGTCATGAGGCTTCTCAGACTCCTGAAGTCGTTGATCGAAGCGGTCGAGATTCGGATGGCTTCTTGAGTGTTGGTGGCTTTGGTGTAGTTGATTTTTTGATCACTACACATTTTAGAGAGCGCGGTCCATTGGGACTTGTCTCTTAGGAAGAGGGGAGGCGGGGTCTGCTTCCGGGCGAGGACAGGCTCGCACCGGGAAGGTGCCTTAGGGGCCGGCGGGGTGGCCGTGGTGGGGGCGGGGGCGGGGGTTACCGTCGTCAGGAGGAGGGGGGAGAGCGCTTTGCGCTTCCTGTGCCTCTTTTTCCGGTTTTCGGCTATGACGAATTCGTCGTCGCCGATGGAACCGGTGAGGGTTGGGGTGTCGGACTCAGCGTCCGATGAGGAGGAAAAGCAGGGGGCTGACCTTTTCCGTTCGGAGTTCACAGACGAGCTGTCTGAGAACTCCATTGATTGGGGGGGGACCGGTGAGGGTGACTCGGGGGAGTCTGCCTCTGGGGCCGGGGCTTTTTGGGAAGGAGACGTGTTGATCGCGTCTAGAAATTGTGAGAAGACGGCCTTCTCGATGCTGTAGCCTTGGGCTACGCAGAACTTTTGGAAGAGCTCTATTATAGGAGCAGCTTCCATGGTGATTTCGGGGGAGTTGGGGGAGTTTTGGGGGAGTTGGGGGGAGTTTTGGGGGAGTTGGGGGGAGTTTTGGGGGAGTTTTGGGGGAGTTGGGGGGAGTTTTGGGGCAGTTGGGGGGAGTTTTGGGGCAGTTGGGGGGAGTTTTGGGGCAGTTGGGGGGAGTTTGGGGTGGTGTATGGGGGGTGTTGGGGGTGCTGGAGGTTGTTGGGGGGGGTGTTTTCTTACTCTCCGGCGAGCTGGTGGCGTCAGTGGCGGCAGCTGCGAGCAGCTTCGCTCACGGTCCGCAGGTGCGGGCGCTGCGGCGGCGGCAGTGGCGGCAGCTGCGAGGCAGCTTCGCGCGTTGTCGCAGGGCGACGACGGCGGCGGCTGCGAGGCAGCTTCGCGCGTCGGCGCAAGGCGGCACTCGGTCGGTGGCGGGACCGACTGAGAGCGCGACCGTTCTGCACCGGGGCGCAGAGCGGAATCCAATGATCGCATGTCTGTACTGGAACGCGCCTATATTTATACTGCTCGCTTTCTAAGGGAACATCTCATATTTATACTGTGCGAGCGAATAAGGAGATGTGTGAGCGAGACAGACTGATTTTTACCCCCCTAAATGCGGCAATACCGGACAGAGCCCACCTGCGCTATTATTTATTTAATCAGACTGTTATATTTACATTTATTGCGAAAAACTTACTATATGCTTACTCTATATACTATTATTCTATATTTTTAGGTTAATTAAAACTCAATGGAGAAGGAACTTTATTCAATTCACATATAGCTATCAAGATGAGGCCAGGAAAACGTCTTAAAAGTAATGGACTAACAACTATGAAATAAGGGTATCTTATCCTATTATAAGCTTCTATACAAGTATATTATGTATCTATAGCCGCGAGCGTTATTCCGTCTCGCACATCTCTCCCGCCGTGCAGTGCTCGTCGCTGCATTCGCCTGCCCGTGGTTGCGAGACGACTTCTTTCGTGTCCAGTAATGTTGTCGGCACTCGTTTACTGTAGTTTCGACGCCTGCATGCAGCAACTTGCAGTGAGTGTGTTCCACCCACAGTTTGGTGGCGCGGTGATTGCCGTCAAGTATCGGCGGGCTTTTCTGTCTGTCGGTTACTCCCGCCGCTGCGTCGACGCGCCCCTTCAGATGTATGACGTCATTGATGAGTACCACCGATAATAAGCGTAGCCGGCCGGTATTAGATATCGCTTTTCCTTTTCTTAGGGCGCGTATTTCGTCTTCGAAGGAGTCTTCTTGTATTGTTTGTACTATCAATCTTTCGGCTTCTTTTAGTAGGTAAGCTTCTATAGGTATGAATTTTTTCTGATTATTTTTCAGTTCTCGCTTCTTAGGCGTCGTCGTTTGTTTGCTTTTCGCTCGGTTTTTCCAGTCGGGGTCTTGTTTTTTGTTCTTTCTTGTGCGACTGTAGTTTGTTCGTACTTTTCTTTGTTTGCAGATTTCTATAAATTGCAGTACTCTGGCTGTAGTTCTCAAAAGGCGTTCCCATTTTGAAAATCGGCTGGCGTCCGGAGTTATACTCGTTGTTCGTGGCGTTGCCGGTGATGCGTAACATATCACCTTTTTCTCTTCTCCCGTAGTTTCGGGCTGAGTAGGTGTTTCTGTGGGCCACTTGGATGGGTTTTCTTTGAGGAAGGGCGGGCCGCTGTACCATTGGTGTTGGCTGTCGAAAGAGGTCGGGACTTCTCTCGTCGCGTCGTCGGCCACGTTGAATTTCGTAGGTATCCACCGCCATTCGTTTGTTAACGTCGTCTCTTCTATGGCAGCGACTCTATGTGCGACGTAAGGCTTGTACGATCTCGCACCGTTTCTTATCCACGCGAGAACTGTCTTGCTATCTGACCAGTATGTCTTGGATGTGGGTTTCTGTCTATGCTCTTCTAACACCGTAGCGGCCATCTTGCTGCCCAGGACGGCGGCTTGTAGTTCAAGGCGTGGCACGGAGGTGACTTTGAGCGGTGAAACACGGGCCTTCGCTGTGATGAGTGACACGTGTATGCTGCCATCAGGAGCCTCCGCTCGCCAGTATAGAGCGGCGGCGTAGGCTGTCGTGCTTGCGTCGACGAAGACGTGAAGTTGTAGTGAATGTGATTCGCTGTACTGTAGGTAACGTCTGGGTACTCTGACGTCGCGTAGGCTTCTCAGGTGATTCATCCACGTAGCCCACTGGGTAGCGAGGTCTTTTGGTATTCTGGTGTCCCAGTCTGTACCTCTGCGCCATACTTCTTGGAGTATCTTCTTGGCTTGTATGGTGACAGGAGAAGCTAGGCCCAACGGATCGTATATTGACATAACGATTTTTAGGGCTTCTCGCTTGGTCGGCGCCTGTTCTGTGAGTAATGCTGGAGGTAGGCGGGCCAGATCCAAGTTGAAGCTGAGCTCGTCTGACTGTGGTTTCCAGATGAGCCCCAATACCTTCTCTGTCTTGGTTCCGTCGTCAAGGTTTACTGCTTGTGTAGCCGTGCTTCTGTCTTCTGTTAAGGCTTCGAGCGTCTTAGATGAGTTAGACGCCCAGCCTCTAAGGTTGAAATTACCCTTGCTGTGAATCTCTCGTACTTGCTTGGATATCTCTATAGCTTCTTCTTCTGTTCTGAAGCTGTCTAGATAATCGTCCATGTAGTGATTATCTGTTATCGCTCTGACGGCCGTAGGATGCGTATCTCTGTATTTTTCAGCGTTTCTGTTCTTCACGTAGATCGCAGTGGTCGGGGAGCTGGTCGCTCCGAATATGAGTGAAGTCATTCGGTATTCGTCTGGCGGACCGTCTCGTCGCTCTCCTCTCCACAGGTACCGCAGCGCGTCTCTGTCTTCGCTCCGCACGCCGATTCTCATAAACATTTCAGCTATGTCTGCTGTTACGGCGACTCGGTGTTGACGAAACCTCATAAGGACCCCGGGCAGTGACTTGAGTAGGTCCGGGCCTGTGAGTAGGTGGCTGTTGAGGCAGTGACCCTTTGTGATAGCCGCCGCGTCGTGTACGATTCTCATCTTGTCCGGTTTCATGGGATTGAAAACTGGAAAATGCGGCAGGTACCATGTGCGGTCTTGCGTTTTCTCTGCGGGTGCCAGCTCTGCGTATCCTTTTTCTATGAGCGCTTTCATCTGCTCACCATATTTCTGTTTTAGGTGAGTGTCTCTGTCGATGCGTTTCTCTGTCGAAGTTAAGCGCCGGAGAGCGTTGTCGTAGTTACTAGGTAGCTTGACGTCTGCGTGCTTCCATAGTAGTGGTGTCTCATAGCGGCCGTCTTCTTTCTCTGTTGTGCACCCCTCTAAAAGGTGGAGTGCGCGCCTTTCTGGATCGCTTGCGGGCTTCTTTGGTTCGATGTCTATCGAGTCCAGCGCGAAGTAATGCTTCAGTTGTTCATCCATCTTTTGTTCTGTAGTTTCTATCTGTTCTGTTCTGTCGGCCAGGTGGTGAACGAAGTGTACTCGGCTGCCTATAGTGCGCGTGTCGGCTCCATGTAGGACCCAGCCCAGTGGTGTGCGCGACGCGACAAGCTGATGTCGGTTGCCTCTCCTCGTTTCTGTAGCTAGGAGGAGATGCCAGTTATCTTGTCCGATAATGATCGTGGGTTTGGCGTCTTCATAGACGAGATGTCTCTCTATGTCGCGGAGATGTTTGCAGCCCCATACGTGTTGCTCTTCTATTGTTTGCGACGATAGCTTGAGATCTTCTATAGTGCGTGCTTGTATTTTCATCGGTCGGTCTTGTCCTTGGATAGTGATGGTGACGCGGCGTGACGAGCCCGATAGTATCTTGGAGTCTGATATGGTTTCCAAGTGTAGTGGCTCGCACGGTCCCATAGCGCCAATCTGCTCGGCGATGCGCTCGTCGATCAAGGTGACAGTAGAGCCGTCGTCCAGGAGCGCGTGCGTGTCTACTTGTCCGCTGGGGCCGGAGACTCGTACCGGTATAATTTTCAGGTACGCGCATCTGTTGCGGGCGGCGTTGGTGGATGTTACTATCTCCTTGTTTTCTGTAGTTGTCTGTTCTTGCTTCGGTATGAAGTGTAGCATAGGATGATGACTGCGTTCGCAGCCGTCTTCGTTGCACTTGCGCTTCGGGCATCTGTGTGTACTGTTTCTATAGCGCAGGCATCTGTAGCATAGACGGTTCTTCTTAGCCATGTTCCATCTTTCGTCGGCGTTAGCTTGTTTGAAGGATTCGCATTCTATTTCTTTGTGATCCTTCCGTTCGCAGATAGTGCATGGGTATTTGTTCGTTCGTTCTTCTCTGTTATTCGCGGCGTGTGCGCGTTGTATTTTTCTATAATTCTGTGGCGCCACGACGTCTTCTGTGATTTGCTCGGGCGGTGTGAATTTGCTGCATCTGTCTGCTTCTCTGTCCATGAAGCCGCTGAATTGAAGTAAGTCGGAGTCTAGTTTCTGTTGTTCTGCGGCGTAGTCGAACCAGCGATAGCGGAGTGCGGGCGTAAGTTTTTCTATAACATTCTTCATGGTCTCTGGGCTGGCTAAGTAGTGCGCCTTCCCAAGGTACCGTAGTGTAGCGACGCAGTTCTTCGTCTTGTTAGCGAACAGGCAGATGTCACGTGGCGAGTCTGTGGTTCGTGGCATGCTGCGCAGTTTCTCTAGCTCGGCGAGGGCGATCGCGTCGGGACGTCCGAATCTCGCTTCTAGGGCGTTCATGATGTCCTCAGGGGGCGTGTTGACGATCAGCAGGCTGGTTACGGCTTCTTTGGCTTTCCCCTTCAGTGCTCGGCGTAGTCTCGCTGTATTTTCGACTGCAGAGTAGGTTTTAGAAGACTCGAAGAATGCTGACTTGAAGGCTAGCCATTCGCTGTGAGAGCCATTGAATGTTGGTAGCTCCACGAAGTATTTGTGCGACGTGACTGTGATGGGTGTAGATCTCGCGGCAGCGGCGATGGCTTGCGCTAGTTCGGTCAGATCTAATTTTCCGGCCTGCGGTAGGTGCGTCGGAGCAGCGGCGTGGGGCGGGGCAGGGACTATTTCCTCTTTACTGCAGTGATATGCAGGAATTCGCTCTTCTATGATGGTAGCTGGCTTCTGTGTTTGCGGGACTGGCGCTGTTCGTGTGGCTTCGATTGCGGACTTTGCTGTTCTGTGGTTGCGGACGTTCTCCAGCGTCAGATCTCCTTTTTCTGGTGCTGATGCAGCTCGGTCTCGTTCCTGTCTGTGAACCCACGTTGCGGTGCGATTGAGGGTCTCGTCTTCTGTTGATGAGACGCTGTTGTTGTCGTCATCGGATTCAGCATCTATCTTCTTTTTCTGTGCTATGGCGAGTTCCAATCTCAGCTTGGCTATTTCTTCGTCAGCTTTGGCTAGTCGGTATGACTTGTTCGAACGTGACGATCTTCTACTCTTCTGTTTGGACGGTAGGTTTCTTCTATGGTTATCGTCCTGCTGCTCTGACGGTGATAGCGGCGGCTGGTCATGGTGGACTGGGAGATCTATTTGTGGCGCTTCCTCATCTTGATTGTTCGACGGGTCCTTGGCCGATTGTGAACGCGTAGTCGGCATGATGGTGCTTGAAATCGGGCTTCTCGAAGGGCTGTGTCCGGCTCGAAGGGCCAATGTGCGGGGCAGCCGGGCTTGCTGGTGTAGCAGGGCGTACGGCCAACCGCGGGTGGTGCCTACGCGTTCAGCGGGTTGTTGCTGACGAGGTAGAGGACCGCTGGGGTTCGGGGTTGATGAAAGAAAAACTGCTCTTCTATAGTTGATAAGCCAGATGAGGTCCCCCAGTATTGCCGCCTTGTTCGACGATCGAAGTGTGAATGCATGTCTGTACTTTTTTTTTTTTTTTTTTTTTTTTTTTTTTTTTTTGCGCCCAAGCAAAAGGCACCCTCCGGAGGTCTCGGTGGGAGGGAGGTGGAGAATGCTCATAGCATACCAACACAGCCGACTGCATTGGTTATGTGGGACTCACTAGAAGTGCCTACCCACTAAACTCCACCTAGTAAGTTGGTTTGGCCCTGGAGGGTCTTAAAACCTTTATCTGAGCGACCCACCTTTGGGGGGAAGGGGGTGCTAGCGGGGTCCTAAAGGGACATCCGCTGGGAAGGATCCCAACAGGGATCTATACTAGTTGGAGGGAAGAGCTAGGCTCTGTATGAGTGGCTCGAGCTTTTAGCTCATCATGAGCTTTTTGAAGCCTATTTAAGTCTTCTGAGAGTTTGTTAGGGGGATCGGTGAGGACGTTTCTCGGCCTTCGAACCTTGTAACGAGATATAGTCGGAGCAGTGTACGAAACTGTCTCGCGTACTAACGGATTGGGGTGTTCTTCGGCAGATTTGAAGAATGTCTCTGAAAGGGATTTCATGAATTGTTGGAGGGTGGGCAGCTCTAAGTCCCGATGGAGGTCCGCGTTGCGCACGTACCAGGGTGCATTGGCCGCTTTCCGGCAGAATAGATTTTGGGTTACCTGCATTTTATGCAGGATATTGGGTTTCGCATGTGCGAAGACGGGGGAAGCGTACGTTAATACAGGTCGGATGCAGACCTTGTATAGTGTTCGCTTGTTTCTGAGAGACATCTTACTGTGTCTGCCTAACATGCTGTTCAGCCTGTTCAGATAGAAACGGGCTGTACGCGTCACTCTATTTATGTGAGGTTTGAAGGATAGACGAGAGTCCAGAGTGACTCCTAGATATTTGGCAGTGTTTTTCCAGGGGACTGGGGTACCTAACATGCGGAGGTTGGGGGGGGGGGTCGTTGTGAATCCTACGTTTATGGTCAAATCGGATTGCGACGCTCTTTTCAGGATTCACATCGATACGCCATCGTGCGAACCACTTTCCAAGAGCGTCGATGGACTTTTGGAGTTTTTTAATTATTGTCTGTGAGAGACGGCTTTTAGTATAGAGTGCAGTGTCATCTGCGAAGAGGGATAGCTGTACCCCGTTCTCGGGGATAGGGATGTCGTTTGTGTATAACGAGTAAAGTATGGGTGAGAGAACTGATCCTTGGGGGACTCCAGCTCTTAGGGGGCGTGGGGAGGAGAGCAGCCCTTCGTGTCTGAATCTGAAGGTGCGATCTTTAAGATAAGATGCCACCAATCGGACAAGGCGGTCGGAGAGGCCTGTCTTATAAAGTTTATAGATGAGGCCTTCGTGCCAGACTTTGTCGAACGCTTTAGCTACGTCGAAGAAGACGGCAACAGTAGGGTACCGTTTTGGGTAGAATCCGCTTAGGATATATTCTACTATTCGGTGGACTTGTTGGGGGCAAGAGTGCTTAGCTCTGAATCCGAATTGGTAGGAGTTGATGATCGGGTCACCGTCTGTAGGGAAGAGGTGCCTTTTCATGCGGGAAAGTATAACCCTTTCGAGTAGTTTCCCCATTGATTTAAGGAGGCTGATTGGCCGATGGCTAGCGGGGAGGTTTAGAGGCTTCCCTGGCTTGGGTATGCCTATGACGATGGCTTCTTTCCACGCTTTGGGGAAGTGGCCGTAGTCGAAGCAGGCGTTAAAGATGAGGGCTAACAAGGTGAGTACTTGTTGGGGCAGATGTTTGAGGGCTCTGTTGGAGATCCCGTCCGCGCCTGGCGCTTTTTTGGGCTTTTGACCTCTGATGAAGGAAAGGATTTCATCTTCGGTCACTGTGATGGGGTCGGAGGTGAGTGGGAGGGAGTTTCTGTAGTGAATCTCATCCTCTACCTCTTGGATATGGGAGGGGACAACTGGTTGGGAGCTGGGGGAGCATTGTGAGGCAATGCTGTCCGCAAAGCATTCAGCTTTTTCTTCATCCTCGAAGGCAGTTGAGCCGTCGGGGCAGGTCAAAGGGGGAATGTGAGTGATTGCGTCTATCCTGAGGGCTCTCGCCATTCGATAGAACGCAATGTGAGAAGGGGATATCTGCTCCATGAGCTCGCTTTTACGGGAGTCATTGAGTTCCGATAGAGCTGACTTTAATTTGCGGATCAATTGATTCGCTGTCGCTCTATATTCCGGAGTGGGGTAGATCGCCGCTCTCCTAAGGGCTGCTCTTTTAGCCTTGAGTAGGTTGGCGATTTCAGTGGGAAGTTGTTGAGCAGATGGCTCAGGGGAGGTCTTTTCGTTGCCTTTGAGGGCGGAGTTGATAAGCTCCGTAAGTGAATCAATTGTAGAGTCGATTTTATCTGTACTATCAAAGTAGTCAGATGAAATTTTTAGAGGGGAGTCAGGGGCATCCATGGCCGAGGCTAGAGTGTTTTTGAAGCCTTCCCAATTTGTGAAGGTTTTGGGAGGGGGTGGTATATTGTTTGGGGGACCTAGTTTGAGGGAGACTGGGCGGTGGTCTGAGCCAAGGTCGTCCAGTGTTTCAATTGCCCTGAGATTTAGGGAGACACCCTTTGTGAGTGCGAAGTCTAATACGTCCGGTGAGTGGTCCGTATTATCGGGGTAATGTGTCGGGGCATATGGGCATAGAACGTTAAGTTCAAGCTCGTCGGTTATAGGAAGGAGTTTCATACCATTTGGGTTGGTATTGAGGCAGGTCCAGTCTGTATGTTTAGAGTTGAAGTCTCCAAACATAATGACGGACTCCCCCATTGAGAGAATGGTTTGGAAGTCTCTTTTTACTGGGCTTTTGCCCGAAGGGATGTAGACAGAAGCAATGATCAGGGTTTGGTGACCTGACATTGCCAGTCTACATATGGTGGCTTCCATGGTTTGGAGCGTTGGCGTGGGGAGGGAAGAGCAGTGGAGTGCTTTCCTATAATAAATTCCTGTGCCTCCTCGGTCGGCATCAGTCCTATCATTGCGAAGGAGGGAGTATTTCGGTATCGAAAGACCCTTAAGGTTCTTAGGCTTGAGAAACGTCTCTTGAAGTAGTAGTAAGTCTACTTCATTATCTTTGAGAAAGAGTTTTAGCTCAGGGAGATTTGAGCGTAATCCTCTGGTGTTGAATGAGATGAGCGAAATGCCCTTGGGTTTCAAACGACCTGTTTGCATTTGGGGCTTTACAAAGAGTTGAGGAGGTGGGAGTGCTCTACTAGCGCCAGAAGGCGCTGTTGAGAAGAGTGGGAGGCGCGAAGTTTTTGCGCGAGGACTGAGATTTCAGAGATGTTGATGTTTGATATAACATCATGGACGAGTCTCATGTCATCAGCCAGGGATGGCGTGAAGACGTTTGGGTGTGGCTGGAGCACTTTTGGGGTGGCTACAGGTGGTGAAGGGGTGGGGGTGGTGGCCTTTTTGGGGCCCCATGCTTGGGTAGGGATCGGCTTCGGCTGGGGGGCTGCAGCTGTGGGCAGTTTGGGTAGAGGGGGGAAGTTGGCGGCACTTTTTGCCGGAAGTGGTGTTTGTTTGGGGGGTTTTGCTTTGGGTTGGGTGGGGCGAGGGGCTCGAGGGCAGCCTCTGTAGCTGGCCGCGTGACCTGATTGGTTGCAGAGGACGCAGGATGGAGGGGTTCCATCATCGCGATTCCTCGTGCACTCTTTGGTGAGGTGGGGGATGAGGCACTTACGGCACCTTGGAGGGGCAGTGCAGTTTGCCGCTGCGTGGCCATAAAGTTGGCAACGGTGACATTGGGCGGGGTAGCCGCGGCGGTTTGGGCGCTCGACCTTGATTTTAGAGAGGCCGCAAATTGTGCGTTCCTCTTTGAAGAGCTCTGTGGCCTGGGGGGAGTTCGTCATAATGACGAGGGCAAGAGGAAATCTCTTCCCTGAACTGCTGTGCATTTTGTGCACGGCTTCGACAGGGAAGCCTTTGGCTTGGAGATCATTCATGATCTCTTCGTTGGGTACCTCGAATGGTATCCCGCGGAGGACTGCGCGGACTTTGCGTTCCTCCTGAAGGGGGTGGGAGTGGTAAGGGAGATCTTTGACTGTCATGAGGCTTCTCAGACTCCTGAAGTCGTTGATCGAAGCGGTCGAGATTCTGATGGCTTCTTGAGTGTTGGTGGCTTTGGTGTAGTTGATTTTTTGATCACTACACATTTTAGAGAGCGCGGTCCATTGGGACTTGTCTCTGAGGAAGAGGGGAGGCGGGGTCTGCTTCCGGGCGAGGACAGGCTCGCACCGGGAAGGTGCCTTAGGGGCCGGCGGGGTGGCCGTGGTAGGGGCGGGGGCGGGGGCGGGGGTGACCGTCGTCAGGAGGAGGGGGGAGAGCGCTTTGCGCTTCCTGTGCCTCTTTTTCCGGTTTTCGGCTATGACGAATTCGTCGTCGCCGATGGAACCGGTGAGGGTTGGGGTGTCGGACTCAGCGTCCGATGAGGAGGAAAAGCAGGGGGCTGACCTTTTCCGTTCGGAGTTCACAGACGAGCTGTCTGAGAACTCCATTGTTAGGGGGGGGACCGGTGAGGGTGACTCGGGGGAGTCTGCCTCTGGGGCCGGGGCTTTTTGGGAAGGAGACGTGTTGATCGCGTCTAGAAATTGTTTGAAGACGGCCTTCTCGATGCTGTAGCCTTGGGCTACGCAGAACTTTTGGAAGAGCTCTATTATAGGAGCAACTTCCATGGTGATTTCGGGGGAGTTTTGGGGGAGTTGGGGGGAGTTTTGGGGGAGTTGGGGGAGTTTTTGGGGGAGTTGGGGGGAGTTTTGGGGGAGTTGGGGGGAGTTTTGGGGGAGTTTTGGGGCAGTTGGGGGGAGTTTGGGGTGATGTATGGGGGGTGTTGGGGGTGCTGGAGGTTGTTGGGGGGGTGTTATCTTACTCTCCGACGAGCTGTGTGGCGTCAGTGGCGGCAGCTGCGAGCAGCTTCGCTCACGGTCCGCAGGTGCGGGCGCTGCGGCGGCGGCAGTGGCAGCAGCTGCGAGGCAGCTTCGCGCGTTGTCGCAGGGCGACGACGGCGGCGGCTGCGAGGCAGCTTCGCGCGTCGGCGCAAGGCGGCACTCGGTCGGTGGCGGGACCGACTGAGAGCGCGACCGTTCTGCACCGGGGCGCAGAGCGGGCATGTCTGTACTGGAACGCGCCTATATTTATACTGCTCGCTTTCTAAGGGAACATCTCATATTTATACTGTGCGAGCGAATAAGGAGATGTGTGAGCGAGACAGACTGATTTTTACCCCCCTAAATGCGGCAATACCGGACAGAGCCCACCTGCGCTATTATTTATTTAATCAGACTGTTATATTTACATTTATTGCGAAAAACTTACTATATGCTTACTCTATATACTATTATTCTATATTTTTAGGTTAATTAAAACTCAATGGAGAAGGAACTTTATTCAATTCACATATAGCTATCAAGATGAGGCCAGGAAAACGTCTTAAAAGTAATGGACTAACAACTATGAAATAAGGGTATCTTATCCTATTATAAGCTTCTATACAAGTATATTATGTATCTATAGCCGCGAGCGTTATTCCGTCTCGCACACTTGTGCTCAACGTACACCTACCTACCTACCCGAATATTGTACAGTGGCGACGAGGACCCACAAGAATAATTAAAATGTTTCAATCAGCAGTTGGAACAATCTCAAATTTTGATCATGAACATCAAGACTGGGCTACATACAGGGATAGATTGAAACAGTTTTTCATTGTAAACGACATCAAGGAGGAGGTGGACAAAGATGGAGTCAAAAGACGCGCAATATTGCTGAGCGCACTCAGCGAAGTCACATATCAGCTCGCCAGTAACCTAGTACTGCCTCGTAAATTGGACAAAGTGACATTCGACGAGATCGTGAAAATATTAGACGAACACTTCTTAGAAAAACGATGCAGTTTCGCGGAACGTCAACATTTCTACTCGGCGGTACAAAAGACGGGTGAATCACACGCGCAATGGGCAGCGCGTTTGCGCGGGCTGGCGGCCCACTGCAATTTCAAGAACTTGGAAGAGGCCTTATTAGATAAATTCGTAATGGGCATGCTACATGGTCAGGAACGTGAGAAGATTTTTGCTATGGAGATAACGGATCTCACGTTAGCGAAGGCGGTTGACGTGGCTGACAGACAACGGTGCGCGCGCGCCGGTGCGGCGACGGGCTCGTCTTCGGGAACCAGTGGCGAAACCTTGTTCAAAATTGCTAAAGGACACAAGCAATCACCTTCGAACGTCAATCGATCGAATAGTGAAAGGTGTTTAGTTTGTGGTCGCTATAGATTTATGGATAGTGTGTGGAATAAAAACGATCTGGATAAGGATTTCAAACTAGAACTGTATATTATCCTTTTTAAATTCACTTGGGAGGTTATAGCTCCGACACCTAGCACAGATCAACGAAAAGACGGAAAACAAGATGGCGTAATAAAACGGATATTACATAATCAAATAAATATTGATTTTTGTGAATATAAATTAAACAAATTCAACACGCCCCCTCAAAAATTAATCTCAAAATGATACAAACTTAAATCAATTTAAATTGACTAACCAGAGCGTACAACCTCCCAGTGTTATTGGGAATACATGCTGGTCCAACATTTGTTGCATGGATTAGGGAAACCCAACAAAACCTAATCAGACCATTTCATTTACTTTATGAAATCTTAATTAAATAATCCTTATCACTATAAATTAATCTTGACATTATAAACTTATTCTAAACCCATTTTGCTTCTCATATTTTGAAAAGTAACTGCAGGTAACGGCTTCGTCAAAGCATCTGCCAACTGTTCACCTGTGGGTATGTAATTTAATTTTATTACATTTTTCTCAATTTGTTCCCGGGAGAAGTGATATTTAATGTCAATGTGTTTCGTCCGTTTGTGATTAGTTGGATTGTTTGCAATACTGATGCAGCCGTTATTATCTTCATAGATAATTATAGGTTTATCAATGTTTATATTTACACTGACTGCTAGTGATTTAAGCCACAAAGCTTCTCTGACAGCTTCAAACAATGCCATATATTCAGCCTCTGTAGATGAGGCTGCTACTGTCATTTGTTTTCTAGTACTCCACGTTATTGAACATTGATCAAACAATTTAAATAAATACCCAGTTGTACTCTTTCTGTCTTTGGTATCATTACCACCCCAATCTGAATCTACATACCCACATAGAATATCGTTGTAATCACAACGTTTGTAACATAACTTCAAATCAGTTGTGCCCTTTAAGTACCTAAGTACTCTTTTAAGACATTGCCATAGCTCTTTATTATTATTGTTAGTGTATCTACTCAGTATATTAACGCTTGTACTTAAATCAGGACGAGTGCAAAGCATGATATACATCAAACAACCTATAACGTTTCGGCATGGAGCGTTATATTTCTCTTCTGAATTTAAAGCCTCATAATTCAGTTTGTTTTCTAAAGGGGTATTTACAGGTTTGCAATCCTGCATATAAAATTTATTCAAGACAGTTTTGATGTATTCACTTTGATCTAACGTAATTTTATCATCGTATCTTGTGATTTTTATGCCAAGAAACAATTTTATTTCATTTAAATCTGTCATTTCAAATTTGCTCATTAAATACCTTTTAAAGTTATTCATTCTTTCAATTTCAGCGCATGCTATCACTAAATCGTCAACATATAATACTATATAGATATTTTTACGTACATCACCATTGTTTAAGACATAAATACACCTATCAACTGCTGAATTTTGGAAACCCTGTTCTTTTAACGATTGTTCAAAAATTTCAAACCAACACCTTGCCGCCTGTTTTAGTCCGTATAGTGCTTTATTGAATTTACAGACATAGTTTTTTTTACTTAATACACCCTCAGGAACTTTCATGTAGACTTCTTCCTTTAATTCGCCATTTAAGAAAGCAGTCTTAACGTCCATGTGATGAACAAGTAAATTTAGTTGATTCGTGAAACTAATCAAGAATCTAAAACTAGCGATTCTCGCAACAGGTGCAAAAGTTTCGTTGTAATCAGTTAGGTATTCTTGGCTAAAGCCTCTAGCAACGAGACGCGCTTTGTATCGAAATGGTTTCCCAAATTCGTCATTCTTGATAGTAAAAATCCATTTACAGTCTACAATGTTTTTGCCCTCTGGCCTTGGTACTAAATTCCATGTTTTATTTACCGAAAGAGATTTTAATTCATCCCTAACTGCGCTTTCCCATTTAGATCTATCATTTCGAGTTTTTATCTCTTCAAAAGAAGTCGGTATTTTACAAAAAACTGACTGAGCACACATGAGATAATCATCATGGTTATTTTCATTGTATGAAATAGGGGGTTGACCTTTTAACCTATCACTCCTCCTAAGTTCAGAATTGTTTTCTGTGTTTTGTGTATTTTTATGTAAATAACTATCAGGTATATCAACTTCTGGCTCCGATTCGATTGTAATATCATGGTTTGTTCTGCGAATTTTACTATGACACACATACTCATCAGATTTAGAAATATCTGATTTATGAACGTCAGAGTTCCGAGACTTTGACACTGATTTTGAACTACCGTCAGTAATATCAGTTTTGTCATGAGAATTTCGAACATTCTCTTCAGGCTGTAGTACGGGCCTGGACTGTAGAAAGTCAGTCTCGTCTGCAATAACATCTCTGACTACAACACATTTTTCGCATTCAGGGTTCCAAACTTTATAACCGTTTGGTTCATAACCCAGCAATATACCTTTCCATGATTTATCACCGAATTTATTTTTACTCGTTTTATTGTGTACATAAACCGCTGAGCCAAAAACTTTTAGGTATTTTATTTCAGGTTTTTTACTATGCCACATTTCATATGGTGTTTTATTGGAAACTTTTAAAGCTTTAGTTGGAGTCAAGTTTATCAAATAAACCGCAGTTAATACAACATGACCCCAGAATACTTTATCTAATTTAGCACCATTAATCATAGAACGAGCATTTCTGTAATAGTCCTAACCATCCGCCCAGAAACACCATTCAATTGCGGGGTTCTTGGAACTGTCAAATGATAAGTGATTCCTTTCTCAACACAATAGCTTTTCATTTCAGTGGACAAATACTCACCACCGTTATCGCAGTATAAATTAGCTACTTTTAAATTGAATTTAGCGTCACTTTTCGCAACAAAATCTTTGAAAGCAGAAAATACATCTGATTTATATGTTAGTAGGTATGTCACACAGTAATGGGTATACTCATCAACAAAAAGTACAAAATAATTTTTGTTGTCAATAGTTGTAGGAGTGATTGATTCATCTGAATGAACAACAAATAATGGCATTTTATATAACTTTTGTCCTTAGCCTGGTTAAACGGCAGTCGACTTTGCTTCCCATTTATGCAAGCCTCACACAAGTCATCATCAGGCATCACTGTATCAATCTGATTAGTTTAGTTTAATTTCTAAAAACTTGTGTTTACTCATATGACCTAAACGTTGATGCCAGATTTTGTAATTCTTGTCCCTATTGCATACTTGGGAAACAGGGCAACTCATATTCACAGAAACCACAAAATCGACAGCAATTAGATTGTTTATCGACCTACCTCGCTTGACAGTCTTACTGTTTTTGCATATTTTGGCTCCTTGTTGTCCGAAAAATGACCGTGTATCCAGCTCTTTGCATCTTCGAGACTGATAGCAGATTGTAAGGGATTTCGCGGCAGAACAGCACGTCCTCCAAAACTCCTTGAACGCCCATGTTGCTGGTAACCTGTAGAGATCCTCTTTTGATAGCTGTAATAAATTCACCGTTTTTAGCAACCGAAATTTTTAGTGGGGTAGGTAAGTCGGTATAATTTGTAAAGAGCTCTTCTCTGTTCATTATGTGGTCTGATGCTCCAGAATCCAACAAAAATGTTATTTTGTTTCCACTTTCCTCTTCTTGGTAATCTCCGGTCATAAAAGTAAAGCCAGAGAAGTCGTTCGATGTGCCTGGTTGGTTTAACTCAACGGCCTGAACTGTCCTTGTTCTTTCGGTAGCTCTCCGGTTATTGTCCTGTCCATAATTCTGTTGCATCTTCTTGAAATAGAAGCAGTCGTTCTTCCTGTGTCCTTTGCGTCCGCAATGATGACACTTTATGAAATTCATTTTCTTTTTCTCTTTGTTGTTTCTCTGATATGTAGTATTCGTAGGTTGTAAATTTTCAAATTTTCTTTTTTTCCTAGTTACGTCATTTTTATTTTCAACTTGCAGTACTTTAGGACTTGTGTCACTTGATCCATTTCTCAGCTTCACTTCATGATCTAAAAGTCTTGTTTTCACGAACGCCAGAGTTAAATTATCTTCAGATAACGTTTCGATCGCAGTAATGACACCGTCAAAAGTTGCGGGTAGGGTGAGCAACAAATGAGCAACTTTATCAGTTTCCTCCAATTTAGCTCCTGCTGCTAGAAATTCCGTAATGAGGTCATCAAAAATTGAAAAATGTTTTATCAGGGATACATCACCTTGTAGTTTTAGCACTAACAACTTTTTCCGTAATGCCAATTGAGTTGCAATACTTTTCCGTTCATACAATTCATCTAACCTTTTCAAGGTTTCCTTTGCAGTATTGTCCTCCTTCGCAAACCCAAGATAAGAATCGGATAAATACTCCACGATAACACTTTTCGCAATCCGATTGTTTTTCTCCCACTCACTGCAACGTATTATTGGGTCATCGTCAATCACTTTAATTACGTCCATTTCACTTAGCAACGCACGAATCCTAAATTTCCACACACTGTACTTTTAACCGTCGAATGCTTTAATATTTCTCTTCATCTTCGCATTTTCCATTTTTAGACAAGTTCGTTGCGGTCAGATTTAGAAAAAGATCGACTTTTTAAAATGCACTAATTTAAACGTACACTGGGCCCACAACCTATAGATTTATGGATAGTGTGTGGAATAAAAACGATCTGGATAAGGATTTCAAACTAGAACTGTATATTATCCTTTTTAAATTCACTTGGGAGGTTATAGCTCCGACACCTAGCACAGATCAACGAAAAGACGGAAAACAAGATGGCGTAATAAAACGGATATTACATAATCAAATAAATATTGATTTTTGTGAATATAAATTAAACAAATTCAACAGTCGCAAAAATCACAAAAGTGCTCAGTGTAAATATTCTGATTATACGTGTCAAAAGTGCCATGTTAAAGGGCACCTCAGGAAAATGTGTAAACGGGTTAATTACGTAGAAGCAGGCGAGGTGAGCGAGGGTGATGACGGTGAGTTTTTTAATATTCGTTCTTGTAACGGTGCACCGATGACCGAAACCGTATTGATAAATGGCGTTCAGTTAAAGTTTGAGCTGGACAGCGGTTCTGCCGTACTTATAATCTACTTTTTAGCGGCGTGCCATTGTCACCAAGCAAAAAGAATTTACGTAGTTATACTGGATGTAGCATAGATAGTGTAGGTATAGTTCAGTTGCCAGTGACGTATGCAGGGCGGACCGAGGCGCTCGATGTTTATGTTATAAAGGAAGGCGGACCACCATTACTCGGACGAGATTTTATTTCGTTGTTTAATTTAGAAATAACAACCATACAGTTTTGTGAACGTTCAAATGACAAGGATTTAGAACAGTTGTTATGTCAGTATTCAGATATTTTTTCAGAAAGACTTGGCTGCTTTAATAAATGTCAAGTTAAATTGCATTTAAAGGATAACGCGAAACCTGTGTTTATTAAAGCAAGACCCGTCCCATTCGCGTTAAAAGAAAAGTTAGATAACGAAATTGATCGCATGTTGCAGTCCGGGGTTATAGAACCGGTTTGTTATTCCGAGTATGCATCTCCGATAGTGCCGGTACTTAAGCGTGACGGATCAGTTAGAATTTGTGCGGATTATTCGCAGACATTGAATAAACAGCTGTTAATTGAGACATACCCGTTACCGACCGTGCAGGAACTATTTTCAAAGTTACATGGGGGGGAGCAGTACACTAAGCTGGACATGTCAGCTGCTTATAATCAGCTGATTTTAGATGATAGCGAAAATGTTACTTGTATCAATACGCATAGAGGTCTTTTTAAATACAAAAGATTGGTTTTTGGGTTAGCTTCCGCCCCCGCAATTTTCCAAAGAGCTATGGAAAGTATACTAGGCATAGAGGGAGTACTTACGTTTTTAGACGATGTACTCATAACAGGAAAAAATAGGGTTGAACATATGGACAGGTTGAAGATGGTTTTACACAGATTCAAAGAGGCAGGACTGATATTACATAAAGAGAAGTGTGAATTCTTTAAAGATGAGCTAACGTATCTAGGATACGTTGTAAATAAACATGGTATAAGGAAATCACCAGAAAAGGTAAAAGCTATTGTTGAGGCTCCGGTGCCTAAAAATCTGAACCAACTTCAGTCGTTTTTGGGACTAGTGAACTATTATAGGAACTTTGTACCTGGGGCTTCATCCTTGCTGTCTCCATTGTATGAATTACTTAAAAAAGGGTTCAAGTGGTCATGGACTGAAACCCATAATAAAGCATTTAACGACATTAAAAAATGTCTAGTTTCAGAAAGAGTGCTAGCTCACTTTGACCCAAAAGCTACTATCATTTTGACGGTCGATGCTTCCCCGGTCGGGTTAGGCGCAATTTTATCACTGATAGGCGCGGATGGTTTGGAAAGACCAGTTTCATTTGCGTCTCGTACACTATCAGCTGCAGAAAAAAACTATTCACAAATCCAAAAAGAGGCAACGGCTATAGTCTTCGGCGTAAGAAGATTCCACCAATTTCTTTATGCCAGGTCGGAACCTTTTATATTACGTACCGACCATAAACCGCTTGTTTCAATATTTGGATCGAATCATGGCATCCCCATGGTTTCAGCGAACAGGCTACAAAGGTACGCAATATTTTTGTCAGCCTATAATTATAGCATAGAATACATAAAAAGCGCAGATAATAGTGCCGATTTCTTATCACGCGCAACGCTTCCCGAACCGGTTAGCGAAGGCGATGGCGGGGTAGTCGCTGCGGGGGAAGAGAGGGCTGCCTACATTAACTTTGTATTGGAAGGGTCACTCCCGATCTCATTAGAGCTGTTGGGTCGTGAAACAAAAAATGATGTGGTTTTACACCAAGTAATGCAATATGTTCAGAAAGGATGGCCGCGAAAAGTTAATGACGAAAACGTAAAGCCATATTTTCATTGCAGGTTACAGTTATCGATAGAAAGGGGGTGTTTAATGCGTGGCCACAAAGTAATAATACCCGAGAAATTGCGAGAAAAGGTTCTAGCTGAACTGCATGGTTCTCATTTTGGTATTGTGAAAACCAAAGCTGAGGCACGGTCAAGGTTTTGGTTTCCCGGGGTAGACGCGGCCATTGAGAAACTCATAGGTAATTGTCAAGTGTGCGTCAGTCTGCGACCCTCCCCGCCCCGCACTCGGCTGGCACCCTGGCCATATCCAGCGGAGCCATTTCACAGACTTCACATAGATTTTTTAGGGCCAATTGAAGGTCAAATGTATTTAGTCATTGTCGATGCTCACACAAAGTGGGTAGAATGCTACTACATGAAGAATGACATTTCTTCCGGCGCACTTATAAATAAACTTTACGACTTTATGTCGCGCTTCGGGATGTGTCGGTTTTTGGTAAGTGATAATGGCTCGTCGCTAATTTCTCAGGAATTTTCAAATTTCTGTTCCATAAACGGAATAGTTCATATAACAAGTTCCGTGTACTGGCCAGCCAGTAATGGCCAGGCTGAAAGTTATGTTAAAATCGTAAAAAAGGGCATCAAGTGTGCATTATTACAGGGGCGTACTATGAACGATAAGAATAATAAACTTTTGAAATATTTGTTTGATTATCGGAATACGGTGCACACAACCACGGGTCAGTCTCCAGCTCAGCTGGTATACGGTCGGCAACTGAGATCGAGATTAGATCTTATCAACCCGCGGTCATCGCCTGCGCTCACTCTCCTCGATAATAATGTTTTAAAGAAACAGTCTTCACAGTGTGATCATTACGGAGGAACTAATCGTCGAGACTTTGTTCCGGGTGAAGCGATTTGTTATAAAAAATACCTAAATAAAAATAAGTTTGTTTGGATTAAAGGAACTATATTAAGAAAAATCGGAAAGGTAATTTATCAAATTAAGGACAGTCTCTCTGGGGTGGAGATAAAAAGGCACACAAATCAAATAATTTCATACACCGCTACGGATAGCCACCATCCAGACGTGGAGGTCGGTTCAGAAGAGCACATTGAAACCGAGGGTTCCGATATTAGTGCCGGGGAAGAGGAGAATGCGACTCGAGAACCAACTACGTCAGCAGAGAGTGCGACTTCGCACAGCGCCACGGCTCCGGGCAGCGGCGGCGGCGTCTCCGTCCGCACAGAGCCGGACTCGACGTTCGAGAGCGCCGCACGATCACCACCCTCCGCAGCCTCTCCCACACCCTCGAGGAGTTCTCATATCAAAATGACTTTGAGAAATATTCCGAAAGTAGATTATAAGAAGTTTTATTAGTCATGTAGAATGTAAAATAGTTGTAAGATTTTTTGGTGGAGGGATGTTATGTTGGTATCGGTGGCTAGACCACCATCTTAATTTCATTGTAATAAACGTCAGTGCGATTCTAGCTACGACGCGTTTCACTTGTGCTCAACGTACACCTACCTACCTACCCGAATATTGTACAGAACTCAAGAGGAATTCAATCTTACAAACGTCACTCTAGTATGGGATCACGTCACTTTTTGACGTTTGTAAGATTGAGTTCGGACTCAAAATGAACTCTGAATCCCAGCCTCAGCGCTAAGATGTACAACCAGGCGTCACTCCTGTGATGATGACGTATGGCGCTGAGACGTGGTCTCTTACAAAGGGCCTGGGAGTGTATTTTTGAATCATTCGAATTTCAATTCGCATATGAATCCGCATGATTCGCATACGAAAACTTAAAATCAGTATTTTTGAAAATTAATTCCGTGAATTCTGCAACGAGTGGTCTGACCCACTCATTTTCTGATTTCTACTAGTAGAATCTATGCAAGAATGACATGACTGACATTGAATTGACAAGTTAAAATGTTTTGATGCATATTTACATTCTTTATTCATATCCATTATATTTGTATATATATATCAATAATTTTATTTTTATTTGTGTAGTATAAGTTCTGTTGTAAAAATCCTTTTGTATGCTTGCTGCCAACCTATTTCGTGTATTCTTTCACTACAGTATTGGTTGGCTGGAAGAAACCTCTTGAAGAGATAAGCTTGCCTTTGTGCATATTTTTCTTTTTGTAATCTTAGTTTAATAAGTGTCTATGTGTGTACAATAAAGGATATAATAATAATAATTATAGTAATAATAATAATAACCTAAAATAGAAGTAAAAACAGACAACAGAAACGAAAACAATCAAAAGAAAAGGAAACAACAACGTGAGAACGAAAACGTCGATGAGAGACTGACATTATAACTTTTTAATTTACGTTCCGTTCACCTCCATTCATTACCGGTATTGAAAGTCAACGAAATATTGCTTTCCGGTTCTTATTTTTTCTGAGTAAAACGAAAACCGTTTCATTGATTTCTACTGATTCAAAAATACTTAAAATCTTGACCAATCGAATTGAATTTCGCACGTTAATTGTTTTCGAGCGTGAATATATGATTCACGGCGAGTGATTCAAAAATGCAGACCACTGACCACAGATAATAAAGACCAAAATCGTTATTTTTTCTTCGTCTATGGTGATAGTGATATTTTTTTAAACCCTGGTTTTGTTAATACCACGCAATATGCAGGTCTACTCAAACATAGACAGGGTATATTTTCAAGTGGACGTGTATGACAAAATCCAAGTCTATAGGAAATAGCGAAAAATGCTCAAAGTAGTCACGAGGCCGATTTTAATGAAAGTCAAAAACAAAACGGCATCATTACTTTTTGAAAAAAATATTTTGCGGCGGAGATCAAAGGCGCTGATTTAAAGCTGCATATACCTAAGCTCAGATTGAGCACCTCATTTTGCATCGATCAGAACTGAACTCTAAGTTTCCTTTTAGTTTAAAATAGCGCGCTCTCAGCCGTGGCTGTTACGACATTACAATATACTCTCTGGTTACGACCACCAAGAAACACGCGCCCACAATAATTTCCGTTTTTATTTAATAACTCTGCTTCTAGATGCAGTTTTTAAAATATTCTAAGACGAGCTGACGATGTCATTTGTTAACTTATTATAATACAAATTTCAAGGCTGTATGATTTAAGGAAGCCCCTTTAACACTCGAAAAATATTAAATTTAGAGGTAACTTCGTATTTTTTTTCTATCGAGCGAACGTAGAGATTTCGTGTTTTTTCATCAGTCTATCAGTCATATAGTCAACTGCTGTCTATAATGTGATATGCTCATTTGAATTTGGGCATCTAGTCTTATACGGACCCTTAAATATTATTATTGCATCATCCGATAGTGTCGCTTATACGGATCTCTAGTTTTGGACATTCACTCCACTTGAAAAACTAACCTTGTCTTGTATACCTACCTAATCTGTACAATTATTTTATAATTCAAATAAAACAATCGTTTTATATAAAAACTCTATTTATTAACAAAAATACCATTTTAAAATTTTATCTGGAATGAATATAGGTACAAGTATTACATGATCACCAGAAGAATATCTATCTAAGTATACATACATTATGTACAAATTAGTAATTGATTGCACAGTTTTCGATTCATTAACAAAGATTTACAATTCACTTCCTTGAAGAAATAACAAATGAAAGATTAATAGCTTAAAATAAGTTACATAAATGCCCCATACACCTCCGATACCAAAATATAAGCTTCAACCTAAAACCGGATTTAACCAGTTGTAACCAGATATTTACAGTTTGGAGCGGATGGCGTCGATGCGGCCCGCGGCGGACCGTTGCAGATCTGTCAACTTCATAGCCAGTCCCATGTTTCCTTGGATCTTGATCTTGCCCTGGAAGAATGCTTTCTGGGGATTCAGCTTCCCAGAAATCAAGTCAGCCACGTCTTCGTCGTTGATAGTAAAAGTGACGTCAGGTTTATCTTTTCCATCGTAAGTCACTTTCCCTTTACCTTCCTTGGCGTTGATTACCCAGTACCCTTCAGCACCATTCGGTCCGTTCCTGACTTTGAAGCCGTAGATTCCTCGGACCTTTTCGATGAGTTGTTCTTCGTCTGTCTTCATGGCTTCTTCTAAGATCTTCATGTATTTGTAGACCTTGAAGTCCTGTGGGTCGCCGGCGATGGCCGCGACTGGGTTGGGGCTCGCATTCTGGAAACCTTTTTGGTACATCGTGATGACGACTGCTCCTCCGAGTCCAAGGTTGTGTTGTAACGCGATGCGGGCCTTTGGCACCTGGAAATAAAGATAGGTTTCCTTTGAGAAAATGTTTAGTTCGTTAAGTATATCTACATCTACACTATTATATAAAGAGGAAAGATTTGTTTGTTTGTTTGTATGTTTGAGGTAAACTTTGGAACTACTGAACCGATTCTAAAAATTCTTTCTTATGTATAAAGCTACACTATTGCTGAGTAACATTTTAAGAAAATTAAGTTTTCAGTTTGAAAATTCAATACTAGTGAACCATGTCGGGTGAAAAAACGCTGCTTAGCTGCTTTATCTGCGTGCCTTGACCAAATAGTTAGTTATACGTGATAAAACCGGTTGTTTTTCCATACGAGGAAACTGTATCAGTTTATTCTGACTAAAGATTTCCATCTACAACGATCCTGACACACCTCTTGCTAATGTTAAGCTTGAAAAAGTGACTACAGCCAGGTTTAAGCATCGATACATTAAATACTATGGTACTCGTATATGGTAACGGGAAAACAATATCAGTTTAATCTGATTACATGTTTACATCTACAACGATCCGGACACACCTCTCGCTAATATTTAGCTTAAAGTGATTACGGCCAGGTTTATGTATTGATTTTGTCCCATACGAGAAAACTGTATCGGTTTAATCTGACTACAGATTTCCATTTACAATGATTCTGTCACACTTCTTGGCACTTTGGTAAAACATGGTGACCAGGGTCTGATTATGGGACTGGAAGATGAGTACGGGATCTCCTCAACGGACAACAGTCGACCCTTCGAGTTTGGGCTTATTTGATTGGTATTTATTAGTGCTTTGGTTAAACATGTTGTCCGTTGCATATAGTCGTTCAAAAAATAATATTCTTTTGTTTTCCTTATTTCCACGAAAATCTATTCGACGCGGGCGGAGTCGCGGGCAAAAGCTAGTATTATATAAAAAGGTAGAAAGTTTGGGAAAGCACCCACATCGATGCACTCTGTGACAGGCTGGGTCGGGCCTGCTTTGCGCTGGGGCGTGCAGCGCGCGTGCTGCCGCCGGAGGCAGTGAGACAGTGTTATTTTGCAACGGTGCACTCGCTGCTTAGCTATGGAGCTGAACTATGGGGTCGAGCGGCTGGTTGGGAACGAGCTTTTGTCATGCAGAAGCGAGCGGTGCGTACCATTGTACGGGTCTACGACCAGTCTGTCACGGCGAAACCCATATTTATTGACCAGAAAGTTATGACTCTGCCTGCAATGGTCGTTTACCACTCTTGCATTTACGTCCGCAAAAATCTAGCGGACTTTCGATGTAATAAAGATAACCACAGGTATGCGACAAGGGGCGCCAACAGGCTTGTTTCGCACATCCACCGACTTGGGAAAACACACAAATGTACTCGCGTTTTCGGTGTAGCTGTGTATAACTCGCTGCCTGCTGAGATCACGAACGCTCCATCACTTACTAGTTTTAAAAGCAAACTTAAAAGACTGCTAGTCGAGTTTGCGCCTTACACAGTCAAGGAGTTTATGGACAGATGATGGTACGTACTCGTACCTACATAGCATAAAAATCCTTTTTGACATAACTTGATAATTATAATTTAAGATGTAACAAGATTATAATTTGTTTTTATTTTTATCATGTAATTTAATAGTTATTTTTTATAACAATTATACTGTAAGTATTAATTAATTATTTTTGACATGTAACATTATTTGTTATCAATAAATAAATCTAAATCTAAAGGCCGTGCCAGGATAAAGAAACAGTTCATGCCCCAAGTTTATGTGTTTACCGCCGTTTGTGTGTTAATCCTCATGGCATAATAAATCTCAGCTCCAGTTCTAATAAATTTTGTAAAAAAAAACACGATGCATTTTTTTCAACTCAGACAATGGTTACGGCACACAATCACTTATCATATCCTGGCACGGCTGTAGGTGCGCTTATTTTCGTTTGTTGTGATGTAGGTAATCACTTGGACTTCCACAAAATATATTTATAAATTACTCTGCCCCACCGGTTTCGCTACATGTATAAGCTTTATCAAGGACATTATACAGCATGAGTCTCGTTAAACTGCACATATGAATTTGAGTAAAACGACGCAATTTTATCGACAGAAAAAAAAAATTAGTTCCTGTTGTAATAGCTTGCGTAAAATATGTTTAGCAAAACCGGTTGGGCAGAGTAATTTGTAATGTAATTTGTGGAAAATTAAAAGTGTTCTCATCACAGCAATATATGGTATGTTCGACCAACTGGCGAAAATCTCAATAATCGACTTCCTATTTTCATTTTTTTTTTTCAGTTTAGGTGAAGTTTGTGTTTATCCCGCTTTAGACGTGCTGTTAAGGCGACGCCACGAAATTTTGGCGATATGGATCTCCATTTTGCTCAGCAAAAAACATAATTACCAATTTAGATACTAGACTAGATTAAGCATTACATTGACATCATTTTGCCCGAAGATTTAGTTGATTGATTAACTTTCATAGCAGAGAAAAAAATATTTAGAAAACCTCTTTTAAAACAGAGATTTCTATTTTACTGACAAACGTGAGCGAATGAAGCCTCTAAGTTTTTTATTTAAATTAGTCCACAAATACACTTCAATATGGCCGATTGGATTTATTAAATTACTTGTAGTTGTCATTTTAAATGAAAAATACTGTATTTCCGCATACCACCTTACGGCATAAGCTAGTTCGTGAGCGCATATTTGTACGGAGTAAGTCCCCCTCACTCCACTCCCCTAAGGCGCCGATTTGAAATTAAAAGTTTATCGATGCCTTGCCTTAAACTAGTTTTATTATGTAACGGGTTGTTTTGATTGTACTCGATCTGAATGCATATGTAGGGAAGTAAGATACAATTTTATCTTAGGCGTGGCGGCATTGTTACGAAAAAACTAGGTTGGTCGAGGTACTATTTATTATGTATGGTATGAGCTTCACACAATAACAACTCTGATTAGTTCATAGGTCATCTCATCAGTTCTTGTCGACGACGTCGAGTGAATATATATGTATGTGTATACATACGCTAGTATCATTGGTTCTTGTATGACAGACGAAAAAATGAAACTAGTCTAAAACTAAGAGAAAGGATAAATTCTTGTTCTAGATTCTGGTTGAGCACAAAGACAGGATAGCCACTACATTTAACTTTCAAGCTAATTATGTGATAATGATATAAGTACGTACAATAATTTACCGGGAAAAGATATATAAGTACGATCTACAGAGCTATCCTCTCTCCGAAGGGATAATAATATGGCTTTGTGGTTATTGTGATGAAAAAACACTTGTACTTTTCCACAGATAACATTTAATACTACACTACCCAACCGGTTTCACTATATTTATAAGCATCATCAGGGCAACGTGCAATTGCACGGACATCTAGCAACAGAAACATTGTTTTAAAAAAATAATTATGTATTATTAGTTAATTAAAAAGCCCCTGATGATGCTTATATATCGACAACATCGCTTATAATCGACAACATTACAAATTAATAATTGATGCAAAAGTGAAAAGAATTACATACATGAATATAAATAATAACTATGTCCCTTGGGAACAAACCATAGCCTATGTCCAAGTGAAGAGTCAAACCACTACAAAAGTGAAATAATGTACCAAGTCGGTTCAAGAGTTAAAAAAAAACTTTTTATTCACATAAACATTCATACATATTTGTGATAATTCTACCAAACTACACAATAGTTTGTAGGCAGAAAAAGCTCCCCTTTACTTTCCAATATTTATGTGAACATTTCTAGGTTTGTTTAATTTTCAAGTTTTAGATTTTAACTGGAATAAAAAACAAATAAACAGTTAATTCTATGTTTCTATTAAAGAATATTGACTTAAACTTGATTCAAGAGATCGTTTTTTAATATAATGTCTATGTCCCCAGGGAACATAGCATGTGTAAAAATAAAAGTGTAACCATTATAATAAAAGTGTAACCATTAAGGAATTATTAAAATCGGTTCACTAGTTCCAGAGATTACCCGCTTGAATGTAATCAAGAGCTATGTCCTTGAGGAACTGCTACTCCCCAGGAAACAGGGAGAGGCGTTATCAACTCGTCCGGGACGAGTTGACGAATTACAAAAGAAATATTTTTTCCGTTCCCAACTCGTCCCATAATTTTTAACAATAAAATAAGCGTGTAACTTGACGTTAGTCAAGGTAAACGTGTTTCCTGTATTCTTTTGAGTTTTTATAGTAATGAGATACAGATTGTGCCTATAGACGTAGTTATTTTGTGCAAGTCGTTCAAAAACATTGTGGGTGTGTGAAAACCATTTTTCGATTGACGGATCTGTTGGCGAAATATTAATCTTTAAACTGCAAATTTTTGTTAGAGTGGAGTGTCCCCCCCTGCCGGCTAAACGGTTGTTTATAGACATGTGAAAAAATTTACAGAAGTAGTATATATAATGAATTTAAAAGGAAAACTATCACAGGTAAGAAGGCTTTACAACTTTACGAGTACGGGTTGTGCCAAACTTTTAATCCCCTCCCAAACACGACAATGTATGGGCCGTTCTTCCAAATGTATGGGACTAGAAGTTTGGCGCGATCTGTATTAGTAGACAAACTTATAAAATGTACCGGGCAAGTAGCTACGGAGCCCTACACTGCGCGTGGCCCGACACGCACATGGCCAGTTTTTATAATATAAGTGTAGATAAACTAAAGCTACAAAAATATACGTTTAAAAACTACCATTTATGCCATTTTATTTTATTTTGTACTTTTTAATGAATAACGTAATTTTCTCGTTTAAATCTTTCATTTGATAACCACATTAAGAGGTGGTAAAAAAAATAAGTCTACCGTCTTTGGTACCATGTCATGGAGGTGGTTAAGGAGATTTAGTTCGCCATCTTGGGGCGTCCCACATTTTGAATTTACAATGACGTCACTTAGCTTATCGTATTTTCCTTGTCAAATCCCATTTTTTTGAACCCATATTGGGGGTTGGTATGGAAATAATAAATCGCCAACTTGGGGCATCCGCCATATTGAATTTAGAATGACGTCACTAGCTTATCGTATTATTCTCCTCAAATCCTATTTTTTGATACCCAAATGAGTTCATTTAGAAATAGTAAATCTCTACCTTGTCGCGTCCGCGATATTGGATGCAAAATTTCAGCTCAATCGGATTGGGGTAGGGTTACCAGATGTCAAGAATTTTCCTGAGATGTCAGGAGTTTTGTTTGGATCTCTCGTGAGGAAATCAGGAAGAAATGGGTGGTAAGAGATATTGATTGATTACATTGCGTTCGTAACAAAAACTATTGAAAATTGCACTACATCCGCAATAAAAAAAAACCTTAACAAAATTTTGAAGGCTTTAGTTTAACATACTTAAAATTAAACTTAAGTATGGTTAAGACGAAGAGCCATTTTCAAGTCACTATTTTATAAACGTCAAACTAAAATTTTAGTTTGACAGCCATAATTTACTCAACTTAGTGAATTTAACTTGTTTTGGTAATTTCGAGAAACATTTTAGAGCTGTCATTTAAAAGAATTTAAAAAATTTAGTTTTATTTATGAGCATTTAAAAGACTTGCTAATTTTAGTTGGTGTGCCCTTCAGAATAGCAAAATATAGTGCTGTCACTTAAAATTACGGTTTTTAGTACGTTTCTTAGATTAAAATTAAAACCTTCAAAATCGGCTTTATTAACAGACAATTTAAATATAAGCTTGTATTGATAAAAAGAAAAGCTAACTTAGCGTTGAAGTTACACAGACAAAGGCCACATTAATGTAAGCGCGAGAAAACCGTCTATAATTAGCAATTTTGTTAAGTTACCTAGGTATTAAATACTAACTAAGTCGTTAAAATTTACATACAATGATGGATTTACTAAACAAGATGTGAAAACAAGTAACAAATAAATGTACCAACATGACAGTGAATTGCAATAGATCAGCTGGATTTGGCTTTAGTTTGGAAGTATTTTACAATTTAACTGGCCACATAACTATGTATGTAGATAATACAGTCACCGACCGTGGTATACCTATCACGGACTGTACTTGACCCCAATGACACTAGCGGCAAACCGCAGTTTATTGAACCTACCACCTTACGAAAGATGTAATTTAAGTAGTTTGCTGTAGATACAATATTGTATTATAAGAACCTACCATATTTTTTTGGTCAATTAACTAGTCAATTAGCTGTGATCCCGTCATAAGTATCGCGTGACCGGATTTATTTTGATTGTTAATGGAATAAACACAAATTTCTACCAACTACCGAAAACTACCGAAGGAAATATTGAAAATTCCGAAAATTTAATAAATCAAAAAGCTGACATAATACTATTTCACCATGATTAATACTTGCGATTGTCGGCACTTGGTGAAACTTCGATAAAAACATGATGAATAAAACACGTGTACTCGTTTCACACTCACAATACTGAAAAATTTTACCAGCTGAAAATACATATCAGTGAAAACTATTGTCAGCTTTTTTGTCGTAGATCTCCAAATAAAAATTCAAAGTTGCCTGACATTCATTAATTCTGTTGAAACTAAAGGGGTCGCCTCGCTCCGCAGAACATTTTTTTTCGTTAACTTAGTATTTCTTTCGGAAGTTCAGTAATTTATTCGAAGGTTCATTATTTAAACTAGGTGGTCGTAAGGAATTTTAGTTTGCTATTTTTTATTTATTTTCTCGGTAGATGTTACACAGTTAAATTAGTATATTTTTCGGTAACTAATTTTACGGTTGCTTAGATAGTATTACAGTGTGCAGCAGTTCGCTGGGATTTAATTTGTTTTTCGGAGGTTTTTTTATTATTCGTTTATTAAGATAGGGAGAGCTATTTACAACCAGTAACAAAATATTTGAGGGTTTTATTTTACATTCATTGATTTTGAACTTAAAATTTTATAGCACGTTTTATAGCAAACGGAATGGGACAGTAATAGTACTAAAGTGCACACATACGAGAGACAAGACCGATCAGCAGTTTTCGTTTGCACAAAAATACGTATTTTTATCATTTTTCAACTACAAATCCCGATGATACTAGAAAGCGGTTGCTCCACTCTAAACTTTCGTCTTCCAACGCCCATGTAACAAACAAACAGAAAAAGGCTCCTTTAAAGCAAGGGTAGTAAATTTAACGAGATATATATAAATCCGATGATACTTAGTAAAAACAAAACCATCACTAGAACAAACAAACGCAAACATTTTGTACATTTTGAGGCAATGGGTTTGATCCAAAACATGTCGACTAACTACAAACATGAGCATACGCAACAAACTTACGAAAGTAGCCATGAATGCTGATAAAATTCAATTTACTTTTTATGTTTTTGAATAATACTAAACTAGAATATATACGTAGGTTGCTAAGAAAGTTTTTAGCTGTATAAAAACCATTAGTTTTTTCTAAAGATAACTTTAATGTTTCTTAAGATGTACTCTTCCAAGGTCTACATATCGCCACATAATGAAAAAACAGTCCTCCAAATTTAAAAAAACGCGTGGTGCGGGATGTCGAAGAGAAGCCGATTAAATTCTTGTTGACTCGACCAAGTTCATTGTATGTCTGGTCATGCATCATTTTCTTTATTTACGATGGGGAATAAGAAAAAGTCACACGGGTCAGGTCAGGCTGCAGAGAGGATTGTCAGAGTAACTGACAGAGTTTCTTGTAAAATCATAGAATCATAGCACGAAACAATTTTATTGAGAGCTCCGTTGCATAAACAAAATAAAAATGAAAAAATTAATAGGCAAATATGCGATTTCATAACACAAAGAGGTTAATAGATAAATTAACTTATATTCATCATGCTCTTTGAGAGGAACCTGTTGATGGTTTTTATAATAATAATAATAAATGAACAAATACAAACACCTAGCTTGAGATCAAAACACAGTGGCAAGCAAATACCGTAAAAATAGTCCCAATAATTATATCAACCACAGGAGTCATACCAAAAACCATTCACACTAGCCTAAAAATTCTAAATATTCCCACATATTTAATCCATAACATACAAAAAGCATATCACGAGAAATTTTTTGCAGGCAGACCTATCACAGAACACTCTATAATATGTAGTTTATGCACTTGGCTGCGGCCCGTGCTCTTTTAACCTCTTTTCAGAAAAAGAGAGAATAAAAAAGAAGAAAAACATAATAATAATAATAAATTATTTATACAGCTAAAGACTTTCGTAGGAACCTACGTATATAGTACATATAGCCACGTACCTACTTTGATATAATAGTGAATTAATAACTGGTGTGAATGTAGATTTAGATGTTTGTTAAGATTATCACTACACAATCACAGCTATTAAAATAAAATAACTTTTGACGGTCTCTATTATGAAATCACTACACTAAAAAATACTTGTTTCTAGCTGTTTCGCCTCACAACCGAAAGTTAGAGAATATTTAAAGTAACTGGCCAATCATATCAACATAGGTGCAAGAATACCAACTGGTGCTATTCAATTATGAATCTTCACGGTAAAGCACAGAGGTCATTTTATAACATTTGTAAGATCCACATATCTGTTTGGTTGATAAAGTAATCAAATCAGCTTTGAGTCTATGTTTTCAAGGTTTATGTAGTTTCGTTCTTTAGATTTTCTGTGATCCAACTTCGATAAGGTGGATACCCATCATTGTTTAAGTAAATGGATTTTAGTGTGACTTTGGCTTTGGACCTTGTATAATTGTTTAATTATAATTGACCATGTGCACTATGTAGTTGCGTTTCAAATACGAATGAGATCGCACCCGCAGATAACTTCACTCGCTACCCATATCTCTCTCTCGCTCTGTCTAGCGATGGCGCGAGCGAGAGACAACAACAGCAAAATGGCGTCATGACAATATTGACAATCCTATTTTTATTTGAAACTGTACCTATATGTATCGATAATATTATTTATTTTTTCTGAAAATGAAGACCATAATTTGGAAATTCATTTTGAAAAATGTTTAATTCATACAGTCATGCATGATACTGTCAATACTTTTTATGGCTATTTTTATGTCTGTTATATATTTATTAGAGATGAAAGAGTTACGATTCGCCATGTTCACCAGAAAAATTAAACTTAACTTGATTTTTTTCCCTAAAATACAGACCATTTAGTATTTTGAGTTGTAGGCATTTAATTTTTTTTTATACGACTTATATTTTTTTATTTACGATAAAAGTGACGTCTCTTGTTTCTTTGAGGCTTAGGCTGAGATTCAGAGTGCATCTTGTGTCCATCCAAACTCAATAAACGTCAGAAAGCGACGTGATCTCATACTAGAGTGACGTATTTTTAAATCACCTTGTTAATAACTACAATTTAAAATAAAACTTTCAAAAAAGTTCAATCTTTTGAATAAGCTATTTTAAAAGTGCATATAATCCTAACTGAACCCCTAACCATTATTTCGCTACTAATTATATTATTACTTAATATTCTAATGAAGTTACATCATAAGTTTATTAAGTTCTTTATTATTGTATAACTGTAATCTGTTTGTATTTCAGCTTAATTAATATTATTTTAATCTGACATAAATTCAATACATCAAATTGATAAAATTAATATCAGTATTGAGCGATAGAGTTATTTGTTTTATCTTGTTCAAATTAATATTTGTAAAAGAGACTAAATTAATGAGTACTGTAAGGTGTGACTCCTTGATGGAAATTCATTTTAACTAATTTTTATTTTCTAAACTAAAAGCAAATTTTTATGAGAGCCAAAAAGTGTATGCGTACATGTAGTATGAAATTAATTTGTTAAGTAGTACCTAAATACCACTGGTGAAGGGTGATCATTTTAAAAAGGGAAGCAGGACAAAAACTCGCCTTACTCAGAAAAGCAACCAAGAAAAAAACATGGCATTTTTAGAGTTTCATACCTGAAGGGTGCCAAACGGGACTCTATTACTAAGCCTTCGCTGTCTGTCTGTCTGTCCGTCTGTCACACGGGTCTACAGCTTCAACGACAAATAATAAAAAATGAAAATAAAATCTAAGGGAAGAGAGAACATATAAGAAACCTCGAAGAAGTTGTAGTATTTAAACGTTATTGGTTTTGGATCTCACCTAAAGACAGTAATACTCGTCCATACAAGTTTTAAATTTAGTTAGATTTTAGTATGTACTCTAAAGTAAAATAAAAAGAGTTGGGTTCCGTACATAGAAGGTGTCAATTATTTTGTGAGGCGCTACCATTTTAGTCACTTGCTTTTTTATTTTGACTCGCATACCTAAGGGTTCCTTAATTCGACAGTTTTGGGAACAGTCAGGAAGAAGGTATTTAAAATCTTGCCCATAACTGTTTATGATAACTAAAAAAAGAATTGATTGTACCACAAAAGAGACTCAAATATTTTAATACCTAACTCGAAATAAAACTCGTGCATGAAAAATTAATTTTGTCATTTTGCTATCGTGAATTTCTCACCCGCTATATTTTTCCTGTAATGTTAAAGTAATCTTAAATTGCCATGATTTTTTTATATTTTTCGGTAAATTAGTTTCAAAACATGGACATGAATTTTTTGTGGTTTTTTAAAGATTTCTCGAAATCGTCGCCAGTAAATATAGTAAAAGTATATATTTTTATAATCAACCCTTTAATATCTACAATTTGATACCCACGTTGTATTTTTATATATATTTTTTCTTTTTGTCTTTTTTTATATTTCTCATTTGTTATCAACTTATTTTTAATCGCTTTATTTTTCCTGTAATTGGCCAGTTATGACCTATGAACGTAATTATTTTCATATTTTTCTGTCCACCAGTTTCGGAAATAAGGTGGGGGACAAGCATTTTTTTGTGGTTTTTCAAATATTTCTCGAAATCGGTGCCAGTAAATATAAATTTTGATTCCCTTGTTGAGTGTCGAAATACACGTTTTTTGCGGCATAAATTAATCTTTTTTTACGTTAACTTAGAAGTTTGATTTTTTTACAGCTTCAAGGGACTGTAGTGTAGACCTGAGTATACAGGCTGTAAATTCAAACTCAAGAATCCCTTTAGGGTATGAAAGTATACACGATTCTGATGTCATGACGAGAAAAAAAAATACACCTTGAATTTTCGCCAAAAATTCCATCATTTTTCTAAGCTGTGGCTACGCATTCTTATCGTGTCCCCGCGATTAGTGTATTTTGAATAAAGAAAATCGTTTTATTGTGAGGTATAAGTCAACGCAGGTAAAAAGAGCTCTGGGGCGTCAGTGGAAGGTATATGTTTGCGCATGCGGGTATTGTCGCGCACAAAAAGGCTTGAGTATAATATTGTTTGATTATGTACTTAACTAAATGTTTATTGTAGAATAACAGCTATTTTTTAACATGTTAGAAATAAAAATATACTGCGGGTGTTCATTTGGTCCACAACTTGCGTCACATGAATATTAATATACCAACATGATGCTTATTCCAAAAAGAATGCATACAAAAACAAAATACTTCCACCAGCTTCATTCCTCATGCAACAGTAAACATTGTAAATAATTTTTCTTTCTTTTCTCTGCAAACCCATCGTAGCACTAATACATTTTTGCGCGTGACTGTATTTTGAGAACGTGGACACTGCGCCGTGAAGCAAACGAACCAATCGCGAGACAGCAAATCCACGCGCCAGGTATTTCCACCGTCGCGGTCGCCCGCGCCCCACCTCATACCATTAATTTGGTCGGTAATTTGCTCACTGCGCAGGTACAGTAAAATCAACTTATCTGTAGAATGAAAATAGCGGAACTAGGAAATCTGATTGGATAATATTGAATATTTGCCTATGATAAGCCTGGATTATGCTAGTTCATTCTACAGATAAGTTGGTACTACTGTACGTCGCTCGTAGCTCTTTTTGGGTGCGCCTAATTGTACTGGTACTTTGTTTAGAGATACCAGTATTTAAAAATAAATCTTTACCTATCATACTAACACAACCATAAAGGATCCTTGCCTTTTTAATTTAATCAAATATTGATTTTGAATATTTTTAATGTTGTAAATTTTGTATGTTGTAATTTTAGTTTTGATTTATTTATTTGTGTAGGTACATATGGGTTTTGCATTGACTGAAATAAAGACATTTTATTTTATTTATTTTGCTTTTACAACCTGTATAGTTTTAATTTCTACTTGAGACCTCCACATGTTCCCGAGATAAAGGGTCTTGCTTGACAGACAGACGGACAACAAAGTGATCCTATAAGAGTTCCGTTTTTTATGTTTGGTACGGAAACCTAAACAATATAACTCAAAAAAAAAGTTGTGTTCTAAATTGGACATTCAATCAAGTGAAATATATTTTGCCCATATGAAAGTCAATGCAAGTGATTTGGCTGTTGCGTCAATGGACATCGGATTATGGAATTAGTCATTTTTTTTTTAAATATTTACTAAGTCGTTTGTAGTTTTTGCTTACCATTACAGTTACCATTGACAGCGTCATCATCTCTGGAGGATTTAGACTTTGCAGACGACTTATGTCTACTAAGTGAATCCCTAGACGACATGCAGAGCAAACTTTCAGATCTCCAAAGGATCGAGAGCATGGCTGGGCTAAGGATTAGCAGAAAGAAAACTGAGGAAATGTGTGTGTTCAACGATAATAATACACCGCTGCTGCTAGAGAACTATCGCATCGAGCCGACTACCAACTTCTGCTATGTTGGTAGTGTAATCGCACCACAAGGAGGAACGGAACGGGATGTGAACAACCGCATTAACAAAGCGAGAGGAGCCTTTGCCCAACTTATGAACTTCTGGAAATCCACCAACATATCCCGCACAACGATAATCAGACTTTTTAATACGAACGTGAAGACTGTCCTTTTATATGGGTGCGAAACTTGGAAGGTTACCAGTAAAATATCTGGAAACTGCAGGTCTTTGTTAATAACTGTCTAAGAAGCATCCTGAAGAGACAACCTTCCTTCCTTCGAGATTTGTAACCTTCCACAACCCAACACCATCACCAATGTTGAGTTGTGGAAGGTTACAAATCAGAAACTCGTTGCCCACGAAATCAAGGAACGAAAGTGGCGATGGTTAGGAAGACCTGCAGACCATATCCCTAAAGTAGCCCTAAATTGGAAGCCGTGTGTAGGTTCTCGACGACCAGGACGACCAACTCAGACATGTAAGAGGTCCCGTTTTGAACGAGGCAGAAGAGAAAAAGATGACATGGTCAGAGCTCACCTCGCTGGCCATGGACAGACAGGCATGGAAGAGCCTAGTGTCAGCCCCAGACTCCGCGGAGGAGTAAAGGGACTGAAGAGAGAGAGAGAGTTTTTGCTTGCAGTTCCTTTAGCTATAAGCTTGGAGTTCAAATATTGCACCAACAAAATGAATTTTAAGCCTGTAGGAACTCGATGAGTTTTTTTTGCATGTTTATATGCCATTGCAGACTTTATTCCAAAAAATGCATTATACAAGTTGACATAGAAAGTATATCTAGGAACAAATCAAGGTTAGTTATTACGCTCAGGAAATAAGAAAGACTCTTCTTCCTAGTGCAGATCTACAAAGGATATTCTATGTATGTTCATGCATAATTAATTATATACACCCATGCAAAATTCTAAAATTCTTTGCTCAAGTCCAATTTTGAGGTGATAGATAAATAAAGAAAACCAAGCTACTAAAGTTTTTCCTTTGATGACATTCCCAGCGAGCATTCAATTATAATTTGCACTTGAATTTATTCTTAGTGAAAGTGTACCTGTGTTTCCTAAGCCCATGTCTGATCAACCAGTATCAATGTGGAAACAAACCTGTCTCGGGCCAGCTTCCCCACGGAGTTGCCACACCAGCTCTGCACACTGTGCCAGCCCCGTTGCTCCTAGAGGATGCCCCTTGGCAATCAGACCACCACTCGGGTTGACTACCACTTGCCCTCCATAAGTGTTTGCCCCTGCATCAACAAACTTCCCGGCCTCCCCTTCGCCGCATAACTGCAGACCTTCATATGTTATCAGTTCATTGGCTGCGAAGCAATCATGTAGCTCAACAACATCAATCTGTTTTGGTGAGACACCAGTGTTTGCATAGATTCTCTTAGCTGCTAGAGCGGTCATATCGTAACCAGCTACTTTCATTAAACTGTTCTCAGTAAATACCTCTGGTGTGTCAGTAGCCATTTCCATGCCAATGATTTCAACAGCTTTGTCTTGCAGACCATAACGGACAACTGCCTCTTCCGACATGAGAACAGCGGCCCCAGCTCCATCACTCGTTGGACAGCATTCAAGTTTTGTCAGTGGACCATAGACTTTTCTGGATTGCAACACCTCTTCTACTGTGTATTCTCTCTTGCCTTGAGAGCGAGGGTTTTTAGCTCCGTGTCGATGATTTTTAGCTGCAATCTTAGCAAGATGCAGCTCTGTTGTGCCATACTTCTTCATGTGCTCAAAGGCAGCATTACCAAAGTACTGGGCAGTCATTGGGGCACCGGTAAGTTCTGCTAGTTCAGCCATTTTTAGTGTGTGTCTATCCATGGGGTTAGTTCTGTCATTGTAAGCACCTCCACCGAGAGCACCTGGTGCCATTTTCTCGAAGCCCACAGCAAGGATAACATCACTGATTCCACCTTCAATGAGTTGTTTTGCAAGAAATAAAGCATTGGAACCAGTTGAGCAGTTATTATTAACATTATAGATGGGAATGCCAGTCATACCAACTTGGTACAAGACTCTCTGTCCACTAGTGGAGTCGCCGAAGACGTAGCCGCAGACTGCCTGCTGTACTTGGTCGTACTTGATGCGGGCGTCGGCAAGAGCAGCTTCTACTGCTTCTTTGCCCAGCTCTGGATAATCACCGCCAGAGTTGGCTTTGACGAAGTTCGTCATGCCAACTCCAACAACGTACACTTTTCTAGGCATTTTGAAAATCGATATTTACCTCTTAAAATGTAGTGTGGCAGAACTAAACCGGATTCTTGGCCCCAAAAAACACTTCGGCTAGATCGTAAGACTACTGCTAATCACGGTGAGCAAATCGCAAGTCACAAACAAGGGAATTAATCACTGACTGAGCAAGGCAATGACCACCTTATCTAAAAAGCAACAATGATAGGTAGAGAATACAAATAATATGCGTTGGCTGTGGTGTGGCTGGAGTTTGGAATTTGATCTTTTTCCTTTCCCTTCCCTTGTTCGCTTTTTGCGATTGCGTTCCTTCCTTTGAAAAAACTTTGTACCGACACGCTCGTAACCCAGTTTAATAAATCCATCCATCAGTCAATGCAGTCACATCACAATAAAGTGTAATCGTCCAACTTTATACAAGTATTTTTCAACGAGTCAAATGCATGATGCATGACAATATGACAATCATCACCACAGAGTATAGTCTGTCAAAAAAGTGTTGAAATGAAAATGAAACTTTAATTAACTTTATTTGACTTTAAACGTTCAAGTAGTATAATTTAGGTAATATATTTATGAAATAATTACGCAGTTAACTCGATTTAACAGATTTTGTACTTATTTGTTTGGTGTAACCAGGCGAAAGAAAAATAGTTTCTTCAATTTTCATTTCAACACTTTTTTGACAGACTATACCTTTATCATCACCAAGCAAGCAGAGGCTGTTATTTTAAAAATATCGATTTAACCATATTTCCAAGGTTAGATATCGATACGAAATAGCGATTAAACTATCGATAATTTTATCGATATTTAACTATCGATAATTTTATCGATATTTAACTATCGATAATGTACAAAACAACGTGCGAGTGCGACTTTTCCAGATTTGGCAGGCGAGAGGATCCCGGTGGAGCGACACCGACAAGTGGAGCGACACCACACACACCACACCAGATATTTATCCAGTTCCAGACGTAAAGATGGCAACATGCACACATGACATGTCGCAACAAGGCCTTATCGATAATGAAATATCGATATAATTAACAAGTTTCATGATGTCGATAATACCATATTTAATTTCATAGGATTCAATTATAGACTAAAACCAAAATAGCGGCGAAAAAAAATGATTCAAAGATTTACGAAATGCATGAAAGGAAAGTATTTTATTTTTTCATCTTTTTATAGTTATTTGGTTTTTTTTTTAATAAATTTAAAGCAATAATATTATAAAAAATATTCGCCTCTTACCATGTCTAAAATTTAATAAAACAAAGTTTAAGAATAATCCCTCTGTGGCATTTATACCAGATTTAAAAATAAAAAATCGACCCAGCCTAATGCCCAACCAGGTAGGTTTGAGCGTTGGCTCAATAAAATTACCCGTCAGTGCAATAGCAATAGCGTGACAACCCAATCTTACAAGAGAATGAGCAAGTATCAAGTTTTTGCGGTCGCAGTATAGTATTGCCATATAAACGATTGAAGCGCCATCTTTTTTTTTCTAGACTTAATTGACAATCTGTAATCGCGTTTAGGACAGTCTGTTTCTTCCCGTGTCTTAATTAGGATCCTAGTTAGGTAGGATCCCGATAAATCGGATGGTGTAATCGCGGCTTATGGTTTCGATTTTATAGTATATTTCCTTACGATGGATAAATCGCCAAATGTTTAAAATATTATTTCTATCATAGTTTCGAATAGAACACATTTTTAGGAACATCTTCAACTCAATTAATTTTTTAGACCGCTGGTTTTGTTCGACTATTCTGCCAGTAATAACGTAATAGATAAAACTAGGTACCATTAATACATCTTTGAATAAAACCAGGATAAAACGTATTACTGTCCATCACACTTCAGAATTTTCATTCCTTTTCTTTTTTCGCGCGCTTTTTTTGACAGAGCAGCGGGGCTATTATGTAACTTAGTTTCGTTTGCTAGCTATAGTTGCTATTCACCAAAAACAGATAAAAAATGAACTTCCAAAATAACCTTTAATGGGTATTGAACTATTTACGAATTGTGAAGTCATTTCAAGTGCAAACTTATCCTTAGATAAGCGGATATGTATGTTTTAGACGATAGCCACTTGGTTTGGCAACTGAGTTTACGATACAGAATCAGGGGGCAGGAAATGACCAGGAACTAGCTGTGCTGCCACGTTTGACAACCAATCTTGACTGGCAGCAGCGTTAGCATTCCTGAATAGTTTAAATCCGGATTCCTTTAGGAGAAGCGTAAACAGGCACCTTCATCCTAGGTCCCATCGCCGCTTAACACCAGGCAGGCAGTGCAAGTACATTGTAAAAAAAAATGAAAAGAAATTGGCCCAAGTAGGATACAGTTTTTGGGCCTTGATACCTCCTTGATACTCGCTAGCCACTACGTAAAATATTTATAGAAGAAACTGCGCAGTGCGGCGGCCCTAGCGGCTTACGAGAGGAACCAGAAATACAAACGTATTTTTAACACAAAAGAAGTACTCCCACGGATTAAGGCATTTTCGTATTTATTCTTTCACAATAAGTATGACAATTGACAGGGGACTTCTTTCGTGACAATTTTACGCAGTACCTTCGACCATAGCTATGAAGACTCTTCGACAGAGTTTGAGAAATTTTTCTTCAGTGTTGCCAGAATAATAAAATATATTCCAAAAAGTTTTTAATTGCTTTCAAGTCTGGCGATTAGCAAAGAAAAAGCGAATGAAATTTTTGAAATTAGAAAAGCATTTTAGATAATATTTTATTCATTTTCAACATTTCATCCAAATTGCATTTGAAAATTTTGTCTAAGTGAAACTTTTAAAAATAAACTAAATTATCGGTGTGGTAAATATGGCATTGGACAAGCAGAGAATTCTAAATGAATTAGGAAATGTAATGAATCAGTTACAAAGCGCTGACTGGTAAATACATCTTGAATTCTTGACTCAATATATTCCATGATGACAACGAAAGTACACGTATGGCCTACTTATTCTTCAAATTGACATTAATGCAACAAAAATTGTTCTTTGCCCGTCACAATAAAAGTTAGTTGAAGTTTATTTAAATGTATCATTTTGTTTTCAGTGGTTGTATGGGTAAGATATTTTCAAATCCCACTCAATATTCCTCCGATAAACAGCCGATGGGGCATACTCTACCATCATATGGCGGTTATCAACGACCCTGTCACCATAGCCATAACCACAATCAGGCTCCTTGTCAAACGTTCCCAACGAATGTTCAAGGTATGAGGTCTTCTTGCAAGGGCCACTGTAACCCTCCACAGCTTTACGCTGAAACTTACAACTACTTAAATGAAAATTTAATGAAACCTGTAATGAAAGAAGTTTATGATGAGCTGCGTAGTATTAATCCATCGAATACGGTGACCAATAATCCTCTTGCTGCCCATATGGGCTTAAATGTTAGTCAAGGAAATAGTGGTGTTGGTGGTAACATAAGCCTTTCTAATGAAATGAGTAGCTTTAGACAAGATCAAATAAAACCTAATGGAATGTTACATGATACAAATGGATTCCTTCCTGTTCATCCTCAATTTATGCAGGCTATTGGTGGTATGGGTCCTCAAATTGAAAGTATGATGATGGGTAGTAAAATATCAAAAAATAAAGCCCAGTCTGGCACACCTATCAATCCTGCATCCCAACAAATAGGGTTTACCCAAGACCATTACGATGTATCTCAAATGGCTTCGCCCGATGTAAAAGACCAGAATGCGATGATAGCGGGACAAAAACAACTGCATGCTAATAGCATTAAGTCAATAAATAATGTTCAACACATGCAGTCAAATGTCCAGAGTCCAGGTGAATCTAATTTCAATCCAAGTCACGTGTATGGGCAACATTCTCAAGGTATGCAAAAATTCAAAGAATCGTTTCCAGGTCTTATGCAGAACGACCTTGGATACGATCCTATGGCCATTGCTATCCAAATGAGTCATCAAAATGTACCAACGTCACCTGTGCATGGAAAGTCAAACGTCATAATGGCTGATGGAGGAAAGAATATGCCACTTACCACTGCACCTCTCCCAACTCAACCAGAATTTAATAATAATCTTCGTAATAATTTGACACAATTTAATCAACATCATGCACAACAGAATCTGCATAATAATGTGACACCCGTTTATCAACTTCCAGAAGAACAGAATTCGCATAATCACGTGAAGCCAATCAATCAACTTCAAGTACAACAGAATTCTGATCCGATAAACACTCTGTATCAAATGCCTAATGTTTTGAGCAGCATGAGCGAGCAATCGGTACCACCGAAAGCTGCTGGAAAATTAGTGAATCTTCAATCAGCATCACAAATGCAGCAGTCACCTGTAACCCAGCTACCTCCACAACCTGAACCTATATATCCAGTTAAAAGTAAAGTTCACACACAACCACAATCTCATATCTACACCGAATTTAACACCCTTGGACAGCCAGTGGAGAATCTACCAGCAAGTGCGTATCAAACTCCACTACAAAATTTGCCCCAAACGCTTTCACCGCAGCCTTCTCCCATTTATCGACATGGTTCAAGTAAGATTAAAAGTACAATTAGCAAGACGTCATTAATGGGTATGAAATCAATAGGTAGAACGAAAAGCCAACTTCAACACATCTACCGCCAATATAAGGGACAGCAGGACCATTTATCCCATAGCGCTGGAAGGTTACAGGAAGGTCAAGGAAATTTGAAGTCAAGTCCCTTAGTAGGATTGGAAAAAATAGGAGATTCCACCGCTAACGACAAAGTCGAAATAAAACAGACTGAATTGATCAAGGAGGAAACTGAAGATGTCTCAAGTAAACCTGGTAAATTAAGGAACGGTCTTCAAGATATGGTTTTTAGTTCTCGGCCTATTTCAGCTGCGTGGACTTTCCATGGACAATTGACAGCTCCATATACATCAATTTATCGACCATATTCAAGTTATGCTAGAAGATGCACCAAAAAATAGATATTGATAACCTGGTATCAAGTTTATAAATAAGTTTTGACTCATTTTTGGTACTTAACTGTTTAGCGATGAAAATATTTGATTTTGTATTGTAGTTTATGTAATCGTTGTATCGAATGGTACTTCAAGTAAATGTTGGAAAAAACGGTGTTTTAATTATTAAGAGGGTTGCTCAGAAGATCTGGGCATCAATTTGTCACGGCAAAAATGTGTTCTAACTGGCCATAATGCTACAAGCAATATCATTTGTTTTAATCCGTCACATGTAAATTTACTTCTATTAAGGCACGTATTAGACGATCGTTCGCACTAGTTCCATTGCCTAAGGTAAACACTGAGTTTTGTAGCTATTGGTCACACTGCAAATACAGTTCTAACTACTCACAAGCAGAATAGTAGTAGGTAGTGTATGCAACTGATACGTATTAAAGTAAGTTACTAAGTTTAAAAACGTTTAATTGCGTGTGATGCCAACTAACTTAGTACTGAAAGGTTTTGAAAGTCGTGAAAAACAACCATTATTCTTATTAAAATGACCACAAACACCAAAATGATACAATGTTGATTCATTTATTTATTATTAAGAACACTATCCTAATTTGCTGGGGATTACTAAAAACCAGCGCTGCACACTATATGATTTGTCCAAATGTTTTATTTCGGTATAAATAGTTAAATGAGTCGTTTAATAGGTAGACACTTTCTTTGCTTGGCTACTTTCGCTAACTCGCTACTTTCCCTGATTCGACACTTTTGTTGATTTGGCACATTTCTTCATCACAAACTTCCTACCTCCATGATTTAGTACACGTGGTAGAATAATTTGCTAAATGAATATGAAATAATATTACTATTATATTATTATTGAATAATTGAATAATATTATTGAACTAAATAAAATTAGATTTTGTGACAAATGATGACATGACACATGGTTTATTTTCATACAGATTTATTTTGACAGATGTCAAAGTGACAGATGGTTTATTTTCATACAGATTTATTTTGACAGATGTCAAAGTGACAGATGGTTTATTTTCATACAGATTTATTTTGACAGATGCCAAAGTGACAGATGGTTTATTTTCATACAGATTTATTTTGACAGATGTCAAAGTGACAGGTTTATTTTCATTAACATTTTTTTGACAGATGTCAACAGTGAAATATAAATAACATGTGATTATCAATTAAAATAATTATTCTGGAAACTCATATTTAATTTGCCGCTGAAAAACTTACTTACTCTATACTCGAAATAAGGTTTGTGTACGATGGTCCCTTCCAGGGACTACGGAAAGGACCACGGGGAATAAAGGGAATTGATTCTGTTCTACGGTAGAACAAATAGTAGAACTAGGTAGATGGACAAACCCATTGCTGGTGTCTTTTGTTTTTTTAATGTTTACATTTGATTGTACTCATTTTTGTCGTGAGTTTGGCAATAAATATTTCTTATTCTCCTTCTTGTTCACCACTTGCAAAACCTTTCAGTATTAAGTTAGTTGGCATCACACGCAATTAAACGTTTTCAAACTTAGTAACTTACTTTATTATTATGTATCAGTTGCATACACTACCTAATACTATTCTGCTTGTGATTAGTTAACACTGTATTTGCAGTGTGACCAATAGCTACAAAACTAATACGTGACTTAATAGAACTAAATTTACATATGACGGATTAAAACAAATATTATTGCTTTTAGCATTATGACCAGTACGAACACATTTTTGATGTGACGAGTTGATGCCCAGATCGCTCAGGAAGTTATCGATAACCAAAATAACCATGGCGGTGTGCTTATAGATTACGTTCTCAGGGATTAAAATAATACTTTGTAGGGTATGTGTCCGTGATTGATAACGCAGACGCTCGTCAAATCCTTGTTTGGTCATGTCCTATACAAGTCATATGCTTAACTCTGATGAGTTGATGCTTAAATGTCAATTTCGTAATTCGTCAAATCCTTTATTGATTGATCATATCCTACGCAAGTCAAAAACTTTATTTATCATTTTCGTGATTGGCAATCGGTTTGGCGGACCCTAAGTTCCTAAAATTAATAGTATTGTGTCAATATGGGACGAAATCAATATTTTCACTTACCTCTATCATGATTTAGCTCCGAATTGGACCTACTCCGCCCAAAGAAATTTGCCAATACTGTGTGCCAAAGGAAAATTTAGGTGCCAGTGCAGGGGCGCGCCTGTGAAAAGTGTTTCTTTATGTGCCGTCAGGTCCGCCAGACAGATTCTTTCAGCGGCCAAAGTTCGGTAACTCAAAAACTAAAGCAGATATTGGCTTGGTTCCGATCCTCTCATATTATTCTCAACAAATTAAAATTTTACCGTTTCAATGCTACCCGCAAAATATGTGGGTCCAATAGAAGGATATCCGTTCAGCGGCCACGTGCTGAAACTTCATAACCAGCATAGTTGGGTGGGTCCAGAGTGAGTACCTATACCAAACTATCTACTGTAAAAATATTTACGCACAAAAAATGTATATTGACTAAAGATTAGCAAAGATAAGCCTTGAAAGATTTACTGTTACCTTCTTTCTAGCGGGCGGTTCTTGATTTCAAAAGTACTGTACCTATGGCATTGATTTAGAAGGTAAGGACTAGGCTGAACGAACAAGTGCTGCTTAATGACCTACGGCCTCGATTTTTGCATGAATAGGTACTTAGATCCAAGTTTGCCAAATTAGGCACAAAAATATCAGCATCGTAAGTATCTTGGTAGTTGAAAAATTATCGGTTTAGTGTGAAAAAGTATTTTTAACGAAAAAGTTGTGACGTTGCCGCTTTAGCAATCTTCGACGTTATGCCTTCGGAATAAGGAATTTTTAAACCGCGAAGATGGTGCACGATAATCTTACTGAGTGATTTTGCACTTTAGTCTGTTGTTAGAAAGTCTACATTAGAATGCTCGTTTTGCGAGCTGCCGGCACGCATAATCCAGTGAATTGGGGGTGCTAACTTTCTGGACAAGAACGGAAATCTTAAAACCATTTCGAGAAATATGTTTTCTGTACAGTTGCTACTTATCAGATTAATAAATAAATCTATACTTTTAAAGATATTTTAACAAAACACGATGAACTTCATTTGACTTATCTATGACGTCATGACATGACATTTGACATACAGTGCATTCCGTGTCGCGACATAATCCATTATATCGCGTCTATCATCATTCCGAGTCACTGTGAGCCCGATAATTAATCAACCGCCAGAATTCATATTGGAGACTCGGTTAGTGATAAGGAACAATGTTTAATGAACCTCAAGGTAAAACTGAAAACAAAAAATTGCTCCCGTACCTACCTACTGCCTATTCAGTCAGTATGGAAACAATTTTTTTTATGATTTCGAAAATAACGATCATTGAATTTTGTTCCTGATCACTAACCAAGTCTTCAGTATGAATAAGGGTGATTGATTAAATTTCACCTTGTTTATCATAGACGAAATCCTTAACGACGCCATGTTGTGATATGCCTATGCTTCAGAGCGTTTGCACTATGAGCGATCTATGAAAAGTGCTAGCTGGCCGGTGGCAATTTCAAAAATAGGATTTCGAAGAATAAGAGCATTAGTTAAATCATGATTATAAGATTGTAGTTAGAAGAAATTACTTCTTGGACCTAGTAAAGTAGTATATCCTTTGTATTCACGTAACTTAAATGAATTTCTACAAATTCTGTCATCATTCATGTTGCGTTCAAAAGAACCCTAAATGGATTATAAGTATAAACAGTGATGGACGCCATTTTTCATTCGGAACGACTTGATGGGCGTGAGAAGTTTGATGGTAGTGTTAGCACTATTAGCGCTATACGGAACGCCTCTAGTGACGTAACGTTCACTTTTGGCGGGTAAAATTTAAGTTTTTGTTTTTAAATAGATGCAATGAATAAAACCCAAAAATAATGAAATTAGTTTCATAAAATAGTCTACATTTTCAAACTAAATTATTACAAAAATATATATCAGAAACATGCATGGCTAATTGTCAGTATCGTTGTATTTAAATTAAATATGGCCTATGTCACTCAAAAATAGTGTAGCTTTTTACAAAAGAAAGAATTTTTAGAATCGGTCAGTAGTTCCAAAGATTACCTCAAACATACAAAAGCAAGAGGTGTGTCAGGATCGTTGTATTAAAATTAAATATGGCCTATGTTACTCATCAATAGTGTAGCCTTTTAGAAAAGAAAACATTTTGGAATCGGGTAACTTTTGCAAGCTTAATATTAGCAAGAGGTGTGTCAGGAACGTTGTATTAAAATTAAATATGGCCTATGTTACTCAACAATAGTACAGCCTTTTACAAAAAAAATAATTTTTAGAATCGGTTCAGTAGTTCCAAAGATTACCTCAAACATACAAAAGCAAGAGGTGTGTCAGGATCGTTGTATTAAAATTAAAGATGGCCTATGTTACTCATCAATAGTGTAACCTTTTACAAAAGAAAACATTTTCGGAATCGGGTAACTTTTCCAAGCTTAATATTAGCAAGAGGCGTGTCAGGATCGTTGTATTAAAATTAAATATAGCCTATGTTACTCAACAATAGTATAGCTTTTTACAAAAGAAAGAATTTTTAGAATCGGTTCAGTAGTTCCAAAGATTACCTCAAACATACAAAAGCAAGAGGTGTGTCAGGATCGTTGTATTAAAATTAAATATGGCCTTTAATACTCATTAATAGTGTAGCCTTTTACAAAAGAAAATATTTTCGGAATCGGGTAACTTTTCCAAGCTTAATATTAATAAGAGGTGTATCAGGATCGTTGTATTAAAATTAAATATGGCCTATGTTACTCAACAATAGTCTACATTTTCAAACTAAATTATTTAAAAAATATATATCACAAACATGCATGGCTAATTTTCGAGGTTTTATGGATTTTACGAAAAAGTATTTGATGTAGAAGTTTTATTCACCGGAAAATTAACTAGGTATGTTTTCTTGTTATATCAGTAATTTCAGACATAAAACTCAAGCCGTTTAGACATAAAACGAATTAATAACTTAAAAAGGCATAATTTAAAAAAATAAAATCTATCGAGTTAAATGTGTCCAATTAGGTGACCGACCTGACAACGAAAAGATAAAGGTCTGAAAAAAAAACACGTCCAAGTTTTACATTGATATTATAGTGATCCTTTAGCAAAAAAAAAGTAAACCTTTAAAGTAGGTACCTTCACAAACACAAAGGAGCGTGCATTTAAGGCCATTTTTACACAACAGCATTTAGTACAACGAAATGAATACTTTGTATTTATTTGCTAATCCTAGCCTGCATACCAATTTTCTAGGAGTTCAAGAAGCACCCTAGAGGTTTTGATGATCATCAGTGAGTGAGTGGTGAAATCGGCGTATTTTAGGCATTAATAAAATTCAAAGTATATAAACTAGAAAAATTAACCTTTTCTCGAAGCGTTTCGTCATATTTTCGAACCCTCATAGCTTCGGTCTGGATAATACTTGAAATACCGAATTCTCAAGATAAGATGTAGTAGACAGTTTTATTAAACACGATAAGTTTAATTTTTCTAGCTTACATACTTTGAATTTTATTAATGCCTAAAATACGCCGATTTCGCCACTCACTCACTGATGATCATCAAAACCTCTAGAGTACTTCCTGAACTCCTAGAAAATTGGTATGCAGGCTAGGATTAGCAAATAAATTAAATTTTACCCTCCAAGCCCTCTTAAGGGGGCCCGGTTATGTATTATTAAAAAAATATATTGGTTCCTACTTTTACCAAACTCTTTATTCTCATATAATTAACATTGTGGGATATCTCTATACATATAAAATACAACGTCTATCTGTCTGTCTGTCTGTTCGTTCGCTTATAACTTGAGAACCAATAAATGGATTTAGATGCAGTTTTCACTGAAAGATAAAGCATTTCTTCGGGAAGGTTTAGGGCTATGTATCATCACGCTATGAGAAAAGGGAGCAGCGCAATGAGAATTTTAGTGAGACATAAGGAAGGTTCGCCGCCGTAGCGTAGTCGATCGTCTCGGGTTCAAACCCCGACTGGTAAAATTTATTTTCACTTTTTATTTTTTATTATTTTATTTTATTTTCAGAAAAAATATTTCCTTTTTTAAAAAAATACTAAAGCTGAAATTATATATTATTTCTTGACTGAGCAAAGACCAATAACTAAAATATTTTTATTTTCAAGTGCTTAGAAAACTGGATAACGGCTCAGTAAGCTGGCGTTGAAATTGTTTTTATTTTAATACACTAGATGGCGCTGCATGTTCCAAAATATCGAATTTGACGCAGTCTGGTTCAAATCAACTCACGTTAAAGTTTGTCTACACTATTATACAATAAAGAAAAAAGATTTGTTTGTTTGTTTGTTTGTTTGCATATAATGGGTAATATCTAGAACTACTGAACTGACTATAAAAATGCTTTGAGTACTCAATAAGATTTTTAGTTAATCGTGTGGTAATGTACGCCTTAAATGTTTTTTTAAGGAGACCTCTCAAGTTTAAGTTTATTTGATCGGTATTGATGAGTATTTTTGTAGAACATGGTGACCAGGATCTAATGACGGGACTGGGAGGTGGGTACAGGATCTCCTCAACGGTTAACAGCAGACCCTTTGAGTTTGGGCTTATTTTATCGGTCTTTATTAGTACTTTGGTAAAACATGGTGACCAGGGTCTGATGATGGGACTGGAAGGTCTCCTCAACGGACAACAGCAGACACTTCGAGTTTGGACTTATTCGATTGGTATTTATTAGCACTTTGGTAAAACATGGTGACCATGGTCTGATGATGGGACTGGAAGGTGGGTACGGGATCTCCTCAACGGACAACAGCAGACCCTTCGAGTTTAGGCTTATTTTGTTGGTATTTATTAACACTTTGATAAAACATGGTGACCAGGGTCTGATGATGGGACTGGAAGGTGGGTAAGGGATCACCTCAATGGACAACAGCAGACCCTTCGAGTTTAGGCTTATTATGTTGATATTTATTAGCACTTTGGTAAAACATGGTGACCAAGGTCTGTTGATGGGACTGGAAAGTGGGTATGGGTTCTCCTCAACGGACAACAACAGACCCTTCAAGTTTGGGCTTATTTGATTGGTCTTTTTTAGCACTTTGGTAAAACATGGTGACCGTCGCATATTGTCGTTCAAAAAAGCATATTCTTTTGTTTTCCTTATTTCCACGAAAATCTCTTCGACGCGGGCGGAGCCGCGGGCAAAAGCTAGTTAATTATAAATAAAACTTATCTAAATTAAAAGGGTAAAACTAACCTACAATACTTGTCAAATCTCTAATAAAAGTAAACTAAACTAAATAAAAAATCCTATCTAAACCGCTACCGTCACGTGGAAGGGTACCTAGTTTACATGAAATGTTTTTGATGGGATGTACCTTTATTATAATGCAGTCAATTTGTAGTTTACAGAGCGCCTCGCTGGAAAGTTATGGGTTAGTTGTGATTTCTTCTATTTTACATGTTTTTTGGGGTGCTGAATCCGATTTCAAGATTTGCTGACAAAATTTTCAGACGCAACATTTAAAAAAATGCAAAAAAGTAAGAAAAAAAATTTTTTTTGACAGAGTTTTGCTTATACCCTGGAAACCATACATTTTTCGTAATAACGTACTTTCACAAAATATAAGTTCATACAATTTTCGACAAATTTCATCTCTTAAGTTTTTATCTCCGACGAACTCTTCGGCCTCAAGCGCTGATTGAAAATTGGTCATTTTTGACTTTCTCCCCAAATCTGATGACCTGCTTGCTTGTTTTTCTTTCTTTAGCATAATGCTCAGAAAGTAAGTCATATTTAACTTGAAATGCGGGAGGTAAATTCGATTTACAAACTTAGTGAGGTAAGTAAATTAGAAATCGAATGAGTCACTAATATAGTCACTAATTAGTAAGTCATTCGTATCGCTAAATGAAAATTGAAAATATATTTTCTTTCTATTTCCTTTTTATATTGTTATTCTGTATTTTATTTTTATTATAATCGAAAAATAAGACTTGCATATAATAGGTGAATGTGCTAAACAAAATGTTAAAAAAATGTTTTTATGAGTTTAAATAACAACTAAATTAGTGGAAGTTGATAGTTGAGATTGTCGGCACTTGGTGGAATTTAACAAACATTGTTGTGATGAAATGTATTATTATCTGTGGAAAAGTACTAATGTTTTCATCATAACAACTAAATTAGTTTTATTTTTAAAAAGTCACATGAAATGAAAAAAGCGGCAGTAAAATTATCTTGTTGAAAACTATTCTATGCACATTGTATTTGAATTCAATGCAAGTTTAATTCTGTCTTTTACGTCTTTTCGGGTCAACTAGAGCACCTGCGTATCCTTCTGCTTACTGCAAGTGGTATAGAATTCAACGATAAGTTTTAAAATGACTTCAATCGTCTGTTTTATTCGTGATGAACTGCTGGATAATGATGTGGATAAAGTGACTACGGTGCGAAAAAAAGGTTTGAAAACCTTTATTGATTCAAGCAAAAAGAGAAAGGATGATAAACATGTTCAGCTTAGGAAAAAATCTGCAGTTGAGGTTCATGAACAATGTCGTAAAAACTGCATTGATGAAAGAATGATTGCCTCTCATTTGAAGAATCGTTCTACAGAAGCCCCTAAAAATAATGGCAACATTGCCTCTTTAACCCCCACCGAAGCTGCTGCACGACAACATTCACTGAGAGTTTACTTTCAAGTGCAACAGTGGTCATCTGGTCAAACTACACTCGACGAACAACAAAGAGACCCGAGTGAGAGGGGGTGGAAAAAAACAAAGAGTGATTTCACGCCAATTGCAACCACTTTGAACCCTGCACCGGACTTAATACTCCGGCACATTTCTTGTAAATGTAAAAAACGCTGATTGTGGTAACACAATTGTGGATGCAGGGAGGCAGGCTTCCATTGCTACTCAATCTGCACATCGTGCGAAGGCCTGTGTGAAATCGTTGAGCCACTGGAAGACAGCAGTGACATAAACGAAGAAGATATTGAAAAAGGAGACCGAGAACAGACTGAAGAAAGTCGCTTACACGATGCGGAAGATATGTCTAATCACACAATATACTTCGTAGTCATTCATCTCTCCTTGAGATACGATCACAAGTTGTAGTTTTCTTATCGCCTCTTTTATTTTTTAACTAATCCGCACTTGTGCCAGGACCCACTGCCTTTGATGAACCTCAGCTAGGACCCTCTAACTAAACGCCAACGATTTGTTTAATTTTTCAGCGGTAAGCGGCTTTTACAATTGAAGCATTGGGTGCAAAAAGGGCGTCTATCAGAAAAGTTCAAATTGAGATATTCACTTGTAAGTTTTTAAATGTGTGTAATTTTATAAAGGTAGTTGCTTGAGTGTTGTTTTTTTTTGCAGCCTTACTTGGTTATTGAGTAATTACTCAGATATTTTGTTTTGGTTCATATATCACTAGCAATAGACAAAACAATATTTTTATACCCATGTTACACGCCCTTGTTGCACCCAATTGTAAAATATCAGAGCGCTCTATTGCATTTTGAAAGAAAACACGAGTGTTTATTTAGAAAATCAATTTTAATGTTATAGTCAAAGCACTACAACTTAATAATTTTAAACTTTATACTTAATAACTGAATTAGTATTGCTCCCATTCCCTTGATGATTCATTAGATTCGCTGTCCATCTCTTGTGATGCTTGATTTTTATCACTTTCTCCAAAAGTGATAATATTTTTTAGCCACTCGGCATTTGCTGGCTGCATAAGAGGTGTTAAAGACAACACATCTTTCATTTTTTCTTGTTTAATTCCAAATTTCCAAAAACAAACTAACAAGTCGTTACTCGTTTAAAACAAACAACGTTCGCGCGGTAACTGCAACAAGAGCGTGCGACCTGCCTTCAAATTTAAACGCACAGAGACATCCAGGATCATTCAATCGAAATGAGTTTTTGCCACATAAAACTAGATGGAGCTACGGTTCTTTTGATGTAATAATATGAAAAAGGTCATTAGCTTGCCTAACGCCCTTTTTGCACCCAATGCTTCAATTATTCTTTTTTGCGCAGTATTGAGAATCGTCCAAACGACAATAATTATTAGTATTAGGACATTAGGATCTAATAATAATAATAACGTAATATAATAATTGTAATATAGTATTGGCGGTGAATCTCAGGTAAAGAAGATCGCAAGACGAATTCAGCTGGGATGAGCTGCCCTTAGAAAACTGGAAGATGTATTTAGAGCTAAAATCCCACAATGTCTCAAGAGCAAGATATATAACCAGTGTGGCCTGCCTATCCTTACTTATGGTGCCGAAACATGGCCGCTGACCAGAACTCATATCAACAAAATGAATGTGGCACAGAGGTATGGCGCGTGTCATGCTAGGCATCTCTCTTAAGGATCATGTACCGAACGTTGAAATTCGACAACGAACTCGAGTCGAAGATGTCGGTAAACGAATCACGAAACTTAAGTGGAGTTGGGTGGGATATCTGGCTGAATAGGAAGATGGACGGTAGACTAGGGTAGTAACAGAGTGGTGGCCGAGGCCAGGAAAACGTTCAGTGGGTAGACGGCCAGTGGAAAAAGTGAGATTTTGCGGAGACAGCCGAAAAACGCCAATTTTCAACTGGCGTTCAAGCCCGAACGGTTTGACGGAGAAATAAATTTATGGGAAAGAATTTATAGGAAATTTTATGAACTTTTATTTTGTCAAAGAAAGTTATTACGAAAAATTGATGGTTTCCAAAGTATAAGCAAAACTCCGCCGGAAAATATTATTTGTTACTTTTTTTAACATTCTTTTTATGTTCCGTCAAGGAATTTTGTCAGCAAATCTTGAAATCGGATTTAGCACCCCAAAATACATATATAATGCAAGAAATCAAAACTAACCCACAACTATCCGGTGAAAAATACAATATGATTGAAGTATTACTCTAAGGTTAGTACCGTAGCCTATCCTGAACGAAATAAATAAAAAGGGCGCGAGCGCTTATAATAAATCTATTTAACTCCATCCATCCATCAGCCTGTTTCGTCCACAGCTGGACATAGGCCTTTCCAGGATTTCACCACTCTTGGCGGTCCTCCTGGAAGAAATGCCCATACTCAAACACGCTGGGCAGGCGGGTTGGTGAGCGCGGTGCCGAAACCCTTGCACCAGTGACGCCGCTGCCCGTCACCAGTCTAATTTATATAAGGCCCGGCAATTGGGGATGGATATACCGCCATCCATCGGTCCCAGGCAATGGTGGGCCGCCTGGTTTTTTTGCCTGAGAGCTGTCCTCTTACTCTCCCCCGAATAACTTCGGGAGGATTTCCGAGTAAGATGGTGGTACCTCCACAGTCGAGCCCGGCATTAGCTCTACCACCTAGAATGTACCTATGTACTAAAAATAAAGCAGTAAGAAGATCGTGTCTGTACATTGAATATTTTTCCAAAATTTTAAATGAAATGAATTATGACTAGGCAATAACCACAATTTGTAGGATTTTTGTCTGTCTGTCTTTCTGTCCGTCTGTCTGTCTGTTTGTATGTTCCGTTTCAACTCGAGAACCACTCATTGAATTTGAATGCGGTTTTTTATTATCAACATAGTGACCCTGGTCAACACATAGGCTACAAAGGATGTCAATAAAATAACGCACAAGCGAAAACGGGGCAAAGATTTAATAAACGCGGGTGGAGCCGTGGGCAAGGGCTAGTAAATCATCATCAATCAATATTCAATACACTTATAATAAAACAGTAGAAATCATCTCTCTGTACATTGAATAATTGTAATAGAAATAGAAAGGGGGTGACTAAAAAAGAGTAATAGAACACTAATAAATGATTTTTAGATTTCTTTTCCCACACATTTCTAAAACTACTGAACCGATTTTCATGTAAAAAATTAAATTTATATCACTGCGGTATAGAAAATCAGAAAAGTAAATCTGGACGTGAGGAGCTCTGAACCGATTTTCATAATAACTTTTTTTCATTAAATACGGATCTCGTAAAAAAAGTTATCGTCATTTAAAGATTTTTGGAATTTAATTTTCTACTGGTAGTAATTAGAAGTTATGGTACGGGATCTCCTCAACGGATTCAAAGTTTGAGTTTGGGCTTATTTAATTGGTCTTTATTAGCACTTTGGTAAAACATGGACACCAGGGTCTGATGATGGGACTGGTACGTGGGTGGGTGGGTAAGGGATCTCCGCTACGGACAACAGCAGACCCTTCGAGTTTGGGCTTATTTGATTTGTCTTTATTAGCACTTTGGTAAAACATGGTAACCGGGGTCTGATGATGGGATTGGAAGGTGGGTACGGGATATCATCAACGGACAACAGCAGACCCTTCGAGTTTGGGCTTATTTGATTGGAGTTGCAATCGTAACACCGGTTTGCTCGGTCGTCTCCTAACTACGGCCGCACCAATGATGAGTTAATTAGTGACCTAGTTTCGCGACACCGCCTAGCCATGGACACTGGAGGTAAATGTGCTGACACCACCGTGGTAAACGAGCTGCTCGCCTTTTCCAAAACAAGCTGGACGTGATGGACGAGCTCAGCCTCGAGCAGATCTGCTCGTCCAGCTTTACAGAGGCTGAGATCACCACTGCAAAAGCGGTGCTAGACAAGACTGCTGTCCGTCACCACCGTACGCCTTGCGGCAAGGCGGGGAGATGGACACAGCAAGAAAGACCTACTGAACATCTTTCATGTATTCAAAGGGACCGATCCTGATGATGTCCCATCGTACGTGGCGAAGGACCTGAATAAGCTTCCACCGGTAACATTTGACCACGTCGATGTTACCAGGCTGCTTAAGGACATCGTTCTATTAAAAGCCAACGTCAACGAAAATCGAGCCAGGCTGGAAGCCTCAGAAAAAAATTGTGACGAGTTGCGACAGGAGTTGATATCATTGCGCAATGTCGGTATGACGCAACCCATTTCTTCGCCGCCCGTGCGGAATGTTTCAACGCTGCGTTTTGCCGGTCAACAAAATGATGCATCGCCGCAGCCAACAACAAGTAAAGCAACTGACCCAGTTACGCCGCGAGTCAATGACTCTGCGGCTCAGACGTCACGCCTGGGTGTCAATATTACACCCGTCAAGACTGCAGCATCCGTGCTCTCTATGCCTGCCCCAACCTCTGCAGAATCAAATGCACGAAAAATGCCCCGCCGAAATCCTCATCGGAAACAGCCGCCGCCACCGGTGCCTAATACCTACTCTAATAAGTTAAGGTCGGCTCCAGCTCGCATCGCCACGGATCCTGTTCGATGCCCGCCAAAAGCGATCATCGACAATGATGGTTTTACTCTGGTAAAAAACAGGAAGAGTCGTCGTTGTCGTAACCGCAACAAACGCGGCACCGCTCCTGCAGATTCATCTGAGCTGAAGGCTGCACATCCAATGTCAACGATATAGCTGTCGCGAGTGCACAAAAATGTGACGTCAGATAATATGGTGTGTCATATTAAGAAAATGTGCACGGGTCTTATTGAGAAAATTGGGAGTATGCAACTGACGCTCCTGGAGTCTGAAAGTGAAAAGGACTTTTTATCTTTTAGACTCCGGGTGCCGGTGGCTCTCGCTCACATTTTTCTCAGTGCCGACTTTTGGCCGCAGGGCATCATGTTCCGGCGCTTCAGGGAAGCGGCACATAAAATGAAACTCCCTGTGAAAACTGGTTAGCAGTGTTAGTTGTTAAGTTAAATATAAGAATTTTATGTATTAGTTAAGGTATATGTTGTATAGGCCCAGTGCCTGAAATAAAGAAATTTATTATTATTATTTATTAGCGCTTTGGTAAAACATGGTGACCGTTGCACATAGTCGTTCAAAAAATCATATTCTTTTGTTTTCCTTATTTCCAGGAAATTCTCTTCGACGCGGGCAGAACAGATGACTCAATAGATGCACGGAGCGGCAACATTTTGGATCCCGCAGCGGTTTGGCGCAGAGAAGGACGGAGCGTAGACTTCATCAGATGGTTTCTCTTCAGTCAGGCCCAGCTGTAAATTGATGTGCAAGATGCTTCGGACAAGTCAGTGATCGCTTCCGATACAAAAGCTATTGATCACGGAAACATCTTGAAATATGTGTAATGCATGATAAAGTCTAAAACATTTTTGGTCTGAACGTCGGGGCTTTGCCAGGTCCACTTCCTTTGAGGCTTCTTTTTAAATAATGAATTCATCGAAAAATGCCCCTGGTGGATGCTAACCAGCATCTGACTGACCCCGTGGGTTGCCTGCAGCCATAACAGTGTGGCCCGATTACCGATTCACCACACTCTTGTAATCCTACTTTGGCGTTAAAGTCCCCCATAACAATAGAATGTGTCTAGGTGGTGTTATGATGTCATTATAATAGATATACACCTGAATTACTTTCTGAGAATATCTCTTGTTATATCTCTGAACAAAATATGCTACCCGAGTAGACACTGCCGATTTCTAACGTAACGCGTTGCTAGTGAGGTCCCTATTGAACAGCATGCCAACACCACCTAGAGAAAACTGATCGCCCTCTCGATAGTAGATGCCCTGACTCCAGGGTTATCGTGTCCTATCTTGCTCATCAGACTTCCGCAACCCCAGAATATGCCAGTTGATTCTATCAAACTCGTGACTCATTGAAAACGAAAAAAAAACGTGGTTGAAATTAATTTCATTGCAGAGATTTAATTTTATTAAGTAGGTACTCGTACCTACATTGGGATTCAGCTTCATACATAAGAGTCGATTAGTGCTGTCAAAACTTGAAGTTTTCGACATGGATGAATAAAATATTTTTCCAAACTGATAAAGCTTAGATTATGTTTTTATTGCAAAATCCATTGCTTTGGAATCTAAATATCATTATTAGAGTGCATTACAAATCCGAAAAGATAAATTAGAAACAAATGTAGAGACAGGAATTTGAAAAAATTCCTCGGGCTAGGATTCGAACCTGCCTGGCTGCGACCTCTTGTTTCCCAGACAAGCGCGAGGTACGTACCTAGACCGTTGAATTTTTCCACCATTCTTGACAACGAATTTTTTTTGTGTCTATTTGATCTAGCTAGCTTATAATGCACACACTGAACACTCACGAGGGCGTTTTGTGATTATGCGTTATGCGCACGTAAAAAGAGCTCCGAGCGACGTACCTGCGCAGTGAGCGAATTACTGACCAAATTAGTAGGGTGGTATGGAGTGCGGCGGGCGGCCGCGACGGCGAAAATACCTGGCGCGTGCATTTGCTGTCTCGGAATTGGCACAAAATAGATAGGTAGAGAGGGCCAGCTACGGGTGACCTTGATTTTAAATACCTACTCATCACATGTATCGCAAAGCGCATGCCCTCGTGACGTGACTAGTCGTACTGGCATTCTACCGAATCCTACCACCAAATTTTAACTTGAAAACTTCCAGCAAGTATATTCAGTTAAAACTAGACATTGGTGGAACTAATGTGCGGAGACACATTATAGGAAACTATGATAGAAATAAATTTCTATATTTTTAAACACTTGGCGATTTATCCATCGCAAGGAGATAACAAATTAAATTTATATCACTGCGGTATAGAAAATCAGAAAAGTAAATCTGGACGTGAGGAGCTCTGAACCGGGATTCGAACCCGGGACCGGGCAATAATAGTCTCAGACTTGTCTTGAATACACTAGCGCCCTCTAGGCGCCAAGAGGCTCACTACTAAGTGAGTAACTATACATATCGTTGCGGTATGGGAAAGCACAAGCGTAAATTCGCAGGTCATGTTGAGAACTGGATAGCTCAGTTGGTAGAGCAACCGCCCGGTAAGCGAGAGGTCCCGGGTTCGAATCCCGGTTCAGAGCTCCTCACGTCCAGATTTACTTTTCTGATTTTCTATACCGCAGTGATATAAATTTAATTTGTTATCTCCTTGCGATGGATAAATCGCCAAGTGTTTAAAAATATAGAAATTTATTTCTATCATAGTTTCGATACGAGTAATGTGTATTCTTAACTACCCGATGCTGTAACAGGTGACGGTAGGGCAATAATAGTCTCAGACTTGTCTTGAATACACTAGCGCCCTCTAGGCGCCAAGAGGCTCACTACTAAGTGAGTAACTATACATATCGTTGCGGTATGGGAAAGCACAAGCGTAAATTCGCAGGTCATGTTGAGAACTGGATAGCTCAGTTGGTAGAGCAACCGCCCGGTAAGCGAGAGGTCCCGGGTTCGAATCCCGGTTCAGAGCTCCTCACGTCCAGATTTACTTTTCTGATTTTCTATACCGCAGTGATATAAATTTAATTTGTTATCTCCTTGCGATGGATAAATCGCCAAGTGTTTAAAAATATAGAAATTTATTTCTATCATAGTTTCGATACGAGTAATGTGTATTCTTAACTACCCGATGCTGTAACAGGTGACGGTAGGGCAATAATAGTCTCAGACTTGTCTTGAATACACTAGCGCCCTCTAGGCGCCAAGAGGCTCACTACTAAGTGAGTAACTATACATATCGTTGCGGTATGGGAAAGCACAAGCGTAAATTCGCAGGTCATGTTGAGAACTGGATAGCTCAGTTGGTAGAGCAACCGCCCGGTAAGCGAGAGGTCCCGGGTTCGAATCCCGGTTCAGAGCTCCTCACGTCCAGATTTACTTTTCTGATTTTCTATACCGCAGTGATATAAATTTAATTTGTTATCTCCTTGCGATGGATAAATCGCCAAGTGTTTAAAAATATAGAAATTTATTTCTATCATAGTTTCGATACGAGTAATGTGTATTCTTAACTACCCGATGCTGTAACAGGTGACGGTAGGGCAATAATAGTCTCAGACTTGTCTTGAATACACTAGCGCCCTCTAGGCGCCAAGAGGCTCACTACTAAGTGAGTAACTATACATATCGTTGCGGTATGGGAAAGCACAAGCGTAAATTCGCAGGTCATGTTGAGAACTGGATAGCTCAGTTGGTAGAGCAACCGCCCGGTAAGCGAGAGGTCCCGGGTTCGAATCCCGGTTCAGAGCTCCTCACGTCCAGATTTATTTTTCTGATTTTCTATACCGCAGTGATATAAATTTAATTTGTTATCTCCTTGCGATGGATAAATCGCCAAGTGTTTAAAAATATAGAAATTTATTTCTATCATAGTTTCGATACGAGTAATGTGTATTCTTAACTACCCGATGCTGTAACAGGTGACGGTAGGGCAATAATAGTCTCAGACTTGTCTTGAATACACTAGCGCCCTCTAGGCGCCAAGAGGCTCACTACTAAGTGAGTAACTATACATATCGTTGCGGTATGGGAAAGCACAAGCGTAAATTCGCAGGTCATGTTGAGAACTGGATAGCTCAGTTGGTAGAGCAACCGCCCGGTAAGCGAGAGGTCCCGGGTTCGAATCCCGGTTCAGAGCTCCTCACGTCCAGATTTACTTTTCTGATTTTCTATACCACAGTGATATAAATTTAATTTGTTATCTCCTTGCGATGGATAAATCGCCAAGTGTTTAAAAATATAGAAATTTATTTCTATCATAGTTTCGATACGAGTAATGTGTATTCTTAACTACCCGATGCTGTAACAGGTGACGGTAGGGCAATAATAGTCTCAGACTTGTCTTGAATACACTAGCGCCCTCTAGGCGCCAAGAGGCTCACTACTAAGTGAGTAACTATACATATCGTTGCGGTATGGGAAAGCACAAGCGTAAATTCGCAGGTCATGTTGAGAACTGGATAGCTCAGTTGGTAGAGCAACCGCCCGGTAAGCGAGAGGTCCCGGGTTCGAATCCCGGTTCAGAGCTCCTCACGTCCAGATTTACTTTTCTGATTTTCTATACCGCAGTGATATAAATTTAATTTGTTATCTCCTTGCGATGGATAAATCGCCAAGTGTTTAAAAATATAGAAATTTATTTCTATCATAGTTTCGATACGAGTAATGTGTATTCTTAACTACCCGATGCTGTAACAGGTGACGGTAGGGCAATAATAGTCTCAGACTTGTCTTGAATACACTAGCGCCCTCTAGGCGCCAAGAGGCTCACTACTAAGTGAGTAACTATACATATCGTTGCGGTATGGGAAAGCACAAGCGTAAATTCGCAGGTCATGTTGAGAACTGGATAGCTCAGTTGGTAGAGCAACCGCCCGGTAAGCGAGAGGTCCCGGGTTCGAATCCCGGTTCAGAGCTCCTCACGTCCAGATTTACTTTTCTGATTTTCTATACCGCAGTGATATAAATTTAATTTGTTATCTCCTTGCGATGGATAAATCGCCAAGTGTTTAAAAATATAGAAATTTATTTCTATCATAGTTTCGATACGAGTAATGTGTATTCTTAACTACCCGATGCTGTAACAGGTGACGGTAGGGCAATAATAGTCTCAGACTTGTCTTGAATACACTAGCGCCCTCTAGGCGCCAAGAGGCTCACTACTAAGTGAGTAACTATACATATCGTTGCGGTATGGGAAAGCACAAGCGTAAATTCGCAGGTCATGTTGAGAACTGGATAGCTCAGTTGGTAGAGCAACCGCCCGGTAAGCGAGAGGTCCCGGGTTCGAATCCCGGTTCAGAGCTCCTCACGTCCAGATTTACTTTTCTGATTTTCTATACCGCAGTGATATAAATTTAATTTGTTATCTCCTTGCGATGGATAAATCGCCAAGTGTTTAAAAATATAGAAATTTATTTCTATCATAGTTTCGATACGAGTAATGTGTATTCTTAACTACCCGATGCTGTAACAGGTGACGGTAGGGCAATAATAGTCTCAGACTTGTCTTGAATACACTAGCGCCCTCTAGGCGCCAAGAGGCTCACTACTAAGTGAGTAACTATACATATCGTTGCGGTATGGGAAAGCACAAGCGTAAATTCGCAGGTCATGTTGAGAACTGGATAGCTCAGTTGGTAGAGCAACCGCCCGGTAAGCGAGAGGTCCCGGGTTCGAATCCCGGTTCAGAGCTCCTCACGTCCAGATTTACTTTTCTGAGTTTCTATACCGCAGTGATATAAATTTAATACATTATAGGAAGCCAGATAAAACGGCTTTGATTGAGATCGTCGTACGTACACGTCTATGTGTGAGTGCGCTCGAAATCGCTTGTTGTAGGCAGCAGGCCTTCTGTACCTATCTATTTTGTGTGATTGGTGACTTTCCCTTCATGGTGCAGTGTCCACGTTCGGTTGATCTCCAAATACAGTCACCCGCAAAAATATATTTGTGTTACTTATGATGGTTTTGCATAGAAAAGAAAGAAAAATTATTTACATCACGAGGAACGAAGCTGAGGCGAAGTATATAATTTAAAACAATGCATGAAACGGACTGCAGAAGCAACAAAAACTTCAGTGTCTACATTGAAACTGATTGCAGAACAGTCGAGAAGTTCTCCCTCCCAGTAAAAACAAAAGAATTAAAAAACAAAACCTTAACAGACATTGATCACTAAGATATGGACCAAATCGACACCCCGTATATTTTTATTCCTAACTTGTCCTGTTTAAGAATAGCTGTTAAACAGATGTTATATTCTGCAATAAACATTTCACTTACATACTCAAACAATAATAAACTCAAGCATTTTTGTGCGTGACTATAGGTACCCCCCTGCGCAAACTTAACTTAAATTTCATATTTTGAAGCATTGCTACCGCATTTTAATTTTTCTCATCTGGCAACACTGAGGAAATATGACACAGAAAAAAAATTATGCGAGCGATCAGGGCCGCGTTCATAAATTCGGGGACACGGGTGTCACGGGTTCTAATGCCATCTCTGTCGCACGCTTTGAAAATTGTATAAACTATCCTGCTGTCAGTGTCGGAACCTGACGAAAGTGTTAATTAATGAACGGAGGTCTGCAGCGCACGCTTCGGTAGGGATGTGGTATCGAAACAAAAGTATCGATAGCGGTATCAGTATGACCAAAAAGCATCGATACTAACGGGTATCGAGTACTATTTGGAATAATAATGGTTCCTGTACCAATGCTCAATATTTTATGGATTTTACTGGGTATACATTAAGAAATAACATTAAGTGAAACCAAATGTTCTACTGAATATGCAGGACAACTTTTCCAAAGAAACAACTGCGTTATTAAATTTCGTTTTTCGTTTGTTCTCATAAATTTTAAATATTTCCTGTGTTTTTTTCAAGTTTATGGATTTAAAAACTCAAATTACTAATGAAATATTTCTAAAAAATCCCTTGTACAGATAGTACAAGATTTAAATAATCAATGAGACAACATGATGTCGATGCTATGATAATGATCGAAATTGCTTCTTCACCGCGACACTTATCAACTAAACTTTGTGCATATTTCAATCTAACGTTATTTTAAAATATGTCTCTGAATTAGAGATGTATGAATTCCCGCATAAAAGTATGAGTAGATAAATGATGAGTAGTAAAATACCGTAAATGACCGTATTGGCAAGGGTTGGGGTGGCGTCGCTATTTATCTCAGAAGTAACATTCCCTTTAAGATTATTGACAAATCTCCTGCAGCGCCTGATTCTCCTGCTGAACATTTATTCTTAGAGGTAGATTTCGGGATGAAACTGCTTCTTGGAGTGGTGTATTGCCCACCCTCTAAGGACTATTTTTCGTTGCTTGAGGGAGTTTTCGAAAATCTAGTTTCTAACTATTCCCACCACCTGATAATGGGTGATTTTAATACCAACCTTTTAAGAGTCGATTCTCGGTCCCGAAAATTGAATGCTCTTGTTCACTCAGTTAACTTAAAGATCCTTCCTTTATCGGCCACTCACCATAATAATGATACTGACGATACATTGCTGGATCTTATCTTAACATCTGATGACAGCTTTATCGCGGATCACGGTCAATATCTTGCTCCTGCGTTCTCACACCATGATTTAATTTTTTGTTCTTACCGACTACGTAGGCCCAGGGTCAAACCGGTAACACGACTTCAGCGGAATTTTGCAAGGATGGATTCGGATAAACTGCGATCTGATGCGGCGGCTATACCGTGGAGTGATATGCAAGATTTTGATAATGTAGACGATAAGGTTTCTTTTCTCTGCAATAATATTTTGTTATTGTTCAATAAACACGCTCCCCTCCGCCCTGTCACGATGAAACATCGGCCTACACCTTGGATCAATGATCGTATTCGCAAAGCCATGGCATTGAGAGATCGTGCTTTTCGAAAATACAAGAAGGATCGGTCAGATGCAAATTGGTCTGCTTATAAAGTTGCGAGAAATCGTTGTAACCAATTCTGTAAAATCTCCAGACGCCGATATATCGCAGAACAGTTGGAATTATCCTCGCCAGCAGGTATCTGGAAGTTTCTCAAGTCTCTCGGTGTGGGGAAATGTACAAATCATAAAGAGATTTCTTTGGACTTAAATACCCTGAATCAATTTTTTGCCACTGTTCCTCCCCTTTCTTCAACTACCAAAATAGAAACTTTGCGTTTTTTACATAGTTTACCTTCCCCAAATACTGAACTTTTTAATTTCTCACCAGTTTGCAGGGAAGACGTCAAAAAAATAATACTATCCCTAAAATCAAAAGCCGTTGGCTGCGATGACATAGGTCGCATTATGATTACTCATTTGCTTGATGTCCTTCTTCCTCCAATCACTCACATTGTCAATTTCTCCCTTACTTCTGGTATATTTCCCGACATGTGGCGCATGGTGCATGTAATTCCTCTTCCAAAAGTTCATGACCCCCAACTTCCAACTCAGTACCGTCCGATTTCTGTCCTTCCATTTCTGTCCAAAGTCATCGAATCCCTTGTTCATCGTCAGCTCACATATTACCTATCGACGAGTAATCTTTTAAACCCTTATCAGTCTGGCTTTAGAACTGGTCATAGCACAACCACAGCGCTCCTTAAAGTGACTGAGGACATAAGATTAGGAATGGAGAAGGGAATGGTAACTGCGCTGGTTCTAGTAGATTTTAGTAATGCTTTCAACGCTGTCGATCACGACCTCCTACTTGCTTCCCTTGACCGTTTGAATATATCTCTCCCTGCTTTAAACTGGTTCACTTCCTATCTTCGAGGACGCCGGCAGGCCATTCGCTGTGATCAGACCCTGTCCAATTGGTGTGATTTAGATGCTGGTGTTCCTCAAGGTAGCATTCTCTCCCCTCTGTTATTTTCAATATTTATTAATTTAGCTACACCCTACCTTAAGTGTTCTTACCATCTTTATGCTGACGACCTCCAGCTTTATGGGCAGGCTAAGGTTGATGACCTTCACGATTGTATTGACCATCTTAACGTTAATCTACGTAGCATACAATTCTGGTCAGAGCGGTTCGGTATAGCGGTAAACCCAAACAAGTGTCAGGCTATCATTGTCGGAAGTTCACAACAAATTACAAAAATTGACTTTGACACGCTGCCACAGTTGAAATATAACGATTGCGGTATCAGCTTCTCTTCTACCGTTAATGATTTAGGTTTAGTTATCGATCAGGATTTTAATTGGGATGCTCAAATCGAAAAAGTTTCTCGAAAATTTTATGCCTCTCTCCATTCTCTTTTAAGTCTGAAAAACGTATTACCTATTTCAACGAAAATCTCTATCGCCAATTCCCTTCTCATCCCTATTATTAACTACGCTGATACCTGTTATTTGGATGCTAAAGAAGAGCATCTCAATAAACTGGAACGCTTGCTTAACACCTGCATCCGTTTCATATTTGGCTTGAGGAAATATGACCACGTTTCAGAGTTTCGTGCAAAACTCAACTGGCTTCCTATTTGCGACCGTAGAAACCTAAGAATTGTTTGCCTTCTTTATAGTATAATTACCGATCCAAATACCCCCTCATACCTCAAGTCAATGATACATCTCTTGTCTGACAATCACGATAGAATGCTCAGATCCTCAAATAACCTTCTTCTCTCGATTCCTTTGCATCATTCCGGATTTGTATCCAATTCTTTTAGTGTGGTTGCTGTTCGTCTCTGGAACGAACTTCCCGACGATGTCAGAAAAGCCCCCTCCCGTAACTCTTTTAAGTATTCTGTGCACAGACACTACCTCTCCAAAAACACACAAATATGAACTTCTTTAATTCTTATTATTTTTTGCAGTCATGGTATGTATTTATTTATGTATTTATTTACAATATACTTATTAAAACTTGTATTTATTTATGTATTAACATATATTCTTTTTAGGTATTGTTACCTATAGTTATAAATTTAGAGTAGTATCTTCATTTAATTTGTAATTTTAAAGTTTTTACTCTTCTTGCACGCCCACCTACCTATTTATCTTGTACCATCTGTGGTTTGACTGGTAGAAAATGCTTTATGCATTAAGTCCGCCTTTTTGTACTTATTTTTTGTGCAATAAAGTATTTATGATGATGATGATGAAAATATCGGAACAAAAAAATCGAGTACGAAAATACTAGATAACTATCGTAACAAAAGTATCGTCGAGTATACTCAAGTATCGATACTTTTTCGTTACCCTACGCAGGCAGCGGTATTGTGTGATTGTAATTCTTTGGTCTAGAGATTTCGATTTTCCATTAAACGGCCACGGGATTGTAATAAAGCGCAACGGTCTGTGGTACCCCTGTTTACTTGGAAATTAATTTTTGTTTTCACACACGAATTTGACAAAACCAAATCTGCAAAAGGCATAGAACCATGTCTCTTTTTGGATCGCTTATGGCGGACGTGGAGGACGACCCTTTCTTCGGGTAATTTCTCGTTTACTTTTCAGATTTTCTTTGCAGTAACGGCATGAGGTTTATTCCTTAACCTTACACACCCAATGAATTATTAATGGCAAAACTTACATACTGTATTCTCTAAATGTGAACATTTTACAACAGCTTGTATTCGCATGGTCTAAAGCTACCTTCATTTAATTTTTTTTAGGTCGCACATGAGGCATATGCGCCAAATGAACAATATGATGAACTCGATGTTCTCGGATCCTTTTGGAATGCTCAGTGGAGGTCTGGGAGGCCCTCTGGCGATTGCAGGTCCTCAACATGGGAGCTCTTTGATGCCATTCATGCCACAAATGCCTTCTTTGAATAGATTGTTTTCAGGTAAGTTACCTTTATAAGAATTTTGGGGTATTTTGTAGTTAAGGCATAAAAGTTACTCATAAACATACAAAAAAAGGTGGACGGAGTTGCTGCTTTAAGTGTGTGAGTGGACTTACTATGGAAAATAGGCTTAGTATGGTGTGAATGTTTGCATGCTGGGCTCGTGGTTACATGCAAGTAGGCTTACTATGAGTGCTTCAGTTTTTATAGAATCTGGAGTAATGGGATCCACGCGAGCAATGCTGTGGGGTGTTTGCTAGTTTGTTTTATAATTTTCTATGTGGGATGGGAAGCAGGGATCAGGAAGATTGAGAAAATAAAAACTTGTTTTTATTTGTGATAATTTTTTAGTTTTATGCAAGCATGTCCTTGATAAAATTATTCAGTACAAATACTTATTTCAATGTATACAAATGAAATGGGGTAAAAAGCTTCATTCCTCCTCTTCATCATGCTCATTGCAAAACTGGTCTTCTCTCAGTACCTAACTCAATGGCATCTCTTGAGCTTTTCTTTTTTTCTTGGATTTCAGGCACGCATGGGGGGCTCATTTCCTCATTGCTTCTTGCCCAGCTGTTGTCTGGCTTTCTGATTGGCGCGTGAATCTCGTGTGGTCTATTGTACAATTTTATTAAGCATATGTTATCAAGATTGTCTTAAATCAGAAACTTGCTTGTAATTTTTTTTTTTTATGTTTTTGTTGTCCTACTCGTAATATTATCACTTGTCTCCTGATACTTTAGGAGTTCAGACTTCAGATGAAGTTTGTCTTCATTGATAAATAATTGACAATTCAGGGGTTTAAGTTTCTGTAATTCAGACGAGAGTTTTGTACAAAAAATGTTACAAATAATGTACATTTAGTTGTTACGTCTCACTTTATTAATGTGGAAAAAGCAAAGGTGGGTTGACACCTGACAGATCGGGATCATAGCAGATGAATATCTGCAGTTGCTACTTGTTTGTCTTTCATCTCATGTTCGTTCATTTGTAATTGTTATATTAATCTGCCTTTTTACGTTGACAGTTGACATGGACGGTGGTATGGGTCACGGCAGCTCCTTCAGTAGCAGCACTGTTGTGATGTCCAGTGGACCCAATGGAAAACCACAGGTACACTGGACTTTACTTTACTCTATTGAATCTTGACTCGATGATTGTACCAATATGTATTGAAATCAATAATTGTGTGAAGTCTAATCGAATCCTCAAGACCTCAAATCCAGCTAGGGATTGAAATAAGGCATAATTTATTCGTATACGAATAAATACATAGGCATAGTTGTAACAATTATAAATAAACCATGCAACAATTGCAGCTAACCTGTACCATCTATTACCTGAAAGTGTCTCCAAATATACTGACACAGAACCTTTCTTAAAATGTAAATCAGTTGTAAATAAAAGGTTAAAAAAATATTTATTAGAGGTAAGTGAAGATGAAATTGGGGATCTCTAGCATAAACTGCTCAATTAAAAGCGCTGTGTAGGCAAAATGTAAAAAATAAATAAATAAAATAAACAAAATAGATTGTAAATATGGAAGATAGTTAGCAGATGGAAAACGCTAGTCTCGGCCACCCATCTGGGAGACAGGCATGGTATGTACAGATAGCGCTCGAGTTGAGTGCAGTCGTGGGCTGAGGTGAGGGGCGGGAGCACGTTCCCACGCCGTCCGCACACCTTCCTCGCATAGCATATCATTTTCCTAATATTGTTTATGCTTTTTCCTTTCGCTACAACCACTAAGGCGCAGTCAAATTGAAATAGTAGTTTCGCGGAATGTTCCTCACAGGTTCCTCGTGCGAAGGACGGCGGGCGTCTGGGCCGCGCGCGGGATGTTGGATGATTGAACAGCCTTAAATAATACATTTGAATTGCCGTTTATGATTTTTCGCTAGTTGATAAACTACCTCGAACTTTGATCAATTTACGATTCTTGTTATTTTCCGGTGACATAATGTCAGGTGATTTTCGTTTATATTGCCAAATTCATAATGTAGACTCTGTAAGGGACCACGGCCAAGGTTCAATGATCCTGTTTGTGACAATACGAATAATATTTTTTTGAGCCTTTAACCTCGACCAACTTTAGGAAGTCTAAATTTTATTTTGCCTATTTCACAGAGAGGGTCTCTGAACCTTGGCCCTGACTACTTACCGAGTCTCCAGTGTGAATTTGGCTGTACAAACGAAAGTCACTTAATAAAGCGCATTTTCAGGTCTGCATTCAACTCGCGCGCTCTCTGTACGTATCAGTTGTATAAGTAAACGGTTGGTTCCAGGTGTACAGCTCGTCCAGCAGCACCAAGATTGGCCCCAACGGCGTCAAGGAGACGCGCAAGACGTTGCAGGACTCGCGCACCGGCACCAAGAAAATGTCCATCGGTGAGATACTTGTACTATTAAAGAACTTTCTGTTGACACACCTTTTCGCACTAATTGAGCAGTACTTTGGAGATCAGCGGGTCTATTACGTATCTTTGAGTCGGTTGCCAACTATGGTTGCTTTCACCAAAAACAGATAAAAAATGAACTTCCAAAATAACTTTCAATGGGTTTTGAACTATTTACGAATTGTGACGTCATTTCAAGTGCGAACGTATCCTTAGATAAGCGGATATGTATGTTTTCGACGATAGGCACTCGGTTGGCAACAGATTTTTCGAAACAGAATCAGGATGCTGGACGGCTATTCTGGCGTTATTTTTCACTCGAAATATCAGTCGACTTTTGTTAACAGTATCATAACATAAATGCCATGCGATATAAATTGCAGTATTAACTAAGCCTCATAAACTAGTTTTAAACTATAACATATAAGGGATGCTCACTATTGATTTTCAAAACACAAACATAAACATATCGTCAGGTGAAATGCAAGTCACAGTTCATACTCGGTACATCCGCGTTTCACCGACGATTATTTTATATTAGTAGAAAATCACCCGAAATCCTGGCCGACTATTCTGGTACGTGCATTGTATGCAGTCAATGTTTGTTGAAATTCGTGTATGTCCTTTGTTTCGCTTAGGTACAATCAGTGGTGTTTTTACTTACTTGAATATTTCGCACATTTCATTATTGACTTTGCAATGCATTTATGAATACATTTCGGTATCGTTGGTCTGCTAATAGAATAGTTTAGCAAAACTATAAATTGTTTGTTATTTATTTAGTTGCCTATTTCCGTGAGCTAGCGTCATTTATCAAGTGTATTCAACTCTTAGATCATGATGTCATAGGTTTGGCTGTCGTTTTTGCGAAGATTTTAATAACTTTTGGAAGCGTATTTTTATAGCCTCACTCCAGTGAAGATTGATGCGGTTTCGTTTAAGAGAATCACACTATAGCTTGTATTCTTCGTGCTCGCACCGCCCGCGCGGTTGGAGGGTTGGGACGGACGAGGGAGCACGCCGTTTATGTGCACGGCCGAGCGCATGGCTATACAGGTAGGGATTTGCTATCGAGATATATCTTGAGATTAATTTTTTTATGAATAACCCTAGAATTATGTTAAAATCTATTCATGTTAAGTACACGAAAAGTAGACTACGCCAACACCTGTTTTACGGAATTGACCCTTAATATAAATATCATAAATATCTTAATATAAAACATAAAGTTCTTCGTCGTCGTCGGCGTCATCAACATCCGTGTCCGTGTCTTCATCACCCACAGTAATTATCATCCTGCGAACATAACAATGTAAAGTAAGTCCATAAATTGTAATATTTATAAAGTACGTGGATGTTGAAAAAAACTGACCTGTCAAATTCTTCGTCGAACACTCTGTCTGTGCTATAATATTGTTCTTCATTCTTTACGACGTGGTCGTCGCATTTACGCCATTTTTCGGTCGAATAATTGGCAAAGAGTGAAGTTATCACTTCCTTCTTTTTTTCTAGATTTGAATCTATGGCTGTCCTAGCCAATTCTCCTTTTATATCTCCCCACACTAATTCGATGGGGTTTAAGTCCGGATGATATGGCGGCAAGCGAAGTACCGTATGTCCTTCCGCCTTAATGATTTCATCAATTCTGTATTGCTTCTCGATTTTTTGCTGGTTTATCAAGGTCATAAGATCACATTTGCGTGATCACATTTTCATCAAATGGAACATTTTTTCGCGTTAACCATTCTTAGTGGGTTTTTGGTCTATTTGGGTACTGTGATATGCCGCATTATCCATAACAACGACCGAATTTTGGGGAATGTTTGGGAGAAGTTTTTCAATAGCCCATTTTTGAAAGTTGACAGCATTCATGGCCCCGTGATAGTCGCCCGACTTTGAGTCCGATTTAAAGATAAGTAAGCCGTTATTCACAAATCCATCACGGCCTCCAGCATGAACTTTCAGGCGAGGTCCCTTACCGATCGCGTTTGTGGCACCTCGTTCATCCTTCGATTGCCAACATTTTCGCACATTATGAGCCTGGTTTACATAGGTTTCATCCAAGAAAAAAATTGGCCTTCCTTCAGCTCGATATCTTCTTATTTCACGAATATAATGCCACCTCAGCGACATAATATCATGCCGCTCAATTATTAATTTTCTTTTCGATTGGCAACTGAGATATTTAAATCCCAATTCACGCAGAGTTTTTCCTAAATAACCATGCGAGCAATGTATGATGTTCTCTTCTTTTAATGAAACTGTAAGTTTTCTTAGACTTGGAATAATTTTTTTTACAGTATAGAACTGGGAAACTTTTCATCTTATTACTCCTAAAGTGAAACTATCTACTCCTTTTCGCTTTTTTGGAAATAAATTTTTCCTAGGAGACTTGAACTTGGAGGACCCTGCAGTGTCATACTGTGTAGTTCCTTCACTGACAATTTTCTTTACAGTTCTTTTCGAGATACCTGTTGCTTCAGACACAATTTTTGCTAAATTTACATCATTCTGGTATTCCTGCCTTCATTTATCTTTTTTACGCTCTTTAAAGAAGTTGTATACCTTATAGACAATTTCTTTTGCCTGTCCTCCAATCGGTTTGCTCATCTTCGGGTCGTGATGTCGTGTGCGTTCTACAAAATGCGACGAGTTCCGAATACACACGTAGCCGTGGCGAGTGACCTCCGGCGACTGGCGATCCGTCGCACGCGTCGCGCTCGCCCACCCTCCCGCCATTCTGCCCGCACCTCCTCCGAGGCCATGCTCCCTCGTCCGCCCCAACCCTCCAACCGCGCGGGCGGTGCGAGCACGAAGAATACAAACTATAATATTATAAATGCGAAAGTTTGTGCGTGCGTGTGTGTGTGTGTGTATGTTTGTTACTCATTCACGCTGACACGGCTGGACGGATTTGGATGAAATTTTGAATGGATGTAGCTTATACCCCAACTTAACACATAGGGTACTTTTTATCCCGGAAAAAAGCATGTCGTTAAACCGAATATCACGCGGGCGGAGCCGCGGGCAAAAGCTCGTATGTTAATAAAATATGGATGCTTTATTCCTGTGTATTTCAGGAAGTACGCATAGAAAATTAAAATAAATTTCTGGTATGCATTTAGACTTTATAATTTAGGGTTTTGTTTTTGGAAATCACGTTTGAATAAATTTTCCTCGATAGACATAATTATTGAAATGATTATGATGATAATTTTCAAAGATTGTTTATTTGTAAAATAGATACATAAAGTATACGTTTTACATGTCAAACGCACTTTTTCTCCTCGTTTGACGGATAGGGATCATGTACAGAACTCAAACATATTTTATTAAATGGGTTTTAACATAGATATCTTAATAGTATTCTTAACCATATCTAGATTTTGGAAATTTTGCTAGCTATTGAAGTTTTTTAATAAAAAATAATCAAAATTACAATAGAATTAAAAAGTAATTAGAATAGAATTAAAAAACATTATTTTCCCTCTTTTGCGCTGAATCCGCCCCTCTCGCACTGTGCGTTTTTTCACTTGGGGTGACAGTAACATAAATTTACACAAAAAATTTGCTATCAAACTACATTCGAAAAAAATCTAATTTTAAAGTAATATTTCGGCCGTTCGATATAAGATTACCTGCATTTTACTGCATCCAATAAAATCGCAAAGATAGGCCTAAAATATGATGTAAATACCATTTCATTGGAGTGTATATTAGGTTTTAGACAGTAAAAATTATACTAAAACAAAAGCCGTAAGAAATGTGATATAAAACGGCCGCCATATTAAAAATACACCCTCTCAATTTCAAAACTAATAAATAAAAACACATCGAAATCGCGAGTTTTGTTAGCGGCCCGCTCTCACTAAGCAGGATAGAAAAGTGTAAAATGAAAGCGTTGGAGCCATTGACCTCTCATAAACAGCAAGACACACAGTCTCTAAGAAAAGTTCGTCAGAAAGTGTCCAAACGTGCGACGTGCGTAATAGCAAAAATGCTTCAACCAAATTAAGACGTTATGTCGTTAACATAAGATCGTCATTCGAATTTGTCACCCCATAGCGGTGACAAGATGCATTGCGGACACTTTTTGAGCGAGATTGTGAGTGTAGTTGTTTATGAGAGGTCAATGGTTGGAGCAGGATAGATTTGGCAGGATAAGTGGCATGCGCGTGTTCCCCGCAGGGCACCACATCGGCGAGCGCGCGCACATGATCGAGCGCGAGCAGAACTACTACTCCGGGGACCAGGAGGAGAGGCAGGAGTTCATCAACCTCGAGGAGGACGAGGCCGAGCAGTTTGACAGGTCAGTGTACAACTTACAACTTATTATCTACTAACCTTCGCGCGTTTAGTCAATCTCTGCCCCGTTTTCGACTTGGACGTTGTTTTATGAACACCCCTTATCGCCTATACATGTTGTAAATAAAGTGCGACCATTAAATAAAACCACATACTATACTGATTATACTGAACAACTATCCGAAAATAAAACCCGCGCAAATCTTCAGAGAAAAAGATATTCAACTGTAACTCGATAAAGACTTTATCTCGTAGGAGGAAGGTCTATTTTAGAACGCTGCACCGCAACAGCTGTTTCATGGACGACGCTCTCTCGATACTCGCCCGTATGTCGGTGCGTTAGGGTTGACGCATTTTTGTTTGTAACTCAATTATTTCCTAAACTAAGGGTGTCCGCGGGTATGACTCTTCGGAAAAGTAGTTCAGTAGGGTCGGTAGAATATGTGGTTTCATTTAATGGTAGCAGTCTATTTGGCCAGGGTCACTACGATGATAGTAAAAAAGCGCATCCAAAACCGTCGAATGATTTGTGTTGCTTCGTCTTTTCATTATCTCGTTTTTTTTGTGTTTGCACTTCTGTTTATTATTTATATTAAATTAGTATTTCTATTATTGTAAATTTTTTACTTATACATCTTGTTAAATTAGACACTTGTACTTGTCCACAGGATTATAATTTAAATTAATACACCCGACCGGTTTCGCTTATAAGCATTATCTAGGGCTTTATAACATAAATGACATTTATCGCACGTATTAAACATGTAAATATGATTTAAGTTATTTTTATGTTCTACATTATTTTTTTACTCTCTTCAAAATTGTTCAATACGACGTTACATTGCAATGTTTTGACGTTTCCGCTCAAAATCCATCCTAAACGCGTCTGCTGTGCTATAGGTAAGTTTTGTTCGGGTCTGCAAATGCCTTCCAAAATAATGCTCGGGTATATATCTGCCCCTAGCAAAATATCTACTGGACGACTACTGTAAAATTCTGGATCCGCGAGCTGTAGGCTATCCAGATGGGTCCATGCTGGTTTGGGAAATGTGTATGTTGGCAAATTTTTAATCAGATCTCTCATGATATATGCATCTGTTTCAAACGTAAAATCGTTATACATGGATTGACATGCTAACGTAACGACCCCTTTGCAGTTACTCTCTTTAGCACCTACTCCTGATATCACGCCATTGCATTTTTGACGTGGCAGGCCTAATAATCTTGCTGATTCGTCGCTTATCAACGAGGTCATTGAACCTTGGTCAATCAGAATCCTCATCTGACGATAGGTTCCATCATGCGTCTTCACCTTAATGATACCTGTAGCTAATACAATTTCCGGAATTTCATGTTGTAATGACACGTGTGTATTAGTTTTTACTTCATTTTGCTGCTCATGCTTCCATGTACTTGGTTTAACACATGCTTCATGTAAAATGGTGTTATGTGTGCCGTTGCAGTGACGACACCTTTTATCCGAAAAACAAGCCTTGCCGTTATGACTATAAAGGCAATTTTGGCACAAGTTTAACTTGTTGACTGTTTTGCGCTTTAGGTATGGCGGCATGTCCAAAAACTGCTTACAGTAATATAACCCGTGGTCTAATTGGTTACACAATGGACATTTATACAAAATACAAAAATACAAAATACAAAATCACTTTATTGCATGAAAAACACATAACAAAAGACGTAAATTAAAATAACAATGATTATATATGGACATGCACAGAAGTAATACACAAAGTTGCCAAGGGTCCCCAAACTCGGCTAAGCCAGAAATGCGGGGTACCAATATTCTTATTAATGTACCAATGATATTACATTGTTTACATAATTAGGTTAAAAACTAGTAGAAAAATTTAGGGTCATTCATATTATTAATCTATCATTCGTTCATTCTTTCATTCTATATATTAATTGTGCATTAAATTAAAAATAACAAACAATTTAGACCAAATACAGAAAAATAATAATAATAGCAATATTTTTACAGATCTTTACAGCAAAAAGGTAGCAATAAGGTTTCAGTTTTCTTATAGTTTAATGTTCTTAACCAGTTTAATAGCTTAACATGTGCTTGTGCAACAGAAGAGGTTTTAATATCCACGTGCTTGAGTATGTTGTTATAAATAAGGGATCTTATATGGAGACCGAATCTACTCGCAAACGCTGTCTTAACAGACGCTCCTGGCATTTTAAAAACTCTCCTTTCTAAATGATTATTATACTCAGCTGAACAAACCATAGCTCTGTGAGAAACAACAGCAATTTTATGAATATAAAGTTGGCGTACAGTGAGGACTTGAGTTTCCCTATACAATAGCTCGGTATCAAAACGGAAAGGTTTTTTCAGCATCACCTTTAATACTGAGCGTTGTGCCCTTTCTACCAGAATCATGAAAGTTTTAGAGGCACTGCCCCATACCGGAATACAGTATAAAATCAGTGATTGGCAGAGCGTAATATAGATCAATCTGAGGATTTTGGCGCAAGCTATATTTCGAATCTTTTTCATGATTCCAATTACTTTACGAACTCGCTTTGACAACCAGAGAATGTGATCCTTAAAGGTAAGTTTTTCATCGACAATGACACCAAGATATTTAATACTGTTAATACGTTTGATGACATCACAGCAACACGGCAATTGGGAGTCATAGTTTTTGCAGGAATGTATTCTAATGCCATTGTGTGATGGGGGTTCAGAAGCGGCAGTTTTATGGAAACACATATATTGAGTTTTCTTATAATTTAGTGTGAGAAGATTGCTTTGTAGCCAGTTAGATATTACAGACATCCCCTCCTCAGTAGCCTGAAAAGTATTTTCCCATGTGGCACCGTGAAACAACACCACCGTGTCATCAGCATAGCAAATCGTCTCCACCCCATTCATCTGAAGTTCATGAATGTCGTTCATGTAGATTATGAATAAGGTTGGGCCCAGTATACTGCCCTGTGGGACTCCGTAGCTAACCGTCACTGGGTCACTTCTGTGATTGCCAATCTTCACCAGCTGTTTTCTACCAGATAGATAGGTGCGGAACCAGGACAATGCAGTGCCTCTTATGCCTAACATTTCAAGCTTTTGTAGGAGGATTGGAGTTGAGACCGTATCGAAGGCCTTAGCAAGGTCCAAGAAAACGCCTACACATTTGAGACCTTTGTCTAGGTAAGTAGATACTAGATCCGTAAGGAGAGAAATCGCATCCTCAGTTGATCTCTGCTGCCTAAATCCAAACTGTCGATCCGCAATGACGTCAAATTTGTTCAAAAATTTTACCAGTCTCTTGTTCACCAGTTTTTCCAAGATCTTAGATAACACACTCAACAAAGAGATTGGTCGATAGTTGTTTGGGAGGTCTTTAGGGCCATCTTTATGAATAGGCACAACCACAGCTACCTTCCACGAGTCAGGAAAGCAACCATCGCTAAAACTCTGGTTAACTATAAATGTTAACGGTTCTAGTATCAGGTCACCAATGTGTTTTATTAGCTGGTTGCTTATCTCGTCGAAACCTGGCGCGCTGTTTGTTTTTAAATTAAGGATAGTACTGGCAACTTCTTGTGTATCAGTAGGCTCCAGGAAAAAGGAGTTGACTGGACCTTTCCTCAGTTTAACTTTAGCAGCTAGACTTTCTTCTGTATCACCTAGATCTGTGAGAATTCGATTCGCTAAGTTACTTCCTACTGAGGAGAAGAACATAGCGCACTTATCCAACGACTCTTTGGAATTACGACCTATGGTAAGGAGCTCTGGATTTTTCGCTTTTTTAGTTTTAAGGCTACAGACATTTTTGATAGCATTCCAAAGGGATTTAGTATTAGAGCTGTTTTCCTCAAGTTCTTTTCTCTCATAATCCGATTTGAGTTTCCGCAGTAATCCGTTTAAAAAATTTTTATATCGCGTATATGTAATTTTTAATACATTGTCCCCAGGACTCCGCCTAAGTTTTGCATGCAGTCTGTCCCGATGTCTACTACATCTCATAAGCCCTGGAGTAATCCATGGTTTGAGATTGAACTTGGACCGACTTATTTTTACTTGCTTAGTATGTTTTGAGATGGTATTAGAAACAATACTGACAAAATTATAAACTGCACTGTTGACCTCAGCTTGCTCTAAGACTGTGCTCCAGTTTTCTAATTTAAGCTCATCAGCCACACTTTCGAAGTTGATAACAGTTTTAAATCTATTTTTATTTTTAAAGTCGGGTTTAATATCCATCCCCACCAAAGTGATATTGTGGTCGGTGACGTCTGTTTTACAAACCACTCCTACTACGTTAGTTCTAGATTTCACGAAAATGTGATCAAGACAAGTTTTAATACGGGTTGGTTTGGAAATCGCTGGCAGGAGACCAAACTCTGCATTAAGACATAAATACTTAGAAGGATCAACCCTGGATAAATCAGTCGAAATTATATCTATATTAATGTCACCGACTGACATGATGCATGATTTATCTTTGGATTTATTGAAAACGTCCTCAAGTGATTTCAGGAATATTTCCGTATTTTTAAAGGATGGTGATCTGTATAAGCAGATCAGGAAAACTACATTTGGAATTTCTACGGTAAGACAACATGATTCATTAAACTCAGGTTCGGAGACCGTGGCATTCCATTTATTTTTAACATAAATAACTACTCCGCCATTCTGATTAATATTTTTGAGTGTGTGGTATGACGTATATCCCTGTAGATGATCCACTACTGATGTCTCATCCAATCGGCATTCAGTGAGAACGAGGACATCAAATTGTAAGTTCATGCGTTTTAGCACCACTAAAAAACAATCCAAGTTTTTGTCAATACTTCTAATGTTGAATGACAAAACCTTGAAACCGTGCTCATTCGTTATAAAACTATTACAAAGTTCCGGTAATTCTACTTCATGGCAAATAATTTCAAGAGCCTCATCCAATTCATTTGCTAACTCTAGACTATTCATCTTCAACGTGGGGTTTATCTAGCGTCATTATTTTCACCAAATTGTTAAAAATATGCATAAAACGAGACGAAAGGTTCAGGGCAGCAGAATTAATATGTACAGCCAAACGCACAGTCACGACAAAATACAGTAATGGAACAATTGCAAGAATGAAGTTGCTGTTATTTCTCAAGGCCATCAAGTTACGATTTGAAAAGATCAGTAAGGACACTTTAAACAGATTTATCGTTATCAATATCATACTTAAACTAAATACAGATACATTACAGTAAACAAAAACCGTCATAATTGGGATATATTCAAAGCACTTTTTAGAAATTTGCACATTACAGGATTGAGTAAGAGTCAGCACCACCAACCTCGAGAAATCAATATCAGCAAATGTATTAGGAGCTATTCTTGGGCTTTAGCGGATTTTCGATTGAAGTTGACTCACCAGCTGTGAGCTTCTCCAGGGTCAATTCCGAGAGTACACGCAGCACAGAACTTGTGTCGGTTCGCCGCATTAAAATAACACCATTCGACGTCCAGGTGTGTTTAAATTTCAGTGCAGCTTGAGCGGCACGCGCTTTACTGAACAATATTCTATTATCCCTAGTGAGGTGTTCGTTTATGAAAATTCGGCGAGTGTTACCGGTGATTCCGACCATCTCCGTCGTCAAACCGCGACGCACGCGCGCGGCACGTAGCATCTGATCCCGCGGAGCGCGCCGGGTAAATGTAATCACCACTGGGCGGGGCCGCCCCATGGCACTACTTCCGCCGTCCGCAGAGCGCGCGCCGACGCGCCTCACATCGTCCAGGTCGCGAGGGTCGAGTGTAATACCAAGCTTTGCTGAGATTACGTTTACCAGCTGAGGTAAGTTCTCAGATCTATTTTCAGTGATCCCGGTAATCTCGACGTCCTTAAGAAGTGTCCTTTGGTCCTTCGCAGACAGCTCCTGTCGCAGCTCTGTTACCTCAGCGCGCAGGATTGCCACTTCGGCTTTGTAATTCTCAAGTTCCTTGAGTTCGTTCTTGATGACAGTGAACTCATTACGAAATTCAGCGAGATCCTCCGTAGTTGAGTTAAGCGCAGTAGTGAAAGAGCTCATTTCCATCTTCATAGATTTAAAAACCCCCTCCAATTGCTGGATGGCTGCAGTAAAGGATGACAGTACCTGAGATGGAACCTGCATAGTAGCCAGGGATTGAGTTGCCGTCAGGAACCCGGCATCTGAATCAGTTTCATTATTGGTTTCAGTGGGCACTCTCGGGTGGGATGTCGGGCTTGCGGGAGTCGAGTCCGTACGAGGAGTTTTATTTAAAAGTTTGCATGTTGGGCATAGAAAGGTATTAGCTCCGGTTCTTAATTTTCTGAAGTCTTCTCTTTTCATATTCAGACAATTCGCATGATATTTAATAGCGCATTTTTTGCAGCTAACTAGAGGATTCTCTATGCCATCCAATGCTGCAGTCAAGTCCTCATTGCACGCTCCACACGACATAATTTACGTGTTATTTAACGGGCAGTATGACAGTCCGACCGGCAGGCGCAGCGATTGACACTTTCGTCGTAGCCGCTCGTAGCTCGTAGAGCACAAAAGGTTACGGGTATGTCGCGGTGCCGGTGACTTGTATTTAACTTGTACCCGTAGCGCACTCTTTCGGCCCGATTATTAACTAGAGTTGATTGTGTTGTGTTGCCGTGCTTGAGCCCCGAGCGGAGCGTTCGATAGCAGGAGAGCTAGTACGACGTGATATCGATAGATGTCGCTGCAAGTAACAAACTTAATTATTTCCGTACTGACTACGATTATTTCAGTTATAGTATTCGGTGTGTGGCAGCACTCAGTTCACTTGTAAAAAATAATACATAAAGAGATCACTATTTCATTCGCTGAAACGCGCGAAAAACACTGAGAATTTAAAATATTCCGGTAATGTGGGTACTAGAACATTCCTATGTTCTCGTCACTGTTTTGTTAGAAAAAATAGAATTACGTAAAAACTTCTGAAGATAACACTTGTGTAGCAACTTCACCCAGCCCCAAACACAGGCAATATTCGAAAACTTCAGGATACGCACTAAATAAGGACAATTAAATTTATCTAGATAAGCAATGTAAACAATGATGTTGGCAGCACTAGCGCCCCAAGCAAAAAAAAAAAAAAAAAAAATACATACTTTGTTAAACTGTTACTTTTTCCGTGGCTTGATTGCGAAATTACTTTATTATTTGATGACAACGACTGCTTATTAATGTAATTCGACTTGTTATTGCTGTAATTATTCCACGAACTATGCTTTTGCACAGGGTTTTCTTGCTTCCTGCGTGCTGATTCTAATGCCGTGAATTTTTTTTCTAGAAAATTCATGAAGTCTGATAATGTTGGTAATGCTTTAGGGTTCCGTAGTGAGTCAACGTAGTCGTTGTGTGTGTCTGTATCCAATTTCTTGCTAAGGATGTAGACAAGCAAGGGACCCCATGTTGAGACGTTAATACCCAGGTTTTCTATGGCAAAAATACATTCGTTAGTATTATCATGTAGCCGCTTGATTTGATCTGCTGATTGCTGCTTCATCGTGGATAAATTAAATAAAATATCCAAATGCGAGTGGAAAATTAATTTTGTATTGTTATATCTTTCATTTAGTATGCGCCAAGAAGCGTCATAGTTATCAGAACTGATCTTTAAGTGTTGTATTAGGGAATCAGCTTCGCCCCTAACTTTTGATTTTAAAAATTGCATCTTTTGAGCATTTGACATAGAAGCGTTGTTGTGGATCGTTTCGACAAATAAGTCTTTAAACGAAACCCATTGCTGATAATTTCCACTGAAATCTGGGATAGTCATTTTTGGCGTTGATTTTTCCCTGTGTACTGTCGCTGATATTTTTCTGTTAATCTCTTTCTTCAATTCCATAAAAACGATCTCATTTTTGGCGAATGTATCCTGATACTCTTCATTGCTCCCGTTGAGCTCGCTGTCTATATCCAAATGAAGTTGATCTATCTTAGACCAGCGATCCTGCAGCGTTTTAAGAGCATCTTCAAACTCCCATTTTTCCGTGATCTGATCAATGTCGATATTTGATACATTTCTTGAGAATGCTCTCAGGTGACTACTCTGCTTCTTTAGCATTTCATCCAACTTGCTGTTGTTACCCTGCGACCTGGTACTTACAGTGCCTGTATCTTCCACTGAAAATGATGGTAGTTGCAGAGATGATGTCTTGGTCTGCTCTGGCGCAGGCGTTATCGGTTTTGGTTGATAAATTGCAATTTTCTCTTTACTGCTTAAATACAGGTCACTAGCCTTCTGATATAAGTTCTCCTGAAAATACTGATCTGAACGATCCTCGTATTTACACAAAGTTACATAATTACCCTGAAACTTTCGCCAGTATGAGTCCAGAGCGTCCAGTCTACGCTTGATATATTCTGGAGTTTTACGTTCAGCCCCATCCTTTTTGAAATTGGTCAAAAGTTGATAAATGGCTTCGTAAATTTTAAACTGATCGGCAGTGATGCTCTCCATGATTCTGATTTGATGTCAAGCAAAATAAAGGAAAGATCTTACTTGATAAAATGTTGATACTTGTTGATGATTGATAAATGCTGCTGATATTCGCAGTATAGCTGCTGGAACTGCTCATCCACAGTATTGCTGCTGGTGAAACCACACACACGCTCACAGTTACAAGCCCGATTCACTGTTTACCACGAAAACTTGAACCTTGAACGCGCGTGAGGTCCTTAAGGTTTCGAAGGACCAAAATAATGTACGGTGACGTACAATATTGTTTGATATGATTTAAGTGATAACTAATGATTGATCTGATAACTGATAATATGATAAATAACTGATAGAGGAAATGAGTACGCGACAACGTCTGATCGTGAACTGAACTTTTATTGTAAAATAAGTAAACCGCAGCGATCGTGCAAGATCGCTGACACTTGATAAAGCTATATGTACTGCTGGCTCGTACATGCACCACAAAATAATGTACGGTGACGTACAATATTGTTTGATATGATTTAAGTGATAACTAATGATTGATCTGATAACTAATAATATGATAAATAACTGATAGAGGAAATGAGTACGCGACAACGTCTGATCGTGAACTGAACTTTTATTGTAAAATAAGTAAACCGCAGCGATCGTGCAAGATCGCTGACACTTGATAAAGCTATATGTACTGCTGGCTCGTACATGCACCACAAAATAATGTACGGTGACGTACAATATTGTTTGATATGATTTAAGTGATAACTAATGATTGATCTGATAACTGATAATATGATAAATAACTGATAGAGGAAATGAGTACGCGACAACGTCTGATCGTGAACTGAACTTTTATTGTAAAATAAGTAAACCGCAGCGATCGTGCAAGATCGCTGACACTTGATAAAACTATATGTACTGCTGGCTCGTACAGTTATAAAGCCCTAGATAATGCTTATAAGCGAAACCGGTCGGGTGTATTAAGTTAAATTATAATCCTGTGGACAAATTTAACAAGATGTATAATAAGTTCCACCAAGTGCCGGCAATCACAACCATCATCATTTTTTACTTATACCTTCTTCTTGTTCTTAATTTGTGTTCAGTGTCCGCAAACCTGCAAACATCTAAATTATTATAACATTTTAGAGTATTAAATTGGTTATTGGCATTTTTAAATTTCTATCATATTATTATGAATAAATTATTGTGTCCTGTATTTTGCTGTGAATTTAATTTATGTATGAAATGAAATGTAAAAAATGTGTTCAAGCACAGAGGGCTGCGTCGTCACCACAAACAGGGTATCGAACGGTTAAAAGTTAACATTTCTTAATTATTGGCTTTCTACACGAATTTAATCAGAGTTGGCCTTATAATGCTAAGGCACCGAGATAATTTTTTTCTGAATCAGTCAAAGTCGCCATGTATTTGTTTCGGTACTAATCGCTTCTTAATTGATCAAAATAAACTAATCTGAACTAATAACATCGGAATTAAAGCCTGACCAAAATATCTATGATTAGAAATTTTCTCGTTCAGGGCTCAGTAACAAGCAATGCCACGGAGCACAAGAATGGCCTGATCCGGTTAAGTAGATTCCAGCCACGATCTTGTTTGATGCATATTGTTTTAGCGATAATAACTCGGACAGTAACAAATTATTATAAAATCGGGGGATTGCCCGACAAATCGACTCTTCGTTCCGAAATTACTTGCATCGATCAGTATCAGTAATCGAAAATAAATGCGGCTAGTGATTTCAAGGTAAGGCGGGTTGTGTCAGCACTGGGCGGCTATTCTGACAACAATTTTCACAAGCTTTATTTTTCATACAACTCTGTTATAGTCGACTATGTTGTTTTAGTAAACGTAAGCTACTGGAACCTTTATAATAAACCAAAACCACAAAGTTAATCGTTACTCTACTTAATTACAGGGAGTTCCAAGAAAAAGCGGGTGCATACACCGCACCGAGCCGCGCCCGCATCACAGACGTGCCGCGCCGCGCCGAGCCGCTGTTGGCGCTCACCGCACCGCCTACACCCAAGTGAGTGTCGCTACAATATAGAGTTACAGGTAGAGTCGCCCGTACACCGCGCCCGCATCACAGAAGTGCCGAGCCGCTGCTGGCGCTACCCGCACCGCCTACTCCGAAGTGGGTGTCGCTACAATATACAGTTACAGGTAGAGTCGCCCGTACACCGCGCCCGCATCACAGACGTGCCGAGCCACGCCGAGCCGCTGCTGGCACTACCCGCACCGCCTACTCCGAAGTGGGTGTCGCTACAATATACAGTTACAGGTAGAGTCGCCCGTACACCGCGCCCGCATCACAGACGTGCCGAGCCACGCCGAGCCGCTGCTGGCACTACCCGCACCGCCTACTCCGAAGTGGGTGTCGCTACAATATACAGTTACAGGTAGAGTCGCCCGTACACCGCGCCCGCATCACAGACGTGCCGAGCCACGCCGAGCCGCTGCTGGCACTACCCGCACCGCCTACTCCGAAGTGAGTGTCGCTACAATATACAGTTACAGGTAGAGTCGCCCGTACACCGCACCCGCATCACAGACGTGCCGAGCCACGCCGAGCCGCTGCTGGCACTACCCGCACCGCCTACTTCGAAGTGAGTGTCGCTACAATATACAGTTACAGGTAGAGTCGCCCGTACACCGCGCCCGCATCACAGACGTGCCGAGCCACGCCGAGCCGCTGCTGGCACTACCCGCACCGCCTACTCCGAAGTGAGTGTCGCTACAATATACAGTTACAGGTAGAGTCGCCCGTACACCGCACCCGCATCAATTCAATTCAATTCAAAAAACGTTTATTCTTATAAATACAAAAGGAAATTAATTTCATAGCACCGCCAAACTGCAGGGCAGTTTATTGGCAGTTGATGCTCTCATTAAACTTTACAATAGAGGTACTTCTATCTATAATATTATGGTTTAACAATTAGGGGTACACTTAATTTTATTTTAATAAACACAACGCTCTAATAAGGAATTTGTTACTTTTTTCTTAAACACAGGATACCTACTCCGAAAATGATTACGATATTTCGATAAACGACCGACACACGACCGAATCTATTTTGCCTTGTCTACCACGAAACACTATCGTTTTCGATATTCAACTAACGTATCGTACAAAGTTCGATCGTGACCGAATGATTTAACGAAATCATTGTCGATGGCTTTTTTTTTCTTTTTTTGCTCTAACAATAACCGGATGTGTAAAAAAAACGTTCCGACAACTTGACATTTCGTCATTGATATCATGCCATCCTTTTCACACTTGATTGATTGTGGTATGTTATCTCCGCTGTCATATTTTTTATTATCATACGAGTGTTTGGGAATGTTGCCAAATGTCAACTGAAGTCGGTACCTATAACAAGTACCAAAACAACGCAGCGTGATAAAAGTTTTTCCTGCCAATTCAACGAAAATAATAAGTAAGTGCTTTTATAATCTTTCCAATGAAATGAACTTTCTTAATGGGTCACATGATAAACAATTTACTGGAACGAAGACCATCCACAGCACACTGCACCAAGTAATACTTTATAATCTCTGACACTGCTTCCTCTTGCGATCCAATTAGATATCTACTGTATCAACAGAATTTCATAGCCCCCAACACTAACCCAAGCATTAACATTGATGTAAGTAAGTTTCCACTGCTTATATCTGTCATAATCTATAATTGGTTTTAGAACGACTGCTGCACAGTTGGACCTGATGTTCAGCTTCCTTGAGCAGCAACCTCAGTTGGCCAAGGAGTGCCTGCGGGACTTGGATGGTCGGGTCAAGGCTAGCCGCCTATGGCAAGAGTTAGCGAATAGCTAAAAAGAAGATATTTTAATAATGCTATAGAAAAGCAACAAATTGAAGACTTGGCCATGTGGCCTTCAAGAAATAAAAAACAATTCTTCAGATTGTATCATTTATGAAGACAAGTACACAGAAAAGAACTCAAAAGACAAGGCGGTATGGCTTAGCACTATAGCCTTTCCCTGAAGGGGTAAATTAAAACCGAAAAAAAACACCACCAAAAAGGTGGTGTCTGAAGGCCGCCGACATGCTGGTGGGAGGGGTGGTGGTTGGACCACCAATGAGAAGGGGGTACTAGATATAATGGGACCAGCCTTTGGCAAGGCGGTCTCAAATGCCAGAGTGCCTGCTTTCCCTGAGGTAAGGATTGTTTTAAAAAATATAGTAATGTTCAAGACTTTCATACCTATAATGATATTGAAACTAAATGGTGCTTGCAATTTAATCGCATTGTTTAATTTATTATTTCAGTCTGGAACTAACATCCATTCGTGAAATAAGAAACTTAGGTCCACTTGCACCAAGCAAACTTAACTCGGGTTAACAAACTTTTTGTTTTGTCCTTTTCACATCAAATTATACTGATAAGGACAAAGCATAAAAAGTTAGTTAGCCCGAGTTAAGTTTGCTTGGTGCAAGTGGATCTTAGACTTGTTATGCAAGACCTACTGACTCATTTAGAATTGGTTTTTAAGAAACCTAGAGCATTGATGAATGTAGCTTAACAAGTTTTAAAATAAAGCTCCAAGTGATATTGCTGTTTTATGTTCAACAGATGCATGTGGCAGAGGCCGTCAGTGGCATCCACCACACACGCTCCTTGCTCGCATGTCAGCGCTCGCAACTGCTTCCTCGAGCATCATCAGTAGTTGGCTGTTCAGGCTGGAGAAGTGTGTGCGAGCTGAGACCGAGCGGGCTAAGGAGATGCGCGAGGCTGTAGTCACTCTTAATGAGATGAGGGATTTTCTGCACGCTTTCGTGGAGTCAACGGCCAGCAGAGCCAATGAATAATCCATCTATCCATCAGCCCGTGTTCGTCCACTGCTGGACATAGGCCTTTTCCAAATTTCGCCACTCATGTCGGTCCTCCTCATCCAGCCGAACCCACGTCCTTCAGGTCGTCGGTCCAGCAGGCACGAGGTCAGCCTACACTACGCTTAGCTGTACGTGGACTCCATTCTAAAGCCTTTCGGCCCCAACGGCCATCATGTCAGCAACAAATATGTAATGATTAATGAATAATAAATAAATTAAAAACACTTTCGAGATAATATTTTTTTTTTATTTGTTAGCAAAATAAATTAAGAGACTTATGTAAAATTATATGGATGTTTTTTTCTGTGTATTTCATGAAGCACATGGAAAATTGTAATAAATTTTCGGTATACTTAAGCATATTTCTCGATAGAAATAATTATTAGAATGAAGTCTTCAAACGCACTTTTTCTCGTTTGACAAAGGGATCATTTACAGAACTCAAACATATATATATGTATATCTAGATATTTTTTTTTATAAAATTAAAAAACATCCTTTTTTCTCTTTTGCGCTGAATCCACCCCTCTCACATTGCGCTTGGAGTGAGTGACAAAAATAAAATTTACATAGCCTCTTAATAAGATTATAGATATTTTCACAATTTCTAAACAGAAGAATGTCACGTATGTAATGTTGTATGTCTCTTCCTTCTCTTTGACACAAAAATTACACACATCCTTAATTTACTTTTATATAAACATTGAAATAAATGTCAAATAAATTATTTATTTTTCATACCAATTCAAAGGGTATCTTGGTGATTATAAACATGTGACTTCACTTGTTTCGTAACTTTAAAAATATATAAAAAATTATTGACTGCATAACATTAAAATTGGTTTAAATTATACTTTACGAAAAAAAAAACAAGTTTAATTTTCCTGCTGAATGGCGAATTCCCACATTTTACCTATCAAGGTGGATCTATTGTGCTAATCTGAAACAAAAATAATATATAATAAGTAATATCATAGGGTGTGATCTGTAAATAGAAGGGTAGGATTTAGTGATAGCACAAGGTTAACTGGACATACAATTATTTCTATCTGTACCAATAATAAAGTAACATAAAATTCTTTGCTGTACATTGATTATTTTTGCAAAATTTCTTATGAAATGGGTTCCCATTGTCGTACTGAGGCCAAAAGTACAGTTTTTTCTGTCTGTATTTCTAGTTTGAACTCGAGAACCACTCAACGGATTTACATGCCGTTTACTTTAGTATCATTGTATTGACACTGGTTGACATATAGGCTATAAGGGGTGTTATTCAAATAACCGACAACTCAAAAACTGAAAGACACTTCCAGGCAAGCCAAGCCACAAGCAAAAACAAGTGTAATATAAAACTAGTTGGTATACGATAAGCATCACCACATAAGTTTGATCAGTAAAGTCCCTGTGCAGTTACAGTTAAGGCTAAAGCAGTTCAATTACAAATGGTATACACACCTTGCTCTGTTTGCATCGAGGGCTTGTACCAAAGCAGCTCTAGCCCTCCGTCTTCGCTCAAGTCCCTGCACAGCTGCATGGTGGTTGGGATCACAGGGATGTGGAACAATGGGAGGCTGCAAGAGCTGCTCCTGTTGCATTTCCTCCACTTCCAGCTCCACAGGGTTCAGTCCGGCACACATGCACTTATTGTGCAGCACACTGCAGGCAATTGTAATTTTGTCAGCGAACTCAGGAGTGTAATGCAACTCTCAAGCTGCCAGTAGGGACCTCCAGCATCCTTTGAATATGCCAAAAGTGCACTCCACGGTCTCCATCCAACTGCTCTAGATGGTCCTTTATCTCACAATCGCGCCAGATGAAAGCATTGTGGTCGGCACCATTGTGGGAGGCATCAATTGCAATAATTATGCAATCACCATCACATAACTGAAATACATGTGAAGTAGTATTTATTTATGTTTGTTTCTAAGGAAACAAATATAGAAGTGAAAGGTAAAACTTAAACCAACAAAGTTTCCATAACATAATAGGATGCAGAAATAGTCATAGATAGGTTAAGAGACAACATAAATATCTTTTTGAATCAAGAATGCAAAAAGGTAACTTATGTAGTATATGATTTACAAGGACTACAAATTAGTTTTCACTCTTTTCTAGTATTTATTTTTGTATGAGTAACTGAAGCTATGAGTATATACATTTATCAAAAATATTTGAAAATTATTAAAAGATTTTGTTTAATACTTACCACTTGAGTGTTTAGTGAATGATAATGCTTCTGATTAAAGCATTTTTCTTCATCTTCTGAGGGACGAATGATGGCTATGTGGGTGCAGTCGATACACTCAATGACCCCTGGCACTGCATATCAAAGAACCTACAATAGTAATATCCTTTATAGTAAAATATGGTGAGGAAACACATTGAGGTGAGTGAGGATAAAGCATTATACCTTCTCTTCAGAACTCCCCTTTGCTCCCTGTTCTGTGGGAAGTATATGTGCCTTTGCACTATCTGGAGAGCATTGAGTGCACTCGTCACTTCACTGTCTGCTGTGCCATGGGAGCATCTATGGTCAATCCCGCGCACGTTTCCGCGGGGATGGAACTGCGGAACAATCTCCTGGCACAACTCTTCGAATAAAGGCCTCGTCAGTCTATAGTGCCTTTCAAATTCTATATCTAGCATTCTATTGACAGTAAGGCTCTCTCGGTGGCTTCTTCGCCACCTTGTACGGTCAGCCTGCTGCTCATCAAAAATGCGCAGCAAAAATGTAGTAAAGTCTTGCCATTACAGCTAAAACATGGAAAAACGTATTATTTATAAATTATGCCACCAATAAATATTATTAAAACAGCCAAAAACATAATAATAATTAGTAAATTTCAAGCTTACGATATTACAACGACACCTCTTGAGCTCTCGTAAGAAATCACGATAGAACTTCTGTCAAAATCGATTTATCGGCCGATGTTCGGAAACTTCAGAGTAAGCATTTCGATCTAACTGCTGTCAAAATGAATTTTCGTTCGAAAATCGATTATCAGAGTACCACTTGCGTCGACTGAACGACATTCGACCGAATATTGCACGATCGATTACGATGGGAGTAAGACCCCAGGTTTGGTAAAATTATTATTTCTAATATCGGTTGGAAGATCATTGAGAATTTTTGGAACTAAATATTTTCTGGTTCTTGAGCCATAGTAATTACATATTTTAGGAACAGCTAACTTTTTGTTAATAATATTTCTTGTAGTTATTTGGTGCGAGATAGGGGTTTTATACTCATTATTATTAAACTCTTCTAACAGTATAAGTAATTTAACCTTTTCATGGACAGGTAAGATTTTACAAACAGTATACAGTCTATCATAATCATGGCGACATTTATTCTTTGTCTTTTTATCAATTAATAATTTCATTAGTCTTTTCTGCACGGCATTGATCTGATCTAGATACGTTCTGAAAGTACAACCATAACTACTCAAGCCATATGATACGATCGAGTCTGCGAGTGCATAGTAAACAGAGTACATTGTAGCTCTGTTCACTATCACAGACGTGCCGAGCCACGCCGAGCCGCTGCTGGCACTACCCGCACCGCCTACTCCGAAGTGAGTGTCGCTACAATATACAGTTACAGGTAGAGTCGCCCGTACACCGCGCCCGCATCACAGACGTGCCGAGCCACGCCGAGCCGCTGCTGGCACTACCCGCACCGCCTACTCCGAAGTGGGTGTCGCTACAATATACAGTTACAGGTAGAGTCGCCCGTACACCGCGCCCGCATCACAGACGTGCCGAGCCACGCCGAGCCGCTGTTGGCGCTCACCGCACCGCCTACACCCAAGTGGGTGTCGCTACAATATACAGTTACAGGTAGAGTCGCCCGTACACCGCGCCCGCATCACAGACGTGCCGAGCCACGCCGAGCCTCTGTTGGCGCTCACCGCACCGCCTACACCCAAGTGGGTGTCGCTACAACATACAGTTACAGGTAGAGTCGCCCGTACACCGCGCCCGCATCACAGACGTGCCGAGCCACGCCGAGCCGCTGCTGGCACTACCCGCACCGCCTACTCCGAAGTGAGTGTCGCTACAATATACAGTTACAGGTAGAGTCGCGCATACACCTCACTGCTGTGTGAAAGTTCGCTTATATGCGCTGAAAGTTCGCTTGTATATGCGCTTATACACTACGGTTTCCTTTTCTTATTTATTTCCCAGACCAAATAAAAAACAAGACAAGAGTCATCCCATAAAAATGGGTGAGGCAGGCCAAAACTACACCTGGACATACACTCAACACGCACACGTGCAATTATTATTGTACATAGGTAACACTAAAAGTTTCCGGAACTGGCCACTTACATAAACAATATTTAAAAATTTATTGCAACATTTGAAAATAGAACTCTTTGGCTGTAGAATGCAGTTTGTTTCATCTGACTGTCTTTTGTTTTTACCTTGTGGTGCCATTTAAAAAATTGTGTGTCTGCATCAACATGGATTTCACTCGGGAAAATTTTCGTAGTATGATTTTCTACGATTTTAAGTGTAATTTGACAGCTCAACAGAGCATCGCTTGGCTTGAAACAGCTTTTGGCAATGAAGCACCATGCAAGACGACTGTTTATAGCTGGTTTGCAGAATTCAAGCGTGGTCGTATCAATCTCAGTGACGAATCTCGCGATGGTCGGCCGTCCACCGCTGTGACCAACAAAAACATCGATGCTGTGCGCCGTATGATTGAAACAGACAGGCATGTGACCTACCATGAAATTCGCGCATCCTTAGAAATAGGCATGAGTCAAATACAATCAATCCTACACAAACATTTGGGTGTGAGAAAGCTGTGCTCGCGGTGGATCCCACACAACTTGACCGAGGCTCAAAAAACGGACCGCGTCACTTGGTGCAGTGCCATGCTTACCAGATTCAACGAAGGTGCGTCAAATTTGGTGTGGGACATAGTAACAGGTGACGAAACATGGATTTATTGCTACGATCCCAAAACAAAGCAGCAATCGAGCGTATGGGTCTTTCAAGATGAGCCGAAACCAACCAAAGTGGCGCGCGTGAAAAGTGCATCTAAGCGGATGATTGCTTCTTTTTTTAATAAAACTGGACACGTGGCTACTGTTGCTTTAGAGAATCGTCGTACCGTGAATAGTGACTGGTACACGGCCATTTGTTTGCCGGAAGTTATTGACGAACTCCGTAAAAATAACCGTAAACGCCGTATCATCCTGCACCACGACAATGCTAGTTCTCACACGGCCATACAGACAAACGACTTTTTGAAGACGAAAAATGTAGAACTCATGAGTCATCCTGCATACAGTCCCGACCTGGCACCTTGTGACTTTTTTCTGTTCCCAAAAATTAAGAACCAATTACGCGGTCAACGATTTTCATCACCAGAAGAGGCTGTCGAGGAGTATGAAAAACACGTTTCAGAGGTCACCACAGGGGAGTGGCACAAAAGTTTTCAAAACTGGTTTGATCGAATGAAAAAGTGCATAGACGCCAAGGGAGATTATTTTGAAAAACAATAAATTAATTTTGTACCTTTAATAGTATTTTTTCATATTCATTCCGGAAACTTATAGTGCGTCCCACGTAAATACAATATTATAGTAAAATTTATACTTGCGATTGTCGGCACTTGGTGAAACTTGGAAAACATCACAATTAAATTCACTTGTGCTTGTTTCACTGCTTTTAATTTCAAGGTTTACACGTTAATCCCGACCGGTTTCGGTTAATACTCCATTCTCAAGGGATACAGAAATTCAGGAAACTAACATTACGACGAGCCGTTAAAAATGTACACAACCGAAACCGGTCGGGATTAAACCTTAAAATTAAAAGCAGTGAAACAAGTACAAGTGAATTTAATTGTGATAGTAAAATTTACTTTTGTTGTTACGAATGATTCAAATTTGCCGATTTTTAGTTTTAATTGGACATTTAAACATACTAATGTCGATTCTGTAGGCTTTAATTTTAGTTTTAGTGCTGTCAAAACTAAAAAAAAAACGAAGTAATATAGCTTTTATTGTTCATACTAAAGAACTATTTTGGAATGAAGAAAATTTAGTTTTGACAGCACTAAAACTAAAATTAAAGCCTTCAGAATCGCCTTTAATATCATTGGAATCCGCCCAAAATATTATAAATATATTTCAAAGACACCCGATTGCCAAACGGCTATTAGGATAAGCAAATTAGCCCTTTCGATAATTGAAACCGTACGCTTTTGACTGTCAAATGAATACGATTTTCTAACATAATTCCACAACAGTTTATTGTTCGCGGCCCTTCATCTTGATTACTTATTTTATTTGGTCTGAGATATATTAGTACGAAATTCTAATAATAATAAATAAATTTATTTATATAGCCTAGTTGTTCGGTATTTTTCGTTTCTGTGGCGCCTCCCCGTGGTGCCGGAACACTATCCCCTCAGGCCAGAAGTCCGGACTGAGGAACACCTCTGCGTGGATAGCTGAAACACGCAGTCTGAAGGACTGAAAGCTTGTAGGTCTTTCAGCCAACAGAGGCGTTATCTCCAAGCAAAGTTGTCCCTCAATGCGGCCACTGATAGTACGGAAGATGTAGTCCTCAACATCTTTTTGCGTGGATGGCCTGCTAACTCGGGAAAGGTAGATGAGTGTGGAGGGCGTTGCGGCTTGCAATCCAGTTGCAGCTGCGGGAGCGGTTCCGCGCTCGTTCCGGTTCCGAAATCGACGATGCCTTCTATTCTCTACCAGAATAAAACCATAAAAGGAAATTAGAAACCAAAAAGAATACTTGACTGCTTGAATTATGATAACTTTCGATTGATTTGTGGTTTTAGCAGACTTTTTGCCAGGCTATCGAAAGGAGATCCTCTGCTTGCCTTATTTTAGTTTGAAAGGTTTTATCGAAGGTTTTGTTTTTTCTGTAGGAGGAATGAATCGTTTTATCCTAAAACTGACCTAAGCTCTGCCATACAAGTGAAGCCTTACCTTGAAAGGTAAAATTTGTTACCCCGATTTCACTGATAAATAGAAAGACATTTTTGTTTCATAACATGCAGAACTATATTCATTGTAAAACCATCTATTTTGTAGATATTATTGTAAATATGTTTTAGTTTGTAGATTTAGATGCTTAGCATGTGTTGTGTGATATATATGGTACTTTTTGGAATTCCCATCAGCACATTATTATACTTTTATTATTTTGCCGATATAAATATTAGTATTCATGATTTTCCTTTATTTTTTCTCGTATTGTATTATTATGTTTTTTAGGTGAGATGAGCAAAAATAATATTTTACACAAGTACAAAACATCTGATCTTTTTGGTCATCTCCCCTTTCCTTTTTATATACGTAGTTAGCAGCAAAGCATGCGATATATTACAGTAAACACAGCTCGGGCCGAGACTCGGAACGAAGGCCGAGTTCTGTCTCGTCTAGCCATCGGCCTTCCGCGCGTCGGCCTCTGCGGACTTCGGCCTGCCCACTCACGATCACGATGCCGAGTTCAAGGTAAAACGGGTTGTTGCACGACCAAAAAAAAAAAAACAGGTTATAAATCCCCGACGGAATGTCAGAGGTGAAGTGACAGTCACAGTCCACACTCGCACACCCACGTTTCACCCACGATTATTAAGCCTTAGCGTAATAATTCATTTCTAAGTTCAAAGGGCGCACGCGATTCTCAACTTTAAAGTCAGTTTCCAGCCCCTAGATTAGTCGGTTGCCAACTGGTTGCCAAACATAGATATACTATGGATACGTTCGTGCTCAAAGTGACGTCACAGTTCGTGAACAGTTCTGTTATGTGTATCTTGAGACTCGCCTAATACTGAGGATAATTTACCACCACTGGATTACGGGTTTATTTCTTTAAATCTAAAAAAACAACACATTATCGGTTAGCGGCAGTAAAACAAAAGAGTGAACGAGTGAGTGAGTGAATATGTCTAAACTGAATGAAGTTAAATTATAACACTCTTCCCTGCTTTCATAAAATCAACAAGTTACTTAAAGCTGAAACCTATTTAATGTAAACAAACTCGCATGGTTTCACAACAGCTATTTATTTGGTTAACATGACGCTTCCGAAGGCAATTTTGAAAGTTCAGTTTTTATCTATAGATAGCAACCAGATGGCAACCGACACTAAGGTACATAATAATACCAAAGCAGGTTATAATAGCAAAGCTACTGTGCGCCGGCGCAAGAGAAAAGGGAGCCTCGTCTTTAGCTATCTTTTTCCAAATTGAGTATTGCGATGAAGACACTTTGACGCAAAAACACAAAAAAAAAATGTTGGTGAAAGATTAATCTCAAAATTTTGCAATTATCAAATGGTATCCAATTTCAGATTTCTGCGAAGGAGGCGCTATTACTACTAAAATATCGTAACTTTACAATATTCATTTATTTTATTTTAACTTATTTGTAGCTACGTAAACAATATAACGCTGTAAATATGTTTGTTATGCTTAGATTTAGATATTTTTATTTGATGTTTATTAGTTGCCTTTTGTACTACACCAAAATATTTTGCTCCGTGCATGATTTTTCTTTGCAATGCTTTATTTCTTTTGCTCAAATGTATTACATTATCGGTTCGACGATGTTTATATTATAACTTAGCTACGACAGTAAAATTTTACCGAATTTAAGCCCTGCTTTAACTCTTAACAAATCTAAAAAAAAAAAAAAAAAAATTGTACCATGTTAGGTCTATAATGGTGTCGATTCGGTGTAACACGACTTAATTTATTTGACAGGACTAAACTTATTTTAAGCATCCTGTCCTTGTCTTTTCGATACAGAAAGAAAAAAACAATGCTTAAATTAGGTCTGTCTAATAAGTTACGTCGTGGTACACCAATATAGATATTGTCGAAAGAATTAAATGATTCAAATTCGTAAACCAACAAATAAAAAAGCTATTTGCTGTTACAAAACAAAATAGCCGTATAAATTTCCTAACATTTATTCCTTGTTTCCCAAGTACAAAGAATGTCACTTCTAAGGGAAACCAAAGGGTGACGAAGACTGGCATAGTAACTAGAAATTATCATATAATAAAAGTACGTTAACAATCAAATTAAACATCTCATAATATGACAACGAGCAAACTTTAAAAAGCTATTTAAACTTTTGTGTCCGCTTTTTCTCCGAACAATTTGCTAACGTGCCTCAAGGAACTTTTGTCTTATGACTAGTTAAGGTGGTTAAACAGAATCGCGGTGCAAAATGCACATCATAGTATTGTTTTCTTTACTTTTGAATAAAAAGTATGCAAAAAATGCGCTTTAAAGCAATTAGCGGAAATTTATTAGTAATATTTAAGTTTCAAATTCACATTCACATTCAAATTCTATCATTTTATGATTTACATTTTGATTGCATTCGATTAACAAACTTAAAAGCGTAATTATCGTTGTAATTGAATAAATCAAAATGTAAGGCAAAAAATAAGATAATTTTAATGCGAGAACCTTATTAAAAGTAATCAATTTCCGTTAATTGTATTAAAACACAATTTTTGCATATTTTTTATTCAAAAGTAAGGAAAACTATATTATGATATGCATTTTGCACCGAGATTCGGTTCTACCACTTTAAGACACTTTTTGTTTATTTATTGGCCCCTAAATGTAAATATGCCTCTGTGATGACTGCAGTTAAAAATACTTCTTTTAGTGTGAGATTTTTAAGTCTTATGTAAGCAGTGTACTGGAACGTGTCCTCTTAATTTCCAGTGCATCAGTGCGCGAGGTGTATTCGGGCGCACACCCGCAGCGTCTCCGACACAAGCACCACCACAAGGCCAGCAGACACGCGCAGAACGACCACTGAACTGCCCAACAGATGCACACCCTTCATTTATTATGTATGACGTTTCATCCTTGTCATCGTTACCGGTAAACATCTTGAGCTAAAAGCGCCGTATAGCGCTATAAAAGGAAATGCAAATTGGTATATAAACAAGCCGTTTTGGACTTGAGGTCCGAATGATAATTTTAGCCCGCAGATTTGAGGGACCTTTTCAAGAAGTGCGTGCCAACATTTATTTGTTTTATTTATTTAAGAGGTACATAATTATTTGGTTAGTAGATATAGATTAAGTAAGCACTGTACCAAGATCCCTTTGTTTTAAATTTTACATTTATGGAAAATCAACTTTATTTTGCACATTTAATACTTATATAACAAAGCTAGTATATACGAGGCTGAATTAAACAACATTACTAAAACAAACATGCAGAGGGTAGTTACAAATAATTGGTAACATGACGACATGACAGAAAGCCCTCTCTTTACCTTTCTTTTAAACTAAAGCAAGAGCAAATACTAGGTGAAATTAAATCAACCGACCAAATTCATACTGGAGACTCGGTTAGTCATCAGGGACAAGGTTTAACGACCATATGAAATTCGAAAAAATTTTTTTTTGCCCCATAGTGCCTGCACTAGGATTTGTAATTAAACGAGCCCGACCAGTGAGGGAGCAAATATATTTATTTTTCGAAAATGGCCAAAAGGATTACTGAACTTAGTTCTTGATCACTAACCGAGTCTCCAGTATGAATTTGGTCGGTTGATTTAATTTCACCCTATATATGTCTATGAAATATATCTATTAAATTTTTGTTAAAAAAATATTTGTAATCACACTAAAATAAAAAATGCGAAAGGGTGTGTGTGTGTATGTATGTTTGTTACTCTTTCACGCTGAAGCGGCTGAACGGATTTGGATGAAATTTAGAATGGATATAGCTTATACCCTAACTTAACACATAGGCTACTTTTTATCCCGGAAAAAAGCATGTCGTTAATCCGAATAACCTCAAACCTCAAATACACGTACCAAACGGCTTGCTTGTATACTAATTTCACTAGTTATTGTAGCGCACGAATTTTGCCCTTGGGACCGTCAAGACCATTTCGTAATATTTCAAGATGTTTGTCGGTGTGTGTATTCTTAACCCCCCCCTACAGGTGATGGGGGGAGACTTTAGACCTCTTACGTAATAAATGTTAGGGTTCTGGACAATGTTTTGGGACTAGAGAGGAGCGATAGCGGTAATTGTAAGGTATTTTGTTTTGAGAAGGGACTCGTCAAGGTAATTTTGACCACGTTCTCAGTTTAACGCGAAAATTCCAGTCGACTCCTGACAAATTTATTTTCTGAAACTTGCCTTGTTCGGATGTTGTTTTCTCTTATTATTTATGTATTTACAAAGGCCGCGGGGTTGATTGTTTTATCTCTATTTCTATTTATTTCGATTAATGTATTTTCAAATGTACTCTTTATCTCATTCTTATATTTTGTAATTTTTTGTGATGAGTCTGATGATAAGACAAAACAATTAAATAAATTTTGTGTTTAGTAATCAAATTGTAATGAATAAATTTTAATATATACTAAAAAAAAAAAACAGATATACCGCTATCGTTTCTCTGTATTTAATTGATAACGCGCGTCATGCATGACGCTACCATGTAATTACATGTATTAAAATACACAAATCAGAATGACATTCGATTAATGGGCTGAATATTTCCACATACAATTTGTCAAGTTTATTTACTGATATCTATTATTGGCCAACTCTTGCATAGCGCCTTCCTTTTGATACGTACACACACGCGCTGTTAGCGTGTGAGTATTGCACACAGACGCGCGGAAGTGTATTATGCAATAAAATCGGCAAACCCACCTAATTTTCACAGTTGAGTACAAGTACGTAAGCACCGATTAGGTAAATTCGATTAATTATTACAAACGGCAATCCTTATTGCAAAGAAATAAGAGTTACATTTTTGTTTATTAAATCGATGTCGAGTCGATAGCAAGTTCGTACTGATACCACTGATACTTAAACATCCATGAACTTTTCAAATTCGATGTCATGAATAAGTCAACAAATTATTTTCCCAAGTGACGATTTATGTATTTTAATATTATGTAAATGTTTAGATTTAATTTGTGATGTGCTTCGAACTTAAGAATTTTAGGATTAATTCTACTGCAGAATAATTTAGGTGTTACTTTTGGATTGATTTTTTGGCATCTGCTCTGCAGTAGACAATTAAATTTTTAAATTTTCGTTAGATTGTTTTTAGTAGTAGTATTTTTGGTGTGAAGTTTAAAGTTGACCTCTGTAACTTTCTGTGTTTCGTCAGGCCACTGACTTAATACAAGTACGCTGGACAGGTTGTGACATACAAAATGACAGTTCTTCTTTGTGCCGATTCAAAGCGCCTCCACCGAGCGAACCGGGAACTAAAAGTGACACTTGGTACAACAGGTAACGTCATTGTCTTATCTCTTTATCTCTGACATTACTTTGTCTGTGTTGAAAATGGCGATAGTCAAATTCTTCATTATTACGTCTGCAAGCCAGTCCAGAGTACTTGTATGGATAGAGGTCGGTGCGTAAGGCGTTGTTTAGCAAACTTGGGCACTTTAATCAACTCTATTAAACTTTTTGACAAAGTTACGTTGAACGACGGGTTAAAAGTATTAACCAAAATTTAAGTTTTCCTTTCTCCTCACAAAATATAATAGCATGTAGTTGTAAAAATAGGATTAATTCATATTCGTAAAAAATAAGAGCCACAAATCTCAGTTAAATCCTTGATATTATTATTTTTTAGTTAGTGAATTGCACAACTAGGTATCTATTTTGTTTCGTGTTGCTAGACGCAACAAAACAAATCCATTCCCCTAATAAATTATTATTTTTATTTGTTTTCCTGTTTATTTCTTCTAGAATTTCCTTAGTTATTACGTTTTAGTTTCTCGATTCTTTATCATATGGATAAGTGGATGTTAGAATTAAAAGAACCAAACTTTATTATCAGTGGTGTGATTTATTATAAAAGGTAGCGACATAATTAAAATAGGTATAGGAATATTTTGTTATTCATAAAAACGTGATAGGATAAATAGAAAAATAAAAACCAACGCATGTAACTGTCAAATTATTGTGTATTTACGAAAGTCCATCACCAACTAAACGAAATAAAAGGATAATTACATAAATAAATTCAAGTGTCAAATAATAATTTTACTTAAACCCAATAGATAAAAAATCCCATTACCACATAGTAAAATTGATTATGAACAAGGTACAGAAGTTAAAAGTAAATTACATGCACCTACTAAAATTCAATTACATTGCAAAAAATAAGTGATACATAAGTATAAGAGACCCTACACTAATAAAATATACAATGATTGAAATTAAAAGGTTTAAAAAAGGGCACAATGAGCGTCTAATTTCACGGAACTTGATGGCATTATGCCGCCATCTTGTGGCGTCAAGCTGCCATTTTGTTTTCCCTGTCAGTTGATGCTCATGCGACAGATGTCGTCATTAATTTCCAACATCTGCTCGAGGAAGATGTCATGGGACATGACTATGGCAAGTTTGCAGATGATGGAGAGAAGCTCGCCTTCTTTGTAATTCATTTGAGTGTTGCAAAGGTGGATCTCTTCGGATATGTCCTCGGGAATCTGAAGCAAGGATAGAAACATGATTAAAATAAAAAAAATATATATATGAGCTTGACTTGTCCCATTACTAAACTGGTACTGAGTAAGGTAAGTATGCATTTCATTTGTCTAGAATCAAGTTGTTAATGTTAACTAAGCTTGGTTTGTAATTATAATTAATTTAATGAATAGTAATTCAGTGGCGTAGCATGGAGGGTGCGGTCCGCACCAGGCGGCACTTTGGCGGAGGCGGCATTTCACAGGGGGCGGTAAAAAAAAAAACTACAAAAATTTCGTAAATTTTTTGTTGTTCAGATATATCTAGGTACAATATTGAATTAATGGGCGAACTGTAGGCCTCCCATGAGTTTTGCTTACTATACACGTTAACGACTGCGTAAAATATTTATATGAGAAATTGTGCAGCGCCCCTAGCGGCTTACTACAGGAACCAGCATTTCTCATACAAAATATTTTACGCAGACGGTAACGTGTAAAGTAAGCAAAATTCATGGTAGGCCTACTGATGCAAGGTTTCTGAATCCTATTATTTAGGAAACTTATTTTGTTTCAATTATGATTAAAATAAACACCTCTCCTTGCCAATTCTTTGTACTGTAATTCACCGTCATGACCGAGCGTCAACAAATATCATTTTCACTTTTCAGATTAGTCTTATTCAAAAGGAGTACAGTGGAGCCCGCATCAAGCTATACACATTGAGTATAAGCTGACCTCTCATTGTACGGGAAGGCTATACAATGAGAGGTCAGCTTATACTGAAAGTGTTTAGCTTGATGTGGGCTCCACTGTACCTAGTACTCTTAGAGTACCCCTTTTACCATGCAAATGCATTGTTGCAAAAATAAGAGGGCGGCAAATTCGATCCGCACTGGGTGTTAGTTACCTACGAGTATCATGCTACGCTACAGAAGTGCGTTCATTAAAGAACCCTGGGGTATGTAGGAACACCGGGGTTGCAACACTGAGTTTTTGAACGGGTTTTGCCGAGTTGCTACACTCCAAACGTCATCTCACATATCTCAAATAGATTTCGTATTGATTTTTAACTGTCTTGAACCTTGTGAACCCTGCTCAGAGTTGATGTTGAAAAATTCAACACCGGTGTAGCGACACTGCTATTTTTGAACGGTCGGGGTTGCGACCCGTGTCAATTTTTGAACGGCTTAGTGTTGGAACCCGGGGTACGAACCCAAGCCGGTGTGAGTTTTTGAACGACCATCTGAATAGTATGTTTATATGTACCTATATAGGAATGCTTCGGAGGTTTGGACACATAGAGAGGATGAATGAAAGTACAGTGACGAAAGGTGGAAGGAAAAGCTCGACCGGGTTGCCCTAGAAGGACGTATTCTGACCAGATTTGTGACATAATGAGGAAGGACAATGTAAAAAGTTCCCGGAATAAATAAGAGCTTGGTATGAGTAATGGATGTGGAAGAGGTGTGTCTAGATCGTAGCAGATGGAAATCTGTAGACTGTGTACCCCTCTGGGATAATATTATTTTATTTGCTCTAGTTTGAAGGCCCGAGCACCTGCTAGGAGGGGGGCGGTTGCCCCCCCCCGCCCTCTGCCCGTACCTAGCTACGCCCTTGCATAGATCATTAAACAGCGATTTATACATGATTTTGTAAATTATATGTCCAGTGACTCATATTGTGGACACCGCTGGAAAACGAACAAAATTGTAGGGTATGAGACCAAGCTAATGATGCATAATCATACCGTAATGATTGGTTACTGCCGAATATATCCATATATGGGCGTTAACTCTATCATCAAATAGAACGTCGACATATTATGTATGACATTTAAATTGCTATAAGTACTATAGGTAAGTATCCACGATTTCGAGTCTTATATTGCAGGTAAACCATTTTGTAAATTACGGTGTTAATCTTCAAAGTCCTCCAAAAATACCACATTTAGGATCTCCGAGGCATGTTTCAAACCCCGATTTACTAGAAGTATGGTATTGGACAAGATACAGTATTAGAGCAGCTAGCTAGATACTCGAGACCTGATATACTATCAGGGAAAGGTTCACTATACCTATCTACTTTTCGCTCTTATCACCATAGCAACGGTGAAAAGTGGATCTATGCAATTTTTCCTGATGACACCTGCTCAAAAAGCCTTTTTTAGGAAAGTGTAAATCCTTACATTATGGGGATCCACAAAACTGGTGAACTTGTATTTTATCTTCCTCTTCTCAGTTCCGCTGTCGTAGAAGAGTGTGAACTGAGCGTCCTTCCCTCTCGCTCCAACCGGGAAGTAGAGTCCAGCCACCAAATGGCCTTTCTGGTCCCGCGATAGCAAACTCCTGGAAGAGAAAAAGTCAACTTTAGTGTCGTGAGCAAGGATTTCATCAATGGTATAGCATGTTGCTGTCAAGTCTGTAAAACCTGAAGGGCAAAGGTTTCGCAAGATGTTGCTTTATCAAGAAGTGCTGCTACAAATAAATGTATTTGTTTTGTGTCTGCCCCATTTTAATTTGCGTAAATGTCCAAAGCGTTCGTAATAAACAGCATTTGGACTTGATGATTCATTCTTTGTCCTATTAAAACCAACTTTATGGGTAAGTAATTCGTTCGCGCCCTTCAGCCACTTTACAAAACCTAACTTAGGAAAGTCCTTACCTGAAGTTATAGACCAGATTCCTTCTCTCCGTCACGTTGACTCCGTCCAGGTACGGCCTGGCCACGTATACCAAGGAGGTTTGGCTCTTCACGTTTGATCCTCGGGTCTCTTTCTCATGCCACTCCAAGTAGCTGCTGTTGTGAGGGTTGTAGGTGTAGTTGTACTCCTTGCGGCAGTGCGGCTCCTCAGATTGGGTGAACCAGCCTGTGCAGACAATCGAGGGTTCATTCGTTTGAGATATGAAAATCGATCAAGGATTTAGGCTGTATTGGTGTACAGATCCCGGCGGTAAATAATGCACTTCGGCTTCGTAGAGCGTCGTCTCTGTCACCGGAGTGTTAGTCTTTCGTGCGACAGAGATGTCACTACGATACGATGTGCAATATTTACTGCCGGGACCTGTATGGTGGATGATTTGCGGATGAAAGGAGGGATCATAGAGGATGCGTTTTGGTTGGTGCCTGGCTTTACTCTTTTTCTTGGGTGTTTAATATTAATAGTGACAGCTCAATTGGGAATCCGTCGGACTCTGAACCTTCAGACATTGGTACACATCACACATTGTGTCGTGATGATATGTTTTAGTTGGGTATCTAGTAAGATAGTATAGTATCTATTAAAATAATCCGATGTTTGGTGTGCTGCAGAGTAGAGAATGATTTGTAGGTAGTTGGAGATGTGTCGTTTTAGAAGAAGACGCAAATTTTTTGGTAACAAAACTACGTTAAAGGTCACTTACCGGTATGCGGATAAGCCCGGTCCGCCATGACGGTGACGATCCTCGGGACGTGGTACCCCGGGTCAGCTAGCAGCAGCCCAACCCGTCCATCGATCTTGATGTGGACTCCCACCATCACATGTTCCTTCTCAGCGTTCATCACCGACTCCGGACCTTCGCCATAACTGACGTATTCCCTCACATCCACCACTGCCTCCTCGCAGGAGACCAGAGCCGTCGCCGTATTGAACCCTGGGTACTCCTTATCCAAGCTCTTGAATCTCCGCATGAGCTCTAACCCTAATCCGACGCAGGTGTGCTTCTTCGCGCGGATCGGCGGCGCGTACTTCCTATATACGTCGTACAAGCACTCGCTCTGCTTTTCAAACGCTTCGAAGAGCGAGACGAAGTTGCTGACAGAGTCGTAGTTGTTAGTAACGAGTAGGCGTCTCAGGACGGCCTCGGCTTGCGTCGCGAGGTCCTCGTGCTGGGAGGAGGAGAGCTCGAGCGGCCGTCGTGGCGGCCCCCACCGCGCGGGCGGGAGCGGCGAGCGGGTCACATCGGGAGGGTCTGGGTTGTCCTCCGCCTGCTCCGAAGCGAGTCAACTCGGCCACTCGGCGCCCCAGCGGCCGACGGCGGGGGCCGCCGGCTCGGCTTCGGCTCGCGGCCGCACGAGGGCGTCATCTCGGCCGCCCTCGCTGGCGAGTTCGGCGCCCTTCGCGAGCGCCTCACGCTGCCTCTCTAACACCAGTAATGATGGTTTTTCACGCTCTGCAAAGGGTTTTGAAGATTAATCACTGGGCTTAGTTAGACTAAGTAATATTAGCTACTTATCGTTCGCTCCGAAGTGACGCAGAGTGTATTGCCCGTGAAAATAACGTTTATTTTAGATTTTATCACTTTTTATCTGTACTAATAATGAAGTAGTAAAAAGTCGTGTATTAGAATATTTATGCAAAATTTTAAATAAAATGGGTATTTAGTGTAAGGCTAGCTTTTAGCTAAAACTATTATTTTTAAACATTTTTGTCTTCTGTTTCTTTTTAACTCGAGATTTGGATGCGGATTTTTATTATCATCTTAGTTACCCTGGCAAATATATAGGCTATACGGGCTGTTGATAAAATAATCCCCAAGCCGAAAACTGTCGCTGAAAGACACTTTCACGCGAGCTAAGCCTCGGGTAAATAAAAGCTATAGTTATATAGTGTATAGTATACACTGTATATATACATTTTAGTTGCTATCATTTTGTTGCCTTGATCTTTCTAGATATGTGTTATTTATCAACAATGATTTCTTTCACGTCCGTGTTATCAGTTTGATATTTCATGTCACCTGTTGTGTGTAATGGTGCCAAAACAGGTGTTTTGGAATATCAATCGAGATTATTTTAATCTTACTTCATATCATAACTAAGACGTGATGACAGCTTTATCAGCAGGAGCTGCTACTTGACATTTTGAGATTCACACCCTTATGCAAGCTGTACACGTAATCAGAAAACTATATTTTATGGACGTTCTTCTCGATGTCTTCATATTTTACGTAAAGTAGCAGTTACGTACAATTCATATTATATTGAAAGTTACGTACCAGAAGCTTGAAATCCTACAAAACCTTCACATTTCGTTTTTTAGGGTTCCGTACCTCAAAAGGAAAAAAGGGAACCCTTATAGGATCACTTTGTTGTCCGTCTGTCCGTCCGTCTGTCGGTCAAGACCCTTTATCCCAGGAACGCGTGAAGGTATTGAGTTGAAATTAAAACCATATACTCAAGTCTACAGTCCCTTGAAGCTGTACAAAAATCAAACTTGTAAGTTAACGCAAAAAAAAGATATGGCCGCTTATGCCGCAAAATACGTATATTTCAACACTCTCAAGGGAATCAAAATTTATAGGGTATTTCCCGTTGACCTAGAATTATAAAATTCTGCAAGTAATACCGTCTAATACTACAAGTATAGGTAAAAATCTGAAAAATATACATTTGTAATTAAATCATAAAAAAATCATCGACGGTATGCGCGGTCATAATTGTACGGGTGACCAAATCTTGTAGATTTTTTAAACTTTTACTAATTTGTACGGAACCCTCGGTGGGCGAGCCCGACTCGCACTTGTCCGGTTTTTTTATATTAGATAGACGAATGACTGAAGGCTGAAAGAGCAATAGGTATGCTTTTGCTTACTGTAATTATTTTCTAAAACCACGTAAGAGTACTTAGATTAAACGTTCAAACAGTGAAAGTGCTTTTATTTGCTGTCTAGACTGTCAGGATCAAAGGTAGACCTAACTGAAAAACTTATTTTGTTAATTTATGGTAATAATATGTGAGAAGTAAGAAACACAATTGATAGATACATCGTTTTTAAACCGTAGTTACCTTAGAGTAATGGAATAGGGTAGTTACCTACAGGCTACAGGTAAAGTACAATAGATATATCATGTCATGTATCTTTCTACTCAAATTTATAATAATTATTTATCATCTACTTTGCAACCAAATATATTCGTTCGTAAATAGTGTTAAATTTACCCTTAGATACTATACGTTGGCTTTTATCTTTATTTTGAATTAATATATCCATTTATAATTAAATGTAAGTATTATAATTATAACATTAATAAAAAACATATTTTTTTATATATATTTCGACCCTCTTGTGGTCGCCAGTCAAATGTATTTTATTTATCTTGTGTTACTGTAATTAATTATTTAATTGTAGTATTTAGCCTTTAATATTAGTTTTTATAATAATTAGCATGCTGTGCGTGCGCGTTTTTGCGTTGCAGTCTAGTTCCTAACCTTTGTATAATTATATTGTTTTAATCCTGATTTGTACCTTGTTGTGTATTAGATATCTCAAATACATAATTAAACTCTATAGGTATTTATTTATCATAAAGTTGAACGGCCCGAGACGTCGAAAGTCACCCATACAGGCGAGCACATCGACCTTACCAAACAACTTATCCTTTCAACTTTGAATATTAAAAAACCCACTGTACGTAAAATAAAAAGGTGTATTTCCCGAGATGGTTCCGAAATATTAGTCTTTAGGTGCTACGCCGCGGCGCGTAGGTCTACAAAACGGGATAACCGCTACGACGTAGCAAGTATGGACATCGACAAAGCGTTGAGCAATGTTTATTTATTGATGACGCGTAGATCAAGACGTTGCAATAAGGGTCTTTATCTATTCATCCATCAGCCTGTCATCATCCACTGCTGGATATAGGCCTTTCCAATATAGTTCCAGCCCTGGAATAAACCCGAGCGGAGCCACGGACAAAGGCTAGCTTTATCAGAAAAATTCCAACTTTCATATTTTATATTAGGCGTAAAATATTGTAGGTACCTATATAGGATATTGTCATGAATTTTTAAACATCGTAAATAAATTTGTTTCTATGTAATGCACTAATAATAATATTAACGGTATTCCAAAGCGATGGATTTCGCAATCGAAACATAATCTTAAACAAACACTGAACATTTTTTAAGCGACCCGTTCCCACTGGGCATGGATAGAAAAGTGGAAAATGAAAGTGTTGGAGCGGGACAGATTTCTTCGAACATACTAGCATTAAGTACTTACATAATAACAACTCACAGCCGTGAACTATATTTAATTACTTTCAGCTTTCAATTTCTCTGCTGAAATCGCTAAATGTGTCTTCAAGGGGAGAGGAGCTTGCCAATAGTTCAATATCAGGTCCATGTTCAATAGATGATTTGCGAATTTGTTCTTTAGTTGTTTTAGAGTAACATTTTTAGTTTTTATTTGCATATTTGTTATTGTGTGTACACTTGTGCGGGTAGTGTAGCTATGCTTTAATTATACATTGTAATTTTACACGTATTTTGTGAAAATTCCGAGGACTCATCGTTTGAAACAGTAAACAGTACCTAAGCGAAAATTAAGAAACTAGTGACATAACAAAGTGAGCATGGAAACGAACTGCCTAGTAATTTTTTTTGCACACAGTACGTAGGTGTGTAACTAAGACAGATATACCGTGCGAGCGAGAGCGGATGACTATTAATTAGGCGCCATTGAAGATTCTTTTCTTTAATAAACCGGGTGCTGAATCCGTTCAACAAATTCACACTAAGAATCTTTTTAAATTCATATGTTAGGCCAATCACGATTGCACTCCACCGCCGGTTGACGACAAAAAGTGACAGTGAAGTGAATGCTGCCGCACATGGTAGACTGCAAGGTAAACTTCAAACAAGTCTGCATTGAAACCGGAAACTTCTGCGTGTACCTAATTATGAAATCAATATTGTCTGCTGACAACGGCGCGTTGAATGACCTAGCCTGGCTCTAGGTTGGGTTCGTTGAAAGACCTATTGTATATTTATGTACAATGCTACATGCGTTTGCCGATGATCGCTTCTAGCCCAGCGGAAATACTATAATTTAATTTCACAGTTAAGTTTTGTTTTATAAATGGGTTCGACTACTGTATCGATATTTACTGTACACTTTTGTAACTGATATTCGTTGAGGACTAGATATTTGTAACTGACCTGAATAACTTTTGTAAACGTTTATCTCGGTGCCCCCGGTGAATAGCGGTTTTACTCGATTTAGACCCGAAATGAGATTTTTTACCACTTTGCTCAGTTTTTTTTTCTGTATAAAATGGTCTAACTGGAATTTCGATATCTTTAAAAACACCAAAGGTAATATGATAATTTTTTTGCGGTACACAATACCTAGTTTAAATGGAGTTAGTCGCGTACCTACTACTAAGTTGTGAAATTTTCACGTTTCCTTTTTTTGTTTATTGCACGTTTACTTCATATGGCAAAAGGAACAAACTCGACTTAAATCATAATGCATATTTTTTTTGTGCGAAATGGTTTAATTCAGCCTCTGAACTATATACTTATCTCTAAGATGGTATGTTTTCTAGGGGCTGAACGGATACACAGGAATAGAACTTAATGTTATCTAGATGACCCTTTGATTTGTGAATGGTTGGCAAAAAATGACTTTTTTGTGCAAAAAAAATGTTTCTCGTCTCTCTGTAAAATTGGGTTTTTTGAGTTAAATCGTTATTCACCGGAGGCACTCTGTTCAAAGACGGTAGCAGTAAGGCATGCTTTATGATTATAAGTAACTGTGATCAGATAATACTTTTCAAATGCGAATGAAAATCGAACGCGACGGATGTTGTCATGAAAGAAGTCCCCTGGACTTAGGTATTTTCGTATTTATGCTTCGCCAATAAGTGTTTTTACAGGGGACTTCTTTCGTGACAAGAACTCTATAAAACGCATTTTGTAACATTATGAGCACTCGCTGTAAATGTAAAGTGGGTCAATACTATTGTGCTGAGGCCAAACATGCTGCAGTTCTGGCGAGACCTTGAAATCCGGTACAATTAGCATTATATTAATTCAACTAGCTTCTGTCCGCGGCTCCTTACAATCTAGAAAAGAATGGCAACCTGCGCCAAAGGATTTGTAAGCTTCTTGCAACGTCGTCGCGCCAAAGGATTTGTAAGCTTCTTGCAACGTCGTCGCGCCAAAGGATTTGTAAGCTTCTTGCAACGTCGTCGCGCCAAATAGGCAAAATGTGAAAGCCTTGGAGAATAATGTCGTTCGATGATTTATTTTAAGCCAATAAATATGCCAAGAAAGATTGTTACTTATTTCTAAAAACTACTATTGTAATGTAATGCCCATCCATTTGGGCCTTTTTAGGGTTCTGTACCCGAAGAGTGTCAAACGGGACCCCATTAACTAAGCCTCCGCTGTCTGTCTGTCTGTCTGTCACAGGGATCTACAGCCTCAACCGTAATAGGTAGAAAGTTGAAAATTTCACAGGATACGTATAGCCACTAACACGACATTTTTTTTATAATATTTATTATTTGTCATGATAGAGGCCATAGTAACACGTATTCTGTTAAAAATTTAAATTTCCTACATATACGGTTGAAATTATAGACCCCTGTGACAGACGGACAGACAGACAGACAGACCTTCTGAACGCACCCATTACCGAGTAACAAAAACGGATCCCTTCTGCGTCAGGCAGGATTGAACCAGATTCGAGACAGCTTGTCATCACGTTATCAAGTTGATGGATAGCTTCGAAGAAAGATGCCGTATTAACAAGCACTAACCTACTTGTATTGCTAACGTAAAAAATTCAGTGAAAATACTTCCATTATCATTATCCGAAGGTATATCCCGTCGGAAATAGGTATCTCGGCACCTCAGTAGGCCTACCATGTGTTTTGGTCACGATATACACGTTACCATCTCTGCGTGAAATATTCTGTATGAGAAATTGTGGTTCCACTCGTAAGCCGCTAGGGGCGCTGCACAGTTTCTCGTATAAATATTTTACGCAGTGATCAAAACTCATGGTAGGCCTACTGTTTACCTGCAAAGGTAGGTAGTGACTGCTGGACGGGGTTTTCCATATCCCCCACAAGATAAGCCATAAGACCGATCAACGATTGAAAGACATTTTTGGCCGAAGAGCAACTTCGCACTAATCAAGAGAATTTATCAAAATATTCTATTTACACTAGCCCCTAGACGATTTACACTAGCCCCTAGAGTTAGAGTCCCATGTTCTATGGGACTACTGGAACCATTGCATATCAGGGAGTAGACCGGGGGGCACTGTAATGGGAGGGAATACCTGCCCTTAGGATTGGAATGGATTGAGGGGTGTTCCGGATATGCATCCTAATGTACGCATTGGATTAGTGGTGGGCAAAAATGTAACATCCCGTTTTTTTTCTTCATTGATCAATTCCCAATAAAGAAAAGCAGCGGGTTGGGTCAGACATACAACAGTAAATTATTAAAGACTCATTTACAGAGAATGGTATCAATGGCCAAAGAGAATATAATCGTGTCACAGTGTCAATGGCGTTTACGAGGTAATTTAAACATTTTATTCCTATCACTATCATTATCTGAAATATCTATCAAATATGCATTAACTTATCATGAATAATAAACTGATAGATAACAAATATGAACGATAAAAAATGTAATAATCCATAATCAGAAAATAAATTATCGGAAGTGACGTACAAGTTGTGAGTTGTACGTCACTTCCGATAATTTGTTTTCTGATTATAGATTATTACATTTTTTTTATCGTTCATAATTTGTTATCAGTACAAGTTCTGAACATGCCCCATGAGAGGTTTGAACAAAGAAGTATCCACGTCAAAATGTTCAGAGCCCAAATTGCAACGTGTATTCAATACTTCAAGTTGCTATGAATGACATTACTGCTGGTGACCCCGGGTGCGTGCGTCTCACTCACTCGCACGATTCGTTCCATATTGATATCTCCGTCGCTCGACGGGGAATCAAGTTGCGAACGTGCTAAAATATATAATTAATTACAATAATCATACATTAACAAATATTATTCAAAAATAATCAAAGGAAATCATTTGTTGTTACAATATCTTCAATTTGACTTAGTTTCAATTGCATACTTAATTAATTAAACCGGATATTCGTTTTAAATTGAACCTAGGTTTGGTATTTATTTATATAAAGATTTTGATAAATTTTAAAATTCCAATCAAAGCACATCATTCCAGATACTCTGCAGTTTATCATATATATTTTTTAACTTATTTAACGTCTGGTTGAAACAGGCCACTAATTTCGACTTTCAAGGTCACCAGCAAGCATAGCCCTCTTAATACTTCAAATTGCTATGGCTAATGCTATTAAATGATATCTGAGTAATGTCTTCACCACAGACGCATTGGTATTTGGTTTTCCTCGTAATTTCATGAAATCACGCGCAAGTCTGACGTGTCCAGGAAGACAGACCATATGGCTGGCTTTGTTTACGTTCAGTTTATTGTCTTGACGTAAGCTGTTTATTTAACTATAAATCTACAGTAATAAATATTATAAGAAGGTACATTTTTTTGTATGGGTAGTCTCTGGAACTATTAAGGCTACATATGAGGTCAGATTGAGCACCTCATTTTGCATCAATCAGATCTGAACTCTACGACGTTGCCTTTTAGTTTAAAATAGCGCGCTCTCTGCCGTGGCTGTTACGACCACCAAGAAACACGCACCCACAAAAATCTGCGTAACTCTGCTTCTAGATGCAATTTTCAAAATATTGTAAGACGAGCTGACGTTGTCATTTGTTAACTTATTTTTAATGCAAATTTCAAGGCTGTATGATTTATGGAAGGCCCTTTCACACTCGAAAGACATTGAATTTAGAGGTAAATTCGTAATTTTTTTCTATAGAGCGAACTTAAAGATTTTGCGTTTTTTCTAATCAACCATATTATTATAGTCTAGTGTCTATATTATTTTTACTATACCTACCGATTAACCAAGTTGTTACACAATGTGATATGCTCATTTGAAGTTGGGCATGTAGCCTTATACGGACCCGTACAGCGATTTTGAAAATTCTTTCACTGTTGTAATGTTAGATTCTTCACTTGGACATAGGCTATAGTTTGTCCCCTGGGGACGGGCAGTTCCCTAGGGACAAAGCCATTAATTACATTCGCGCGGGTGAAACCACCCACGTGCAAAAGGCTTGTTGGTGAAACCACGAGTTAGGGTATAAGCTATATCCATTCCAAATTTCACCAAATCCGTCCAGCCGTTTCAGCATGAAAGAGTAACAAACATACACACACACAAACTTTCGCATTTATAATATTAGTGTGATAGTGTGATTATCAAAAGATTATTTTTGGATAATTATAAATCGACTATCTAAAAATCAGGTTTATATTACTTTGTTTAATACTGTACGCAGATGAAGTACTTTTGGGAAAATTCAATTTATAATCGTATCAAACGTTACTGCTAATCTTTGACTGAAGAATATAAATTACAAAAGACAATAAATGCAATATTATTACAAATCTATGCACGAGTAGAAAATATTCACAGACATATACATATATATTACTAGGTATTTTCATAGTATATTCCCAAAAGAAAAATAGGTTGCATAGCAAAGTTAGCCTAGAGGTCTGCTTGTCTTTACTTACTAAAAGACAAACTACTATTTGCTTCTAATTTGCTTTTTTCGTAAAATAAACTTTTTTAATAATTAATAGATTTGTTTGATTGTTCATGGAATTCCATATTTAATAGTTCCACATTCTTGCAACTGATTTAAACACACCAAATCTTAATCACCTTATTCACAAATAACACATTTATCACTTGTCCAAATATAAGACAAAACTTTTGATTAACCAACCTACCAGCACCCACGGAACAGACTACCCATCGTCTAGTCTGGGAGCTACTGAATTTTTTGTAAATGTTACCATGTGTGTGAAATAAATATTTTTGTATTGTATTTGTATTGTAAATGTATAAATAACTTTCATAAGACCTAGTGCCTGAAGATGATTTAAACGAAACCGGTTGCTAACAGGAGAAATAAACACTGGAACTATAGAACAAGTAACACTTTTCATTGCTAAACTTTTATTATTTATTATGTTTATTATACTCGTACTGGGCTGATTTAATCTAAGGTAATAAATCTCCGTGCTGGTATTTTGAAAAATATTTGTAGTGATTATTTTAAACATTATCAGGATATATTTTTATAAATTTTTCGTATTTTAAGAGCATTTACATTACGACTGTATTATGTGGTTTGATAATTTCCCAGGAAGTCTGTGGGAGCTCCAATATTCCTGCGGCATACATTCTCTCTGGTTCATAACCTCCCGAGGCAAGTTCACGCCGCCCGAAACCCACTCGTGCGCAACTTGTACCGCTTATCTTAGAGTACTAGTTACTAATGTTTGAACAAACTTTATTGTTCTATTCGAAGTAATGGCGGCTTCCATTACAATTTACAATTATTAGAAATTCTACAATACCTTTGTTCTATTATCTATGTACGCCTGCTTCTCATCTGCCAAATAGCTATAGTTGTCGTGGCAAACAAAAACAATTGATTACATACACATTGCCAATACTCGGTTAAAGTCCAGTGAATAAAAGATTTGAGGTTGGGTTGAATTAAAGATAAACTAGAAAAATAGTTTGGAAATAATAGCATTGTCAGACTTCTGAGGTGCAATTGTTTAACAGAATCGTATTTATTTGACGTACAGTTTCGGTTGTCAAACGGCTGTTCGGCTAACCAAATTAGCCTGTTTGACAATTGAAACTGTACGTTTTTGGTTGTCAAATGAATACGATTTTCTTACAAAATTCCACCACTGATTTCACTAATTTTCTTCTTAGCTATGGTATAATAAAGCTGGGGGCCTAGAAGGAGACACAAAAAGAGTGTCTTTTGAAAGAGTCTTCTTCTGTCAAACTTGATTTTTTACATACAGAAGTGTTAAGTTTGAGAGCTGAAGACTCTTTCAAAAGACACTCTTTTTCTGCCGCATTCTAGGCCCCTCTATGTGAATGTTTATTTTTCAATTATTAATCTGATATATTTTCATTGTCCATTTAATTCAACCTACTCCATACATTCTTAGTTTGACTGGACTGATATAGATGTCGCAGTAAAGTAGTTAAATCAGAGAGTTAATTGAATCTCTAGAGAGTTAATTAAAGATCGACATTCAATCAAGTCGCTAGCATTTTGATTTAAATAAAGCAGCGTCGAAAACGTTTAACTATCTGTCTGACCGAAAGCCAGCGTGTTGATTGATTAATAATGTAAAACAAGATGGCGGTCACGACAACAGCTGATTACATTTAGAATGTTCAAACCTGACCTAACGTACTGTTTTTAAATACATTTTGACCTATCCATTATGCACCTATTTAGTATCCTACTCGGGGACGCCTCGCTCCGCTCCGCTTCGCTCGGCTCTGAGTTGTTTCATAATGTTCAAACCTAACCTAACCTAGTGTTTTTAAATACATTTCGACCTATCCATTATGCGACTATTTAGTATCCTACTCGGGGACGCCTCACAAAGGTCACCCTACCAAAGTTGAAATGCGCCTAGGAACGTTTAGGAAACTCGTTAAACGTTTCGTTCACTCACTTGTCTGACGGAACTTTAGCGACTTGATTGAATGTCGATCTTTAATTAACTGTCTAGAGATTCAACTAACTCTCTGATTTAACTACTTTACTGCGACATATATACCTAGGTACGAACGATGAATTCTAAGATATGCCGATAGGAGTACATATATATATATATTTTTTTTAAGGGAAGGGTTCCAAAGTGGCTATTTGAACTATAACATTTACGATTCGTAGCAGAGGGGGTCGGACTTTTATAGCTTTACTCAGTCTTCTACTTAAATTCAGACCTAATGGGTTTCTGGAAAGTCCTAAGAGCCTCCACCCCCCCCCCCCTCCCTCATATGCACGCTCGTACGTATCCATAGTCGTAGATAAGCAAAGTGAAAGTAAAACTGCCTAATAATATCGTTACAGTGTCTTTGAGTGTATAGATCCTGGCCTTGATTATACTAATAATGCCATATTACTTAGACTGCTACGCACTTACTTGAAATAAAAACTTCAATCGACGCATTTTACGACAAAATTGTTAAAAATTAGTGACGTGCCAGTGCCACCAAAATAATTTAATTCAAAATTAATTAAAATATATTGTTATTTAAACATTGCACTGTTGTAAAATAAAACACTTAATACGCAAGCAATTAAGTAAGTGCACTAAATCTATACAAAATATTATTCACGTATTCATATCTCTACAACATATAAAAAGTGTACTGTTCAAACGACTGTAATCTCCTTACACAAAGAGCCATAAAAAGGAGTATAGAACAGACACGCGTCTGTTTACCATGGGGTCAACAATCACCTTCCTACCCTAACGATTTCACCACGCGGGCAATACACTCGTTGTCTCATTCCTTCCCCTTTCACCCCAAACGAGGGAAATAATTACACTGGCAACTAACCAAACACAAAAAAATAAATTTGAAAAAAGAACTCACCCATACAATGGCTAGAGCCAAATAAAAAAGAAAAATAGATCGCTGCCGTCGGGCGCGCACTATCCGACACAGTATTCCTTCGCAACGACAACACACAAACTGATCGTTGTTTTGTGATGTGCCATGGCTATTTATATTAGCTGGTTAACGAATGAAACGTGTGGTTACGCTGTTATATTAACATAACGTAAGGGCAATAATAAAAATTAACAGCTTCATCCGGGCGATCAATGACAAAAAATGGACCATGAACTCAATAATTTAATAAAATTGCATAATAATCTTGTATGACAATAAGGACATAAACATAAAACCCGACAAGATGGCTGAACAACGCGTTGCAAACACTCAATACATGTATTTGGTATAGAAATAGAAAGCGAGAAACATTTTTTTCTACATATTAGTACATCTGCTTGCATTTAATCATTATATTTGCTAACATATATTTAAAAAAAACTTTTGATGGATATCTCCAAATAGCAGAATAACTTAAACAGGTATCAGCAACGAAAACTGCTAAATACTACCCCTCCCTACAGCACGAGACGTGGCGCGCATGACAAAAGCGCGCGTTTCGCAGAAACAAAACAGCTGAGCATATCGGCGTACCTGGTTATCATCAAACAAAACCGCAATAAAACGGCCATCAGCCGATCATACGACGTGTTTCATAAACTTCAGGGTTCAGCAGGAAAACTTGTTTTTCTGTCAGTTTGAGTAGATCTTCTCCTATTGATTTTCGGGCACGTTTCTCCGCATCCCGCGAGTGTTTTCCTGCAGTATTATTTTACTCATTCATGAATTTCTCGGCCTCAACCCATTTTCTTGTTGCCAACTTTTGCGAGTTAGGTCACTTATTGTTTAGGTGTACGTCATTTCATTTCAGCCTCTGTGTGCGAGTGGCAGAGCGCTCGCCTGCTAACCCAGAGGACGTAGGTTCAATCCCCGCAGTACACGATCGTGCTCGGTCTGCGTGCTCCGGAGGGCAAGTTGAAGCAAAGTCCATTTGTGCCCGAAGTACGGCGATAGGGCTTCCCATCCATCACGTTTGGGACGTAATAGTTGTCAGTGAAAAGCGGGTGTACAATTCACAGTTCTGACGTAGAAACACCTCTGATACCCCCTTGGGGACTCGTATTGTGATAGTGACGATATTATTTTTGTATGTATTTCCCCTCATTCCAATCCGATAGAAGTTTCATAGTACCAGAGTACGAAAATAATATCTGGTGATACTGACGTATGTAAGGTGACATTAAATTATGCAGTCAAATTCACACTGGAGGCTTGGTAATTGATCAGTATCACGGGTCGATAACATTTATCTAATCTGGCATAATAAAAGCTCGGGGCTGGGAATTGATGTTTTTTTACGAATTTTATATTTACGGTCATCGAAAATATTAAGATATATCAAGTTTAGGCTTTTTATTTTGTTTTAATATTTAAAGGTACTTGTAATAATAACAATAAAAATATGTTAATTTTCGAAATATATATTTCGGCCCACTTTGGGGCCGGCATCAGTCGAATAAATGACAAAATGTAAAAATGACATAAAAATATATACAACCTTAGGACTAATTAACCTACGCATGTACTAACCTACTTTTACATTGATTATATTTAAAAAAAATAAAAAAATACTTAAAATAAAAATTGTTTCGCTTGGAGAGCCATCTTGCGGTTTCCAGCCGTAACATCCCGACATTTATTTGGAATATCGATACGTACCGAAAACCGCAAGATGGCCCTGCTGTTTATGGCACCCTGGTTTTATTTTGCGTTTTTCACAAAAACGGCCATTGAACCTTGGCCCTGACCACTCACCTAGTCTTCAGTTTGAATTTGGCTATTTAAGGTCCTACAATAATAAGTGAAAATAATTCTGGGGTACGTAGATCATGTATCCTTCACTGATCACAATCAAGAAGAAAAATTTTTTTTATTCAAATAATTTTTTCACTTCCCAGTACAAAATCAGCTGACTACATTTATATGAAAAAGTGAAAAAAAGATCCCACAAGATTTTAGCGATATTTAATTGATCTAATCTAATGTCATACATTTTTTTCATACAAAATATCTGCGTATAAGTTAGAATTGATTCACTTGTCTAAGACCGTCCCGTAGTTACACAAAACAGTTGGAAAGAGATAGAAATTATTTTCATTGATGAAACGACACATCGCTCGTAGTTTGTGAATCACTTACGCCGAATAAAGTAAAAATTTATTTATTTTTTTAAATTTATATAACTATAGGTATTCCGGGGTACAAAATTTCTTAACAATTGTCCACCATACTATCTCCTATTGCAGCCGTGCATGGTTATACCAATTTATAGAAGCAAATTCTTACTGAAGACTCGGTAAGAGCTCAGTAACAAGGTTCGGTGACCCTTTTTGTGAAATTCGTTAATTATTCTTTTCGTTTTCCTTACAAACGCAAGCCCAGCCAGTATGGGACGTCAACATTTTATTTTGCGAAATTAGCAAAAACTATTCTTGATCCGTGTTACTGATCACTTACCAAGCCTCCAGTATGAGTTTGGCTGTATAAATTAAAGTCACCTTATATATATATACGGGGGGCGTAGCGGCTCTACAAAGCGGGAAAGTTTAGAGTTGTAGCAATTGCTACGCCGTAGACAAAATGGGACGCGACTGAGCTAGCTAAATAATTCCAGTATCTACTTCTACGCAGGGCCTCCAGATTGGGTTTATTTTTCGCAATTTTTTGGGAAATGAAAAGCCGGAGGAAATTTTTGACAAAGAATATTTTGATACTGCGGATATTTAAGAAATAGGGAAAACACAGATATTTCCAACATGTCTATCCACACAGAGGAAATTTTCGGGGAAGTAAATTTCGAAATAATTGAATAATCTTTTGCTAGGATTAATGGCCTATTTGTTTTTACTTTTTAAATTTTATTAAAAGTGTAGTGTGTTAAAATTTAAATAAATATGGTTTAGTAAATGTTATTAGTTCAATTATAATTAAATTTTACATTGTTTATAATAATTATAATTTATAAACAATGTAATTGTAAAATTTATATATTTAAATGTAATACAGGAATAGATAGTTTCAAGATATCTGGGAAAAAGTTGCTGAAATAATGTCCTTTTAGGTATATATTTTTTTGTCTCATTCGGGGAAAATTTAGAATCTCTATCTGGGGACCCTGCTTCTACGTTATGTCAAAACAAATCCATCTTATGATGACTTGCTTATCCTATATTGCTATCTAAGTATTGGACATTAACAAATAAGAACAAAACAAAGGCAACTATATTGACATTGATTCACGGGTCATTGTACCGTCTTAATTACCATGGTAATGAGACTCTCTTTATGACTTTTAATCACCGGAATCACGGGTCATTATTCACTGGATCAGTTGTTCAAATTGACTGATAACATATGATATGATCATGCGCCGCAATGAAGTTACACTTTAAATTACGTTGTAATGTAATTAGTTGTCGTTATCTGTAAAGAATAACCACTTTGTGAATGATGATGACCTACTAAACTAATAAATTAAATATTTTTTTATTAACCCACGAAAAACAATATTTAAATACCAAAGTCTAAATTCCCCAATTTAATTAAACACGATCAGAAAATTATTTCTAATTAAGGGCCCTTGAGCCGAATTCTTGAAGTCAGTCGCGCACGCTTGCTATTTCATTCTACATTCAAGTTCGGGTTATAGAGCACTGACTGACTGTTATTGGTTGGACTGAACGTGCATTTCCCGAGCTCGTACGGAACTAACCGAACACGCTGTGAGAGGCAAGCTAACGCGAGACAAAATTAATGTCTTGAAAAAACTCAAGAATGGTTCTGGGTCTTCCTATGATTTCAGGAGAAGTATCCCAAAAATCAAAATGAAACAAAAATATTTTTGAATAATATAAAATATACTATGCTGTGAACCTAAAATTATTTGATTTGTTGTATCGCTTCTGGGACATTACGGTACATAAACATTCATCAAAATATGTGTAAAATCCAGGACTTTTATACACTTGTAACTTTTATATGTATTTGATTTAGATAAATGTTTTAGTTTCAAGTCATGGATATGAATGAATGAATGAATAAACACTTTCCGTACGGTCCGAAATAGAATTACATCGCTCAAATAATACGGTCCGTAATATATAAGCTAGCAAACGATGTGAAAGATAGCTCATGATTCGGACCGCTTTAAAAAATATACCCCATAACCTCATAACATAACACAGAATACAATACGTTATATTTTTTTTTATCGACTCCACAACCCCCAAACACATTCACAAATGGAGTTGATGCTCGTGATTGTTGGCACTTGGTGGAACTTTTGAAACATTTTTTGTTTGATAAACACTTGTACTTGTCCACTTATTTATATTAATTTCCCTTACCGGTTTCGCTGTTAAAGCATTATCAAAGGTTTGTTTGGTTGTTTACGTACAATACGTAAAAAAGATATACGTAAATAAGTGGACAAGTACAAGTGTTTATCAAACAAAAAAACATTCACAAATATAAATTTTTCCATTTTGACGAGTTTCACAAGACTTCAAAATTTTGTCTGAAATTATGGAGTAAACATGATTTTTGACATTTCATTCCGTTCAGCGCTCTCATCGCCTCACCTCCGTCGCTTGAGCCACAAAAGATATACGAATGAATGAAGACATTTGCTTCACTCATGGATTATCTGCCATTCACCTCATTCATTTGTAATCGATTTTATCGACGTAATTCTATTTCGGACCGTACGGTTTATTGCACACAAAACAAGATATTTACAAACACATAAAGAACAGATAGAAGGCAAGGACGGATTTATTCCTGCAAGGAATTTCTTCCAGTCAACCTTGTATGGGATATGTTGAAAAAGAAAAAATAATAAGCAAGTACCTATAAATAAGGATATTATCAGCGAACTGCGCTAGTATGGGAGTTCGGGCGAATAGAGTGCCCTTAACAACGAATCTTCGTAAAAACAAATTAAGGAATCACACCGGGTTACCACGTCGAAACAATTAAATTTGTAAACTTGATTATTTTTGTTACATAGGTAATATAATAAATGCTCTTTGGCCTGCGTAAGTGTTGTAATTATTTTATACGATCCTCATCTAAATCTATTTCCCCATGCCTGACCTAGGTTGATGCGTATACAGGATGTAAATGCAAAGTCAAGAATCCCTTTAGGGTAAAAAAGTATACACGATTCTGATATCATTACGAGAAAAAAATATATACCTTGAATTTTCACCAAAATTCCATCATTTTTCTGAGCTATGGCTACGCAGCTCGGCGGCCTCCCCACACACCTAATTGCACCCCGCAACCCGCACCCCTCATTCGAGTGGCCAGCGACCAGTGAGGGTGTCCACGCGATTAGTGTATTTTGAGTAAAGAAAATCGTCTTATTATGAGGTACTGGTACTCTATTTAGAGATCCCAGTATTTAAAATAATATCTTTACCGATCATACTAACACACCCTTAAAGGATTCCTGCCTTTGCTTTTACACCCGGTATAGTCTGCCAAAAGTGTTGAAATGAAAACTGAAGAAACTATTTTTCTTTCGCCTGGTTACACCAAACAAACAAGTACAAAATCTGTTAAATCGAGTTAACCGCGTTGTTATTTTATAAATATATTACCTAAATTATACTACTTGAACGTTTAAAGTCCGATAAAGTTCATTAAAGTTTCATTTTCATTGCAACACTTTTTTGACAGACTGTATACAAAAATAACGACACACAAACGACGTTTTACATTATACTACGATCAAGTCGGATTGAAGTGATGTAAACAAAGAAAAGATTCTTTCACACTTGACCACTTTTGACAGTTATAGTGATGTACCTGAGTACCTTTTTAACAGTGGCGATGTTCAACTATTTCAGTGACAGCTCAGATGTCCGTCCGTTATTGATCTGAGACTTACAATAAATTTTGTTGGAAAAACACAGAACGTCTTCTTTTCACTAATGTTCATTGGATTTTTTTCTAATCTGTGTACAAGTGTAACATCACTACTAGTCAATAGGGTCACACAGATAAAAATGTTCAGCCGCCATTAGAATAAACGAATGATCGTTTTGTTGAAAAGTTTTTTTACCAAAAAGTAAGTTAAGATGCATTTTATTGTGACCAAAAGTGTATTGAAGAATCGAAGTGTCTAGAATCGATGTATGTGAAGTTTTTAATAAGAGGTGTGTACAGTATCGGTAATTTTCATCCTAAACGGTTTGTTTACCTCATTTTTCAGTCCGACTTGATCGTAGATACGAATCTTACGTTTAGGAATCACAAGCCACGTGCTAATTGTGCCATTGTTACGAAGTATTGTTGACTCACTGTCAACAATCAGTGTTGCTGGTATGTGGCTTGCACGAGGTAAACATCCATTTGACCATTATAATGGCTATCTATTGCTATACATTATGTACCTACCGTTTTACATCGCTTGTCATTCTAAATTTGAAATAGATATCTAATCTACAGCATACAAAAATTTAACATTTCGCCAAGTGTTCCTTGAAAGGGTGCCAGAACAGATACAGGTCACCGAAACGCTCAACACTCGTACACCCACTTTTCACTGACGATTTCTACGTCCAAACGTGATAGGGGTGAGCCTGTACTTGAAACACGCTTTTTATGCAAAGCTCAGCAAGTGGTAAGTAAACAAATACTGCACATAAACTCCGAATAACTTATTAGTGTTACTAGACCTAAACTTTACCGACTACCGCTGTTGTCTTTTTGGAAAAAAAATCTTCCGAACGTTTCCACAAGCGCGCAAAAAAGAATGACTCGTTTAAAATGGTAATTACTTTGGTTGTCGTCCTTATGGCCATAGTAGCTCGTAAGTAGCTGTACAGTAGCCGGTTAGGTGTATTTAATTACGACATTGGCTTTATAGCTTAGCTCCACGCTGGTTGTACAAGCGGCTATTAGCGCTGCTTTAACTGCAAAAGAGACACGTGGGAATCGCCAAGAAAAACCTAGTAAAGTTTAATGGCGATAAATATATAACCTAGATAATTTTTTGTGAGTAAATAAATACTTTGTTATCTTATCTACTGTAGATGTAAAGCTACAAAGGCTTTAATAAATTATATGAGAGCTTAAGGCTGTAAAAATACTTCATACCAACTAGAACGTTTCAAAAGAAGCTGTTAACTCCACTATTAACACTTACCGAAAGTAGCCCTCTTTTAGATCACACACTGTTATGAAAGGTATTTATAGTTCTGATTTACATATCATGTCCGTACAATAAGTCTACAGCACGCCGTTGTGTCTGCTTGGGTAGTTACCATTTTATGTCTACAGTAACATCTGCCTGATAAAGAACTTTAAGAATTTAGATTCACTGCTGTATAGCCTGAGAATAATAGTAAAACCCTTGAACAGCTACACAAAGCCTAGGTGTTTAAGCAGCTTGTGTGCTAGTTGGAGGTCTTGTTAATGGATAATAAAATAGAGTTATTCTTAATAGAAGTATGGAATCATACTTGTTACGTTTTCTACGTAAAATTGTGATATGAAACAAAAGTTTGAGGATTGAATGGGTCGCGGATCCCACTTCACCTTGAAATTTCGAAAAGGTAAAACCCGATCAATCACAGGTTAGAAGAAGATCCGAAAGATTTCATTCAACCATACGTGGGACGCACTATAAGTTTCCGGAATGAATATGAAAAAATACTATTAAAGGTACAAAATTAATTTATTGTTTTTCAAAATAATCTCCCTTGGCGTCTATGCACTTTTTCATTCGATCAAACCAGTTTTGAAAACTTTTGTGCCACTCCCCTGTGGTGACCTCTGAAACGTGTTTTTCATACTCCTCGACAGCCTCTTCTGGTGATGAAAATCGTTGACCGCGTAATTGGTTCTTAATTTTTGGGAACAGAAAAAAGTCACAAGGTGCCAGGTCGGGACTGTATGCAGGATGACTCATGAGTTCTACATTTTTCGTCTTCCAAAAGTCGTTTGTCTGTCTGGCCGTGTGAGAACTAACATTGTCGTGGTGCAGGATGATACGGCGTTTACGGTTATTTTTACGGAGTTCGTCAATAACTTCCGGCAAACAAATGGTCGTGTACCAGTCACTATTCACGGTACGACGATTCTCTAAAGCAACAGTAGCCACGTGTCCAGTTTTATTAAAAAAAGAAGCAATCATCCGCTTAGATGCACTTTTCACGCGCGCCACTTTGGTTGGTTTCGGCTCATCTTGAAAGACCCATACGCTCGATTGCTGCTTTGTTTTGGGATCGTAGCAATAAATCCATGTTTCGTCACCTGTTACTATGTCCCACACCAAATTTGACGCACCTTCGTTGAATCTGGTAAGCATGGCACTGCACCAAGTGACGCGGTCCGTTTTTTGAGCCTCGGTCAAGTTGTGTGGGATCCACCGCGAGCACAGCTTTCTCACACCCAAATGTTTGTGTAGGATTGATTGTATTTGACTCATGCCTATTTCTAAAGATGCGCGAATTTCATGGTAGGTCACATGCCTGTCTGTTTCAATCATACGGCGCACAGCATCGATGTTTTTGTTGGTCACAGCGGCGGACGGCCGACCATCGCGAGATTCGTCACTGAGATTGATACGACCACGCTTGAATTCTGCAAACCAGCTATAAACAGTCGTCTTGCATGGTGCTTCATTGCCAAAAGCTGTTTCAAGCCGAGCGATGCTCTGTTGAGCTGTCAAATTACACTTAAAATCGTAGAAAATCATACTACGAAAATTTTCCCGAGTTAAATCCATGTTGATGCAGACACACATTTTTTTTAATGGCGCCACAAGGTAAAAACAAAGTCAGATGAAACAAACTGCATTCTACAGCCAAAGAGTTCTATTTTCAAATGTTGCAATAAATTTTTAAATATTGTTTATGTAAGTGGCCAGTTCCGGAAACTTTTAGTGTTACCTATGTATAAGGGCGACAGAGTTCTTTTGGTGCGTGGAGTGGTCGTTGCCAAAGTTGAAACTAAGACCCGATTTCACCATACTCTGTTAGTTATATACTGCTATCGAAATGGCTAGTCACGATTTTAATAGTCAGATTTCGCCTGACTAGTCCGAAGAAACTGTACGAATACAGTGAAACTAGTCAGGCGAAGTCTGACTATGTATTAAAATCGTAAGTAGCCGTTTCAATATCAGTATGAATCTAAACCACGAATCTTTTAGTAGTAAAATTGCTCTGTTAGTTAGTTGACACCCCTGTTATATCATTAAAGTCGTCATCTACGCGCCAAGAGCTTTGTCGCCGAAAAGCTTCAGAAGCTTCAACCACAGTACACTGTGCTTTACCTATGGACTCCGCATAGCAAACATGTTGTATTGTGAATATGTGAAACAAGTGATGCGACAACAATGGTGTCCAAGGGGTTAGCTCGGGGGCGAAGGGGGAGTTACACAATACATAATGCAGAAACGCAAAGTAAACAAGAGTAAATGTTCTATATCGTATTTTACTTTTTGATTAATGGTATTGTCTATGTGTAAGCCATGACGATCATCTAAAATTATACCTATAATTACCCGAATGGACATAAAATTTTCGTTTTCAGTCACTGACCTCTCATAAAACAACAAGACACACATGCCCGTTTTCACTAACGACGAACAAGGCGACGCGACGCCTAACTAAGTAGGTACAGTCTGTCAAAAAATTGTTGAAATTAATATTGAAGAAACTATTTGTCTTTCGCCTGGTTACATCAAAGAAATAAGTACAAAATCTGTTAAATCGGGTTTACCGCGTTGTTATTTCATAACTACATATATTACCTAAATTATCCTACTTGAACGTTTAAACTTCAATAAAGTTCATTCAACACTTTTTTGACGGACTATAACTCCTAATTTAGGTCCATGTTTACCATAAAGTTCTATTTCACCAAACTATTTTTACTGTGATTCCTAACCCCAGAGTAGCCTAAGTTTTTGATACTTGTGTTTGGTTTTGTTTGTCAAGTTGTCTGTTTTCGGTTTTTTTGACGTTTCACAGTACTACAATAAAAATATCTCAAAATCGTGACTGTCACATGCATGTGTCAGTTTAGGGGCGCCTAAGCATTACGCACCCCCGAATCGGTGTCGTAACTTTAGGTGATTCCTAACGTCTTTAGTCATGACTTAAGAGTTAGTGAAATGTGTTTTTACTCTAGGCAACTCCTAAATACAAAGGCATCTGATTTAAGCGTCTCCTATGGTTTGTGAAAACGGGCAACAGTCTCTAAGAAATGTTCGTCAGAAAGTGTCCGAACGTGCGACGTGCATAGCAGCAAAAATCCTCAACCAAATTAAGACGTTATTTCATTAACATAAGATGCGATGTCAGTTGTACGAAATCGTCATTCGAATTTGTCACCCCATAGCGGTGACAAAATGCATCGCGGACACTTTTTGAGCGAGATTGTGAGTCTAGTTGTTTATGAGAGGTCAATGTTTTCAGTGCAATCCCGCAATAGCTTCCGAGCAAATTAAATTTTAACATTTATAATAATTATGTAACATTTATTCAGTATAACATTAAGATTGTGTAACATTTATGAAGGGTAACATTGAATATGTAATTTATGTAATATGTGCTAATCTATTTTCAGAATTTTAACCACAGTCATACCATTAGTTTCTCTGCTTTAGTTTTGTTCACATATACCTAAGGAAGTTGCGTTCTTTACAGGATTCCTATTTCATACCAATACCGAAATATGGTCCCTGTGATATCGTATCTTGATTTCTTGCCCGTGGATAAATTTTCACGATATATTTATATGATTTACTGAAAACGCGTGAAGATAACATTTAAACGACAAACTCATAATCATAACATTTCGTGCCTCGTGCCGCTTTTGTGATAAACAGATTCACGTTTTGGGCAACGTGAACAAACTATGACGCGTTTTCACGTTTTTGCGAACCAATGAACGTTACTAAAGAAGTCGTCTGTGAAATGAGTCAATGGTGCTTCAGCACAAACTTATTCGATTCACCCATATATATGACTAGCTTTTGCCCGCGGCTTCACCCGCGTTGAATTACTTTTTGTGTACTCCTATAAAGTCAGTCAATATTATTCGGACTGTTACCTACAGTAAACACAGCTGGTGAAATGTGTGTGTTACGCGCCTCTGTTTCCCATTTTATGTGTCTCTTTTATAGCTTTTCCATGGGAACAAAGGGAAAAAGTAGTTTTTGTCCTATTCAAAGTCTAGAACTACATTTATGTAAAATTTCAGCCTAATCGGTTTCGTAACCATGGCGTCACTTTTCTATAGAATTTTAAAAGCACTTTAAGGCACTGATTTATGGGATAAAAAGTAGCCTTTGTCTTATTCCAGGTCTAGAACTACATTTATGTAAAATTTCAGCCTAATCGGTTCAGTAGTTACGGCGTGAAAGAGTAACAAACATCCATCCGTCCATCCTTCCATCCATCCATCCCTATGTCCAAACATTCGCATTTATTATATTAGTGGAATTAGTGGGATGACGCCTGTCTCCTATGAGGGTAGACAGATACCACATTTCTCTACCAGCTACGATCCTAAAACACCTTACTATTCTTCCACATTGAGTCATATAAACTCTTCTGTTCCGAGTTATTTTCATTTGGTCCTTTTTCGCTGCCTTATATCACCAGTTTTGTTTTGGATGACATTATATCACCAGTTTTGTTTTGGATGACATTATATCACCAGTTTTGTTTTGGATGACATTATATCACCAGTTTTGTTTTGGATGACATTATAATCACTTCCTTTTCTTTTCATTAAGTCTGGTTGCAGCTCAATTACAGATTTCCTTTTTTTATAAAATAAATAGGGAAATGTAGACTGATATGATAAGTTGCATCGAAGTTTTCCGGCGCTCTGTACATACATTATTATTATCAGAGTCACTGAAGTTAAAGCACAAGGGCTGTAGAGTGGTAGAGCGTTCGCCTGCTCACCCAGAGGTCGTGGGTTCAATCCCCACACCACCCATCACATTTGAGACGTAACAATTTTCGACGAAAAGTGGGTGTACCAAGTGTGAACTGTAACTCTGGAAACAAACAAAGCCTTTGTCCAAGTGAAAAGTTAAACCATTACAACAGCGAAATAATTTACAAATTCGGATTAGTTGTTTCACAGATTCCCTGCGCGATTTATTTTTATTTTATTTTAAGTATTAAGAAGTTTATCCACCGATTTAAGGTCGCTCAGATGATAGATAGAATCCGAAATGAGGAGATCCGTCGGAGATCGAAAGTAACCGACATAGCCTGCAGAATCAGTAAGTTGAAGTGGCAGTGGGCATGCCATATTTGTCGCCGACATGATGGCCGTTGGGGCCGAAAGGCTTTAGAATGGAGACCACGTACAGCAAAGCGTAGTGTAGGCCGAACTCGTGCCCGCTGGACCGACGACCTGAAGGACGTTGCGAGGGGCGGCTGGATGAGGAGGACGGAGTACCGACATGAGTGGCGAAATTTGGGAAAGGCCTATGTCCAGCAGTGGACGAATACGGGCTGATGGATGGATGAAGAAGTTTATGGCAATGTCCCACTGAATTGACGTTAACAAGCGCCTGCTGGTGTCACACAACCGTGTAAAATCTCACCAGGCCTCATTTTCCGATACATACGGCTGTTTATGCATAGATACGAATTGTAGCAAGTCCCTTACATGGCTTTGGATAACATTTAAGTAGAAATTATTAATCTGATACGTTCTGCTAGCGTGCAAGAATTTGAAAAAAAAATTACTGAACCTGCTACGGACCGAAACTAAAATGTAATTCTAAGAAATGGGCGTGTGGGATCTTTTAAGGTGGTTCCCAAGATCTAGAAAATCACCTGGAAGGTTTTATGACCCAAAAAGCTATTACAAGTAAAATAAAATTCATGAAAAAACCTAAACCTGATATCAAACTAAAAAACCTAAACCTGATACAAACTAAAATTCATTTCTGAGGCACATCATTATTTTTATTACAAGTACATCCAAACATCAAACTAATAATCTCACAAACAGGTCTTTATTATAATTAATTGAATTGAATTATTATATCTTTGTAGGTGGCAGAGCTGATGCCGGGCTCGACTGTGGAGGTACCACCATCTTACTCGCAAATCCTCCCGAAGTTATTCGGGGGAGAGTACGAGTAAGAGAACAGCTCTAAGGCAAAACCAGGCGGCCCACCATTGCCTGGGACCGATGGATGGCGGTATATCCATCCCCAACTGCCGGGCCTTATATAAAACAGACTGGTGGCGGGCAGCGGCGTCATTGGTGCAAGGGTTTCGGCACCGCGCTCACCAACCCGCCTGCCCAGCGTGTTTGAGTATGGGCATTTCTTCCAGGGGGACCGCCAAGAGTGGTGAAATCCTGGAAAGGCCTATGTCCAGCAGTGGACGAAACGGGCTGATGGATGGATGGATGGATGGACTATATCTTTATTAATAATAGTGTAGAAGTGTAGATTCACAGTGTTTGAAGCTTTGAAGGTAGAGATGTTTACATTTTTTTTTTTGGGAGCCCTAAACTAAAATTCGACTTCAACCTAGCTGTAACCACTTTCTAACAGACTTCAAAAAAGGAAGAGGTTCTCAATTCGACAATATTTTTTCAAGCTTACAATTAGCAAGAGGTGTGTCAGGATCATTGTAGATAGAAATCTCTAGCCAGTTTAAACTGATACAGTTTTCACGTATAGGAAAACGACCGGTATTTTAGCGCTTTTTCTCCCGACTTGATTCACAAATATTGAAATTTCAAACTGTAGAAGTGTAGCTTTTTATTACTCAAAGAATTTTTAGAATCAATTTAGTAGTTCCAGAGATTATCGATTACATACAAACAAACAAATACATACATTTTTCTACTTTATATAATTTTAGAGAGATAACTTTACTAAACCAGACCTCGCTGCTCGTCATCTATACACTCGTACAAACGTAAGTATTAACAAATGCGAAATGTCTTCCCTGTTTATTTATCATATCACTGAATCTTCGAAATTATATCCGACTTGAAAGGCAGATTCCTTTTACAACGGAGACACCCGCTGAGAAAGCATTTTAGAAACAGGATTTTCAAGTCTGGTACTCCTTCAAAGCAAGCGGAGCTAGGGGAAAAAGGCTTACAAGGATAACAATACAATGCAATCGTTTTAAATAACGAAACAACGTCAATCCTACGTAAAACACGAACACATAAATATTGCATAACGTAGAAAGTAGGTATTTAAAGTAATTCGCAAATGAAAAATATGAGACGACGTGACGCGCAGCTTGTTTCCATAAGCATTAATGAAATGTGTACGTTTTCTTTGTTCTATTTATTACTAGGTGTTTGTACAAACACGTAATCGAATGTTATGAACACGAATTGTTTTTGTTTTTCATTAAATACGAGTTTATTTGTACGTTACGAGCTTCAAGTTACTACTGTGCTAATTCTTTTAAGAAAGAAAGAAAGGTTTATTTAAAAAAACACAATACATGGTACACATTATAGACCCGCGTACCCGCATTGGACAAATCTGTTTTGCGGCTACTGCCTAATCAGACCCACAGCAGTTTTGTATTGCTGACGTTACAAAAACTTGTTTTAATATTTTCAACTTATCTTAAAATGAGGAAATAAAACTATGCTTAACACTTTCGAATGTTAGTCTAGTGACAGCTAAAAAAATAGCTTCTTTTCGTAATAATTATAGAAAGGTATAAATTTAGATATATCCCAGTTACATATGTAGTCAGAAACATAACTAAAAAAATGTATACAAAATGTTAGCTATCTAGACAAAAGAAAAAAGAAAAAAAAAATAATCAAAATTCCGTGGATTTTCTTCTTTTTGTGCAACTATTTAGTAGATGTTAGGTGGTAGAGCTGATGCTGGGCTGTGGTGGAGGTATGTGGAGGTACCACCATCTTACTCGCTAATCCTCCCGAAGTTATTCGGGGGAGAGTAAGAGGACAGCTCTCAGGCAAAACCAGGCGGCCCATCATTGCCTGGGACCGATGGATATCCATCCCCAAATGCCGGGCCTTATAAAACAGACTGGTGACGGGCAGCGGCGTTCACTGGCGCAAAGGTTTCGGCACCGCGCTCACCAACCCGCCTGCCCAGCGTGTGTGAGTATGGGCATTTCTTCCAGGAAGACCGCCAAGAGTGTCAAAATCCTGGAAAGGCCTATGTCCAGCAGTGGACAAAACAGGCTGATGGATGGATGGATGGAGTAGATGTTCACAATCGTCATAGTCTAAAGTACAAGCCATTTTTTAAGAGATGATTTCAGGTTGGATGCTGTCATTTCAAAGATGTTAAGTATTCTTTTAATTTTGTTGTATAAGTAGGGACCCATAAAATATGGTTGACTTTTTGCAAAATTTGTTATTACTCTAACTATTTTAAAACTATTTTTCTGTTTGAAATCTGTGTAGAATAATTTCAAAGTTTTTAAAATTTGCACTCATGCGTCTAATATTCTGGTGTATTATTTTAAGAGAATTAGGAACATCAAGTTAGTTTTTAGAGTCTTCAGGAATTCTTCTGTTTAGATATCCACAGGTCCTACGGTAGAGCAGATTACCATAAAATGTTGATGCGTCGGAGGAAAAAACAAAAAATGGGAATCGTGATTTCTTGTATTTTTGTAACGTTTATCGCCATCTAGAAATACGCCAATTAGAACAGTACCTCATTCACCTGAACTTTAAATAACACATCGCCACTGTTCACTAGATTTTTTTTTTTGGGGCAGTGGCGTGCATAGGACTTTTTGCTGGAAATGCAACGACAAGGTCAAGTTTGACAATAAAAACAACATGAAAAAACAAAAAATGGGAATCGTGATTTCTTGTATTTTTGTAACGTTTATCGCCATCTAGAAATACGCCAATTAGAACAGTACCTCATTCACCTGAACTTTAAATAACACATCGCCACTGTTCACTAGATTTTTTTTTCTGGGGCAGTGGCGTGCATAGGACTTTTTGCTGGAAATGCAACGACAAGGTCAAGTTTAACAATAAAAACAACATGAAAAAACAAAAAATGGGAATCGTGATTTCTTGTATTTTTGTAACGTTTATCGCCATCTAGAAATACGCCAATTAGAACAGTACCTCATTCACCTGAACTTTAAATAACACATCGCCACTGTTCACTAGATTTTTTTTTCTGGGGCAGTGGCGTGCATAGGACTTTTTGCTGGAAATGCAACGACAAGGTCAAGTTTGACAATAAAAACAACATGAAAAAAAAATCTATGAAATCACGTACTCTCCCACCCTGGCATCATACAAATAATGATTTTTCAAAGTGATATTAAAATTTTTTCCTTTTTTTTATTGTCAAACTTAACCTTCTCATTACATTTCCAGAAAAAAGTCCTATGCACGCCACTGCTTTGGGGCTACCCATCAACGTATTTGATAATTTCTCTAAAATAACAAATTACAAAGCAATAAAAAATCTTAAAAAAATGCGCTTACTCAGCATCTACTTCAACAAAGTAAGTACATCAATAAGTTAATTGCCTCACCATATCTCTCACCATGAGTATGTGAGTGGGTGTTTGTGAGTGTGTGTGATGGAGACGGGATGTAAGAATGTTAGTATGAGTGTTAATATCAGAAAAATTTCGATGAGGTTGGTCTGTCTGTAAGTTAGTGCTGTTTATTTAGTCCAGGTCCGTAATGGGCACCAAGCGACCAAATGTAAGACGACTCCCATGTCCTGAGCTGAATATCAGTCAATGGTGGGTGGAATGATTTTATAATGTGGACGGTGAAGCAGTCGTCGAATGATTCGTTGTGTAGGCGGGCATGTGTTGGGATGGTAGTGTACTCACAAACACCCACTCTCCCTACCCCACTCACATACTCATCTCTAAAAAAAGGTAGGTAGATAGATAGATCTCTTTTTAATACTAATTGTCACCATGTCATTTTATGAGCCATCATTTCATTGTAAATGTCATTATTATATCAACTGATGCCGGGCCCAGTAGGGTCCGAAATATATCTTGAAATTTACTTTTTTATTCTTTTGTGTACATATATACTTTATTATAATAAAAAACAAAAATAAAAGAACAAGCTGGTAAAGTTAATATACATTTATTTTAAAATTTAATAAAATAATATACTTGCATATTTTTTTTATGGAATAAAACAAATTTGATAGATAAATAAATACATATACAAATACGTTAAATGAATAAATACATGCCTAACTCCAGCCATTTGATAAGTCTTGCTGAGAAGAAGGGCATACAACTGAAAGACCATGTCTAATATTTTTCTATATAATTTATGTTTTTTATGTCTTATTTAAAAACTTATTCTTACTTTTATTCATATACGGCATAGAAAGCAGCGGGAAAGCCCTTGTACCCCGCTACGCTGAACTGCTACGAAGTTCCTGTTTGCATGCTACGAAACAGGGCAAATTCGTAGCGAGTGTAGCACTTGTAGGGCACTACAGACACAAATGTAGCATCGGTCAAGTTCGCGAAACCGATCACTTCAGATTAAATTCAGTATTGTTCAATATAACCAGGATCATACATAACACAAAAAAACACGATATGGCCGTTTAAGCCGCAAAAAACGTATATTTCGACACTCTCAAGGGAATCAATTTTAATTTTATAGGGTATTTTCCGTTGACCTAAAACTATGAAATTTGGCATGTAATACCGTCTTATACGAAAAATCTGAAGACTATCCATTAGTAATTAAATCATAAAAATATAGTCTTTAACGGAACCCTCGGTGGGCGAGTCCGACTCGCACTTGTCCGGTTTTTTTGTTTATTTATCATTATGTATTCCTGCCAATCATTATTTTTAACGTAACTCCGTAATACTTGGAATTTTCTCCTTCAATGCGAGTGGATCCGCAAACTCAGTGAGCGAGCCCTAAAACATAATTTTCATTACATTTTTGTTACGATTAATTTTGTTACAATTTTATCACCTACAAAAATTATCTATATTACATCTCTCTAACTTTTATAATACGCGGTTGTAAATTATGTTTCCTAATGAGTAGAATAAATAGTAGATTTCCTCGCATTAGTGATGAAAAGTAGAGTGTTACACACGGATGTAAGTGATCAATTGCACTCTCGAACTATAGGCACACGAGCGAGCAAAGCGAGCAAAACTCTCGGGTGCAATTGATAACTTACCTCCCTTGTATAACACTCTACTTTTCATCTCTAATGCGAGGAATAAAAAAAACTTACAAAATCATGTTTGCAACAACGTTTTCAACAAGATAATTTTACTGCCGCCATTTTCTTTTCATATGACTTTTTCTTTTTTTTTTGTGCAATCTTGTCTTATTGGCCAGTATGAATGTTTTAAAAATAAAACTAATTTAGTTGTTGTATAAGTTCTTAAACGTCTTTTTAACATTTTATTTGTCATATTTCGAGTATATGCAAGACACGTTTTTCCATAATAATATAAATAAAATACAGAATAACGAAATAAAAGGAAATAGGTACAAAAGATATTTTCATCACTAATTCTCTGAAAGTAAGTCATATATAACTCGAAATGCGGGAGGTAAATTCGATTTACCTCCCTAGGGAGGTAAGTAAATTTGAAAATCAAACGAGTGTCCTTTACAGTAGTCAATCACTCGTCTCGCCAAATGCCAATGGAAAATCCTTTTTATTTTGTTATTCTGTATTTTATTTATATTATTACATATTATGGAAAATGTGACTTACGTATAAATGTAAATATGCGAAATAAAATCTTAAAAAGATGTTTATGACTTAACACAGCAACTAAATTAGTTTTATTTTTAAAACAATCACACGGCCAGTAAGACGCGATTGCACAAAAAAAAGAAAAAGTCACATGAAAATAAAATGGCGGCAGTAAAATTATCTTGTTGAAAACATAATTTCATAATTGATTAACGACATGGTGCATTGATTGCACGTCGAATTAATTTTTATATCCTGCAAAAAAGTGTTATTAGTTATTTAATAGACCCTTGATAATAGTGTAAAACCGAAACCGGTTGGTATAAATATAATTACTGTGAAACAAACAAGTAGGTACAGGTGCAGTTAATCATCATGTTTTAATTTTGTAAGTTTTTTTTATTTCATTGCATTAGTGATGAAAAGTAGATTATTACACACGGGTGTAAGTGATAAATTGCACCCGCGAACTATATGCAACCTCGCTCGCTTCGCTCGCTCGTGCGCCTAAATATCTCAGGTGCAATTGATCGCTTCTCCCTTGGAATCTACTATTTCCTTGTCATTTAGCGAGACAAGTGACTTTGTAGTGACTTTAAGGGACACTCGTTCGATTTTCAAATTTACTTACCTTCTTAGGTTTGTAAATCGAATTTACCTCCCGCATTTCGAGTTAAATACGACTTACTTTCAGAACATTAGTGATGAAAAAAATATTACTTACGCAATTGCAAATGTGAACACGTGGGTTAAAAGGTCAGTACTACATTAGGTCTGCACTCACTCTGGTAATCTAAAATAGACCCTATTCCAATATGCTAAGACCCTCTCTGGCAGGTTCGTCATGCCACCTCCACAAAACGCGTGGGCCGAGCTGGTGTGGGTGGTTGTTATTAATTCCATGAACATTCTACCCTCTACAGGCTTCAGCCTAGGGGAGTCTCGTGTGAATTTTACTCTTCGTATTTCCAATATTAATTCAATTTGTTTCAAGGTTATGGTTTGATCAGAATATGAAATTAGATGCTCTGGGATAGAATTAAGGTCCTATCTAAGGTTCTATTATATAAGGCGTTAACGTGACACAATAAAAAAAAAAAGAAAAACTGTTCGTCTGTTTTGACCTAGATATGGATAATCGAGGTTATGTATGTACCTGTATAATATTCACGGTTGTCTCCCAAAGAATAAGTCAAATCTGTTCAGTTTAAATTTACAGTTATTATATTAATATTATATATTTAATTTCACGATCGGAGCACACCCGGGAACAACGAAGGCTATGAACAACTCATTAAAAAAAAGTTTCTAATTTATTTTGTCTATAGATGTCAGTGTTTTGTACGTTATTAATATATCATTTTTACGGCTCCGTACCTCAATAGAAAAAAACGGAGCCCTTATAGGATCACTTTGTTGTCCGTCTGTCCGTCCGTCTGTCTGTCAAGACCCTTTATCTCGGGAACGCGTGGAGGTATAGAGTTGAAATTAAAACCATATACTCAGGTACTCATGTCTACAGTTCCTTGAAGCTGTGAAAATATTAAACTTCTACGTTAACGAGAAAAAAAGATACGGCCGTTTATGCCGCAAAAACGTACATTTCGAGACTCTCAAGGGAATCAAAATTCATAGGGTATTTCCCGTTGACCTAGAAATATGAAATTTGGCAATTAATACCGTCTTAAACTACAAGCATAGGGAAAAATCTGAAAACTATACATTTGTCATTAAATCATAAAAAATATAGTGTTTAACGGAGCCCTCGGTGGGCGAGTCCGACTCGCACTTGTCCAGATTTTATTTTCCATTCGCTTGATGACAACCCTACTGAGGGGTAAAATAAAATAAATATTTCTTTGCTTTTCTTAATAAATACTAAAAATTAGAAGCCAATGTCTGGTTTGTAAGAAAATATACTTATAACATATTTCAAATCTATTCAGTAATTTTCACGCGAATCGCGATGATCCAGACGGACAAAAATGTGTACTTATCTTTTTTATTTTATTTTTTTACAAGTCAATAAGGGGGCGCCAAAGTCTACTATTTTCTTTTTTACGATTCCGTACGTCGTGATATAAAAATTTAAACCTTATTTACAACGATCTAGGTCGTTGCTTATTTATAGGATATTTATGTCCGTCTATCCGTCCGTCTGTCACAGCTATACAACTTCAACCGTAATAGATAGCCAATATTCACAGAATACGTGTTGCTATGCCGTCTACAACGACAAACAAGTTTCTAGAAGGGCGAAAGAGAAGGCAGGATGAAAATCTGTAGTCTCTGCCTACCTTTCTCGGAGACAGGCGTGAGTATACTAGGTAAAATTAAATCAACCGACCAAATTCATATTGGAGACTCGGGTAATCATCAGGAACAAAGTTTAATGATAATTATATTTAATATATTTATATTTAAAAAATATTTTTTTGCCTCATAGTGCCTGCACTAGTACCAACAGTAAGGGAGCATAAAAAAATATTTTTGAAATTGTCCAAAAGGATTACTGAACCTAGTTTTCGATCACTAACCGAGTCTCCAGTATGAATTTGGTCGGTTGATTTAATTTCAGCCTATATGTATGTATTGTTAGAGTGAAACTCTAACTTTATCATTAACATTTACTTTAATTCAATAATAAACACATATCCAAAATAAAATACAAAACAACAGATATTGCGCAATCGCTTAGGGATGAATGAATGCATGACAGCTCTTGTTGCCATAGACAGAACCATAGATTATACTTGATGAGAATTTCAAAATCGATTCTCGCAAATACTTCTCTAATGACAATTATGTAATAGTTTATATGGTATACACCTAGATGGCGTTGTATGTGCACATCGCAGCTCTGCGTAGACGAAGACAAAGTTGCAGGCAAAAGCCGTGAATAAATAATCACCTTTGGCCTTGTTACCTTTAGGAATACGGGCTCAGCTTCTACAGAATTAACGCCCTAAAGTAAAGGAACCGATTTCCACATGAGCGCAACGACGAGAAAAAGCTATAGCTACGAGTATACAATATGCTGGTGATCACGCAAAGCCTTTTCTCAGATTACTATGGTTGTTATATTGTCAAGGCTTTGGAATAGATTTATTTATGCAAATTATTGTGCACCAAGGGGATTGAACTCCTGGGTTAGCAGGCGAGCGCTCTTCCACTACGAATGTAAGTATGTAAATTCTGCGTGCGTTGGTCCATTGATGCCCGAAGAACAGAGAGAGAGCTCACAAGTTAGGGACGTAAATAATCGTCGGTGAAAGCGGGTGTATCGAGTGTGACTTGCATTTCACAGTTCACACTTGGGAACACCTCTGATACCCCCTCGGGGATTCATGTCGTGACGATACGTTTTTTATTTAATCTGTTTTCGCCTGTTGGATGTTTATAACTGCATATTTTCGAAAAGGTTGTTGTGGAATGTACGAAAGTACTGCTTAACTAACAACCTAGCCGTCCAGTTGAAGTTAGATGCTGATCTAACCAGTTGCCTGCATCATATACATTAAAAATTATACCCGTAGGCTTCGGCCGTTCAGTTTTCATCACCCTCATGATAAAACCATGCCGCCAAGCGGCTCTTCATTTTCCTCAATGACGTCATGAAAAGAGTGCGTTACGCCAGCGGTATCTTGGGTGGTTTTGCGTAGTATTGGTCACTGATTTCCGTAGATTTTGCGAAATCCCTGGACACACTTTGTTCAGCAAGGCGCGGTAGTTTAGTAGCCTAGCGTTTGCACAATCAATGCGTATACAAAACATGGTTACTTTACATTTATTTATGGTTATACACCCATAACCATCTCTGATTGCTATACCCATAGAAATTCCATGCATTTTTAAGACGTTGGATAAAACAGACCTAAAAGGATTATAAAAAAATACACGAGGAAGTATATTTTTTAACATTTTATTATATTTACCCCAATAAGGAGCTACGTCTCGTCGTTTTTGTCTCAGATATGTTTGATATTTCTATACCGAGCTACGAATAGTACGAAAACTAAGCTACACAAGATCAGATGAATAACAATATTTGCTTCAAAATAATGATAGGAATAAGAAGCAAGAAAAAACCCAAAATGAAATTAATGAACAAAACAAGAAACACAATTCCAAGAGAAATAAGAATGCTCTATTAAAAAAAAAACACAGAGTTCTAAGAATTCTACTGAAAAATTATTGATTGACCCAGTTACTAAGAAAATAATCGACGCCTGCTTGCATCTCCTAGTTTTTCAATTTTAAATTATTACCTTTTCTTTTTACGGTCGCGTTTTCAATTTCAAATAATTATAATTTTCTATGTTTTTATCCTCATTGACTTTTCTGTTCTTTTGTTTCTTTGTGATGATGGTCTTTTGTTTTTGATAACAAAAGATGTTCGTTTGTTTTTTTATTCTGCAGAATTACGTTTACGTAAATTTTCTTGTTCTCTTTTCCGTTTACGTGCCAGCGGAGAGCGCGACGACTTTTCTGTCCATCTCGAGCACCTCCGCCATGTATTCCTCGTCCGCCATGATGGTGGCCAGCTTCCTGAGGATGGAGAGCAGTTCTCCGTCGCGAAGGTTCAGCTGGTCATTGCACTGCTCCACTTCGTCGACCACTTCGTCTGGAATCTGGAGTAAATGGAAAAGTTTAATTAAACACATTGAATATATGAAAGCCGATTCTGAAGGCTTTAATTTTAGTTTTAGTGCTGTCAAGACTAAATTTTCTTCATCCCAAAATAGTTCTTTAGTGTTAACAACAGAAGATATATGTAAATAATCTTTTTCTTTGGAAAATTTCAAGTATTGACAGCACTAAAACTAAAATTAAAGCCTTCAGAATCGACTTTATTAGCAACCTTTTCTCTAATATATACTGATAATGATAATGGAATTAGGAAGTCCTTGATTGTAAAATGTACGGTTTGAATATTGGAGAATTGTTTTAGTGTCAATTTTAATCTGTCAATTACATTATGTTAATTTGTCACAACTCTATCGCATTATTAAGCCTGTAATGGTAGTAGTAAGTTAAGTTAAATAAATATATGGTTTTGGACTTGGCTTGGTTTGAGTACTATAAAACGTGGTGCTTGACTATATATAATACTTCATTCAATTTTGCGTTTGAAAATATGCCAAACTTTTTATCAAAACTTCATATGCGCCAGATGCTCAGGTTATAGGAATTCTAAAGTGGCTGTCTATATGTGTATATTTCATTGACGTCATAAAATGTGTCGTAACGTAAGTAATTTAATTATAATAGAGTGAAGATTTCATACGCTGAACTTGGCTAAAGGCCAGGTTTTCTGAACTGTAATAATATATACTAATCATACCATACACACGACTTCAAGATTTCGTATAAAATTAGAATTTTGGCTCCAGATTTTGGAATAAATCTGCAAATCTTGACTTTATTAACATTTTCGCAAAACATGTTTGATTTCATCTTGATTTTTTTTTCACATTCCATAATTAAGGTACTTCTGCAAACATGATTTTATCAGTTGAATGGATGAGCTCTTTTTCTAAAGTTTATCTGAACCGACAATAAGCCTCATTTAAAGGATAACTAACCTTTTGCAACTCTGCGAAAGTCTCGAATTTGAGCTTCTTCCTCTGTTTGCCGGAGTTGTTTGTGAAGAACATGGTGAACTGCTGGTCTTTGGGCTTCACAGGGAAGTAAATCCCCGCCACGAGATGACCTTTAGGGTTTCGGGCCAACAAACTCCTGGAAATACAGAAACGGCAATGGTTAAACAAAGTTTCCCTCAATGACGGATTTTATAGACTTTTATGATGATGCCCTACGTTTTTTAGACTATCTACCAACTGTTTTTAAAAGATTTTTATCATATTTACTAATTTTACCGGTTCATACGTGAATAGAATATTATTTAGGTACTTTTTAATTTTTTATCGTTAATATAAATAAGCCATAATATGAACAAACGTGAACATCCCTTGGAATTAATCAACAAGATATGGCTTGATTTATGATGTCAGATCGTATCATATCTGAGATAATTACTCGTAGAAGAATGTATATAAACAAAACGCTTGATAGCGTGAAAGTTATCTACTACTCGATGTTTACCCAGTTGTATCTAATGAGTGGTAACTGGCAAATGAAAACTTTATTTAGCGCGTTATGTATATGTAGGTAGAATATAGAATCTTACCTCATATCCCAAATAAGATTCCTCTTCTCAGTGACCTCGACAGCGGTGAGGTACGCCCTGGCGACGTAGACTAGCGACAGGCGTTCCTTCACGTTGGCTCCCCTGGCCTCTCGCTCGTGCCACTCCACGTAGTTGCTATTGTGGACGTTGAACTGGTACATGTATTCCTTGCGGCAGTGGGGCTCGTCGCTTTGGGTGAACCAGCCTGGGAAATGAACAGAGGTAAGATATGGTGCAAAGACGTACAAGATCTCAGGAAAGTTTTTAAATTGGAATTTGCTTACCAGTATGCGGGTAACAACGATCAGCCATCACGGTGACGACACGAGAGATGTGGTACCCGAGATCTGACAGGAACACTCCAGGCCTGCCCCCGACCTTCACGTGTATCGCCAACAACACATGGTCCTTCTCTGTCTCGACCAGGAATCCTTGCGGTCCAGGGAATGACGTCGTGTAATCCAGAAGATCTTGAATATTCTCGTCGCAAGACACCAGCATCATAGATTTTGTGATGCCGGGGAAGTCCTTCTCTAACACTTTCAGCCGTTTCATGACTTCCATTCCCAAGCCTACGCAAGTATGCTTATGGGCCCTGATCGGGGGATTGTACTTCGGGAAGTACTCCTTCAAAGTCTGGTCCGGTGATGCCATGTAGGCGTCGTATAGGGAGATGAAGTTATTGACTGAGTCATAGTTTTCTGAGACGACGAGACGGCTCAATGCAGCCTCGGCCCTTGCAACTAGATCCTCGTATTGGTGCAAGGTCAAGTTGAGGACCGGGCGCGGGGCCCCCCAGCGCGGTTGCGGCAGGGGATGGTCTGCTGGCCATTGAATGCCAGCTTGTTTCTTGTCCGCAGAGCCGAGTCAGCTCAACCATTCGGCGCCCCAGCGGCCCACAACGCGGCGGATGGCACGCTCCTCGCTCGAGGTGGAAGCCATCGAGGCGGGATCCTGGACCAAGTCCTCAGCGACCCCAGTGGTCTCCACACCGACCGGCGCTTCCGGAGACCACTCCTTATACTTAATTAACGGTTTTATATTTAACGTATCTGGAACAAAACATCGTTTGGTTAGCGACTGCCGTTCTAGTGGTTGGATCGATAAGATGGGAGGTGGTTGTCGTGAGTCACGAACTCCACTTCGCATAGTAACCGCGTAATTGGGAGCAGTCAAAGAAACGGAAGATAATTGGATCATGATAAGGATGCTTAAATCTACCTAAACTATAGAGCTTTGAATTTTATGAAGACCAGCTAGTAACAAATAGCAAATATTTAAATTAGCTGCAGCCACGGAAGAACACAATAAAACTGCATTGACATTGAAATGGAAATGGGAACCGAACGCCATATCTAGGGGCTTGTGATGACTAAACAGTCGTCAGGTGTCATGTCATGATGCAATCACAAGCACGTTTTCTAGACGGTAGTCGGCTGATAAAAGGGCAAGGTCACGGGCTACTCCGAAGTGAAAAAATCTATCGATTATCGTTCGGTCGTACATCCACACACCTCATGAGTCTGTCGGAGATGGATGCACGAGTATACTCGAAGGATAAACGATCGATCAAATCTTTTTGGGAGTATGTACTTGGGACACTAACAATGAAAGTTTTAGGGGACACTATTGAACAAAACACGCTATTTAATGCCAAGAATATTTTAAGGTTGGAATTCCGAAAAAAAAAAATACTACAATGATAGGATGGTTGAAAAAAATCAGGCAGGTAAAGATAAACATACCCATTTTGGCCTAGGCCGGGTGAAGCTGCTTCTATATCCTCTTGGGAAGTCCTTCTTTGTTTACCTACAAAACAAAACTGGTTCGAACTGCGTCCGCGCGTTCTATATAAACCGTAGTTTCCCGTGAACCCCGCCGCCTCCGCCACTACCTCACCCCTCTCATGCGTCATTCACGGTTTATAAACTACTGCATGTCCTTATTACCAGCACCTTGCATGTGTGGGTGAGATTGCGTTGATGTTGGTAGCAGCGTCAAAACAAATCTCACACAGATACAGTTCGTGTTTACACGGTCACGTTTCAGTTGATAAACTTGTACTTCCTTGGACCTTTCTGTAAAATTCTACAAAGTTCATCGCTGACCAGAGATTTCCAGGAAACTTCTGTTGGTAAACACGTGTTTTAAATACCAATGAAGCCATTGAAACGTTTTGCGAATTGAATGTAGAGCTATTTGATCAAGTTACTACCCAAACTACCTATACCGTACGCGGTGTAGTAGCTTAGCACAATTCTCATAACAAACAAAACATACCTACAGAGAAAATTCTAGAGCATGCGATACTTGCAGGCCTTGCTTATACTAGTGGCAATGGCGACGTCGATCGATATCAATAAAAAATAATTGAACCGATGGTCTTTGATATGGTTTTTAAGCCCCTGAAAAATCATACATTATTATTTTGAAAATTTTCATAGGTTTACTGTAAACAAACAATTTATTTTTTAGCTTTGCAAAAGGGTTACAAAAATTGTATGTTAATAGAAAAAATACTAGTAAGTACTATGATTAATTGCAGCAAACAATACTAGCACTGTGGTTATTTCTAGCAAAAAATACTAGTATTATGTTAAACCATAGCAAATAATATTAGTAATATGTTAAACAATAGCATAAAATATTAGTACGATGTTAAATAATAGCAAAAATACTAGTACTATGTTAAATAATAGCAAAAAATACTATGTTAAACAATAACAAACATACATCTTCACTTACACTACATCTACATTGAATAGGCAACTCATCATAACGAATCATCGTCAATATAGAATGCTTCTACATACTTATTATTAGTGTAATGGGACTTCATAGAACGTGATTCACCAGAGCTATCCCTGCCGACCCCAAAGAAAACACAAACACAGATAACACAAAACCCAGGTAGAACACCGTGCCGTTAGGTTCAAAAATAGCCCCAGATCAATGTTTTTAAGGTGTAAATAACCTGGTCTCGTGTGGCCTTGTAACCTATAATGATTTGTGTACACTGTTCGTTATTTCGTAAGAATAGGATTGGTTTTTGGCTGGCACAACAGCAAATACCACTTTGTGTTGGTTTTTCTGTAAATCAGCTGGTGGTATGGGTGTGGTTATATGAAATGTGTTGCTTGCTTTATTAAGTGCGTCATCTACTGCATTACGATCAGTGGGGACGATGTCTTAGGATTCAATGAAAAACGGAAACCTTTATCGTAATGTATGCAGTCGACAGGTTGGACAAAGTGGGGTTAGGTAGAAAAAGGTCAAAAGTTAATGAAATTTCGGGCTGTTGTTCAAAGATGGTTACTTAAAATTTTCTCAAGTTTTGGACCTCGAGGATCCTGTGGGAAAAGAGGATGGGGGGGGGGGGGGAACTGCAAAATTTCGACCTTCCTCGGATTTTCTAAATAACTTTTTTCTCTTACATCTTACGGCCAAAGCATGTACTACTTTTTTGTAGAACGTTAAATTTACTATTATTTAGATTAAATAAACAAGTTTGTATGTCAATTTGTTAAGAGAAAAATGAAATTTTTAGAATTTGCTAAAAATTGCCCAAAGATGCTGAATTCCACCTTATTTCTTCCGTTATATCCAAATAATTAATAAATTTTGTTGTTATTATGATTCCCGGTTAATAATATTATAATAAACATAAAAAGATAAAGATAAAAATAACTTTATTCAAAAACAACAAACATTAGTTACAATTTATCGCAAATTTATTTACGAGATTTATTTCTCTTTTATTAAATTAATTTTAGTCTTATATTCAAATAATGATATAAAATTGCAAATATTAATTAAATCATAAACATAAAATGGTTACAAAATAGGTGAGTATATTGAGAACTTATTTAATCTATACGATTATCTGGCGGTCCTGAAACTAAGACGAGCTTGATAATAATCAATAAATATTAATATATTACGAACGATTTCGGGCTACTTGTCCCCCTCATAACTCATTTGGTAAATATTGGATCTACGAAGTTGCAATTTCACATAAGTGTTAAGGTCCCCGTTAGTACCTACCTAAAATCAAAGAGTTGCTTAAACAGTGCTTGAGATATTCACGTCCAAAAATCACCAATTTTATCACCAACTGACTTCCAGGGGTCTTAAAAACTTGAAATTTCAGACAACAGTAGGTTATTGAGCGTATATAAAAAAAATTACAGAAAATCACTTCTATTTAATTATTCCGGAAGTTATAAAAGACCAACTTAATTAGCCTCTTTGGATGCATAGAGTTTTATAGATCGTACGTGTCCAGTTAAGTTGGTAATTGTGATTGTGGGTATTTCCCGTATGTCCCCACGTCCTGTCCCCATGTGGGGACAAACGGGAATAAAATTCGTTTCTGTCCCCGAATTGAAATTCGACAACAGGTCTTAACATTTTGGTCAGACCTCAAATTTGAATTTTAGGACAGATGAATAACGAATCCTAAGTAGCAAGTAAGTATTATTTGCCTTAATTAAATCCATTTCTGAGACCTGTTGTCGAATTTCAATTCGGGGACAGAAAGGAATTTTTATTCCCGTTAGTTCCCACGGGAACTACCCGAATTAATTTGTGCTTTAAGCAAAATGTACGGAACCAAAGAACAGTAATAAATCTTCTGTGTGCGGAACTCTCAGGCAAGGGCGGTTTATTTTTGGGTGGGGCACAAAGGCCAAACACGTATGTATAGATAGATATAGTGTCTCGCATATTATTGGACTATATCTTTTAGTTCTACCGTTAGGCCAAAAATGCTGCAAGCGTGACACAAAAAGAAACTAATATTTTTAAAGCGGTATAGTGTTTAATCTCCCAGCTCCTTGCTATATTTGAACCGTCTGGGGGGGGGGGGGGGGGCACGTGCCCCCGTGCCCCCCCTCTGGACCCGCCTTTGCTCTCAGGACACGAGTCTTAGAGTCTTTTTGAGGTAAAAGTTTGTATATAGGCTGAAATATCAACCAACTAAATTCATACTAGAAACTCCGTTAGTGATCAGAAACCAAATTCGAAAAATATATTTTTTTGCTCTTTTACTGGTTGGAATAGTACAATTCCTAGTTTAGTCAATAGGGAAACAAAAAAAAATATTTATCGAAATTGTCCGAAAGGGTAATTGAAGCTTGTTTCTGATCACTAACCGAGTCTCCAGTATGAATTTGGTTGATTAATTTAATTTTATGGTCAATTATTTGCGTAACTTTAAAACGTTTAAACTTTAGCTGTGAAATCTTGCCGATTTCTACATAATGTATCTAATATATGTATTATAGTTATTTCTCTGTTTATACTGCAGTATATGATATTTGCAATGGAACGTTATGTATGAACGTTAACGTATTGTTTATCTACCTATATAAGGCAAAAGTCACCTTATATTTATACTAATAGTATAGCTATAGGTACATTGTACTGAGGCCAAAACTACAAATAAAATAAATAAAATATAAAATATATCGTCACGACATCAATCCCCGAGGGGGTGTCAGAGGTGTTTCCGAGTGTGAACTGTGAAACGCAAGTCACAGAACATACTCGGTACACCCGCGTTTCACCAACGATTATTACGTCCCAACGTGATGGGTTGTGAGCCTCACGATGTTTTCCTTCACCGTTCAGCAAGTAGTAGAACACAAATACTAGATATGGACATAAATTACGAAGAACTCATTAGTGTATGCCCGACCGGGGATCGAACCTGGGTCTCAAGATTGAGAGGCTGGAGTTCTATACCCCTGAGCTACCGCTGCCAAAACTACAAGTTTTACAAATTATGTCTGTCTGTTGGATGGATGGATGTACGAGTATGTTTCGTTTTAACTCAAGAACCACTCAATGGATACGGATGGGGTTTTTTATAAATCATCGTCATAAAATAACGGCCAAGCCGAAAACTGTCAACACTACATACTACTCAAAGATTGGAAGACACTTCCATGCAAACGTAGCCGGGAGCAAAAGCTAGTAAAATATAAGCAAACAATATACCGGGTGTAAATAGAGTGCGACCATTAAATGAAACCACATATTCTACCGACCCTACTGAACCACTTTTCCCAAGAGTCATACCCGCGGACACCCTTAGTTTGGGAAATAATTGAGTTCCAAACAAAAACGCGTGAACCTTAACGTACCGACATACGGGCGAGGTTAGAGAGAGCGTCGTCCGTGAAACCTGAAGCTGTTTACGGACGACGCTCTTTCATGGGAAAAGTGGTTCAGTAGGGTCGGTAGAATATGTGGTTTAATTTAATGGTCGCACTCTATTTACACTCGGTATATTATCAACGTGCCTTAGGCCACAAAATAGACATGTACAGAAGGCCAGCTATGAATGACCTTGGTTTTAAATACCTACTCATCACATGTATCGCAAAGCGCGTGCCCTCGTGACTAGTCGTACTGGCATTCTACTGAATCCTACCGAGATCGTCGTACGTACACGTCTATGTGTGCGTGCGCCCGAAATCGCTGGTTGTAGGGAGCTGGCCTTCTGTATGTATCTATTTTGTGCTTAGGCTTTCATTCTTATCTGCACAAGTAGGTACTTACCCACTGTCTGTAGATAACTGCTTGTAGATACCTATTTATTTGTAGCTCTAAAATGCTGAAAGAACTTCACAGTCTAAAGAATTTGTTCATACCTCTATCTATATCTATATGTATATAAGGTGTAATCGAAATACCTGCCACGGATGAAATAGGAGATACTATTATGTTTATAGATTACATTAGTGAAGAAATTTCGTACCCCGGAATAGTTAAATAAATTTGAGAAGGTAAAGTAATTAAATAAACATTATCTTCATTCTGCATAACGTGGTTCACAAATTACGCTTGACGAGTCGTTTAGTCAATGATAACAATTGCTATCTCTTTCTAACCGTTCAATGAATGAAATTCATTTAATTGTATGAAACCGTTAGGTAGTAGTCGCAAAACTTCAATGAAGTTGTCAAAGGACGCCGCTCTATCCGAGCGAGCCGCTCGTCAAATAGTCAAAGGGCAGACCGCCTGCCGCCACCCCGTCCCCCACTACCCCTTTCGTCGCACGCGCTTGTTTTTGTTTGTTGTTGTGTCCCCACCCCAGTTCGCTGTTTTCGCTGGTCGCAGAGGTGCGTATCTCGCGCGCATTCTTTAAAAATGCCTCCTAGACCACGATATTCAAATCAAGAATATCTTGAGATGGTATCGTGCTACCGCGAGTGTAACAATGTAACCGCGCATGCAGTAAACCTATACGAGCAGAGATTTGGTGTACGAGTGAGCCATCATACCATTCTGGACGCCGTATACAGATTTCGAGAGCATGGTCGCTTTGACCCGCCTCCGGTTGACGCAGGCAGGCCTCGATACTCAGCCGAATTTGAAGAGGAAGTGTTAGACTTTTGTTTTATTAGACCACTTTCAGATACGATTTAGTGTTAACGTGTGGGCGGGCATACTCGGCAATAGAGTTCTTGGACCAGTTTTCTTGGACAGACTGAACGGGGAAACATATCTTCGCTTACTGCGAACCCGTGTAAGCAGAATGTTGGAACGTATTCCTCTTGAAGAAATAAGTGGACTGCACTTCCAACATGATGGAGCACCAGCTCATTTCGCTGTGAACGTACGTGACTATTTGAATGGTGTGTGGTACGGTGGCGAGAGGTGGATCGGCCGAGGAGGGCCAGTGCCGTGGCCTCCTCGCTCGCCTGATTTAACCCCATTAGACTTTTTTTTATGGGGTCGTGTAAAGGACCTTGTGTACGGCCAAACCGGACATGATATTAGAACTGTGCGAGAACTAAAAAGGCGCATCAAGCGCGCTTTTCAGCAAGTAAAAAGTGAAACTGACACCTTAAATAAAGTGCAAAGACATGTACGCAAGCGTGCCTACATTTGTGTGCAACGCGAAGGCGGACTTGTGCAACAGTTTTGTAGATAAGTAATACTGTTGTAAATTATGCAAATAACTGTAGCTAAGGTGTAATTGGTGTAAATAAGGTACAATTGGTGTAAAACTGCAAAGACAGAACATAATGTTTTTGTGTAATGTGTACCTACGGCAAAACATAATCAGGAGACCCGGCTTTAAGTGTGATGGGAAGTTTACCATCTTATTACATCAGTTTTTATCTGCGGAATGAATTAGAGGAATGCAATAACTGGTAAGTGCACTTTTAAACTTTTGCCTGCGTATTATTGGGTACTGGTTGGCCAACAGATCCAGCCGTTTGGAAATTTAACAGTACCCTAATTAGTTAATTTACCGGTGTCTTAATGACCAATGACGAAGAGTAATTTGCAATGTATTTCGTATTTACATCTACTTTGCGTGTGAGCGTAAGCACATTGGAGAGGCATGCAATGGCACCTATTTTCGTGTAGCACTTTTAAATTTCGAGCTAAAAAAACCCAAGAATTTTCATAGCAAAATAGATCTTAACGCGGAGGGATGACAGTTAAATGAGCTTGTATTATTTTGGGTTTTCACAACTCTACATTTAAGTTTGTGCTACACAGAATAGGTACAAATATCTCTACCTGGTAGAGACGAACTGGGCAGCTGATTTCATTCATTGAACGGTTAGAAAGAGATAGCAATTGTTATCATTGACTAAACGACTCGTCAAGCGTAATTTGTGAACCACGTTATGCAGAATGAAGAAAATGTTTATTTAATTACTTTACCTTCTCAAATTTATTTAACTATTCCGGGGTACGAAATTTCTTCACTAATGTAATCTATAAACATAATAGTATCTCCTATTTCATCCGTGGCAGGTATTTCGATTACACCTTATATTATGTATACTAATAAAAATAATTTAGGTGGTAGAGCTGATGCCGGGCTCGACTGTGGAGGTACCACCATCTTACTCGCAAATCCTCCCGAAGTTATTCGGGGGAGAGTAAGAGAACAGCTCTCAGGCAAAACGAGGCGGCCCACCATTGCCTGGGACCGATGGATGGCGGTATATCCATCCCCAGTTTCCTATACTATGCGTAGATACGTTTTAGTATTTTAAAGTAATATAACAGATATATAATATTGTATCGTAAACATTCGCATTAGTAAATTAAAACTGTTTCTCCTCAAACTAAAGTGGGTCGGAAAGGTCACCAACTTCACAAAAAGCTATGTCTTTCAACCGACCTTGTCGGGGCGATCGACTGCAAAGCAATTTGCATTAAATAAAATAAGTATTCGGGCAATCCATCATCGAAGTAAGTAGTTTAAGCTTCGTAGAAATTCGTGGCCTTTTGAAACGCTGACTTTGCACGATAAAGCCAAATTTACTCGGAAAGTTGTCGGTTTTAGATTATATGTGGTTGTACCTAAATATACGTGTATGAATACATTGAAATTTACTTTAATGTTTTGTAATATTCTAATTTGATCAAATCTAGACAACAATTTTTAATTAAACGCTAAATATTGAAAAAACAGATGTTTGTGCTCCGAGTCCGTCTGAACTAAATTTCTCTCTAATACCTCGAAATGTTTGTCTAAGATATATTGAATTTTGAAAAAACACTTTTTCTGATTTTTATAGAAAGAAAAAATTGTTTTCGGATTCAGATTGTAATAAATTAATAGGGTGTATAATACCTCACTTCGCTTCGCATGATCCTGTTTTATACCAACAAATACTGCAACAAACTCTGAAATTAATCTACATCTATCTACACTATTATATAAAGAGGAAATATTTGTTTGTTTGTTTGTATGTTTGAGGTAAACTTTGGAACTACTGAACCGATTCTAAAAATTCTTTCTTTTATAAAAATCTATACTATTTTTGAGTAACATAGGCTGTATTTTATTTTAATAAAAATAAGTTTTCAGTTTGAAAATTCAATATTTGTGAACCATGTCGGGAGAAAAAACGCTGCTTAGCTGCTTTATCGGCGTGCCTTGACCAAATGGTTAGTTATACGTGATGAAACGGGTTGTTTTTCCATACGAGGAAACTGTATCAGTTTAATCTGACTAAAGATTTCCATCTAAAACGATCCTGACACACCTTTTTCTAATATTAAGCTTGAAAAATTAACTACAGCCAGGTTTAAGCATATAGGTAGATACATGAAATACTATTGTTTAAGTAATGATTTGTTCCCATACGGGAAAACTATATCAGTTTCATTTGACTACAGATTTACATCTACAACGATCCGGACACACCTCTTTCTAATATTTAGCTTGAAAAAGTGATTACAGCCAGGTTTATGTATTGATTTTTTCCAATACGAGAAAACTGTATGAGTATAATCTGACTACAGATTTCCATCTACAACGATCCTGACACACTTCTTGGCACTTTGGTAAAACATGGTGACCAGGATCTGATGATGGGACTGGAAGATGAGTACAGGATCTCCCCAACGGACAATAGCAGACCCTTCGACAGCAGACTTTCAGTCAAAATAGAAAGACTTGCTTATTTCTTGGTACAATGTTAGCTAAATAGAAAGGACGATAAGATTGGCTGCCATCTTGGAATAACTGTCAAAATCGAAGAGATACAGGCTCTATCGAGGTCGTATCGACTGCTATGCTAGCTATGCTGATTAGAGTAGGATAGACAGTTAAAAATCAGAAGCGTGAGGTATTATGGGCCCTTAACCCACAATATAGTTTTCTTAAAAAGATTAATGATATTTATTAAGCGTAATTTTTAATTTAATAACACAAATCATGCGCTTTTTTATTGTATAGAATGTAAGGGAGAAAAAATCTCTTAAAAATTTGTACTCAGTTAAAAAATTGGGGACCAAACTAAAATTTCGGAATTACTCCTGCGCCTGGGGTGCACGTCATCGATATATCCGAACCGGATGCTACCTATCTACGCTTAGACCATTTAATTTTAACACGGCATCTGGCAAAGCACGACTCTTAGTACTGAAATTATTCTGCCGTTTTCCACGGGAGGGGAGGTAAACACGCACACCACACATTTACTCATTCACGCACACTCCTACGAAAAGTTGATATGTCACACTAAATCAAAAGCTGCAACACAGACACAAAACGCGCACACAAGCAAACTTACATGAACAAATAGTTCATGTACTTCAGCAGAGGGGGATAAGTGCGCATGTCTAGTCCCGTGTTATATCAATATGGTCTAAGTATCTACGCCACTGCTGCGGATGCTGACAGACGTACAAACAGAAAGACAGACGGACGTGTAAGTCCTTCCAAAAGAGAACATTGCCGAAACACTCTAATAGAAGTTGATGCTCGTGATGTTGGCACTTGGTGGAACTTTTGATACATTTAAAAATAACAAAATTACATGAAAATTACAAAAAAAAACTCTAATAGAAACTTATCTATACTAATAAAAAAAACGGCCAAGTGCGAGTCGGACTTACGCACGAAGGGTTCCGTACCATTATCTATAAAAACGGCAAAAAAATCACGTTCGTTGGTATGGGAGCCCCCTTTAATATTTATTTTATTCTGTTTTTTAGTATTTTTTGTTATAGCGGCAGCAGAAATACATCATCTGTGAAGATTTCAACTGTCTAACTATCACGGTTCATGAGATACAACCCGGTGACAGACGGACGGACAGACGGACAGCGCAGCGGAGTCTTAGTAATAGGGCCCCTTTGGGTCCATCCATCCATCCATCAGCCTGTTTCGTCCACTGCTGGACATAGGCCTTTCCAGGATTTAACCACTCTTGGCGGTCCTCCTGGAAAAATTGCCCATACTCACACACGCTGGGCAGGTGGTTTGGTGAGTGCGGTGCCGAAAGCCTTGCACTAGTGACGCCGCTGCCCGTCACTAGTCTGTTTAATATAAGGCCCGGCAATTGGGAATGGATATACCGCCATCCATCGGTCCCAGGCAATGGTGGGCCGCCTGGTTTTACCTGAGAGCTGTTCTCTTACTCTCCCCCGAATAACTTCGGGAGGATTTACGAGTAAGATGGTGGTACCTCCACAGTCAAGCCCGGCATCAGCTCTACCGCCTAAAACTACCACCCTTTGGGTGCGGAACCCTAAAAAGTAGTAAAAAGTCGTGTTTGTACATTGAATAATTTCGTGAACTTTTAAATGAAATGGGTAAATATAGGTAGTACTGAGGCCGAAACAACAATTTTTAGAATTTATGTCTGTTTTTATGTTCAGTTTTAACTCGAGAACCACTCAACGGATTTGGATGGGTATTTTTTATTATCATCGTAGGGACCCTGGTCAACATCCCTTTCCTATCCCTATTCCTACTGCCTATTAATATTATAAATGCGAAAATGTGTATATTTGTTTGTATGTCTGTCTGTATGTTCCATTTTTACGTCAAAACAGCTGAACAGATTTTCATGAAATTTGGAAACGGGGGAAACATAGCATGAACGTGGTCAGACCTGCGGGCGAAGGATAGTAAATAATATGTACGAGTGTTTGCTATAATCCTACACCTCAACATGAAAACTTTTGGAGCCATCTTTGATTTTTTATTTCTCAATATTGGAATGATTTCAGAAGATTCTGTTCGATATGAGTTCTTGGCAGAAATACTTTTCCTATATGTACATATAATACAAGGTGACATTAAATTAACCGACCAAATTCATACTGGAGACTCGGTTAGTGATCAGAAACAAGCTTCAATTACATCCTTTTGGTGAAATTCGAAGAATATTTTTTTTTGCTCCCTTACTGCCTGGGCCAGGAATTGTACATAAACTAGTCCAACCAGTACGGGAGAAAAAAAATATATTTTTCCAATTTGGCAAAACGGATTACAGAACCTAGTTCCAGATCACTAACCGATACTCCAGTATGAATTTGGTAGCTTGATTTAATTTCAGCCTATATAGGGTGAAATTTAATCAACCGACCAAATTCATACTAGACACTCGGTTGGTGATCAAGAACTAGGTTCAGTAATCCTTTTGGCCAATTTCGAAAAAAATTTTTTTGCTCCCGTACTGGTTGGACTAGTTTAAGTACAATTCCTAGTGCAGGTTCTACGGGAAAAAAAAAATTTTTCGAATTTCACCTGGAGGGTCATTAAACCTTGTTCCTGATGCCTAACCGAGTCTCCAGTATGAATTTGGTCGGTTGATTTAATTACACCTAGTATAAATAAAAAATGATAAATCTTCCACCTAGGAAGAATGAATAATGGTTTCACGTGACTGCTATGCTATGACGTCATTGGATGGTCTTCACCCACATTCTTGAAACATCGTAGTGGGTGACTCGCGGGTGTAGAGTGTGACTCATTTAGTAGTTTAGTACCTATTGTGATAGTGTTAGTAACTATGTTACTTTGTTACGTACAACGCAGGCACTTCGCATAATGCCTAGCTGTTTTACTGAGAAGCGGGGGACTGCACCGCATTCGCTGAAAACCGCGCGAGGAGTCAACTATTACTACTTATATAATATACATATAATAGTATTATATACAATGTATAGTATTATTACTGTACTATAAGTCAGCGCATCCCCTATGGTATAGGAACACAAAAACAAATATGAGAGCGCCGACTTCTAGAGGATGAACGTATATGTTTCAGGAAGAAAAAAGGCGGCAAAAGTGTTATTTGAATATTGAATTGTCTGCTGTAACATTTACAATTTGTTCAAGTTTATTTATTTATCTAACCTCGTATCGTAAAATCCTCATTACGAACTCAAAACTACTGGCATAATGAAAAACATTTTACATGAAAGTCTCTAAAAAATTAAAAAATATAATTATAGTATAGGTCTTCGAACAACATAATGCTATAATAGTACATTACGATATGAGAGCGATGAAACGTTTTCTGACGAGTGTGAGTTTGCGGCACGAGCCGAAGGTGAGTGCTGCAATCACACGAGTCGAGAAAAAGTTTCTCGCACGAGTATCGTATAATATTTTATAGCACAAGTGCGGAAAATGCCGACTTTATTGGTCATTTTACGCACGGTGTGCTATAAAAAACTTTTTCTGAGATTACAGTACATGTGATACTAACTAAGAACTTCCAGAAGGCAAAGGGAACTTAGGCCATACAGCCATGTCTGAGGTTTAATATACCAATGAGGTAATATCATAAAATATTCTCTAACACGTACTAAATAATATTGCGGCGTGACAAAGGAGGTCACAATCACATTTAATTTCATTTTCGGCCTAGGCCCACTGGGTGGGGCTATACATATTTGCAGGGCCACGCGCGAGAAGCAGGGTACCGCGTCTTCCTTTCGTTTTATTTATGGTCCTCAACTGATTTTTAGGAAATTAGCTTTTTGTTATTTGGAGACCTAGAAAATCTACTTCGATCTATTCTCTATTTCGAGAACTCGTTACGGGTAGAAATAAAGGTTTTATGAAAATTTCCAGATTTTAATGAGTGCTTTAGTTGCCCTATTTTGAAATCTTTAGTACACCAACGTGACAAAAAACGTGATCTCTCGAAAACTAACCGGCGTTGTACACGTGCCTTGCGTTATCGTACTGATCATCTTATCTTGATACCTTTTCCATTTTATAGGGTTCCGTACCCGAGGGTGCCTCCGCTGTCTGTCAGTCGGTTGTTATATAGCTTCAGCCATTATTTAAATAGGCGAATTGAAATTTTCACAGGATACGTGTTACTATGGCCTCTAACGAGGCGAATAATAAAAAAAACCAAGGTCCCTCCCCATGCAAAAAACCTCGAAAATGTTACTTTTTTGTATTTGCTTCAATACATGAAATTTTCAAATTTGGTCAGATTATAGTTCATACTCTAAAGTAAAACGACAAAAATAAAAATTAGGGTTCCTTACTCAGCGGGTGTATGTTTACCATATTTTGAGGATTCCGCAGCCATATTGTGTATTGGTACGGAACCTTTTGTGTGCGAGTCCGACTTGTACTCGGCCAAATTATTTATTGACGGTTTTGATTGTGTCAAAATATAACAATTTTTGAGCCCTCGTTCCACCAGATGCAATAAATATTTTCAGATAACACACATATAAAACAAATCACTTTATTATTTACCTCTGTCTGCGTATTTATTTATGTATGTTGTAGCAATTATTTGTATGTGTTAAGCCATACATCTTCGTGTGCGTTAGATTTTCCCAAGTTGATATTAATCCACAATCATTTGATTATAGACTCTATTTGTTAAGCTTTAGCGTTTGTTTCGAATGAAAAGATAAGTTTGTTTACATGTTAAAGATAAAACCGATAGGAGGAATTGAAGTCAAAGAGGAATATTCCAAACACATGTTTTTGTTTACATAACGCATATTTTGCGCAGTTTTGTTTGGCTATATTTTGGTTCTTATCAAACGCTCTAATGAGATGGAACGAAACGTAATTAATGAATTAATGATGTATTTAGAATAGGAACGTGACAAGTGGTATCACGTGATTCAAATCGAAGCCAATGACATGTTGACCGTTATGAAGCCATGCGTGACTCTAATGACTAGAGATGCACCATCCGAGAAAACCCGGGAGCCTTGGAAGTTCCCAAGAATATTTCACATGGTGCACGATAATCCAAGTGATTTGACAGTCTACATAAGAACGCTCGCTTCGCGCGCTGCCGGCACGCAAAATCTGTGAACTTTAGAGGTTTTCTGGATATGACGAAAAAGTATTTGATGTAGGGGTTTGATCACCTGACATCGGAAAAAAAAACATGTTTTCTTGTTATAGCAGTAATTTCAGACATAAAACTCAAGCCGTTTAGACATAAATTTCTCGCACGAGTATCGTATAATATTTTATAGCAAAAGTGCGGAAAATGCCGACTTTACGCAAGCGCAGCGTGCGTAAAGCGGTCATTTTACGCACGGTGTGCTATAAACGAATTAATAACATAAAAGTCATCATTTTCAAATATAAAATGGATCTAATGAAATGTGTCCATTTATGTAACCGACCTGACAACCGGAAAGACAAAGGTCTGAAAAAACACGTGTCCAAATTTACATTGATCAGATAAGAGTACTTGACTCAGCATATTAAAACAAAAACCGTTGAAAGACCAAAGACAAGCCCTTAAAGGGCTATAGTTGCTGCTGACCTTCAAAGCCACAATTAAGGGCTGGTCTAATTCAGATGTTACTTGAATAAAATAATGAAAAAAATACGTAATAAACTACAGAATATCTAGAGTAATGTATCATGATTAGAATTAAAAAAAAAAATAAGAACTTGAACTAAAATACCAAAATAAGGTCCAAATTAAGACCAAGATCCGATTTAATTAATTAAGTTTGCAAATAAATAATTTTAAACTTAGTCAGATTAAAGATATTATCACAACAAATCAGTTTCCTTCACATTTTTTTAAGAATTTTAGTTGTAATAATTGTATTGCAGCCGCAACATGTTACTTGCCATATTATGGCTTTTTTTTTTCTTTTTTTTTGTCATTTTTTGGTGTGTGCCCTCGTTTTAGAATCGGTCTGTGGTTTGTTTGAAATGGCCCCAAAAAACAGACAAAGCAGTCGTCGTCCTGCAGCACCCCCCCATAGAGCAGGTCATTGGTTAATGATTTATTTAGGCATATTTTATAATAACTATATTATTATTATCTTACTAATTAGTCGGACTCTCGCACAAAGGGTTTCGTACAACTACAGAAATTATACATTAAAAAGCCGCTGAAATGATATCGCCTGTCAAATAATTCGGCATCCTTTGGTTACGGAACCCGATTTTTTATTATATATTCTTTTACTTTAGGGTATGTATGTAGGAATAACAATCTGACCCAATTTAAAACTTGTATTTATTTCTTTAAGAGCTGAAACTAATAAATTATATTTTTCAAGGTTCCTTGTATTTCTGTTTGTTTTTCATAATTTGCAAAGTTTTATTATTTGTAGTGATAGAGGCCATAGTAATACATATCCTGAGAAAATTTCAAGTTACGGCTGAAGCTGTAGACCCCTGTGAGAGACGATCGGACAGACAGACAGCGGAGGGTACGGAACCCTAAAAAACTGTTTTTACTTTTGACAACAACAAATCAAAAGGCAAGAATTTTCTTCCATCTATCCTGAAGGCTGAAGCCTGTTTCGTCCACTGCTGAACATATGCCTTTCCAAGATTTCGCCACTTAGCGGTCCTCCTGGAAGAAATACCCATACTCACACACGCTGGGCAGGCGGGTTGGTGAGCGCGGTGCCGAAGCCCTTGCACCAGTGACGCCGCTGCCCGTCACCAGTCTGTTTTATATAAGGCTCGGCAATTGGGGATGGATATACCGCCATCCATCGGTCCCAGACAATGGTGGGACGCCTGGTTTTGCCTGAGAGCTGTTCTCTTACTCCCCCCCGAATAACTTCGGGAGGATTTGCGAGTAAGATGGTGGTACCTCCACAGTCGAGCCCGGCATCAGCTCTACCACCTATTTTACTTTCTTACTCCTTTTGAATGCTTGAAGCGATTTTAATTATTCTTTCACCATACTAAAGACAATTTATATTTTTACAAAAAAATTGGGTATTTCGAGTTTTAGATATGCCAAAGGCGCTAACTAAAGTGTTGGTAGGTATTCGTGAAATCATTTTACAAATAAAAGGCACGTGGACAGCAAAAAAAGATTTCACCAGTAAACAGTATGTCTATAAATAAGTAGTTACGTCATTTTTATAAATATTTAACGTTAAAACAACAAATAAAATTAAATGAAATTAAAAAAATATTTAAAAAAAGAAACAGTCTTTGTCAGGTGTGGGGTTCGAACCCACGCTCCCTCTCGGGAACCAGAGCTTAAATCTGGCGCCTTAGACCACTCGGCCAACCTGACTTGTAATGCTGTGGCGAAATAACAAATCATATGAAATAAGTTTGGCAAATTGCCTGTTTATTTGTTATTTGTTGCCAAATTAAGATGTATTCTTTGACTTATAGTACGTCAATGGATGTATTGTTATTTTTTACAGCTTTAGAACATTTTAAATAAGGCAAAATATTTTTTTGTAAGTACATAAGTAGTCTTTTGTCGCACTTCTGGCTTAGTTAGATCAAATTAACAATGACTTCTGGCACAAAGTTTGTTTGGCTCAGAGGAAGCAGTTTTCATTAGTTAGAATTTTCCGTATCGGAAGGTGGCAAACAATTTCACGAAAGAAGTTCCTTGTCAAAGTACAAGAACTTGCATAAAAAATTGTCTTTTTTGACTTAGCTCACATGACCGACTCGCAGAATTCCAATAGTCTCAAGATTGACCCACTGGCACGAAACAAAATTCATGCCATCCCTTACATTTCGTATGAAAACGAAAGCAATACAGCCGCTAAACTGATCTTGGTGACGTCACAGAAATAAATATACTTGGTAGTGACGTGGAATCGTGCAATGCAAGTGAAAGTTCTATCCTATCGACTGACTTACTATCGCTTTTTTCTAAAGAGGAATATATTTTGGAAAATCTTTTCAATTAATATACATATTCATACCTATATTCAAAAGAAGGAAGTTAAGTTAATAAAAACGTAAGGGCAGAACGTATGTGATATTTTCACTTTATTACTACTAGCGCCATCTACTGCCACTTCATTGTCCTATTGCAGTGTTCATGAATTTGTACAGATGGCAGTAGCGTTTTCATGTCAATTCGGCCTACGCGGAGGGAAAGTGGAGCAATCACTTTTTATTGTTGGTTGTTTGTTATTGACATTTAACAATAAAAATTGCTAAGTGTACATAATGTAATACATACATTTAAAAAACAACGACTGGGATGCGGACAGTGCTGTACACGTTTATCGACGACGACTATTAACGTTTTTGCTTAAAAAAAGTCTTTGAGAAGTGTTAGGTAAACTATTTGTCTTTTGCGTATCATTTCTGTCTGTTGAATGTATTGTCGTTGATCTATGAAAACGGATTTCACTATTTGAGCTTGCTGCGCTTCCAACTCAAAGTCAGACCCACTCTTTACTTTTGCTAATTTCTTTGCTCATTGCACCATTTATATAAATACAATTTTTTGTCTATGATAAACACAAACACAAGCACAAGTGATTTATAAATGACATGAGGATGGATCCTTTAGCGTTTCGGTGATGGTTTTCAAGTTTTAATATCGTCTTTCTCCCAAATATTAAGGTGAATTTTGTTAATATAGCGAAAATGATGCTGGAGACTCGGTAAGTGGTCAGGTAGGACAAAGCTTACAATTACCCTTTCTGTGAAATATACGCAGAATAAATTGAGGTTGTTCTTGAACCAACTTAGGCACAAAAAATATTTTTCGTAATCCGCAAACAGGGTTATTGAACCGTGGTCCTGACTTGACCACTTGCCGAGTCTCCAGTATGAATTTGGCTAAACAACGTGAAATTGAAGTCATACATTTGGGTCGAGTAGGTATTTAACTTCTCTATGGAACAGCTGATATTTTTTTCACGATTTGAGGGTCATGACTTAAATTTCACATTGTATAGGTATAAACGAAGGATTTGGGACAATCTGGATTTCTGTTAGGTATCGGTGTGCGCGGACGGATCCTTTTCGGATTAAAATACTAACAGTTGTTTAAGTTTTGACGTCACAACGTCATGTACGGTATTTTTAGTCCTGACCTGATAGTCTTGAAAGTTCATTATTTCAATTTATATACAGCTACACAAAACTCGGGGTTATTCATATATCATGTAAAATGTATATGTTACGGGTAAAGCCCGAAGTCGGGTAAAGGCCAAAAAAAGTCAAAAATAGGTGCGACAACGAGCGAAGTGGAGCGGAGCGAGGCGACCCTCGAAGTTTTGTATAACATTACCCGGGTAAACCTAGGTTATCCATATCTTCTAGTTGTACCCGTAACATATACAATTTTCAGTAGTAAGACTTCGTTTCTTCGTGAACATGTTAGTGAATTGAATAATTAACAATGTCAACTGCTTTCAGTTATATATTCTTTGTAAAACCAAACAATAGGGACGGAAACGGCGCGGCAGTTTCCGTTTTCAAACTTATTGTCCGTTTTCAAAGGGAGAACCTAACTACATTGTATGGAGCATGTTGAAAAGCCGTACGCGTGGGATAGGCTATTATCCGCAACACTGTAGGTCAAACCTATAGTCATCAACAGTAACAGCCAAATACAGTGTTTGTGTTAAAAATCATTGTACGAGTGTAAAATCATTGTACAGTGGAGCACGCATCAAGCTAAACACTTTCAGTATAAGCTGACCTCTCATTGTATAGGCTTCCCGTACAATGAGGGGTCAGCTTATACTCAATGTGTATAGCTTGATGCGGGCTCCACTGTACCTATATTTCTACAATGGAACCCGAAACTATTTTAAGGCCTGATTGAGTTACGTTAATAGACTCTATATTAATAGTAAATAATTCATTTTGGGAATTTTTTTTTTTTCATTATCACATGTTATGTACTCAGCTGATAATACGGAGCAACTTTTCCAAAGGAGCATATCCTCTTAAATGCATCGTTCTAATACCTTACCTGTTTTCACAAGGATGACAGTGCGACGACGGCGTCTCCTTAGGTAACACCATCATCGGAATTTATGTGCAGCATGGGCGTAGCCAGGTTTTAGTATCGGGGGGAGGGGGGGGGGGGTTAAGAAAATCAAACGACAAAAAGTACATAAAATTACATTAATATTAAAAAATGCTGCAACCGCATTAGAGAATGATTCTTCTCTTTTTTTCTGCTCCATAGTGAATATTTATCAGAGCCAAACCGTTCAGTCTGTGTTCACTTGTTGAGTTGCTCGAGTAGTTTCTCAGTGTCCTTAGGCTTGGACACAGGTATGATAAATAAATATTTACAATTATAGTCCATCCATCCATCAGCCCGTGTTCGTCCACTGCTGGACATAGGCCTTTCCCAAATTTCGCCACAATTATAGTAGCTAAAGTTATTTAAAAGTACTTTATATATAAATATTTACCATTAGAAATATAGTAGGCAGCTAAATTTATTTCAAAATAATACGGGGAACGCATTTGTTAGTATAATACAAATGTTACTAAGTTTCAACAAATCGGATCTAACTCTAATTTTAGACCTTTGTTTCGGTATTTGTGTAGTTAAAGTTCTTGATACAAATTTAAAAATTGCGTAGTTTATCATATATTTTTACATATACGTTTTTTGGAACATTTGGGGGGTCTGAACCCTTCACCCCCCCCCCCCCCCTGGCTACGCTCATGATGTGCAACGCAGGTGTGCCAAGTGTGGACTGTGACTTGCATCTCACAGTTCACACTGGGAACACCTCTGACACCCCCTTTAGGATTCATGTCGTGACGATATATTTTTTTTACTCAACAGAATTATTCATTTATGTATCAGTGGTAACACATAATTTTGGACAAGCACATAATTATTCTTAGCAAAGATTTCCTTTAGTTATAACTTATAACACTTATAACTTGACTGACCTAAGGGTTGGTGAAACGTGTTAGGTAGGCGGCTCCTAAGGTTTGTGAAAAAGAGATTATACCTATCTATATCTACGATATGAAAAGTAGAGTGCAACCTCCTTAGACAATATAACATGGTCTAAGGCAACCTCTAATAAATGTAAATATCATCAGGAGTCAGGAATCAGGAACTGTTATCTGAAGGTTCGTGGTGAAGGAAGCGTGTGTGAGTATGGGCATTTCTTCCAGGAGGACTGGCAAGAGTGGCGAAATCCTGGAAAGGCCTATGTCCAGCAGTGGATGAAACAGGCTGATGGATGGATGTCTTCTAGAAACGAACACATAAAACTGATTTCAAAGGATTCAAATAAAACAAATGAATCACTCTCCCCCTTTACTAAACGAGCCACCCCCTCGACTCTACGAGGACCGCGAGCACTAGGACTCCAACGCCGCTGCCGCGTGCTGACGCAGCGTTGCAGTCGTCAGTGAAGCACTGGCAGACGGTCTCGAGGTGGTCCTCGTTGTCAGCCGTGTAGCACTCGCGATGGTGCCGCACCCAGCCGCAGCCGCGCGTCACGCGCACCTCCGAGTCGTGGCGTTTGTGGAGAACTGGAACACAAGCACACGTTCATGAGGTTTCCACTTGGTAAGGGGATCACAATAAAAATTTACAAACTCGAAACAAAATCGTTGCTGTTCAGTAGCTTCGACAAGGAACGAAGGGTGTACGCAGGCGCGGTCTCAGCCTAAGTTTTTGCATATGGAGTCATCTTAGCTCAAGTACTTGATTCGACTATTTCTGATTTCAAATGCTTAGATTTTAGCATTCCGTTCCGTTATGCATGATTTAAGAGGATAGGCTCCGGAAAACCATAATATTCTTCCGTGTTTGAAGAACCTAACAATACTAGATATTTGAAAAAGAAATGGAATTCTGTCACGAATATAATGCACAGTCTTATCGAAACATAATCTTCAGACGTCATTCCAACATTAAATCACAAAAAATCAAAGATGACTGCGAAAAAAGTTTTCATGTCGAGTTTTAACATTGTTTGAGCAAAATCATATTACGTAGGATATATAATTTATGAATTAAAATCTGTATATTTTTATATGTATATTACTAGCTTTTGCCCGCGGCTCCGCCCGCGTGTTATTCAGTTTAACGACATGCTTTTTTCCGGGATAAAAAGTAACCTATGTGTTAAGTTGGTATATAAGCTATATCCATTCTAAATTTCATCCAAATCCGTCCAACTGTTTCATCGTGAAAGAGTAACAAACATATAGACACACACAAACTTTCGCATTTATAATATTAGTTTGAAGTGTGATGATGAGATAACATAGCCTTGTCTTATTTCACCATAAACGAATAAGTCCGCGCTAATTAGACACCTGATTTTTCAATGATATTGATCTATCCTACAAGAACCGTGCATTTTTACGGGATAAAAAGTAGCCTATGTGTTAAGTTAGGGTATAAGCTATATACATTCTAAATTTCATCCAAATCCGTTCAGCCGTTTCAGCGTGAAAGAGTAACAAACATATAGACACACACAAATTTTCGCATTTATAATATTAGTTTGAAGTGTGATGATGAGATAACATAGCCTTGTCTTATTTCACCACAAACGAATAGGTCCGCGCTAATTAGACACCTGATTTTTCAATGATATTGATCTATCCTACAGGAACCGTGCATTTTACGGGATAAAAAGTAGCCTATGTGTTAAGTTAGGGTATAAGCTATATACATTCTAAATTTCATCCAAATCCGTTCAGCCGTTTCAGCGTGAAAGAGTAACAAACAATCTTTCGCATTTATAATATTAGTAGGATAGGATAGGATAGTACGATTAAACTCTGAACGAACAGATATTTGATACAAACTTTAGTTAGTAAAATTCGTGATAAAAGTCGTCATTTTGATAATTTTCCAGAATTCGTCCCTCTCGCACTGCGGGTCTTTCCGCATGGAGTAACAGCGATCAATGCAATCGGAACCTATTCTCTTGGGTTGGTGAAACGTATTTTTCTGTGTGCAACTCTTGAATATTTAGGTATCAGATTTTAGGCGACTTCGTGTCCGTTGGACCGACAGCCTGGAGGACGTTGCGGATGGCGGCTGGATGAGGAGGACGGAGGATCGCCAAAAGTGGCGAAATCTAAAAAAGACTGCCCAGTAGTGGATGAACACAGGCTGATCAATGGAAGGAGATTCTAGGCGTTTCGTGAAGAAAAAGAAAACCGGCCAAGTGCGTGTCGGGCCACGCGCAATGTAGGGTTCCGTCTACTTATACAGACCGCGCCAAACTTCTAGTCCCATACATTAGAGGGGACCAAAAGTTTGGCGCGACCTGTACTCGTAAACCTGTAAAGCCTACTTACCTGTGATACTTTTCCTTTTAAATTTATTATATATACTACTTCTGTGAATTTTTTCACATTTCTATAAACAACCGTTTAGCCGGCATGGAGGGGGGGACGCTCCACTCTTAACTAAAATTTTAATTTTAAAGCTTAATATTTCGTTAACGGATCCCTAAATTGAAAAATGGTTTTCACACACCCACAATGGTTTTAAACGACCTATCCAACGTTAAATCGACCTCTCCGACCTATGGGATAGATGAGAAAAATAAAATCATCCCCAGTTTACGTGTATGAGAGGTAACCTTAAAATATATTTTTTTCAACATTTTATTTTACCATTTTGTGGGCGTGATTAATATTTATATTCGTGCTAAATTACAGCTTTCTAATACTAATAGCCTCTGAGCTAAGCCGCGGACAGACGGACAGACGTTCATGGCGAAACTATAAGGGTTCCTTGTCGGACTACGGAACCCTAAAAAGCATAAGTGAACCAAGCCTCTATTTATGCAACTTTTTATTCAAAAAACTCAATAGCATGAAATATGCGTCAGATCTAATCTGAGTTTCAATTGAAGGCCAGAGTTACAACTAGAGTTAGTAAGTTGATGATAAATTATTGTGGCCAGAGAAACAGAATAGGACTGTGACATTTGATCACGCTATCAAGAATCGTATTAATAAATCAATGTCAAATTAACTATAAACTTACTAGCTATTGAATCAAGAAAACTTTGATAATGTTTGTGAAAAACAATGTTTATAGCACACCGTGCGTAAAATGACCGCTTTACGCACGCTGCGCTTGCGTAAAGTCGGCATTTTCCGCACTTGTGCTATAAAATATTATACGATACTCGTGCGAGAAACTTTTTCTCGACTCGTGTGATTGCAGCACTCACCTTCGGCTCGTGCCGCAAACTCACACTCGTCAGAAAACGTTTCATCGCTCTCGTATCGTAATGTACTATTATTTATTTTATAGCACTGTGTGACATTTCTCCGTTTTTACATGGAGAAGTGCGGGTTTATGTCACACGTGACTTATGTAGTATTATTGCACGGTGTTTAGCACCATTTTTACACAGTTCGAAAATGTATCTACTAATTTCACAGATGCATAATAAACAAGAGAAGATACTTTTAAATGTTCTTTGACAGTTACAAATTCACAGTACACAAAATGTCAAAAGCAGGTTAGCATTTCGCCTAAAACGGTATCATGCTGTAGAAAAGTGACAAAACGCTAACCTAGGTACTTCTAGATTTGGTTTTCAATTGGTATTTCAATTTATATAACATGGGTGTTTCAATAAATTAAAAAGATGGTGGGTTCATGTTACACGAGCTATTAAATAGTAAACGATACTCGTGAGTTAAGTTGTCACACGCGTTATGTAGTATTTATTTGTATACTTACTGGTCTGCACAATCTTCCTGCAGAAGAAGTCCTGCCTGGTGGGCGCGAAGATGCCCTGCTGACAGTCTACCAGCCGCAGGTACTTGACGACCGTCTCCTGATCGTAGATCGTGGGGTCCAGGCACATGGAGTTGTTGGAGCTGTTGCAGTCGTAGCAGCGGATGGTAGACCCTGGGGGTTGGAGACCGACACAGGAGTTCTGGGTTCTTTGGTATCTTTGAAAGATAATGTGCCTTAGTATTGGATCAAAACGCAGAACGCTTCTAGCGATCGAAGTTTCGATGCAAAAATGATTAACTCGATTAGTGGTGGTTGAAAAATCAGCTCAGTAAAGTGTGAAAATTAAATTGTATTTTCTTTATTTTGTATAAAATAAAATTATGATGTTTTTGGCCATACGAAAGCTGTCAAGTGCGCAGGAGTATTAAGATGCACAATCACAAGGGTCTGCGCAAACGCAGGTGCATGCACTCTGGTTCTCCAGTATTTTTTTTATAGAAGTGGTTTATTATAATCAGTAGAGCATTTGGTTTTTATTTTTATCTAACCTCATATCGTAAAATCCTCATTATGAACTCAAACTACTTGCATAGAGAAAAAATTTTCATGAACGTCACTAAAACAGAAAAAATATTATAGTATAGGTCTCCGAACAACATAATGTTATAAAATAACTTTTTCTGAGATTACAGTACATGTGATACTAACTAGGAAGGCAAAGGGAACTTAGCCCGAACAGCCATGTCTGAGGTGTAATATCAAATACCAATGAGGTTTATAAATAATATTCTCCAATACGTACAAAACAGCTAAGGAGGTCACAGTTCAACTTTATTTTCGGCCAGATATTGTTTATGGCCGCTATGCGGCGCTTGCTAGGGCGCATGCGCATTGCATTGCTCGTTGGACTTGTGTTGGATTTCGATGCCATAGTTTACGGGGAAATTTATTTATTATTTGCTGTGGTTTTATAGGTCAAAAGTATTATTTTGCCCTAAAAATACTGACAGCAGTGGTGGTTTGACTCCACCTGATATTCTGGAAATTACGATCACTTTTAGAACCAGCTTTTACAAGAAAAATCTAAAATTGCTAACGACAAATTTACCAAGATTATGAAAACAGGTTAGTAGGCATGAGTTTAGATAAAGTAGCGTATGAAACTACACATAGCTAGGTGTTAAAACACTCGTGTTCTATTAAAAAACTCGCCTACGGCTGACACTCGTGCTTTTAATAGCCTCTTTATGTACCAGTTTCATAAACTATTATGTTGATACGTCATTAAAACACACAGTGTACCTGGAAGCATGTTAAAATGGGGCAGTAAACTTTAAAACTTTAAGAGATAGTTTGCTCAAATGACTCTCGTCATCGATTTTGAAGTAAACGAAAACTGCAGCCATCTTTTTTAATATCTTATCGGGAATCGAACCTGCTCATTTTGCAAAAATATAAAATGACCTGTATTTACTATAGTTTCAATCGCTGTGTGCTGCTAGCTAATAATAGGTACCAAGTCTGGCAAAGAAACACTATGTGTCAAATAAATGAAAATGCTTTATTTGCAATTCATAATCATTTACTTGTTAAGATATACATATTTACAAAATAATAATATTTTGTAATATTGGGATTACAAATACATAGTCCAAATAAACACCACCTAGTATGAATTCTATTGAAGGGTGTTTTTTTCTGGAAGCCCTATCTAATTCTACACCTTAACTATCATTTCGGTTAAATAGCTTTTAAGATAAGTTACCCTCATTCAAAGAAAAATGCATGGTTTTCATCGTCCATCCATCCATCCATGGATCCTGGTATCTATAGTACAGTGCTAACCACTAGCATAGGTACCAACGAACTATACTTATAAGTTAAGTTATTTACTAACAAACATCTGTTTTGTGTAACAATTTATATAATATTTGTTATAATTTAAGCAACAATAAATACATTTTTATCTTTATCTTATCTTTTATCCATCAGACCGTGTTCGTCCACTGCTGGACTCCGTCCTCCTCATCCAGCCGCCCCCCGCAACGTCCTTCGGGTCGTCGGTCCAGCGGGCACGAGGTCGGCCTACACTACGCTTTGCTGAACGTGGTTATGGTTTTCATATGGTATTTCTTTAGCTAATCGGACCTCATTTCAAATATTTTAAGATATGAAAAATTGGAAAACATAGGATAGCTTCAGTGTATATCCTACGGTCCATGGCCTAACTCCGAAAATTACTTGATAGATTCAATTGAAATTTTAAGTATGTCCAAAATTAAACAAGCCATCCGAAAAAAAAACCCACCAATGAAGCCAATGTGCGATAATAAAAAAAATGTAGAGGCTACCTATATAGGGTGAAATTTAATCAACCGACCAAATTCATACTAGAGACTCGGTTAGTGATCAAGAACTAGGTTCAGTAATCCTTTAAGCCAATTTCGAAAAATATTTTTTTTTGCTCCCGTACTGGTTGGACTAGTTTAAGTACAATTCCTAGTGCAGGTTCTACGGGTAAAAAAATTTTTTTTTTTCGAATTTCACCCGGATGGTCCTTAAACCTTGTTCCTGATGACTAACCGAGTCTCCAGTATGAATTTGGTCGGTTGATTTAATTTCACCTAGTATATAAGGTCCTACAATTCAAAGTGAAAAAAATTTAACAGATGATAGAGTATCCCTAATAGACCACACTCGGCCGAAAAAAACTTTTTTTCGTTTTTTTTTAGCTTTCCATAGAAATTGAGTCAGATGATTGAAATACTTTGTACTGGGAAGTGAAAAAATTAATTAAGGAAAAATTTTTTCTTCTTCTGGAATTTGATCGTTAACGATACATGATCTACCCTAGAATTATTTTCACTTATTATTGTAGGACCTTGTATATATACATGTCGTGACAGATTATAGAATTGATCAATTCATGACATTATGGATTGACCAAATCAATGAATAGATTTCATAATCTGATCGACAATATTATGAAGTATGAAGTATGAAATAAGAAATTTGCTATAAACTTCCAACAAAAAGTCAAAAATAGGTGCGACGATGAGCGAAGCGATAAGAAGCGTGCTAGGTTGCCTGTGATCATGAGTTCGGGAGCCGAGCGAAGCGGAGCGGAACGAGGCGACCCCTTTAGTTTATACAGATTTCATGATATTGCGATCAGATCATGATATGGTCAAACGTCGCTGACCAAATTGTAAACGTTAATAGTTCTCGTCCATGTGAACAACTTTTACTATGAAGCCAACCCTGAAATCGTGAAAAAATATCAGCTAATTCACACATTTGGGTCGAGTAGGTATTTAACTTTTCTATGTAACAGCTGATATTTTATTCACGATAGTAAAAGTTGTTCATATGGACGAGTTCCTATCACCAGTTTTCGTTACCAAAATGACTTTTAAATTTCACGTTGCATAAACTTTACTTTTTAAAACAGTACGCATTTAAAGATAATACAAAAAATTTGGAAAACGAACAGGTTTGATTCCTGCCAAGCTACCTGACTAATTTTTTTGAAAGCTTTGGATGCTTTTTTAATTTTCTGCATAATCGACGACGAGATTCCTAGTACTCAAATTTCTCTATTTCTTCTAGTTTAGATTTTTCTATCTCAACGTATGAATATTGATTTTAACACAATGTTTATTCCTAAAAGTTTTTTTTTATTACTATTATATTTACTAACATACGCTATAATTGGGTTTTGATAAAATAACAGCCAAGGCCAAGCCAAAACTGTCGTTAATATATCTTACGCGCAATTAAAAGATACATTGATTGAAAAACACTTTCACGGGATGAACGAAGCCGCGGTTTAAAGGTAGATAAATAAAAACGTGAAAAGAACACTGAAGTAAATTACGGACCTTATCCTGGGTGGGTCAATCACTTACCAATTTCAAAAATAAAAGTAAACAAAACGAAGGTCAACACATGGCTACTTGACGCCATATTGTTTTTTAAATAAATAAACTTAAATTTGTTATTTGTTTTATAAATAAAACGAATGTATTTTCCCGCGTCAGAGATGCGTCTCGCACTGATCGTTATAATGACGTGTATAACGTAAACATCAGTTATTCTCTTTGTCCACTGGATGGACTACATGTGGAAGAGCCGTATTCTGTTTATTTTATATGCTCATGGCGCGTGTTCCCGCCTCACCTGAAAATTACTCCCATTGATGAAGTTATTTCTCTTAAACGGCTTACTTAAAAATTATGAAAAAATATATATGTCATTATTTAAAGTATAAGAAACAATCTTATTGCAGGAAATAATTCTCGCCTGTAAGGAACACCTTCAAAATGTTTCCCAATGTCAAGCTGTTTTTAGAATAAAATTGGCTATTTCTTGGAAACCGCTAATTTTATTGGAAATTTAAAAATGTTGATTTACAGCATAGTTAATAAATAAAAACTAGATATTATGAGAGCGCGTGACGTCAATGTTGCCGTAAACGGCAAGTTGCGGAGCAGTCGATTACAGAATCAAAAATGTCTATGTCTAAAAAACTCAAAATAGTAAAAAAAAACCGGCCAAGTGCGTGTCGGCCACGCGCAATGTAGGGTTCCGAAGTTGCCCGGTGCAATGTTGGTCTACTAATACAGACCGCGCCAAACTTCTGGTCCCATACATTCTAAACCTGTAAAGTCTACTTAGCTGTGATAGTTTTCGTTTTAAATTCATTATATAAACACATTTCTACACACATTTCTATAAACAACCGTTTAGCCGGCAGGGGGGGGGGGGGGGACGCTCCACTCTAACTAAAATTTTCACTTTAAAGCTTAATATTTTACCAACGGATCCGTAAATCCAAAAATGGCTTTTACACACCCACAATGTTTTTGTACGGCCTATCCAACAATACCCCACACTATGGTATGACGAGAAAAAAAATCATCCCCAGTTTACGTGCATTGAGAGGTAACCCTAAAAATTTTTTTTTTCTAGATTTTATTGTACCCTTTTTGTCGGTGTGAGTAATATTTATATCCATGCCAAATTACAGGTTTCTAGTACTAATAGTCTCTGCGCTAAGCTGCGGACAGACGGACATGGCGAAACTATAAGGGTTCCTTGTTGGACACCGGAACCCTAAAAAATTTTTTTCAAGATTTTATTTTACCCTTTTTGTCGGCGTGAGTAATATTTATACCCATACCAAATTACAGGTTTCTAGTACTAATAGTCTCTGCGCTAAGCCGCGGACAGAAGACGGACAGACGGACATGGCGAAACTATAAGGACCCCGGAACCCTAAAAAGGGTACAATCATAGGAGTATGCATGCATTACACGATATAAATAATTTGATGCTACTCTTGGGGAGAAAATAAAATAAAAACAAAACCAATCAGTTTTATAAACCTCCATATTATATTTTCAATAACTTAACTCAATACAATCTTCTTCAAAATGCGTTAAATACTCAGGTACTGTCTAAAAGGGGTTGGCCATACACCACGTGGATTCCTGAGGGGGGGGGGGAAGTTGATACCTTCGGATACATCCGAGAAAGATGTTTGTCCTGTATTCCTAAACTTGTCAGTTCTGATATTGTTGAATTATTAAAAAAATATTAGGGGAATACATCTGTCATGTTTAATAATGTATGGTCACTTTCGTCTATATAACCAAATTCATACTGCGGACTCGGTAAGTGGTCAGGACCAGGGCTCAATGAACCTGTTTGTGAATGGCGAAAAATATTCTTCTGTGCCACTATACTTGTTCAAGAACAACCTCGACTCAATAACTATACTATAGTAAGTATAACAAGTCTAAATTTTATTTTGCGTATTGCACAGAAAATGTCATTTAACCTTGGTCCTGACAACTACCAAGTCTCCAGTATAAATTTGGCGATATTTAAACGAAAGTCACTTATAGATACCTAAATATTTATCGACGGTTCTAGCAACAGAAAACAACACAAATTACCGGAGGATCTCGGTGCAAAATGCACATCATAATATTGTTTTCCTTACTTTTGAATAAAAAGTTTGCAATAAATGCGTTTTATAGCAATTCGCGCAAACTGCTTGTTAATAGTTAGGTGATCACATGAAAAATATGCAATTTTATGCGTTACATTTTAACAACATTACATTACAACTTTAAACACGCTTTTAAATTTGTTAATGTTTAAATGCAAACAAAATGTAATTCATTAAAATACGTATTTTTTTGTGAAGACTTTATTAATAATAAACTATTTCCGCAAGTTGCTATAAAACACATTTATTGCATACTTTTTATCCAAAAGTAAGGAAAACAATATTATGATGTGCATTTTGAACCGAAGTAAAAAGTTACCCCCTTAAATTCAAAAGGAGAAAACTACGCGCTGACCTACCAAGCAAAAGCGACGGTAGACCACGCGAGGGGTGGGGAGAGGGGTCACAAGAGGACAAACTGAAACCACGTGGTTTATGGACGCTCTCTCAAATGCTCAAACATAGCCCCGGTCTCGTGCAACTAAGAGCAGTACTCCTGCCCCGACGGCTGCCAAGTGCTGAAGGCTGGGGAGTGAGGGAGCGCCATTGCACATGTCTCCGAAGCACTGGCAGACGGTCTCGAGATGGTCTTTGTTGTCGTTGGTGTAGCAGGCGCGCTTGGACTTGACCCAACCGCAGCCGCGGGTTATTCTCACTTCCGGACTTTTCTCTGGGTGGAGAACTGGAAAAAGGGAATGGATACGATAAGTGTTTATCATTTTCTCTAATCTCTTCTCTACTCTAACTCTATTAAGCCTAGTATTACCGCAGTTAAGAATATTATATGTATACCTTAATACCTATAACGATATAAATAGCTGAAATAATAAGTTTTTGTATTTAATATCATTCATTCGAAGACAAAGATAGAATAAACCCTTTTAACTTGAGAACCACTATACGGATTTGGATGCGGTTTTTTTTATTATCATCGTCGCCACTCTGGTCAGCACATAGGCTATAGGGGTATTCATAAAATAACGCCCACGCTGAGAAAATGGCAAAGATTGAATGGACGCGGGCGAAGCCGCGGGAAAAGGCTAGTAAGCTCATTAAGTTGAAACTTACGTCTCCTACAGAAGTCTACTGTCTCATGATGCTGTATGATCAAGCTTCTAACTCAACGCAAAAAAAATGGCTCACTATTTAAACCTGTGGGGCACCAGTGGCGGTCCGAGGGGGGGGGGGAGGTCACAGGGATCATGACCCCCCCAAAATCATCACGTCGACTAGAAAATTCCCATATAATTTGACGGTTTACGAATATTTCAAACAAATTATTATTTGCCTACTGACGTCTAAGTCAAAAAGTAAGTAAGTAACTCAAACGGTGAAAACCAAATATGTAAAGCCCGCGAAATATATGCCAACGCGGACGTTGGTGGCAGTGGCCGCATACCCCATAAAATTAATAGAAGCCTTCCATTTGTTTTATGATTGAGATTTTTCATTTTATTAAAAATTTTCTATATTTGCTTAACCTGTTTTACTGATAAAGTTGGCTTTTGAACAGTATTTGAGCCAAGATGATCCCCCCCAAATCTTGAGCTGCGACCGCTCACAAGTAGGGTTTACAGCCCACTTGTAGGAAAAATCAGAAAACCTGCATTTCGTTATTCAATACTTTGTAGCTGACAACTTAATTAGTCCCTTTGGATACACAGAGTTAAAATCATATTTAGAATAGAACATAGTTTAGGCCTACCTATATTATATTGGATGCAGGAAAATGCATGTATCTAATCGTATATCAAACGCCCGAAATAAAAGGATCAAAAAGTGCGACGCGACCAATTTTAGTACGTTTTTGGAAATCAAAATAAGTCGCGTAAACGTATTAATTTCAGACCGGGTCAGTTTGAAATCAACACGGTTGTGCTGTAAATTTTGTCGTTTAATTTTATTCCCCAAAACCGTATCAGCTTCGTCGACACGTGGTGGGTATGAAGTCGATACACTTTTGTGCAGGTTCATCATGCAGCTTTGCTATTCCAAAAAGGTATCGATTTCGTCTTGGTTGAGGAATACCTCCGGATTAATCGTGGGTGAGTACTCGAACCAACAGACTACATTTTTGTAGGTAAAAAATCAAGTTTGGCAGGTAAAGACTCTTTCAAAAATGCAAAAGACACTCTTTTTGTGCGTCGTTCTAGGCCCCCAGAGGCAGACTTTGTACAGAATTGGTATCTCACCGTTGACATGTGTAGCCATCAATCCGCCCACAAGATTGTTTCGTTTGTCAGCCAATTGATCTTTAGTGAATTAACAGAGTTATTGCGCTAACAGAATAAAGCTGCTGCTAACCCGTTGCCACGTCACGCTTTGCTATAGGCTGTCCGAGATATCATGATATGGGTGGCTATTCAAAGTTGACATTTACAGTGATGTACCCTAATGAAATATAATCGATATTTTTAGTATCGAGAAAGTTAGCAAGGGCTATCAAATCGATTTTTCATTTGATTGATCTTTGATTATCCAAACTACTTTTTGTCAATTACTACATTAATTAAAATAAACGAACCAATAAATCCAGCGCTTGAGAGATCAAAGTTTTTTTTAGTATTTCTCGGAGTTTCGCCAATAACAAAACAAAAAATTAACAAAAACTGTAACAAACGTCAAAACAAATAGCACGTGAAGCAACCGCAACGAAAACACAAACCGCATACAAGATGCACTCATACTGACGCGATCCTATAAGATGGCCGCACCGATTCATCGATATATTTTCGATTATGTAGTGTCAGTACCTATGGGTTAGCGTTCCGATCCACGCATCACGTAGCAAAAAGTAATTATTATTTACTGAATCCTTTCTTCGTTAAATTTAACGAATACACTGAGATTTTTGTTCCGGTTTATAGAGGCATTATTTATTGTATTTTTATAATAATTATTTACATTATTTCTAAAACCTATTATTTTCTTTTGTGCCCGGGTATGTAGTATGGTGTGTATGTAGAACTGGGATTTCCAGAGAAACCATCTGCGGCGTGTGTTTGGACGGGAACTTGTACAAAGTAAACACCAGGCTGATTGAATACTTTAAACTTTAATTTTTGCAAACATTTTACAACGCAACACAAGCCTGTCATCACAAACAAAAAGGGCAACTCACCGGCAACGGAAGTTGGAGCTCAATCAAAAATATAAAGGAACATAGACTATTTTAGGCTAGTTTCAGATTTACATATTTTACACTTTGGTTGGATATCTGAAACTGAAATTAAATATCATGAGTCTGAAACTATGAAAAAATTATTATTTTTTATCGGTTGACCACATGCCCCATCCCTGGCACATCTATAAGTGTTTATGTGCCACAAAAACGGTTAACCGATAATACATGACAAGTAACTCAATATGTTAAGTTATTGATGAAACATGAACAAAACTTATTCAAACATAAATGCTAAATCTAAAACAAAATCAATATACCTATATCTTTGAAAGACTGAACAACAACAACAGGAAACAGACTATGTACCTGCTTGGCATTATTTGTTTATCCTAAATAATATTATTAATACAAAAAACATGAGGAGCAACGATTTCACTGGCGGAATGAAGCCAGGTGACGTATTAACTGATATTTGTAACAGAGCTACTACAAATGCCCCATTATTAGTGCTTTGATAGAATCACAAGAAGAATAGTAAACTAAATAATGAATTGGTACAAAGTGGCTAGCTATGCCCTGACATAAAGAACCAAATTTTATAATTAAGCCATATTTGACAAAATTTTCATTGCATTATTATTATATATATATTTTTTATTTTTTATTTAAATCTTAAAAGTATGTGTCCCACACACTTGATAGATAATTCACAGAGACCTCGTGTTCATCATCTGAACTATCTGTAGGTAACAAAACAATCTTATTAACTGGCCTACGGAAAATACCTCCTACAGTTTTGATCTCTACTACACGGACTTTATTGTCTTTTCCTGGAAACACCTGAGTAACAATGCCTCCAGGCCACATGTTCCTAGGCAAAGCACTGTCAGCTATCAGAACTAAACTGTCTTTCTTGATATCTTGATTAGCAGTTCCTTTCATTTTTCTGTCAACCAATGTAGGTAAATACTCTTTTAGCCATCTGGACCAGAACATATCTGCCAGCCTCTGTGAAATTTTCCACTGCTTTTTTAACATCAAGTCCTTATCGCCATTATAACTGTCGATAGTAGTCTGTAGTCTGATGTTAAACTTCCTGCAATCTCCATGTGAACTGCTTTTGTTACCATACAAGTGAATAGAGCCCCCCATCTTTTTTTCCCTTCGTCTGCCTATTGACACTTCAACGGGGCCAAAATAATCAAGGCCACAGTGCGAAAATGGTCTCTGGTGGTGCTGTAATCTCGCTTGTGGAAGATCACCCATTGGTGGTTGAATTGCTTTTGCCTTCAAAATTTTGCAAAATTGGCAGTTATGTGCTACTGATCTTATAGTCGATCTCATTTTGACAAGCCAGTACTTTTGGCGAATCTCATTAACCACAGTTTCTGTACTACTGTGATTCTGTTTCTTGTGGTAGTCGTATATGAGAAGCTTTGTATACTGATGACTTCCGATCAATATGATAGGCCGTTTCATATCTGAAGAAACACTCTGAGCTCTATCTATTCTTCCCTGTAATCTCATAATTCCTTCATCATCGAGAACTGGAGCCAGCTGGAAAATTGGACTGTCATTAGGTAATTCTTCTTTATTTTCTAAATATGCCAACTCTTTTGTGTAGCTATCTTCTTGCATTTTCTTAATCCATGCTTTTTCTGCCTTTTCAAGGAGCTGCAAGGTAAGTTTTTGATCTCCAGATTTTCTGCATTTATTTATGAATAAAAATACATTTGCTGTAGCATAGATGAGACGTTTCCAAGAGGAAAATGCTGCAATATCAGGCAAAGCATACTTTTTCTTTCTTATAGCATAGACTCTTTTTTCACAGGATGCTTCAGGTGCAGGAACTAACTTATTGTTCTCAACGGGACATGCTTCAGTATTCTTTTTTAGAAATTCTGGGCCACTAAACCATAAACCACTTTGAGAGAGGTCTAGAGGTGAGGTGTCACGTGTAGCAATATCGGCACTATTCTGTGCAGTTGGGACCCATCTCCACTGTGAGACCATAGACAACTCATCTATTGCTGCTAGTCTATGACCTACGAAGGCTTTGTAGTTCCGTGGATCTGATCGAATCCAAGCCAGGGTTGTACTGGAGTCTGACCAAAAGTACCTTTCTTTGATTTCTACTTTATGCTCCTTTACTACTGCATGTGCTAATCTAGCTCCTAATAGAGCTGCCTGTAATTCTAGTCTGGGTATAGAACTGGGTTTTAAAGCAGTTACTCTAGCTTTTGCTGCTACCAAGACCACCTTAATTTCTCCATCTTCATAGACAAATCTGAGGTAACATACTGCTGCATATGCTTTAATCGAACTATCACAGAACGTATGCAGCTCAGTGTGTGCTCTATCTGTTCGGGAACGGTAACAGCGTGGAATTTGACAATCTTTGATCCTTCGGAGCTCAGAAATCCACGACTGCCATTTCTCATATTCTTTATCAAAGATCTTCTCATCCCAATTTATACCAGAACGCCACACTTCCTGCAAAATCATCTTGCCTCTAATGGAGAAGGGTGACAGGAGACCAATATGATCAAAAACACTCATAACTGCTGCTAGCATCTGCCTCTTAGTGGGGCGTTCCTCACCTGCCACCACTTTAACTGGTACCCGATTCATGGAGAAGTTGAATGATATCATGTCAGTGGCAGGTTGCCATATCATTCCCAGAGTCTTTTCTTTTGCTGACTCTTCTGACAGGAGCTGAATGCCACCCTGTACTTTTTTCTCTTCAGGGATGGACTCCAAAACTTTGGCAGAGTTACTTGCCCACTTTACAATCTCAAAGCCTCCTTGATCATGAACATACATTACTTCTTGAATACGCTGTACTGCTTCACTTTCACTATCAAAACAATCAAGGTAGTCGTCCATGTAGTGACGTGTCTGTATGGCTTTAACTGCATCTGGGTAGGTATCCTGATGTTGCTTTGCATTTTCATTTAACACAAAAATAGCTGAACATGGTGAGCATTTGGCTCCAAAGAGCATGGAAGTAAGTCGGTAAACTTGAGGAGGTTCTGGACTTCCAGGCGTGCGCCAGTAAAACTTCTGATACTGCTGATCTTCAGTTTTGATTTTGATCCTCAAAAACATATCTTTTATGTCACCTGAAACTGCTATGGGCTTCAATCTAAATCCCCACAATATTCCTAGCAATGACTGAAGTAAGTCTGGGCCTTTGAACAACATATCATTTAAATTTACATTTTGTACCCTAGCCGCCGCATCAAAAACTAGCCTTACTTTACCAGGTTTATTAGGATTCAAAACTGGGAAATGAGGTAGAAACCAAACTTTATCTGATGCACATTGCGGTTGCTGATCGTCTAAGACTGCATAGCTATTGTCAACTAACTTATCAACTTGCTGTTTGTATTGCTCGGCTAACTGTGGATTTTTAAGTAACTTATTCTCTAAGTTCCCAAACCTTTTGAGAGCCATTTTTGAACTGTCAGGTAGGGACGGACTGACACCCGTTTCACTTTTCCATAATAGTCCCGTTTCCCACCTATTATTACCAAGCTTTTTAGTTGTATTCTGTAAAATCTGTATAGCTTTTTCTTCAAGAGGATTAGCACGTTGTTTGGGCTCAATACCTAAAGCATCCAGGCTAAAATTATCTTTTACCAAAGCATGCAACTCATCTATACTATGATTGACATGAGCTATGTACTGTATTTTGTGTGGGGAACCATAATAGTGGTTTCCATGCACGACATGACCTAAAAGCGTCTCTGAAATGACTGGTTCATTGGCCTTACCAGCATAAATCTTCCTTGTAATAATAAGAGGCCAATTGTCCTGACCTAACAATATAGTAGGAGTACCACACTTGTACCAGTCCACTAAGTTTTCATTTTGTTTGATGTGATTGTAGCTTAATAGCCTATCTTTGTCCATGTATTGACTCTTAAGATTTAAATTCGGCATGGACCTAACATTGACAAGAAACTGCTCACCTAGAGTACTTTCAATCTTAAGGGTAATACGGCTACTTTTAACTAAGTGCCTACTTGAACCTATCCCTTCAATGTTTAAGTTTTCTAATGGCCCTCTACCCCCTGAACCTAGCTGTCTAGCTAAACTTTCATCTACCAGGGAGATCGTTGCTCCTTCATCAAGAAGAATGAAGGTTTTAATAGGGCCTCCTGGGCTGTGGACCACAACAGGTACCACCTTTAACATAGCTCCTTCACAATTAACATTTAGGACTGAATCTGGACCTTCAGCATCCCCACCAGCCTCGCCTTGCTTGACTTTTCTGAGCAACTTGTGTAAATATTTTGATATTTTGCAATTTTTGGCTGGGTGGCTATACTGAAGGCATCTGAAGCACTTACGGTTAGATTTAGCCCACAAATATCTGTCATCAACACTCATATTGGAGAATTTTTCACAATTGTTTATACTATGTGTACTATCTTTACATAAGGCACAAATAGACTGACCTTTACTAAATGTGTTATGGACAGGAAACCTGGGCCGTAGGTGATTGTCCTCACTACCTCGGGGACGACCTCCAGTTGACTGTGTAGTTGGCTCCACTTCAGGTATAAATCTCAATGCGAGTTGTGCCTCGCGCTGCAGGAACTCGGCCACACATGACAATGCTCCTTCATGCTTATTAATGTTTTTCTCCGCATATTCAGCCCACTTATCTCTTAAACGGTAACACATTTTCAGTACAATTTGTTCATAAAGTTCGTTATCATGAAGGAACTCATTCAACTTTAGTGATTTAATAACTGCTTCACAGTTCATGACTTCGCTAGCAAAAACACTTAATTCACGTGTGTTCTTCGGAGTGTTCATCTTCTTAATTACTTTAATTTGCTCTCTTACTATAAGCTGAGCCTGGCCAAACCATAGTTCTAAAGCATTGATGATTCTTTCTGGATCAGAACACGCGTGAAGAAGTGCTGAAACCGCGGACTTTGCTTCACCTTTTAGAGCTAATCGTAGTCGACGAAGATTTTCTGCTGGCTGAATGTTGTATTTCTCTGTGGTTTCTACGAAAGATGCTTTGAACTGCAACCAATCTTTTGTACTCCCATCAAATGTTGGCAAGTTGCTATCTCGATAAGAAAAAGCACTTTTTATGGTGTTTTGAAGGGCCACGGCGAGTTTGTTTACATCACTGCTGTCACTTTTGACGTTTTGTTCGGTCGGTAAAGTAGACAACGGAACTGTGGCGCCGTCTGTATGAATAGCGGAGAAACATTGATTCTCTGTCGCTGATGGTGGGGGCGCTGTAGGCGACGGCAGCTGCGCTGATGGCTTTGATACTGCCAACATTTTTACTGAGGGTCCTTTTTCATCATGATGCTCTACCCACTGCTTAGTACGGCAATATTTCCCTAATTCCTGGGAATCTGCACTGCTGCTATCACTGGTGCCGCTATCGATGGCTGACATTTCGTCCAATATTCGGAGTTTTTCTCTTGCATTCTTTTCTTTTAGGTCCAGAATGTTCTGGATTTCGTCAAGATGTTTTTTCTTCTCGATCAGAGATTTCTTGTAGGATGACTTTGACGACGACGTAATGCTCTTCTTTTGGCTTTTCGAGTCTTCATTTTCGCGATCCGCCATATTTACTGACCCACGCCGTGTGAAAAAATGCCGGTTCTTTTGCGAAGGACCACTTATGTAGAACTGGGATTTCCAGAGAAACCATCTGCGGCGTGTGTTTGGACGGGAACTTGTACAAAGTAAACACCAGGCTGATTGAATACTTTAAACTTTAATTTTTGCAACGCAACACAAGCCTGTCATCACAAACAAAAAGGGCAACTCCCCGGCAACGGAAGTTGGAGCTCAATCAAAAATATAAAGGAACATAGACTATTTTAGGCTAGTTTCAGATTTACATATTTTACACTTTGGTTGGATATCTGAAACTGAAATTAAATATCATGAGTCTGAAACTATGAAAAAATTATTATTTTTTATCGGTTGACCACAGTGTGAGTAGTATAGGTGAAACGGAAAATTACGAACTGTCACCCATATCATGCTAACTCGGACAGCCTCATAGCTGTAGATTTAACTAACCGATACCTACGAGATGATTAGATATGTGATGTGACGGGATTTTGATAATTCTCACAATGGCATATACTTTTTTGTATGTTTTAATATAAAACCGGTAAACTCGCGCCCTGAAAGTTCGGTAACGTACAAAATTATATATGGACAAAAATTAAAAAGTTATTAACTAGGTATCTACAAAAATAAAACAAAACTCCGTAACTCTAAAACTGCATTATAAATTGTTTTCATGGCAATTTTAGTCTAATAGCACATAATATTACAAAAAAAAAACTTCATTACTTTTTATATCCTGGGTAACTGGGCAATGGCCAGTCCTCTAGGGTGCCCTAGGGCCTAGACTAGGTAGGTATAGTGGGATCTATCATTGCAGGGTGTTGTTTTTCCAAGAGAGGGATAATTAAAAAAGTATTTTTAACAGAACCGCTGAGAAAACTACGCTAGAAGGATCAATAAGCCGCAAAAAAAATCTTTCTATTGTAACCGATTTCAGAAAACATTTTTGTAATTCTTCTACAGTTCCATTGTAACATTGAATTACAGGGAAAAAGTCGAAATCCCGATTTTTTCTATTTTCTAATTCATTGTAAATCAATAAATAGCGATGATCAAATTTTGTAAAAAAATATATGTGATACTCTTCGATCCGTTCGAAACACGATTACTTGCATTCCCCTCGATCCGATTAAATCGTAAAGATAGGTCTAAACTAAACTAAAATAAATAAAAACATCTCGAAAAGGCGAGTTTTCTGTGCGGCTCGTTTCCGCTGAGCAGGATGAACATGAACACATGAATATAAAACCTAGTTATACCTAGACAAGAACTATATTTGTTTGCAGGTTTTAGAGACTGAATAATTAATTACTCACTCGTCTGCGTGATTTTCCTGCAGAAGAAATCTTTGCTTATGGCGTTGGGGATTGACTTCGTACACTCGACGATGGGGATTATTGCATTCATCTTCTTCATATGTAGGTCCAAGCAGGCAGAGTTGTTTGCGCTATTGCAGTCGAAACATTTGATTGCATCACCTGAAAATAATTACGTACTTTAACATATTTTCAGTTGTCCATAAAAAATAAACTTTAAGACACGTGACGCCATCTATGGGCGTGACTAAAAACTTTTTACAAAGGCCGACGAATTAAAATTTCTAGATGTCGCTTTATGTAATTTGTACTTACATGTTTGTACAAAGAAAATTGTGATCAGGAGACCACACAGCGTGTAATTAATACTGTTTAACGACATTTTACGATTTTCAGGTAATTTATCTAGTGTCTATTCAAAATTCGTTTGACGCCTACTTCGCAAAATCTGATGAAATGCACAATTGCCTATCTTTATTACAAAGGCGTTTTGCTCGCTAAATCAATTCTACCATAGTATGGTTTCCATTAGATAACGTTATCGACTTTTTTTCTCAATTTAAGTAAAAATTCCTTCTTCCATAACCAAAGTCTACATGTGACTGAGTAGCAAGCAATCAGACAGGTCTTTATAACGCGAATTGAGCTGGTATTGTGAAGGATAACAAAGAAATCTGGGCTGCCGGCGCAGCTTACTGGATAAGTTCGGATCTTCTGGTCAAATGGTTAGCATAAAGGGATATGATGGCAGAGTGAGAAAGGAACGTTTAATCAGAGGCCAGACGAGGTTTCCTGTTGTTGTTGTTGACTAATTGAGACAAAGACGACTGAACTGAGTCCTTAGGGCTCGGTATTCAATAAGTGTGGAGGACAACAAAACATTTTCGCTATTCACAAAAAGGTCTTCCGTTTGTTTTCGGCTGTCATTCATCATAATATCAGGCTTTCCTCATCTATCATAATCATACATCTAAGTGACGGTGAAAAAGTGGTTTTTAGAAACGAAAACTGGTGATTTTAATTATACATACAGACAGATTTGAAATTGCAAAATTAACCTATTGTAGCAACATTATAGCGACAAAAAACAGGGCGCTAAAATGGTAGCGCTTGTCAAGCAATTCAGCACCGTCTGAGTACAGAACCCCAATTTCATTAGTCGTTGTTTTACTTTAGACCCAATTTAAAACTATACGTCGTGTGTATTACCGTCTTTAAGATAGATAGCTCTAAATAACGTTAAAAAATGATTTTTTTCGAGGTTTATTGTATGGGGACCCCAACGCTGTTCCATGGAACATAATTCTTTGTCTTTGGGTTTAATTTTTTTTTGTTATTTGCCTTGATATAAGCCTTATTCTATAAAAAAATAAACTTTCTACCTATTACGGTTGAAGCTGTAGACCCCTGTGACAGACGGACGAACGGACAGACAGCGGAGGCTTGGTTATAGTATAGGATCCCGTTTGGCACCCTTTGGGTACGGAACCCTAAAAATTTATATTTTGGGGACGCTACGAAAACCGCTCGGCCGCCACACCAGCAACACGCAAAATAATCCCTGTCAGACAACTGTAAAAAAGAAAAATACCATGCATGAATTTATTCTTCTGACTCCAGTGTGACTGGATCTTACATTAGAATTCATCTTCGTGGTAAGTTAATACAATTCGGATTAGAATAATAAGTTCTGTTGGTTTTAAGTTTATAATTTTTCGCTTACTACTTATATATTAGGTCCTTCTTATAGCACAATAGTATAGCGTAGTCTGAAAGCCGCTTAATTCAATAGGGAACTTCGTTTTTAGCGTTCCGTAGCCCTGGCGCAGTAGCCAAGGCGAGAAACCTTTCATTTTGTCATGATGGTTTGGTAGTCTGTCACACTTTTAAATCTCAGGAAATCATTGACCCACGGAGCTAACTGGAATATTTTCTTGCGAATCATAAATACCTAGTAACTAAAATAGTAACTGCACATCAAGTCTTCATTCAGAAATTTACGTAGGTTAGCCACGCACGCATAAATAAATTCGCGCAACAAAAAAACGGTAGAAACTGGTCTATTAACAATACTCAGTCAACTCTTATGTTTTTTCACTTTTCATCATAAAAACGACTTTCAAATACACATTTTTAAAAGCGTTTGGGCATAAACAATGTCTAATACAATGGGGCACAAACAATATCTAATATATTCGGGCATTAATATAAAAATTTTGAAAATTACTCTCCCCTTTCCTAAGCGGACAGACATGAAAATTTTAAACATCATGGCAGTGGCATATCGAAAAAACTACAAAGAAGAATTGTTTTGGAAATTATCGGATGAAACAATTTTTGGTGTATCTTATTGTGAACAGATTGTGCTCATTGAAAGAACTGAAGTCTTTATACAAGGGCGAATACAGGATTTATTTTTGGGTGGGGCAAAAAGGCCAAATAGGTATACCTATAGATATAGTGTTCAGCATAGTATTGGACTATATCTTTTAGTCCTACCGGTAGGCCAAAAAATGCTGCTAATGTTGTTAAAAGCACGACAAAAAAGGAAACTAATTTATTAAAGCGGTGTAGTGTTAATTTTCTACCTCCTTGTTGAATTTGAACCGTCTAAATCCGCCCTTGTCTTTATAATAAAGGTACGCGGCTGGCCGCGAAAAGTCGATGTTTCGAGTTAGGAATATACCATTGTACAGTGGAGCCCACATCAAGCTATACACATTGAGCATAAGCTGACCTCTCATTGTACGGGAAGCCTATACAATGAGAGGTCAGCTTATACTGAAAGTGTTTAGCTTGATGCGGGCTCTACTGTACTAGCACTGTAATGGTGTTGGGTGCAAGGGATAAGAAATACCGAATAATACAGAAATAAAATAGCCGGCGAAGGCAAAAAATATAGATGATGCGTGCTATCTAACAAAATGTCATTCGAAAATGGCACTAGAGAGAGACCCACAAGCTTATGATTGGTTCGTACCACAGTTTAAACAACCATATCATAGTAAAAACAGACTAGTAAGCTATCTTCACAGAGATGTCGCCCGCGCGGCTTATGTGTGCGAGCCTGCACGTACGAACCACAGCACGCACACAACGACAATATCTCAGACAGTTTCTGGTGGTGTGACCAGGGTCGGCTGGACTCCGCAGTTGCGGTACGGTACGCCGCGCTACAAAACAGATAAGTATTTAGTGGCCGCGCGCCGTCCGTCGTCGCATCGCCGCTAAATAAATTGACAGCCCTGCAGCAGTAGGCATTTAAGCCTCGCACGGCGCGGGAGTTGTTCTACTATTCTGTTTTCACTATGACCATATAGTCGTCCAACGAAGACGTTCGGACGAAGCGGTTGTGCGGGCTGGGGCGGTGGACCAAGACTCCGAGCTGCTTGTTCGTAAATTGTTATGTAGCTTATATCTTATATGGCTTACATCCCGCGTCTCGCCCCGCAGGCCCCTTTGTCTGAGCGCTTTCGTTGGACAACTGTATGGATTTTTAAACTGTGTTCGTAGAGTGCGGCATGCGACATTGGGCCTTCCAGCCATATACACAGTGACGCTATTGGAATTGTCGCCATATTCAACTGTGTTCAATACAGTTTATCGTGGGGTCATTTTTGAGCGCTAATCAGACTCCTGTTTTTTTCGTTCGCTGAAAATAACCCATTACACTTTTTTTTTCTAATTCAATATGACATACTGTCACGACACATGTAGCCTCAAGGGGTGTCAGAGGTGTGTTCGAGTGAGAATTTTCACTGCAATAGTCAATACTGGTACACTCTTGTTTCACCGACTATTGTTTAAGTCCTAAAGTATTGTAGAGCACGCTGGTTTACCTCTCCACTTTTCAGCAAGTAGCGAGTATGCAATGTGTATTCGAACCACAGACATAGATTTAAATAGATGACGCAAGTGCATCAAACTCTATGAAAACCTCATGAAAACCAAGCGTCTCACATTTTACAATGAAAACGGTTGACAGTGGTTTGAATCTTAGAAGGAATTGTAAGACTTAAGACATACATAATACATAAGACGCATAGTTGTAGGAGTCAATATCCGTGAAGGAAGAGCATTATGCTCTCCTTTTTGGCGCGCGATTGGGCACGCGAAGTATCGCAATACTCGCGGCATGTATTTAGATCTATATCTATGGTTCTACTATCTGCTTTTCCATGCCTTTTCAGGCTTTTCTTTTCTTTTTTCCTTTTTCTCGTACTGCTTGGAACGTGCATGCTTGCGCTCGCTCTGGCGGCGATTTTTATACCCTCTCGCTCTTACGCACACAAATGCATTTCCCTTCACCCCCTCTAGCACTATTTCTTTATTTATTCGTACTGAATCAACATATTTACATAATAAACTTATCCTATCTTATGCTATATACTTATGGCTACATGCCCATGCCAATATCTTCACGCTACGATGCGTAGGGGCTGACTGGCGGCCGAAAATACGCTCTCTGATTTATACTTCCTCGCGGCTACCTCAGCAGTATAAATATTCGCCCTCGCTTGCGGGGCTTTGCCAGCACATCAGACACTCCACACACCGCAAGCACTACATTAACACCAGACACTCTGCGCCGGCGCAGACAATTCATTCTAAGCAACGACGCACGTTATAGATACGTGCACGGGCGCTTCTCACCAATACATTCATCACAGCCACCTGTAGCTGCAGCCCCTGCCCCCCAGCGGGTTACTATTACCTCTTACATAGTTAACAACTAACACCTCAGAGAAGGACCTCTCTGTTTCCCTCAAAAATCATGGTAAAATGGTAAAGGCCAAAAGACCAACAATAAAAAAGGTCACCTAAAAAAAAGGGGCTTCGTCAGTCTGCGTCGGAGCGGCGGCGTAGCACGGGGCAGAAGCGCCTCTACGAAGCAAGAAGTCTTCCGTATGCTACGCGAATCGTAGGGAATTATAACTTTACGGGCTAAAAATATTTACTTTTATGGTTTAGATAATAGGTTTATATGTTTACAGCAGTCATTATTGCTATTTTCACTTTATTTGTTTGGACGGACTACTTTTGAATTGTAAAACAGCCTTCTCTTTGCAATTTTTTTAGATACAGCGAGTTTTTCTCTATCACGTTTTAGGCTATGCTAGTCTTGAAAAATACCTCATTTATACAATGTTTTTTTTTTGAGAACTATTGTATAATGGTAGCTTTTTAAAATCTCATTTTTTACTATCTATGTCGCCTTAAGGCACGGTGAAGAAAAAGGTTTGTAGAAAATAGACTTCCCTTGACTTGTACCACACACTCGTAGATTTGTTTGTATGGAAAACGTTTACATTCACCGAGTTTTACTGCTTCATGGTTCATTTCGGCCGAGAGGCGGGGATCTCGGATATTTCTGGAGTTTATGATCTTGTTAGTACCAAAACCAATGTTCTAATAATATCGGTTTGGTATAGAAAGCCGCCACACGTTTAGCATAGCAATATGTTGCTGAAAGATAATGTTGTACAGTTTTTTTTTATATTTCGATTTTCGGCGCGGTGTTATCCTAGCTAGCTAATTAATTTGTGTAATTTTCCACTGACTTTTAAGTTATAATAATGATAATTTTATTTTTTATTGTAATAGGTTCCATCTTCACTAAATCGTATAAATTGTTGTAAGGTCCCCGCAGGAAAGGTCTAACTTAGTTTGGGGACCACAAATTAATTATTGTGTCATACTATGTTTTTTGGTAAATAAAAGCTTTTTATCTTTATCTATGATCTTAGCTAGTACCTAGAAGGTCCTTCAAGTTGAATTGCACTTGTTCATTTGTTTTGCTGTACGTTATTGTACAAAATTATGGATAAACATAATTTATCTTACAACTTCTTCATTTGTAATATTTAAGAGAATGTTTAGGAAATGCTTCTAGCAGTTCGTATGATATTATCTTTTCAGTAAATAAATATTAGTTTTAAAAAAAGCTGATGGAGTAGTCGGAATAAGTATTTTTTCCCAGTTATGTCCCTATATGTCGGCCAGTTCGAAAAACTGATCACTGCAAGGCACAGCTTTAAATTAAAATTACCTTCCTATAAACATCCATGAGTTGGCAGTATTTGTTAAATCTACCTGAGTACAAATAAACAGTTATTTTCGAATTTCAAAATTTAACATATTGACTAAATAATATGTGGGCATTTTTAAATATCGTCATTTTTATATCTTGGCATAAATAGACTTCGACAATTTTATTTTGTTAATATAGACATTTTTATATCTAGTAATTTTTCATTATAGACCTTAGGATGACACATCATAAATTTATTAGTAACGTTAAGACGAAAGGCAGGGATCGCGACGAACTCCACCTTCCCTTCACTGGACCAGTTTTTGTGTCTGCATGCTGAAGCTATTCCGCTCTACTTCAAGGAGCTGTCCTGGCTGGGCTGACTGACCGGGGGGAAGTGCACAATACTCACGATCAAGGAGAGTCAGTGCAGGACTCATCGCCGCCGCCACGAATTTAGGATTTAGAATTAGTAGCGTTTAAATCAAATCCCACTAATTAAATTATACATAAAAAAAGTGTTCTAGGTATGGTATGGGTCCTGAATCTATAATAAGAAAAATAAATTACCAGCTTTTTTTTTACATTGATAATATTGTCTTTATTAAATCTACACCAATGAAAATTATGTAAAAAAATAAGTTTTTACCGATTTATGATGTGAAGAAAATCTTTTTTTTTCTTAAATTGCCTGTGGTTGTTTATTGTACCTAGTTTTATTTCATAATATAAATTTTTATATGAACTAAAGGTGGTAAAGCTGATGCTGGGCTCGACTGTGGAGGTACCACCATCTTACTCGCAAATCCTCCCGAAGTTATTCGGGGGAGAGTAAGAGAACAGCTCTCAGGCAAAAAAGCTAGGCGGCCCACCATTGCCTGGGACCGATGGATGGCGGTATATCCATCCCCAATTGCCGGGCCTTATATAAAACAGACTGGTGACAGGCAGCGGCGTCACTGGTGCAAGGGTTTCGGCACCGCGCTCACCAACCCGCCTGCCCACCCAGCGTGTGTGGTATGGGCATTTCTTCCAGGAGGACCGCCAAGAGTGGCAAAATCCTGGAAAAGCCTATGTCCAGCAGTGGACGAAACAGGCTGATGGATGGATGGGTGGATATAAACTATTTAATATTTGTATGCCAATAAGGCGCAACATAGGTTGGACATCTCAACCTGTTGATATCTAATATCACCTATGTTTAATAAATAAGTGATTTGATTTGTTTTTGATCTGTGCTGCGGACAGACAGAAACCTATTTTCCATTTTGAGGGAACCTTCAAGAGACAGGATATATCTAATATTCATTCACATTAACAGGCAGGGGAGAATGCGGGGAGACTTATTGAGATAGCCCATTGATACCAAAATACATGGAGATTAGATAGTTGGGGCAGGATAAGGTAATCTGTCACAAGTCATGTGGACCGAGGAAGGAGCCTTCGAACGGAAGACGAGCGTTTGTGACAATTGTCATCCACGCAATCCGGACAGGGACGTTGAAAAGTTACTGGAGTATCTGATGAATATAGACACTGGAAAGGTGCTGCCATGGTTCAGTAGACGAATTTCTGCTTACCAATACGGAGGTGAGAACTGTGAAGTTCAAGTCACTTGTACACCCATCTTTCAACGACGATTATAACGTCCCAGCGTGATGGTCGGTGAGCCGGATCGTCGTTCTTGAAGCACAAATGCGAGAGTTTCACCACCGCGCTGAACAACCCGCCTGCCCAGCGTGTGGAGTATGGGCATTTCTTCCAGGAGAACCGCTGGCGAAATGTTGGTAAGGCTTATATATGTAACTATACGTGGATATTATGTATTCCGAGTGAAAAAATGCGCAGTGCAAGAGGGGCGGATTCAGAGCAAAATAATGTATGTTTTTTTATGTTTAGTAAAAAAAAAAACTATAATAGACTAAATTTCCAAAATCTAAAAAATTGAAAAAAACTAAATATTGTTAAAACCCACCTTATAAAATTTGAGTTCTGTATTTTTCTATTTATATTCCTATTTCTCAAACGAGGAGAGACCTCATTTTAGTAATTATTTCTGTGGAGGAATAGTACATTACGATACGAGAGCGATGAAACGTTTTCTGACGAGTGTGAGTTTGCGGCACGAGCCGAAGGTGAGTGCTGCAATCACACGAGTCGAGAAAAAGTTTCTCGCACGAGTATCGTATAATATTTTATAGCAAAAGTGCGGAAAATGCCGACTTAAAGTGGTCATTTTACGCACGGTGTGCTATAAAATTTATTAAGCCGTGTTTTTATTTTCATAACAAACCCTATTATATAAGGTGAATTTCGTTTATACAGCTAAATTTATACTATTTTATAATTATAATTTTTTATATATTTACAAAAAACACGTTATATGACCAGATATATTTCGACAATTTGTCGGCATCGGTGGAATAAAAATAAAAATAAATTATAATATTATGTGATAATGACTTGAATTGAACATTTGAACATTTTATCACATAATATTCTAATTTATTTTTATTTTTATTCCACTGATGCCGACAAATTGTCGAAATATATCTGGTCATATAACGTGTTTTTTGTAAATATATAAAAATATATAATTATAAAATTGAAAGACAATAAAAAATATATGTTATTTGATTTAATTTATACTAGAGATTCGGTTGGTCAGAACCAATGCTCAATGACCCTGTTTGCGGATACAAAAAATAATTTTGTGCCTCTGTACTTGATCAAAAACAACCTCGACTCAATTAGTATATAGGTAGTCTCAATGTTATTTTGTGTATTTCACAGAAAGAGACATTGAACCTTGATCCTGAATTCCTGATCACTTACCGAGTCTTCATTATGAATTTGGCTACATAAACGCACTTTATATATAAGGTGGCATTTATTTATGCAGCCAAATTCAAACTGTAGGCTTGGTAAGCTATCTGTATGATGGATCAATAACACTTTGCTAATTTCACAAAATACGACATTGATCTCATACAATGAGGTTTTATTTTGGATCCCATAGTAGTTGCCTCGGGGCTGGGCTTGCGTTTGTAGGTAAAGTGAAAATAATAATTTTGGAATTTCCCAAAACGGGTCATCGAACCTTGACACCGACTACTTACTGACTCTGCAGTATAAATAAGTCTGCATAAATAAATGTCACCTTATACCGGGTGTAAATAGACTGCTACCTAAAATGAAACCACATGTTCTACTGATCCTACTGAACCACTTTTCCCAAGAGTCATACCCACGGACACCCTTAGTTCAGGAAATAATTGAGGTACAAACAAAAACGCGTGAACCCTAACGCACCGACATACGGGTGAGTTTAGAGATAGCGTCGCGTCGTCCGTTTAACAGCTTCAGGTTTCACGAAACTTCATGAAATACAGGGAAAATTGTAATCAATTTCTGGTATATGCATTTTGACTATACCGGGTGTAAATAGACTGCTACCATTAAATGAAACCACATGTTCTACTGACCCTACTGAACCACTTTTCCCAAGAAACATACCTGTGGACACCCTTAGTTCAGGAAATAATTGAGGTACAAACAAAAACGCGTGAACCCTAACGCACCGACATACGGGTGAGTTTAGAGATAGCGTCGCGTCGTCCGTTTAACAGCTTCAGGTTTCACGAAACTTCATGAAATACAGGGAAAATTGTAATCAATTTCTGGTATATGCATTTTGACTATACCGGGTGTAAATAGACTGCTACCATTAAATGAAACCACATATTCTACCGACCCTACTGAAGCTGTTAAACGGACGACGCTCTCTCTAAACTCACCCGTATGTCGGTGCGTTAGGGTTCACGCGTTTTTGTTTGTATCTCAATTATTTCCTAAACTAAGGGTGTCCGCGGGTATGACTCTTGGGAAAAGTGGTTCAGTAGCGTCGGTTACACCCTGTATAGTCAAAATGCATATACCAGAAATTAATTACAATTCTCCCTGTATTTCATGAAATACACGGAAAATAGGCACCCCTATTTTACTTACATAGCCTCTTTCGAAGCAGGCCATCAAACACAAGAGACCCTACGGATATGAACCAACGACCTCTGGTTTGTCGGGACGTAAGAACCACCAGACGACAGAGACAGTGAAAGTTACGCAAAATTACGCATAGATTCCTATGGAATAAAGTTTATTCAGCATTATTAATCTTTATGGTTACTTAAACGACCCCAGAACTAAACCTTCAACCTTTCCTCGTCTCCAAAACCCTCTTCATCATAAAAAAAACCGAACAAGTGCGAGTCAGACTCGAATACCTAAGGGTTCCGTAATTCGACAGTTTTGGGAACAGTCAGGAAGGAGGTATTTAAAATCTTGTCCATAACTGTTTATGATAACTAAAAGAAACCGGCCAAGTACGAGTCAGACTCGCGCACGAAGGGTTCCGTACCATTATCCATAAAAATGGCAAAAAATCATGTCACTTGGCCAGTTTTAGTATTTGTTATAGCGGCAACAGAAATACATCATCTGTGAAAATTTAAACTGTCTAACTATCACGGTTCATGAGATACAGCCTGGTGACAGACGGACAGACAAACGGACAGCGGAGCCTTAGTAATAGGGTCCCGTTGGTCACCCTTTGGGTACGGAACCTTAAAAAGAATCGATTGTAACACAAAAGAGAGACTTGAAATAAAACTCGTGGGTGAAAAATTTAATTTTGTCATTTTGGTATCGTTAATTTCTCACCCCCTATATTTTTCCTGTAATCTTTACGTAATTCCAAATTACCATGATTTTTTTCATATTTTTCGGTGCATTCGTTTCCGAAATAAGGGTGGGGGGCATGCATTTTTGTGGTTTTTCAAAGATTTCTCAAAATCGGTGCCAGTAAATTAGTAAAAGTTTATATTTTTATAATCAGCTCCATAATATCTATAATTTGATACTCATATTGTATTTTTAGGATATTTTTTTAAATTTTCTCACTTTTTTATGTGAAATATTCAGAACAAATAAAAAAAATCATTTTTTTTACTCCATCTTGTGTAGGCAATTGAATGCTATTTTTGTAGTAAATTTCAAGTCTTTATCTTTGACGGTGCTAAAGTTATGAATGAGGCTGTGACATACGGACGGACGGACAACGGAGTCTCACATAAAGTGACATCAGCTATGCGGATGACATGGTACTGCTGAGCGCGTCGATAGGCGGACTCAGAGAACTCATAAGCAACTGCGAAACTTACGCCCACATCCATGGCCTTAAATACAACATTAAGAAGAGCGAGCTTATGGTTTTCAAGGCTGGGGCCAAATGTCCGACAGAGATTCCGCCCGTCAGGCTGTACGGCGTACCCTTGGAGCGGGTACATACCTTCAAGTACCTGGGGCATATTGTGACACCCGACCTGAAGGATGATGATGATATTGAGCGAGAAAGGAGGGCGTTGTCGGTAAGAGCGAACATGATAGCACGCAGGTTTGCCCGTAGCTCAAATGAAGTAAAAATTACATTATTCCGAGCCTTTTGTACATCCTTTTATACGGGGACACTGTGGTTATCATACACGCAGAAGTCCTACAACGCTCTCCGCGTTCAATACAATAATGCGATGAGGGCAATGTTGCGGCTGCCCCGCTTCTGCAGCGCGTCGGGAATGTTCGCTGCAGTGCGCGTTGACTGCTTCTATACCACCATGCGCAGGCGAGCAACTGCGATGGCGGGCAGGGTGCGGGACAGCGGAAACAGCCTTCTCACCATCGCCAGCAGGTCGGACGGTCCCTTTATGAAACATTGGCAGGCGCTACAGACTCCTTCGTTCCAAATATGGGGAAGGTAGCACCAAAATAATGTGCTTGTTTGAATTTAATTTAAAATTGACATTCTAATTCTAATTGTTATATTGTAATTGTAATTTTAATTAAATTTTTATATGTCCTTAAATGTATTTGTGCTGTCGTAATTGTTTTGTAATGCTCTATGTCAGTTTGTGTGTTTATTGTAATAATAATAATTGTATATAAATCTTTATGGGTTATTGGCCTGAAATAAATAAATTCATTCATTCATTCATTCATTTTACCTTTCGGGTACTACGGAATCCTAAAAATAACCAGCCAAGTACGATTCGGACTCGCGCACAAAGGGTTTCTTACCACCACCGCGCACAGTACCACAATTAAGTAACATAAGTCAATAAAGACAAACATAATGCAATTTTATCAAAGATCATGTATAATTGACAATTTAAATATTAATTACAATGGATATACAATCGACGAAGTGAATGTGACCAAATTTTTAGGATTAACAATTGACAATAAACTGACATTTAAACAGCATTCTGACGGTCTATGTGTTAAGCTAAGTAAATTTGCTTACGCTCTTTATAAATTGACGCAAATTGTTGAACGTAAAGCAGTTCTAACTGCCTATCATGGATATGTCGTCTCAATTTTACGTTTTGGCATCATCTTCTGGGGGAACTGTACAGAAAAAGGTACATTGTTTAAAGCACAGAAAAGGTGTATTAGGGCTATATGTGGACTCAAAACATTTGAAAGTTGCAAGCCACATTTTAAGTCACTTAAGCTCCTCACATTACCTTGTCTTTATATTTTCGAGACATGTATTTTTGTTAAATTAAATAATCATCTTTTCCTCAAGGTATCTGATACTAACAAGAGAAACTTTCGGAACAAGGACAGATTATACATAAATAAATACAACACAAGACTTTTACACAGAAGTATATTTGTCATGGGCCCTAAATTATTCAATTAAATTCCAAAAAAATGGAAAGATGTCAGTATTAATGTATTTAAAAATAAATTATTCAATCTTCTAATAGAAAAATGTTATTATACAGTGCAAGATTTTATTAATGATAAATCAATCTAATTTAATGTTGTAACATAGATATTTGTTATTTTTATATTTGACATATTTTATTAATTTAATCAAGGTATTTTATTTCCTTTGTATCGAGCCTGGGACTGATACCTGAGAAATTTGCATGTATATTATGTAAATAAAATTTCCTGTTCTATCTACTAATATAGGTATACTATGTAATTGCATGCTGTCGTAAATGTTGAATGCACAGTAATTTTATATTCATACGCCTCTCGGCAGAGTGTAGAGCACATAAATTATCATAAGATCAAATGTAATACTACCTACATTCATGAATAAACGCATCTTATCTTATCTTATCTTATATTATCTTATCTTATCTTATCTTATCTTATCTTATCTTATAAATAACATATATATTTTTTGAAATTTTGTAATATTCATATAGAAAGTTTTAAGCGATTCAAAAACATCTTTATATGCAGTGCAGTTAAGCTTTTGAAGCCCTATAATTAAAATGGTAGCGTTTGACAAAGAATTCGGCCCCTGTTGAGTAAGGAACACTATTTTTTTAGTTTGTTAATTTACCTTAGAGTACCTACATATGTTCTACAATCTGACCTTTGAAACTTGTATGTATTAGAAGATAGACCTGAAACAAATAACGTTAAAAAAATGATATAATATTTTCATGGTTTTTGGGAGTCCCTTTGGGGGTTAAAAATTTTATTATTTGCCGTGAAAGAGGCACACATTCCGTGAAAAATTTCAACTGCCTACTGCTGCTGAAGCTGTAGACCCCCGTGACAGACCGACAGACAGCGGAGGCTCAGTAATAGGGTCCCATACTTCGGTTGGGAACCCTAAACCCGCATTGGTGTCGTAAGCAAAGTTCGCCGCGACTGTACGCAGGAAACGAGCATTACCAATTTGCTGACGAGCTCGACTCACGCTATGTGGTAACTGCCGACCTGGTACTGCCGACATTACTGGGTCATGCAGCCGGTCTTTATTATCATCTGAACCTATTGATCGGTGGAGGTAGCGGTATATCAAGGGTATGGAGAATGGAATGGAAGGAGACCTCAAACAATTAATGAAATAACATACTTCTTAATACACCTGTTCAAAATATGATAGATTACGTGCCTGTTTAGCGTGCGAAAATTGACATATTTCGCACTCGTGCTTTTTGTTTTTACTACTGACGTCATCCAGGGGAAACCGGCAACATCATTTGAAAGCATGTAAACCTTTGTTTTACTTGTCGTTTTGTTGGTATTTCTGGAAAAAACCGGATACACTAAAAACTGTTTAAGATGGGTCTTTTCAAACTTTTATATTATTATTACATATATTATTTTATTTTAAAAATTCAAAACAATTTTTGACGTCATAATTTATATTATATTTTAATTATCTTAGAACTTATTATTAAAAAGATGTTAGAAAGAGACAGTCTTTTAAGTACAGATTGGCGCCAAGCAGACTGCGTTTTCTTCTGTCGACTTGTATCTGTATTGATTTGCAACAAAATTGCTTTTATTTTATTATTTCATGTAATTTTTCGCAGGTGTATTAAAAAACGCAGTTTGATACACGTGCGAAAGTGTTCATATTTCTCGTCCCAACTGTTTTTTGCCTCGACTGCGTCTCGGCAAGTTTTCGCACTTGCATCAAAATGTACTATTTCAACACACTTACTTATAAAGTGGCCCGTTGCAGCGTTTTTAGGGTCATAGTCATAACATAATGCAGCATATAAAACACGCGTGCTTTTTACTTTACTTTATCGCACTATTGTTTTTTACACTACGGTATTTTTTAGGGTTCCGTACCTCAAAAGGAAAAAACGAAACCCTTATAGGATCAGTTTGTTGTCCGTCTGTCTGTCAAGACCCTTTATCTCGGGAAAGCGTGGAGGTATCGAGTAGAAATTAAAATTATATACTCAAGTTTACAGTCCTTTGAAGCTGTGAAAAAATCAAACTACTAAGTTAACTTAAAAAAAAGATACGGCCGTTTATGCCGCAAAAAACGTATGTTTCGACACTCTCAAGGGAATCAAAATTTATAGGCATTGACCTAGAACTATGAAATTTGGCAAGTAATACCGTCTTATACTACAAATATAGGGAAAAATCTGAAAGCTATAGATTTGTAATTAAATCATAAAAAAATTATGAATTAAATTTCATAAAATATTTAAATATTATATTACCAACAAATTTGTACGGAACCCTCGGTGGGCAAGTCCGACTCTCACTTGTCCGGTTTTTTAATCTTAGCAAAGAGTTTTGATGTCTTGAGAAATAGTGAAGTTTTTGCGAATAAATAAACTGTCTCACTGGTGGTAGAGCTGATGCCGGGCTCGGCTGTGGAGGTACCACCATCTTACTCGCAAATCCTCCCGAAGTTATTTGGGGGAGAGTAAGAGAACAGCTCTCAGGCAAAACCAGGTGGCCCACCATTGCCTGGGACCGACGGATGGCGGTATATCCATCCCCAATTGCCGGGGCTTATATAAAACAGACTGGTGACGGGCAGCGGCGTCACTGGTGCAAGGGGTTCGACACCGCGCTCACCAACCCGCCTGCCCAGCGTGTGTGAGTATGGGCATTTCTTCCAGGAGGACCGCCAAGAGTGGCGAAATCCTGGAAAGGCCTATGTCCAGCAGTGGACGAAACAGGCTGATGGATGGATGGATGGAAACTGTCTCACAGTTAAAATATAAAAAACAATTTACTTTATCAAATTATTTATTTTTATCAATAAATTAACTAAAATTGTTGCTATAAATACATAAATATTCAGTTTGTAATTTTTTTTAATATGTCTGTTAAGCGGTTGCGTCAGCGCCTCTATCTGCAGATGCCCGCACATAAACTTACAACGAACACTACAGCGCGTGAAAAAACAAAATCTCCGCCGCCATTTTTCATAGAAAATTATTGGTGTTCGCCTTCGACTCGGCCTGCAATCCCACCTCGACTGTAATGTCCAATGCTCACGCGTTTCATACGACGTTTTTCAACACAATTTCATTGTCTTATTTTTCCACATATCATTATTTTCAGAAGTAAGATTACCTACCATGTAAGCGTTTTTCAGACTTTAAGAAAATGAACAATTCTTTTAGTCCGAAGAGACAACCAGACATCCGCCTCCACCGACCTATTCCCATTCCCACTAAAAATGTATATTCTGAGAGATGAAAAAGGAATACGTGTCAGACAAGTGTGGAAAAAATGCTCTTTCAGGGGAAAAAATATTTTCATTTTCATTGTGGTCTATTAACGGTTTATTAGGTATAATACCTCACTTCTCTTCGCATGATCCTGTTTTATACCAACAAATACTGCAACAATCACTCTGAAATTAATATATGATAAAGTTGAGGACTAATGCTATGTCCATATTGTTGTGAAAACTTGATTTCATTCAATTTTCTCGATAGAAAAAAATTACAAGTTACCTCCAAACCGTACAATTAACCGATAGCATTCAATGAATACTTGAAATTAGATCTGAAACTTTGCATAATATAACTGATATTAGTATAAAGCAGCTGCAGACTGTAACATAAAAGTGAAAATACCATCAGTGTAGCCGCGATTTCAAAATAACTGATGTTTTTGCGTGCGTGGCATCTGATTAGAGTAGGATAGACAAGCGCTAGAGCAGGACTGCGAATTGAGGTATTCTGGGCCCTTATGAGGATAATTAGTTGTAGTGATAGAGGGACTAATTCGGAATGAAACTTTTACGACTAATTTTATTCAAAAAAAAAACTAAAAATTGTATGAACTATCTTTCACATAAAATGTCATTCAACTAGATGCATTTTGGTAAATGCTAATTTACTTTTGCAGGGTCCAAGCTGGAGTTAGTTATTACTATAGACTCTCGTCTTCAGTGGGGTCCCCACATAGAAGCTCTCTGTGGTAGACTTAGTTCAGCCGCATACGCTGTTAGACGCATAAGGCAGATTACGGATGAACATACTTGTCCACCTTAAATTACCAACTCGATGTGTGTCAGTACAAAAATCGACGGAAACGACATTGAAATAACATTCATATCGGCGCGTATTGCAAAGTGGCTGTTACGACAATCAGTGTCTCCAGATAAATAGAAGCAAAATAGAAGAAAATAATACTTTTTATACGGACGCTATGGACGGAAAAAAGATTTTGAACAATAGTTTTGTAGATCAATAAATTGTCTTTATTAAAATCGCTTCAAGCATTCTGAAGAAGCAGGAAAATTCTTGCGTAAACCAAAGAAAACTTTCGATAACTTTCGATTTGTTTTTATCAAAAGTAAATACATTTTTAGGGTTCCGTACAAAAAGAGGAAAAAATGAAGCCCTTATAGGATCACTTTGTTGTCCGTCTGTCTGTCAAGAACCTTTATCTCGGGAACGCCTGGAGGAGGTATCGAGTTGAAATTGAAAGTCTGCAGTCCCTCGAAGCTGACAAAAAACTAATCTTCTATGTTAACGTAAAAAAAAGATGCAGCCGTTTATGCCGCTTAAAACGTATATTTCGACACTCTCAAGGGACTCAAAATTTATACGGTATTTTCCGTTGACCTAGATGAAATTAACTATGAAATTTTTCAACCGACTTCTTAATACTATAAGTATAGAAAAAAATGAAAGCTATATAATTGTAAATAAATCGTAAAAAATATAGTCTTTATCCCCTCGGTGGGCGAGGCTGACTCGCACTTGTCCGGTTTTTTTTAAACATGTAATTTATATTTTAGTATGTTACGCCTATTAGGTATTTTCTAAGTGTTTGGCCCACCCGTATAGGAGGGGTAGGCCTTCAGAAATAGGTCTTACTTGCAGTTTGAGTATACATTCACCATAATATAGGATTCAGTGGCAGTTTCATGGTATGATTGTTGTGTGATTTTTTACGATTGAATGAACATTCTAGAAGCTAATTCTATTTTTTTTTATTGAAGAAAAACACGCCTTTGACCGTAATAGTAGATTGTTGCATCGAGTAGAAAGTGACTTTTTACTGCACCGAGTGTTCGTTTGGAGCCTGAACCTGAAAATTAAAAGTCACTCTCTTGAGGTTCATAATCTGCTTTACTTTCAACTTCCAAATAAAGAACTGAAGCCAAAATAATCCCAAAATTGTTTATTTAGAAAAAAGAGTTACGTTCGTACAGTTATTAAACGATATTAGATAACTCACTAAGATAAGCCAAAAATACGCTCTCGGAAAATGATTTCACCCGTTTTTTTGTTTTTTTAAGTGATGAAATACTCATAGATTTTCAGATATTTATCATAGAATTTTGGAGGCAAGATTATCTTCATTTGCCACATTTTTTATTTTTTCAGGTGTATGTCACTTTCGCTACTAAAATCCATTTTCAAGAAACACAATCAATTTCTTACAAAAGTTTATTGCGTAAATTCGCGCCCATTGATCAAGATTTTTCTTGTATAATTATGGTTTTACGTCTATTTGGCCAGTTTTCTTTATTTCAAATTGTTTGCTGGAGTAAAAATAGTGCTGATTGGCCTATGACTTATTATCAGCGCACTAATTGGGCAGTTCAAAACTGTAGGTAGTTTTCTATTTTTCTATACCTATCAAGACTATCAACCAAATCGTTTGCTTATAAAACCACTCAAGAAGTTAGTACTCGATAATGAAAAATACTGGCACGCTAGCTCTAGTATTTTTTTAGTATAGTATCTAGTATCGTTTTCATTCAACCAGTTTTCTTTATTTTAAATAATAATTGTTTGCGAAAATAAAAATAGCACTGATTGGCCTATGGCTTATCATCGGCCCGCTGATTGGGTAATTTAAATCTAGTAATCAGTAATCAGTAATTCTTTATTGACCATTATAACAGAGAATGTTACATGAGGCATGTCAAACATTACACCATAAAAGATTCACAATATCTTATTGATAAAATAAATAATTTATATAATACAAATAAAACATTAGGTACATATAAAACTTATGTCATTGAAAAACAAATTGTCAGGTATGTATGATTATCATTTTATGACATATACCTTCGTATTATAGACAAAATTATAAAAATTGTATTATACCTACAGAGAGAATGAACACTTATTAAACTGCTTGGTCAGGTACTCATTTACAGAATAAAATGGATTTAATTCGAAAAAATATTTTAATTTCATTTTAAAATCAACCAGAGGAAGTCTAGTTATTTCTAGTGGCAATTTATTGTACATATTAACCTTATTGAACAATCCTTGTTTTTGCGTTTTCGATAGTCTTGTTTTTGGTAATACGATTTTCTCTTTGTTACGGGTGCCATAGTTGTGTCGGTCCATATATTTAGGTAAATCATGTTTGTTATTATGAATTTCTATTAATGATTTATACAAGTAAAGTGATATTACCGTCATAATTTTGTTTAATTTAAAATATTCTCTTGCTGAAGAGCGTCTGTGAAGTCCATTTAAAATTCTGATGGAGCGCTTCTGGCTGATCAAGATTTTCTTGATCTCCGCAGCATTTCCCCATACCGTTATGGCATAATTCAAGTTTGACTGTATGTAAGCATAATATACACTCGTAAGGGTAGTTTTATTTACTAACGGTTTAAGCTTCAACAGAGCATAGTTTGCGCTGGACAATTTTTTTCGTAGTTTCTCTATGTGAAGTGAATGGGCCAATGTGTGATCTATAGCGTACCCAAGAAATGTTGCCTCTTTAGTTTTTACTATAATGGACTTATTTTTGTGTGTCTGGTATGCTAACACAACACTTTTATCTGCGTTCAGAACAATACCATTTGCTTCAAACCAGTCCTGCAAAGTTGACATTACAGTTTCTATTTTTATTTCTAACGAAGCCTGATTTTTGTCCCTAACACCTACATGTGTATCGTCCGCGAATAAAGTGACAAATGCCCAACTAGGTAAGATACTGGGTAAATCGTTCATATATATTAGGAATAATATAGGGCCCAATATTGAGCCTTGAGGTACCCCTATGTCATTGATTTCATACGAAGACAATATTCCGTTGACACTGACTGCCTGTGTTCTATTTTCTAAGTATGTGGACAACAATTTTAACTCTTTTCCTTCGAAACCGTAGTGTTTAAGCTTGTGTGTCAAAACGTCATGACGTAAGCAATCAAACGCCTTGGATAGGTCACAAAATATACTTGAACATTTGTTTGATGTATCTAGAGCGTCAAGCATGTAGTAAACTACCTTGCTTATTGCCATTTCAGTAGATTTACCTTTACGAAATCCAAACTGTGATTCAGTGAAAAGATCATTACTTTCAAAAAACATTGTTATCCTAATTTTAATGGCGGTCTCTAAAATTTTCGACATAACTGGCAAAATACATACGGGTCTATAGTCCCCAGGCTCAGTACTGTCACCTTTCTTGAACAATGGCACTACTTTACCCGGTTTCAAAGCGTCGGGAAATATACCTTCCTGTAGGCATGCATTCAAAACTAATAAAATCAGTTCAAGAAGCATATCGTTTCCTAAAGCGAGTTTTTTGAAAGTTTCACAGTTCATTTTGTAAATGTCTTCTGACTTTTTGTTTTTTAAATGTCTTAAAATTTGTTTTAGTTCTTTCATTGTTATGGAAAAGAAATTAATACTTGTTACAGGTCTTTTAACATTTCGGAAAAAAATCTCGCACTTGTTAATATCTGTCTTGATATTTTTAGATATATTCTTTGCTATATTTCTGAAGAAGTCATTAAATATAGTGGCCATTTCTTGAGCATTTGTAACTCTAATCCCTGTTTTGTTTTTAATTTCCTCAATGTGATTTTTTGGTTTCTTTTTAGTTTGTACTTGTTCATTTATTACTTTCCAGGTTTCTTTGATTTTATTTTCTGCTTTTTTGATCCTATTTCCATAACTTATTTTCTTCGCGGCATACAACGTTTTCCGAAATATTTTTTTGTACACTTTGATTTTCTGTTTCCGTTCGTTACACGGTTGAAGCTCCTGAAGTAGTTGCATTTTTTGTAGGTTAGTTTTTGAAGTTTCAATGCCAAGTGTGGTCCACTTTTTATTTTTCTTATTCAATTGAATCTGCTTAACTGGAAATGCAGTAACGTAACAGTATTCAATAGCATTTAATAAAATGTTCATTTTTTCATTTACATCAGTATTTTTCATAATTTCATATTGAATTGTCCCAGATTGTTTGGCAAATGTATAATGAAAATAATTAAAATTATTAATAGACATATTTCTACCTAGTTTCGTGGTAGTCGTTTTCTTAGTTAGCTTACAGTTTGTATAAAAATATTCCAATAATAATCTAGTTTTCTATGTACGGGTAACTTGGGATTTGCAGCTTTAGAGTCAGCACCAGCACTGAAGTCCTCTGGATTAAGGCATTTTGGTTCATATCACAGAGACAATAAATACTGACGCGGGACTTCAGTGGTGGCGTGGCAGTAAAGTATACATGTAAATCCATTATTGCATTGTTTTCAGGGCAATATTGGATTTTCTTATATACTTTTCTGCATTACATTGCTCTGGAGCAGAAAAGTGCCGCTTTGTGCACACTATTTAGGCTAGTAATGCCCAAATTAAAGCAAAGTTCGAAGAAAACATAACATAACATAATTAGCATATTTTAATACTGTATGATTCCTCTAAAGGCTTAAAATTAATTAATATGTAAACCTACTTTGTTAAAGGTAATAGACAATATGAGACGGGTTGACTAACATATATTTTTTTTCTCGTGACTAATTCCTGCAGTCTTATATTTTTTTATGCCTTTACTTGAGTTTATACTTTATGCTTTTTTATGCCCTTACTATTTTGTATCATATGTTTTATTTTGAAAAAAAGGAATGTTTGCTAAGTTTATTGCTCTTCTTCTTAGCAATACTAATCGAATGGTGCGGATGGTTAGGCATTATGTATATATAATATTTTTATTCCTATATTTCTCTGTTTTATGCAGGTGTATAACTTTATTACATTTTAGTACAACCTTAATATTTTTTGTATGTATTTCCCGTTTTTATTTTTTTCTTCATTGCATTATGTATATATAATATTTTTATATTGTTAAAATTGACTTTGACTTGTAGAAAGTATATTTTATGTATCTATTTTGCAAAATTAAATATTTTTATTTGAATTTGATTTTTGAAAAATGTTACCTACATGTTTGTGTCAAAGGTAGAATACTATCAGAGGTGCAATTATGTAAGCCAATGGTATTAAAATTCGATTGTCAAATGGCTATTCGGCTAAGCAAATAAGTCCGTTTGACAAATGAAATCGTACGCTTTTGGTTGTCACCAACAAAATGAGATAATTGTATGTATTCATTTGACAGCCAAAAATGTACGATTTCAACTGTCAAAGGGCTAATTTGCTTAGCCGAATAGCCATATGACAATCAATTTGAATACCATTGGCTTACACAATTGCACCTCAGTTTCTAAAATCTCTCTGGAAATTAATTTATTAAGTCATTCGCATATGTACTAATAAAATATTAAATCAATAACTTAAACAATTTAAATATTTTTATAGCACACTGTGACCTAAACCCGCACTTTACGCACGCTTTTCCGTGACCTAAGTTGCCTATTATTGCTCGGCGCTTAGCACCCTCGCTACGCTCGAGCGCTAACACGCCGTGCAATAATAGGCAACTTAGGTCACACGTATCGTAATGTACTATTTTGCCCATAATCTTTTTTTACATTAGTTTTATTTACACCTCGTTTTATAACCGACATTGACCTTTTGCTTTACTTTATTTATTTAATACATAGTTATCTTTTATAAAGATCATAGATATTTTCCGACAATCTGGGGAAAAGTTAATAATGACATATTATTTGACTGGCCACATGACATCAAAATTTAATCTTACCACAGTATTCTCAAATATTGGATATAGATCTAACTTGACTTTCTTTCTGTTATTTTGATATTAAAGTACTTCGGAAATTACCTGAAAGATGTAATAACAGTAAACATTATTTTATAATTTATATAATATTACTCAATAACCCTTGAGAATTCTTATAAGCGAAACCGGTTGGGTGTAGTGAGATAAATCCGACGAAAAACATAAAAATGTGAAAAAGGGGCTGGTTCAGTACAAAGGCAGTGAAGGCTTCGCTAAAAAACGAATTGAGATCAAATTAGTTGCCGAGGCTTGTGGACGTTCCTTCAGTCACAACTATAATAATGTACAACGTTTTCACTTGTTTTAAAAGATAGTTTGTTAGGGCCCTTGCTACTGCCAGTGGCGGTCCGAGGGGGGGGGGGGGGGTCACAGGGGTCACGACCCCCCCCCTCCCCAAATCAATCTTGTCAACTCAAAAAATCCCCCAAACTATGGCGGTTTTCGAACATTTCAAACAAACTATTATCTGTCTACTAAGGTCACACTTTCACGCTGACTATAATCCATAAAATGACGCAGTTCTGCTAAAAACCCCTGATAATTATTAAACAATAGTCGCAAATTAAGGTGACACTATTTAATTTCATATATTTTATTTAAAATTAGATAAACAATCATAAGTTATGCATTTTGCACTGAGCTCGAAACGTCCCCCCTTAATAGGCTTCCATCTACTTTGTGACTGAACTGTACTGGAGCCTAGCTGACCTCCCCCCCCAAATCTTGAGCTGCGACCGCGCCTGGCTGCTGCATATGTCGAACTTGGCAAGTTTTCACAACTAAAGTTTAAACGTTTTAAAGTTACGTCATACATGCAAATAATAATTGACTTTATGACGTTTGGCACCCTTCGGGTACAGAACCCTAACAATACAATGATAAATTATACCTCAGGATAGTAATACTTTATATTCTCTGCCTCAAGTATCTGATAATACGACATACTTTCTTTCTGAAATATACTGATACTAGATACTGAGAAGACCAAGGAAAATCTAATGGATTAAATAAACGAGGAAGAAATAATGGCTCCGAACTTGGTTAGTAATATTTATTGAATAAACATGATAATAAAAACCGGTCAAGTGCGAGTCGGACACACCCACCGAGGGTTCCGTACAAACTAGTAAACGTTAAAAAAAATACAAAAAGATTTGGTCACCCGTACAATTATGACCGCGCATACCGTTGCTTAGTCTCGATGATTTTTATGATTTAATTACAAATGTATAGTTTAAAGATTTATTCCTATACTTGTAGTATAAGACGGTATTACTTGCCAAATTTAATAGTTCTAGGTCAACGCCTATAAATTTTGATTCCCTTGAGAGTGTCAAAATATGCGTTTTTGCGGCATAAATGGCCGTATCTTATTTTTAAGTCAACTTAGAAGTTTGAGTTTTTCACAGCTTCAAAGGACTGTAGACTTGAGTATATGGTTTTAATTTCAACTCGATACCTCCACGCGTTCCCGAGATAAAGGGTCTTGAGACAGATAGATGGACAGACGGACTACAAAGTGATCCTTTATGAGCTCCGTTTTTTTCCTCTTGAGGTACGGAACCCTAAAAACATTTTGTGTAGTCATTATACCATAAAAGTACAAAGAAAGAATCCACTGATATAAAGGTATACAATAATACTCTTAGGACATGTATGAAAGAAACCCATTAACACATTCAAGCCTACTTCCAATCACGGTTCGTCCAAAATTAGGCACGCTTCGACATTGACACCGGTGATAGGTCAATTTACCCTACGTATTCAATCAGGTACCTCCACTGATTACTACAATTGAATAAACTGTTCCCTAGTGCTCACTCTTAGGTCATTGGATGGATATAACATATAGGCAGTGGTTGCGAGACGAGATTGCGTGGCAGTGTCTTTACAAACGCTAGCGTGCGCGGTCCAGGCAGTGGAAACTAGTCAAATCCGACCAAAATCGGAACACGGTGGTCAGAATGTCTTTGGCGAAACTGTGCTTTTTGGCGGTTTTTTGCAGTTTTCTACATGAAGGTTTGACTCATTATTTTTTTTTGTAATTCAATCGAAGTAAGGTGTGTCCGTTGCTGTAATTAGATAACGTTTTTTTTCTTTTCGCTACACCGCCTAGTTGATTGGCCTTTTTCCTCGTGTGAAAATCGAAATGTTTCATCTCTCGGTGATAATGGATATAAAATAATTTAATTAAGTGGAAAACTACAGCATGCGTCGATTGCAAAGACAGTCACAGAGAGCTTCCGAAAGTTTTGGTTTTGCTATTATTAATCGTAAACATAATTACGTAGATGAAAACTTTAGTGTTTTACAGCGGAAATGTAAAATGAAGATATGCAAATATGTAGATATGCTTGTTTGTTCACAGCACCTAGTTTTATTGACCTGAAAGCGTATGGAGCATTTATTATGATTCATGTTATAAACATTTCAGCGTGATCTACGAACGATAGACGTAAATATAAACCTGAAATAAAACACAGCATATCCACCGAAACATTTTTGGTTTATGAAAACTTACATACAATAGAGCTCTTTACTTTTAATTAACTGGTTAGTTGTGACTAACTAAGGCTTCAATTAATGATTTTCTTCTGAACTTTCTTTGGCTGTTTGGTCTTCATTAACTAGCACGTTACAAGTAATACCAAATCAAACAAAAACGAACAAGGAACGTAATAGAATAATAAATACAGAGATAACCCTTGATAAGAAGTGTGATATTGACCCCAGTATCTGTTGTATTGTTTCACTTTCTGACCATATTAGTAGTTCAAATAACTATTTGTGTTTAGAAGTGCGACATTGACTCCCAGTCATTGGCGGATTTACCAGCAGGCTGAGTAGGTTTGAGCCTAGGGCGGCAGATTTTAGGGGCGGCAAATTTGGGGACCATTTCTTTACTTGTGAGTAATAGAGATTAACACGATTATCGATCTGCATTATTGTGTAGGTAGCATATTTAACCTATCCTATCTTATATTAATATGATATCGTCGGGCAAAATAATTAATTAATCATTCCTGTACATAAGACCAAAATGTTAGCAATTGAATGCCTTCCTTATATTTGCATGTATGTAACAATGAGTATATTATCTAAAAATATCGCTGTATTTTTTTTTCTTTTGCAATTCGATTTCTCATCAAGTTTCGTATAGGTATCAGTACGGATACAGGGAGGAGGGCTGACGAACCTGAAGCCCCCAAAACCATAAGTGACAAAACTTATGTAATAGCTTTCTTCATAAACTACCTACAGGTAACTGCACATTTCTTAGTGCAGTCGTATTACCAGTATTTTATGAGAAACCTAGTATTTAGTATGATTTCCTGAAATACGTGAAACCGATCCTCAGCCCCTTTAAAAATAAATTCTGGGTCCGCCACCAGCAGATACACCACTTTTATGCAAACTACCCTTCTGCTCGCTGTTCTGTCCTCGCTGACTAGAATACCACTGCTCAGCTCCTGTTCGTCACAGCGTGATGATAACATAGCCTAAAACCTTTCTCAAGAAGCCTAGAAGATAACAAACAAAAAAAAAGAAAGCTGCATCAAAATCCGTTCACCTTTTACGCTCCAGTCGTTCAGGGAAGTACAGTGAAGAACACGTCAAGTTATACACTAGCTGTACGACATATGCCCGTTTTAACTAACCCTAGGAGACGCCTAAATGAGATGCGTATGTATGTAGGAGTTGCCTAGAGTAAAAACATGTTTCAATTCAGTGTACAAGAGGTCAAGGTAATTTTGTAATGTAGTAACAGTTAATATTGTTTGTCCCAGGTCTAGCCATCGTCTGCTACCAATGCAACAGCCATAATGACTCCCGCTGCCTGCTGCCCAAGCTTCCCGACAGCCTGCGCCTCCCGTGCGGACCCAAGGAGACCATGTGTCGGAAGATCAGCCAGGTGGTGGAGTTCGAGATGAATGGCATGCCGCCGGATAGCCGCGTCATCAGGGGCTGCGGCTGGGACGAGAGCAATTATAAGGTGATTATCGTGAGCGTTCAGTTCGTGCATTACTAACTGGTGTTGTACCGAACCTACCGAAAAGCTTACTTCTCCTATTATTTTTCTTCTTCTAATGCCATCTCCTTTTGGAAGTCAGCTATCATTATGGCCACTTGGAGCCATAATGTTTTTCTGCTGCAGCAGATTATACTTTTCGCTGCACATGATATGACCTATGTACTACAGTTTTTTCCTTTTTACCGTTTTTAAGTGCTCTAAGCCTTTGTTCATCCTTTCTAGCACTGTATAATTTCTGATTCTATCCGTCCAAGATATTTTCAACATTCTTCGATAGAACCACATTTCTAAAGCTTCTAACCGCTTACACAAGGTCTGGGTTAGTTAGTGTTCACGCTTCTACTCTGTAAAAAAGTATTGAAAATATTAACACCGCACCAAACGGCATCTTGTGGATAGTTTGAAGCTTCGGTTCTGTTACAAAGAAGGTGAATTATTCTAACAAAAGCACTTCTGGCTTGCGCTATGCGTTATCTGGCCTCTACGCTGTGATCTTTTTGGTCGTTCACTCGACATCCGAGGTAGTTATAAGAACGTACTCTATCAAGCGGTTGGTTCTTAACGCTTAGAATGCAGACGTCTGTGCAGTACAGTACGACCAAAAATTGTGTACTTATACATGTTTTCCTTATGTTAATGTTCAGACCATTTTTTTCACTGACTGTTTCCACGCGATTCAGTATCTGCTGCAGATCCTTCATCGAGCCGGATGTTGTTAATGGTTTGTCCTATTGAGTAGCTGCTGCAGATCTTAACTAATAACTTAGAAATAATGCAATTTCATAAATTGTAAAAATAAACCAGGAACTGTCAATTGTAGACGGTTAGGGTGGCATAAATTTAACAACCTATACTTTGAATATGTGTAAATCCGCCACTGTGAGACCCCAGATGTTATAACAACTCAGACAATAGGTATATCTTTAAGAGGGGACGGTTGTCGTTTGCTGCCGAAGGGAACTATCCTTGACTGAAGCCCCGGTGGTCCTTGTACTTGTATTGGTTAGCATTGTATAATGCTAAGGGCAAACATTATAACGACAGTACAGGACTTGATAATTAAAACACTTTTTAAACTAAAATTATTTACATAGTGAACTAAAACAATTTTTTTAGTACTTGCTATTTATTTTTTAAATAATAAAAAACAATACTTTTATTTGCTTCAAAATGTGTGTAATTTCTACAGTTCTTCATATGCAGGTCTAAGTACATTTTTCCATTACTGGTATGCAAAATGTTAATCAAATTTAAGGTACTTTCGTTTGTTTAGCCAAATAGACTTCTTATACTAATTGATGAGTCGAGGTTGTTTTTGACCCAGAATAGAGGAACAAAAAATTTCAGGTCATTAAAACAGGGTTTTTGAACTATGGTCCTGACCATTTACTGAGTCTCCAGTATGAATTTGGCTAAAACGAAAGTCACCTTACTTCATTGACCTCTCATAAACAACTAGACTCACAATCTCGCTCAAAAAGTGTCCGCGATGCATCTTGTCACCACTAGGGGGTGACAAAGTCGAATGACGATTTCGTACAACTGACATTGCATCTTATGTTAACGACATAACGTCTTAATTTGGTTGAAGATTGTTGCTACTATGCACGTCGCACGTTCGGACGTTTTCTGACGAACTTTTCTTAGAGACTGTGTGTCTTGTTGTTAAGAGAGGTCAATGCCTTCTCTTACATAGATGCATTCAATCTAATTAATTACAGCTTTCTGCATGAAAATTGCAACATACCGACAATATTTATTAGTTTTTGTTAAATTAAACATGGAAATTCTTCGAAGAAATTAATTAAATTAATCTATATCTACTCGTATACTATGTACTACTAATAAAAACCGGCCAAGTGCGAGTCGGACTTGCGCACGAAGCGTTCCGTCAATGTTCCGTACCATTATCTATAAAAACGGAAAAAAAATCATGTCTGTTGTATGGTCCGACTCGCACTTGACCGGTTTTAGTATTTGTTGTTATAGCGGCAACAGAAATACATCATCTGTGAAAATTTCAACTGTCTAACTGTCACGGTTCATGAGATACAGCCTGGTGACAGACTGACGGACGGACAGCGGCGAAGCCTTAGTAATAGGGTCCCGTTGGTTAATCTTTGGGTACGGAACCCTAAAAAAGTAGTGAAAAATTCGTGTCTGTACTGTGAATGTTTTTCCAGAAATCGTCCACAGCCACAGAGCAAAATCTACTTTGACGTTCCTGATTCCAATTTCTGTGACAATCCAGCACCATGGCTAAAAACTTCTTGATTTTTTAGGGTTCCGTACCCGAATGGTGCCAAACGGGACCCTATTACTAAGCCTCCGCTATCTGTCTGTCAGTCCGTCTGTCGCTCGCAGGTCCAGCTTCAGCTGTAATAGGTAGAAAGTTGATATTTTTACAAAATACGTGTTACCATGGGCTCTACTATAAAACGCAAAAGTTATCCAAGGGGGGTCTCCATACAAGAAATGTCGAAAAAATAGCGTTTTTTAAACGTTATTTGTTTCAGCGTTATCTTAAGAACGGTTATAGATACAAGTTTCAAATTTGCACACATTATTGCAATACTTTAAACTAAAACAACAAATAATAAAATTAGGGTTCCGTACTCAGAGGAAGCTAAATTGTTTGTTACGTGGTACCATTTTAGCGCCTTTTTTTTGTCGCCTTCATGTTATGTATAGCATCTATACCGGATGTAGATAGAGTGCTAGCATTAACTGAAAGCACATATTCTACGGATCATACTGAACCAGTTTTCCCAAGAAACATACCCGCGCTAACCATTAGTTTAAGAAATATTTGAGTTTCAAACAAAAATGCGTGAACCTTAACGCACCGACGTAAGGGCATTTATTGAAATAGCGTCTTCCGTAAAACATCTGTTAAGATGCAGCGTCCTAAAATAGATCTTCCTGCAAAATAAAGTCTGTTGAATATCTTCTTCTTCTCGGAAGATTCGCGCGGGTATTTTTCTTCAGGAAGTTGTTTAGTATGATCGATAGAGCAGGTGGTTTTATTTAAAGGTCGCACACTATTTACACCCGGTATAGGGTAAAATAAAGTCTGTTGAATATCTTCTTCTTCTCGGAAGATTCGCGCGGGTATTTTTCTTCAGGAAGTTGTTTAGTATGATCGATAGAGCAGGTGGTTTTATTTAAAGGTCGCACACTATTTACACCCGGTATAGGGTAAAATAAAGTCTGTTGAATATCTTCTTCTTCTCGGAAGATTCGCGCGGGTATTTTTCTTCAGGAAGTTGTTTAGTATGATCGATAGAGCAGGTGGTTTTATTTAAAGGTCGCACACTATTTACACCCGGTATAGGGTAAAATAAAGTCTGTTGAATATCTTCTTCTTCTCGGAAGATTCGCGCGGGTATTTTTCTTCAGGAAGTTGTTTAGTATGATCGATAGAGCAGGTGGTTTTATTTAAAGGTCGCACACTATTTACACCCGGTATAGGGTAAAATAAAGTCTGTTGAATATCTTCTTCTTCTCGGAAGATTCGCGCGGGTATTTTTCTTCAGGAAGTTGTTTAGTATGATCGATAGAGCAGGTGGTTTTATTTAAAGGTCGCACACTATTTACACCCGGTATAGGGTAAAATAAAGTCTGTTGAATATCTTCTTCTTCTCGGAAGATTCGCGCGGGTATTTTTCTTCAGGAAGTTGTTTAGTATGATCGATAGAGCAGGTGGTTTTATTTAAAGGTCGCACACTATTTACACCCGGTATAGGGTAAAATAAAGTCTGTTGAATATCTTCTTCTTCTCGGAAGATTCGCGCGGGTATTTTTCTTCAGGAAGTTGTTTAGTATGATCGATAGAGCAGGTGGTTTTATTTAAAGGTCGCACACTATTTACACCCGGTATAGGGTAAAATAAAGTCTGTTGAATATCTTCTTCTTCTCGGAAGATTCGCGCGGGTATTTTTCTTCAGGAAGTTGTTTAGTATGATCGGTAGAGCAGGTGGTTTTATTTAAAGGTCGCACACTATTTACACCCGGTATAGGGTAAAATAAAGTCTGTTGAATATCTTCTTCTTCTCGGAAGATTCGCGCGGGTATTTTTCTTCAGGAAGTTGTTTAGTATGATCGATAGAGCAGGTGGTTTTATTTAAAGGTCGCACACTATTTACACCCGGTATAGGGTAAAGTCTGTTGAATATCTTCTTCTTCTCGGAAGATTCGCGCGGGTATTTTTCTTCAGGAAGTTGTTTAGTATGATCGATAGAGCAGGTGGTTTTATTTAAAGGTCGCACACTATTTACACCCGGTATAGGGTAAAATAAAGTCTGTTGAATATCTTCTTCTTCTCGGAAGATTCGCGCGGGTATTTTTCTTCAGGAAGTTGTTTAGTATGATCGATAGAGCAGGTGGTTTTATTTAAAGGTCGCACACTATTTACACCCGGTATAGGGTAAAATAAAGTCTGTTGAATATCTTCTTCTTCTCGGAAGATTCGCGCGGGTATTTTTCTTCAGGAAGTTGTTTAGTATGATCGATAGAGCAGGTGGTTTTATTTAAAGGTCGCACACTATTTACACCCGGTATAGGGTAAAATAAAGTCTGTTGAATATCTTCTTCTTCTCGGAAGATTCGCGCGGGTATTTTTCTTCAGGAAGTTGTTTAGTATGATCGGTAGAGCATGTGGTTTTATTTAAAGGTCGCACACTATTTACACCCGGTATAGGGTAAAGTCTGTTGAATATCTTCTTCTTCTCGGAAGATTCGCGCGGGTATTTTTCTTCAGGAAGTTGTTTAGTATGATCGGTAGAGCATGTGGTTTTATTTAAAGGTCGCACACTATTTACACCCGGTATAGGGTAAAGTCTGTTGAATATCTTCTTCTTCTCGGAAGATTCGCGCGGGTATTTTTCTTCAGGAAGTTGTTTAGTATGATCGGTAGAGCATGTGGTTTTATTTAAAGGTCGCACACTATTTACACCCGGTATAGGGTAAAATAAAGTCTGTTGAATATCTTCTTCTTCTCGGAAGATTCGCGCGGGTATTTTTCTTCAGGAAGTTGTTTAGTATGATCGGTAGAGCATGTGGTTTTATTTAAAGGTCGCACACTATTTACACCCGGTATAGGGTAAAATAAAGTCTGTTGAATATCTTCTTCTTCTCGGAAGATTCGCGCGGGTATTTTTCTTCAGGAAGTTGTTTAGTATGATCGATAGAGCAGGTGGTTTTATTTAAAGGTCGCACACTATTTACACCCGGTATAGGGTAAAGTCTGTTGAATATCTTCTTCTTCTCGGAAGATTCGCGCGGGTATTTTTCTTCAGGAAGTTGTTTAGTATGATCGATAGAGCAGGTGGTTTTATTTAAAGGTCGCACACTATTTACACCCGGTATAGGGTAAAGTCTGTTGAATATCTTCTTCTTCTCGGAAGATTCGCGCGGGTATTTTTCTTCAGGAAGTTGTTTAGTATGATCGGTAGAGCATGTGGTTTTATTTAAAGGTCGCACACTATTTACACCCGGTATAGGGTAAAGTCTGTTGAATATCTTCTTCTTCTCGGAAGATTCGAGCGGGTATTTTTCTTCAGGAAGTTGTTTAGTATGATCGATAGAGCAGGTGGTTTTATTTAAAGGTCGCACACTATTTACACCCGGTATAGGGTAAAATAAAGTCTGTTGAATATCTTCTTCTTCTCGGAAGATTCGCGCGGGTATTTTTCTTCAGGAAGTTGTTTAGTATGATCGGTAGAGCATGTGGTTTTATTTAAAGGTCGCACACTATTTACACCCGGTATAGGGTAAAGTCTGTTGAATATCTTCTTCTTCTCGGAAGATTCGAGCGGGTATTTTTCTTCAGGAAGTTGTTTAGTATGATCGGTAGAGCATGTGGTTTTATTTAAAGGTCGCACACTATTTACACCCGGTATAGGGTAAAGTCTGTTGAATATCTTCTTCTTCTCGGAAGATTCGCGCGGGTATTTTTCTTCAGGAAGTTGTTTAGTATGATCGGTAGAGCATGTGGTTTTATTTAAAGGTCGCACACTATTTACACCCGGTATAGGGTAAAGTCTGTTGAATATCTTCTTCTTCTCGGAAGATTCGCGCGGGTATTTTTCTTCAGGAAGTTGTTTAGTATGATCGGTAGAGCATGTGGTTTTATTTAAAGGTCGCACACTATTTACACCCGGTATAGGGTAAAGTCTGTTGAATATCTTCTTCTTCTCGGAAGATTCGCGCGGGTATTTTTCTTCAGGAAGTTGTTTAGTATGATCGGTAGAGCATGTGGTTTTATTTAAAGGTCGCACACTATTTACACCCGGTATAGGGTAAAGTCTGTTGAATATCTTCTTCTTCTCGGAAGATTCGCGCGGGTATTTTTCTTCAGGAAGTTGTTTAGTATGATCGGTAGAGCATGTGGTTTTATTTAAAGGTCGCACACTATTTACACCCGGTATAGGGTAAAATTAAATCAAGCGACCAAATTCATACTGTAGGCTCGGTTACTGATCAGTAACTAGGTTCAGTAATCCTTTTGGCCAATTTCGAAAAATATTTCTTACTGGTTGGACTAGTTTAAGTACAATTCCTAGTGCAGGGCACAAAAGCACAAGGCACAATTTTTTTTTTTTAAATTCACCTGGCGGTTTATTAAGCGTTGTTCCTGATGACTAACCAAGTCTCCAGTATGAATTTGTTCGATTGATTTAATTTCACCTAGTATCGTTGATAAGATGGGCTCCGTACCTGTATTCTGTGGTGGTACGGAACCCTTTGTACGCGAGTTCAACTCGCACTTAGCCAAGTTATTTGTCTTCGCTTACGCTTGGCCATTATTGCGGCTGTTGGGAACCGTAGATAAGACCTAGGATGAAGCGCGCTCGCCCCGAAACTGGAAGAGTGACAGCTGGCGAGGCGTTCATCAGTCTTTCCAGGGAATTCAACAAAAATCTACAGAAGTACCAGGTCACGTACGAAGAACTGATACTTTGCGTACGGCTACTCATGACGTCATACCGGAACACGACGAGTCGCTTGGCGGCATGGTGACGTCATGAGGGCGGTGACACGCCACGGCCGAACCCGATCTCTTTCACTTGCTCTATACTAGGTGAAATTAAATCAACCGACCAAATTCATACTGGAGACTCGGTTAGGCATCAGGAACAAGGTTTAATGACCCTCCTGGTGAAATTAGAAAAAAAAATTGTTTGCCCCATAGTGCCTGCACCAGGAATTGTACTTAAACTAGTCCAACCGGTAAGGGAAAAAAAACACATTTTTCGAAATTGGCCAAAAGGATTACTGAACCTTGTTCTTGATCACTTACCGAGTCTCCAGTATGAATTTGGTCGGTTGATTTAATTTCCCCCTATATAAGGTGACTTTTATTTATACAGCCCAATTCACACTGTAGGCTTGGTAGGTAAGTGATTAGTATGACGGATCGATAATTAATAATTACTATTTTGTAATTTCGCAAAATAAATTATTGATCTCCCGTAGTAGTTGACTCGGGGCTGGGCTTGCGTTTGTAGATTAAGGGAAAAATAATAATTTTCGAATTTTCCAAAAACGGTCATCGAACCTTGAGACTGACCTATCGAATCTTCAGTATGAATATGTATAAATAAAAGTCACCTTATACATCGTGTTCCTTTTGATATCCCATAACTCCAGGGTATCGACGAGACCAGGTATATGAAGTAAATAGCATATAAAAAAAATAAAATTTTTCATACTAAATAATTAGATAAAAATGTGACTTTTCATGTAAAAAACCTTTACGTTCTTACGTCGTTCAACTTCGCATTATCTTCCCTAAATTATGAATGATTGAACATAATTATCAATGAAAGTTTACCTATCACCAATCACGATTATTTTAATTTTTAATTTTAGTTATAATTTATGATTTCTCCGAAAATACGCATTTTTGAACATATGTTTCTTGGACTTTTTATCTTATTTTTAGTCATAGAATATAACCTTAGAGTTATGTGATATCAAAAGGAACACCTTGTATAATATAAATAAATAGTTCTTAGTAACTGGTCGAAACTGTAGGCCTCCCATGAGTTTTGCTTACTATACACGTTAGCGTCTGCGTAAAATATTTACATGAGAAATTGTGCAGCGCCCCTAGCGGCTTACTACAGGAACCAGCATTTCTCATACAAAATATTTTACGCAGGAATTACTAAGAACTATTTATTGTGATTTCGTTATATTATACAAGGTGTTCCTTTGTTAGCGACATCATCATGCGCCGCTAGATGGCTGAACTGCAGACACAAACAGGAAATTAGATTACATTCAATTGATCTAGCTACAACTACAATGTGTCTAGCCCAGAGAATGGAGCACAGAATGCTGATCGAGGCAATAATCCGTCTGCCCCACCTATGTGCACAGTTCAATGAGTATAGCTTGATTTCCCTATCTAAATTAATAAAAAATCGAGTTTCCAAAAAAAAAATTGCACGTCAGCGCGAGAAGGACTTGCCCCTCAGGGTTTCATATAATTATGACTAAGGCCCACTTACACCAAGAAACATATGACGCAATGACAGACTTTGGATGCAATAATCATGATATATATAAAATATGCCTTATCGCATCAATTGATTCATTCGGTTACTGTAAATAAAATCTTTCGTAACCGTCTATTTTATTCATATTTGGACTTCTTATTGATTTTTCCTCGATTTTAGGATTTAGTTGGTTTGTTCTCTAAAATGTTAATTTCATTGATTGTATAGCGATTAAAGAAAACGTGTTTTATTTCACCTTGAAGCAGAGTTATACAACGTCAAATTTAAGTCATTTTGGTAACGAAAATTGGTGATAGTACTCTTCCATATGAACAACATTTACTATGGGGCCAACCCTGAAATCGTGAAAAAAAATATCAGTTGTTTCATAGAAAAGTTAAATACCTACTCGCCCCAAATGTATGAAACAGCTGGTTTTTTTTCACGATTTCAGGGTTGGCTCCATAGTAAAAGTTGTTCATATTGACGAGTACTAGTTTTCGTTAAAAAAATGACTTAGATAAATTTCACGTTGTATAGCGAAAAGTCTGTTTTTCCAGCGTGATGTTCCGGTTGTCGTAGGCCCGGCTCAGACCGCGCTATTTTAAACAATAATGAAACGACATAGAGTTCAGTTCCACTCGATGCAAAAAGTGTCAATCTCAGATCACCCATGCCCTTAAGAGGATAGTCCCCGCAAGACCATTATTTATTCTTCCGTGTACAAAGGAAATAACGAAAAAAAATGTACTTCTGCCAAGAATATAATGCACACCTGAAAAATGTAATCGAGTGTTCAGCTATAGAACTATTAGAACACAAAATTATTGTAGTATGCATATACAGAAAAGCTAAATACACAAACGAAACTCTAAAATTATTTTTTGACAATTTATACAGTTTTTTGAATAAATATGCCCATAGCAATAATAAAAAAATCATTATATGTGGTGATTTTAATATAGATTTGCTTGATAAGAAAATAGAGCGAACCAAGGTATTTCACCAGCTATTACAAGGCTACAACTTAAAGATATCTTTAAATGAACCAACACGGTTACGTAGTGGTACATGCCTCGACAACTTCTTCCACAATATACGTGGTGCTAAAGCAGAAGTAGTAGAATTAGCGGTCTCAGACCATTCGGGACAGTTACTAAAGTGCCCAGTAAAAACAAGCGTTTCTATTAATCACTGGTTTGTCATGAAACGTGACTATACCACTGAAAATGTTTCCAAATTTACAGAATGTCTAGAAAACCTATGTTTCAGTGAGGTTTTTGATAGTGAAGACCCAAATAAGGCTTTCAACGAGTTTCATGACCTTTTTAAACTATTTTATGATTTGTGCTTTCCACAAAAAAAGGTCAGAGTAAGTGTTCAAAGAAAGCCCAGATGGATAAGTAAGGGAATAAAAAACTGCTGTAAACTTAAAAGACAACTTCTCTGGAAATACAGGCTGGTACCAAGTCAAGAGAATAAATTGAAATTTAAACTTTATAACCAAAGGCTTAAAAAAATTATTAAACTCACGCAAAAAGCCCAAAATAATTATCAAATCCTTAACTCAACGAACAAAGCTAAGGCAACGTGGAATGTAATAAACAATAATAAGCTAAATGTTCCCAAAGACAATATCTCCCAGATAAAAGTAAACGGATCAATAATTAAAGATCCCAATCAAATTGCGGAGACATTTAATTCATTTTTTAGTAATAAAAATATGACATTTAATAATAATAATAATCCAATTAACAATAATACTTTGACATATAATTTACCTCATTCAATGTTCTTCAATCCAACTAATGCACATGACATTCTTAAAATTATTATGAATCTGAAAAATACAAACAGCACAGGCATTGATGAGATATGTACAAAAATTATTAAGCACGTTGCACGTATTATCTCTCCAGTCATAAACCACATTGTAAATTTATGCATAGAACATGGTGTGTTCCCAAAGAATTTAAAAACATCTATTATAAAACCGCTTTTTAAAAAGGATGACAAAGAGGACATCAGTTTTTACAGACCTATTGCCCTTATCACCATCTTCTCTAAAATATTTGAGAAAGTTATGTACGATGGGCTCAATCAATATTTGGAACACCATCAAATACTTGCAAAAGAACAATTAGGTTTCCGCAAAAATAAAACTATTAATATGGCGATTTTTGACTTTTTGCAACGTATCACAACAAATATTGATAAAAAGATACCGGTGGTTGCACTATATATGGACCTTACTAAGGCCTTCGACTTTGTTAATCACTCTATCTTGTTTAACAAACTTGAAAAGTACGGAATCCGGGGCAATGTTCTTCAACTTTTTCAATCGTACCTAAGTGACCGAAGGCAAATAACCCATATTACGTCAATATGTTCCAAAACTAAGATCGAAAAGGTCTATGCATCCCAAGTAACAAAAATAAACATAGGTGTACCGCAGGGCAGTGTGCTAGGACCTTTACTGTTCCTAGTATACATTAATGATCTCCCGAAAGCTGTAAATGTTCCTATGGTGTTGTTCGCGGACGACAGTACTGCAATATATACAGGTCAAAATGTAAATACTTTTGAGGCAGATATTAATAACTCTTTGACAAACATAATAAATTGGCTGAATTCAAATAATCTTTTAATAAATCTCGATAAAACAAAAATTATGAACTTCAAACAAAAACAAAATAGACTAGAATTAGATCTTAAAATTAAATATAATAACATTTCAATCGGAGAAACTGACATTACAAAATTTTTAGGAATTTATATTGACAGTAATTTAAGTTGGACTAAGCAAATTGATCACGTCTGCAAAAAGATAAATTCTTTTGCATATGCCCTATATATGCTTCGCAAAGTAGCAAACATAAATACAGTGCTGACAGCATACCATGCATACGTGGTGTCCACCCTTAGGTATGGTGTTATTTTTTGGGGTAATTCCAAAGATAGACTCCGTGTTTTCAAAGCACAAAAAAAATGCATACGAGCAATTTTTTGCTCAAAGCCCAGGGACACTTGTAAGCCTTATTTTCAAGAGCACAAATTATTAACATTTCCTTCCATTTACGTACTGGAAGTAGCAATTTTTGTTAAATCTAACATCCACCTATTTGATTCTTACACTGGTAGAAGACACCGCAATAAGGTAAAGGCCGCCTCTCGCAAGACAGAATTTTTTAATCAGAGTGTTTTTGGTATGTGTAACAAAATTTATAATAAGCTTCCAAACTCCATCAGAGAAATAGATAACATTGTATTGTATAAATTTAAATTACAAAATTTTCTGACCAGAAAATCCTACTACTCGTTGACCGAACTTTTAGAAAATGATAATGAATAATAGGTACTCGTATGTAATGAAATGAAATAGTTGACATGTAATTTATAGTGTAATTTAAATTTAAGGTAATTGACCTAACTGACAAGCGATTGAATTTAAAATTTATTCTGACATTAAATCAGTAATGTAATAGTATTTAGTTATTAATATTTTATAAGTGATCAATTTGTGTATTTTGTAAATATATAAAATCATTTTATGATAAAGAATTGTACGCCTAACGGCAGAGCATACGGCACATTATAAGCTTAAGATTTACCTACCTACCTATGACTCAGCAATAAATGATATTCTATTCTATTCTATTCTATTCTATTCTATTCTACACTCTTAGCGAAACAGAATCTTCAGAAGTCATTCCAATATTGAGAAATAAAAAACCAAAAATGGCTCTAAAAACCGCTTTCATGTCGAGGCTTAGGATTATTTGAGCAAAAACCCATACATACTCGTAATATTAAAATCTGTATAACCTTTATTAACTCTGAAAGTCTCTACCTCCCTTATGGGAGACAGGCGTGAGTATATGTACCTATCTAAGTAAACTCTGAAACGAACGGATATTTCATACAACATTTAGTTTTTTTTAAATAATAAAATTTCTTATTGAAGAATGTGTTATTTTGGCTTTTATTGAGAATCCGTCCCTCTCGCACTGCGGGTCTTTCCGCATGGAGTGACAGTGATCGATGCTAGAGACGACGTAGGTAGTAAAAACGGAGTTTTTTAACAAGTAGCACTCCCAAACTACAAAAGATATGGTTCTGAAATAAATACATGTTATAAACAAAGCCTTTTCCAAGGCGATGTAACAGCCCAAAACACTATACAGAGAAAAATTGGCTCGATCGAAAAAAATTGCAAAGTGAAGGCTATTTTTTCATTTAAAACAAGCAGTCTATCGAAACTAATAAAGTAAAAATAACAATGATTACTGTTCTGTACATGTAAACCTATTATCTAAACGATAGCATAGCGACTTTTTTTTAAACGCACTTGTGTGAATTTATATTAAATTTTATTCCTTGAAAAACACTATTATCCATTTCTTGATTTACCGCTCTGCTCAGACGCGCGCTTTTTCAGATATTCTTATTTCTTTCGTTGTGCGATCAACCTACTACGCCTTGGTTAACTTAGTTTTAATGTTATGTCCTTGTCACGTCAAACCACAAAACCACAGATAAAAGGAAATTGCATAAAAAGTTAGTAAACGTGAATTAAGTTTTTTGCTGCAAGTGTACCTTAGAGATTAAGAAGGAAAAACAAACATATCTGTAGAAACTGTGAGTAAAAACACCAAAATAAAACATTGCAAGTAAAATTGCAATATTGTAATTACCCTGAAAGTGGCAGGAGGCACGATCGTGCCGCGAATAAATTGTAAATCAATTGTTACCGAACATCAATAATTCTACAGCTGATCAGTTTTTGTACGCTCCTGTAAAACCATCCATCCATCAGCCTGTTTCATGCACTGCTGGACATAGGCTTTTCCAAGATTTTGCCACACTTGGCGGTCCTCCTGGAAGAAATGCCCATATTCCCACACGTTAGACAGGCGGGTTTGTGAGCGCGGTGCCGATACCCCCGCAAGTGACGCCACTGCCCGTCACCAGTCTATTTTTTCATAAGGCAATTTGGAATGGCAATGGTGGGCCACCTGGTTGTGCATGTTTGAGAACTCGATCTCCTCTAACTCTCCCCCAAATAACTTAAATTCGGAGGGGTTTGCGAGGTTTACCACTCTAAATCTCTACCACCTGTAAAACCGGTTCGTACTAAATGTTTCTCTCTATTTTCCAGGGTCGCTGCTACCAGCGCTCCGGGTTCGGAGGTCGGCAGGAGGTCTGCTCCTGCTTAGAGGATGGCTGCAACTCCGCCAGCATCCCGGTCGGAGCTACCCTTCTCATGATCACCACCGCCGTCTTAATGCGGTTCTGGTAGACGACCTTCGGCTTAGGGAATTAGGTTTAGAATGCCTTACCTAAGATAGGTTCCTATTGGGTCACCGCTGATTATAAACGATTATTTGAGGATGTCAAAGATATGCCAAAGAACACCAACTAGAATTGAGGTACCGAAAAGGGTATATTATATAATGTATGTTTTCCTCTGTGATGTATGTGATGAAACTAACCCCTAGTTTCAAAATCTTCAAAATATCGTTTGTGGTATAGCTGTCAACGAATGTGTTAAGGTTATGTTCGTGGATTACTGAGCACAATGCTGTAGTTACCGATGAGATATCAGATTTAGAGTGGACGTGTTAAACGTTTAGCGAGTAAAGCCACTGCCTTGTGTAAATAGATCTAATCATTGTTAGTATGTCTTTGTACATTTTCTTTAGTATATGCTTCTTGTTGAGTTTGTATTGTGCGATTGTATTTATTAAATGATTTTTCATTGTCACGGTTTTTAATTTTGTTTTGTTTATCATTTTGTTGTCTTTAATTATCATCGAAACTTGAATTTTTTATCCATTGACTCTTTTCATTACCGTCAATAATCAAATTATAAATAAATATGAAACACAAAAGCTCACATGAAATGACCCGAATATACAACACATTATACCTACAGAAGTCAATCAAAATCATACCTCAAGCAATTTAAATCCAGTCCCCACCCACGGACAAATCCCAATTGGTACCTTCCTCCATCCTCTCAACGAGGCATATCCTTTCAAATCTGGTCTAAGTACTAACAGAATTGCATAATAACATAATGAACATTGAAAGTTTCTCACGTCAACCAGTGGTAACTTGAAATTGGTGCTTTTAAATTTAAAAAAAGATCAGGGATATCTGGGTAGTGATCTGCATGCGCGCGAGTCGACTAATGTGCTCGGGTGTGGTCGGTGGGCTCCAGCTAGATGTGGCAAGATGAATAGCACTTGGATTTTTGGGTTTATTATTCTACTTGGTCTTTTAGAATGTGGTGAGTGGTTTTTTAACTACTATTGATACGCTTCGATGGTTCATACTCGGTTCAGATAGTGATGCTTTGGTTCAAGAGTGTAGGGTTTAATTCAATTAGGAGTACATTATTACAATTCGTTGGTTTCGTATGTTATTGTTTAACACCAGCTTGATGAATCAATTGAAGATATCAGATCAAGTGAACTCCATTCACTGTAAGTGGGTGCATCATGATATATGTATATTATATAATATATCTCTTATATTATTCTACTTATTCTATATTAATATTTAATAACTAGGAGTGATCTTGGCTGATTAACCTGTTTAAACAAAAATAGTAGTCGAGTCAAACTAATTTTTTTTGTATGGAGTAGGTCGAATTAAATGTACACTGGGTGAAAACTGAGCGTATATTAGTATAATAAGAGTAAAGTTTAATTTCACAAGAATCCCCGAAAAATATTTGATAATTATTGATTAAATAAATAACCAACTTAATTAGACTATGGTTATTCACCATATTGGTGTGATGGGGTGTCTAATTATTTTGGGGTGTTTGAAATAAAAATACACATTTCCGGGTGGTGCTAGGGAGTCCCCCGACCCAAATTCTGCTGTCTAGATAATAAGTTTTTTTTAAATCTCGTTCTGTCTTAGAATAATAACCAGCTTAATGAGTACCATAGCTGGGAACATTTTTGCTTAGGTCAGAGGTCAAATAACATTGGGGTTTTGTAAAAAAATATATACGCATTTCTGGGGACTGAGTGAGAGTGTAACCGAATGCTTAATAATAATAACAAACAGTAATATTATTTTCACGCCTTTTTATTAGTGTATCTTTAATTCGGCCTCGAATCTTTCATTTCATTCACTGGTCTATAATAGATGGCGTTGAAAACGTTGGTTCATGCCGTAGCGAAAATTGCCGACGTAGACGTGGTTCCCTATCTGACAAAATGTCAGAAACCTTTAGAAGATGAACTTGTTTTAATGAAGCCTGCGTTATGTTCACAAAACCTTCCCTTTAAAATCATACACTTCTCCGTCCCAAGTAGTTTCAAGTTACGCTGGCAAGAAGGTTTCAAAGTCTTTCAAGGATTGTCTCTTCTTTGGTTTCTTTGATCACCACTAGCTGGTAAAGATCTTGGACCATATATCCAGACGCATACGGCTGATGTGACTGCCCCAGTTCCCTACAGCTTCTGAAGAGCAAAGCCCTCGTGTTCCAGGGTTCGCCATAATGTGCTACGAGTGCAACAGCGCCACCAACACGATGTGTTATGAGAAGGTTCTTCCTGACAACCTCAAGAGGAACTGCTCCGACCATGACCGAGGAGGTGGGATCTTTGTTATTTCTTCTAAATAAAGCAATGATTATAGAATTAAGTTCAACCTCAATATTTACGATAAAGTCAATGCTGAAATTACGAAATAAACTGCCTTTCCAATGTCGTCGGCAAATTTCGGCACATTATAATTTGCTTCAGCAGATCGTAAAGTATAAAATCGAAAATTTTCCACCAAAAGTAAAAAACCGGCTAAGTGCATACATTTAGAGGGGTTAAAAGTTTGGCGCGTCCTGTACTCGTAAGCCTGTAAAGCCTACTTAGATGTGATAGTTTTTCTTTTTATACACTAATTATATATACTACTTCTGTGAATTTTTTACATATCTACAAACAACCGTTTAGCCGGCAGGGGGGGGACGATTGACTCTAACAAAAATTAGCACTTTAAAGCTTAATATTTCGTCAACGGATCCCTAAATTGAAAAATGCTTTTCACACACCCACAATGTTTTTGAACGACCTATCCAACGATACTATGGGATAGATGAGAAAAAAAGATTCATTGCCAGTTTACGTGCATGAGAGGTACCCCTTTACGAGATTTTATTTTACCATTTTGTCGGCGTGATTACCTGACTACAAAACTCTAAAAATGATGCGATGCGATGATGAACGGAGCGAAGAGGAGCGTGTCGAGTTTACATTTAAATCATTTTAGGGAGCCACGAGAAACGGAGCAGAGCGACCCTCTAGTTTAAAAAAATATGCATTTATCATACGATATTTCAGCCGAGTACGTATTTCACTTTTCTATGAAACAGCTGATTTCTTACGCGATTTCAGCCATTGTAATATTTATTAAGCTCTTCTAATATGACCACACCTTTCTGTTACACGTGATTGGGATATTCCGGTACAAATACATCGTAACGACATGAATCCCCTAGGGGGTGTCAGAGGTGTTCTCGAGTGTGAACTGTGAAATGCAAGTCGCAGACCAGCGTGATGGGTAGTTGCCGTACTTCGGGGAAGTTCGCAGAACGAGCACAATTGTATTGGACCTGTATAAGAAGCTGTATAAGTTGCTTTTGTGTTTGTTAGGATTTGATTTCCCGACGGGATTTGAACCCGCGATCTCTGGAACACTCGAACCACTAGACCACAGTGGCGGTCTGTACTAGCACTAATTAGAAAATCAGGGTTCAACTAATACAATAGCCGTTCCCTTATAATTTCACTATTAAAAGTGTATTTTAGAAATTTGACTTCGTGTTTTCCTCATGTTTTAAATAAGTATACATTTTGATTTGGTTTGTGCACTATGGACGGCCTATGTATTTCAAAGTTTCACCACTATTGGCGGTCCTCTTGGAAGAAATGCCTGTACGCCGGGCAGGCCGGTTGGTGAGTTGGTGAACCCTCGCACCAGTGGTGCCGCTGCCCGTCACCAGTCTGATTTATATAAGGCCCGGCAATTGGGGATGGATATACCGCCATCCATCGGTCCCAGGCAATGGTGGGCCACCTGGTTGTGCCTATTTGATAGCATCAGTGGCGGTCCGAGGGGGGGATCACAGGCGTCATGATGGGGGGGAGGGGGCAATATCATTCGTGTCAAGTCGAAAAATCTCCTAAACTTTGGCGGCTTACGAACATTTCAAACTAATTATTTCTGCCTACTAAGGTCTTAGTAAAAATATTCAAAATAACGAAAAAAATATTCAAAATAACGAAAAAAATATTCAAGCCGTGCAAACAAAAAAAGCCCACGAAATACCTATTCTTGACAAGGCGGACCGCATGCCTCATAAAATTAATAGAAGGCTTCCATTTACTTTGTGACGGAGATTTATCATTTTATAAAAAAAAACTTTATTTCTTTGACCCACAGAAGATATTTTTGACCTGTTTTGCTGTTAAAGTTGGCCTCTTGAACTCTACTTGAGCCAAGATGGCCCTCTCCCCCCCCAAAATCATGAGCTGCGACCGCGCCTGGAGGGCAGTCCTCCTACTGGGTAGGTACAGGTACCGTAGACTTAATTGGAGGCCCTTTACAACCACTGAAACATCAGGTTCAACATTAAGTGGTTCAACAGTGGTTTTATTGTTTGGTGAACCTTTGTTCCATTTCAATTCGCGTATGAAAACCTTGCCACCATTTCTGTTCTACTCCAGACATCAAACACACACTCTGCCGGAAGATCACACAACACGTGGACACTCAGGTCAACGGACAGCACGTGCAGAGCAGGGTCATCAGAACCTGTGGTTGGGACGACACCAAGTACAAGGTATTGGGTCTTCGGGAGATGACGATCACATGGAAGAAGTAACATGGGAGCTCGAGCCTTGTCTACATATATTATACGTAAGGTGCTCTAAAAATATCCGCCACGGCTGCAATGGGCGACGGTATTGTGTATACAGGGTGACTTTTAACCTAACCCCGGTAATTTAGTATTTTGTAGAAGAATACAAACTGGCTTTATTAAAACCATTCAAAATCATATTCATAATTATTTTTTAAAGTTGGAGCCCTTTGAAGATTTTCGTAAAATCCAAACAAATCATGGTCACCCGAAGAGATAAGATAATTAGATCGCGCGAAGTTATTTTTATTATTGATCCCACTATTTTGGACTATTTTCAACTTTTTCCGTATGGGAATGGCTAGGATAATCATAAATTTTATTTCCAAGTAATATTTTTTAATAATTTTCATTGTTTTACATTTAAAATGTGTTCTATGTTCGTCCATGGTTCTACTAACGTTTCTTAATAACCCCTGAAATTATCGGGGTTTGTTTGAAAGTCAACCTGTATAGATAACAAGTTGTAATCTATACAGGTTGACTTTCAAACAAACCTTGATAATTTTACAACAGTGAAGAAATTTTGTACCCCGGAATTGTTATACAAAGAGAAAATAAAATAAATAAATAAATATTTACTTTACTCTGCATAACGTGGTTCAAAAACTACGCGCGAAAATCGTCTTATTATGAGGTACTGGTACTTTATTTAGAGATCCCAGTATTTAAAATAATATCTTTACCGATCATACTAACACACCCTTAAAGGATTCTTGCCTTTGCTTTTACACCCGGTATAAGGTTACTTTGGTTGATACAGCCAGATTCATACTGGAGACTTGAAGTGGGCAGGACTATGGTTCAATTACCCTTTCTATGAAAAACACAAAATATTTTTTTTACTTTTTATACTAATTGCGCCGAGGTTGTTCTAGAACAAGTATTGGGACACAAAAAAATATTTTTCTTATTTATCAAACAGGGTTTTTAAACCTTGGTCCTGACCACTTACCGAGTCTCCAGTATGAAATTGGTCATATAAACGAAAGATTATGTAGGGATTCGCAGAATATAAAAAGAAGGAAGATATCGTCACGACACTGTATCCTCGAGGGGGTCAGAGGTCTTTCCGATCAATAGAACACTCAAAAATCGTACACCTTCTTTTCGCCGATGATTTTACAGCCCAACGTGATAAAAGGCTATTGAGCCTTACGGCATATTTTTCTTACAGTCAGTACCTAAGAATAAAAAAACTAAATCGGTCAAACAATGAGCGTCAGGGACTCTGACCAGCTTCACGAAATACTGGCTTACTGCGTGGAAGGGAGAACCCCTAGCGCATACATTCCGTAAAACACATTGATGCATGCTCAACCAGGCACGGTTCAGTTAAGGGTCTAAGGATACTCTACCCACTGAACTACCACTGCTTCACGAAATACTGGCTTACTGCGTGGAAGGGAGAACCCCTAGCGCATACATTCCGTAAAACACATTGATGCATGCTCAACCAGGCACGGTTCAGTTAAGGGTCTAAGGATACTCTACCCACTGAACTACCACTGCTTCACGAAATACTGGCTTACTGCGTGGAAGGGAGAACCCCTAGCGCATACATTCCGTAAAACACATTGATGCATGCTCAACCAGGCACGGTTCAGTTAAGGGTCTAAGGATACTCCACCCACTGAACTACCACTGCTTCACGAAATACTGGCTTACTGCGTGGAAGGGAGAACCCCTAGCGCATACATTCCGTAAAACACATTGATGCATGCTCAACCAGGCACGGTTCAGTTAAGGGTCTAAGGATACTCTACCCACTGAACTACCACTGCTTCACGAAATACTGGCTTACTGCGTGGAAGGGAGAACCCCTAGCGCATACATTCCGTAAAACACATTGATGCATGCTCAACCAGGCACGGTTCAGTTAAGGGTCTAAGGATACTCTACCCACTGAACTACCACTGCTTCACGAAATACTGGCTTACTGCGTGGAAGGGAGAACCCCTAGCGCATACATTCCGTAAAACACATTGATGCATGCTCAACCAGGCACGGTTCAGTTAAGGGTCTAAGGATACTCTACCCACTGAACTACCACTGCTTCACGAAATACTGGCTTACTGCGTGGAAGGGAGAACCCCTAGCGCATACATTCCGTAAAACACATTGATGCATGCTCAACCAGGCACGGTTCAGTTAAGGGTCTAAGGATACTCCACCCACTGAACTACCACTGCTTCACGAAATACTGGCTTACTGCGTGGAAGGGAGAACCCCTAGCGCATACATTCCGTAAAACACATTGATGCATGCTCAACCAGGCACGGTTCAGTTAAGGGTCTAAGGATACTCTACCCACTGAACTACCACTGCTTCACGAAATACTGGCTTACTGCGTGGAAGGGAGAACCCCTAGCGCATACATTCCGTAAAACACATTGATGCATGCTCAACCAGGCACGGTTCAGTTAAGGGTCTAAGGATACTCTACCCACTGAACTACCACTGCTTCACGAAATACTGGCTTACTGCGTGGAAGGGAGAACCCCTAGCGCATACATTCCGTAAAACACATTGATGCATGCTCAACCAGGCACGGTTCAGTTAAGGGTCTAAGGATACTCTACCCACTGAACTACCACTGCTTCACGAAATACTGGCTTACTGCGTGGAAGGGAGAACCCCTAGCGCATACATTCCGTAAAACACATTGATGCATGCTCAACCAGGCACGGTTCAGTTAAGGGTCTAAGGATACTCTACCCACTGAACTACCACTGCTTCACGAAATACTGGCTTACTGCGTGGAAGGGAGAACCCCTAGCGCATACATTCCGTAAAACACATTGATGCATGCTCAACCAGGCACGGTTCAGTTAAGGGTCTAAGGATACTCTACCCACTGAACTACCACTGCTTCACGAAATACTGGCTTACTGCGTGGAAGGGAGAACCCCTAGCGCATACATTCCGTAAAACACATTGATGCATGCTCAACCAGGCACGGTTCAGTTAAGGGTCTAAGGATACTCTACCCACTGAACTATCACTGCTTCACGAAATACTGGCTTACTGCGTGGAAGGGAGAACCCCTAGCGCATACATTCCGTAAAACACATTGATGCATGCTCAACCAGGCACGGTTCAGTTAAGGGTCTAAGGATACTCTACCCACTGAACTACCACTGCTTCACGAAATACTGGCTTACTGCGTGGAAGGGAGAACCCCTAGCGCATACATTCCGTAAAACACATTGATGCATGCTCAACCAGGCACGGTTCAGTTAAGGGTCTAAGGATACTCTACCCACTGAACTACCACTGCTTCACGAAATACTGGCTTACTGCGTGGAAGGGAGAACCCCTAGCGCATACATTCCGTAAAACACATTGATGCATGCTCAACCAGGCACGGTTCAGTTAAGGGTCTAAGGATACTCTACCCACTGAACTACCACTGCTTCACGAAATACTGGCTTACTGCGTGGAAGGGAGAACCCCTAGCGCATACATTCCGTAAAACACATTGATGCATGCTCAACCAGGCACGGTTCAGTTAAGGGTCTAAGGATACTCTACCCACTGAACTACCACTGCTTCACGAAATACTGGCTTACTGCGTGGAAGGGAGAACCCCTAGCGCATACATTCCGTAAAACACATTGATGCATGCTCAACCAGGCACGGTTCAGTTAAGGGTCTAAGGATACTCTACCCACTGAACTACCACTGCTTCACGAAATACTGGCTTACTGCGTGGAAGGGAGAACCCCTAGCGCATACATTCCGTAAAACACATTGATGCATGCTCAACCAGGCACGGTTCAGTTAAGGGTCTAAGGATACTCTACCCACTGAACTACCACTGCTTCACGAAATACTGGCTTACTGCGTGGAAGGGAGAACCCCTAGCGCATACATTCCGTAAAACACATTGATGCATGCTCAACCAGGCACGGTTCAGTTAAGGGTCTAAGGATACTCCACCCACTGAACTACCACTGCTTCACGAAATACTGGCTTACTGCGTGGAAGGGAGAACCCCTAGCGCATACATTCCGTAAAACACATTGATGCATGCTCAACCAGGCACGGTTCAGTTAAGGGTCTAAGGATACTCTACCCACTGAACTACCACTGCTTCACGAAATACTGGCTTACTGCGTGGAAGGGAGAACCCCTAGCGCATACATTCCGTAAAACACATTGATGCATGCTCAACCAGGCACGGTTCAGTTAAGGGTCTAAGGATACTCTACCCACTGAACTACCACTGCTTCACGAAATACTGGCTTACTGCGTGGAAGGGAGAACCCCTAGCGCATACATTCCGTAAAACACATTGATGCATGCTCAACCAGGCACGGTTCAGTTAAGGGTCTAAGGATACTCTACCCACTGAACTACCACTGCTTCACGAAATACTGGCTTACTGCGTGGAAGGGAGAACCCCTAGCGCATACATTCCGTAAAACACATTGATGCATGCTCAACCAGGCACGGTTCAGTTAAGGGTCTAAGGATACTCTACCCACTGAACTACCACTGCTTCACGAAATACTGGCTTACTGCGTGGAAGGGAGAACCCCTAGCGCATACATTCCGTAAAACACATTGATGCATGCTCAACCAGGCACGGTTCAGTTAAGGGTCTAAGGATACTCTACCCACTGAACTACCACTGCTTCACGAAATACTGGCTTACTGCGTGGAAGGGAGAACCCCTAGCGCATACATTCCGTAAAACACATTGATGCATGCTCAACCAGGCACGGTTCAGTTAAGGGTCTAAGGATACTCTACCCACTGAACTATCACTGCTTCACGAAATACTGGCTTACTGCGTGGAAGGGAGAACCCCTAGCGCATACATTCCGTAAAACACATTGATGCATGCTCAACCAGGCACGGTTCAGTTAAGGGTCTAAGGATACTCTACCCACTGAACTACCACTGCTTCACGAAATACTGGCTTACTGCGTGGAAGGGAGAACCCCTAGCGCATACATTCCGTAAAACACATTGATGCATGCTCAACCAGGCACGGTTCAGTTAAGGGTCTAAGGATACTCTACCCACTGAACTACCACTGCTTCACGAAATACTGGCTTACTGCGTGGAAGGGAGAACCCCTAGCGCATACATTCCGTAAAACACATTGATGCATGCTCAACCAGGCACGGTTCAGTTAAGGGTCTAAGGATACTCTACCCACTGAACTACCACTGCTTCACGAAATACTGGCTTACTGCGTGGAAGGGAGAACCCCTAGCGCATACATTCCGTAAAACACATTGATGCATGCTCAACCAGGCACGGTTCAGTTAAGGGTCTAAGGATACTCTACCCACTGAACTACCACTGCTTCACGAAATACTGGCTTACTGCGTGGAAGGGAGAACCCCTAGCGCATACATTCCGTAAAACACATTGATGCATGCTCAACCAGGCACGGTTCAGTTAAGGGTCTAAGGATACTCTACCCACTGAACTACCACTGCTTCACGAAATACTGGCTTACTGCGTGGAAGGGAGAACCCCTAGCGCATACATTCCGTAAAACACATTGATGCATGCTCAACCAGGCACGGTTCAGTTAAGGGTCTAAGGATACTCTACCCACTGAACTACCACTGCTTCACGAAATACTGGCTTACTGCGTGGAAGGGAGAACCCCTAGCGCATACATTCCGTAAAACACATTGATGCATGCTCAACCAGGCACGGTTCAGTTAAGGGTCTAAGGATACTCTACCCACTGAACTACCACTGCTTCACGAAATACTGGCTTACTGCGTGGAAGGGAGAACCCCTAGCGCATACATTCCGTAAAACACATTGATGCATGCTCAACCAGGCACGGTTCAGTTAAGGGTCTAAGGATACTCTACCCACTGAACTACCACTGCTTCACGAAATACTGGCTTACTGCGTGGAAGGGAGAACCCCTAGCGCATACATTCCGTAAAACACATTGATGCATGCTCAACCAGGCACGGTTCAGTTAAGGGTCTAAGGATACTCTACCCACTGAACTACCACTGCTTCACGAAATACTGGCTTACTGCGTGGAAGGGAGAACCCCTAGCGCATACATTCCGTAAAACACATTGATGCATGCTCAACCAGGCACGGTTCAGTTAAGGGTCTAAGGATACTCTACCCACTGAACTACCACTGCTTCACGAAATACTGGCTTACTGCGTGGAAGGGAGAACCCCTAGCGCATACATTCCGTAAAACACATTGATGCATGCTCAACCAGGCACGGTTCAGTTAAGGGTCTAAGGATACTCTACCCACTGAACTACCACTGCTTCACGAAATACTGGCTTACTGCGTGGAAGGGAGAACCCCTAGCGCATACATTCCGTAAAACACATTGATGCATGCTCAACCAGGCACGGTTCAGTTAAGGGTCTAAGGATACTCTACCCACTGAACTACCACTGCTTCACGAAATACTGGCTTACTGCGTGGAAGGGAGAACCCCTAGCGCATACATTCCGTAAAACACATTGATGCATGCTCAACCAGGCACGGTTCAGTTAAGGGTCTAAGGATACTCTACCCACTGAACTACCACTGCTTCACGAAATACTGGCTTACTGCGTGGAAGGGAGAACCCCTAGCGCATACATTCCGTAAAACACATTGATGCATGCTCAACCAGGCACGGTTCAGTTAAGGGTCTAAGGATACTCTACCCACTGAACTACCACTGCTTCACGAAATACTGGCTTACTGCGTGGAAGGGAGAACCCCTAGCGCATACATTCCGTAAAACACATTGATGCATGCTCAACCAGGCACGGTTCAGTTAAGGGTCTAAGGATACTCTACCCACTGAACTACCACTGCTTCACGAAATACTGGCTTACTGCGTGGAAGGGAGAACCCCTAGCGCATACATTCCGTAAAACACATTGATGCATGCTCAACCAGGCACGGTTCAGTTAAGGGTCTAAGGATACTCTACCCACTGAACTACCACTGCTTCACGAAATACTGGCTTACTGCGTGGAAGGGAGAACCCCTAGCGCATACATTCCGTAAAACACATTGATGCATGCTCAACCAGGCACGGTTCAGTTAAGGGTCTAAGGATACTCTACCCACTGAACTACCACTGCTTCACGAAATACTGGCTTACTGCGTGGAAGGGAGAACCCCTAGCGCATACATTCCGTAAAACACATTGATGCATGCTCAACCAGGCACGGTTCAGTTAAGGGTCTAAGGATACTCTACCCACTGAACTACCACTGCTTCTAAGAGATTCGTGGTATCATAAATCTCATTATGATATACCTCTATACATACAATAAATTGGCAAGTATTAAATGTAAATTTTATCAAAGTAAGATTATGTTTTTGTTGCGAAATCCATCGCTTTGGAACACTCTAAATATTATTATTAGAGTGCATAACAAACTAGAAAAGATACATTAGAAACATACTCGTATGTAAGGATAAGTATTTGAAAAATGTTTGTAATGCACTCTAATAATAATATTTATCAAAGTAGGTCGAATATCCTAATCTGTGATAATGATAATTGTATCTTTACAATCTTTGGATGCCAGTATCACCTTTTATAATATTTCTATTCAAAATATCTGTACCTACCTGCTGATTACTTCCATAAGAAAGTTTAGCAAAGATGGCGGTTTATTCTAAATTTAAAGAATGTTTGTTAGAATTTACTCTACCTTTTTCTTCTCCAGAGTCAGTGCTACCACCGGTCAGGGTTCGGGAGCCGGCACGAGGTCTGTGCGTGCCAGTCCGACTTCTGCAACGGCAGTCATCGTCATCAGGTCACGCCCCTCACTGGACTCCTTTCCTTGCTCATTGCCGCTGCAGCCAAAATAACCATGTAAACAAATAAATGTAGGAAGTCCTTGGTCCGTTCCATTTTGACTTTGGGACTAGGTTGATTGTAATTTATATGGATCAATATTTTGAAGTCAGGAAGGCTCAACTGAAGCTAAAGTTACGATAGGTAATGTAAGTACGATTAAAATGACAAACCTTTTGATGATAATATGAACTGAGTTTGTCTAAAATTATAGATACTGTCTTGTTCAAAAGAATAAATGTCTTGAGATTTAATAACACTGGTTTTATTTCATTTTACTTATCTTAATTTTGAGGATAGATTTCTTCTTTGCTCCATCAAACTTTGTCTCGAAATTCTAACTTCATAGAGTTTCATTTACTTACAATTAAACTCGTTGGCCCCGTACCATAACTAGATAATACTTTGAAAAAGCAAAAATGGAATGACACTATACGTAACACGTCAAAGAAAAAACAAGTGAAGAAAATCATATGGAAAATTCACATTCACTGCACTCAAGGAACTTCGAAGACAAAAACGATCATGATTTTATCGGTCTACAGTGAAAAGTTTACTTAGAGAATAAGATCGCCCCTATCCCGACCTAACTGCAACTAAATCACGTAAATTTTATAAGAAAAAATCTAAAATAATTATTGAATATCATAATTTTGACAGGGCAAGTATTCGCCAAGCAGGTGATATTGGTATTTTTAATATGCGCTGAGTCTACACCACCTGTTAAAGGTACAAGAATCATTTTTGGTGAGCATGTAAATATATTTTTCTAAAAACTTTGAATTTGACATTACGTAATCTACTTAAATTGTGTGGAATCAATCTCATTTTCGTGCAGCTTATGCACTTTTTAAGGTTGCCTTAAAAAAAGGAAACCTTTTTAAGGAAACTTCGCTCAACATCTGTCCGTGTGAGCATCCGTCTGTCTGTTCTATTTTTAATTCAAAACCGCTAGACCGGAATTCACGAATAAATTAAATTTGTGTTTATTAGAAATAAACGTTGATTCCGGGGAAATAATAATTGACGGAATAAAAAAAATTTCCTTTAGAAGGGGTAGTACCTATTATGTATAAGTACATCATGAACCGCCATCATTTCATAAAAACACCCTCTTTCTCTGCTGTGGTTGACGCTGCACCTAATTCGCTATTTTGAGGCGAACAAGTATGAAAAAAGGGTTTTTTCAAAATCAGCAGTTAGCCCAGACGGTAGGACTCTGAATCAAATCTTGAGGCTAGGTTTAGATCCTGCCACACACCAATGAGTAATACTAAACTCATGTGCATTGAGGTAAACACTGTGAGGTCCTAGACATGCCTAAAAAGCGTGTTTTTGCGCTCAAATTACGGCGATAAGGCTCATCCCAGGGACAAAAATGAGTGGTAACTGTTCTAGTGATGTCATACACTCGGAAAACACCTCCAACACTCCCCCGGGTGTCGTGACGATAGTGCATATTATTTTCATCGTTAATAGCATCTCCGGCACATCGGATATGCAGGAGTGTGTTATCGACAACGCTACGGCACAGAAAGTAAAGCTGGGACATGTGACATGTCACATAGAGCCGACCATAAACAGGAAATGGTGAAGAGGATAGAGATCCTGGGATCACCAACAAAAATATTTGCCAAACTGCCAGCCCGCATTACTAGGTGTACTTAATTTCAGGGTTTGTCAAGACAAATGCAAGAATATGGTGGCGGTGGACCGAGCAAGCCTGGTGAATACAGGGACTCGACTGACGGATGCCGAGAGCGTGGTCACCCTCCCCAGCAAGATGGCGCCGCTGCCAACTACCAGCAGCATCAGTTTGCCATGATGCAGAAGGTTTATGGTGAGGAATAGCCCGCGTCACGTTTTGTTAGATCCCGACGACGACATAACAGCATCCAGTCCCCCTGACAACCCCGGTGATGCTCTCTCAGCACTGCTCCAATATCCATACACCGTCCTCGACATCGGAGATGAGCTACGTCAAGCATCACGGCCGCGCCAGATACGAGGCCCTCTACCTCGGACGCGGCCCTCAGGTGCATGTTGATTACAATTTTAGTGAAGGAGTTCGTTCTCGGCGTTTCCTACTTCTGTCCGCAAAAATGAAAGGCCACAAAGCGAATAAAAATCGAAAAGCGAAGAATAGTCCAATAGAAAATATAAAGTATTTGTATAATATCAATAAATTTATATATTTTTTAAACACTTGGCGATCTATCCATCGCAAGGAGATAACAAATAAAATTTATATCATTGCAAACAAAAAACAAAATTCATTCAAACAATATCATTGCGGTATAGAAAATTGAGTAAAATTGATTAGTATTTCTTTGTGAATGAGTAGGTGGTAGAGCTGATGCTGGGCTCGACTGTGGAGGTACCACCATCTTACTCGCAAATCCTCCCGAAGTTATTCGGGGGAGAGTAAGAGAACAGCTCAAAACCAGGCGGCCCACCATTGCCTGCGACCGATGGATGGCGGTATATCCATCCCCAATTGCCGGGCCTTATATAAAACAGACTGGTGACAGGCAGCGGCGTTACTGGTGCAAGGGTTTTGGCACTGCGCTCACCAACCCGCCCGCCCAGCGTGAGTGATTATGGGCATTTCTTCCGGGAGGACCGCCAAGAGTGGTGAAATCCTGGAAAGGCAGGCAATGTCCAGCAGTGGACGAAACAGGCTGATGGATGATGGATGATGGATGGATAGAAAATTAGAAAAGTAAATCTGGACGCTTACCGGGCGGTTGCTCTACTAACTGAGCTATCCAGTTCTCAACACGACCTTCGAATTCACGCTTGAGTTTTGGGTTCCGGTGCAGAGCTCCTCACATCCAGATTTACTTTTCTGATTTTCTATACCGCAATGATATAAATTTAATTTGTTAAACTATTACTACGAGTACGTAAAGAAGCGACACTCAGCTCCCGCCGCCAGTTTAACGTTGCTCACAAATTAGAAGTACGACTGGGAGTACACAATATGTAACGTGTTTGGACAGGTTGGTGCTTATGTAATATATAGGTAATGAAATCTGTCACTTGTAGTGCTGGGGGTTTGCCAACTGTATCTGTCCCTGCCCATAGAAGACGCTATGGAACATGACGTGACGAAACAACTAAAATTCTCGTGTCTTCTAGGTTGCTCTAATAAGGATCTGACTGAACAGACCGTAGCTACTTATTGCCGTGTGGTATCGGGCATTTACGAAGCCGCAGCTAATCAGCAATATCAAAACCCCAGGTCAGTTTCCGAGTTTGAAATATATAGGTATATTCACTAGCTCATAAATAAAACATTAGCGAAAAACGGCGGTAGGGCTAATCCCTTATTACGTTGAAACGTAAAAATCATCGGTGAAAAGAGGATGTTCGAGTGCTGACTATTTCAACAATAGTCCAACCCCGGAAATACCTCGGACAATTCCTCGGCGATCACGGCATATGCCGTGATGATGTTTGTTTCATAGACACCACCAGTTCTAAGTAAAGTCTTTTTCTTTCCAGATATACAAACTCAAACGCCCCAACTTTTAGCTCCCCTCCAAATTCACCTCTTGTAGGCCTTGTCTTTGACCCCTCATCACCGAACTATAGTGGGCCGGGCATGATGGGAGATAGAGGCCTTAATCTTGATCGTCGGTCACAGAGCTCTTGGTCCGGATCTAACCAAGAACCCATTGGGACTGGAGCTAAAAAGAAAATAGTAAAAAGCCATGATAAACGAGCGTTTGCTGGTGATGCACGCTATCATCACGAAAGATATAAAGACATTGAGAACGAACGTCATATAAAAAGAGAAAGGAACCTAATGTCTGAATCCACTTCCAGTCTTGACTTCTTTGTAGAAGGTGAGAGAATGGTGTCAGAACTTTGTAACATACCTGACTCTTCTTCAAGAGGAGATACTAATACTCAAAAACCAAATCACAAAAACTCCAGTCAAGACGATGACAAGAACAAACCAGGTTCCTCAGAAGTTCTACTCACTGCTTTGGACAAAATCTTGATTCATGACCAGATTCCAAATCAAATTGTACAACTTGCTATAGAAGCTTGTACTGACGCTGAAAACATCGCTATTGCACATCACAATAGACCTTGCTTCAAAAATATCCACTCAATATGTGCCAAGACAAGATCTAATGTCCAAAAACCAGATAGTGCAGTTGCAAATTTACATTCACAAGGAATTCCTTGGGTGATAAAGAATTTTATATTCTCCTTTGTGAGAATTCTTGATGGATGGAAAGGAGTAAAAGAACTTCTTAGTGAAAAACATGATACTTTCTCTAGAATCGAAAACAAATATTACAGTCCGAATATCAGAGAATGTTTTATCCAATGGCAGGCTGTTACTAAGGAAATGTTGACTCACATTTACAAAACATTCAAATGTCTAGATCACGGGTTTACAATGGAACAGAAAAGTTTCACACACAACTATTACGCTACAAACTCTGCTGCACCAAGACACCAGCAGAAATTTCAACCACCTAAAGGTCATGCGGGTACTCCAAGAACTATAAATGCTTCTCCGCAACCCTATAATTCTGTTCAACCGCCCTGGGTACAGAACCAAGCTCAAAGCTCTTCTCAGTCTTACCACGACGGACCATGGCCTCCAAGATCTGGATTACAATGCAAAAAGTATCCTGTAGTTCCTCCACCGACCTCCCACAATTTTTATCCTTTGAACGATCAAAATGACTTGGATAATTACCAAAAGGCACAATACAAATGTGATCCATGCAGTATTCGTGAGTCAAAGCCCCGACAATCCTGGACAATTACAAATGTACCTGATTTTCGAGCTCTGGAAGGAATGTGCCCTGCCGATCAAAGAGAACTTTATAATCAGTTGAAACACAAAATGGATGCAGAGCTTGGTAAAGCACCAGGGCAACCTCTTTTGGGTAACATGCCGTGTGACTTGTTACAGCGTAGAGAAATGGAGTTGAAGGCTAAAATGATTCCATTGAGTCATGTTGAGAAGTCTTTGATACCAAGCATGACTGCTGCTGCAGCTGACATGCGAGGATGTTATGTGCAGAAGAACAATAGCTGCGGTGACACAAAAGAAGAAAATGATTTTTTTGCGACGTGGGGTCAGATGGTCCAAAACGAACCTAATGATTTTTTAACTCATCATGGTCACAATGCTCAAGTCCCTTCGAACATTGTGACGCTCTCAAATAATATCTCTGGCCCCGTACAATTCGTCGATCCCGAAAATGATGAGTTTCATGAGATGTCTAAAGTTTATATGAAACCTGGAAGTTATAAAGTGCCTATAAAGCCTGCGGATCCGTTGTCTCCCTTCTTACAAGGTACTCCTCAAGACATTGCTTATGACAATCCAGTAGACGATTTAGGACCTCTTAAAGTAAAAGTTCCATTTCCATCTGTGACTCTAGCTCCGCAGCCGAAGTACAATGTGGAATCATGGCCCTGTATGATATCGAGGCGCACTGAAGACATTTATGGCGATGAAAAGATGATTCCGAGACATGCAATACCCTGTCTAGACATGAGAGGAGCTGATCCGCTGGAATTGCTCTCTTCCATGACGTCCGATCGAGCTTGGGAAGCAGCCAAGCAATCTGCACCAAAACTAATGGATTTTCTTCACGATGGGCCCAAGTCTGATACAGCGCGTCTGTACGATGCTTTAGGACTTAGTGCCAATGATGACTTCGTCGAAGAATTGAGGCAGATGAAGCTTTTTGAAAATAACAATATTGGATGGCCACCTGAAATTCCTACTAATCGTTTCATACCTAAAGAAGTTCCCAATTTGTGGGACCAGCAGCCTTCAACCAAGCATGAAATATTGCTGCCACAAGCCCATGATCAGTCCGTGTTGAATGAAGATACTTCAAAGTTTCATGATACGTCTGCCAAATCTTGTGACACATTTGATCACAACTCTAATCTCGATTCTAAAACTGAAGAGACAAAAGAAAACGTGCGGTGTCCTAATTATGACCAAACAGGTAACTCCATCAAAGATGACACACAAAAGAAGAGTTCTGGCAAAGCTAAGGTGGCTTCTTCAGGGATGTGGTACCACCCCAAGAAGAAAAAGCCTTTGGCAACATCAACGGTCAAAAAATTCGAAGCAGTTTTAATGAATTTATCTCAAATCCAAGAAGCTAAATTCGTTCTTCATGATATGGACATCAAAATGGTAAGAAATTCGTTGATGATTCATTAAACTTACTCTTTTTGATTTAGTAAGAAGAATGTCAAGAATCAAACAAAAGTGACTGTTCATGCGAAATAGGGACTTGGAGGCATAGCAAATAATTTCTTTCTTAGTTTTCTTTAACTTTATCTCTGCAGATCCCTCTTCACGTGACCACTCACAAATACTTTAATTCCACAGGCACCTCGATTTTACGAAGTGATAAAATATCCAATGTGCCTCCACGACATATCCACTAAACTAAAGAATTCCTCGTATACTGAATATGAGCAAGTTGTGCAAGACTTCAAACGCATTTTCAACAACGTCAAACTTTACCTGAAGGTAACTTTTAATTTATTGGCTTACTTGGTCAACTATTCTTTATGATTTGTCAATTTCTCTCGTTTCGAAGCTATGAACCCATAAAATAAAGATTCTTAATTTACTAGTCCATGGCTAGAGCAGTGTATTCTACCATTTAATTAAGCGAATTGTCATCACATCATGTCATGTTAATTTAATTTTCAAGGTTTCATTATCACAGCAAATGAACAACGGTATCGTTTATCACAAACTTCATCTACCACCACAGACATATAATTATTACTAAGTAGCAGACCAAACATAAGGATTAAATAGCGTGGCAAGTTTCCATAGAAAAAATAATCTCCATTTAGGCTCCATGGTACGAAGAAACTTTTAAAAATGGGTTATTTTGGCTGGCTAATGCTTCAAACGTATTTTTTAATTCCTAAACTAATCTCTACTATATATTTTGTTTCGAAACAAGCAATATTTATATTTAAAAGAGCTCGAAGTTCACTGAGCTTTAATTGCCACGCGTCGACGTTATACGTCTATTCTACGTTATACGTCTGTGTGTACCACTGCAATATTTTTTTACAGAGCTATCCAGACCCAATGATGAAGAAGAATCTTCACAAAATGGCTTCGGAATTCGAGAAGATGCTAGCAGAAGAATTTCAGCACAAAACTGAATCAAAGTCAAAAACCCAAGAAAACGAGACAGAACATAAGGAAATTGTGGAGAAGAAAGAAGATAGGAATGAAGTTAGGATCAAAAGTGAATCTAACATTGATGATTCTAATAAGAAAACTGACTCTAAAACTGATGACAAGAAGTAAAATCATCACAATAATCTGGGGTAATCATGATTTTACAAAATTATCTCTAAATAGGCATTAACGTTGCAGTTTTTTTTATTCATCATATTTTTGTTTATCATCGAGACTAACAAGAATATAGATTGGCGTTCCGTACTAATTAAAGAGAGTGTCTGTTTCTACAAATAGAATGTACACAGGGAGACATAAGCCCATTCTGAACACCTGTATTTAAACTAATCAAGTAAATCGTTTTAGACAAAACAAATCTTGAAAATTAACAGCTTGGAAATTTTTCGATGCAGTTATAATACCTATGTTTGTTATTTTAAATCTAATAATAGGTACAAAATCATATGTTCATATTATAAGATTAAAAATAACTGAAACGTGCGGTTCTCTTGATTTTTTATATAAATTTTTTGTAAATCCAATTTCTATCGGTCTGCGGATGGGTTTTATTTGAAAAACAAAACAGTGAAACAGTTTCATTTCTATGGTACAACATTATCTAGTCGAGTGATTTCTTTTTCCATTTCATAAAATATCAGTGAAGTAACCAGACCTTATAGTAAGAATTTTAACGAATTTATATTTTTTAAGTGCTTGTCGAATTTTGGAGCAGCTTTTTCTCTTGTGAGGAGTAGGAAGGTAGATAGATATATGGTCGGTTTTGTCGTAGTCTCTACATCGAGTTTTTCTTCAAGTTTAGTTGATAGTTTCGTTTTGTATCCTCATTATTTTACTCTTCATTTTTCATTTCATCTTTACTAATAATAGTTGATTCAGTGTTAATTTTGTATGCTCAAACAAATTTATGTTTTGACGCGATTGACAAGAATTGGGTTTTCTTTATTAAATGCTTGCATGACTGTACTACGAGTAGCTTACAACTGTGAAATAGATATTAGTTATTTTTTTTATATATTCTCTATCTGTGATGTATGTTTAGGTAAAAGTTAATAATTTGAATCAATTTTCACGCATAATTACTAGTTTTACAACTAAATGAGCATGTAAATATATCCCAACAGTAATAAATAGCTTACGCTGTAAAAATTAAGACCAACAAAGTCGACTTTGACTGTTTATTAATTTCTTTGTATTATAAAGTGATACAATTTAATTACACCATCAGGGAATTAAAAAATTATATCCATGAGACCTAAAAAATAACGATCAATTAACATAATTAATGTGCCTAGTTAATTTATGTAAACCGTTACGTTAAACAATAGGTTATCATTTCAGTTAACCGAGAGTGATTGCTCCGTTAGCATAGTACCGTCGACCTCTAATCAGTTGAAAATTCATTTTTTTTACACTTTATCCGCTGGCTGGCCGACTTTATTATTCGAATATTTTTAAGTATTTTTGACTGAATTTATACTCGTACCTGCCATAGAAAATAAGTGAATCCTCACGTCGACTTCTGAGACATTTTTCGAACATCAATTAGAAATTCGTTTGTCAACAAATTCTAAATTCCATCCCAAGGACGTGCAAGTTAATTTTAAGTATTCATTAAGTTGTGATTTTATTATTTAACTTATTTCCCTAAAATTATGGCAAGGAACTCCTATGGTAATTAAAATGTTATTTCGGTACTGTTGTCTTTTATTTGTTGTTGTAAAAAAGTTGTTTTTACATCGATTCTTTTCGGTTTTATCTATGGTAAAAATATTTTCACGGTAAATCATCCGTTTAGTGATGCAGGGTAGGTGAACAATGAGGGTTTTCGACCAGATAATGTACCTTACAAAAGACATCAAAATACTATTGAAAAGCTTCACATAATATAAGCGTATTCGATCTTGTATTTTCAAACAAACCTGAACGTCAAGAGATCATATCTGGTAAAGTATTTGCAAAAATTGCAACACTTCTTCTAAGCGTAAGTATATGTTGTATATGTTGTAACATTTTTCACAGGACTTTAATAATAGATAACAATGTATATTATAACAGTAATCTTTATTACGTTATTATTATCTATTATATTATACTGTGCAGTGTAATAGCTGAAGGTGAGCGGTTCCAAATTATTTCAGAAGGTACAATATTCTGTCAGTTTCTTTTGCCAAATCGGGCGTGACGCATCGGGCGTAGCCGGGTCAAAGAGTTTACTAAGTTTACTTAAGTACATATTGTCTGCGGTTTATTTCAAGTTAATTCTAAGAGAAAGCAATAAAATCGATTTTGTGGGAGTTTAGAAAGGAAGGGCGGCTATAGTTTGCCGGCAAAGAAAAGTTTAGTTTCTCAGGTTTTCTCAGCGAAACTGTTGTCGTTATTCATTTCGTAGTGTTTATTAATAATAAAAAGTTTGTGTGTTTTGTGTTGTAAATAAATATGTAGAACCTGTACTCACTTTTGAAATAATAAACTATACTAACTTATGTTTTTATAAAGTGGTGAAAACTGAAAAATGTGAAAATTTGGCCGTAACGGGCGTCTGGTTCCACCTTCACAGGTAAGTAACCAACTATTCATCCTGAACGTTCTCATGTAAGTTACTAATTTACTATGAACGGTCGACCAGTTCCGCGTTCTCATGTAACTAATTTATCTTGAATGGTCCATCTTCTCAGGTAAGTAACTAATTAATCCTGAACGTCCACATTCTCATGTAAGTACCAATTTTACCGGCCTGAATGTTTGACTTTTAACTTAAACACTTTGACGGGCGTACATTCTTGATTTAATTTTATTTATTTATTAAAACCAACTTGTCGCACATACTAAGATTCCAAAAAAATGTAGTATTAAATAAAAACAAATATAAAGTAATTATTTAATTATATCTAACATGCAAAGTTATTTACAACTAGCTTTTGCCCGCGGCTCCACCCGCGTATTTTTCGGTTTAACGACATTCTTTTTTTCGGGATAAAAAGTAGCCTATGTGCTAAGTTAGGGTATAAGCTATATCTATTCTAAATTTCATCCAAATCTGTTCAGCCGTTTCAGCGTGAAAGAGTAACAAACATACACACACACACACACAAACTTTCGCATTTATAATATTAGTGTGATAATGTTTAGTTAGAGCAACGAAATCATTTGTGTTCGAAACATAATTTTGGCTTGCTATAGGGCCGGCGTTGGCATAAATAATTATAATGTTTTTTATTACTAGTAATATTAAATATGTAGCATTTTACAATCATATCCGAACTTAGTAAATCATTAAATCAGGGGTAGAACGCTGGCGTCTCAATCTTTGAGTCCCAGGTTCGATCCCCGGCCGGGCATGCACCATAGTTTTTCGGAATTTATGTGCAGAGTATCCACTTGCTGAACAGTGAAGGAAAACATCGTGAGGAAACCTGCATGCCCTAAAAAGCGTGTATTTGTGCCCTAAGAACGGCGATAGGGCTCACCACCCATCACGTGGGACGTAATAATCGTCGGTGAAATGCGGGTGTGCCGAGTGTAGACTGTGACTTGCATTTCACAGTTCACTCCCGGAACACCTCTGACACTCCCTCGGGGATTCATGTCGTGACGATATATTTATATAAATAAACTCGTCAATTGCGATATTATTAACCTTCTTTTTGTGAGTAAGCACTGAGTTATGCTGCCCCTCTTATAGTTTTACGCCTACTCATTACCTACTGAAGTGTTTTCCTGAAAATACCGACTTAGTTATCAACACTGCACTACAGGTTTAGTTTTAAAATCTATAAATGCATTTTCCTTGTATGATATCAAGTACCTACTGACGGAATACTTACATATCTGTGCTAACAGTGGCGAAGGGTTCATATAACACGATTCCCATCGGCTTGTTTAGGAAATGTCATCATACTACATTTCTTTATTCCGTGCTCTTCGCTTTGTCAAATCTACATCTACATCTACACTATTATATAAAGAGGAAAGATTTGTTTGTTTGTATGTTTGAGGTAAAGTTTGGAACTACTGAACTGATTCTAAAAATTCTTTCTTTTATAAAAAGCTATACTGTTGCTAAGTAACATAGGCTATATTTTATTTTAATAAAAGTAAGTTTTCAGTTTGAAAATTCAATATTTGTGAACCATGTCGGGAGAAAAAACGCTGCTTAGCTGCTTTATCGGCGTTCCTTGACCAAATGGTTAGTTATACGTGATGAAACCGGTTGTCATTCCATACGAGGAAACTGTATCAGTTTAATCTGACTAAAGATTTCCATCTACAACGATCCTGACACACCTCTTGCTAATATAAAGCTTGAAAAAGTAACTACAGCCAGGTTTAAACATAGATACATTAAATACGATGTTTTATGGATCTCCTCAACGAACAAGCAGACCCTTTGAGTTTGGGCTTATTTGATTGGTCTATTAGCTCTTTGCTTAAACATGGTGTCCGTTGCATATTGTCGTTCAAAAAATCATATTATTTTGTTTTCCTTATTTCCACGTAAATCTCTTCGACGCGGGCGGAGTCGCGGGCAAAAGCTAGTATTTCCATAAATCTCAATACGACCAATGAACTTGGCTGACAGGGAGTGGCAAAGTACATTTTTTAAATGTTTTCCTTATTCGCTTTTCTGAGTAAGGCGACCTTTTTTCCGGCTTCCCTTTTTCAAATGCTCACCCTTCGCCACTGTGTGATAATTAATAATTATATTCAATAATTATATAATAACTAGCTTTTGCCCGCGGCTCCGCCCGCGTGTTATTCGGTTTAACGACATGCTTTTTTTTCAGGATAAAAAGTAGCCTATGTGTTAAGTTAGGGTATAAGCTATATCCATTCTAAATTTCATCCAAATCCGTTCAGCTGTTTCAGCGTGAAAGGGTAACAAACACACACACACACACACACAAACACACCCTCACACACACATATACACACACACGAACACACACGCACACACACACAAACTTTCGCATTTATAATATTAGTGTGATTATATTAAATTATATTCAGGTTGGTAATTACCTTTCTAAATTGTGTTTAATTTCGTCCGTCTGTCTGTCTGTCTGTCCGTCTGTCAGAGTCTACAGCCTCAACCGTAATAGGCAGAAAGTTGTTTTTTTTTACAAAATACGTGTTACTATGGCCTCCACTATGACAAATAGCTAATGAAATATTTTAAAAATTAAAATTTAAGGGCGATCCCCATATAAGAAACCTCGAAAAACGTATTTAATCGTTGTTGGTTTTAGAATCAAAGAAGTTTCTAAATAAGTCAGATTGAGGGCACACTCTAACTAAAGTAACACAAAAATAATAATAAAAAAATCCGGTCAAGTGCGAGTCGGACTCGCGCACGAAGGGTTCCGTACTATTATCTATAAAAACGGCAAAAAAATCATGTCTCTTGTATGGGAGCGTTAATATTTATTTTATTCTGTTTTTCAGGGTTCCGTAGTAACCTTTATGGTGAGACTCCGTTGTCCGTCCGTTCGTCCGTATGTCACTGCCTCATATACTTTAGCACCGTTAAAGATAAAGACTTGAAATTTGCCACAAAAATAGCATTCACTCGCCTACATAATACGGTGCGAAAAAAACATTTTTTTTTTATTTTTCAAAATATTTCCGATACAAAATAGAGAAAAAACCAAAAATATATCAAAAATATACAATATGGGTATCCAATTGGAGATATTAAAGAGCTGATTATAAAAACATAGACTTTTACTATATTTGTCGTCACCGTTTCGAGAACTCTTTGAAAAACCACAAAAAAAACCCTTATTTCCGAAACTGGTGAACCAAAAAATATGAAAAAAATGACGTTTATAGGTCATAACTGGCCAATTACAGGAAAAATATAGCAATTAGAAAAAAGTTGACAACAAATGAGAAATATAAAAAAAAAATGTATTTTTTTTTGGTTTTGTGTAAATACAATATGGGTATCAAATTGTAGATATTAAAGAGCTCATTACAAAAATATATACTTTTACTATATTTACTGGCACTGATTTCGAGAAATCTTTGCAAAACAAGAAAAAATGCATGTCCCCCTTGTTTCCGAAACTAATGAACCGAAAAATATGAAAAGATTACAGGAAAAGTAAAACGGGTGAAAAATTCACGATAACAACATGACAAAATTAAATTTTTCATCCACGAGTTTTACTTCGAGTACGGTATAAAAATATTCGAGTCTCTCTTTTGTGGTACAATCAATTCTTTTTTTAGTTATCATAAACAGTTATGGGCAAGATTTTAAATACCTTCTTCCTGACTGTCCTCAAAACTGTCGAATTACGGAACCCTAGGTATGCGTGTGATTCGCACTTGGCTGGTTTTAGTATTTGTTGTTATAGCAGCAACAGAAATAAATAAAAAAAAACTGTCTGGATCTGAAAATTTGAGTATCTGAAAATTTCAACTGTCTAACTATCACGGTTCATGAGATACAGCCTGGTGACAGATGGACAGACAGAGAGTCGGACAGCAGAGTCTTAGTAATAGGGTCTTGGTTACCCTTTGGGTACGGAACCCTAAAAAGCAGGGTTCCGTACTCAGACGGTGCCAAATTTTTTGTCAGGCGCTACCATTTAGGTGTCTTGTTTACTGTAGCCTTGATGTTGCTTTGGCATATTGCTGTTATTCATCATAAATGTTTTAGGGTTCCGCACTCGTATATATTCATGATTTTCGTATGTATTGTATGTTCAGAATAAAACGCGTAATGATTATTTTATGTCACCTACCCAACCCTGTTGAACTGACACAGAAGCTTATCCGAATTTTATTTTAATTTAATTATTTATTTTTAAAGTGAATATATAACTAAATATTCTGTGAATATTTCAAGCGTCTACCTGTTCAATATCGAGCAAAAACGAGCAAAAAAATCACGTTTGTTCTATGGGAGCCCCCTTTAATATTTATTTTATTATGTTTTTTAGTATTTGCTGTTAAAGCGGCAACGGAAATACATCATCTGTGAAAATTTCAACTGTCTAACTATCACGGTTCATGAGATACAGCCTGGTGACAGACGGACAGCGGAGTCTTAGTAATAGGGTCCCGTTGGTTACCCTTTGAGTACGGAACCCTAAAAAGGGTAAAGATTCGATAGATATCAGCCAACCTCATTATGTATCACCAATAATACTTGTTGTTACTGCCCTGCAAGGATTAAGTATTTGTATCTTTTCCGTTCCCTTATATTCATCATAACATAACTGCTCCCTTTATCTTTTATCTTTTGGAGTGTGTCATTAAGATAACAATTTTTAACAGATGACACGGTTTCCATTCATAGTATAAATTCGCGGAAAACTAAACTTTTGCCATCAGTCGCTCTAGCTTTGTCACTCTTCACGTATTTTCTTTGTTACTTTCTTGCAGTTATAAACTCACAGGTATGATTATTTAGATATTTACAGTTATGGAAGACAAAAAATTTTTTTTTGTGTCGCTCATGCAAAAACACTTGTTTCAAACGAGTGTCTGTGGACAAGATTCTCAAATACACTCTACTTTTCTAGTTAATGTATGTATTTAGAGCAACATGTGTTTGCCGGCAACAAAATAAAGGTTTGGCTCTACATTCTATCGTATTTCAAAGAAACATTGTCAGCAAGTGTTTCCTTTTCTATTGGCTTTAAAAATACCTCGAAATAGCGAACTTACTAATAAGGACAGACCTAAATACCTGTCGTATTTAATCAAGAAAATCATGTTCAAATAGCGAAGTAAAATACCCTAGCCAACCTATTTTGGTTCAAAACTTATCGCACTGACAGAGAGTGTGGACAGAGATATTGTGGGTAAGTATCCCTTAGAAGTACAAATTAAGTTAATTTTTAATTTCAAGCGAGCTGTAGGGACTTTGAAGTGAAGAGGTAATAGTACAGCAGCTGGGCAATGTGATGTTACCACGATCCTCGTGGCTCCCAGTGGATACGTGCAAATGGTGCAAAGACTAAATGATGACTTAAGGACACTAACAGCTGTACTCTCTTTAGTTGTCTTTATTCATACACGCCGGGACTAATGGACTACTTAAAGTGACTCCGTCGGAAAAGTTACCAACTTGATTCCAGTTGGTTGATATTTCAAACAAAACCTTATCAGCCCGCACTCAAACATGGCTGTTACATCTGGCGCTCCGGCTGACAAGTGCGAAAATAGTGTGTTCTTATTTATTTTAAATAAAATAAATCGAATATCCAAAAAGTGAGAAAACCACATCATTTTACACTATTTCGTCGGGAATTTTTCAAATTTTTATACTGTTTTGATTTAAAACTTCGGCAGTTATATTGTTACAAGTGGACAAAAAACGGACAAATACTTAATGGTGAATTAACATTTTTTTATTCTTCACTTCTATATGCATATAAAAACAAAATTTAGGAAAAACCATATCACTCTTCGTATCATGTAGATTACAATGAATTATTCTCCTATTAAAAAATGCTATAATTACCGAACAAACGGGTTACAAAGTTATTCAGTTCAAGGTCTTTGGCGTTAGGAGAAGCCTGAACGTGCTCTCTAAAGCTTGCAGTCGTACTACCTGCGCAGGACTTAAACTCGAGTCAAATGTCCACAGGCGGGCTAAGCGCCTCATACTTTGCTCAAACTCCAAGTTTACTGAAATATGACATTACCAGAAATGTTTCTAACTTACTTTTCTTGGGGACCCCGTGTAGTTCAATACAAACAACTCAACCGATCCAGTATAGACGGCCATAGTAACAAATCTGTCGGGACTCATGCTCCAAGTTCCCCTTCAAATGCCCCTGTCCTCAGATGGCGTGGCTCCCAGTCCTCATCCTGGCCGCCAGCACTTCGGCAGCGCTCGGGCACGGCCGGGTGCTGGAGCCGCCTGGCCGAGGGTCTGCTTGGAGACTCGGCTTCCCCACGAAGCCCGACTACGACGACGATGGGGTCAACTGCGGAGGATTCTCGCATCAGTGGTCCGTCAATGGGGGCAAGTGAGTGGCCTTTTTATTACACTGGAGCAGAATAAACACGTACTGGAGTTCTTTGATTGTCCTTCAAAACTTAAAGAGTCCTGACAAAAAGTTCGGACATTTACAGTTATAGCTAAAGTGACATTTAGGTAATTTAATTCAAAAATTAAAATCCGTGACAAATTAAAAAGCCGGACAAAATCCGGATGGAAGGCCGAAAATCCGGACTAATCCGGTAACCCCAAACTGGAGTAATTTATGATCATATGATGCGTGCCCCCAGTTCCCAACAGTTGACAATAGGAAAAAGAGAAAAGGTGATTGATATGGCAATGCTGCAATGAAAAGTCTTACTTCTACTAGTTCCACAGTGTTTATTTCTCCTCAGTTAGCGACCGGTTTGTTTAAAAACATCTTCAGGCAAATTAAACATACAACAAGAGTGATTAATATGATTCAAAAATCTAAAATACTTACATAAATTCTGATTAAAATACACTTTTAGTTGTCCACTGTTTTATTTACTTTTATTTACTCATCCGGTTTCGTTACAATAGCTTGATCAAATATTAGTATGAAGATAGTTTACTTGCACCGGTTGTGTAGATAAAATACATAAAGTGGACAAGTACACATGCTTCATCGTAAGTTCCACCAAGTGCCAACAATCTTAAGCTAACTTCACTTACATAAATCGATCAAGGAAATTCCTCTAATATTTAAAATCTTTTATCAGCTTTTTTAAGACTATTCCATATCTGTTAGATTATTATCAATGCATACGTTATGCGAACCTGGGAATTCATACCAAAAGTTTAACGAGTTATTAGTAAATATTCTAAATGAAACTAAAGGGAAACTTAAAATAATATTAGTCATTTTTTAAGCTTAAAGTGATCTCATAAGCTACGGATATTCCTTCGGGATTCAGTGGCTTATAATAAAATGTAACATTTGTAACTTAAACACCATCCATCAGCCTAGTTCGTCCACTGCTGGACATAAGCCTTTCCAGAATTTTGCCACTCTTGGCGGCCTCCTGGAAGAATTGCCCATACTCACACACGCAGGGCAGGCGGGTTGGTGAGCGCGGTGCCAAAACCCTTGCACCAGTGACGCCGCTGCCCGTCACTAGTCTGTTCTAGTTCTGGCCCGGCGATTGGGGATGGATATACCGCCATCCATCGGTCCCAGGCGATGGTGGGCCGCCTGGTTTTGCCTGAGAGCTGTTCTCTTACTCTCCTCCGAATAACTTCGGGAGGATTTGCGAGTAAGATGGTTGTACCTCCACAGTCGAGCCCGGCATCAGCTCTACCACCTAGAAGGCTATAACTTAAACAAATAAATAAATATATAAAAAAACACTTAGATACATTTTAGATATTATCAGTACATGGTCCGCCGGGTGGTAGACTTGGTCCAAGTTCCATAGTTCACAATTGCGAACACCTCAAACACCCCCTCGGGGATTCAAGTCGTGATGATATGTTTTTTTTGTTGCATTTTAGAGTGTTATTCATAATAAGTCAAGATTGTTTGAGGTAACGTCTATTTTAGACCAAAATCGTCACTTAACGTACGACTATGGATGCATCCAGAAGATTTAACAAATTCCTAAATTACAATAAAAAGCATGAGAATTTACTAAGTTCCTCATTTCCAGGTGCGGTATCTGCGGGGATGCCTACGACTGGCCGACCCCAAGACCTCACGAGCTCGGAGGCCTCTACGGCGAGGGCGTCATCGTCGCCAACTACCAGCCTGGCGCCCTAATTACCATCACCGTCGAGCTGACCACCTCACACCTGGGCTTCTGGCAGTTCAAACTGTGCCCCGATCCACAGGAAAACGAGCAGGCCTGCTTCGACAGATACGTCCTGGAAATGGAGGATGGGGGAACTAAGTTCTACCCGAAAGAAGGCAGTAAAAAATACACAGCCTCGTACCGTCTTCCAGCCGATTTGGTGTGCGATCACTGCGTGCTTCAATGGAGGTACACAGCTGGCAACAACTGGGGAGTGTGCAGCAATGGAACCCAAGGTCTTGGCTGCGGCCACCAGGAGCAGTTTGGAGCATGCTCGGACATCTCGATCACCGTGTCCAGAAGCTATGACCTCACGGGGAAGGTTCCAGAAGGTTACGAGGAGATTCCATATCCGCTGTTCTTCTATTTGAGGCATGGATTCTTTGACATGGAGCAAGGTAAGGAGGACATTGAAATTGGAACACAGGGCGAAGAATTCGAACTGAATAATTTATTTTAGTACTACAGAAAGAGCATTCGTAAAATTGTGTTTGTTATTGATTTATTTTATTCCAATTCAAGATGTGATTCGGACACTTAAAATAAACAAAAAGCTGTGATTTAGCTTAGTAGGGAATTTATTCGCTATAAAAACGTATTTGTAGGCACGTAATTTTTACCTAAAAGTCATAAAGTATTATAATTATAGGTATCGTATATAAGGTTATGTTAAATAATAAAATCTTGACCGAGTTAATTTTAATTTATTTTATCCTTTGATTCTCCGCCACGATTACTTATCTACTAAAATTACTTAATAAATAGGATGAAAATATTGTTATTTGGTTGTTAAATTGAAAAATTAGGGCTACACATAAATTTGTGTTTCTCATTATTTGATACGATAAAATAAGAAATAGGAAGTAGGTCTCTCTTCTCTTCTGAGTCGGTACACCCTTGAGAGAGAGGTCGTGGTCGTCAGGAAGTTTTGTTTGTTGGTTGGTGAGTGACCCGCCTTGTCGTGCGCCGCCACTCGTCTCTAACAGCCACTCGTCTTGTGCATTCGCATCCATCCAAGGAAGTTAGGTACGTGGCGGCAAAATCAACTGAACTGGAAAAAATCTTTGGGGATTCTCTTACCCTTTTTCCTAACCTGTATAGCAAGTATGTAATAAAGCATCGATTCGATAAATTTGACAGATGACCTCGATAAATTTTGAACGACAACTCTTATTGCTATGAAATAAGAGCTACATTTTGGTTTATCGAAGCGATGTCGAGCCGATAGGTTCATACTTGGTACCCTGAAACGAATGAATCTACGGTGAAATGAAGTCTTTAATTTTAGTTTTAGTGCTGTCAAAACTTAAATTTTTCCAAAGTAATATAACTAATTGTTGTTGACAGTGGAGAACTAGTATTTTGGAATGAAGAAAATTTAGTATTGACAGCACTAAAACTAAAGTCTTCAGAATCCGCTTTATTGTCAGTCATTAGCCTTTACCGTCGACTCCACCCGCGTTCATTTAATATTTGCCCCTTTATCGGCTTGGGTGTTATTTTATGATCACCCTTATACAGGTTGTAAATGCAAAGTCAAGAATCCCTTTAGGGTATGAAAGTATACACGATTCTTATGTCATTACGAGAAAAAAATATATACCTTGAATTTTCACCAAAAATTCCATCATTTTTCTAAGCTATGGCTACGCAGCTCACCGGCCGCCCCACAAACCTAATTGCACCCCGCAACCCGCACCCCTCAACCGAGTGGCCAGCGACCAGTGAGGGTGTCTTCGCGATTAGTGTATTTTGAGTAAATAAAATCGTCTTATTGTGAGGTACTGGTACTTTATTTAGAGATCCCAGTAGTTAAAATAATATCTTTACCGATCACAACTAACACACCCTTTAAGGATTCTTGCCTTTGTTTTTACACCCGGTATTACACTACTATAGCCTGTATGTTAACCTGGGGCCTTATTGTCTAACTTCGACATCCACCGCAATCTCCTTCAAACGCGCGGTGATTGGCTAGAAATGACATCACACGTAATTTTTGGCCAATCACGACGCTTTTGAAGGCTATAACGATGGATATTGAAGTTAGACAATAAGAGGGTCACTACTGTGATAGCCGCATCCAAATCCGTGGTTTTCGACTTAAAACGGAACATACAGACAAAAATTCTAAAAATTGTGGTAAAATAAAAGTATACATAATATAAAAGCTCTGTTGCTTCAAAAACTGACGATTTCCCCGCACCCCGCCTCTACCTAAGACGAGCTGATTACACGTTTACCCCGTGCTATATTTGCAGCCAATCTTTAATTTAGTTCTATCAGTCCTTAATTAAAGGAAAAAGTGTCAGATTTTGATGCCATACAAAAATATTCGCCGTCTCATTTGTACGATAATACATGAAATCTGATAAAAATAAAATTTTAATAATTTTTTTTACCGCTCAACCATAATATCCTGCCTGTCTTGGTCTTGAAATTTCCGGTAATCGACATGTTTAGAAAATACAAGTTCTCAAGAAATCTCAAACGCCAACACGCCCCATTTTCACATATATTTTTCATAAACAACAACTCTTTTAATATATTAGGCCCGTGGTGGTTAATAAATATTTTAAAAATTCAGTAGTTTGTAGTAAAGCAAACAATAAGTATATCACCACCCAAGTTTATATCCCTTTGTGTTTATAATTTTGTGCTCTGTAGGTGATTAGAGTGTCCTATAATCCCCAAACATGATATTAATATTGATAAACATTTATTAATATTTCACGAAATATTATAACATTAAAAAAATTGATGAACCCTATAATTATTTTATGTTTTACAGGCATTTCTGAAATTTTGATCCTCCCTGCCCCAGAAAACGAATCTTGGCTAGCGCCTGTAGGCCTACTCTCAGTCTGTCGAATTAGCCTCGATCGTAAAAACCCATTTTATCTGTCAAACTCCATACATTTTTAGATCGAGTTTTAGAGATCTCTCTTCGGTTGTTTCTCCGGAATCGGTCTGTCGAAATAGGCGAAAATCGGCCAAAAGACTTCCTGTACTAAATAATTGAGTCGAGGTACTAACTCATGTAGCCATCATCAGTATCTGTTCTCTATTAAGTGATTGTAATATAATATATGATAAATAAATGGAGATAATCCTCCATACAATGAGATCACCTTAAAAACGCAAAAACAGCGTGGGACTAGAGATGGCATTAGAGCCCGTGAACCCATAATTTAGGGCCGTACCTACCCTGGCCCCACCTAGTTACTTACGCCTATGATTGTCTAGGAGGCACTGAATAGAAAAGCACGTCATTTTGTTATGAAAATGTCGTGCTTCTGTACGTCAACGTCTGGCTAGCTACAGCTGTTGCGTTTACCTAGAGCGGGCAAAACATTTGAAAATCAAGGCCGGTAAATACTTGATAATGTCAAGAAGACCGTACTTTATTTTGGAAACTTGAGGTAATGTTGCCAGATCAGATCATAGTCGCTAAAGTTATGCCAGACCTATGTGAAGTTGTAAGAGGGGGGACCTCATTCACGACGAGGCTGATTATTTTATATGTTGCTGTACACTCAAAATATACTGTATTTTAAATAACAGACCGTTGCTTTAATTTCATTATTAAAGGAACAACTGTATTTTCTCAAATGTATGTTAATAAAGATCTTTTAAAAACTCATGAGATAGCAGAATAATATAATGAAAAAATTACGTGCGTTTTATATTCATTGCCTCCTAAACCATTAACAGTGATATAAAAACGTCATTTCATGAGTATTGGTACAAAAATAACATTAAGAAAGTTTCATAACACTATTTTGCAATATCTGCTTGCAAGTGATATAGGCGTATATAGAGGGGCAAGGACCCCCGCAGGATACCGCCTGCCCCCCCTCCCAGATATACGGGTGTTATTGAAGTAAAAAGTTGCTCTATCAAATTTAAGGTCTCGCTGTACGGAGGAATATCTCTATTTATCTTATCACGATCACATAATCGAGAACGGATAATTGTTGATAGCTTTATAAGTTGAAGCCGGGCCCAGCCCTCTCAGCTCAAAATCCAATTTTCGCCAATGCTCATGTACGTGCATACAACCGTACATTTTGGTACATTGCGGCCTACCCCGTGCGTCATGTATTTTGTACCTTTTCTTCATTATTTTAATAACTAAGTACCTACTTAGCTACCGTAGAGATCACAGCTGGAGAACCTACACCGTTCTGTACAATAAACTACTTTCAAACTACCAGTCTGTTTCTACTCATAACTCCACTCCACTACAACTACCAACGTACCGCCAGACCTGCCCTATTATCGTCTAACTTCAATATCCATCGCTATAACCTTCAAACCTTTAGTTAGGTGGTAGAGCTGATGCCGGGCTTGACTGTGGAGGTACCATCTTACTCGCAAATCCTCCCGAAGTTATTCGGGGGAGAGTAAGAGGACAGCTCTCAGGCAAAACCAGGCGGCCCACCATTGCCTGGGACCGATGGATGGCGGTATATCCATCCCCCATTGCTGGCCCTATATAAAAGAGACTGGTGACGGGCAGCGGCGGCACTGGTGCAAGGGTTTCGGCACCGCGCTCTCTAACCCGCCTGCCCAGCGTGTGTGAGTATGGGCATTTCTTCCAGGAGGACCCCCAAGAGTGGCGAAATCCTGGGAAGGCCTATGTCCAGCAGTGGATCAAACAGGCCAATGGATGGAACCTTCAAAGGCATCGTGATTGACCAACAATGATGTGTGATGTCATTTCTAGCCAATCACGGCGCGTTTAAAGGCAATCGCGATGCATGTCGAAGTTGGACGATAAGGCTAGATCACTCTGACCATACATCTCTTAACAGGCTTTTCATATTAGTTGTTACCATAATAATAAATGAAGCACTAAATGGACGCTAATACCACGCAGGTCTGCGCACCATGCTGCGACAGGGGTCCCTCAGAATCGAACAGCCAGCTCGCAAGAAACGACCCAAGAAGAGGCACAGGACACCCAAGAAACACCGCAAGAAAGGTGCTTCCAGAAAAACTAAGAAGGTCGGTACTGTGTTTTTTGTCTTGTCAAGGTAAGGGAGGGGGGGTATTATGAATCCCTCGCCAAATGGTTAAGTTGACCAGGAACATGTATAAACCTCACCATGTTGCGGAAAACCAATAGTTTGAGTAGCATTTTAAGTAATCTTTGATTTCTAATGAGCTGTGGATTTACTTTTCTTATAAATAAATACGTTACATTCAAAAAATATAAAAAAAACAATTTGGGGCACATTTATGATAAAATTAAACCGACATGTAGGAAAATAGCAACACTGCGTGAATTTCATAAATCATTAAAAATACCGAAAAATATTAATGTGTTTGTATTATTTCTTTTACAGATGCTACGTGGGAAATAATAGAAGTTTAAATCGTAGAATTAAGACTGTTTTACATTTATAAGTGTCCTGATCAAGGGCGTAGCCAGGATTGTATACAGTGGGGGCAGAAAAAGAAAATCCTAGATTATATTGTTTTGATCGTTGTTTTTAACATAGGTATGAGTTTCACATGAGCAGTGGAACTCTTAATTAGATATTATCGATCCTTATAAGCGTCGCAAGCTATGAAGCTCGTCGGAATTACAGTTTACCAGTGAACGACCGCTTCTAAGGGGGAGCAGCTGCCCCTCCCTGCCGGTACCTCGCTACGCCCTTGGCCTGATATACTTAAATATTATATAATGTGCAAATTCACTAACTTTGTAAATTTTTGTTACTTAAATGCGAAAAGGAATAAAAAAACTACATAATTCAACTAATGTATTGCTTTTATTTACACAATAAATAAATCTGGATCAGCAAACAACAAAGAAGCAATAAATCGAAATAGTCCGTGGTGTAACGCTATTCTTTATATAACACTATTATATATACACTTTGGATTTGCGAGACAAAGTAAGTTAGTACATAGTTGGTACATAGGTATCGTTTCTTATTCCTTGATAAAAAACTAATTTAAATAATATTTTAATCATTTCGGAAAGGAGTTACTAACGAAACGGTCTCTTGGTACAACAAATTTAAAAGCCTTGCTTTTGTCAGTGTGGCACTTTTGGATATGGCGTTAGAACACCTCGTCTATTGCTACGATATTTTCCATAAACAACAGGAAATTAAATATAGTATTGCGCAAAAAGCCTAAAAATATAGCAACATTAAAGGCACCTTTCACACAAGCCATACTGATGACAATATGAATAATGTGTAAGGAGCTTTTTACATTATAAAGACAGTAAGAACAAACAACAATGGCGTAAACGTTTACAGAAATGGCACCTTAAGCGAGTTGTAATAAGGTTTAACATGTAATGTTGTGATAAAACATTTTACACTATTTACACACTTGCTAATCGTGAGCCACGTAACCATTCAAATTTCGACTTTATGCCAGTAAAAATACAGCTGTCACTAAAGCGCAGTCAAACCACGTTAACTTAAATTGCTTATTTACACAACAATGATTCTCTCTCGTATGGTAAATGTGTTTCACAGATTAATAAATCTGTCCGGGCCTGAATTAGCGATTCTACTTACAGTACACAGAGTTTTATTGACAAGAGAAATCCCCGACCGACCCCGAGACACAAGCAGATTTTGGTATAGTATTGGTTGGTGTCGATTCGGTGTAACATGACTTATTTTAAGCATTCTATCCTTGTCTTTCCGATACAGAGAGAAAAAGACAGAATGCTTAAATTAAGGTTAGTCTTGTCAAATACGTTAAGTCGTGTTACACCGAATCGACACCATTGCATTGTTACCCATCTAAAAGCTGTCGATCTAAACAAAAAAACTATACCCTAACAAATATGTTCTTACAGTAAGTTAACCAGACGATTTATAATTATTATTTATACATTTTTGCAATTCATTAATGATGATTTTCAATACCGTAATAAATAGTTACCTATATCGTTACCGGTTACGAAGAAACAAAAAAAATTATGCTTTGGCTGCCCCTCGGAGTGGAGGGGATGGAAAACATCATTCGGGTCCTTTTGTAAATAAAATTCCGTATACTAAATATGGGCTCTATAAATATCGTTAGTTCAAGCCCAGACAGAATGTGGAAGGGTTAGCAAAAACATTGATTGAAAATATTATAAAAAACAAAAACAATACCTACCTTATAAAAATAAACTAAAATAAGACCTTCATTACGAATTTGTGCAGACCCGTAACAATACATGTGACCAATGTGGACTTGGATATTGTAGTGTATGATATTATTGTTATGAAAAAGTTAAATTATTGTGCAAGTTCCTAAAACAGGTCCCTTATTCATTAAAAAAGCAGAAAGCAACACGACTAAAACTACAATAATATCGTGATTAACAGCGCACAGCCAACGGAAAATATCACACCATACACCTCTCGCTTCAACTAGTGGGGTAGAAAGAGAGGTAGTTTTCTCGGAACAGGACATCCTTCTCGGTCGAACGATATCTGCTTGCGAGAGATACTTTGAAAAATCATAATTTTTGGAAGGCAGCAGAAGATGGGTAAACACTAGACTAAATGTTTACTAAATGTATCGACTATATTGAAAAATAAAAGGATTTTGCCGAAAAAATATTTCTCATCGAAAAGGTCACAGAACCAAAAACCACCATATTTTTTATTTTTTCTCTCAACGGTTGAGCATCACACCCTCTAGGTATACCTCTAACTATATATGTTAAATTTACAATTAAAACTATACACTCTTTGATATAGAGCACAAAGAAATACACTGGATACATGTGGAGTATAAAATCAAATATGCCACTGTCTAGGTTTATAAGCCTGAACAATGACACATTTACTTTTATACAATCATATTACACATAGATAACATTTGTTGATAGATAGTACAATAACCTAATTTAGGGCTTCAACCGTAGCAAACTGAAGTCGAATAAAATAATTAATATTTGTAGACAAACAAGATAGTCCGCAGTCCCGCGGGGCGACAGACGCGGGCAGGGACGAGGTACTCTAGATGTTAGCGGGGGCGGGTGGTGTAGTGGGAGAGGGAAGTGCATACAGCTGCGCGTCACTCACTGTCAAAGCTACCTCGCCCCCGCCAGCGTCTGTCACCCCGCGAGATAGTCGCGCACGATCTTGTCAATTTATAGTAACTACTCTGCTACCGCCCGCGCCGCAATACTTCGTCATTACCCTACGTCAGTATAACAAATCATGTAAATATACACATTTAATCACAATGATTACACACACGCAAAAACTAATTTTCACAAGCGAATATACAACCTTATTGTCTCGAAAATTAAGTGTTATTAATATTTTACAGACAGACTATTTTAGACCAAATCGATCTAAGTACTAAAAGACTACCGTTTGCAGACGTTTCGAAAAAAAAAAACATAATGCTACCATATTCTTTTGGACCAGCCATCAAATAAATATATATTTACCCGAAAAACTACAATAATTTGCCAAAATACATAAATATGTTTCCAAGGAAATTATTTACACGAAAAAATATAATTGTATAATTAGCAATATCTAAAACTTGCAAAAAGTAGTATTAGGGTCCGTTTCAAAAATCGACATGAGTAAAACCGAGCGTAAACGAACAGTTGCATCATTTCGAAGATTTTTCTTTCTCGCATGTAGCTCTGTCTCTTTCTTGTAAACGAGTGAAATCTAGCAAGATGAACACACGTTTTGAAGCGTACCCTTAATATGAAAACCAGACCTTAAAAACGAGAAAGGTGAGTGTAGTTTTTAGAGATATCTTTATGGTACATTACAACGTGATTTTACAGATAAAGATTCTAAATTCAACAGTGACTGATAAAACATTTGAAATCCTTTTGTGAAGGTACAATTATGTTGAATAACTTCTACTCTACATTAGAACATCAAAATCTCCAACATCGTAGTAGGTAAATAACGTTTTTCTTTATAATTTCTTACAACATTTCATCAAAATATAAGTTTATTTGTTAAGTGCATACAATACGTGTAAACAATTGAAATATTTGTATTTTAGGACCTTTCATAGAACAGTAGCTTTGGAATACCAAACTACGATTTGGTGAAAATTTAGCTGCATTTCTCTTTAGACGCTTTTTGTATATTATACCATCATCCAAGAGATATAGCAAACCCGTTACTTACACAAGTTCGATGGCATGCTCAAGTTACACCCTTTTGTCCATAAATATACAAATAAATGCAGCTATATTCATTCCAAAAACATCTTTCAACGATAGCATTTACCTTAAAAATCAAGACACAAGAACATCTGCTTTATCTACATTTAAACTATCTATTACATGTCTAAAAGGCAATGAAATACGATATTTTGAGGATGAAGTGTTTTTTCTCCGAGCGGTACAATGAAGTACTTATGGATTTTTACCAACGATGCTACATCCCAACATTTCTTAGAGTGTCTTACCGATACTGTATACCCGGCCCCCGGTTCCACGAAGCAAGCAACAAGCCTGTTCTTTATTATGTGATCGTAATAAAATCAATGAAGATAAACCTCCATACAACGAGATCGCATACAAACCAAAATACTAAACAAATAATGCCTTAAATCGGATAAGGAATCTTTTTATATAAATGACGCCCGTATTTCTGGGCGGGAGGCAGGCAGTGCCCTGGGGCGGGGGGGGCGGGGCGTGCTCCCCCCTGGCCCCTAGTTATGCCTATGCTGTCAATGAGAACATGATCACGACCAAGTACGTATAGGTCGCTCAACAAGAGTTGAGGCGAAATTTTAACCCCTTAACTTAAGGCTAACCCCTCGGCCACGACCTCTAGCGCTCTCTCGCTCTCTTTCGCGGGGAAGAGAAAAGCCCCACAAGAAGCGCAGCGCAAAGCTTGAAGTCGTGGCCGAGCCGTAAGGCGGAACGTTTCGGTCTCGGTGCGAAATGCACAACTTATTTATCTTATTTTGAAATAAAATATATGGAATCAAGTAGTTTCATATTATTTTACGACTATTGTTTATTAATTATCAGCGGTTTTTAGCGGAATTGCGTCATTTTATTATGTATTATAGTTCGCGTGAATATCCATATCACCTTAAAAGCATGTTTAAAGTTGTTGTGGACATTAATTTATAACGTAATGCATAAAATTACACAACTTTGGTAGCAAAGCCTAATCGACATTAAACTATGTTCGCGAAATGCCATAAATCACATTTATTTACTACTTTTTATTTATTAATAAGATAAACGATCATAAGTTGTGCATTTTGCACAGAGATCGAAAGGTTCCCCCTTAAAGAGTCACTATTGAATTAAATTAAGAGTATTCTTAGAGAAGGAGAACATTTCTGGCACAGAAATGTGTGAGTCGCCTCAACTCTAGTTGAGCTACCTCTACTTAGAATTTGATTTAAGGGGATGCAACAAAAATACGTAAAAAATTACACGTTCTCATAAACACTTCTTATATATTTATTTTCTTTTAGGTAGATTAACAGCGAAATCAGTAGAAAAATTTCTATGCAACTAAAAGCGGATAAAAAATCTTCTAAATATAGTTAATTAACTCCTGTAGTGATCGTTTCAAACAATTTTCATTTTCCCTTTAATACATGCCTGACAGTGCGTCAATTTCTCACTGAACTGAATAGCATAACTAGATTGGGATCCCGGTAAAAACACCCTATAACTGAAACCAAAGATAGATGCAACTACTAGGCCGAATGAGCTGAAATTTGGTAAACACAGAGGGACAAACACAACCTGTTGATTTCCAATGTCACTGTCTCAATATCATCGTATATCAGTGACTTCTAGCCCGTCTATGTCCTGACCTAGTCCAGTTCTATCCTGAGGCTGGGTTGTAACGTGCCGCACTGTATCTTGGACTGACGGAGTTTGGACAGAGAGACTTTCAGGTCCTCCATTGTGATCGGCCGCACTGCGTCTAGATATTCGTCGTCGGAGTCTGTGCCGTTTGTTTCTGAGGGTTTCTTGTTCTGGGGAAGAAAGAGACGATGATTGAAGAGTGCTATCTAATTATTATATTATTAAAGGATTAAATAATGAACGCTGGTTTCATTTACAGAATCCTAAATTTAACGAGCAAAACGGTAAAATTCAAGGAGATAATAAAAAACATCGATTGGTATAAAAAGGATGTGCCTTTCTGCCACAGTAGCGTTAAAATGGAACTTTGTCCCAGAGTGAGAGCTCTATCGCTGCCATCAGTTCTATACCGAGTGTAAATAGACTGCCATCATTAAATGAAACCACATATTCCACCGACCCTACTGAACCCCTTTTCCCAAGAGTCATACCCGCGGACACCCTTAGTTTAGGAAATAATTGAGTTCCAAACAAAAAGGCGTGAACCGCACCGCATCCGTGAAACCTGCAGCTGTTTGAGGTCAAAGCTCTCTCTAACCTCGCCCGTATGTCGGTGCGTTAGGGTTCACGCGTTTTTGTTTGGAGCTCAATTATTTCCTAAACTAAGGGTATCCGCGGGTATGACTCTTGGGAAAAGGGGTTCAGTAGGGTCGGTGGAATATGTGGTTTCATTTAATGCTAGCAGTCTATTTACACCCGGTATATTGATCGATGAGGTTTAATATCGATTCTTCTGAATATTCCATCTCGATAAAAATACGCTTTTTAATAATCGGTCAGAACGTACTATACAACCAGAGCGGAATTTATTTTCATTGTATTGAAACGAATTATCAAAGTTCAAAATAGTTGTCTCGCTCGCTTGCGTGGTGTTTTGTCCCTTTTGTCGATTGTCAGGGTGGGTGTAGTAGTGTAGTATTGTAGTGGGTGGGAACCAATCGGCATTCCTCCTGGAGCCTCTACTCGGGTTTTGGACGTTTTGACGGGTTTCGGATTCGGTTCTCGGGAATGCATTTTTTTTTCTGTATCTATTTTTATTTTTGGACAATTATTATATTTCTGGAAGTGTTTGATATAAATTTCTATATTTTGAGAATTGGCGATATTATGCATTGCAAGGAAATATAAAATAACATAAATCAATGCAGTATAAGAACGCAGAAGTTAATCTGGATACAAGGAGTTCTGAACCGGGATACAAACCGATACATCTCGATTTATAATATTTAGCCTTTGCCCGCGTTTATTCAATCTCTGCCCCATTTTCGGCTTGGGCGTCACTTTATGAACACGCCTTGTAGCCTATGTGTTGACTAGGCTCACTACGATGATAATAATAAAATCCGCATACAAATCCGTTCAGTGGTTTTCGAGTTAAAAGTGAAAATACATACAGACTATTGTAGATAGTATAAAGGCTAAGGGTTGTTGCAATACAAAAATGTATATATTGTTTTCAAAATTTCTATTTTATAAATAGATATATAAAATTCATACTGATTGTAAGAGATGATAGGAGTGATAGAACAGGAGGATAAAGAAATAATCTATCAATTTCGTTTCGTTTTTAATATTATTTAAATCAACTTTTGGCCTGATTATCCGACTTTTCAATTATACATTGTTGTATATAAATATTGATTATTTAAAAAAAAAGACATGATCTTGCTAAGTTTCTTGCCCATCCTTCTTAGCAATACTAATCGAATGGGCGGAGTTAGGCATGTATTTATATACGTAACGTATTAGTATTTAGTATATGGGTAGCTATTATTATTATCATATCGTATATACATAATTGTATACATTAAATATACCTTTATTTTAGTTCATGTACGTGTATTTACTTATTAAATATACGCAAACCCAAAACCTATTTTAATATATTGTGTTTTCTCTTTTAAATTTAATGATTTTTATTACCTATTCAATAAATCCTAACGTGCGATAAGTTGTACCTATATTGCAGAAATAAAGTATTCATTTCATTTCAGACAAAAATACTAAAAATAGTGGATTCGGCCGCAGTAATCCATTTCGTTCAAAATTTCGCGAAAATATTCCATTGAATATACCGACACGATTTTTCTACTACTTTTCTTAATTATTAGTATAGAAATAGGTTTCAAGTTCAAAATGCGACATGTACCTGATTTTCCGCATCTCTGGCCATCTCCTCTCTCGCCAGATCCCGCACTCTGTAGACTGCCGCCTGGCGGCACAGCTCGTGGAGGTCAGACCCCGAGAAGCCGTCCGTGGCCGCTGCCAGCCGCTTATAGTCGATCTGAGGACACGCAACACGGTTTCCTGTTACTATTATTGTTACGGACCCTATTCCACAAACCACTATTGTGCCGTATGGAAACCGTCAATGAGACCTAGCATGAAGCGCGCTGGTCCAGAACGTGGACGATACGGCCTAGGGAAAACATATCAAGGAACTTAGTAAAATCTTCGGAGGGGTAACAGACGTTGTTGGCGGGGGCGAGGTAGCTTCGACGCGCGATTGCGACTGTCAGTGAGTGACGCGCAGCTGCACGCGGTTTCCCCTCCCGCCCCACCACCCGCCCCACCACCCGCCCCCGCTCACATCTAGAATACTTCGTTCCCGCCAGTCGGACGATGACACACGATGACGCCAAGCCATGTCTCGGGACGGTTTGTATATAAGCAAGTGTAATGTATAACAACTCACATCAGCAGCGGTGGGCTCGTTGTTCAGTATCAGCTGCAATATGCGGTCTCGCTGCGACTCGTTCGGCATCGGCACGTGGAAGGTGGCCGGCATGCGCCGCTGTATCGCCTTGTCCAGGTCTTGGGGGCGGTTTGTTGCTCCTTCAATTATGTAACGAGCATTAGATACGTCAACTATTGTTATGAATTTGGATGACATTCGTCTCAAAATTCACGTAAGGTAAAGTGAAGCGTATTTTTAAATAGGTCACATTTCTAGTAGCGGATATATAGTTACTAGACTAGCTCTTAGTTGCGTTTTGCTCTAGTTAAGAGCATATGTCTTTCCTTCACATAATTAAAGAAAGATTGACATGAATCAAGACAAACAAATCATTTGAATGACGCCCTACTTAGTTACAAATTGCAGACACGGGAAAGCTCAAGTCCGAATATAAGTTCCAAACCTACTTTTGGTTTATAAACCTGTTAAAAAGGTAAAATTCCCGCTAACCCCAAATGAAAACCCTGCTCACCCATAATAATAACAGTACAGGACCCGTCGGTGATCAGCCCGTCCCACAGTGACATGAACTGGGTCTTCATCATCGCTGTCGCTTCGTGGTCGTGCTGCGTCCGCGTGCGGAGGAACGATTCGATCTCATCTGAGGAAAGAATGTATAAAAAAATATTATTTTATTTATATTTTAGCTTATTTATTATAAATATTACGTATGTAGCAGTGGCGAAGGGAGAACATTTTGAAAAGGGAAGCCGGACAAAAAATGGCTATACTTAGAAAAGCAACCAAGGAAAACAAAAAAAATGTGTACTTTAAAACTCCCTGATAGCATTTGTCGTATTGAGATTTATGGACATGTTTGACAAAGCGACGAGCACGGAATAAAGAAATGTAGTATGGATGCCATTTCCTAAATAAGCCGGTGGGAATCGTGTTATATGGACCCTTCGCCACTAGTATGTAGGTACATTAGATTGTAGTTATAATATGTGGAGTGTAAGTATATTAGTATATTTTAGTGTACACGTGTGTTTGTCTAATTGTTTATTTTAACTTCTCTCTATAAATCCGGGTTTGCTGGAAGAAATCTCTTCTTAGAGATAAGCTCGCCTATGTACATGATATTTCTAAGTGAAATGTATAAATTATGTTTTATGTATGTGTACAATGAGGAATATGAAAGAAATGTTAGTTCGATTTTAGTTCGGGTTTAGGCGAAGTGTCAGATTTTGAGATTATTTTTTCTCCTGGCATAATTCCTGCTGTCTTATATTTTTTATGCCTTTACTTAAGTAAGTATAAGAACATTGTGTAGAATAAGACAATGTAACAACGATTATTGAAAAATAAATTGCAGAAATTAACAAAGACATGATCTTGCTAAGTTTCTTGCCCTTCTTCTTAGCAAGACTAATCGAAAGGGCAGATGGTTAGGCATTATTTTTATTTATGGTATTTTTAGTCTATTTATCAACTTATTTGTTCATTGTATTATGTATATATAATATTTTTATTCCTATATTTCTTTATTTTATGCAGGTGTATATTACATTTTAGTCGCCCAACCTAAATATCTTTTATATGTATTCCCCCGTATTTGTTTTTCATATTCTATTGTTTTTATAAAGATTAACTTTGACCTATAAAACAGTAAAATAATTTTATAGAAGTTAAAAAGACTGTAATAGTATTAAGCCATTATAATGAGGAAAATAAATATTGATAAAAAAATACATGATCTTGCTAAGTTTCTCGCCCTTCTTCTTAGCAAGATTAATCAAATGGGCGGATTTAGGCATTATATCTATTTATAGTTTATTTATCTATTAACTTATTAATTCATTGTATTGTGTATATACAGTATTTAAATATTTTACTTATGTTAGTATTATGTTTGGTTAGGCATTATATTTATTTATGGTCTATTCAGTTTATTTATCAACTTATTTATTAATTGCATTATGTATAATAATATTCAGATTCCAACAAGCCTTTATTTTATGCATTGTTTAACTTTATTAGCCCAACTTATATATATACTTTTTTTACATTTCCCGTGTTATATTTGTTTTATCATATAATATTGCTATATAGAACTTTAAACTCTCTCTCAAACAAAAGGTAATAAAAATACATCGCGGTAGACCCGTCTAAATAGACATTAAAATATAATATTGCTTTTATAAATATTAGAAATGACCTGTAAAACGTATACTTTATGTATCTATTTTACAAATAAACATTTGGAATCTTGAATCTAGCACAATATTATTTCCTTACTCGTAGTGTCAGTCATCGTTCAGTTAGCGACTTCCGCAAAGGAGAATGGCAAATATAGTACTGCAACTTGACCAGCCCCTGATTGTATCGTAAGATCAGTTGCGAACCGAGTGCCAATACTGCCTATCGTCGAAAACATACATATACTATCAAATTCCACTTATCTAAGGATACGTTCGCACTTGAAATGTCGTCACGATTCGTAAATAGTAGTTCAATACCCATTGAAGGTTATTTTGGAAGATCATTTTTATCTGTTTTTGGTGAATAGCAACCATGATGATCGGCAACGGACTCAAAGATACGTAATAGGCCCGCTGGTGTTATTTCCATGAACTCGTAATATTCAATTCATTAAATCAAGTTAGTTAAATGTAAAGGATTCTACTGAAATTAAAGCTGTATCAAAACTTTGACTAAAAGTACGGAGAAATGAGATATTAGCTTTTTTGTAACATGCTTGGTACATGAATTTGTACAAAGTCACTCAACTTGTACAAAGTTACACAGCTTGACTGCGTGTACACTAGTATAGTACATGAACGTTAATAGCGCAAACCGGAACGCAACAAATTGAAAAGACATTTTGAAAGCACATTAGCCATTAGCCAATGACAGCCGTCGATAATTCTAAGATTGTAATAGTGCGTGCCGAGTCAAGACGTAATCGATTACACCGCGTCATCATCATTCCGAATCAACATTCATTCACGCGACGTTTCATGGTACTTTTAGTGCTGTCAGCGCCATTCGGAACCCGGCCAAGGATGGTAGTCAGTTGCACCATAGATAAGAGTATAAACTTCAAAACCGTTTATTAGATTAAATTTTCTTCTTCCCCGGACTTTAAAAAATCATGCATATTTTTACAGGATATAACTTTTTACGATTTGTTAAATGCACGTACTTTGATATGTTGAACCTGCCGTTGAAACAAGAAAATTGCGGGTCGTCAACTGCCATTATCCTTTGCATAAGTCTCTGGGCAGACAGATGATCACTTCGCCTGCTTTGAATCTCCTGATTTCTGGGCGAGCGCGCTCCATCTTAGGTCTTACCGACGCCTTTCATCAGACACGGTAATGGCAAAGCGTAAGCACAATGTGTTATAAAAAAAGTGTTACCGATGAAGACAATGCAAGGCTGCAGCTTGACCGCCAGACTGAAGACAGCGGCCGCCAACTTCTGCGTCTCTCCGTACCACTTGTCCGTCAATAGCGACACGTCCAGGTTGATGAAGCTCATCTGGGCTTCCTTCGCTGTCGCCTTCGCTATCAGGGTTTTGCCGCATCCTGGGGAATAACGCGAGTTCGACAATAAAGAAGACGAAGAAACTTAATAAAACAAAAAGTTTTACATTCAAGATGCAGTGGTCTCTAATACTATGTTTTAATCTTGGGGGGCCACGTGACACGGTTGACAAGTTTGCTTTAGTGCCTTTCAGTTAATTTTTTTAGTTAATTTAATAAAAATAAATAATAAAAAATATAAAAAACACGACTACCAGAATAGAGATTAATTCGGATTTCAGTGCAGTCCGGGACATACAAAAAACACGTATCCAATGTAATAGTCTCCGACTGCACTGAAATCGGAATTAAATCTCTATTCCGTGTATTTAATATTTTTTATTTAATACATTTTTGTATATATTTATAGCCTATTCCACTCAGGATGCTATAAGGATTCTAACGATACCACACACTTCGAACTCGGTTCAGGCATTTTAAGAAGTTATGGTGGAATTAAGAAAAATACCCACACGAACCCTGAAAACAATACTCCTATTTTGGGGTCAGTCGTGTGAAAATTGCAGGAATCTTCTTATTTGTAAAATAAAAGAGTTGCTATATTACTGCTGCGGTAAAAGTATTGAGGTTGTTTTAGCGTGGATACCTAGTGACGTTGGCATAATTGGTACTGAAATTGTGGATCATCTAGCTAAGGATGGTATTATTATTGGAGATTCTTATCAAAATTGTGCCTAGAATCTTTTAACCATTCCTGATAAACATAAGTGTGCATATTAGATTAAGACTGGGTCATGTATGTTCCCTTGTCAAACTTTTTTAATTAAAACTGCTCAACTCTCCAATATGTGATTGCCAAACTGAGGTGTACCACATATTCTTTAATTGTCCTATTGACAATAAATTGTAACCATTGTTTGAGGTACTTAGTATCATACATATCCCGTCTTTTATCATGGTCACAGTATAGGTAACAACAGTAGTTTAACCAGGCGGTGTCCTTGAAATCAATACCCACGGCCGCTCGGCGCCTAAACACGCGCTAGGGCTGCCAAATGACTGTTTACGTATTTGATAATGCTATATTATAATTATAAAAGTTGTATTTAGGCAACCATACAATGCACAACATACTCTGTAATTTCGTGCCATAATTTACGAAAATGCGCGGGAGCGTCACAGTGAAAACAACGTGCGTACGTAACTGCGGTGCAACCGCGACTCTTGTAAACCGAGTTGTACCCCGTTTTGGGGGGGGTTCGTTTCGGCCCGTTTGCACGGAGATAGAATACTATTTGTTATTTATACTATGTCATGGTCGTTCTTATTTCCGTTTTAGGATTGTGATTTACCGACTGCCTGAAATTCGCAGCAAATTGTGGCGAAATAGAAAAAAAAAAGTAAGTTGACAAAACAATAGTTGTGGGGTCATAATCCTAGTAAGTTTTGTTCTGAGTTACAATTCCATGGAATAGTTCGTTTTATGTAGCTTTCTATGAAAATAACAGTTAATTACGGCGTCGTTTGTGGTCCCTGCCTACCTCCCTGGGAGATAGGCGTGAGTATATGAATGTATATAATTTCTATTGCAGGCTGCGGGTCGTTGTGAAATCAGTTTAGTTGCCGCAGAAACAATGGGGTAACCTCGCAAGTTATGTCGCTAATTTGGCTATTAACGCACCTACCTAATTAGCACGCAACTTACTTGGGTTCCTTTCTCTGACTAACAAATTAAGGGTACACCGCGAAGGATTTCCACTTTTTGGAGTAGTAAATTTCAATATGAAGCTACTATTTTGACAACTTTTGGAACCTTTTTTAGAATCCTGTAGTACAGAAACGCGACTGAAAAACTTCGACTCGATCGAAATAATATTAATATGATGTCTTCAAACACACTTTCTCATAGATGAATATGAATCATATACAGAATGCTAAGTGCGAGTTGCCATCGAATGACTTTACTAGCGCGTGAATCGAGTCAAGCCGGGTCTCCAGCGCACGTTTTGTACTACACACTAAACAGAAACGTGTACACAAAACATTGTTTCGCTACACAATTTTACTGATAAGCATGCAGGAGACACGGGGCTTATAAACACAAATATGTAGCGGAACAATATATATAGACGTTTTGGTGGTGTGTAGGACAAAACACGCGCTGGAAACCCAGCTTAACTCGATTCACGCGGTAGTAAAGTCATTCGATGGCAACTCGCACTTAGCGTTCTGTACTCAAACACATTTTGAATGGGTTTCAACAATATCGACATTTTGGTAATTAGAAAATTTGCTATTTTAGTAATTTTTTTATAAATAAAAAGTGTTTTTAAAGGTTTCGTACCTGAATGGTGCCAAACGGGACCCTATTACGAAGCCTCCGCTGTCTGTCAGTCTATCACAGGGGTCTACAGCTTCAGCCGTAATATGTACACGGTTGAAATTTTCATAGAATACGTGTTACTCGGCTTTTACGACGGCAAATAAAAAAATAAAAAATGATTAAACCCAAGGGGAATCTGTTTTAGCTCTATCTCAAAGACAGTATTAGCACAGTGCAAAGGGGGGTTATTCTGATTTTGCATCTTTTCAAATTAATTTTAAGCCAATAAATAGCGATGATTAAATTTTGTAAAAAATATAATGTCATATTTCACTCTTTGATTTTAATATTTCTGCTGTTTGATACACGATTACTTACATTTTCCTCGATTCAATTAAATCGCAAAGATAGGCCTAAACTATGATCTAAATATCAATTCATTTGAGCTACATGAAGTTTTGGACAATAAAACTTATACCAAAATTAACGTCGTGAAAATGTGATATAAAACAGCCGTCATATTAAAAACCCAAATAAAAACACATCAAAACCACGAGTTTTCTGAGCGGCCCGCTTCCGCTGAACAGGATTAACATGTGTAAAATGAAAGCGTTGGAGCAGGACAGATTTCTTTGGATAACCTCAAAATAACGAAAGCGCTCAGCTCAGATAGAGCAATTGTGCGGGGCCTGCGGGGCGAGACGCGGGAGGTAAGCCACCGCGCTACATACAATTTTCGAACGTGCACGGCCGCTGCGTCCGAACGCCTTCGTTGGACAACTGTATTAATACAATACAAGTTTGATCATACTACGGTAACCATACCTGGAGGGCCATGCAGCAGCACCCCTTTTGGCGGTTGTGTCAGACGGGAGTCAGCGAACAGGTCTCGCTTCTGTATCGGCAGTATGACCGTCTCTCTCAATTCCTGGATCAAGTGGTCCAGACCAGCTATGTCCTTCCAGTCCACCTGGAAGTTTCACATTACGTTTAGAAAACGAAACTAGACGACAAGCGACTCGTCAGGTTACAGGCAGTTTCGTAGTATCAGTTACATATCGTCACGACTTGAATGTCCGAAGGGGTGTCAGAGGTGTTCCCGAGTGTTAACTGTGAAACGCAAGCCACACAGCCGGTACACCCACGTTTCACCGACGATTATAACGTCCCAACGTGATGGGTGGTGTTAATGTGTGTGTAATTACACGCTTTTTAGGGCATGCAGGTTTCCTCACGATGTTTTCCTTCACCGTTCAGCAAGTGGTAAGTAAGAAACAACACAAATACTATGCACATAAATTCCGAAAAACTCATTGGTGCATGCCCGACTGGGGATCGAACCTAGATTGAGAGGCCAGCGTTCTACCGCCTGAGCTACCGCCGCTTTTTCATAAGTTATCCGGCCGTTACCGACTGCCGTAGATTTTGCGCGAGTCCTTTAACAGACTGATTGACGCCTCGCCTGCTTTCACTCTATAACTATCTGGGCGAATTGTGCATTAAACAAATGTTTCGAATTAATATCTGTTTTGTGGTTTTCCAGTCCACTTTAGGGAAACTGTCATAAGCGAACCTACAGACGGGCAGACAGTTGTTGCATTTTATAACTACACAGAAAAAAATACATCATCACAACATTAATTGTTTAATTAATTACATTCCTACACCAACGCCTCATCGATGATTGAACGAGCGAGCGAGTTCTCCTAGTCTACTAGAGCAATATGTATGGATGTATGTATGAATGATTTTTCGACGATAACTCGTGTATCGTTGATCGGAATGTCATGAAATTCGGCAGGCGAGTAAATAAGGCAAAAAGAATTTTTAAGTTCGAACATGAGCCAAATCGGTCAAGTGCGAGTTCACAGTTCGGGCGAAATACTAGTTATTATGTTCCAACGGGATGAGTGGTGAAACCTATCGCCGTACTTCTGGCGCAAATATCGACTCACAGTTTGACGCGCCTTACGAAGCACGAACCCCGACCACAAATATGCCCTTACGAGATTTGAAGCTGGGACCTCTAGATTAGCGGTCGAGGCATGCAAACCACTAGACCACACAGAGACAACTTGTATGCGGATACCATCAGGTAATGTAGCAGCATGGCTAGCACGCTCCAGAGATACAGCGTCTATCTATCTTACTTGCGGTCTCACGCATACCACGTTTATCAATGTGCGAGAGAGCTAGTATGATGAAAGACACTGTAGACGGCGGCGGGTTCAGGAGTTAAAAGACCATTTCAATTCAAAGTTTTATTCAAGGCAGTGTTATACGTCTTCGAAGACCAAAATAGATGAGCTTATCGTATTTCCGACGAGAAACATGGGCTTGTCAAGTGATAAACACAATTTATAAAGTCGATACTGAAGGCTTTAATTTTAGTTTTAGTGCGGTCAAAACTTAAATGTTCCAAAGTAATATAGCTTCTGTTGTTAACACTAAAGAACTATTTTGGAATGAAGAAAATTTCGTTTTAGAGAGAGCGTCGTCCGTGAAACCTGCAGCAACCTCGCCCGTATATGGGTGCGTTAGGGTTCACGCGTTTTTGTTTGGAACTCAATTATTTCCTAAACTAAGGCTGTCCGCGGGTATGACTCTTGGAAAAGGTGGTTCAGTAGGATCGGTAGAATATGTGGTTTCATTTAATGGTCGCACTCTATTTACACCCGGTATATAATTATTAAAATTTATTTTTATATAATTAAATTTATTATTTCTATATAAGACACATGTTTTGAAAGGCACTCCCATGCGAATGAAGCCACAGGCAAAAGCTAGTTAAATATAAAAACCTAAACGTATTCTTGATTTTATTCAATGACCAATTTCACAATTCCAAATGTTGCTTTGATAATTTCAAGAATCAATAAATGCTTGCGTAAAAAGCTTTTCAAGTTAGAATTTTAGGATTCATACCTAGCATTGACGAAAATAATAAAGAAGTTTTGTCTTTCAAAGAAGAAACGCAGGAAAGCTATATCATGTGACCATCGCCTCCACAAACGACTCGTCCTGCGTTTACATTGGTTTGTTGAGAGACAAAACTTCTCTATTTGTTTCATCTATGCTAGCTACACAAGTAGCATCCAGCAAATCACAATTCCACGGCAATGGCAAACGTCAGACAAAACAAACCATGCAAAATTGTGGGTGTAAAGCTGTTAATATTGTAAGTATAGTATATCAATCTCACATTAATCTCATCGGGAACCACCAGCTGTGAAGCGATGATCATCTCATGGTCAGTCAGCTTGTCGAGCGCCACCGAGTGCTTGCCGCCAAGCCCCGCTCTGGAAGACACCCTTTAACATGCACACTCTTTGTAGTTAAAATATATGCATAATGTAGCAGTTCTTTGTGGGTAAGGGAGGTTGGCGACTGAACCACACACAGAAACAATGGCTTTATTTATATAATTATTTAGGAAGATATCAAATATGTTTTTGTTTTTCTAACATCTATCTTCACAGGTCCCTAACCTAATGCTAGTGTTTTTCACACTAAAGTTTAACCTTTGTGAAATCACATAGGATACATGAAACCATGTCCATGTCACAGTATATAAAACAGTAGTTTAACGAGGCGGTGTCTTTGAAATCAATACCTACGGCCGCTCGGCGCCTAAGCACGCCCTACGCCAACTGACTGTTTACGTATTTTATAATGGTATATTATTATTATAGTATTTATGCAACCATACAATGCACAACATACTCTGTAATTTCATGCCATAATTTACGAAAATGCGCGGGAACGTCACAGAGACAACGTGCGTACGTAACTGCGGTGCGACCGCGACTGTCGCAAACCGAGTTGAACTATGTTTTGGCGGTGGTTCGTTTCGGCCCGCTTGTATGGAGATAGAATACTATTTGTTACTTATACTATGGATTTAGTTTTACATAAAATTATTAATTATTTGCAAAATAATATCATTTATATGGATTTTTATCACAAGCGCCCAAGGGCCTTATTATCTAACTTAAAATCTGTCGCTATCACTTTCAGAGGTATCTTGACTGGCTAGAAATTATGCGTGACATTTTGAAAATAAATCCATCCATCCCACAGACATACAGACTAAACCTAAGGATTAAATAGCGTTGGCAAGTTTCCATACAAAAACCAAGTGACATTTAAGCTACATGGTACGAAGAAACATATAAAAATGGGTTGTTTTGGCTGGCTTATGCTTGAAACATATTTGTTAATACATAAAACTAATCTCTTGTTTAGAAGCAAGCAATATTTATATCTAAAGTTACTCACTGAGCTAAAATTGCTTCAAGTTGACTCTATGCGTTTATTAATAATGTTTGGTCTGTTATGTCTGTGATCCATCCATACATCTGCTAGTTTTGTCTACAGCAGATCATATCGAGCTTTAGCGCTCCATACAGAATGTCTATCCTTCTCGAGGGTGATCAACAGAGTGAGAGAGAGCACTGTATCACGCGCTATCGAGTTTGATATGGTTTGCTATGCTAGACTAGCTGGACATAGGCCTATTTTAACATACTTGGTGGTCCTCCTGGAAGAAATGCCTATACTCACACTCTGGGCAGGCACTTTGGTGAGTGAAGATTTTTTTATGATAACTATTTTATAGATAACTATTTTACAAAACAAATTATTTGAATTCGAATTTGACTTTATTTCTATCCAATCACAATACCTTTGAAAGAGACAGCAACAGATGTTCAACTATTTTCTTAAAAATGGTTTTAGTGAATGTTCAACTTTTGTCTTAAAAATGGTTTTCGTGAGGTGGCTCTAACTAGGTAAATTTTGTATATTTTATAATCAAACGAAATCCAACATAATCTATACACAATTAATACAACATTAAAAAGAAAATTTTGGATTCAACCTTTTATTGACTTTTGGCAATTTTTTAAATCTCGAAATTTCTGTTTAGGTACTTTATTTTGTTAAAGGTGCTTATTTTTATGAAATTTTCTTCTTTACTAGTAAATAATGTTACGAATGAACATCATCAGATTACAGTTGACATTCTGAGTGCAAGCACTTGACTTATGAAGTGGAAAGTCTCTTTTCTTTAACAGAAATTATTTTTCTTTTTATAGCACCTAAAAGCATCTTTACTTGACTTGCCCCCGATTTACCATTTAAGAATTTCAAGTTAAAGGGGTACTACACACTTTGGCGCGAACATAGGGACTTTGTGAGTACGAAAAAACGCACAGCATTTTTCCATACAAAATATCTGATGTCTCACTTTACTCACTAAGAAGCAGTAGGAATGTATAATTTTTCCTAACCTAGTGCAAAAGAGCCCCTTGGGAGACGCTTTCCATTTTTTAATATTTCATTTTCTTAATATATTTGTGTAACATTCTATGACAGTTGTCCTGCCAATGTGTTAAGTACAGAATAGCACTATGATTGGCTAGTTTGCGAAAATGCGCGAAACTATACAGGTTAAGTACCACTTATCAAAGTTATCCCAATTATGAAACTGGGCATAAGTTAGTGTAAAATAGAATAGTGCGGTGTAAAGATTAATTATAAAATTAACGAAAAAATTTGCACATAGCAGAAGGTATGCTCAGAGTCTAGAAAGGGTGTGAAAGGGCTCTGGAACTGGTAAAGACAATTTTTTTGTTAAAAATAAGTAAATATAGTCCAGAAAACTGAACGATGGCGCCAAAACGTAGGCAAAATCCCGATCAATACTCACTTGCGTAACTGTTCTCGGGCTTTCTCCTCGGCCTTTTTTCTGCTTTTAGAAGTCGGGTCCATCTGAGTTACTATCCATTTTATCGAGAAATAAGTGACTGCAGACACAAACGCGACTCGAATTGCCATTTGGAATACATCGTTGCGAGTAAATGCTGTACCTTCCACCATCATGCCTAAGGTAATTTAACTATCCCAAACTAAACACAGTACGGTTTCCCGAATTTTAGAGCTACAGATAGTTAATTTTCTTCTCGTTATCACAAGGAAATTATTTTATTTCAATAAAGTCGTTCTCATGCTGTGAAATTTTGACAATTTTGACATTTTTGACCAATTTGTTGACATAGATAATCTAGACTCTCTTCAGTGTTGCCCTGTCCTATTTTAATTAGGCCACAGACTTAAAAGGTTAGGTTTGAGTTAGGCTCGATTTGGCAGTTCATGTCATATAACTTTAAACGCTATACATACTATAAGCATATTAACTTATTTCAATAGAAGTATGTACAAAGAAAGTCGGAAAAAACCTAGGGATTAAGAAGCGTTTGAAAAAAAGCATTATTATTATATAAAAGAGCCCGTACGTAACTCACTGAGCGAAAATTGCGTCAAGTCGACTCTAAGCGTTTATTATAATGTTTGGTCTGTATGTTTGTGGTCGGAAGGAGTTTCGCCAACCACTCATACGAGCGCTAAGCTCACGCTAATCCTAATTCCCTAAAAATCCACCTATACCTACACTTGTAAACCACCGCCATTGGGTGCGGTTATGACTTTAAACAGAATAATCTACTTCAGCTATCGTTGTAATGTCGGTCACGAAAATAAACGGAATAAACCGAACAAATCCGTATGGACTTCGTGACCGACCATAAAACCACAACACTTTCAACCAGCCCCCATAGTATTGTTGTTAGTTGTGGCCTGAAGTTAGCCGCACAACACGTTAGGCAGCCCATTTTTCCCAACGATTTTTGACATTTGATGAGGCTCGTGCGTGATCGAATCGTTGGTGTTTATTGTAGTTTTTGAGAACTCATAACCGCACTCATTGTTATGCTTCGGTTGTTGCTTTTACAGACTGTCAAGTATAAGTTGGCGTTCCATTGCCATTGGCGTCCATAGCAATGGAACGCCAACTTATACTTGACAGTCTATAGCAGCGACTTCGTGTCGTCCCTTTTTTTATTCATCTATGCTGGACTATGCTATGCTTACTTATTTCATTCTCGACAATTCTTGTAGAGTTGCACGTTGCGCGCACGCACCAATTGTTTGATTTTGATGACTATTGTTTAATGTTGCATCAAGTTGCATGTATTTAAGCAGCTACAAGCTAAACGAAAATGAAAATAAAACTGTCATAAAAGAACTGTCAAGCATGTGGAAGATAACCTAAAAAACAAAAACAATAATATTAAAATTTTGCTGTTTTATAAACTATTAAGTTATAGAAAGAAGGTATACTATCTGTAATCAAAATGAAGAAGAATAAAAAAGCACCACGGCCTAGTCTTCCCAATTCAAGAAAAGTGATCAGAAAACAGAAGAGGCAAGAAAAAAAGGTGAAAAAACAAGAACACTACACAAAAAAGAAAATCAAACCTGAAAAAACAGACTTTACCCCTGGGAGATTTGTTAAAAGACCAGCAGATATACTAGACATCAAAGCTGAAGTTAAGGTAGGTAAGCTTCAAATTGAAATTGTAGTTCTAACCACAGAGCACAGTGGTTCTAACCCTCATACCAAATAAAAACTCAAGACGGAGCGCTGTCAACATTGACGTGAAGCCAGTTTCGTAAACATCTCTGTACTTAGTGAGTGAGCTTCAAGGCATGTACGAAAACGAGACTGTCTCACTTTTGGCCTGCTTCACCCGTTACATCGAGTAAACTACCGTCTTGACACTTTATTTGGTCTGAGTTCTAACCATAGATGAATAACAAAGGGGATGGAGTTGCTGCTAAGCTATAACTGAAGCATAGCAAAGGCGGCGGTTTACAAGTAACTTACTATGATGTGAATGTGTGCTCACTGGGCTCATACGTATACGCAAGTAGGCTTACCATGGGTGCTTCAGTTTTTGGTTGGCGAAATTCCTTCTGACTATTTTTATACTTCTATGATTCTAACATTAAAACTAACCCAATATTTTTTAATTTTCGTAAATATTTTATAATCTATCTGCAATGTCTTAGACTTTACATCTATCCGACTGTCTGTATTCGCGAATGATCGCTTTTAATTATAGCACCACCAAACGGACTGTACAGCCGTTTTCACTGTTATTTAACAGGCATTCTGTGGAAGGTAGACTACCTACCAGTGGCGAAGGGTCCATATAACACGATTCCTATCGGCTTATTTAGGAGATGGCATCCATACTACATTTCTCATAGACTTAGGATAGTATGACATTTCCTTATCTTGTGCTCTTGGCTTTGTCAAATATTTCTATAAATCTCAATATGACAACTACACTTGGTTGACAAAAAAATTTCAAGTTTTCCTTGGTTGCTTTTCTGAGTATTGCAATATTTTTGTCTGGCTTCCGTTTTTAAAATGTTCCCCCTTCGCCACTGCTACCTACCATTGAATCTTGACTTGTAGAAGCTAAGTGGAGACAACTGAACATAATTTTATTGCGAAATAGATCACTTTGAAAGTAAGAGATCACAGGTTCTAATCCTGGACATGGGTTTTTTTTAGATATTTTTCTAATTTGGAATGTACTCTAAGAATATTTTAAAGGTTTTCATTGTTACATACAAGCATTTGCTACAAAGTTTTCAAGATTACATTGTTATTAAATGCAAAGCAGCATACAAAAGACTATCACAAACTATTCTTTAAACCTTACATTGCAGAAAAAGAAGCAAAAGCTGCAGCCATCACCCTATGAAATCCTGAACAATCAGCGCCAGAGAGATGTCAAAGAAGCAAACCGACTCAAGTCCCAAATGGAAAACCAGAGAAAGCAGATCCTTCTGCAAGCCAATGATGAGGAAGACAAAGTCATCAAGAAGCTAGAGAAGCAATTGGGCCTAAACAAAACCAAGAACAAGAATAATTTCTTTGCTGATGATGGACTAGATTGTATCCTTTTTAAAATAAAGAGTCCTAGAGACAAAATCAAGTCAATCCGTTAAATGGATTTGCATTGCAGGCTTTATTTTGAATAACTATATTGTTTTAGTGATAATTAGAACTCATCAGATTAAGTTAAAAACTAAATACCTGCACTAAATAATACTATTTTCTAAAATTACAAAAAAATATAATTTTATACCATATAAAAATTATAAAAATTGTTGAGAAATATTAATATTTAACCTTGGGAAAAGACTATGGGCTTTATAAAATATTTGTAATCTACTTGAAGAAGTGATTCATGTGTCACCCCATATGCTTTTATAAACCCCTTTAAAATGTGCTATTATAGTTAGTTTTGTGCATCCATGCTAAAGCTCAGTGATTATTACAGTTTGCTGCATTTGCTGTTTTTGATATGTTTTAGTAGCTTCTTTTTATTGACAGAATACTAAATAATCATATTACATCCTGTTTATTATTTTACCATTCCTCAAACAAAAACAGATGTACTAGAAATCTGTGATAGAGCAACACAAGAGAAGATAGTTGCAGCAGAGAAGCATCTAGCAAATGCTGAAGACGAATCTGACTTTGAAGAAGACTTAGCTACAGTTACTGGCAAAGGAATTGGCAATAAAGAAGGCAAAAAGAAGAAAAGTAAAGAGAAACAAAAGGAAAATTTAGAAGAAAGTCTGAGTGACTCCGAAAATGAAATTAGTAGTGATGAAAATGCAAGTGATGATGATGATAGTATTGTTAATGATTTGGAAGGTAGTGAAGAATATTCTGATGTAGAAAATGATGACTTTGATGCGGAAGATGGTAATAAATTTAATATTTTATTTTAGATTTATAATGATAATATAGCTTTATTCCAGACCAAGATCCATACAACATTTAATACAATAAAATACAATATATAAATATACATTATTTTAAATTAAATTACATTGGAACTATGCTGTTATCAGTAAATACAATAAATTACAAATATTTTTAAATGAACAATCACGCTGCTATTTTTAACCACCTTTTGTAAATTTTGGTTGATATAAGTCTTTCCGCCAACAGACAAATGATCTTGTTGTTACACGTATCAACCCTGCACATAAATGAGGCGATCCTGTGTTTATGTTAGTTCAGTTTTTTCCGCTAGAGGTGATTGTCCGGGTCACCCGTCCGCGTAGGAGTTATCGAAAGCCGCAAGGTCAAGATAGCGTGTGGAACAAGGGTTTGGCGTAATTATGTTTCGTGCATTTTTATTCCGCGAGGTGAGCGTGCGAGCAGCTCCGAGTACCTCCTTGGATAATGATGGAGCCAGCTTCAGGGGTTAACCTGTCTTGACCCTTGATTAAGGCGTCATCGTTGCTCACACAGGTAGGCAAGGCGTCGGATGAAGAGGGCGTGATGTCGGGTGACCTGTGCCTGTTGCGGTAGAACGTGATGATCACGGGTACTGTTGTTAGTTGACAATTGTCGATAACATCAGCAGTGAGATCCATTGCCCTTAGGTGGGAAAGTGATTACTTGAATTCATTCTTGAATCAAGTTTGAGTTGAAGTTACAGAGGACCTCCTTTCACAAGCTTGAGTTGATATTGGCGGTCCACTATAACCTAAACTAAGTAAACACGTAGCGATTGGGTATTATTAGTATTGTTTTTAAAGTGTTATAATTATTATAATTTATTTTGTTTTTGATGTAGATCAGCCAGAAGAACTTTCCCAAAAGAAACCTATACTGAAAAATAATAAAAAGAATATTATAAATAACAAATCAGAAAAACCTATCAAAAATACAATTTCAAATGGAAACGAATTTGGTGATTTGATGTCAGGCGATGAAATAGCTAACCCATTCAGTGATGATGAAGTATCCCATTTATCTGGTGATGATGAAGACTTTTCTAGTGATGATAATGATGGAGCAATTGTTGAAGAAGACAAAACCAAGGAGAAACCAGATGTTTGGGAAGACATCTATGGTAGAAAAAGAGATAAAGAAGGAAATGTAATCAAGGTAATATGTCCAACAGTTTTTGCTAAGCATTGTAATGAGCATAATTCGCTAGGAGAATGCAGTTATTAGCCAAGCGCGTGTTAAACTCTCATAAGGTTCTCTAAAACATTTTCATTCCCAATATCATAACATGACGAAATAATGAAGGTTTCTTACCTTAAGTAGCTTGGGGTCTGAAACCTAAAAAAGGAATGGATTTTAATTCCTTTACATTTTTGCAGTAGTGTCTCTACCTAGTATTACCACTAATGAGTTAAACAGGTGTTGAGATAACTTTTTTCCTTAAAATGGAGTATTCTACCTATTAATATGAACAACTTTTGCTATGGGGCCAACAATGAAATCGCAAAAAAAATCTGCTGTTTCATAAATTTCGTTTGAGCAAGTATTTAACTTTTCTATCAACAGCTGATTTATTTTTCGCCATTTCAGGATTAGTCCTTTAGTAAAAGTTATTTATATTAATGGGCAGATTATTCCGTTTTAAGGAAAAAAGGATAGTATATTAACGACTTGTATAACTCTACTACCCTCGTAATTTTTCAGGAAGAAAAAGGCGTCTACATTCCTCCTCATCTGAGAAACAAGGAATCCAGTTCTGACAAGGAATTAGCGCAACTAAAACGACAAGTCAAAAGTAAGAACATATTTTATTAGACAATGGTGTCGATTCTGTGAAACACGACTTAACTTATTTGACAGGACTAACCTTATTTTAAGTGCCCTGTCCTTGTCTTTTCAATACAGAAAGAAAAATACCGAATGCTTAAATTAAGTTTAGTCCTGTCAAATAAGTTAGGTCGTGCTACACCGAATTGACACCATTATAATATATACTAATAGTCCGATGGCTCACAACACTTCTGTGTGCATACTGGCGTATAGAGAAAATTATTTCTGGACTACGTATTTGGGTATATAGGAAGCACAAAAAACGTGGATGGATACTCCTTCTTATTCCCCATGGCCATGCACGTTTACCTCGTAGTGTTTTCCTTCACCGTTTAGCAGGTGGTAAAAACACAAACACAATGCACATATAGTCTGTCAAAAAAGTGTTGAAATGAAAATGAAACTTTAATGAACTTTATTGAACTTTAAACGTACAAATAGTATAATTTAGGTAATATATTAATGAAATAACAACGCCGTTTACTCGATTTAACAGATTTTGTACTTATTTGTTTGGTGTAACCAGGCGAAAGAAAAATAGTTTCTTCAATATTCATTTCAACACTTTTTTGACAGACTATACATTCCGAAACTCAATCATCTGTTACATTTGACATCTGTCATAAAATCCGTATGAAAAATAAATCATCTGTCACTTTTGACAGGTGGACAAAAAATAAATTGGACATTGACAAAAAACTGTGTAATTTGAATTCGACATTTTAGGATTCAACATTTTGCGAATTAAACATTTTGGGCCTAAAGAGAAATATCAGTGGTTTCGAAATCTGGTCTCAAAAGAATCCGGTGTTTTACAAACTGAACTAACTCTGCTGTGTCTTAAGGCTACATTTTATGCACCTCATTTTGCATTAATCAGAACCATATCTATGATCAGAACAGAACTCTATGACGTTTCCTTTTAGTTTAAATAGCGCGCTCTCAGCCGTGGCTGTTACGACCACCAAGAAACACGCGCCCACAAAAACCTGCGTTTTTATTAAATAACTCGGCTTCTGGATGAAATTTTTAAAATATTCTTAGACAGACTGACAATGTCATTTGTTAATTTATTTTTAATACAAATTTCAAGGCTTTATGATTTAAGGAAGGCCCTTCAACACTCGAAAAACATGAAATTTAGAGCTAACTTCGTATTCTTTTTCTATCGAGCGAACTTGAAGATTTTGCGTTTCTTCTAAAATGAATCTATGAGCCACATAGTCTACTCTCTATATTATTTTTACTATACCGATTAACCAAGTTACACAATGTAATATGCTCATTTGAATTTGTGCCTTATACGGATCCTTAGTAACGTCAATACAAAACCTCTGTATATCCAGGTGTCCTAAACAAACTGGCCGGCACGAACCTCCACTGGGCGTGCACCTCCGTAGAGAGTCTGTACGCGTCGAACAGCCGGCACGCGGTGAACAGCACGCTGACGGCGCAGTGGCTGGACGCGTGTGTGGGCGTGGCCTCGACGCCGGACCGGATGGTCGCCGAACACGCCGCCGTGTTGGCCGTGCTGCAGGCCAATGTTGGACAGGAAATTGGTACGTTTATGTTATGTCTAAGACGATGAATGAAAGAGTGACGAAAGAAATATATGAATATTCTACGGGCCGCCGCCGCACTGTGGAGCGAGTCTATGGAGACGTTTGGACTTAGGGATTAAAAAAAGTAAACAATTTAATTAAGTCATTTTGATAATGCCATCTAGTGCAGTTAGTGACTGGCTCTCAAAGTTGTTGATTGACATTTTTGTATAACATTTTCATCTGTGAAGATATTTAATAAAAACCATTTTTTTACTATGGAGACAACCATGTCATGGGACATATCTCCTGATTCCGGCCTTGCTTCAAGATGTGGTATTTTTTATTGAAATCAACTTGTAAAATGCAACGAATGCTTCAAACAAACTAGGTGCGCCAAAGGTACACTTTTTAAGAAAAACCGGGATTTAATATTATATACGGTATTTTGTTTTTCTTTCTAACAATCTAAGGGTTTGTATATAAGCGATTTGGTTGGTTAGCTTCTAAGCAGTACTTAGTAGGAGTGATGTTACATAACCGGTAAAAAAACGGTATTTTAGTAAATAGTGTCTATCTTAAGCTTTGAATATAAATAATTCAAGAGAATGATAGCATTTCTTCTTTATGCTACTCAATACTAGTAATGATAATTGACCGGTTAAAAAAACCGGTATTTTAGTACATCGTGTCTGTATAAACTTTGAATATAAGTAATTCAGGTTAATTGTCTCATGACTTCTTCATGCTAAATTAACGTATCTAACAGATAATTTTGCTGGTACTAAGCTATTTGAAACCTGATTCCGGCCTTGTTTCAAGATGTGGTATTTTTTTATTGAATTCATCATATAAATTGCAACGGATGCTCCAAACAAACTTGGTGCGCCAAATTTGTACTGTTTAAGAAAAAAACCGGGATTTAATGTTAAATACGGTTTTTGTTTGTATCAATCTTAATCAATGTATTTGTCACACAATGGCCATTAATTAATCTGCTGCTTCTATTTAACTAATATACACAAAAATACATTAGTTTTACCGATATGTTCAATTAAGTATTCCATTAGTATTAAGAAATTGAGCAAAATTAAATTAAATTTTGCTGAATTTCTTAATACTAATGGAATACTTAATTGAAAATATGGGTAATAACTAAGTATTTTAATTAATTAGCAGAAGCAGATTAACTAATGGCCATTGTGTAACAAAAGTAAGGGTCTAAGTTCTTAAAAAAAAGGATATAAAGAGCTTGCTTCTGTTCATTGCTATATCAGTTTTGATTCAGTTTTATACAGAGCAATATCACTATGTCTTTCCGTGGTTTTGTGACAAACCTCGATCTTTGCAGTTCTCTTAGGAGCCGTAACGATTTTCGGGACCATGGTCATTTACTCAACGTGTTATTAAACAGTGGTGATCAATTGAGTGAGGATGCGGAAAAAGTCCTACGCAGTTGGTGTCGTCGCTTTTGCTACCGCATGTATGCTATGTGGACACAATCGGCAAGAAGCGAAGAAAAATTTCTACAGAAGCACTTGAATTGGCTAGAAACAGAGATTAACTGGTAAAATGTGTTAAAGGAGAATACAGAGGCTGCAAGAGTTGAATTCGTACCCGTAGACACTTGCTCGGACCTAGTTCCCGCTATTGATCCTTGCTGCAAATCAGATGCTTCAAATAGTACCCAGATAAGTCCACGTAAAGCGTTCGGAGATTTAGGGAACCGCCAAAAAAGAAGACGAACTCAGGAATCAAGTCCAAACACTAGTGCTGAAGAGACAGTTTTTTCTGCCGGATGCACACTCAAATCATTAGGTCAGCGCGATGTGGCATATGTACTTAATTACCTATCGAAGAAACCTGAAGAGGCTTCTAAACTGAGAGCTCTTATTGACGGAAACAGCAAATCCAACCAAGAAATATCTCTCCAAAAAGCTTTGGCCCTATTTATTTCAATGAAATTATCAAAATGACGCTACAATACATTAAGAGACAAATTATAATTAATTATATATATATTATAATAAGAACAAATTATCCCAGTTATTATAAATTAGTGGAAGAAAAGAAAAAGTGTTATCCGGCAAAAGAGGACGTTATAATATCGGACTTCTCCGCGAAGGTGAAATTGCAGGCGCTATTAGATTTTACAGCAAAGAGACTTTTAAAATGTATCGATGCAAATATTGAAGAAAATCAATTAGTTTTAATTAGTAAGTGGGGTTTTGATGGAGCCTCCAGTCAAAGTGTTTATCATCAAAGAACAACAACAAGTGATGAAAACTGCACAAATGAACAAGGTCCCTCGAGTCAACAGTCAACCATAATAATATCTCAACACAACACCAGTGGGAAAGAAGCTGTGAATCAAGAAATAAGTCCCAGTGAGTTGAATTGTGCAAGTGTCTTCATGGCAACACTTGTTCCTCTTCGGCTAACTATGTACACAACTAGGTGACGTAATTTGGGAAAATAAGCGTCCGTCATCAACATCATACTGTCGTCCAATTATGTTCAAGTTCATGAAAGAGAGGGAAGAAAATGTAACCAAAGAAATGACAACTATAAAAGAAGAGATTACGCATCTAACTTCGTCTGCTTGTCCTAACGAAGTAAATGTTTCACATGAACTGCCTTTGACCATGATTGATGGTAAAATTCATTCTTATATTTCACATACAGGATCAGCCACATGTGACACATGCAAAGCTACTCCTTCTCAAATGAATAATTTGGACAAATTAAAAAACAGGCATACAAATGAAGACATTTATCAATATGGTTTGAGTTCTCTTCATGCCTGGATTCGAAGCATGGAATGCTTGCTCCACATTTCATACAAGCTCGATGTAAAACAATGGAGAGTGGAAGATGCAGCCCTGGCAAAAAAAGTAAGTGACAGAAAACTAAAAATTCAGGAAGCATTTCAAAAGGAGAAGGGTATGCTCCTTGATGTTGTAAAACAGGGCAGTGGGACGACAAACACGGGAAATATTGCCAGACGATTTTTTGAAAAACCGGTGCAGACAGCAAATTTAACAGGTTTAGATGCACATCTTATTCGAAAAATTGGTGTTATATTGCAGTGCATCTCATCGGGTGAAATAATAAACATTGCCAAATTTCGTGCATTTTGTGAAGACACTGCAAAACTTTACATCAAATTGTATCCATGGTATTACATGCCGTCTAGTCTTCATAAACTGCTCATACATGGTCCATCTATTGTCAAGAATTAGTAGTACGTATAGGATTTTTGTCTGAGGAAGCTTCTGAATCAAGAAATAAGAATTTTCGAAGATATAGAGAGGATCATTCTAGAAAGCGCAGCAAAATCGCATGCAACGAAGACGTTTTGCATAACCTTTTGCTCTCTTCGGACCCTCTTCTATCGAGCATGCGACCTACCTACAATCAGAGGGTTCCCAAGTCATCGTTTAGGGAGTTTTACAAAATTGTTAGAATTTAATCCGACCCGCTTGATATTGAATTTGTTGATGCAAACGAAATGACTGAAATTCGGTCAGAAGACGAGTTAAGCGATTTCGAAGATAATTAATAAGTAAGTCATATGGTGATTTCATTTCCAATGCTCATTTTAATAAATGTATGTTTTTATATATTTTATACTATAAAATTTATTGCACATGACAATTATTATTATATAATATAATATTATGTGTTATTGTTTATTTAATAAGTAATTTTTATTCATATTTTTCTTTTTGTAATATAATTTCACTAAAACAAAAACCGTTTTTTTTTTAGATACCCATCTATTCATATCTAAATATAAATAATAAAGTTATAAGCAACGCAAGACTTGGACAACTTTTATAAAAGCATTAAATTTGTTTCTTATTTATTCCAACTTTAAGGTTCAAAAATCTTTATCTTTCTTTGTGGTTTGGCAAATTAATTAATTTCCACCAGGAAATATTTTCCCACCAAAGAAATTGATTGAATAAAGTCTGCCAAAATGCCTTTTGCTACCGTCAAATTTATTTGGTTTTTTTTTTGTAAAAAGATAAACAATAATCACTTGTATTAAGTAGCAACAAGAAATTAGCTATCATTATCCTGAACTACTTATATTCACAACATAACATGAACATCATACTAAAATACCATCACTCGTATTAAGTACTACTGCTGCCACTATAACATTGATATAAAGAAAATCAAAATACCGTTGTAATATTAAATTTCAATAAAAAATACCACATCTTGAAACAAGGCTGGAATCAGGAGATATGTCCCATGACGTGGTCGTCGGCATAGTAAAAATTGTTTTTTAATAAATATCTTAAATAATAAATAGATTAATTAATTAAATGTTACTATTAATACAATAAATGTTATAAATGAAAGTAATAAAATATAATAAACGAAAGGATTTTCTGGTAAACAACCACAAGAAGAAAGTTCAGGTATCAGGTTTCAGATAGCTTAGCACTAGCAAAATTATTTGCTAAATACGTTAATTTAGCATAAAGAAGTCATGAGACAATTAACCTGAATTACTTATATTCAAAGTTTATATAGACACGATGTACTAAAATACCGGTTTTTTTAACCGGTCAATTATCATTACTAGTATTGAGTAGCATAAAGAAGAAATGCTATCATTCTCTTGAATTATTTATATTCAAAGCTTAAGATAGACACTATTTACTAAAATACCGTTTTTTTACCGGTTATGTAACATCACTCCTACTAAGTACTGCTTAGAAGCTAACCAACCAAATCGCTTATATACAAACCCTTAGATTGTTAGAAAGAAAAACAAAATACCGTATATAATATTAAATCCCGGTTTTTCTTAAAAAGTGTACCTTTGGCGCACCTAGTTTGTTTGAAGCATTCGTTGCATTTTACAAGTTGATTTCAATAAAAAATACCACATCTTGAAACAAGGCCGGAATCAGGAGATATGTCCCATGGCGTGGTTGTCTCCATAGTAAAAAAATGGTTTTTATTAAATATCTTCACAGATGAAAATGTTATACAAAAATGTCAATCAACAAGTTTGAGAGCCAGTCACTAACTGCACCTGATGGCATTATCAAAATGACTTAATTAAATTGTTTACTTTTTTTAATCCCTAAGTCCAAACGTCTCCATAGACTCGCTCCACAGTGCGCCGTAGAAGGACGTGTGCCGAAAAACTTGCCGCTATTTACGAGACTGAAGTTATTTAAATCAAATGTTCATTTGTTCGCTACGATGAGCAAAGCGCAGAGCGTGCTAGGCCGAAATCACATTATCACTTTTTTTTTATCAACACAACAACAAGTTTTTTGCTTTAACAGCGAAACCGGTAAGGGAAATTAATATAAATAAGTGGACAAGTACAAGTGTTTATCAAACAAAAAATGTTTCAAAAGTTCCACCAAGTGCCAACAATCACGAGCATCAACCACACTGGGCCACCTGATTGGTGCAACCAGATTTTTCTTTCTCTTGCTCCTATATAGATCTGTCTCTTTCTAATAAACGAGTGAAATTTCGCACTATGATCGCACGTTCTGAAACGCTTCCTAAATGTGAGCACAAAGAAACATTCCAAAACAATGTCAATACAGCTCTAGGTCAAGTAGTAAATTGGCTTAAAAATAATAATTTGAAAATTAATGTTAGCAAAACCACGTTTATAAAATTTAAGACATTTTAAATTAAATAAAGAACACAACAGTCAGTTACTAGAAGATGTTGACCATACCGTTTTTCTACTTACATAGGTATTAGTATCGACAAAAGCCTAAATTGGAAACAACACATTGAACAAGTTTGCAGTAAATTAGACCGGTTTGTGTATGCCCTGAGACGCCTCAGGAATACTATGTCCCAAAAAGCGGCAGTTACTGCATATCATGGGTATGTGTCCTCAGTACTGAACTATGGATTGATATTATGGGGAAATTCTGTGGAAGTTGAAAAAGCATTATTAAAAAGTACAGAAAAAATGGCAATTTCCTCGTGGCCAAACTATTTTGCCAAACCAGTTTGGCCACGAGGAAACTCTTTTCCTCGTAGCCAAACTCTCCTTCTGAGATATAATTTCTTTCAATTGTAGTTTCATGATGGAACTACTGCGATTTTTTTTTTGCTCTTTGGTACCAAATATGATTTATTTTTTATACAGATGTCAAAGTGACAGATGATTTGTTTTTATCCAGTATTTTGACAGATGTCAATTGTATTACATTTCGTTTGCATTACATTAACAAACTTAAAAGCGTGTTTAAAGTTGTAATGTAATGCAACTAAAATGTAACGCATAAAATTGAATAACTTTCATGTGATCACCTAAATATTAACAAGCAGTTTGCGCGAATTGCTATAAAACGCATTTATTGCATACTTTTTATTCAAAAGTAATGAAAACAATATTATGATGTGCATTGCACCGAGATCATCCGTTACCACCTTAAGTTAGTTTCATTATTAACTATTAGTAGTCGTCTGGTATGTCCTTAAATCACACATTTATTTTTTGGGTTCTGTAACTCAAAATGGAAAAACGGAACCAAGGATGACTTTGTTGTCCGTTTGTCAAGATCCTTTTTTCGTCGCTTGGCGGCATGTTTTCTTCATGATAGTTATAAGCGAATACATAACGAATCACCTTTCTATTCCAGGAGCTCATTTCCTGCAGGTCCTCTGCACCAAGTTCGACGAGATGGTGATATCTCCCGAACCCATTCAAGATAAGAAACTGGACAATTTAATATCCTGTCTGGCGCACATGTATAGCTTCAAGGTAACTTGTTATTGGTTATTGACTTGAAACATTTATCATTTGGATGATTTTCATAATTCAAACCCCTGAGTGCTGAAAACGCGAAAATAGCATGAAAATCAGTTAAGAGTTATAATTATAAGCGACATAGAGGCAGAGTGTCGCATTATGCAGCATAGGGTCTGATAAGCGATCAATAATATTATTGGCAAAACAACCAAATTGTGAATTTTATGGCCGAATATTTTACAGAGATGCAAAAAGTGCGGAACCTAATACTAATTAATAAAAATAATAAAACCGAAAAACACTTACGGGTGACCCGTTCTAACGGAAAAATTAATAAATGGTCACGTTAATTATGCTTGAGGACGGTTGTCATGAGCGCAGCAATTCAACTGTGGGCGGGGCCAAATGTAATTTCGCTATTACGTGCACGATCGATGAAACTTGCGTAGGCAATACAAACGCACCGATTTCGTCGCGGGCACAAAAATAAAACATGGAAGAAAAATTGCAATAATACACTCGGCGCCAAAAAAATCGCACTTTTTAAAAAATGTGCTTCAAACCAGTTTTGTTCTTATTTGAAACCATTTTCGCGGGATTTTTTTGGTATCAATTGAAAGGTAATAAAACAGACTATTAAAATATTGAAAAAAAAAGTGTTTTTCATTACAAGGGCATAAAAAAATACAGGTTGATTGGGAAAGAAAAATCATCTTTATTTACGCTCTACAACGAAAGGATTAATTATTCAGAAAAAATCACAAAATCATTCTTAAAAGTAATCTAAAACCTAGTGTTACCTCCTCTTGCCCTGATAACAGCTTCCATTCGATCTCTCATAGACCTAACCAATTTCAGGACTTGATCTTGTGGAATGCTGTCCCATTCCGAAATTACGGCCACTTGCAGGTCCTGGAGGGTGTTAGGAGCAGGATCTCGTGACCTAACTTGCCGTTTCAGTTCATCCCAAAGGTGCTCTATCGGGTTCAGGTCTGGACTTCTCGCCGGCCACTGCATGATAGGGATCCCAACCTCTTGAAGGTAGTCACGTACAATAAACGCGGTGTGGGAGCGAGCGTTGTCGTGCATCAAAGTAAACCCATGGCCGACGAAACCAGCATATGGGACCACATGCTCTTCCAGGACTTCTGTGATGTACCGGTGAGCAGTCAGCGACCCATGCCCGCGAGCACCTCCAGTCCGGGAAACGCATACAAGGTCAGTTTTGCCGTCGCAAGATATGCCGCCCCAAAACATGCAGGAGCCACCCCCGTATTCCACAGTTTCTTGAATACAGGCTTGTGCGAATCGCTCCCCCTGCCTCCTGTACACTCTTTTTCGCCTGTCATTACAGAAAAGGCACACCCTCGTCTCATCTGAGAAGAGAACTGTTCGCCATTGGTCTAGCGTCCAATCGACGTGATCGCGGGCAAACTGCAAGCGGGATCTACGATGCTCTACAGTCAATCTTGGGCCTGTAGCAGCTCTATGGGCGGCTATTTTCTTCTCTGTTAATCTTCTTCTAATCGTAGAGTCACTTGCAGTTGTCCCGCGAACTGCTTGGAGTTGCTGTCTTATCTCAACAGCATTGGAGAACCGATTTCTCAAGCTCGTCGACACTATGAAGCGGTCATCCCTTTCAGATGTGCAGCGTGTCCTCCCAGATCCATGTCTTCGGACAAAGCCACCAGTCTCCCGGAATCGCTGGACTACTCTTCGAACAGCAAAACGGCTTAGGTTGAGTTGCCGGGCAATATCACACTGCCGCACCCTTCGGCGCAACAGTGCAAGAACTTGTGCAGCTTCTTCAGGAGTAGTATCCATGTTGAGGGTAGTATTTTTTGCTTGTGCGCTTAACGTGTGTCACCTTCAAAGTTTGCATTTGCACGGAGGTCTTCTCACACTCCCCTGGTGGGGGCGTGGGGACTCAGTTTCGGGGCTGTGGCCCCCTGCCTGAGGTCTGTACCGCTGCCCATCACTATGGGCAGGTCTTTGGTAGTGGTGCCTGGAGTGGCACTCGGTGGTAATGGTGGTGGGTTTCTTGGGTCATGAGGGGGAGTTACGCCGCAGGATCTGCGACGAGGTCACGTGGCAGGCGATGGCGGTCGGGTGGGCGCGGTGCCAGGTCTCGGATGTGCTGGAACAGGTTGTGTTCCGCACGGTCGAACATCCCAGCCGCCAGTCGTCGGACGAAGTCGTCCAGGCTTTCGAAGTTGAGATCCCTCGCGATAGTAGCGTTCCTCACATAGCGAGGCGCGCCGACTATGTATCTAAGAGCCAGGTTCTCTTGAGCTCGGAGCCTCTTCTTGTTAGTCTCCGATACAAGGGCGTACCACTCCGGCGCTGCGTGTTTTAGGCGGGATCTAAGGTAGGTTTTATAGATCCCGAGCTTCGTTCGCAGAGGGAGACTGGATGAAAGTAGCGGGCGGAGTTTTGCTCTAGCTACTTTCACCTGGGCGACTACGTTGTCCACGTGACTCTTCATCGTTAACCCGCGGTCGATGGTGACTCCAAGGTACTTCACCGCTTGAAGCCAGGGGACTTCGACCCCCTGTAGCTTCAGCGGTGGTGGTTGGTGTTTCCTGTACTTGGTAAGTAAGGCCTGCGTCTTCCCGACGTTCACCGACAGGCGCCACTTGGAAAGCCATTCTGGGAGCAGGTTGAGCGTGCGCTGCATCTTCACTGCCGCGAAGGTCGCCTTGTACGACGAGACGTAGTAGGCAGCGTCGTCAGCGAAGAGAGCGAGCTCCGTTCCCGCTCCGAGAGGGATGTCGTCTGTGTATCGGGAATAGCAGGCTGGCGAAAGGCAGCTTCCTTGGGGGACTCCGGCTCTTATGGGGCGCTCCTCGGAGATGGCGTCTTCCACCACCACCTTGAAGCGGCGGTCCAGGAGGAAGGAGGCCACAACTCTGATGAGACGCCTTGGGGCTGGGGATGTCGACAGTTTGTATAGCAACCCCTCATGCGATACCCTGTCGAAGGACTTTTCCATGTGTAAGAGTACTGCGACGGTGAACTCCTTCTTGTTCAGGCCTACCGCCATGTGGTGCAGTACTCTTGCGAGCTGGAGGGTTTTTGAATGAGCCGCTCGAAAGCCAAACTGTTCCGGGCGGGGAGTGATGTGGGGTGTCAGGTTGTAGAGCTGGAGTTTCTCGAATAGCTTCGAAAGGTTGCTCAAGAGGGTGATGGGACGATTGTGCTCTGGTCTTCTTGGGTCCTTGCCTGGCTTGGGCAGCATGATCACGTGGCCCACTTTCCACTGGGACGGAAAGTGCCCCGTGCGCATGATGCCATTAAACAGGTGCGTCACGGCAGCCACCATCTGAGGGGGAAGGTGACGGAGCGCCATCTTTGTGATGGCATCTCGACCGGGGGCCTTGTGGGGTTTGGTGCGGCGAATGAGACGCTGCACCTGGCCAGGCGAGAAGACCACAGGGTCCTCATCAGCGGGGATCTGCCTTTCGAAGTATTCGAGAAGGTGGGACTCGACTGCTCTGACGTGCTCCACATCGTCGGTCGGGTTTGGCTTGAACTGGGCTTCAAGGCACTCAGCAAAGATTTCGGCTCAGTCCTGGGCTTTGAATCTTGGAAGGCCGTCGTTGCCCAGCAGTGGTCTAACAGGTGTAGGAGTCGTAGACAACTGCCGGCATAGGCGATGCACGGAGGGGGCGTGGTCACCCACGGATTCGACGTGGCGCTCCCAAGATTCTTTGGCGTGAATGCTCAGCTCTTTTTTCACCGTCGCCGTTAGTGTGTTGAGGCGAGTCTTGAGGATCGGGCAGCGTGTTTGCTGCCACTGTTTCCGGGTTTGGCGTTTCTTGCGGAGTAGTGCCTGGATTCGAACAGGGAGAGGTTGGTTTCTCTGTGTGCTCGAAACGGTGTGCGAGGAGATGTCAATCGTGTCCCGGATACAGTTGGTGATCTCGGACGTCAGCCTCTCCACATCTTCTGGGACGGTGACGGGGGAAGAGATGACTACATTTGACGTGTAATTACCTTTTTATACCCCTTTTATGTAGCGCAACTAGCGACCGTTTGAACGCGTATTTGAGCAATACTTTTCTTAATACCACGATATTCGAGAGATTTTTATCGTTTATAAAATATAATATATATATAATAATGCCCTTTCAATTGATACCAAATAGTTCAATTAAAATGGTTTGAAGTATTTTTTTCAAAAGGTGCGATTTTTTTGACGCCGGGTGTATAAGTAAAGGTTTTCTAACATCTATCTCTTCAAATCACGGGCAGTGCTGCGAGCAAAAGTAAATAAATCCCATCTTTAAAGACAAGTCAAACATTTCACGCCCTCTACCCTCACCCAAGGCGTAATCTACGAGTAAATTAACTTCCATTTCAGATGTACCAAGGTGACCTCCTCTACGATATGCTAAACCGTCTGCTAGAAGACCTTACGGAGAAGAACATAGAGTGCATTTTGGTGGCCCTCAGAATCGTCGGTGGCGTCCTTAGGAAAGAGCAACCGTTGGCTTTGAAGAACTTCATACATGACACGCAGAGCAAAATAGCTGGGTTGACGGAAAAAGCAGCTACCGGGTGAGTTGGAAATTGTACGTTATTGGTAAGCGCTTGAGGTTTGTTTTGGGGTGCGTACCGAAAACAAAGTCGTGGCGTCAAAATCAAACCAAGTTAATTTTAGGGAGACTGTACTTACCAAATCACCAAGTCTCATTTAAATAAGTATCTGCAATTCGAATTTACTGTGCACTGACAAGGGTAATTGCGAAGACTTTATTACCTTTTGATAGAGGCGATTATTGGTTGGCATAGAAAAGCGGCAAAGGAAATGAAAATAACGAAATATTTTTTATTATGATGTTAGAATTCCGAATTTAAATAAACTCTTTTGATTAAAAAGATGTTGATCGGATTATAATATCTAAGTAATTTTATGAATTATATATGGTTGTGACTCCATTTGGTACGATCCCGTGGCATTTTCCTTTGAAGCGGTAACCTCAGAATGTAAACTATGATCAAATGGCCACATTTCATCTGGTCTTAAATCTGAGTTCGGCCATTTTCCATGGTCTTATTCTTACGTGTTGTAATTGAAAAGCAGGTGTAGAACACGGCAATAGCGAAACGAAGTGGTAACCTCGAAATGTAAATTACTGACACTTTTGGTGATTTTTGGCTCACCACTTCAAGTATACATGCTACGGCGGGTTACTTTCTTTAAGACTTGGGTTTTATTATCTAAAATGGCGTAATTTATAGTCATTACACAAAGGCAAACGGTAACCTTTTTTGTAATTTGAATGTCCACGGGCGACAGAACTATGGTGGTAGGGTTCGACCATGGCGTGTCACCACCCTCACGAGGTCACCACGCCGCCAAGCGACTCTTCGCATTCCGACATAACGTCATGAGTAGCCGTGAAGAGGGAATGGTTACAGACTGTTGATAGTAACAGTCATTCGTACGTTACCGACTTACGTAGATTTTGTAGCAGCCTCTCGACTCCTCCCACTTTCTGAACAAGCATACTACATCCAAGGTTTATCAACACATTCATACGTAAAATAAAAACAAACCAAAACACATATTCACTCTACACGCACACACCCTCACATACACAAATACACCCTCACACACACAAACACACAGATTCAGTTTATTTAGATGCATATACTTATCTAGAAAACTTTCATTAATTATAATTTATTTTTATTTTTGTAATTTTTGATTTAGATTAAAATTTTAATTTAAATTTAAGCACTCTTAAGTATAATTTTTCTAAAATGTTTTGGGTAGAGCCTAATTTACACTTCACAAGGATACTTTATGTGGGAATTAGTGTTTTTGTTTGCTGTAGAAATTTTTATGTAATAAAGAAATTTTTAATTTGCATTTTCATTTTTTCAACATAATAGTCCTAGCACAGACTATCTGGGCTATTATTGAAATTGAAACATCAGATTCTATTTTCATACTTGTTTGGCTCGTAGATTCGTATACTCATGTACTATATAAGGTGACTTTAATTTATATAGCCAAACTCATACTGGACGCTTGGTAAGTGATCAGTAACACGGATCGGTAACACTTTTTGACAATTTCGTAAAATTAAAATCTTCATGTCCCATAGTAATTGACTCAGGGCTGGAATTGCGTTTGTAAGGAACACGAAAAGAATAATTTACGAATTTTACAAAAAGGGTCATCGAACCTTGTTACTGAGCCCTTAACGAGTCTTCAGTAAGAATTTGGCTGTATTAATTAAACTCACCTTATCTAGATCTAAGTTATTTGCTGTATGGTGTAACACAGTTGTAAGCTTTACTAAATTAATAAAATAAATAAATTCCATTAGGCGTGGTAGTGCCGAATTTTGTGTGTCAAAATTGATTTAAACCTGTCTGAATTAATAATTATTTATTTTCCAGATCGCGCATAAAATTCCTGCTAGAAGTCCTAATGGCGGTAAAAAACAACAACCTAAACAAGATCCCGAACTACGACCCTTCGTACATCGAGGAGTTGAAGAAAGCCATCAGGGGAGTCATTAGGAAAGGGAATTATATCACGCCGTTGAATATTAGACTGGAAGATTTGTTGAAAGGTAATTATAGTTCAAGTTGGTGCGAGATACGCCTATGGTCTACAGGGTTGGGAGGCGGGTAAGTATGTATGGTCTGTGAGTACCCCGCGCCTCTTGCAGCCCCCGTTATCTCCCGTCCCCTATCGCTCGCATATCGCAGACGAAACGCGCACGAAATAACAGCGTAACAACGTAATAAAATAACACAACTTTGATAGAAAAGCCTAATTGACATTAAACTGTGGGCGCGAAATGCCATAAATCACTTTTATTTTGTAATTTTTATTCAATAATAAGAAAAACAATCAGAAGTTGTGCATTTTGTACCGAAGTCGAAACGTTCCCCCTTAAACTCACTCCATAGCTAGCATATATTAATATAATGGAGAAGTTTTGTCTCTCGAAGAAGCGTTTGACCAATGGAAACGCAGGAAAGCTATATCATGTGACCATATCGCCCCGAGAAACGACTTGTCCTGCGTTTCCATTGGTCAATCGCTTCGTCGAGAGACAGAACATCTTTATTAATTTCATCTATGCTAGCTATTTCAGGTGGTAGAGCTGGTGCCGGGCTCGACTGTGGAGGTACCACCATCTTACTCGCAAACCCACCCGAAGTTATTCGGGTGAGAGTAAGGGACAGCTATCAAACAGGCAAAACCAGGCGGCCCACCATTGCCTGGGACCAATAGATGGCGGTATATCCATCCCACATTACCGGGCCTTATATTAAACAGACTGGTGATAGGCAGCGGCGTCACTGGTGGGAGGGTTTCGGATACGTGCTCGCTGACCTGCCTGTCCAGCGTGTGTGAGTATGGGCATTTCTTCCAGGAGGACCGCCAAGAGTGGCGAAATCCTGGAAAGGCCTATGTCCAGCAGTGGACGAAACAGGCTGACGGGAAGCTGAATGGATGGTATCTATGCTGGTAAAGCTTGACATACCTCGGCCTTATCCGTCGTCATTGGCGTAAGTAGGATTTGTATCTAGGGGCTCGGCTCCAACTCATGAACCCATCAACAAGTATCTGTTCTTGAATACGTGATCGTGATAAGATAAATAGACAGATATAGCCATACAACCAGATCACACACAAACCAAAAAACAAGAAAAAAAACAAGAAAAAAAACCACCTTAAATTAGATAAAGTATCTTTTTACATCAATGACATCCGTATTTCTGGGGGCCACACTTTATTCTAGAGAGGTCCATGCCCCTACCTTGTTACGCCTATGTCTGTCGTCTTTGCTTACCCCTCTGGATCAAAAGCGTAAGTATCTAAGAACATAGTTAACTCTGGATGATATTCTTTTAAGTCTTCTACTAAATTCTACTAACTATAATGGACATTATGAAATGATAAAATGCGTATCCCATCACTCTACCTATAATGTAAGTCTGTTTAAGACTAATTGTGATTAGATAACGATCAAAACATCAATACCTCTTACAGAATTCTGCGGTGCTGTCAAAAAGTCAGGCTTCTAACTCAACGCGAAAAAAGTTATTGCAAACTATGATAGAAACAAATTTCTATATTTTTAAATTTTATATCACTGCGGTATAGAAAATCAGAAAAGTAAATCTGGACGTGAGGAGCTCTGAACCGGGATTCGAACCGCATAAGAGTAATGTGTATTCTTAACTACCCGATGCTGTAACAGGCGACGGTAGGGCAATAATAGTCTCAGACTTGTCTTGAATACACTAGCGCCCTCTAGGTGCCAAGGGGCTCACTACTAAGTAAGTATATCTGTACATATTGTTGCGGTATGGGAAAGCACATGGGTAAATTCGCAGGTTATGTTGATTGGATAGCTCAGTGGTAGCCGCCCGGTAAGCGAAAGGTCCTGGGTTCGAGTCCCGGTTCAGAGCTCCTCACGTCCAGATTTACTTTTCTGATTTTCTATACCGCAATGATATAAAATTTAAAAGTTATCGCCCTTTACGTAATAAATTTCATACAAATTTGCTCACCATATAAACTTATAGGGTACTTCCAGTTGACTTAAAAACCGTTCAAAATTAGATCTTAAATCTGAAATTTACCAATATTTAATTATTTAAGACGAAATACTAGTCCAACTTAGTTAGACCCTTCGAATACCAAGAGTTCAGTAGATCGTAAGTGTCAAGTTAAGTTGGCCGGTCATAACTGCTCTTGGAATAAGTTTGTGTTTCAACCGGTATATGCGAAACTCTCAATCTCGCATTTAACCGGTTTTCTTATTTTTATGACAGCGGACGAACGTGGAAAATGGTGGGTAGTCGGCTCGGCGTGGGAAGGGAACCGCGTCAGCAACAAAGAAGATACAATCAAGCCGGCAGCACCGAGTGCGGACCAGAAGCTTCTAGAACTGGCGAGGAAACAGAGGATGAATACTGACGTCAGACGGAGCATCTTTTGCATTATTATGGCGGCCGAGGTAAGACTACAGTTTAAAATTCATGCAGTTGTCCAACGAAAGCGCTCAGACAGAGCAATTGTGCGGGGCCTGCGGGGCGAGATGCGGGAGGTAAGCCACCGAGCTACATACAGTTTTCGAACAAGCTGTTCGGAGTTTCGCCCCGCATAACCGCTCCGTCCGAACGCTTGCGTTGGACAACTGTATGGATTTTTAAACTGCGGTAAAACTTAGATTCAAATTGCCTATTCGTCTCCGTACCAACTTTTTTTCTCTTCTCGCCTTCGTCCCACTTTCATATTTAAATAGAGTGGGACGGTTTGGATGTGTGGTCGTCGGTTTGCGCGGGTTGATCCTTTTTAAACTAAAATACTAGTATAGCCTGACCAGTAAAATAAAAACCCTGCTCTAGGGGTACCATATTTGCTTTTATGATTGCAACACTCATATTCACACAGACAAACCAAAACCAATACGGCACTGACAGATATGCACACACATAAAAAAACAATACCACACTTTGACGCAATCGACATAATGACGTTTTAAAATTAGTGTTGCCAGTTGTAGAAATTAGTTCTATTGATTTTCAGCAATATGGCGAGGTTTTTTATTTTCCTAGTCAGGCGTTACTTATTTAATTCTAAATATGGGTGAATCATGCGGAACCGGACTGTCGAAAATGCTCTAAGGAGGATAAGAATAGGATAGTTTTAAACGACACCTTTGTCGTCCCAGGACTACATGGACGCGTTCGAGAAACTCCAGCACTTAGGCTTGAAGGGGCAACAGGAGAGGGAAGTGGTGCACGTGCTGCTAGCGTGCTGTCTGCAAGAGAAGAGGTTCAACCCGTACTACGCAGCGCTGGGGCAGAAGCTTTGCGGGTTCGACAGGAGATACCTGGTGAGTTGTGTTCAAGGGCTACATGGACTGTTGGAGACACTCCAGCAGTTGGTTTTTTATACACAATGGATGGGTTTACTCTTGGCCAATACCGTGCGTGATGGAAAATGAAAGCAGGTGATGTACCTCAGTCCTGCTTTAACGCTTTAGTTTTTTAGGGTTCCGTACCGAAAGGGTGCCAAACGGGACCCTATTACTAAGTCTCCGCTCTCTGTCTGTCTGTCTGTCCGTCCGTCTGATCCAGGGGTCTACAGCTTCAGCCGTAATAGGTAGACAGTTGTAATTTTCACACGACATGTATACCATAACCTCCACCACGGCAAACAATAAAAAAAATTAAAACATGAAAAAAGGGGGTCCCCATTCAAGAAACCATGAAAAAGTTGTATTTTTTCAAGGTTATTTGTTCAGCTCTATCTTAATACATACAAGTTTCAAAGGTTAGATTGTTAAACATACTTAAAAGTAAAAGAATAAATAATGAAAATGAGCCGAATCATTTGACAGGCGCTATAATTTTGGCGGCTTTTTTTTGACGCCTTTATGTTGGGTATCTATATTGTTGTTTCTTATCATGTTTTTACGGTTCTTTACCCGTTTTATGTGGTGGAATGGATCCTTTGTGCGCGAGTTCGACTCACACTTGCCCATATTATTAATTGTCTATCCTGCTCTAATCAACTGCCGCGCACACAAAAATTCAGTTATTTTGAAATTGCGGCTACATTAGTAAATTAAGTAGTTTTCTTATGTAATACCTTTTTAGTCAGTATCTGCGGGTGTGGTAGTTTTGTTTTAAACGATTTTGAAATATAGGAGCTGAATTTATTTTCTCGTGCAATTAACACTTTTAAAAAAGTAATTCAATTACTTATAAGAAGATGAAACGTATGCATTTTATGGAGTGTAATTAATAATAGTCTGGAGTCAAATAATATAGCAAATATTTTTCAAATTTTTTTCGTTTACATGGACAAAACTGAACCCGATGCAAAACTGAAGTTTAGCATTATGGGAGCCCCTTAATCCCCTTTTAAGTTCGGATTTCGATCTGTTAGTCAATACATTTCTGTTAAAGTTAAACGTCGTAGTGGCGTGCATCTCATATAGGCAAATACGCAATGCCTACCCTGGGCTTGGCATAGCTAACTAGACCACTATCTATTTAAATAGTCGTATAGGAAGGTAGACACAATTTTTTCAATATTATAATCAGGGAACCTTCACTCGTTCTTTGAAATACCTACCTGCCTGCTCCGCAGCGCTCGCTACATTGCAACACGCATAACTAAAATTAGATGCCAATTCTCTATGTGTGCATCTGTAACTATACTCCCATAACGACAGCGGCTCGCGCCAAGCACGCACACATTCGCATTAAAATACGCAACACCTGTTCGAGCAACCACGTCGAGTTTGACAATTTGGACTTTTTACTTATTTTATTTTTTGTATGAAACATAATATTATATGGGATAAATTACTTTACAATTTGATTACTTTACACTTTTACTGATGTCAGGGCAAGGTTATTAAGAGAAATCTGTCCTGCTCCAACGCTTTAATTTTACACCTGTCTATCCGGCTCAGTAGAAGCGGGCCGCTCTGAAAACTCGCGATTTCGAAAACACAAAAGAATACGACGGTTACCCGGGAAAACACGAATACCCTCGCATTAAATCTAGATTCCAGTATTGGTGCATGTCATCACGAGCAAAGCTTCAAATAAAGGCAATCAAAAAATTGTGAGGTGTCTATAATGTTTTTATAATATTTTAGGCGCAAGCCACATAGAAACTGCACGGGCGCGGGCGCGGCCTCAGCGCACCTCTTCTATCTGTTTTGCACCATGTCCCTCTCCTACATTTTGTATGAAAGAACATTGAAAAGGCGTCGAGACGGCACGCCGACGGGTAGCGGCGTCACTGGTGCGTGGGTTCCGGCACCGCGCTCACCGACCCGCCTGCCCAGCGTGTGTGAGTATGGGCAATTCTTCCAGGATGACCGCCGGGAGTAGCAAAGTCCTGGAAAGGCTTATGTCCAGCAGTGGACGGGCTGGACTGATGGATGGATGGATGGATGGACATACATTAGACACTTCACAATTCAGTGTTTGCATTTGTATGAATATTTGCGCTTAATGTATGTCCTTAAAAGCGTAATTCTAATCCTTTCAGACAATATCTTGACTGATATACACAAGTCCTTGGCATACATATAAGTTAATGCCTCGATAACTCGTAGATTACTCAGCTATAAATAAATTGCCACGAGATCGAATGGTCGATATGAAAAACTTCCATTACACGTCCTCTTCAATGGATTTTATTAATAAACTAGATTAGATATAACAGACTACAATATGGAATTATCTATGAGTAGATTTCATTGTTACTATGACAAAACTAATATCGGGCTAGGTGGTTTGCTTATCGACAATTTGGTAGTTTACTATTTGGAGATATGGTTTTTATTTATTGCTTATAATCATTGACCTCTCATAAACAACTAGACACACAGTCTCTAAGAAAAGTTCGTTAGAAAACGTGCGACGTGCATAATAGCAAAAATGCTTCAAACAAATTAAGACGTTAAATCGTTAACATAAGATGCAATGTCAGTTGTACGCAATCGTTATTCCAATTTGTCACGCCGCGCCATAGCGATGACAAAATGCATCGCGGGCACTTTTTGAGCGAGATTGTGACTCTAGTTGCTTATGAGACGTCAATGCTTATAATATAATTTACTTTCTTGTAAGACATACAGGTGTGTGTACATATGATATACAAACCTAGGACCTTATTGTTTAACTTCAGCATCTATCGCTTTCACTTTAAAATGATCCGTGATTGGCTAAAAATAATGTGTGATGTCATTTCTAGCTAATGACGATACATTTAGAAGCGATAGCGATGGATGTTGAAGTTAGGCTATAAGGGGGCTGATCACACTAAAAACACTTATTTGAAAAACTATTCCATACAAATTTAAATTTCTAGCCTTCTATACAGGCGTTCAATCGACAAAAGGTTTGTCTTGCTTTTCTAGGGAGTAACTGCCCCATACTCTAGGATGGGTAACGGCACGTCTGTATTACGGCCACTTTTGTTTCGATGTTCACTTTCGAATACCATCTGATTATAGGGGACAGCATACCTCTTACGCTTTTCGCTTTCGCGATCACTTTTTTCACATATTTGTTCATGCTCAGTCTTTTGACTAAAATCACTCCCAGATATCGCACACTTGTTTTGTATTCTAGCAGTTTTCCTGGATCTTCACCGTTTGTTTATATCCGCGACTCGCGGCACTTGGCGATTTCTTTTGCTTTTTCTTGAACACTATGCACTCGGTCTTTTCCACATTACATTATAACCCCCATCGTTCGTAGTAGTCAATTATTTCTTCTGCTGCCATGTGGCTCTTATCGTTGCGTTATCATATCGAGCTTTAACCGCTCAACACAGAATGTCTATCCCTCTCGAGGGAGATCAACAGAGTGAGAGTGAGCACTGTATCACGCGCTATCGAGCTCGATATGGTTTGCTACGTTAGACTAGCAGGACTCTCCGCCGTGTTTTCCTCTTTGGGATGTCGTGTACATAAAGATTGAAGATCAGTGGTCCTAGTATTAAACCTTGGGACATACCGTGGGGCACGAATTTTTCTTCGGCTGTCATTGTTATAAATTGTCCTCTCGTTTTTCTGTCTCTGAGGTAGTTTTCAACAATTTTTATAATGTTATTTGGCACGTCACCTTGTTGCAGCTTAAATGTAAGACCTTTGTGGTTGATAAAATCAAATGCTTTGCTTAAATCTGTAGATATCATAGCGACGCTGTGACTTTCGGCTAATGCATCAGGTATGTATTTACAGGTCCTTAGAATTTGCGTACCGGTACCTTTCCCAGTCCATGCTGAAAATCTGTTAGTTTGCTGCACGCGGTCATTATCCTCTTGTGCATTATTTTCTCTTAGATCTTACCCATGATATTCAATAGCGTGATCTGCCGATATGATTTAGGGTCTTTAAAATTCTTTGCTTGACTTATGTAAAAAAATCCAGTCGCCTAGTTTCCATCTCGTTGAATAATAGCCCGTGGAGAGAACATAGTTAATTGCTTTTCATATGCTTTAGCATCCACTCTGGTCTGATCCGGCCCTGATGCTTTTTAGTTTTCGAAACTATATTAGCTCTCTTAATTTCGTCGGGTGAGGCTTTATCTTGTGGTTGGAATGGAGTTGTTATTTCCGTTTTCTCATCCATACCGAGGATTATCGAGTCTTTGACTATTAAGGTATCAACTAATGTGTGTATTATTTTTTCTTCAGTTGTACCAGGCAGCATCGGTCGCTTTTGCGGTGGTTTCTTTAGCGTTCTCTGTATTTCCACATTTTTGTTCTATTGTCTTTCGTGCTTTCGGTCCTTTTTATCCAGTGTCTGTACGTCTCTACTGGTATTTGTAATTGTTTTTTTGCTTCATTATGTAGCTATTTTGAAATCCGATGTCCCCGTGCTCGTTTAAGTTCGTTTCTTCCAGAAATTTTCTTTGGAGTCTATAATTATTTTTTTGATGATGTAATATCTAGGGCGTCGGTAATTATTTGTTCTAGCTTTTGTGTATAGGTGTCTAGTTCTTCGTTTGTTTTTATTTTCAAATATATCCAATCTGTCTTGAATAAGTCTTGTATAGCTTTTGTGTTACATCGGGTTTTACAAGGGTTTTGCCTTTGATAGGGAAATTCTTTCAAAAGGGGTTTCATTTGATTAGCCCGTTCAACTGCATACAGAGGTTTTTATGATTAGGTCTGCTGGTAGCTTAAAATAACTCTTACGTTAGTTTTGAGGTCAAAATGCCATGCAAAATCGAAACATTTTCTGATAACAGTTTCAGAACCCTTTCGAATGGTTTAGCGAAATAAAGACTTTCAACGAAAAAACTTCGTAACAAAGCATTTCAAAAAAGAACCTGCCTAAACCGAATTTACTGTTAGGTTTTATTTTTAAAAATACTCTTTTTTACAGCTGTCCATCCAGTACACGGTGTGGGACAAAATCAAGGACCTGGAAACTCTGTCGAAGCTGTCTTTAGCTAACTTGGCGCAGTTTCTAATACATCTCATCATGGAAAAGGCGCTCCCCTTGTCGGTCTTAAAGGTAAATAATTGTTTGTTATCGTTGACAACGACGATACAGAATTTTTAATTATCTAACACTATGGATATACCTGCGTCACAGCGCGCTAAAATCTACTATGCCCACAGTTAGATGATACATTCATACAGTTGTCCAACGAAAGCGCTCAGACAGAGCAATTGTGCGGGGCCTGCGGGGCGAGACGCGGGAGGTAAGCCACCAAGCTTCGAACAAGCAGTTCGGTGTCTCGCCCCGCAAGCCCGTCCGAACGTTTTCTTTGGACAACTGTATGAATTTTTGCGTATCAATTAAGGTAGTAATGTCTTGGTGCAAAATATAATATTATACTCGTATTATAATATCGTTTTCATTTCTTTTCAATAAAAAGTATGCAAAAATACGTTTTATAGCAATGACAAAACGTTTTCCCAATACCCACTTCGCCTTGAGAATGTGATCGCACCCGCAGATAACTTCACTGACAGTCCAGGGCTGCGATTCTCGCAAAAAATTTCACACGCTTTGCTTTTCATACGCCTCTGTTTATAGCGTCATAAATGCTGTGTGATGATAATGATATTAACTATAACTCCTTTATAAGACACGTAAAGCATGTTATGAATACTTACAACAGGTTCATATTTTAAAAGTTTGACACGTTTCTTCATAAAGACCTTGTAAAAATCACCCGCTTTCGGCCTTCGCAAATTGTTGCATGTGCGAGAATCGCTGTTCCGTAGTGGATTTTAGCGCGATAAGACGCTGTTTAAGCCCTAGCACAAAAATAAATAAACACGACATCTCATCACGACATAACCCCAAAAGGGTGTATGAGGTGCTTACATTGTGTAGACCTTCACTAAAACAGTCACACCCTCTTTACACCGACGATTCTAACCAACATGATAGAGGATGATCGTTATCGTCGTACTTCAGGCACTAAGTCGCCAAGTAGTATTTTACAATTATAATGAATATAAAATACAAAAAATTCATTGGCGCTTGCTCTACCGTCAAGATTTGAACTCAGGTCCAGAGTTCTACCGTGCCCGACGTACGGCGATACGACGAACCCCCTATCAAAGGGATGGCGAACCTTTATGGATCGACGTGCCATTTTTTCTAAAGTGTTTAATGAGGCCATATTATACGTGCCTTCGAATTACTTTGACTTAGTGATTATAGGGAAGATAATAAAACTAAATAATAACAATTCAACGTGCCATTGGTTCGCCATCCCTGAGAAAAGAGAGTGTATCAATGAATACTGTTTTACTGATAGTCTAAACTCGGGAAAACCTCTGATAACCTGTCATATAATATTAATACAGCCAACTTCATACTTTAGGCTTCGTAAGTGATCGGTATTACGAAACAATAACACTTGTGTAATTTTTTTTTACTTTTCGTTGTGTTTCTCGGGTCTGGGCTAGCTTTTAAAGGGCAAAGAAAAAAAACAAAAAGGGTAATTAAATCTTGATACCGACTTAATGCCGAGTCTTCTGTATGAATTTGACTGCATAAATTTATTAGTAAAGATAACTTATTGCTATCTTTTAGCTTTTTATTCCCTTTAATATTGATAATGCCTCATAGAAGAGGCCGAAATATATTGAAAAAGCTGTATTATTATTTATTATTATTATTATATACGTAACATTATTGCATAAATTATTGTCACCTTATTAAGGTGACTTTGATTAATGTAGTCAAATTAATACATACTGGAGACTTTTTAAGTAACAAGGTTCAATTAACCTTTTTATAAAAAAAACGCAAAATAAAATGTAGGCTTCCTATAAAGAAATATTTTTGTATTTTGCAAAAAGAGCATTGAACCTTGGTCCTGACCACTTACCGAATCTCCAATATGAATTTGGGTATATCAATCAAAGTCGCATCACGAAAAAAAAAATGTTTTAAGCCTCTATACTTGTTCAAAAACATCCTCCACTCAATTAGTGTAGGAAGTCCAAATTTTATTTTGCGTATTTTAAAGAAAGGGTCATTGAACCTTTGTCCTGACCACTTACCGAGTCCCCAGTATGAATTTGGCTGTACAGAATGTTAAGATGACAACCTCTTCCCTAAAACGGGGTGGTCTGCTCATTAATATGAACAACTTTCACTATAGGGCAAACCATGAAATTGCGAAAACAAAATCAGCTGTTCCATAGAAAAGTTAAATACCTACTTGAACTAAATGTATGAAACAGCTGATTTTTTTTCGCGGTTTCATTGTTGGCCCCATAGTAAAAGTTGCTCATATCCGTTTTAAGGAAACAGAGTATCATCTTAACACCCTGTATCAACGAATATATCGTGACGGTAGTTTTGTTGTTTTGTTTTTTTTAAACTTCCATTCTCACAGGTAATAGAGTTCTCCGATCTCAACAAGTGCTCAGTGAAGTTCATGAGGCAGATCCTTCTAGCCATCATCATGAATGAAGACCTGCAGTCCTCGCTCGAAGTCTTCCATCGGATATCAAACTCTGCCAAACTACACACTTTCAGAGAGAGCCTTCGGTTGTTCATACAACATTTCCTTATCAGGAACGCCGGGAAGAAAACTAGTGTTTTAAGTGATGAAGAAATGGGGGTACTTAGACAAAGGACGTTAGAGGTCGATAAGATACTGACTATGCATGAAACTAAGTTGAAGTTCTAGAATAAATGCTGCGAAGAACACGTGAGTTGTTTGTGTTTTAGTTTTATAAGTACCCACCTAAATAATTTATAAAAAAGCGGCCAAGTGCGAGTCGGACTCGCGCACGAAGGGTTCCGTACCAAACGGCAAAAAAATCATATCTGTTGTATGGGAGTGCGCGGGTCCGACTCGCACTTGGCCGGTTTTAGTATTTGTTGTTTGTTATATCAATCCGTCTATCAGCCTGTTTCGTCCACATGCATTTCCAGGATTTCGCCACTCTTACATTAAATACTATGGTTTAAGTAATGATTTGTTCCCATACGGGAAAACTATATCAGTTTCATTTGACTACAGATTTACATCTACAACGATACGGACACACCTCTTGCTAATATTTAGCTTGAAAAAGTGATTACAGCCAGGTTTATGTATTGATTTTTTCCCATACGTGAAAACTGTATGCGTTTAATCTGACTACAGATTTCCATCTACAACGATCTTCACACACTTCTTGTCTACACTATTATATAAAGAGGAAAAATTTGTTTGTTTGTTTGTATGTTTGAGGTAAACCTTGGAACTACTGAACCGATTCCAAAAATTCTTTTTTTTATAAAAAGCTATACTATTGTTGAGTAACATAGGATATATTTTATTTTAATAAAAGTAAGCATTCAGATTGAAAATTCAAACAACAGCAGACTCTTCGAGTTTGGGCTTATTTAATTGGTCATTGTTAGCACTTTGGTAAAACATGGTGACCAGGGTCTGATGATGGGTCTGGAAGGTGGGTACAGGATCTCCTCAACGGACAACAGCAGACCCTTCGAGTTTAGGCTTATTTGATTGGTCTTTATTAGCGCTTTGCTTACACATGTTGTCCGTTGCATATAGTCGTTCAAAAAATCATATTATTTTGTTTTCCTTATTTCCACGAAAATCTCTTCGACGCGGGCGGAGTCGCGGGCAAAAGCTAGTTATAATAATAAAGAATTTAGTGATTGGTTCATTACATGATCAAGGGACAAAATATTTAAATGTATAAAATCACTGTCAATTTATCAAATTCAGATTAATACAAAAATAAAATGTATGGAATGCGTGTTTTATTCTTCCAAATAACACTGTAATTTACACCACTTTTATTATAACATTACACGGTATTTTTTTTAAATCTACCGTATTTGTCAGCTGGGAACACCGTAATCCATTTTTGGAGTTGGCAACGCTGCTGCTAACCCAGAGGTCAAGGGTTCAGTCCCCGCGGTGCACATTAATGTGTGTTCGGTCTGCGTGGTTCAGATTTGTGGCCGAAGTTCGCCGATAGAGCTCACCACACCACCTAGGGTTGCCAACCGTACTTTAATATAAAGTATCTGACGTTATTTTGGGTCTCCGTACTTTTTATTTTTGAATAGCAATAAGGTTAAAATCTCGATGTAAAATAAAACGGAAATAACACTAGCCAGAGAAAACACAGCTGAGGGTTTAGAACAAGGCACAAAAAGTGTCTTTTGAAAGAGTCTTCAGCTGTCAAACTTAATTCCTTACATATTAAAAGTCAAGTTTGCCAGAAGAAGACTATCAAAAGACACTCTTCTTGTGCCTCGTTCTAGGCCCCCTGTAAGAAAATCCAAGCAAAATTGTATGACGTGTACGATTACCTTTGTACAAAAAGCACGAAATAATACAGTTTCACGCAGGAAAAACCCAAAGTCGTGGCTTCAAAACCAAACCAAGTTAATTTTAGGGAGAGTAAAATGTTCGTCGTAAAGTATCAAAAAGATGTTGATAGGATTTTTAAATGTCTAAGTAATTTTATGACTTTTATTTGGTGGTGTCGCCATTTGATACGATCCCGTTGCATTCTCCTTTGAATAAAAGATGCTCTGTTTTTAAGGACTGTACTTTATGTTTGTCTTCCCTGGTATCAGATATACGTTATTTCTTCTAAAAAAAGTTGGAAACCCTATCACCACCGCCCGTCGCGTTTGGGGCGTATCCGGTCGAAGAAAACGCTCCCGACCCGTGTGGTACAACTGCTACTGGAACGTATAGTAACTCTATAAGCGGGCAGTAGGCCTACCATGAGTTTTGCTTACTATACACGTTACCGTCTGCGTCAAATATTTTGTATGAGAAATGCTGGTTCCTGTAGTAAGCCGCTAGGGGCGCTGCACAATTTCTCATGTAAATATTTTACGCAGACGTTAACGTGTATAGTAAGGAAAACTCATGGTAGGCCTACGGGTGTACCAAGTGTGGACTGTGACTTATATTTCCCAGTTCACACTTGGGAACACCTCTGACACCATCTCGGGATGTGACTATATGTTTGTGTTTTGTTAAAATATTTTGATTAGTATGTCAACGACGCGCCGCCGTAATAAATGATTATTGTCGCTTGGCTTGTTCTGTTTTATAATTAAACGGTCTACTGGTTTCATAACTGGGTTGTAAACATTTTTTTTTGTTTCTTTGGCAGCTGTCTATTATTTGCCTCAACAATTTAACTGCATATTACTGCGGCCGTACAAATTATACCGGTTTTAATTAGACCCATAATATAATCTACTTAGCAGACTGAACAACTTAAAAAAAAAAACAACCACGCTATTTTTTTTTTTTCAAAATATTATACATGTAATGTCCTACAATACAAAGTGAAAAAATTTAAGAGTTGATAGACTATCCCCAATAGATAACTTTACAACAAAAAAAATTTTTTGCGCGAACTTTTTGTTTCGCCTCTCCATAGAAATTTAGTCAGCTGATTGAACCACTTTGTACTGAGAAGTGAAAAAATTATTTGACCAAAATTTTTTTTTCCTTCTGATATGTGATCAGTTAACGATACATAATCTACCCTAGAATTATTTTCACTTATTATTGTAGTACCTTATACTAGGTGAAATTAAATCAACCGACCAAATTCATACTGGAGACTCGGTTAGTCATCAGGAACAAGGTTTAATGACCCTCCAGGTGAAATTCGAAAATAAAATTTTTTTTCCGTAGAACCTGCACTAGGAATTGTACTTAAACTAGTCCAACCAGTACGGGAGCGAAAAAAAATATTTTTAGAAATTAGCCAAAAGGATTACTGAACCTAGTTCTTGATCACCAACCGAGTCTCTAGTATGAATTTGGTCGGTTGATTAAATTTCACCCTATATATGCCATGAATTTTGTCATTCGAAGTTTTTCTTTTCGTTTAAGGCGAGGGATTTGTGTTTTACCCAAAAATGCTTGCTTTTAAATCAATCTCCGGTTATTATAATATGGATATTTATTCAAAATATTATGGAAGTTTTTAAGCAATTTATTTAACTTCACAGACTTAAAATAATGTTGAAACATGTAGGTAAGTTTCAGCTACAAGACAGATTCATTTATTGGATAATTATTCTTTTGCAATGAAAAATATATCAAGTGATAGGTTTTAGTGTTGTCTAGTTTTTTGTGGAAACGATATTTGTAAAATTGTTAAAATAAACATTGAAAACTAATTAAAATAACCAGAAATCGCAAGTTTTTAAGCGGCCCGCTTCCACTGAGCAGGTTAGGCAAGTGTGAAATGAAGGAGTTGAAGCAGGATAGATTTCTCTGAATACCCTCGCATTAAGCCTTTTCTTTGTTTGGGGAAGTTGTTCAGTACTATCAGTTCCGTCTTTTCCGTAAGGCTACATGGGGTACAAGTCTAGGGCCCCCGGCTTGATGGGGCCCTTAAAATGCAGACGTCTTTAGATGATGTTCTTCCTATATTTACACAAAATAAAGCACACCGAAAGAACATTTACAAATGCAAAGAAATAAATTCGATGTCCGTTAGGTCGATTTTGCAACAATTTATCTTGTTATTTTTGGAAGTTGATAGTTGAGATTGTCGGCACTTGGTGGAATTTATCAAACATTGTTGTGATAAAAAAAAAAGAAAATTTATTGCACGGACATCTAGCAACAGAAAGATTGTTTAAATAAATAATTATATATAAAATTATGTAATTAAAAAGCCCCTGATGATGCTTATATAGTGAAACCGGTTGGGTAGTGTAGAATTAAATATTATCTGTGGAAAAGTACAAGTGTTTTTTTATCACAACAATGGTTGTTATTTTTGCACAAATTAAGTCCATATTATTACAGTTTCATCAGTAGTTTGAATTATAAACACCCTTACCCGCTTTACCGCAGTACATATTGATGTTTTCATAAACTTTTTTTACTTTCTAAAAGGGCCCCAAACGCTGTATGCTCAAGGGCCCTGATTACGATCAGTAGTCTATTAACCCCCGGTATACTCTCTCCTATTAAATATTACCATAACCGAAGCTGCCCTTATTTATTCATCATAAAACCTAAATGTGTCATTAAAATGCACACAAAATATGTAAAACACATTTTAATTACTTAATTTCTCAGATACCGGAGACCAATTCTCGTTTAAGTCGTAAATTATAGTAATAAGCACTTCTAAATGTAAGCGCCATTTTACTTGATCACAGGAGAATTTGGGTCCGAGAACAGTTTAATAGGGCGTTTTTTAGGATTTCCGCTGTAAACGGTCACCCTTATTAACGTTTGATATTAAATGAAATAGCAGTAATTGCAGTTGGCCTGTAAGTAGATTACATGTGTACAAAAAAAAACATCTTTACGACATGAATCCCCGAGGGGTTGTCAGGGGAGTTCCGAGTATAGATTGAGAAAAGAAAGATCCTTTTTGTTTTCAATTGAAGCCACAGCATTCGAACATACTATAGTATACTCGTAGTAGCAACACCACACTTGAAAAAATATCTACATAATAGGCATCTATAATCAAATAAGAATTCTACGTTTAATTTAAAAAACTGTCTTTTTTGACAAAACAAATAGAAAGTGTCTGATTTGTGCAATAATTTTCTTACTCCTTCCGAATGCTTGAAGCAATTTATTTACACCTTATAGATCTACAAAAGTAATGTTCAAACATTATTGCGTTCATCGGGTCCACATGAAAAGTATTATTTCTCCTATTTTGCGCTATCTGAGACGCAGCGATCGTCGTAACAGCCACTTTGCAATACGCGCTGATATAAACGTTATGTATTGTATCGTGTGGGATTTAGTTACAGTGGTAACAGCCACTTTGCAATACGCGCTGATATAAACGTTATGTATTGTATCGTGTGGGATTTAGTTACAGTGGTAACAGCCACTTTGCAATACGCGCTGATATAAACGTTATGTATTGTATCGTGTGGGATTTAGTTACAGTGGTAACAGCCACTTTGCAATACGCGCTGATATAAACGTTATGTATTGTATCGTGTGGGATTTAGTTACAGTGGTAATAGCCACTTTGCAATACGCGCTGATATAAACGTTATATATTGTATCGTGTGAGATTTAGTTACAGTGGTAACAGCCACTTTGCAATACGCGCTGATATAAACGTTATGTATTGTATCGTGTGGGATTTAGTTACAGTGGTAACAGCCACTTTGCAATACGCGCTGATATAAACGTTATGTATTGTATCGTGTGGGATTTAGTTACAGTGGTAACAGCCACTTTGCAATACGCGCTGATATAAACGTTATGTATTGTATCGTGTGGGATTTAGTTACAGTGGTAACAGCCACTTTGCAATTCGCGCTGATATAAACGTTATGTATTGTATCGTGTGGGATTTAGTTACAGTGGTAACAGCCACTTTGCAATACGCGCTGATATAAACGTTATATATTGTATCGTGTGGGATTTAGTTAGAGTGGTAACAGCCACTTTGCAATACGCGCTGATATAAACGTAATGTATTGTATCGTGTGGGATTTAGTTACAGTGGTAACAGCCACTTTGCAATACGCGCTGATATAAACGTTATATATTGTATCGTGTGGGATTTAGTTAGAGTGGTAACAGCCACATTGCAATACGCGCTGATATAAATGTTATGTATTGTATCGTGTGGGATTTAGTTACAGTGGTAACAGCCACTTTGCAATACGCGCTGATATAAACGTTATATATTGTATCGTGTGGGATTTAGTTAGAGTGGTAACAGCCACTTTGCAATACGCGCTGATATAAACGTAATGTATTGTATCGTGTGGGATTTAGTTACAGTGGTAACAGCCACTTTGCAATACGCGCTGATATAAACGTTATATATTGTATCGTGTGGGATTTAGTTAGAGTGGTAACAGCCACTTTGCAATACGCGCTGATATAAACGTAATGTATTGTATCGTGTGGGATTTAGTTACAGTGGTAACAGCCACTTTGCAATACGCGCTGATATAAACGTTATATATTGTATCGTGTGGGATTTAGTTAGAGTGGTAACAGCCACATTGCAATACGCGCTGATATAAATGTTATGTATTGTATCGTGTGGGATTTAGTTACAGCGGTAACAGCCACTTTGCAATACGCGCTGATATAAACGTTATGTATTGTATCGTGTGGGATTTAGTTACAGTGGTAACAGCCACTTTGCAATACGCGCTGATATAAACGTTATGTATTGTATCGTGTGGGATTTAGTTACAGTGGTAACAGCCACTTTGCAATACGCGCTGATATAAACGTTATGTATTGTATCGTGTGGGATTTAGTTACAGTGGTAACAGCCACTTTGCAATACGCGCTGATATAAACGTTATGTATTGTATCGTGTGGGATTTAGTTACAGTGGTAACAGCCACTTTGCAATACGCGCTGATATAAACGTTATGTATTGTATCGTGTGGGATTTAGTTACAGTGGTAACAGCCACATTGTAATACGCGCTGATATAAACGTTATGTATTGTATCGTGTGGGATTTAGTTACAGTGGTAACAGCCACTTTGCAATACGCGCTGATATAAACGTTATGTATTGTATCGTGTGGGATTTAGTTACAGTGGTAACAGCCACTTTGCAATACGCGCTGATATAAACGTTATGTATTGTATCGTGTGGGATTTAGTTACAGTGGTAATAGCCACTTTGCAATACGCGCTGATATAAACGTTATGTATTGTATCGTGTGGGATTTAGTTACAGTGGTAACAGCCACTTTGCAATACGCGCTGATATAAACGTTATGTATTGTATCGTGTGGGATTTAGTTACAGTGGTAACAGCCACTTTGCAATACGCGCTGATATAAACGTTATATATTGTATCGTGTGGGATTTAGTTAGAGTGGTAACAGCCACTTTGCAATACGCGCTGATATAAACGTAATGTATTGTATCGTGTGGGATTTAGTTACAGTGGTAACAGCCACTTTGCAATACGCGCTGATATAAACGTTATATATTGTATCGTGTGGGTGTAGGGTTACCATTTAGGAATTTGAAAAGTCCTGACAAAAAGCCTGACATTTCGATAAAAGTCCGGACTTTTTAGTCACAAAATGGAAACATTACTCACTTAGTTACAGTGGTATGGTAGGCATGGTAGCAGACGCTCGCATTGCGCGGGAGTTAGGTCAATAAATAAGAAGTTAATAAAGATTAAAGACTTATTTGATATTACTTAATATGTAGTTTTATTACTCATATTCCAAAATCTAATCTAATCTAATATTTCAAAATCTCGGACGGATGGTAACCCTATGTGGATGGTACGGACCCTTTGTGCACGAACCCGACTCGCACTTGGCCTAATAGGCTTGTAAACAGGGTAAACAAAATATTATTCTATTTAGTCCGTCATTTAGATTATCAAAAAATATTAGACACGTATTTTTTCTTTTGTCAATCAAACAAAAAATGACAGAGATAAAGCGCGTCAAAGTTTGGGAGTGGGGGAAAATGACGTCACTTCTAAGTAAAATTGTACCTAGATGTGACGTCACGCGGAACTTCAGCGGGCTATATCTTCATCATTGTTTGTTTAATTGAAAAAAGAAAAAATACGTGTCCAATATTTTCTGATAATCTAACTGACGGACTAATAATTTTTTTTTAGTCATCATGCCTATTAAAATACTTTTGCTTTTGATTAAAAGGGTAGTACCGTAAAAGTTGAACATGCTTGGTTCGGGAACGTTATTCTACACTGGGGATTGGTAAAGTGCAGTTGAAGGCCGTTTAGGGTTCCGTGGCAGTTTGATTGACACTTGACACCCCCTTAATCCAATTTCATGTACTCTCTGAGACCCTTATTAGTAAGCCTTGAGATGAAGTGAGTAGCCGTACCATCGTCAAAGATTCCGTTGACTAACTTTCGCTCTTTTCGTTCGCAGTGAAATGTGCATCTGCGTAATTTTCACCGATGGTAACTTGAACAGTTTTTCTAAAATTTAATTTGCGTATTTCATTGAAAGAGTAATTGAACCGTGGTTCTGACCATATAAGTAATAAGTGATATAAGTTTGTCAAAAATGTATTTGACTGACAAACCCGATTAAGTTTTAATCTAGATTTAACATTTTGATTGAAAGATTAGATTATTGCAATTCTAAGATGCAAAATTTTATAAAAAAATTATTCTGTATTTGTACACCGTACACAACAATAGATTATGTTAGTCAAGACATCAACCGTGATCGTGTCAGAGGGCTTTCCGAGTGTGGACTATGAAATGGAAGTCACAGTGCACACTTGTACACCCACATTTCGCCGACGATTATTACATCCCAACGCGATGGGTGGTGAGCCCTATTGCCGTACTTCGGAGCACGCAGACCCAATACAAACATGCCCCTAAGAGTTTGTACCCGTGACTTTCAGGTTACCAGTCCAGTACTTGAACTACAGAGGTCTACAGAGGTTTTGAAGCAAAATTGGTTTTCTATTTCGTAATTTTAAATTAAGGCCGTACCTGACCCTAGAATATGAAAAAAGCCAGATTTTCGAGGGTTCTTTGGACGAAAGTAGGACTATCTTAATATTGGAAAAAATATATATGATTTATTGATCTTTTATCTGGGTGATCTACTTATAAACAATGTTCAAAGATTTACACTTTTGTCAAAAAAAATGTTTTCCACCATTATTTTTTTGGTTTTCAAACGTTCGTTTCAATTTGTTTTTTTTTTCATAAAATAGGTAATAGAAATATTAGAAATCTAAAAGTTTTCTACTTAAATCCAGTATTTTTTCCCTACAAAATATTTCAGTATTAGCTAAAAACCCTCCGATCTGCTGTTTCGCGCGTAATTATTAGTATTACGCGTCCTACACAAATAGGTCAATTAACTAACCAATAATCACCTCTATCAAAAGCTAATAAAGTATTTGTCATTGGCCTTTTTGTGTTGGACGGGTAATAACATTTTTCCTAGCGTATGCCATACTCTTATTAATATTAATCGATTACGCGTGGAAGTTGCAAACCAATATCGACAGTTTTTGGCCTGGCGGTTATTTTATTAACGTATAACGTAGCGTAGGCCGACCTCGTGCCCGCTGGACCGACGATCTGAAGGAGGTGGCGGGTGGCGGCTGGTTGAGGAGGACGGAGTCCACCAGTGGACGATGATGATGATGGATGGGTATTATATCAACATCCCTTATACCACGATGATAATGAAAATACAAAAATTCTAAACTTATATTCTGGCCTCTATGTAATGCTACTAACCCATTTCAATTAAACACAAAAATAATGTACAAACACGGTTTTTTGTACTTTATCTTCTATCTTCGGGATATCTAATATACAAATAATAAAGTAGTAAAAAAAGTCATGTCATGTCTGTACGTTGAACATTTACTATTGTACCGAGGCTAAAATAACAATTTTTTGATTTTTTTCCTGTATGTTCCTTTTTAACTCGAGAACCACTCAACGGATTTCGATACGGTTTTTTTTATAATCATCGTAATGAATCTGGTAAACACATATGCTATGAGGGGCGTTCATAAAATAACGTCCAAACCGAAAACGGGGCACAGAATGAATAAGTCGTTATTAGTATTAATTCTCCTTGGGGTCCTACCAAAGATAAAAAACGATCACAATGTAGTTAGCAACAATGTTCGAGCCCACCACAAGGGCTCGATAAGCCTGTCCTAGCCCAGGTTCAGCCAAATGCGCAATCTGTTTATCAGTCAGTCGCCGATTAGTTCCAGATTGTGAGAATCTGGGTGTAGCTGAAACGATAAGAGATGTTGAAAACGAAACTAAAGGTGGGTTAAGAACTCTATTTTGGTACTTTAGGATGTTGTGGTTTTAACCGACGCTAATGTAGGCACAAGGTGCACCTGTGACGAATGACGTCCATCATTCGTTGTTGCGTTTTAAGAGGGTATGTAACTTTTACTTTTGTCAATCTCACTCCAAGCGAAAAAACGCGTAGTGCCAGACGGGCGGATTTAGCGCAAAAGAGAAAAAGGTATGTTTTTAGGGTTCCGTAGTCCGACAAGGAACCCTTATAGTTTCGCCATGTCCGTCTGTCCGTCTGTCCGCGGCTTAGCGCAGAGACTATAAATACTAAAAAGCTGTAATTTGGCATGGATATAAATATTAATGACGCCGACAAAACTGTAAAATAAAACTTCGAAAAAAATTTTTTTTGAGGGTACCTCTCATACACGTAAACTGGGGATGATTTTTTTTTCTCGTCTATCCCATAGAGTGGGGTATCGCTGGATAGGCCGTTTAAAAACATTGTGGGTGTGTGAAAACCATTTTTCGATTTAAGGATCCGTTGGTGAAATATTAAGCTTTAAAGTGAATAGTAGCATGGATGAATCTATGATAGTAGTAGCTTTACAGAAACTATGATAGAAATAAATTTCTATATTTTTTAAGCATATAGTGATATAAATTTAATAGGCTTTACAGGTTTACGAGTACAGGTCGCGCCAAACTTTTGGTCCCCATATAGTGTATGGGACCAGAAGTTTGGCGCGGTCTGTATTAGTAGACCAATTTATATGTACCGGGCAACTACGGAACCCTACATTGCGCGTGGCCCGACACGCACTTGGACGGTTTTTTTATGTTATTAAAAAACTAGCAAAAATTCTAAAATCAAATATCTAGATGTAGTAAAATATGTTTGAGTTCTGTTTGTGATCCCTATTCGTCAAACGAAGAGAAAAAGTGCGTTTGAAGACCTCATTTCAATAATTATTTCTATCGAGGAAAATGTATCCACGTGTTTTCCAAAAACGAAACCCTAGATTATATAGTCAAAATGCAAACACCATTTTTTTACAATTTTCCGTAAAATTCATGAAATACACAGAAACAAAGCATCCATTTATTTTTTAATATAATATGTCCATCGCACCACGAAAGAGATAAACATATGTGAAATAGTGCGTGTCCGAGTAGTGCGGGGAATCAAGAAAAGGTTGGATATTGCAGTTTTCTATTTACTAATAATAACTATATCTTTTGCCCGCGAATTTGTTCGCGTGGGTTTCGGATATATATTCGAATCTGACTTCCCATATAGATTTATATAATAGCCTTTGCCGTTTGTGTCTATTCAATGTTTACCCCGTTTTCGCCTTGGGCGTTATTTTATGAACACCCCTTATAGTCTATGTGTTGACCAGAGCAACCACAATGATAAAAAAAAACTGTATTCAAATCTGTTGAGTGGTTCTCGAGTTAAAACGGAACATACAGACAGGCAGACAAAATTTCAAAAAATTGCCGGGAACAGGGCAAAGATTTAATTAACGCTTTTATATCTCGAGACCCACTGAACAGATTTGGAAGCGGTTTTTTTTATAAACATCGTAGTGACCGGGTCAACACATCGGCTATAAAGAATGTTCATAAAATAACGGCACAACTGAAAACGGGGCAAAGATTGAATACTTAAACTCTTTAACTCTGGAACCAGTTGACGGGTTTGGATGTGGTTTTTTGATTTATTACCATTGTCAGTTACCGCTCAACACATAAGCTATATGGGGTGTTCATAAAATAATGCCCAAGCCGAAAATGGGGCAAAGATTCACAGAACGCGGGCGAAGCTGCGGGCAAAGGCTAGTTAGTGAATAAAATTAAATATAATCGCACACAATAGTGTTTAAAAAAAACGCTATTCTATGTTTTAGAGGTTTATATGTTTACAGGTGCAATGATTGTTATTTTTACTTTATTATTATTAGTTTGGACGGACTACTGTTTTGAACTGAAAAAACAGCCTTTACTTTGCAATTTATTTCCATGCAGCGAAGTTTTCTCTCACGTTTTGGGAAAGGCCTACTTTATAACATGTTTTAGAGGTTTATATGTTTACAGGTGCAATGATTGTTATTTTTACTTTATTATTATTAGTTTGGACGGACTACTGTTTTGAACTGAAAAAACAGCCTTTACTTTGCAATTTATTTCCATGCAGCGAAGTTTTCTCTCACGTTTTGGGCTACGCTGTCGTCTTGGAAAAGGCATACTTTATAACATGTTTTTTTTTCAGTCAGTACCTTATTTATTTGAAGTATGAGAGTTCTACTGTTTTAAAATCCCATATTTTACTACAATCTATCAATCTAGATATCATGCCTCCGCTAAATTCGCAACTCGACCTCCGGGTCCCTTGATGCTGGGTCCAGAATGGATTTGGGCAGCTTCAACCGTAATAGGTAGAAAGGTGAAATTTTCACAAAATGCGTTTTTCTATACTTTGCCCTCTACCACGACAAATGATAAAATAAAATAAAAAATTGAATTTAAGGGGGTCTCCATACACGAAACCTTGAAAAAGTTGCTTTATTTAAACGTTCTTGGTTTTGGCTCTTACTTAAGAGTATGGCATACCCTAGGAAAAATGTTATTACCCGTCCAACACAAAAAGGCCAACGTCAAATACTTTATTAGCTTTTGATAGAGGCGATTATTGGTTAGCCAATTGACCTATTTGTCTAGGACGCGTAATACTAATAATTACGCGCGAAACAGCAGATCGGAGGGTTTTTAACTAATACTGAAATATTTTGTAGCGAAAAAAATACTGGATTTAAGTAGAAAACCTTCATATTTCTATTACCTATTTTATGAAAAAAAAACCGAGTTGATCTCTTAAGCGCGTTCTTGAAACGAACGTTTGAAAACCAAAAAACAGAGGGTGGAAAACATATTTTTTTGACAAAAGTATAAATCTTAGTACATTGTTTATAAGTAGATCACGTAGATAAAAAAACAATAAATCAAATGTATTTTTTGTAATATTAAGATAGTACTACTTTCGTCAAAAGAACCCTCGAAAATCTGTCTTTTTTCATATTCTAGGGCTAGGTGCAGCCTTAAATACGGTAACACATACAAGTTTTAAATTGTACATTGTAGTCACAGATTACCCCTAATCTATGATTGTAGTACATGCTGTAAAGTAAAATAGCAAATAATAAAAACTAAGGTTCCGTACGCAAACGTTGCCAAATTTTTTGTCAGGCGCTACCATTTTAGCGCCCTGTTTTTTGTAGCCTTGATGTTGCTTTGGCATGTGTATGTGAGGCTTTAGAGGCTAGATGCTCAGCTCAGTATCTTCCCCACATGCTTACGATGAGTGATTCTATTGAAATGCCATCTCACACAATACTTAATATGTTATTATTACAACTACTCAATATTGTGTGCGACGAACAAACATGGGAGTGTGGGTAAACATGGAAACTTTGTGTAAACGCGCGTTTCATATGGGTACCATACGGGACATTCAATCGCTCGCCAAGATAGGATCGACTAGTGATGTGTCGACAAATAGAACCCTATCGTATCGAAGGATTGAGGGTCATTTTTGGGAGGTTTTTTTCAGGAGCGTGATTTCGTTACATGATCATACGTTATGTTATCACTTGTAGGTATATCGGCTTTGAGCAACCTTGAATTTTGTATTGCTTGCTGGTTTTTTTTGCTCGTGGTTACACGCCCGCACAATGTGTTTGTTGTGTTAGTCCGAGACCATAATCTATCCCGCTGCAAAGGTTTCATTTCAACATGATCTCTTTCTTGATTGGTTATAGATTTATAAGGCTACAAATATTAAGGACAATTTGTCCGTATACGCTTACGTTATGGACTCAAGATCAATCCCACCAAAACACAAGTGATTATATAGAGAGGTTGCTTAAGAGCTATACCTATATATAGCGTATAGAATTGCAGTTAGAAGCTGCAAAAATAAGCTGCATAGCGTGCTATGCAACCCTTATGCAGCTGTTATAGCCCTAAGGGGGCGGGCGCCTTAAAGACCTTATTTAATAGATCCAGTAGAGTTGCTATTTTCACAACTTAAGCACCATTGACAAGTGAAAATAGCAGCTAGTTGGTAGTCCATATTTTATAACACAAGTTGGCTTGGGACTAGGGCATGGATATCGGTATACCGGTATACCGAAATACAGGTATACCGAAATACCGGTATACCGAAATACCGGTATACCCTCTTAGTTTTTCGGTATTTTGATACCGGTATTTGAGAATATTTTAATAATAAATCAATTTATATTGATATTTAGAAAAAAGTGATATATTTTTGAAAGGTTGTTTAAAGACTATAGGACAAAGACTGTGATCTAAATTCAGATAGGTGATCGAATTTGTTAGCTATGCTAGCGGGCGGTGTTACTAAACTCGATAAAATCAGAAAGGAATACGTACCATCGAAGAAATGGCCGCAGACCTACTTTTCGCCCGTATTGTAATGGTAATAAAAGCGGAAAGTAGGTCTGCGGCCATTTCTTCGATGGTACGTTGCAAACGTCCAAGATAAACTGAGAGGGAACATGCCAAGTGAGCCATGTAATACCTGGTGAATCTGAACACATAACAAGGAAGGTGCTCAAACTGGATTAATTTGGCTAAGTGCGAGTCGTACTCGGTTTCGTATCATCCCACAATACGATACATATGCCAAAGCTACATCAAGGCTACTAAAAGCAAACCCCTAAAATGGTAGCACCTGACAAAAAATTTGGCACCGTCTGCGTGCGGAACCCTATTTTTTATTTTACTTTAGAGTATAATCCGGTTTCAATATCTGTGGACCTGACGTCGATGACGTCACGTCAGCGCTCTGGTACGGTGCGCAAAACAAGCATCATTAGGATAATATTGTAAACAATAATTATGAATACTATTTTTCTCTATTATTCTTTTATCTTTATTATTTTTTTATTAGAAACGGGGAGGGGCTTGACATATTCCATTGGGGTCCACAGATAATGTAACCGAGTTGTATGTACTACCATCTGACTAAATGTAAAACTTGTATGTATTACCGTCTTTAAGCAAGAGCCAAAACAATTACGTTAAAATAATGCAACTTTTTCGAGGTTTCTTGTACGGGAACGCCCCTTGATTTTTTTTTAAATATTTTATTATTTGTCATGATAGAGGCTATAGAAACACGTATTGAGGCTGTAGACCCCTGTGACCAGTGGCGTGGATTGGACTTTTTGCTGGAAATGCAATGAGAAGGTGAAAATTGACAATAAAAAAAATATGAAAAAAATGTAATGTTACTTTGAAAAATCATTATTTGTATGACGCCAGGGTAGGCACTGCCTATATACCCTAGAATATATGACTTCATACAATATTTATTTTTTCAAATTGGTTTTTAAATTGTTTCGTGTTATTTTTATCGTCAAACTTGACCTTCTCATTCCTTTTCCAGGAAAAAGTCCAATGCAAACCATGCTGTGACAGACAGACGGACAGACAGCGGAAGCTTAGTAATAGGGTTAGGAGCCACAGATTACAGCAGGAAATTTCACCACCAGAGACAGTCAACAGCGTGGCGCGCGCATGAAGACTATACTATAGGTATATAGGAAGACGGGCCTTAGAACGAGGCCCAAAAAGAGTGTCTTTTGAAAGAGTCTTTTGCTGTCAAACTTGATTTTTAGTATGCATGACAATGTATGGGCCGTTCTTCGGGAGAGCAACTTTCGAGCGGACTAGAAGTTTGGCGCGATCTGTATTAGTGGAACAACTTGAAAAATGTACTGGGCAACTATGGAACCCTACACTGCGCGTGGTCCGCGCGACACGACACGCACTTGGCCGGTTTTTTTTAAATTTATTTTTCTTTACAACAGCTCTATTTTTGCACTTGTCAACCGCAATCACTTTGCAGTGCGAGACGAGCTGATAAGGAACTTTATTTTTATGGTTTTGTTCGAATTTTCAACCACCACGAATCGAGTTGCAAATTTTTTCAACGAAGTCAAAGGGCGCCCGCTCTGAAAATCTGAATCTGAGTGATATCATAAATAGCCAGATAAATGAAAGGACACTGGCAGGCAGGCACGTATCCAGACTTTTGTTTCGGGAGGGGGGGAGGGCATTCACTGAACCAACAATGTGTATTGTGAAAGAAACTTCTGTAATCACTGTTCTATAATATTAGTAAGTACCTATCAAAAGTACCGTACCTTTTTTAATAAAAACGGTTTATAGCGTACTTTACAGTGGTTATGAATAAACATTCCCGGTCCCGTGTACCTATGTCACGCCAAATTTCGGGGGGGGGGGGGATAAATCCCACCTACCCCCCCCTGGATACGTGCTTGCTGGCAGGGAGTTCCATATCTCAAGCTTTACGGATGATAAATGATAAACGAAAAGAAACGTTGTGTTCCAACGAACGGAATGTCGACAACTTATTTATTTACTAATAACTAAACAATATTATGACAGGTTAACCAAAAGCAATATTGTTAAAAATTAAAAAAGAAGAATCTGAAAACCTATGATCTTAACAAACATGAAAATATAAGCCACATAAAAAATATTAACTAAATCACTTATTACATATCATCTACTTAACCTATTTACATAACAAACACAGTGCTACTCTTGTAAAGTCAGTCAGCGAACAGTAAAAAACGTCAATATCCGTCTCCTGATCAATTTTATTAAAAAATCGGATAGCTCTCGTAACTGGTGCCTCCTTCAGCATATTTGTCCGCACGACAGGCTCATAGAACAGCTTGTGGGTTCTTGCTCCTTGGTAATTATTCGGCACAAACAGCCCTATCGACAGTAACACCTGTGGATTGTCTTGTTTTCCACGAATAAGTTTGAAGAAATAGACTACTAGCGCCAGGTTTCTTCTCATTTCAAGCTTACTGTATCCAACCATACCCAAAATAAATAGGGTTGGATACAGAAGCGGAAAGAAAGGGTAAACTTCATATAATTTAAAATACACAAACCTTATGAATTTATTTAAAATTTTCTCCAGCATGTAGTTATATTTAGCTTCATGTGGATTCCAAATAATTGCATTCGTTTCGATTTGGCTCCGAACAAGAGCATGAATGGACTAAATCTTGCAATGCGCCTAACTTCGGTTATCCATCCATCAGTCTGTTTCGTCCACTGCTGGACAAAGATTTTACAAGATTTCGCCACTATTGGCGGTCCTCTTTGAGGACATGCCCATACTCACAGTCACACACGCTGGGCAGGCGGGTTGGTGAGCGCGGTGCCGAAAACCTCGCACCAGTGATGCCAATGCCCGTCACCAGTCTGTTTTATATAGGTCCACCTGGTTGTGCCTGTCTGCGAGCTGTCCGCTTACTCTAACCCGAATAACTTCGAGAGGATTTGCGAATGATTGCCTTTGAGGTAGTCAAATAGGTACCTAATTCACGATTAACTTCTTGCTAACGCAACAATGTATATACTTATCCCAGAAACGGCTGAAAGAACAGTAATCGCATGCGCAACAGTCACGTTTCATCCATAACCTACGTCAAAATCTAATTCCGTAGAAATAAACATCAACATCCCACGCTATTCGATGGTTGAAATCAATTTCACGAGGCGATTGGCTACAATAATTACTTCGCAAAGCAATCTTTTTCGCTGTGACATAATGAAATCGACGAGGATATTTCGTCAGATTTATTTGACCTTGAATTTTCTCTTCTTTCTCCGGGTGTCTTTTGAAAAGTCTTCAGCTGTCAAACTTGGTTTCTTGCATAGTTTGACAGCAACGTTGCTCTCCAGAAGAACGGACCATACATTGTCATGTTTAGAGGAGACTAAAAGTTTGGCGTGACCTTTACTCGGAAACCTGTAAAGCCTACTTAGCTGTGATAGTTTTACTTTTAACTTCATTATGTATACTAATTCTTTAATTTTTTCACATATTCATAAACAACCGTTTACTGGACAGGGGGGTGGATACTTGACTTCAACAAAATTAGCACTTTAAAGCTTTAATATTTCACTAACGGATCCCTAAAAGAAAAATGAATTCACACTCCTACAATGTTTTTGAACGACCTATCCAACGATACCCCACAGTCCCCACACTGTGGGATAGACGAGAAAAAAATAAAATCACCCCCAATTTAGGTGTATGGGAGGTTGTCGACGTGTACGTATTGTATATCCATGCCAAATTACAGGATTCTAGTACTAATAATCTCTGAGCTCCGCGGACAGACGGACATGGCGAAACTATAGGGGTTCCTTGTCGGACTACGGAACCCTAAGAACTGAGAAACCCATTATCAACTAGCTTTTGCCCGCGGCTCCGCCCGCGTCTTATTCGGATTAACGACATGCTTTTTTCCGGAATAAAAAGTAGCCTATGTGTTATTTTAGAGTTTAAGCTATATCCATTCTAAATTTTATCCAAATCCGTTCAGACGTTTCAGCGTGAAAGAGTAACAAACATACACACACACACACACACACCCTCACACATACACACACATATACACATTCACACACTCACGCACAAACTTTCGCATTTATAATATTATACATAGTGTGAGTGTGATGTGATAGTGATATTAGTGTGTAACAGTTATTTAAACTGTTTGTACTGTTTCCATAAAAGCTGCAGCAGTAATATTGTTACAAGTGAACAAATAAAACTGGTCACGTGCAGGTCGAACTCGTGCTCCGAGGGTTTCGGACGGCTTATTACCGATTACCTCCAAGAATGTCCGTTTTTAATTCCCGATCTCCTACACACCAAAATTATTCAATAAATCCATGCGTCATCACGAGGTACAGTCGGTGACACAAGTCATAAATGGATATTTAATTTATAGAATACGTAATGTCCTGTAGAAGCTAGTGGATTTGCTTCTTATTATTTCTTCAAGTATCATAATTTGTTTGTTACAAGTTTTCAAAGACAATAGTAGTGGGAGGGACGAAGCATAATATAGCGTGACCTATTGTTTTAGTGTGTTAAGACACGGCCAACCCTAACCGACCAATCAGGATAAAAAAATTATCAGAGAAACCGGCTCAAACAATAAATAAATGCGTTCAACATGTCACGTGACAATTTTAGATTTAGTAAATACAATTATCTTTGCAAGAGAGTCCCAGTTCTCCATGGATGGATGAATTGTAAACCTTCCTTCCGATTTTTGATTTGTCCTTCTAAGATAGTATCATAAATAACTCGTTAATAAATTTATTTGCCTTCCACTTATGATAAAAGTCACGTTACAGTGTGGGAGGGAGAGGGAGGGTTAAGAATAATTTCACCAAGATATCACTAGAGGAGGTGGGGGTCAACATTCAGCCAAATACGTATCACATAATTTATGGACGCCCCCTTGTTGGTTTTGTGCGAATAAAAAAGATTCCCATGACTCCAAATACCTGAAGTTATGTTTAGAAAACAGGTGTTCTAAATTTCATGTCTTTCCAATTTGTCTGCAGTTTAACGTGAAATATTCTTTTTGTTCTCATTAATACCAATTAAATTATTTATTAAATTCAATTAATACAAATTTTATTGTTTGATTTATTACGATTTAACTACCTGACTGTACCGAGTTGTCGTAGAGGAAAACGGAACTAAAGATTCAAAGATTCAAAATGTTTATTTGTAAAATAGATACATAAAGTATACGTTTTACACGTGTAATCTAATCTTTATAAAAATAATATTACATGATTAACTTATACTTGTGATTGTCGGCACTTGGTGAAACATGGAAAGCATCTTAATGAAAACCACTTGTACACTGTTTACACAAATTTACTATAACTATAGGTACTTTTAACTCAACCGGTTTCGAAATTTAATTCATTTTCAAGGGCTTAACAACTCATTTTAATATTTTAAGATAACATGATTAAACTAATATAATACGGGAAATATATAAAAAAAGAAGTTGGGCTAATAAAGTTAAACATATCTATAAAATAAAGACTTATTGGAATAAAAATATTATTACGCATAATGCAATTAATAAATAAGTTGATAAATAAACTGAATAGACCATAAATAAATATAATGCCTGACCAAATATACTATACTAATATAAGTTTATAGGTGGTAGAGCTAATGCCGGGCTCGACTGTGGAGGTACCACCATCTTACTCGCAAATCCTCCCGAAGTTATTCGGGGGAGAGTAAGAGAACAGCTCTCAGGCAAAACCAGGCGGCCCACCATTGCCTGGGACCGATGGATGGCGGTATATCCATCCCTAATTGCCAAGCCTTATAAACAGACTAGTGACGGGCAGCGGCGTCACTGGTGCAAGGGTTTCGGCACCGCGCTCACCAACCCGCCTGCCCAGCGTGTGTGAGTATGGGCATTTCTTCCAGGAGAACCGCCAAGAGTGGCGAAATCCTGGAAAGGCCTATGTCCAGCAGTGGACGAAAAAGGCTGATGGATGGATGGAATATAAGTAAAAAATAAAATATTGTATATACCTACATAATGCAATGAATAAATAAGTTAATAGATATAATGCCTAAATCCGCCCATTTGATTAATCTTGCTAAGAAGAAGGGCAAGAAACTTAGCAAGATCATGTCTTTTTTTTATATTTTACTTTTTATAATATGGTTAATACTATAACAGTCTTTTTAACTTATATAAAATGGTTATACTAAACAAGGTATTTAACTTTAATAACTAAAGGATAAAAATATAAAAGACAGATGGAAATTGTGTCATAAGAAAAAAAAATACATCTTAGTCTACCTGTCTAATGAGGTAGCAAGTTAAAATACTATTCAAAACATCATCTACCTGTCTCATATAGTTTATCTTTTTTTTATAGTCAGATTATCAACTAATAAATGCTAACTTTAAGTTATAAAATGTTCATGTCAATATGTAAAAAGAAATGTCAAAATAATAATAAAAAAACAATATAAAAATATTTGTCTACATAAAAACAATAACTTGAAAAACACAAATCAGTAAGAAAATGAACGAACAGTAATATTACGGCTAAGATCAATATTCTCATTACTCATTGCACCCAGCGTCACTATCATCCAAATAGTCATTGATTTTATAATATGCTTTTCTCAAGAGTCCCTGCTTAATATATAATTCAAACTTATTTTCTGAAAAACTAAGGACCTCCTTTGAAAGTTCATTGTAAAATCTTATACCATGTCCTACAAAAGAGGTGCCTACTTTTGCAAGTCTAATTTTGGAAAAGCCAGTTTATGTTTCTTCCTAGTGTCTATAGAGTGATGCTTACCAAGCCTCGGGAAAGCATCGATATTATTTCTTATATATTTAATAACTTGGTAAATAAATTCACAAGGAACTGTTAAAATATTAATTTCTTTGAATTTTTCTCTTAATGAATCCCGGTGCTTCATATTGTAAATAGCTCGAATTGCTCTCTTCTGCAAAACAAAGACTGCGTTTATATCCGCAGCTTTGCCCCACAGCAACATACCGTATGACATAATGCTGTGAAAATAACTAAAGTACACCAATCTAGCAGTATCTTCATCAGTGATTTGCCTCATCCGTCTAACAGCGTATGCGGCTGAACATAGTCTACAACAAAGGCCTTCTATGTGGGGACCCCACTGAAGACGAGAGTCTATGTAATGCCTAAAATTTTAGTTTTGTTGACTAACTCTAGCTTGGACCCCTGCAAAAGTAGATCAGCATCCATTTGAATTACATTTGGTAATGTGAATTTTATACATTTTGTCTTTTTCCCATTTAAAACCAAATTATTCGCAGTAAACAAATCAAGAATAATACAGAGAGTTACATTCGCATCATCAAGGATATCTTTATGTCTATTAACTTTAAAAATAAGTGACTTGTCGTCAGCAAATAGCACTATCTCAGATAAGTCTTTAACCAAATAAGGAATGTCATTTATGTATATTAAGAACAATAAAGACCCCAATATGGAGCCCTGTGGGACACCCATTGTAACACCCATTGTAACTAATGCTCCAGCTCCAGCTGACTTTACCCTGTTCATATCTACCTTTTGAATTCGATCACTAAGGTATGACTTTAATAACGCCAAAGATTTGCCCCTAACTCTATAGTGAGCCAATTTGCATAAAAGGGTTTCATGATTAACGCAATCAAAAGCTTTAGAGAGGTCACAAAAAACACCGAATGCATCCTGCTTTTCTTCCCAAGCATCAAATAGTTGCTTTACTCCTGCATCTGTAGTTGACCTCCCTCTAGTAAATCCATATTGGTCACAATGAAGCAACTTATTTAATTTAAAATGAGATAATAATTGATTTAAAATTATTTTTTCTAAAACTTTACTTTGAACTGGTAAAACTGACACTGGTCTATAATTAGAAGGGTCTTCATTGTCACCTGATTTAAAAAGGGATATCAATTTACTCAACTTCATTAAATCAGGAAAGACACCATCATCCACACATTTATTAAAAATTAAAGCCAAATAAGGAGCTATTAAATCAATGACGGAACTTATAACTCTAACAGATAGGCCCCATAAGTCCTCGATTTTTTAAATTAAGAGATTTGAATGTCTTTATAACAGTGAATGAGTTAATATACTTAAAATCAAATGCAGAATGGCACTTTGGCACGTGTTCAATCAACAGATCCTGTGCAAGTAATGGACTTGAATTCAAATCTTTAGTTGTCAAGGAGGGGATGTCAGTAAAGAATTGTTCAGGGACATTTGCAACTTCATTGTCTCCTGTAAGAGTTTTATTGTTAATATTCAGCTGAAGTTCATTATTTCGTCTTTTACTCTTACCAGTTTCTGTATTAATGATATTCCATACTGCTTTTATTTTATTATCGGACATTTTAAGTTTTTTATTCAGAAATATGCTTTTTGCTTTTAAACACACCAATTTGAAAATACGCGAGTATCTTTGGAAAAATTCCAAAAATTCATTATTATTATTATAAGATTTTACTTAATTATTAATATTTTTAAATAAGAATACACTCAATGGAGGACATAGGGAATGGCATGTATAGCATTTTTATCATTTCGAAACAATGGATTGGAGGAATTCGGGCATAGGCTAAAACACAAACGTATTCCACGAGCAGGTATTAAGGCCAAACTAACTTGAGACTTGCGATCTATATTGTATCCAAGCGGCTTACTTGGTCCTCAATTTCATCTTGAATTATAATATCGGTAATTTTTAATTTTCATTTTTATTTTTCCTAGACGTGTTCTTTAAAAGACCTAAAACATTGTCAACGGAGTTTCATGTTTCTAAGTCAACTGGAAATACCCTATAGGTTTTCATCGTGAGCCATTTTTTTATGAAATTGAAATAAAACACTACCTATTCTGTGAAAATGACAATTTTCTACCTATTACGGATAAAGCTGTCACTGACAGACAGACAGACAGCGGGGGCTTAGTAATAGGATTCCGTTTGGCACTCTCGGATACGGAACCCTAAAAATAATATAAAAGAGTCATGTGTATAACTGTTTCAAACCGAGGGAAGTTTGGTCCGAAGTCACGTAGGAAAATGTGTACGGTTAATTAGTAAATGTCTGTCAAATAAAATCTTCGAAGTTCTGATAGGAGGTAGCTCTCTCCAAATTTAAGTCCGTTGGTCACAGATTATTACAATTGACGTATCGAAATAATGAGTCAAAGATGGTTGAACTTGACATAATGCAATTCCCCGGTGAAGGGGCAGCGGCAGCTATAAATACGCCCGTGGGCTACCTTTGTCTGCACGTGGCTTCCTCCGTATCCATTTTTAGAGTTCCGTACCCGAGGGGCATCACGGAGCCCTATTGATGTCGCTCTGCTTCTGTCCGTCTGTTCGTCCGGGTATGTCACGGGTCTCTAGCTTGTAGACGGATAGAGATTGAAAATATTGGTTTGTTCAAATCATGGATGAATGTCTATGGTTCAAATATAAATTAAAAGACCTTTTGGCAGGCAAAACTTATTACGCAATAGAGGAGTTTTTGAGTGATGTTGATTTGTGACAACTAAGTTTAGTATTAAGCATCGGTTGGATTATGTAAAACTGTATAAAGGGTGTAAATGCAAAGTCAAGAATCCCTTAAGGGTATGAAAGTATACACGATACTGATGTCATTGCGAGAAAAAAAATATACCTTTAATTTTCACCAAAAATCCATCATTTTTCTAAGCTATGGCTACGCAGCTCACCGGTCGCCCCACACACCTAACTGCACTCCGCAACCCGCACCCCTCATCCGAGTGGCCAGCGACCAGTGGGGGTGTCCACGCGATTAGTGTATTTTGAGTGAAGAAAATCGTCTTATTCTGAGGTACTGGTACTTTATTTAGAGATCCTAGTATTTAAAAATAAATCTTTACCGATCATACTAACACACCCTTAAAGGATTCTTGCCGTTGTTTTTACACCCGGTATATTTCTACTATGACATGAAATTATTTCAATGCTGTATAAAAATATTTGTGTAAATTTGACTTTATAATTAATTACTTATATGAATTTAAATTTAATACGATTTTTAACTTAAATTTGTTTTTGTGTAATTCTTTATTTTTTGTATGCTGAAATGGCAAAGTATATGGGACATTTTAATTTATTAACATCTATGTATACTACCTACATTATGTCTAAACAAATAAATATAAACAAATAAATATATTCTGATTCTGATGTTATTTACAATGTTGACCCAAAACCGAATATTGAATTAAAAACCGGCCAAGTGCAAGTCGAACTCGCGCACGAAGGGTTCCGTACAATTATCTATAAAAACGGCAAAAAAATCATGTCTGTTGTATGGGAGTGCGCAGGTCTGATTCGCACTTGGCCGGTTTTAGTTTTGTTGTTATAGCGGCAACAGAAATACATCATCTGTGAAAATTTTAACTGTCTAACTATCACGGTTCATGAGATACAGCCTGGTGACAGACGGACAGACAGACAGGCGGACAGCGGAGCCTTAGTAATAAGGTCCCGTTGGGGCCGTTGGTTACCCTTTGGGTACGGAACCCTGAAAATGAATGAAATTATACGGGTCCATACAAGAAAGGGGCCGAAAATAAATTGTGAGGTATCAGAGCAGTTGTTAAGTTGAGAAAAATTTTTTTTTTTTCTCCGAACATAAAGGAGTAGGGGGGGGCATCTAAGTTATAAATTCTAGACCTTTTTTGTTACGGGATCTATCTCAAAACTAAATCAGTTACTATAATCAATTTGGAATTTTCTGTATATTGTGTGCCAAAAAATAAAGAAATATCGAAGTACGAGTAGTCCACTTAGAGCTATCGGAATATGAATATTATTATACATAATGCAATTAATTAACAAGTTTATAAATAAACTAAATAGACCATAAATAAATATAATGCCTAACCAAATATATACTAAAATAAGTAAAAAATTAAAATAATGCAATGAATAAATACGTTGACATATAAATAAATTATTATAAATAGATGTAATGCCATTTGATTAATCTTGCAAAGAAGTAGGGCAAGAAACTTAGCAAGATCATCTCTTTTTTATCATTTCATATCTTTTTTTCATCACATGGCTTGAAATGCTATTACAGTATTTTTCATTTATATAAAATTATTATACTAAACAAGGTAATTATAATACTAAACTTTAATAAGTAAATAATAAAAATATAAAAGACATGCCATACTCTCTACATATAAACAAAAATACAGAAAAAGTAGAATTATCAGGCAAATAACTTCCGATCTATAAATTAGTATTAAATTAGCGTTATAAATTATATTCATATCCACTCTCATTTATAAACACACACACAACACTCCATACATTCCAACACTCACCCCCCCTCATCACCACATAACATAGAAATTAAATTGTAAATATTTTCTTTATTTTAATTGCATGCTTGAACTCTATTTTTGTACTTCTTATTTGTAGTTTAAATTAGTCTTTACTTTTTTTTTTTTTGGATTTAAATAGTTTTCGTTTAAGTTGTGTCTATCTGTTTTCTGTATGTTCTTGTACTTTGTTTAAATTGTATATTTTGTGGATGTCTGTCATTGGCTCTACGTGTTGTATCTTTATGTGTTGCTTTATGTGTAATTGTATTGCTGTTGATGTCCCAAATAAATAAATAAATAAATAAAATGCCGATTTTTAATACAGGTTTAGGGTAACGCTCCAGAATGAACCCCTCAAGGTTACAGGACTCACAAATATATTTTATACTAGTACCTGTATTATGGCAATTTCCTACTTATGTTGTACTACAGTCTTAACTTACCTATACGTATTTTATTAGTACAAGATGTGGTAATTAATTACTATGATTTCTTGAAAAAGCTCCATGAAACCCACTAAACTAGTAGGTCGGAAAAATAAGGTTTCAGAATTTTCCGTTTAAGTCATCTCTGATATGGTGTCATTGCGTTCAGTATGACCTCCTGAACACCCATATATGAGACTAGCTTTTGCACGCGACTTCGTCCTTAGGGGCGAATTTTCAAAAATCCTTTCTTAGCGGATGCCTACGTCACTACAAGTATCCGTATGTCAAATTTCAGCGAAATCCGTTCAGTAGTTTCGGCTGTGCGTTGATAGATGAGTCAGTCGGGTAATATATTCACAGAACCAGGGCGCAGACTGCGGGGGTAGATACCATGACGTCATGACGATGTCAGTCCATCCATCCATCAGCCTGTTTCGTCCACTGCTGGACATAGGCCTTTCCAGGATTTCGCCACTCTTGGCGGCCCTCCTGGAAGAAATGCCCGTACTCACACACGCTGGGCAGGCGGGTTGGTGAGCGCGGTGCCGAAACCCTTGCACCAGTGACGCCGCTGCCCGTCACCAGTCTCTTTTATATAAGGCTCTGCAATTGGGGATGGATATACCGCCATCCATCGGTCCCAGGCAATGGTGGGCCGCCTGGTTTTGCCTGAGAGCTGTTCTCTTACTCTCCCCCGAATAACTTCGGGAGGATTTGCGAGTAAGATGGTGGTACCTCTACAGTCGAGCCTGGCATCAGCTCTACCACCTAAAATCAGGATAATTATTATACTGTAATTCAAATTGATGTACATTTGTTATTTTTTAATTTTTCTTGCAAATAATTTTTCCAAGCTTTAAAAAATATATTTTAAGTCATTTGATATATATTTATATTTTAAATCTATCCAGTGGTTTTCAATCAAGAGCAGTTCAAAGTCAACTCTAAATTGTGGCGTTTTTGGATGTTTTCTCATATTTTGTTTGACCAAGTAGTAAAAATGTAATAGTATGTTATATAATTGTAATCTACTCACAAATACCTTTCATTTGATACCCTACATGATATATAATATTTAAATGTTTTTTTTTTCTTTTTACTGACATCGTCATGACGTCATAGTATAAGGTATACCCCCACAGTCTGCGCCCTGGTCATCTCATATATGAGTGTTCAAGAGGTCATATTAAACGCAATGACACCAGATGATACTATATCAGAGATGACTTGTGCCAAAATCGTATTTAAGCGTTTTTTTTTTGTTTTTCCGATTTATTATACATCAGCCCCCCCAAATGTGTTTCTGGATCTTAGGTGTCAAACATCTCCTGGAAATGGTAGAATGTGACAACGTAAAATGGTCAAACTAATAAATCGAACGGAAGGTAGGCAGGTATTAGGTAATAACAAATATTTATAGAAGTATTCAAGTATTAATATCACACGTGTCACGCCATAATATGGCCATAAAATAATGATTTATCCATATAATAATACCATTAAACGTTACTGATGTCTTATAGATAACATAAATGACTACAATAAATCAAGTTCAGAATGGTCACTTTCCATAATTTTCTTATGAAAATACTTAGTCTAAGAACTAAGTTTGTTACTTTTGTTATCGTGTTAATTTACTTGTACGAAATAAAGGTGTGTTGAATCGGATTATCGAAAACATCGTCACATCACTATTTCAGATTATACCTATCACTGAATATAGACTGACAGGCCCACCTTTACTGTTTTACCGAGGAATAGTGGACTTTGTACTCTTGAAATAAGGCTCATTTTCGCCTAAGTATGTAAAACAGATAAGTTTGTCGACCTATGCAATGCGCGCGCGCCGGTTGGCAACAAGCTGTCTACGCTTTTCCAATTATCTCCGCACCTTTAATAGACTCTGTACATATGGATAGCGTAAGCGGCTATAAAGATAGCATAGTACCTATATTACGCCGGGTGACTGTGTACCTACTTTTACACAGTAAATACCTACCTAAAAGTAGAGTATAAATCGTATGCCTACGTATGCCTAGACCAGGGTTTCTTCCACAGCCACTCAGTTGAAGACAATTACTTCTATACCTACGCGAGTCGTGTGCAAATTACGCGAGGGGTAAGAATGAAAATACAGGGCGTTTGGTTCTAAGTGCGTTCCAAAACAGCAACAATGTTTTTTTTTATACAAAATAAAAACCTACCTACGTAAGTAGCTCAGGCTCCAAAACTAAGAGGCAACTAAGCTTTGATACAATTTAATTAAAAAATAAAAGATGTTTTAATATTTTGCTTTGTGTTATTTTCATTGGTTCATCCAATCCCCTTTGTGACTGAATGGTAGAGCACTCACCTACTAGCCCAGATGTCGTAGGTTCATCTAATCCCCTTTGTGACTGAATGGTTGAGCGCTCGCCTACTAGCCCAGATGTCGTGGGTTCATCCAATCCCCTCTGTGACTGAATGGTAGAGCGCTCGCCTACTAGCAGTGGCAGATCCAGCCTGCGAGTCAGGGGGTCACAGGCTCCAAAATTGCAATAAATAAACTTTTAACAAAAAAATAACAACTGACTTCTAATTTTATAGCAGACATTTACTAAAAAGTTAAAAATAATTACATACTGACTATTAGGTACTGACCCATGGTACTAAAATAATACTTTTACCGACTTCTTTCTTCCTGAAACATTATGTTCTCTAGAAGTCGGTGCTCTCACATTGGTTTTTGTGTTCGTACTATGGAGAATGCAACGACTTTTAATTAACATAATATATTTCAGGAAGAAAGAAGTCGGCAAAAGTATTATTTTGGTACCATGGGTCAGTAATAGTCAGTGTGTTATTATTTAAAACTTTTTCGTCTATTAGCCCAGAGGTCGTAGGTTCATCCAATCCCCTCTCTGACTGAATGATACAGCGCTCGGCTACTTGCCCAGATGTCGTGGGTTCATCCAATCCCCTTTGTGACTAAATGGTAGAGCGCTGGCCTACTTGCCCAGAGGTCGTGGGTTCATCAAATCCCCTCTGTGACTGAACGGTAGAGCACTCGCCTAATAGCCCAGAGGTCATGGGTTCATCCAATCCCTTGTACTTTTATTCCACATATATTTATTTTTATTCTAACTTAGGCTACCGGTTTCGTATTACACATCATCGGGCCAACAAATTATTAATTATTTAACATGACAGAAAGAAAACAAAAGAAAACATTTTTAACAAGCAAATATAAAATAAACAGAGGTGAATCACCACAGTGAAAAACACAAAAAAAAAAAAAATATATGTGGAATAAAAGTACAAGAATTTGTGTATAATTTATTCAAGATGATATTCCACCAAGAACCATCAATCGAATCCATCCAATATCATCCATTCCCCTTTGTGCCCGAGTACGACTATGGCTCACCATTCATAACGTTTTCACATAATATTCCTCCGTGGAAAGCGGGTGTACCAAGTGTGGTATTGCATGTTGTGACCGTATTTTGTATGTTCGTGTCCTTATAATCGCTTAATAAAAATATAATTACTTTTAACAGCTTCTTTCTCTTATTTTTAGAATAATAATCCAGTCATCAACCTACTTGTTTGTCCACTACGAATATCAGAACCCTGTTAGCAGAATCGATTGTTCTATCCATTTTTGACTATTGCGATACTGTTTACGGACCAAGACTATTCGCCAAAACTAGTCGCGCAATACAGAGAGTGCAAAATGCATGCGCTTGATTCTGTTTCGGTATTCCTAAGCGTTCATACATTACTCCCATTTTAAACGAAAAAAAAATCCTTAAAATGGATGGCCGCAGGGAATTGCATCTTGCAGGTATGGTGCACAAAATAGTACACACGCAGCGTCCAGAGTATTTATATAACAAATTTAGATGGCTTGGAGATGGCCACGACAAATACACCAGAAGTAAGGTCCTCACTAATATGTCTTTTCCAAAACACCACACAGCAAATTTCAGAGCAGGTTTTAGATTTGCGGCATCAAAGATTTGGAACGATTTACCGCCCCCACTTCATAGAAAAATAAGTTATCTTTTATTTAAATTTAAACTAAATAACATACTACTCGACAAACAAATCACCCCTGCTCAGAATCACTAAAAAGTAATAAAAAGCAAAAAGAAGAAAATTATTGTAAAAAAAACCACGCCATGCATAAATCAATTTCCTGAAATTGTGAATACTAGTCACAAATAAATTTTGTGTAATGTTATGTAATTGATTTCATCTGTGTAATATTTGTACAATAAAATAATGACATAATATAATGTTAGTTTTAATACTAAACTTAGTTTAAAGCAAATTTTTTTTAAGAATTTTAATTTAATTTATTTATCATTCTGCGCGCCTTGTGCACCAATCTAACAAAACATTATGTCGTCTTTTTAAAGGGGTACGCTGCAAAAACAGCGCTGTTTGGAACCCCGTTGTCCAACAGCATACGCTGATCGCGTACCTCTTGTTACCAAATAAAGCTACAATGTTTTAGTTTAAGTAAATTTAAATAAGTTTATTTTTATTCTATAATGTCTTTTTTAATATAAAAGTTTGTGTAAGTATATCTAAAGGTTTTTTGGTAATAAATCATTTTTATTATTTTATTCTTTATTCACTACTGGACATAGGTCTTTGCAAGATTTCTCCAGTCTTGGCGGTCCTCCTGTTACACACGCTGGGCAGGTGGGTTGGTGAGCGTGGTGCCTAACTGTCACACCAGTGACGCCGCTGCCCGTCACCAGTCTGTTTTATATAGTATATACCCATTAGTCGATCCTAGGCATGGTGGGCCACCTGGTTGTGCCTGTTTGAGAGCTGTTCTCTTTTTCTCCCCGAATAACTTAGGGGGCGTTTGCAAGTTAGACAGGCCCGGAACAAGGCACCGGTCTAGGGGATCAGCCGCCGGGGGGGTCCTAGCCAGAGTGGAGATGGAAAAAATTAAAAAACAAAAGCCCAAAAAATTCGTCAGGCGCTTTTTTGGCGAATTGTTTTTTAAAGCCTTGATGTTACTTTGGCATTATTTACCATAATGCTTTTAGGGTTCCGCACCCACATTGTGGGATAGTACGGAACCCTACGTGCGCGAGTCCGACTCGCACTTGACCAAATTATTTTGGTTCATGTGGGCCTCAACTGTGATGTGCCTAGCCAAGCAGCACATTAGCGAAAATTATAGCCATTAACAATTACATCTAGAGCTTTCTTACAGCTGTACTAGCGGGTATTACAAGTCTTGGGGCTGTTTTAGGGGAGATTTAATACACTGTTAAACAGCACAGCTGTTGAACGACATTATAAAGGAGAAAAATTCTGCCGAAAGTATTTGAGTGGCATTTAAAAACACCGTAGTCCAGACGTTGACTACGTAGATGCTAAAGGCTTACTTAGAAGCCTAACGCTTGTGAACGGCTGGAGCCTACGCTCTTATAATTCTGAGGGCTGCATTAAAGGATAATAAATTGCCATTAGCTTGTAAATTGTGTAAAACAATTCTATTGTAATGCTCTATTAATGAGCCTGATACCGGCTTTACAAGAGCCTCATTAAATGTTTTGAGCTGAGCTCTACTCCACCATAATGCCAAAGCTAAGAGTGTAGATATCAGGCATTATACAGCCACCAGCATTACAAAAGAGTAAATTTAGATTGTTGGTGTTCGATAAACGTCAACTGTTATTGTTTTACTCAACCTTTGCGATAGAACGCAACGTATTTAAAATCTATAGTGGAGTTCGAAGAAAAATCTCAAAGGAAAACCCTAAGAAAAGAAATATTGATTCTTACAAATAAATTTTTCTCCATCAAACAAGTTGCAGTAAAGTACCAGTGTCGTTAGAGCGCAACAAATCCCGTAAATTTTATGGATTTTGACAATGACCAATTTAGTAATTTGACTCAAACTATTAATTTCTTGTGGTGAAGGTTTGGAATCTTTTAGTGCAGATGAAAACAAGGGAGAAGATATATGCATAAAAAATATTTTATGTCAAAAAGACATGAAAATGGGCCATGCAGAGAAAGGGCCCCTAAAAGAATTGGTGGAAAAAATATTTTAATTTTCAGAAAATTGTGAATAAAAAATTTCCATATATTTAATTATAATGTTTAATGTTTTTTTTTTCTTTTTTGGGGAACATATTTCTGCGTTTCATAGATAAGATTGATTTTCCATTATGGATTTCTGATTATCTGATTTTGTTTCTGATTATAAAGTAATTGATCGAATTTATTTGGTGACATATAGTAGTCAGTACTAATTATCTAAAATACGTCACTTTCTATAAGTATTAGTCCGCTCCTTGGGTGCCATGATGATTTAGAATCTGAAAATACAAATAATTTTACTGGCAAACATTTTAGATAAAAACGCAGTACCTAAGGCACATTCAGATAAGTAACATTCTGCCGGTAACATTGGTAACGTCATCTACCATCAGCGTCTAAGTGCTGGCATCAGGAACTGACTGCTGTCAACTCTTGACTTCAGCTCAAGAGTGAGAGCTTGTATTGAAATAGATCTTATTGCTTGTATTAAAATAGATCTTATTATAATTCTAAATATTTTAACTTGACTAAGAATTTAATATAAACTTTCAACAAAAAATAATACTTAACCGACTTTATTTTTTTTGCAGACATTCACCAAATATTTAAAATAATTACATACTGACCGATGATGGTACCAAAATAACACATGTTATCTAGAATTCAGCGCCCTCACATTGGTTTTTGTGATCTATACTTCTAGATAACATATGTTTCAGGAAGGAAGAAGTAGATAAATGTGTTATTTTGGTACCATCGGTCAGTATATAATTATTTTAAACTTTTTAGTGAATGTCTGCTATAAAATTTGAAGTCTGTTATTATTATTTTGTTAAAAGTTTATTTATTTCACGCTGTTTAGTGTTGACGGGATAATTTGTGAATTAATGGGTAGACTACAGTGAGCACTCTGCTGTTCCGTACCATAATGTCAATTTTCAAGTTATATACTGCAATGAGCAAACTAACACAAAGCGATTACTGCTATTAAGAGTTATGTGCTGTCATTCGTTAAAAATTTCTATGGTGATGAGGCCGGGATTGGAGGTCGGTGGGCATATTGTCAATTTTCAAGTAATACCCTGGAATCAGCACACTCACACAAAGTGATTGCCGAAATTTCGTGTTATGTGCTGTCATACATTGAGGAGTTTTATGGTGATGAGGCCAGGATCGAAGGTCAGGTAGCATAATGACAAATTTCAAGTAATATCCTACAATAAACACACTGACACAAAGTGATTCCCGAAATCTCGAATTATTTACTGTCATCCGTTTAGGAGTTCTATGGTGATGAGGCCAGGATTGAAGTTCAAATGGATATATCAATTTTCAAGGAACATCTTGCTATCAGCATCCTGGTACAAAGCGTTTGCCAAAATATCGAGTGATATGCTGTCATCCATTGAAGACATTTGAGGAGTTCCACTGCCTATCTCTGAAGACAATAATCAGATCACAATCAAACTAAAATGGGATCTACCTGAAAGCAAACACTAACTAACTAAAACAAATTTTTCAATTCGTTTTAGATTTGACAGAGTAAGGGAGTAACATACAAAAAAAAAGAAAAAGCTGCTCCGTAGCTAGACGCCTTAAATTCTTTGAACATAAGTAAGAGTACGTTTGTTGGAATAACACGCCAGACACAATTTTAACCAAAATCGAATCAAATCATATCTAGTGCAGATTGTACACAATGAAATGGTTCACTATTAATATTTTATCCCTAGAGAGCTGTTGAGTACTCTTCCATTACGCCAGTAGACAGTCATTAGAATAGCTAAGATCCATTGTAAAGCCAGCATAATGCTAGGGGCTGGTATATAGACTTACTAATCGCCACTGTACAGCAAGGAGCATTACAAGAGAATGATCCAAGATTAAGTGCTGGATAACCATTGGACGCCATTTATGAAAGGAGAAAAGATTTGTTATGAATAGAACAAAAGATTTCTTGTTGATTTCCATGATATTTGATGCCTTATAATGTAATAATATATGTTCAACTTGTTTCATTTTAGACAACGATAACTTAAAATACAATAAATTGAGTCACAATCCTTGAAGTATTCTAACACCATATATATTTTGTGTTTTTGTCTTTGGTTAAAAGATACTATTTTGATGGTGCGTGAATTATTTGATGCAACCATCTACACAAATTCACAGTAAAGTGGTACTCGCAACACAATATACCAACAGAAACACAAAAAGACACCGGAAAATTATGCTAACCATAAATTGATGACCATCTGACATTTTATAAACAGCTTGCCATTAATCTTCAGAACAATATGAATACGACAAGGAGAAAAAACATTGATTAATATTTTTTGGTAATTTATTTCTTCCCAAATGCTGTTGTAAAGCCATAGAACAGCCGTGGGCTGTATGAGAGCATTAAAAGAGCTGAATAGTAGACTTGCACAGCTCTTATAATGCTCTACACCAGCCACTGTAATGCTCAGTGCTGGCTAATTTGGGGCCCAATTTAGCATTACAAGGGCTGTGTAGCCGCTTAGTCAACCCTTATACAGCAAGCTAATACAGCCCTGAGCATTCATGTACTCCGTGGTCCGGCGACTATACGGCTGTCATGTGCTGCTTGCGGGAGCCCTGGAGTGTTTTACACTGTGCCCGGAGTCTGTTCTATCATCCAAACTCGCGTGCGCGGCCCAAACGCCCACCGGCCTTCAGTGGGGAACTCGGGGGAACCCGTGTCGTCGTTCGTCGCACGCGCACACATTCCGTGAAACTTTTGACACTTTGACCGCGCCTTAATGCTTGTAGCGAAAGGAAAATGCATAAATAATATTAGGAAAATGCTATGCTATGCTAAATGCAAACACATTTGTTTTTAGTCGTAACATATCGCTGCAAATCACATCACCTATCTGAGCGCATTACGAGACCGAAAAATACCCAACACTGGAATGCGACATTTTGCGTTAGCACCAGGCCTAATGGTGCGGTACCTCCACAGCCAAGTTCGGCATCAGCTCCACCACCCATAAACAATATAGATAATATTATACAATTCGAATGGTCCAGAATACCATAACAGCACCTTATTGTCGATTTTTTTGAAAGGAATAGACTTTTTTAAGGTCGTATAAAACTATATTTTTTTTTCTTCTTGAAATACAAAAGATACACATGAAAATATTCAGGAACTGAATAAATAGCTTTGATGACGTAATAGTCATGTCATTTAGGCATTAAAGGAAATAGGCCATTGCCCACAAGAAAAAAAAAGTAATGTCAAAACCGACCTCACACGTTCTATGTCTATGAAACCGACGTCTGTTTTTTTTTTCAGTAATCCCATCTTCAGGTTTTATCCTTGACGTGAAGAAATTTCTATATTTAGAAATTTAAATTTAAACGGTATGACTATTACGTCACATTCCCGTTTCTCTAAAATGATTTTCAAAAAATAATTTCGTTATAAAAATACCACCTGAAAGTTAAAGAACAGTATGTATCTTCATGATTTAGCCTATATTTTCAGAAAAAATACACAAAAGGGCCTGTTACAATTTATGGTTGGTTCGAATTACTTATATGTTCATAAGGTGTTAATGTTACCGATTTATATAAGGTTTAATATGTGACCAAGTCTCCAGTATGAATTCGGCTATATAGGGTGAAATTAAATCAACCGATCAAATTCATACTGGAGACTCGGTTAGTGATCAGATCAGGAATTAGGTTCAGTAACCCTTTTGGCCAAATTCGAAAATATATTTTTTAGCTCCCTTACTGGTTGGACTACTAGATATAAGTACAACTCCTAGTCTAGGCAGTAAGGAAGCAAAAAAAATTGGTGTACTTTAGTTATTTTCACAGCATTATGTCATATGGTATGTTGCTGCGGGGTAGAGCTGCGGATATAAACGCAGTCTTTGTTTTGCAGAAGAGAGCAATTCGTGCTATTTACAATATGAAGCATCGGGATTCATTGAGAGAAAAATTCAAAGAAATTAATATTTTAACAGTTCCTTGGTGAATTTATTTACCAAGTTTTTAAGTATATCAGAAAAAATATCGATAATTTCCCTAGGCTCGGTGAGCATCACTCTATAGAAGAAATGTAACTGGCTTTTCCAAAAATTAGACTTGCAAAAGTAGGCACCTCTTTTGTAGGACATGGTATAAGATTTTACAATAAACTTCCAAAGGAGGTCCTTAGTTTTTCAGAAAATAAGTTTAAATTATATATTAAGCAGGGACTCTTGAGAAAAGCATATTATAAAATTAATGACTATTTGGATGATAGTGACGCTTGGTGTCATGAGAATATTGATTGATACTCCTGTTCGTTTATTTTCTAACTGATTTGTCTTTTTCAAATCGTTTGTTTTTATGTAGACTAATATTTTTATATTGTTTTTTTTATTATTATTTTGACATTTCTTTTTACATATTGATATGAACATTTTATAACTTAAACTTAGCATTTATTAGTTGATAATCTGACTGTTAAAAAAGTGATAAACTATATGAGACAGGTGGATGATGTTTTGCTTAGTAGTTTAACTTACTACCTCATTAGACAGGTAGACTAAGATATATATATTTTTTCCTCATGACACAATTTCTTTCTGTCTTTTATATTTTTATGCTTTTTTAATATATTGTTTAGTATTATTTTATATAAGTTAAAAAAAACTGTAATAGTATTAAGCCATATTCAGAAAAAAAATACTGATAAAAAAGACATGATCTTGATAAGTATCTTGCCCTTCTTCTTAGCAAGATTAATCGAATGGGCGGATTTAGGCATTATATCTATTTATAGTTTATTTATCTATTAACTTATTTATTCATTGAATTATGTAGGTATGTAAATACAATATTTAAATTTTTTACCTATGTTAGTATATATTTGGCTAGGCATTATATTTATTTATGGTCTATTCAGTTTATTTATCAACTTATTTATTAATTGCATTATGTAGGTATAATAATACTCTTATTCCAATAAGTCTTTTTATTTTATGCATGTGTATAACTTTAGTAGCCCAACTTAAATACAGTTTTTTTATATATTTCCCGTATCATATTCGTTTCATCATAAAATATTATTTTTATACAGATTAGATTTGACATGTAAAACGTATACTTTATGTATCTATTTTACAAATAAACAATTTGAATCTTGAATCTTTGAATCTTGAATCTAAAAAAAAACGAATTTCACCAAAAGGGTGATTGAATCTTGTTTCTGATCACTAACCGAGTCTCCACTATGAATTTTCGTTGGTTAATTTAATTTCACCTTGGATAAATGAAAGTCACCTTATAGTTTAAAGTTATTTTCAGTACATATGTCGCAAAAAGCCTCGATAGTTTTCGTTTTACACCAGATGTTTCATTTGTGCGCTATTTGATAAGGTCGCCCCATATTCTTTATTTATTTAAATGGTCTGGAAGCCATGTGCGAATAAGCATCTTCCGGGTTATAGGTAGGTAGGTATTATACATATATAATATGTATAACTATTTTTATATCCAAAGTAAACCTTAAATGCTCATCGTGTTGTGAATTTACTATGATAGTTTAGCTTCATAAAATAATACCTGTATAATTGATTAATTTTATTTATTTTATTTATTTAAAATTTAGTAAGCAAAAATAAACTTGGGCCATCCATTGGTGAAAGCTTTTAGTATTTATTAATGTTACAGATTACAGACGAAAGAACGTAAGGAAGGATATATTTAAAAAAATACAAAGTATTATACATATTATTACACTACCTACTTATGACATTTTATTTTCCTAACTTTTAGCTTTTCAAATTTTCGCGCGTTCAATTTTCGATAGCAGCGCCCCTGACCGGTACTAAAGACAAGTTTTGCAAGCAACTTATTATTGGAAACTTATTGATAAAACGATTAAAACCTAAATAAATTATTTAATCAAATGATAAATATTTAATAAAAGCTACAATCAGAGCTAAATCTAATAAAAGACGATAAAACATAAAATATAATTGTGATTTAAAATGACGATGTAAGCGCCTACTAGCGTCTAAAGTAGTAAACCGAAATGAACAAAGAGAGCTCGGCTAGCGACAAGAAATTAAGGTTGTGTTGCATCTCTATCGGCCGCAAGTAACGTTCATCAGCGTGAATGAGACACAAGATGATTTGCGGCCATCATAACCATCTTGTGCAACTGAACTGTCTCTTCTCGGCCGTGTTCTAGTGCAAACGCAGGATGGACGCCATTCGTGCGAGATAAATCATTTTGTTGCGCGAGAAGCGAGTCTTCATACGTGAAAATCGGTGGCGGGCGTGGAGCTATGCTATAGTGGTTCGGTGTGATCTGATCGGAGGTCGGTCGCTTGTGCGGTGTCGGTCGACGTGCGTTCGTGTGGAGTTTTCTCTGAGCGCGTGGATCGTGGAGCGGAGATGGAGCGGGCTAGCTGAGCGGAGGTCGCCGACGCGGTGGCCGAATAGGCCGCCCCCGAAGGCCGGCCATGAGCGGGGCACGCTCGTGGAGGTTATTTTATGGGTATCTGTGTGAGCTGCCTCGGGGCCGAGCGAAAGGCGCCAGAGAAGCATCGACAGGGCGGGCGGGCCGGGGTGCGTAAAGGCGCGGCGGGAGCGCTGCTGCCGCGCGCCGCGGCGGCTCTCGCCGTCATGGCCAACTCCATCTCCAACATCAAGATGACCAATCCTATCAAGGGAATCGTCTCGAAACGCCGGAAGCGGTACATCAAGGACGGATTCAACCTGGACTTAGCATGTATCCTTTTATCAGTGCTTACAGTGTTCAGTTTTCAGTGCCCATTGTATGTGTTATGTAGCTGCCCTTAGGTAAGTCTTTGCACACTTCCTAAGCGTCAAAAACCGCGCGGAAATCGTTCAACAAACATACTCTCTGTTAGCCAGTTGTAGGAACCTACCAAGTCTTTCAAGGCCATTGGTTTTATAACCTATAAAGTCTATTCTAAGATCTGTTAACAAAGGAAGTAGGTATGTGTAAATCCTAGCCATACATTTCCTGCCTTTGCCGGAGCTACGAGTGAATTTCCACTACTTTGAGGTTATGTCAGATAGATGGTTTCTATGGGACAATTTAGATAATAAATATGTATACATTCTTACAACTGTGCAATAGTAATTTTACACATATCTCTTAGCCAACCCTAATTTAATCCCCAACCAATAGGTATAACAACACAGGTTAAACCAGGCTATTCCATTGTGCTGAGAGAGGAATCCATGGTGGCTGCAAATTCCATGAATACCATTATATTTTAAACTCTAGCCATTTCCAGAGCTGACTGCCAATTCCTAACAATGTAAGTTTACATTCACAGTAACATTCTTAACTACATGTTTGGCCTCGGCATCATACAAACCTATGTAGGTGTATGTCATACAATAATGGCCTATGTTCAGGCATTTTATGTAGTCCTAGGTTATGACTGCAGTTTCATAAATCTTAAACTTATTACACAGCTTATACTGCCTTTGTAAAAAGGCTATGTATATATTTTGCTAAATCATTTTTTATTTAATAATACAATACAAATCTTTAAAAAAATATTTTATGACCAGTTGAAAATCTGATTTTTTATTAAAATATGAATTTTTTGAGCGCTGCCTGTAACTAAATTTTGCACTCATCTTATTATCATTTATTTTATAAAAAAATTACTTAATCAATATTTATCATGGCGAAAATAACATGATTCGTGAATTAGCCATAAATTTGAAAATAACTACCTATATTTTGTAAAGCTTACATACTCTGTTCATACATTTCATACTAAGTCTTTTCTATGAAAAATCGGATTTTATTGTTTTGTGTCATTAAATTAAATACTATGCTTGATTTCATAAATCTTTTTAACTTACTGTTAAAAAGAAATATTGAGGAGAAGTATAGACAATATATAAGCCAGAAAACTAATTGTTTTTCCAAGTGTAAAGGTCCACCAAATGTAGCAAAAATCAAGTTTTCGAAATTGAATCTGTCAATTCATTAGACAAATGTGACAAGGTTATAGAGAAAATCTTGGGATTCCCCACACAAGTTACTACAATAAATCTAAAACAATATTTCAAACAACAACAAATAAGCATATTTTTGTACATGTCGACTTAAGTAGCATTCCAAAATGCCTTATTTTGTCTGATGAAGTAGAAAATATTGCTATCTGTCAGATAAAAGTAGCTGCGTGCTAGTTCCAAAACTTTAAATCAGATTGTTTTGGAATGATCAAACGGAAGAAACTTTTTCTTCTGAAACAACCAATATTTTGCTTCGCGAAAATCGTCACAAAAATTTTACCCTGTTCGAAGCCAATGACATATTTAGTTAACATTACATGGATAGGAAAAATTACAAAATATGAACTGAAAATCATTTTAACGTCTCATACATAGATAAAACTTGCCACCTAAAACATTATTTTATGCCACAGTGAATGAAACTGGGTCACCCGTATGGAATGAGGAATAAGTTATTGTTCAGTATTCCTCTGGTATACCACTTTGAAGTTTGACCAAACACCCTACTATTGTATAGCCAATATAACCATATTTTGATAAAGTGTAAAAATATTATTTGTCATTACATTAATAACACAGGCAGGGCAACATGGTTTTTGTTGTTTGAATATTTCTTTGTTATTCCTATACAAATTTAGGTCCTTATTCCGAACCTGAACCTGAATTTTGGTTAAATCAAATATAAATACGGAAATTTTTGGTTTTTGATGTGATACTTCTGAAGAGATATTGCACTTATTACCATTTATTTTAAAGATTTGTTTTTTATAGTTACGACAAGTCCTTTATCAATATTTATGTGGCGAAAATAACAGAATTTGTGATTGGTCCTTATTTTTCCAAATAAAGAATAATTCTGTAAGGGCTTACTCTGTCCATTAAGTTTTTTCTATGAAAAATCGCCTGTGACTGTTTTGTGCTATTAAATTAAAAACTTCGCTTGGTTACATGAATATTTAGTAAAGGTCTCTAAGAGACACCTTCGTAGGGGGTTAGGGGGAAGGGAGGGAGAGGAGCTAACCCCCCCCCCCCATAAAGTTTCACATCTCGCAAATGATAAGTTTTTTTTTTAATTACTGACCAACATAATTAGACACTTGATGCTAAGAACATTGTACATATAATATGTAGGTATATTTGAGGGGGTAGAGATCCCCCACATAGGGAACAGTTTTAACCTACCAGTTTATAGAAGTCTGTTTTTAGCTGGCTGACGAATTGTCAAATTATTGAACAAAATTGCGTTCCATTTCATAGATATTTTATAGACATTATTTTAATTAATAACTAAATTACAAACAATTTGCGACAGATAAAAAGTTGATAAAGAGTCCAATAAAGACCCAAAGAAACCCCTACAATATCATTTATATAAAAAATCAGGTATTCTCCTGTAAGACCCAACCTCTAATTGTTTCAAGCGGAAAAAACTACCAAAAGTGGTAAACATACTCGATTTTTTAAAATTTCTTACGTAATATTCTATGGAGCTGATGAGCTGAGAAAATATGACTTCAGGGACTCAGCACAACCAAGAATACAAGAAAAAAATACAACAAAAAAAGTTTGTTTTTATTACGTTGTGTAATGGATGACAAAGAATAATTTGATATAGGTATAACTTAGATTCATTCTAACCTACAGGACAACAAACTTTCATCTTCCCACCAAACTTTTGACATATTTACTACTCCTTGCATTGTAACATGTCCATTCTGAATCTCACCAAAATTTTGGGAGACTTTTCCTTTAAGACGGGTACCAAAACCTATTGCTAATCTGACTAACATTGTCCGATGACAGGGTTTTAGTTCTGGAATACTACATTAATAGCCCAGCCATTGTCAAATAATTATTTTGAATCATTTGTGGTCCACATATTGTCCATCACAAAACAACTTTTGTATAGTTCAGTATTTAGTTTCTGGTCAATAACTCTAGAAATTTCTAATTCTTCATAGATGTCTTTTGGTTTTGTAAACAGATACCTAGAATGTGTATTAAAAGTTTATTGTTTCAAATTATATAGAGGCAAGCAAATGTTAGGATTTTAGGTTAAGGTAATATAATAAATAACTATAAATTTTACATGAAACATATATTGTGAAATGTCAGTGTTAATGCATTGTAAAGGCCTTTTTATTGTTTGTCCTATTTCTTCAAATAATTACTCTTTATATTAACTGAGTATTTGTAAGCTATTATACCACTTGCTGAACGGTGAAGGAAAACCCCGTGAGGAAACCTGCATGCCCTAAAAAAACGAAAAAACCTATAACCTTTTTGAAAATTTTCGAGCGAGCACAAGATTTCTGAATATTTAGTTGTATTTTTTAAACAACCAAAATCACAAGATGGCTAGTCATCATGTCAGTAATGTCAAAGTCATTTTGAATTTTATTTTATTTCTTTATTTTTTTCAGCGTGCAAATGAGATGTCACCTCTTTTTAATGCATCAAATTATGACACTACCCTTAAGTTCTATTTATTGTACAGAATAGCTTTTTGAGGCGGGGTGGGAAATAGAGTAGCTTCTTAAAATTTATTTTTGGAGGCAGGAGGAATTCTTGTATGAAGGTTTATTTTTTGAAAACAATAGATTCTGGAGGCCCTTGCTGGTGACCTAAGGGCCGGTTTATTTTATTTCAGATGTTATTTTAATAATAAAATAGAAAAAAAACTTAAGTAATAAACTGCAGAATCTCTAGAATGCGATCAAAAACAAAACTTGCATAAAAAAACTAAGTCTCGCAACTTAATTCTTTTAACGTAAAAAGTTGTGAGATCCATGTAAATCCAAGTCGGTTAATTTATTCAGTCCCTACCTTAGGGGACCTTCTGTCTTAAGTTATTACATAATTAGCTAACCTAACAACATCTTACAGTGACCATATCAATATTAAAAATCTTTTATGTTTAAATAAATAGATTGACTTGGCAATATTTATATAACAACAAAAAAATAATAACTTATGTAGAAGTATAATGTTTTAAAACGCAGTTAGTAGTTACAAATTTCGCCCATGGGACAGTATGAAGTAATTTTCAGTATTTTCAATAATCGATAAATATGTTAAGTATTAAAAATGCTATTATCGTAATTGGTTCTCAGATACTTCTTATTTAAGTAAAAAATAAGAAACTTGGCTATTAGCCCGGAAATAGAAAAAAAAATGCATGGGACACACAAAAAAGGCAAGGGGTGCATTATTTTTGAAATGACTACTATATAGCCCTGTTACCTAAGTCGCCTGGAAGGGGGAATGATGCGAGTGTATCGGCACCAGGGACTAGGAGATATACATCTATCTATAGCTCATCATCAGGAGCGTCATCCCATCAGGCCGCTGCTTGCCATCATCGCGAGATATGCCTTGCGGTTCTAGTGTGGCTGGTACGTTAGCTGGCGCTGACAAGGGCCCGACGGAAGATGTCGTGGCGTGAGATGTGGGTCTCACCGTATTGATAAAAGATAGGCCATGGTGCCGAGCTGGTCTATGACTTATTTCCTATTGTTTTGTTTCCAACATTATCAACCAAAGCATTCCTGTCCGGAGTCTTAATTGAACGAGTGTCCTTCAGGATAGACCAAAAATAACCGTTACGCCACAAAGGCAGTCTAAATACGTAGGTTCGACTCGTCCCGCATTGATATCTCCGTGGCTCGACGGGTAATCAAGTTGAACGTGCTAAAATATACCTAAATAATTAATTACATCCATCCATCAGCCTGTTTCGTCCACTGCTGGAAATAGGCCTTTCCAGGATTTCCCCACTCTTGGCGGTCCTCCTGGAAGAAATGCTTATACTCACACGCGCTGGGCAGGCGGATTGGTAAGCGCGGTGCCGAAACCCCTGCACCAGTGACGCCGCTGCCCGTCACCAGTCTGTTTTATATGAGGCCCGGCAATTGGGGATGGATATACCGCCATCCATCGGTCCCAGGCAATGGTGGGCCGCCTGGTTTTGCCTGAAAGCTGTTCTCTTACTCTCCCCCAAATAACTTCGGGAGGATTTGCGAGTAAGATGGTGGTACCTCCACAGTCGAGCCCGACATTAGCTCTACCACCTTGTAATAATTAATTACATTTAAAATAATCAAGGGCACTAAATTTTTGCTTTAATTTGTCTAAGTTTGAAAATAATCAAGGGAACTAATTTTTTGCTTTAATTTGACTAAGTTTAAAGTTATTTCTTTGCATGCTTAAATAAAATTACATCGGATCTTAGATCAATTTGGCCTTATTTTAGTATTTATTTAGTTAAAGTACATAATTCAATATTTTTATCAAGGCATTCTACATAATATTCTGCAGTTTATTACATATTTTTCATTTTTTTTCAAATTAAAATAACATATGAAATAAAATAAACCGGCCCTTAATTGTGGCTTTGAAGGTCACCAGCAATTATAGCCCTCTTAAATGATCTACTAATAATATAGAAGTTGATGCAATCCTGCAATTCGTTCTACGGAAGGGAAATCCTCAGCCCATTTAGCATTGTTTTTTGTACAATTATCACCTTACAATGACGTAGTAGCTGGCGTGATAAACCGTGACGTAATAGGAGACTGTACGTCTGCGTTCGCTCATCTATCACCACCTCATAAGCAGACAGGTGCTAAATGCTAATTCATGTCATAGCAACAAGGTACCTACTTGCAACTCCTTATCAACAAATGTCTCGCCTGATCAGTTGCATCAAGTTGCATGTCGCTTGGATGTTCTTAGTAAGCCCCGCCTTTTATTCTGTAACCACTAAGGGACGAAGAAGGTTTCGTTTTACGAAGTTTCTGGGTCTTTCTGTTACTTGTTGGTCAGTTGCAAATCTAGAAAATGAGAACAAATTAATCTGGAAAATCTAGAAATGAGCATTTACAATTATAAAATGAACTTGATGTTTGAGCGTGAATGGCTATTGGCGGACAAAAACTAGCAATGTGGGGCATAGATAGCGGTCACTGCACTATCCCTATTATATAATATTTACAACACTAGCAAGCCACTGCACACAAAACTAGCCCTTATGGTGGTCAGGCTGGAGATTTGTTGATAGTACATGTCGTGTATAATAGGCAAAATGCATGTAAGTACTAAAAATTCATTACAATTTTCCGTTTACTTCATGAAATACACAGAAACAAAGCATTCGAATATTTTTTACATAGCGCCTTAAAATAATCATCGTCGTTAACACCATATGTCCTCAGTATCTAGAACATGGTATTTCTAGAGTCTTCGACTCTAGACATTTATACTAATATAATTTTAAGTTTACTAATTTTATTTATGAGCTTCTTCAGACTTTGCCCAGACCTGCTGAACTAGCAGTGCTACAGTGCGACCAACTTATCTGTTCGGTAAAATCATTCGCCGTCTCTTTCTAATTATACTCTTTTCTACCGCACTAGAAAGAGATGGGTGGATTATCCAACTGAACAGATAAGTTGGTCGCACTGTAATGAATGACTCAGTTTGTAGCGCCATCTAGTTGTACACCACATGCACTAATTAACATATTATAAACTAGCCTTTCCCCGTGGCTCCGCCCGCGTTTATACAATCTCTGACCCGTTTCCGGCTTGGGCGTTATTTTATGAACACCCCTTATAGCCTATTATATGTTGGCCAGGGTCACTAAGAAGATAATTAAAAAGCCCCATCCAAGTCCTTTATGCGGTTCTTGGAGTTAAATCGAAACCTACGTACAGACAGACACAAAGAAAGACAGATATTCTATAAGTTGTAGGTTTGGCTTCAGTACGACATTAAATTAATAACCAAGTGGTTTAAAATTTTGAAAATATATTCAATTTATAGACCCGAATTTCTAACTAATTTATATACTAGTAATTTATATAATTATGGAATTATATAAACTATATAAATTATATAAGGGGACTTTAATTTATGCAGCCAAATTCCTAGTGGGGAATCGGTAAGTGCTCAGTAACGAGGTTCGATGACCCTTTTTGTGAAATTCGTTAATTATTCTTTTCGTGTTCCTTACAAATGCAAGCCCAGCCTCAAGTCAATTACTATGGAACGTCAAGATTTTATTTTGCGGAATTAAGTGTTATCGATTCGTGTTACTGATCACTTACCAAGCCTCCAGTATAAGTTTGGCTGTATAAATTATAATCAAAATGAAACGCTTTAATCAAAATAAACAGTTATCATCCACTACACTGTTTTTGGCAAGCCTTTGTGCTGCAGCCAAGTGCCAATACCGAAGATATTTTTATTTGAGCACTGGACAAACAAAGTAGCGCTTTCAAAGTGCATTCACCCCTCAGCTAGGCCAGTTTATCAATTTATTCTTCTCAGGATATTCTTATGATCTCCCAGCCTTGTGTTCCAAATTATAAGATTAAAACAGTTGAACGGCCATTGATTTTACACTGACAGAATAGTCATAAATTGCAAATGCATCTTGGTTTGGAAAGTTTGATATATTAACACACATTGCCAAATGTATGCATTAGGGTGTCCCAAATTTTTCGAAGTGGATTAATGAGTGACACTTTATTGTACAAAGAAAAGGCATTAAAAAAGAAAAACAGAGTTTTGGTAACGTAATTTTGCATAAAGGCGGACTTGTCACTTAGAGCGATTTCTTCCAGCTAACCTTTGGGTCGTGAAGAAATTATAATAACAAACGTAAATGGGGACAGACGACAATGAAATGGAAATTCAATAAATTAAGTCAAAATTCAATAATGTTTTTAGTTTTTAATGAAATGAAATGAAATACTTTATTTTTGCAATGTAGGTACATAAATACACTTATCGCACGTTAGAATATATTAAATAAAATTGTTAAATTTAAAAGAGGAAAATACAATATGTTAAATTAGGATTTGAGTATATATACTTAATAAGTTAATACATGTACATACATAAACTACATTAAAGGTACTTATATTTCATGTATACAATAATATTATACTACTATATGATAATGATAGCTAACCATATACTAAATTGTAATACGTTACATATATAAATATATGCCTAACTCCGCCCATTCGATTAGTCTTGCTAACAAGAAGGGCAAGAAACTTAGCAAGATTGTGTCTTTTTTTCAATCATCATTATTATATTATTAGTACAACATTGTTTTAGTAAAGAGATAGAAAGTACAGGACAAGAGAAAGTCGGATTATCAGACCAAAAATTGAGTGAAATTATTAAATCATCTCTTTATCCTCCTGTTCTATCAGTCCTATCATCTTTTTTACAGTCAGAATAAATTTTATACATTTATCTATAAAATATCATATTGAAAACAATATATGTGAATTTTTGTATTGCAACAACCCTTAGCCTTGAAATAATTTAAGTACCTATATACAATAAAAGGTTTGAGATGAATTAACACCATGCATTTTTATCTTCCAAAATATTAACTAATACTATAGTAAGATTTCTTGTGAATTATGTTTACCCTCTCATTTTATTTGATAGGTCCTAAAACACTTGTAAAACAAAGCCAAAGGGGTTCCTTTAGCGCCCGTGGCACGATTTGCGTGGAAACATTGTGTCAAATTAAGCATTCAACCATGGTACCTATAACCAAATTTAAAAATGAAATTCGCGATTTTTCAACATCAATTTTACAGTAACTGCATCGATTCGATAAATAAAACATATAAAATACTATCGTCACGACATGAATCCGATGTGAACTGTGAAATGCAATTGACCCGCGTTTCACCGACGATTATTACGTTCCAGCATGATCGGTGGTGAGCCCTTTCGCCGTTCGATAAAGAATCAAAGAATCAAAATATTTATTTTGTAAAATAGATACATAAAGTATACTTTCTACAAGTCAAAGTTAATCTTAACAATATATATATCTTTAGAATATAAATAGTACATTACGATACGAGAGCGATGAAATGTTTTCTGACGAGTGTGAGTTTGCGGCACGAGCCGAAGGTGAGTGCTGCAATCATACGAGTCGAGAAAAAGTTTCTCGCACGAGTTTCGTATAATATTTTATAGCAAAAGTGCGGAAAATGCCGACTTTACGCAAGCGCAGCGTGCGTAAAGCGGTCATTTTACGCACGGTGTGCTATAAAATAATATATAATAATACGGGAAATATATACAAAAAATATGAAGGTTGGGCTACTAAAATGTAATAAAGTTATACACCTGCATAAAATATAGAAATATAGGAATAAATATATTATATATACATAATGCAATGAACAAATGTGTTGAAAAATGAACTAAATAAACAATAATAAATAAATCTGACACAACTACGTTTTTGGTGGGATAAGTAGGTACTTACCTAAACGCGCTACATGCGACAAAGCCCTTGAACTAAGTTTACTTACGGATATCTGTATATTCTTGTAATATTTAGATACAGGTTTGTTGCTGGGCCAGGTTTAGGTGTGATTTCTGATATGGACATGAAATATCAAGGTCCGGTTGATGATTCAAATGGGTCACGCGGGCGACGCGACGGATGTGTTCCGTCATACGTCACTACATGAATCTCGACGGGTGTCTCAGTTGTTACTTGCGGACTGTGAAACGCATTTCACTATCCATTCTCGGAAACACGTCTGACACCCCCAGGATGATTTATGTCGTGGTTAAGTTGTCTATCTGTCCTTCTGCCACAGGGGTCAACATCTTCAACCGTAATACGTAGCCAGTTGAAATATTCACAAAATACGTGTTACCTTCACGATAAATAATAAAAAACCGGCCAAGTGTGTGTTGGGCCACACGCAGTGTAGGGTTGCGTAGTTGCCCGGTACATTTTATAATTTGGTCTACTAATTACAGATCGCGCCATTCTAGTCCCATAACATTTAGAAGAACGGCCCATACATTGTCGTGTTTAGAGGGGGCTAAAAGTTTGGCGCGACCTGTAAGACTCGTAAAGCCTACTTAGCTGTGATAGTTTTCCTTTTAAATTAATTATATATACTACTTCTGTAAATTTTTTCACATATCATAAACTACTGTTTAGCCAGCAGGGGGGGGGGAGACGCTTGACTCTAACAAAAATTAGCACTTTCAAGCTTAATATGAAACGTTGTCGTTGAAATCGTTTTGAACGACCTATCCAACGATACCCCATCCCCTATTTACGTAAATTTCTTTCGACATTTTTTTTACTATTTTGTTGACTTAATTGATATGTATTATACCATACATACATATACATACTTTCTAGTACTAATAGTCTCTGAGCTAAGCCGCGGACAGACGGACATGGCGAAACTATAAGGGTTCCTTGTCAGACTACGGAACCCTAAAAATTAATCATAGGTTCCTAAATTTAGTGTGGAGAGGGGAACAATTTTGTTAATTTGCACTATTGTTTCTACGGGACACTTCAGTATTATCAGTAACGAACGTGTTTTCATTTATAGCTAGCTTCACAACCGGCACAAATAAGCGTGTCTACTTTGATTAATCCCATAATTTATTCAAAGCATTTCAACAAATTACAAGAGGCATTGTTATCCTGACCTTGTCCAATACAGTTTTGTTATTTATTATTCATGATCTCTTTATGTACTGCGGCGGTCAACTCGTTATGTTGCAGAATAATGAAATTAACACCCAGATGTTCGTAATTAATCATGCCTTAACTTAACTCTATGAGGCAGCGTACCAAAATAATTGTTTTTAAGGCGAGGTTATCCAGCGAAATCTGTCCTGCTCCAACGCTTTCATTTTACACACGTTTGTCCTGCTCAGCGGAAGCGCGCCGCTCAGAAAACTCGCGGTTTCCAGGTGTTTTTATTTATTAATGCCCGCGACTCCGCCCGCGTGTTATTCGGTTTAACGACATGCTTTTTCCGGGATAAAAAGTAGCCTATGTGTTAAGTTAGGCTATATTCTAGACTATATTTGTTCTTTGCACCTTGGAACAGTTGATACTTTTTGCTACCTACCCTATTTGTGTAAATTGTGATAAAATTGGTGGTTATATCTCACTTACATCAATTACTACTATCCAAATTTAAAATACATAAAAGTATTAATATTATCATTATATAGGGTCCTGAAATTCAAAGTAATATTATTAAGAAAACAAAAGAGGTGATGGAGTATCGCAAATAGACCACTTTCCGCCGAAAGTTCAGTTAGCGATACACAGTCTTCCCTAGAATTATTTACACTTATTATCGTAGGACCTTATAAACTATATTTAATACTTTTTTAAACATATTATTATACATATATACCATGGATTCTTAACCACGCAAATGCAAATACGCTTACACACGCACACAGACACACACCCTCACACACACCTACACACCCTTTCACACACCACACACAAACATATTATGTATGTATAACCTCTCATCTTTTTTTTTCTTAAAAAAAAAGATTTCTGTTAATTTATTAATTTATATAATCTGTAGTTGTAATACCTACAAACAGCACAAGAATAATGTAACAACTAGGGAAGAACGGTCCCTTCTAATACAGGTTTTGTTAGCTTAAAAGGAGGGTCCAAAGTACTTATAAATTACTTGTGTATAAATTTTGTATTTTGTATTTTTGTATTTTGTATATCCATTCTAAATTTCATCCAAATCCGTCCAGCCGTTTCAGCGTGAAAGAGTAACAAACATACACACTAGGGTGGAGCGATTTTTGCCTTTTTTGGATTTTCATTTGGGCAGGGTGCGGAAAAGTTGTTACAAGAAAACAGATAAATGAAAAAAATAGTAAAAAAAATATCTTTTAATGTTTGGTACTGCCCCAAGGGGGTTGAAGTTTAAAAAAATGTATGAAATGAAAACAAAAATTTTGTTTTTAAATATTTTTTTTCCGTTAAGTCCTTGTGTAAGTAATTTACAAAAAAGAGGTCATGGAAATTCTGTTGCGTTCCGAAGTCGTAAGATAAAAAAAATGTGATAAAAATGCCTCAAATGGGAAATTCTATTAATTTGCACAGTTTTTATTTAATTTGAGACTTGTGAATGGACGAATATTTTTGTGATTATCTTTATGTGAACTAAAACAAATATAATAAATATTAAAAACAAAAATATTTCTTTTTCCTTTCATTCATTTTGTTAAACTTCAATCCCCTTGGGGCAGTATTTTTTTACTATTTTTTTCATTTATCTGTTTTCTTGTAGCAACTTTTCCGCACCCTGCCCAAATGAAAATCCAAAAAAGGCAAAAATCGCTCCACCCTAGTGTGTATGTTTGTTACTCTTTCACGCTGAAACGGCTGGACGGATTTGGATGAAATTTAGAATGGATATAGCTTATAGCCTAATTTAACACATAGGCTACTTTTTATCGTATGTCACGGGTCTCTAGCTTGCAGACGGAGACCTGCTAAGTAATTTACCGGAGCCAGAAAATTTGACAGTGTTGTTATCTTTACGGGATGTTTATAAACACTATTCCTTTTAAATGAACGAATAATTTGACCCCTTTATGCTTTTCTGGTCTATAGCACTTACTTGTCGACAGTAGGATTTACGGCTGCACCTAAATTAACATAATAGAATAGATTTTTGTCTAAGCAAATAATTAAACTCGCTAAATACAGGTTATTAAAAATAACAGTTATCATCATAATGCAGGTAGCTCGATAAAAAAGACGAATGAAAATGGCGACGACGGAGCGAAAATCTACAAAATTTTGGCGACATGGATCTCCATTTTTCTCAGAAATATTTTTTTTATGGAATTAACAATTTGTGTACTAGCTTAAGCATTTCATTGATATCATTTTGCCCAAAGATTTACTTGATTGATTAATTTTCATAGCAGAGAAAAAAATATTTAGAAGACCTCTTTTAAAACAGAGATTTCTATTTTACTGACAAACGGGAGCGAACGAAGCCTCTAAGTTTTTTATTTAAATTAGTCTACAAATACACTTCAATATGGCCGATTGGATTTAGTAAATTACTTATAGTTGTCATTTTAAATGAAAAATTCAGTTTTGCCCCATAGGACCTTACGGCATAAGCTAGTTCGTGAGCGCATATTTGTACGGAGTAAGTCCCCCTCACTCCGCTCCCTTATGGCGCCGATTTGAAATCAAAAGTTTGTCAATGCCTTAAGGCGATTAAGTGATGTTGCCTCTTAAGGGGCTCTACAATGCTAAACTTCGGTCGTGCTCTGACCCTTTAGTTTTTTTAATTCTCTATCCTGCTCTAATCAACTGCAGCGCACGCAAAAATTCAGTCATTTTGGAATAGCGGCTACATTAGGAAATTAAATTTTTAATTATTAAAGATGTTTTTTGTCATTATTTGGGTGTGGTAGTTCCGTTTTAAACGGTTGTAAAATATAGGAGCTGAATCACTTTTTAGGGTTCCTTAGTACCTAAAAGGTACAAAAGGAACCTTTATGGTGAGACTCCGTTGTCCGTCCGTCTGTATGTCACAGCCTCATAACTTTAGCACCATTAAAGATAAAGACTTTAAATTTTCCACAAAAATAGCATTTAATTTCCTACATAATACAATACAAAAAAAATTGGAAATATCAATTTTTTCAAAATATTTCCAAAACAAAAGTGAGAAACATAAAAAAATATTCTTAAAAATACAACTTGGGTATCAAATTGTAGATATTAGAAAGTTAGCTGATTGTAAAAATATATACTTATTCTATATTTACGGGCACCGATTTCGAAAAATCTTTGAAAAACCACAAAAATGTATGTCCCACCCGCCCTTATTTCCGAAACTATTGAACCGAAAAATATGAAAAAGATCATGGTAATTTCGGATTACGTAAAGATTGCAGGAAAAATATAGCGGGTGAGAAATTCACGATAACAAAATGACAGAATTTTTTTTTTTATCCACGAGTTTTATTTCAAGGACGGTATAAAAATATTTGAGTCTCTATTTTGTGGTACAAGCAATTCTTTTTTTAGTTATCATAAACAGTTATGGGCAAGATTTTAGATACCTTCTTCCTGACTGTCCCCCAAACTGTCAAATTACGGAACCTATACCTAATGCGAGTCTGACTCGCACTTGACCGGTTTTTTCGTTTGCATAGACGAAACTGAATTCAATGCAAAACTAAAGTTTAGCATTATGAAGTTAAACTCATCTAATAAAATATGTTTGAGGTCTTACTTGATTCCTATTCGTCAAAAGGGGAGAAAAATGTGTGTGAAGATTTCATTTCAATAATGACATTTCTGCTCAGCAGAAATTTAGAAAAGGTTCTTGAAATGTTATACTAATTAATCAAACTAGTACCTTTTTTCTTGAAAGTGGTAACAGGACTCCAAAAAGCGGCAATATTTTCGCAGTAGCGCCTTAACTACATAATATTGATTAATAAACACTCTATTTGAGTAACAATGGGTTTTATTGAGGGTAATGTTCTGCAACAATAAAACACAAAAAGCTGCTGTAAAAACGCCATTGTTTCAAGCTGTTCCTGTTAGTACATATTCATGCTGCTAGTACTAGCGCTGGTTTTTGGCACGTGACAATGGCACAAAGAAAAGGCAACACAATGGATGAATTATAATTATTAACATGACAAATACTAACCAGTTTGATATCTAACACTACACGTGTAGTGAAAATGAGATCCACTAATCAAAGATACGTATACCTAGTCGGTTCTTAAATACTGTCACTGGCCATTTATTTTAAAAATATAACACCTAGAAAAAAAAATGAAATGGTGTTAGATTTTCAAATATTTTTTGATTAATAATCTGCCAAATCACAATTACATTCATTCATTTTTTACGATGGAGTGGACTCGTAAAGAGGACCGAGTAGCAGTAATTGCATTGCATCGTTGCGGCCATCCACCGAAGACGATATTCAACTTGCTTCAAAAATTAAAAATCACGAAGAGGTTCGTGTAGCGTACCATCAAGAGGTACAATGAAACCTCTAGTGTCGATGACGAGAAAAGAACTGGCAGACCTCGTTCCGCTAGAATTCCAGGGGTCATCAAAGCAATCGAGGCGCGTTTTGCAAGAAATCCCGTCCGTAAGCAGAAACTGATGGCTTTGGAGATGGGATTAACCAAAAGTACCGTAAAAAAAGTACTCAATGAAGACCTGGGACTACGAGCTTACCGAAAAAAGAGTGGACATCTTCTGAACGCGCGTCTGATAGCTATGAGAGCCAAAAATTGCAAAGTTTTGCTAAAGCGGTACGGAAGAAACAGAAACCGCGATATCCTGTTTACAGACGAGAAAATTTTTAATGTCGAAGAGAAGTACAACAAACAAAATGACAGGGTGTACGCTACCAGCTCTGCGGCCGCTGGAAATGCCATTACTAGAGTGCAGCACGGCCATCATCCATCATCAGTCATGATTTGGTTGGGAGTGTCCTACTATGGCCCTACTGAAGTGCATTTTTGTGAAAAAGGTGTCAAAACCAGTGGAAAAGTGTACCAAGACACGGTTTTAGATCGCATAGTAAAAGATCTGCCCCAGACACTCTTTGGAGGCCGGCCATTTGTGTTTCAACGGGACTCCACACCTGCTCATAAGGCCAAAACAACTCAGGAGTGGTTTGAGCGCCAGAATATCGAGCTAATAAGGCATCAAGATTGGCCCTCATCTAGCCCTGACCTCAATCCACTGGATTACAAAATTTGCCAGGAATTGGAGGAGAAGGTCTGTTCTAAACCTCACAAAAATTTGAGCAGCCTAAAGTCATCATTGATTAAAGCAGTGGCCGATATCGACATGAATATGGTCCGTGCTGCTACTGATGATTGGCCGCGAAGATTGATGGCTCGTGTGAAAAATGGTGGCAATAATTTTGAATAAATTTTATGTTTAATGTAAGCTAATTAAATTACCTTTATTTAAAAAAAAACTTTTTTTGAATATCATAACTAGGTTTCATTTTATAGCCAATTTTGTTTGTGACAGAATTTAAGCACCGACTAGGTATATGTTGTTCATGCACGCGGTATCTTCCGGTTTGTCTCAGTGGTTCAGTAGCGCAAAGTTCGGGCTTGTGACTAGAAAAAAACGAGACAGGTAGCCTAGTATTTTAACTTACTGCCTCATTATACCACAGGTAGACTGAGATGTATTTTTTCCTCATGACACAATTTCCTTGTGTCTTTTATATAGGATAAACCTTTAGTTATTAAGGTTAAATATCTTGCTTAGTATAACCACTTTAGATAAGTTAAAATGAAAAAAAAAATGATAAAAAAGACATGATCTTGCTAAGTTTCTTGCCCTTCTTCTTAGCAAGATTAATCGAATGGGTGGATTTAGGCATTATATCTATCTATTTATAGTTTATTTATCTATTAACTTATTTATTTATTGCATTATGTAGGTATGTACAATATTTTAATTTTTTACTTATGTTTGGCTAGGCATTATTTATTTATGGTCTATTCAGTTTATTTATCAACTTATTTATTAATTGCATTATGTATAATAATATTCTTATTCCAATAAGTCTTTATTTTATGCATAATGTATAACTTTATTAGCCCAACTTAAGCCCAGTTTTTTTTAAATATATATTTCCCGTATTGTATTAGTTTAACCATTTAATATTATTTTTAGACATGTAAAACGTATACTTTATGTATCTATTTTACAAATAAACATTTTGAATCTTGAATCTTGGCAGGTCAGCGTGGCAAGGACAAGGCTGTTTGTAACCTGGACCCTGAATACGTAATAAATTACAGAATATCCAGAATGATGTGCCTTGATTAGTATTTTGAATTTTTATAAGAACTTTAACTGAGTAAATACCAAAATAAAGTCCAAATTAAGACTAAGATCCGATTTAATGAATTAAGGGTGCAAAGGAACCACTTCAAACTTAAGTCCAATCCTTTGATTATTTTTTAAGAATTTTAGTTATGATAATTATAATTTTAGGTAGAATTTGGCTTGTTCTCAACTTCATTTTTTTAGAAAAAGTCCTGATTTTTAACTGTCGCTCTAATCAACTTTCATGCAGGGAAAGCCTTCGGTATTTTGACTTTGTTTGCAACAGTTTTGCAGACAAATTATAAATCATTGCGGAAAAATGTTTTGTTAATCATGTTTTTTGATATCATACTATAGTTCTAAAACATATTTAGTCAATTTAATGTTCCTTATTAAATCGCAATACTGAGAATGCGGCAATAGTATTTGAGACTTTCTTGAAATTCCCGATTTTTTTCTGAAGTAACGATAAAATTTAACTGCAATTTTTTATGATCTTATTCTTGATTCTATAGAATAGCAAGCAGTATTTATTTTGTTTAGAAAGTTTACTTTTTGCTATCATCTGGAGTGAGAATGCTGAACCCTGGCGACGGAAGGTCAGTGCGAGGTGAGTGCGACGGACGCACCCGAGGAGGTCACCAGCAGTAGTTGTGGCCTAAGGTTTAAGGCGAGGTTATCCAGAGAACTCTGTCCTGCTCCAACACTTTCATTTTATACGTGTTTATCCTGCTCAGCGGAAGCGGGCCGCTCAGAAAACTCGCGGTTTAGATGTGTTTTTATTTATTATTTTGGAATTAGAGGGATGGGTTTTTAATATATGACGGTCGTTTTATATCACTTTTTTCACGGCGTTTATTTTAGTATAACTTCTGTTGTCCAAAACTTAAGGCGCTATCTCACTAAAATCGGCACTTTTTGAAGCTGTTTACCTGCCTTTCTGAAGCCACTAATTTGTTAAATTTGTATATTAATATGGGTACCTTTTTCTAGTTTTCTTGCATTCAGAAACGCGATTACAGAACTTTCGCTCGATAGAAAAATTATTGGAATGAGATCTTTTTCTACACTTTTTTTCATAGTATGCGAAATAGGAATGATATACAGACCTGAACGATATTTTATAAGATAGATTTTAACAATATCTAAATTTTGTGGATGTGAAATTTTGTTAACTATTTTAGTTCATTTTACTATATTAATTTAAAACCGACATTTTGCATTTTTTCCCGGAATCCGTCCCTCTCGCACTGCGGGTCGTTCCGCATGGAGTAACAGTGACCGCTGAAAAATTCACATATCACCTTAATACAGCTCAATTGAAATGAGATTTAGATTACAGTTTAGACCTATCTTTGAGATTTAATTAGATCGAGCCAAATGTAAGCAATAGTGTATCGAATGGCCGAAGTATCAAGATCAAAGAGTGAAATATGACATATATTTTTTGCAAATTTTTATTCGTTTAAAATTAATTTGCCTAGCGTGTTTGAGTATGGGCATTTCTTCCAGGAGGGCCGCCAAGAGTGGCGAAATCCTGGAAAGGCCTATGTCCAGCAGTGGACGAAACAGGCTGATGGATGGATGGAAGCATTAACTTATCAACAAATACAACAAATAATTCACGATAAAAATGTAATCTATTATCAGAAATGAAATCATGCTTCGTTGAAATATACTTCCAGGAGTGACGTACAGTTCTGATCATACGAGATGCGAAAAAAGAAGTATCCATTTCAAAAACGATTTCTGTGAATCAAAAATAACTGCGTATTCGGTTGCTATGCTATTAGTTTAGTAACGTGCAAGGAGCGATTACGAATGCTGTTACTATGTTTCCAAATAAGTATACAGAGTGTCATCATATCACGTACTTAGTGTTACCGGGCGACAGGAATATTCCTGACATCTCGGGAATCTTGGCCCTCTGTCAGGGAATCAAGAAAAAATTGGATTTGTCAGGAATTTTAAGAGGTAGATACTGAATAAAAGCTTGAAAATTATTATATTTATTTAGTTACATTGTGTTTATACAAAACTTTTGAAAATCGTGCTGCCTCCGCGTTAGCATAAAACTGTAAAAAAGTCAGTTTTTTTTTAAACGTCCTGGATTTTGTTAGGAACTCACGTCACTGGATCTGGTAACCCGACAAAACCATGATCGGCATGTTGGTGTATCGCGTAGCATCTCACGGCATAGCCTGGGCTCGCCCTAATTATAGTCTGTTACCAAGCGGTACTATCAAGGTACATGCCATAAGTATTGTTATCAAACGTAAGAAACTACGGTTGGCTGTTATCGCCAGATGCAGGTCGTTAATATAGGACGGCTGTTGTTTCGTAGCAAGGTCCTTAAAGTAACCAACGCCGAAAAAAAAAAACAGCAACACAGCGTTTGGTCTGTTTTCTCAGGCTTGTCTTAATAAAAAGGGCACAGCTCAGCTCCTTGTAGTCACAGGGTGAGCATAAAAAAAAAACAAAGAACCCCCTATAGCAAATAAAAACCTCGCGTGTCTTCAAATCTGTCAAGTTATAGGCATAGAGAAAGACGATGCTTCGCATTTTGTTGGAATACATAGAGATAAGTCCTACCTACGAACTCATAGATTTCCTAACAGTAGAAAGCCTTATCATTTTAGCCCGTTCAACTCATATCGGAATACCATTGCGTCCAAAGTACTTAGAAAACAGTAGGCCTACCATAAGTTTTGCTTATTACACACGTTAGCGTCTGCGTAAAATATTTATATGAGAAATTGTGCAGCGCCCCTAGCGGCTTACTACAGGAACCAGCATTTCTCATACAAAATATTTTACGCAGACGGTAACGTGTATAGTAAGCAAAACTCATGGTAGACCTACAGGTTGAATACAACTCCACTTTCCGATGTGGTCCTCCTAAAATACTACAACAATATTGTGGCATAACTATCCATGCTAAATTGACCTTCATCGCTTTATGTTTAAGACTAATTTTTGTTTGAATTCGCGTACCAATACAATAGTAATACAATGTAAATATCCCTATGTACATAACTACTAATGGTATTATACCCCCTATTGCTACTCACAAAGACTCCTTCAAATGCTCAAGTTATACTGGTACTAGTGTATGTCCAAGGACGTTTGTGAAATATCCAGTGGAACTGTGTGTGCGTGTAAAATGTGCATGGCAACAATGAATGATTTACATAACCGGTTACTATAACGCCTTCTTAATTAAGTTTTGTTGTTTGGCTCAAGTGGAATGATGATTGATCTTTTAAGTAGGTTCATTTTACCATTGCACAGATCTGTCACAAGTGCGCATGCTACGCCAGTTTTCGTGAACTCTAAACGTTGCACTTGCATTCGGAAACTTATCCGAGAGAAAATAGGAGACAAAGTCATTTTAGAGCATTTCCAAAAAATTGGAACCAGAAGCTATTAAAATAACAACAACAACAATAGAAAAGTTAACAAATGTTAAGGACACAATTGGCGGTCTTATCGCTTAAAGCGATTTCTTCCAGATAACCGTTGGGTGGAATTATTGTACGGGAAAAACGCGAAGGCGGTGTACATAAAAGCAAACTATACAAAACAAACCTTACACACAAATACTTAAATAGAATAGTTACATAAACTAATATATATATTAATATCACATACATGTATAAATAATACGTAAACTATATGAAAAGAGACATATAAAAACACAACAGCTGAGTTAGATGCAGAAAAATTAAGTCAGAAAAGGAAGTTCAAAAGAGAGAAAATGATCTTTTACCAGTCTCTTGATTGACGACGACTTAATGGTGATAGGTAAATCATTCCACAGACGTATAGCTGTGGAAGAATGAGATGGAGTGGCCAGAAGAAGTACGGTCATGAGTAGAGTGAAGATATTTAAAACAGTCTTTGAGGTAAGGCGGTGTTGAAGGATTAAACAGTGTAGCATACAAAAGAGAAATAATATGAGAATCACGGCGAAGACGGATTGGGAGCCATTGAAGCTGTGACCTAAAATTGCACACGTGGTCAAATTTACGAAGGCCGAATATAAAACGGATATAGGCCCGCTGGTTGTCTATGGACGACTGCACGTGCACAACCTGTCATGGATTCTATAAAAAGCGTTCGGACCACGACCTTTGCCGAAGAGTTGAGGAGATTCCAACGCGCATTATTTTTATGGTCTACTGTACTTTGGCTCTTGTGGTCGGACAATTTAAATGAATAATTTATTTTGTTAAACTTCGTAAAACCATTAAGTTGTCATAATATATTTACATAAAGGTTACCATTTCATCCCAAGGTTATTTTTTTACGAATATTTAAAACTGCAAAAATCAAAGGCTTCTAAAGAATCAGAGATTTTTGCAATGCATTGATATTCCTGACTGCACGTATATTTTTATCGCTTCGAGTCCGTACCTTGCACCACCGGCTAACCTCTAAAACTTGATGTAATACCGCTGTTGCTAACGCCCCGACAAACTTATTCAATGCAGCTAAGGCTAGTTTTGTTGAACCTTAATCCTTTGGAATAAAGATTGTATCGAAGATATTTGCGAGTTTGGCAGGCTGTTGAGAGATTCTTCACCAAAAAATTACGTGTATTTTATAAATGCTGTTATCATCTGCCAGTAGCTGCTAGACAGGTCCCTCCAAAATGCCAAAGCACTGGATCTTCGGCTGTCTTTATACAGCTTACAGTTGTGACCTTCTTCTGGTCATAGGTCCACCCTGGCTGAAGGAAGATCCTTTGTATTCTTCGCTGAAGAACTCGTGAACGTGAAAAGAAAGTCACAATCCACACTTTCCACCGACAACAACTACTATCAGCTTAATGAGCCTTCCGAAGTACGGAGATCGATCACAAATGGATTTGAACCCGTGACCTCGGGGGTCGAGTATTAGAACTACTGTACAGTTCGTTTTGTACGGAAAAATGTACCTACAGTAGAGAAAAGAAAATCAATTAAGTAATTACTCGTTCGGCTTTGGCTAAACAGTCTAAATTCGGTCGAAGCTGCCAGCCGATAGTACCTACTTCACCGCAAGTAATCATAGCCGAACCTTGGGTAGGACACTATTCATTATTATTATAATATCATTTATTTATTATATTATCTCTTATTAGTCTTATTATAGATTTCCATTAACTATTATCCTCATACATCATAATACATATTAAAGTATTAACTAAAAACAATAATAAAACCGGTCAAGTGCGAGTCAGATTCGCATACCTAGGGTTCCGTTATTCGACAGTTTTGGGAACAGTATTTAAAATCTTCCCCATAGCTGTTTATGATAACTAAAAAAAGAATTGATTGTACCACAAAAGAATGTTTTTACACCGTACCTGAAATATAACTCGATGATGAAAAGCTTAATTTTGTCATTTTACTATCGTTAATTTCTCAACCGCTATATTTTTCCTGTAATCTTTACATAATCCCAAATTACCATGACTTTTTTCATATTTTTTGGTTAACCAGTTTCGGAAATAAGCATGCATTTTTTTATGGTTTTTCAAAGATTTCTCGAAATCGGTGCCAGTAAATGTAGTAAAAGTATATATTTTTATAATCAGCTCTTTAATATCTACAATTTGATACCCATATTGTATTTTTGGGATATTTATTTTTTATTTTCTTGTGTAGGGAACTGAATGCTATTTTGGTTGCAAATTTCAAGTCTTTATCTTTAACGGTGCTAAAGTTATGAGGCTGTGACATACGAACGGACGGACGGGCAACGGAGTCTCACCATAAACGTTCCTTTTACCTTTCAGGTACTACGGAACCCTAAAAAAGACAAAAATATATTCACCTAAACTAAACTAAAATATTTGCAATAAACAAGGCTTGTTCTTTGTTCGAAATAAATGTTAATTTAAATGCAATACATTCACAAAATCAAATTCGAATATTGTCCGAAATATTCACTTGAAAATTAAACTAGGGCCCTCAGAAGTCCTAAAGTGCCAAGCACAAAATACAATCGTTGTTTAATATAGAATTCTGGGTATTGTTCGCGGCAAAACAGTTGTTGCTATGCAGAAACAATGCCTTATAAACGAGGATTTATATTTGTTTGTAACCCTAACTTTGCGGATTGTAACGGACCTTGATGAAACTTTAGAACCTAACCAAAGATTACTTAATTTTTACACCACGCGGTCGAAGCTGCACACAGAAGGTAAAAATTTGGCCAAGTGCGAGTTGGACCCGCGCACAATGGGTTTTCTGCCTTCAAACAATATAGGTGCGAAACCCTGAAAAAATGGTAAATAAAAACAAAAATTTGAAAACTTTGTGTATTACCTTCTTTAAGATAGAGCTAAAACAATTAACGTTGGATAAATGTATTTTTTCGAGGTTTTTTTCCGTGTAGCGACGCCCCTTGGGTTTCGATTTCGTTTTAATTTTATTATTTTACATGGTAAAGGCCATAGTAACACGTATTCGGTGAAAACTTTCAACTGGCTACCTATTACGGCTGAAGCTGTAAACTCTTGTGACTGTGACAGACGGACGGGCGGACAGTCAGACGACGGAGGCTTAGTAATAGCACAGTATAGGTAACAACAGTAGTTTAACTAGGCGGTGTCCTTGAAATCGATACCTACGGCCGCTCGGCGCCCAAACACGCCCTAGGGCTGCCAACTGACTGTTTACGTATTTGATAATGCTATATTATTATTATAAAAGTTGTATTTGAGCAACCATACAATGCACAACATACTCTGTAATTTCGTGCCATAATTTACGAAAATGCGCGGGAGCGTCACAGAGACAACGTGCGTACGTAACTGCGGTGCGACCGCGACTGTCGTAAACCGAGTTGTACCGAGTTTTGGAGAGGGGTTCGTTTCGGCCTTGTATGGAGATATAATACTTTTACTTATATTTATACTATGTGTGTAATTCCCATTTAACACCCTTCAGGTAAGGCACAAGAAATACACGAACTACGAACGTTGTACGAACTTATTATAACTGTAACAAAAGAAAGGTTTGTAGAACGGCGGTGTCAGCACGTCCAATTTCGCTGAAACAAAGCGCTTTGTTATAATAAAATAACCTACGAGTAATATCCAATTTTTGTTGTGACCGGGTCGAGCTCATATTTCCTTCCTGCTCTGCTGCACTACTTTCGGTACAGTCTTCAAGGCGCGGTGGGAAGCTGATTTACACGAAGAATTATGGTTAAAAATGGCAATGCCTTGGATTTTATTCCAACTTATTTTCGCAGTTTTATTTGAATTAGAAATGTGATATGAATATATTGAATAAAAATTAAACTGACAATAAAGTCGATTCTGAAGGCTTTAATTTTAGTTTTAGTGCTCTCAAAACTAACATTTTATCAAAGTAATGCTAAATGCTTCTATTGTTAACTAAGGAACTATTTTGGAATGAAGATTATTTCGTTTTGACAGGACTAAAACTAAAATTAAAGCCTTCAGAATCGGCTTTACTGTATGTGTTTAGAGTTTGAAATATTATGGTACCTATATTTTTTGTGTGAATTTTAAAATTGTCAATAAGGAGAAATATTGGTTTGAAAGGTGAATTATGTTGTATAATATATACTATGTCGCAACCTGATAGTTAAATCAGCCTCCTAATTGGAGGCCTACGTAGTTAATTAAATGGCGGCATCCAATTAAACGGCTAGACTGCTGGTTATATAAGTTACGACACCTCAATGTTTAACGTGTTGGCTGCCCGAAAGCTAGCCCTTTAAAAAACGACAAAGTTCGCAGTCAAAATTAGTTTTTCAAGCGGTTAGGTTAGAAGATTGGATATGGCGAGTCGCGCCACGTGATGGCGAGACCGCCTATACATAACATTCGTGGTTATTGTTTATGACCACCAAGAAATACCATTTAACCAAAAGGCTAAACTCTCTTCAGCCCTTTTGTTAAACGTTGTGTTCTACTTTTGGGCTAAGCATCCCTTAGCCGTTTAGTTGAATGCCGCTATTTAACTAACAAGCTTGCCGTTCAGTTGGTAAGCTGATCTAACCACATGGCGGCGACATATTACATTGCAGTATGTTTTATTGTTTTTTGAGTACCGACAATGGCTGCTTAAAGGTCTTGAAAAATTCACATATTAAGGCACATTAGGTCCATCGTATAATGAAAGAGATAAACATAAATCTGAAAGAAAAAAGTGCGCGTCTGAGTAGTGCGGTGAATCAAGGAATGGTTGGATAGTGCTGTTTTTTAATAACATCACACTAATATTATAAATGCGAAAGCGTGTGTGTTTGTGTGTGTGTATGTATGTTTGTTACTCTTTCACGCTGAAACGGCTGGACGGATTTGAATGAAATTTAGAATGGATATAGCTTATACCCTAACTTAACACATAGGCTACTTTTTATCCCGGAAAAAACATGTCCCCACGGGCAAAAGCTAATGAAATATAAATTTAAAGCAAATTAACCAGAGACCATTATAAAAACGCAATCCTATGATTTAGATAATATGTTTATTTGTTCACAACAGCCATTATTGTTACTTTTACTTTATTAGTTTGGACGGACTACAGTTTCGTCCTGAAAAAAAATTAGGCTATGCATTTTTTTGATGCAGTGAATTTTTCTCTATCACGTTTTGGGCCATGCTATCGTCTTAGAAAAAGCCTCCTTTATAACATGTTTTTTTTTTCAGAACCCTATCTTTCGTAGTTTGGGAGTACTACTGTTTTAAAACCCCATTTCCTACTACCTATGTCGCCTTAACACGTTACTGTAAACCAAAGCATCACTTACTGCGTCCGCATAAGGATGATAGTTGTATAAATCTTTACCGTAGCGCGTCACCGAGTCGAGTGGACAACATAAACTATATTTGTACAACTGGGTCAAAGGTGGTTCCCATAGCAATCCCAAGTTTTGACTAATTACAAATGATATTGGTACCTAGTTGGAAAGTCGGAAACTCCGGTAGAGTCGTTTGATGTTTGGTAGTTTCTAGGGTTTTTAGGGTTCTGTATCGAAAGGGTTAAACGGAACTATAATAGAGTTGATGCTCGTGATTGTTGGCACTTGGTGGAACTTTTGAAACATTTTCTTTTAAAACCTTTGATAATGCTTTAACAGCGAAACCGGTAAGGGAAATTAATATAAATAAGTGGACAAGTACAAGTGTTTATCAAACAAAAAATGGAACTATAATAACTTAAGGCGCATAGGTATGCCACCGTTTTAATACAAAATTTGATAACCCGTTAATGCAGTTGTTTTACGTTATATACCAAGGTATAAGACCACTATCATCTCGTACTGATATTTTAAAAGGCACCATTTTGCCAAAATATTATATATTGTGTTTGTGTTAAAGATATCAAACTGGACAGATTTACATACAAAGTTGTTTTCTTGCCTCAGATTGTACCTTTTACAGTAACATTTCAGCCAGATTGTGACTTTGTAAATACCTGTATTAAACTATACAATACAGGTCTCAAACTTAAGTCTATGTATAACGAAAAACAACAGAGAAACGGGTTATCAAATTTTGTACTGAAACGGTGGCATGCCGTATGTATGCCTATCGATGCGCCTTAAGGCCTTACGCCTGGTGCACGATAATCTTACTGAGCGATTTTGAACTTCAGTATGTTGTCAGAAAGTCTGCATTAGAATGCTCGCTTCGCGCGCTGCCGGCACGCAAAATCAGTGAATTTTTGAGGCATTTCTGGATTTTACGAAAAAGTATTTGATGTAGGAGTTTTTTCACCTGACATCGGAAAATAAACCATGTTTTCTTGTTATAGCAGTAATTTCAGACATAAAGCTCAAGTCGTTTAGACATAAAACGAATTAATTACCTAAAAAGGCATCATTTTCAAAAGTAAAATCTATCGAGTGAAATGTATCCAATTAGGTAACCGACCTGACAACTGAAAGACAAAGGTCTGAAAAAACACGTGTCCAAGTTTTACATTTATCAGATAAGTAGTTGACTCAGCATATTAAAACAAAAACCGTCGAAAGACCCAATACAAGCCCTTAAGGAAAAGCGATCTCTACAAAAACAAGAAACTCAGCACAAATTGCAATAAAATATAATTACGCTCGTACATATTATACCTATTAATTCCAACTGGGTCAACTAGGGTGATTCATATAAGGTCTTGACACTTTTAAGAGCCATTTTACATTTTTATGCGAGTAATATTTATTGTCATTAGACTTTTTTTTTAACTGTTGAATGCATGTTATATATAGACTATTATTGTTGACCCCATATTATTTTTCGTAGTTATCAATCCCCCAAAACTCGCTTACAGAAAATAATCAGCTTATCAACTTCAATGAGCTAAATTTTTAAAAGAAGAAAGTGACTGAATAGCCGTTAGCGGCTTCTTAGTTTTAATTTTATTCGACCGCTAGAGATAGGCTGCGACGACGACGAGCGAAGCGAGCGCGGAGGAGCGGTTAGGTTGACAAGTAAGTACCTATTAGGGAGCCGAGCGAAGCGGAGGGCAGCGAGGCGACCCCTGTAGTTTTAACAGAATTCACGATATGCAGAAAAAATAATTTTCCGAGCACTTTCCGTTGATTTGCGGTTCAAAAATTATAAAATTAAAGGACCGCTTCTCTTTCCAAACTGTACATTGCAAATTGAACATCATTATTTCGTGCTAAGGAAGATATTCCAACAACAAAATAATAACTTATGGTTCAATAATTTTTAAAATCAAAGGACCGCCTGCGGCCATTTAGTCGCTTCCTTAAAGAAAATAAAAATAATTGCTGAAAAAAAAAATGCCATCAAACATGAAAATTTGTTGATACATAATGTAACAGAATATTAATATTTTCCCAATTAGGATTACCACGATTTTTTGTGTTGACCAAAGCATAATTATAATAAAAAATGCCAGAATAACCTATGATCTGTAACGAATCGAATTCCTTTTTTTTTGACAACCCTTTCATTTCATTAGACCGAAAAAAATCATTGACATCACTCGAAATTCCAATAAAATTACGACACATTAAGGCCATACAAGAAGCGCAGTTTTATAGAATGGCTCTTAAGGCGAGCATCGCTTGCACTTGTATAATCCTTATTCAATTATGCTTAATCTATACTTGGGTAGTTCTCCTTAATTGGATGACCGTTCTATATGGACTTGGTTTAAATGCATTTGCAATCTTTTCACTTATTAATTCATTATGGGCTCGTTGTTTAAAAAGACGTCGACATAATACCTAAAATGTTCTGGGGGAAATATAGGTAAATGCTGTCTGACGTGGTGGTTTAATTTTTTGAGTTCCGTCATGACTGGAGCTCTTAGTGTCTGTTCTTGTTCATGGACTGACACATCAAATAAAAAAAATTGTTGCGTGAATTATCAAATCTAAAATGACATAATGTGGCTTATTTTCGTATAACAGAAACTTATTAAAAAAAATTGAACCGAGGTGCTTTTGGTTTGAATTCCCTACTACTAAATAGGAGCAAATCTAACGTGCGATAAGTGTATTTTATGGACATACATTTCAAAAATATTTAAAGGGGGTTATTCTATTTAGCGATGATTAAATGCTGTAAAAAATATATGTCATATTTGATTCATTGGTCTTAAAATTTCGGCCGTTCGATACAAGATTGCTTACACTTTGCTCGATCCAATTAAATCGCTAAGATGGGTCTAAACTATGATCTAAGTATAATTTCATTTGAGCTATATTAAGTTTTGGACAATTAAAATTATACTAAAATAAACGTCGTAAAAAATGGGATATAAAACGGAACCCATCCCTCTAATTACAAAATAATAAATAAAAACACCTCAAAACCGCGAGTTTTCTGAGCGGCCCGCTTCCGCTGATCAGGATGAATGTGAAAAATGAAAGCGTTGGAGCAGGACAGATTTGTTTGGATAACCTCGCCTTAATAAATTTATGTTTCGAACAGATAATTAACCGAACATAGGATTGTTCAATAGGACAATCGTGTTCATGTGGAGAGTGTTATTTTCTCCTATTTAGCGCTATCCGGAGACGCAGCGATCATCGTAACAGCCACTTTGCGGTACACGCTGATATGAATTTTATTTCAATGTCATTTCCGTCGGTATTCGTACTGACACACATCGAGCTACTAATGTGGCGTTTATCTGCCTGCTACGATCCTGATACTTTTGCCTCTTGCTCATTTAGAAGTGGACCGACTGTTCTTCTGATAAAGATGATCTTAGTGAAGACAGTTGAAATTTTCACAGGTCACGTGTTACTATGGCCACTACCACGACAAAATATTATGAAAACAAAATTTGAACCCAAGGGGCGTCCCCATATAATAAACCTCGAAAAAATATAATTTTTAACGTTATTTGTTTTAGCATTATCTTAAAGATGGTTATGTAAAAGTTTCAAATTTGGTTATATTGTTGTACATAGTCTAAAGTAAAACGACAAATAATAAAAATAACATTAGGGTTCCGTACTCAGATGGTTCTAAATTGCATTGTTTGAGAGGCATTTTAGCGCCTTATTTTTGTCACCTTAGTCATAGTATTAGTGTTGCTATAGCATCTATTTTGTTAATATGTTTTTAGGGTTCCGTACCAGTATTGTGTAATAATACGGAGCCCAATGTGCGCGAGTCCGCCTCGAACTTGACCAAATTATTGTACATTTTTGCCAATCAAGAAGATTAGATAGATAAACAAAAGCGTTTATACACAGTACAGCACAAATAATCAAATAGTTACAAGAAAAATAAAACAAAAATTAATCATAATTAATAATAGAGAACACGAAAGTTCCAGAATAACTTCTGGTGAACGTTTCTCATCATCAAGCCTTTCTCTATCTAGGTAAATTAAACGCTAACAGTCGAATCTTTCGGATGCCTGGAATCGTTCTACCCTCATTGTCTATCTACTTAATTAAATTCTAACTTTGTGGCCTTAACAACCCAACTACCGTTAGAACTTGGTCTTTGTGGAATTAAAATTCCACGAAATGTCTCGCTGATTCCTTTTGAAGTAAAAGAAGAGTTTATTGGCTAAGTAGCGATAAGTATTGCTTGATATTATTATTAGAGTGCATTAGAAACCAGAAAAGATAAATTAGAAACAAATGTAATGACAAGAATTTGAAAGAATCCCTCGGGCCAGGATTCGAACCTGCGACCTCTTGTTATCAAGACAAGCGCGCTACCAATTACGCCACCGAGGTACTTACCTAGACCGTTGAATTTTTCCACCATACTTGTCCACCGAATATTTTTGTAACTGTTTGATCTAACCAGCGTGTAATGCACATAATAAAAGCTCACGGGGGCGTTATGTGATTTCACGCCTTGTTCTTAAGAAACAGATGAAGTATTGCATGAACTTTGCTGAGGCTTTCTCTGTTCGGAACAAAGAGTTGTAAGCGGCAACGACAAAGCTTTTAAGCTAAGTAGGTTTGCTGCAACTTTTGGAAATTACCATTTATATAACGTGACTTTCGTTTATATAACTATATTTTGGTAAATAAATATATTTTGATTTTGATTTTTTTTGTTAGTTAAGTGTCTTATTTAACCAATTAACTACGACATATTCATATCAGACTTTCGTTTATGTAGGCAAATTCATACTGGAGGCTCAGTAAGTGGTCAGGGTCAAGGTTCAACTACCCTTTATGTGAAATACGCAAAATAAAATTTGTTCTTGAACAAGTATAGAGAAACGAAAAAATATTTTTCGTATTTCGCAAACAGGGTTATTGAACCTTGTTCCTGACCACTTACCGAGTCTCCAGTATGAATTTGCCTACATAAACGAAAGTCTCCTTATATATAACACTTAAATGTTTTTATCAGATTAATACACCTACGAAAAACTCAACACCTTGAGTGAGCTTGATGTATTAAAACGTGAGATTAACAAAAATATACTGTACTGAAATTTGTTATTGCGTCTTGGTTGCAACGAAAATTTTTTGCATGGAAAACTTAACAATCTATGAATATGTCGCAGTTAATTTGTTAAATAAGACACTTAACTAACAAAAAAAATCAAAATCAAAATATATTTATTTACCAATAACAATACAACATTTACAATTGATAGAGTGAGTTGAGTACATAATATAAATTAGCAATAATGCGACAAGTTGTAAACGCGATCTTTTCAACGGACCCTAGACAAAGCAGAGCTTGAAACACAGGGCCCAGAATACGATTAGCTATGGTTACGAGTTCTCATTTAGTTTGATTAGTACTCAGTCGATATAAGTAAATTTAAATTAAATATAACATTAAAATTAATTATAAATGAAAATTAAATTACATAGAGAATTTACAAAACAAGGAAAAGTAAGTCAATAAAAATAATTACCTACTGTTGGCCTTATTATAACGGTGAATATGGTAGATGATCGTGGTGTGTGTGAGTTTGTGTATATGAGGATGTTTTAGGGTGAGTGAGAGGGTGTGTGTGTGTGTTAGTGTGTTTCATTTGCTTTGATTTATGTCTCCCTTTCCGGAAGAATTTCTTCTGTTTGCATGTAGTCTAACCCTTCGAGCCATCGAGAAATCAACAGAAAGCATTTTCCACTGGTGCAAAATTTAAGACCGTTAATTAAAGACCGACGTTTAACCAAATCGCTAAAGTTCCGTCAGACAAGGGAGTGAACGAAACGAGTTGTCTAAACGTTCCTAGGCAACAAGACGCATTTCAACTTTGGTAGGGTGACCAAGATATTTGATTGGAAAAAAATGTATAGTAAAAAGACATAGCTTGCGCGGTCCGACTCGCACTTGGCCAGTTTTAGTATTTGTTGTTATAGCGGCAACAGAAATACATCATCTGTGAAAATTTCAACTGTTTAACTATCACGGTTCATGTGATACAGCCTGGTGACAGACGGACAGCGGAGTCTTAGTAATAGGGTCCCGTTGGTTACCCTTTGGGTACGGAACCCTTAAAACCACGGAACACAACAAACCAACGTTGCACAACATTTACCAAAAAGAGAGACTCTGAAAGTAATCAGCTGTTGTCGTGACGCCATCTTGTTTTACATTATTTAACCAACACGCCGGCTTTCGGTAAAACAGATGGTTAAACGTTTTCGACTATGCTGTATTTAAATCAAAATGCTAGTGACTTGGTTAGACGTCGATCTTTAATTAACGGTCTAGGGTGTTAGTTAAGTGTCTGATTTAACCAACTAACTGCGATATATATAAAAAATATGACTGAGGGGTCGAAATATAGAGCGCATTTTATTGAATATCTTTGCTTTTCTTAATAAGTAATACAAATTAGAAGCCAATGTCTGGTTTGTAAGAAAATATATTTATTATCTTATGTAAAAAATATAAACACAAGTATTAACTAGATAAATAATATATTCAGCCAATTAGGTAACTGTTCGAACCGAGATAACGCCCACACGCAGCTATAAATACTAACAAATTTGTAGCCATTAAATTAATTATTAATATTCTGATGAATAATGATTTGTATGAATATCATTTGTTGGTAGGTTTATTTTTGTGTCTCCAAATAATTGGGACCGATACAAAATATTTAATGTGAAATGTGAAAACTATCACTTTTACGTAAATTTACCAATCAGTATTTGTCACTTGAAAATTGAAATAGAATAGAATAGAATAGAATAATTTCTTTATTTAAGATATATATGTAACAAACATAATTTAGACACTAGTTACCACTATAAGTTGTCTTGAAGCGTGGATAACTAGGCTCTATCCCGAAACATGTATTAAGAAATTATATAATGTAAATTTAACTAAAGTACAACATTTTTATATAATTAAAAAAGAACACAAAGAAATGGATAACAATTAGTTCCTAAAATACGAAAGCCTTTCAATAGGCCAGTTTTACGAAGGTGTGTATTTGTGAGGGAGGGTGTTTTTGTGTGTGTGAGGGTGTGTATATGTGTGGGGGAGAGAGAGCGAGGGTGTGTATGAGTGGGTGAGAGGGTGAGTAAGGGTGTGTGAAGGTATGTTTTAGTGCATATATATACCTAAGGATATGTCAATAGATAGTACAAATATATGAAAATGATAGTAGATTAATAAGGGTATCTATAAATATATACTTAAATAGATACAAAGATTAAAAGTATGCGGATTAAAAATAATAATAATGTGTTATTTGGTAACTACAAGAAGAGCTTCTGTTTGATGGTATGACAAACTTTGTAGGTGGTTTCTGACTCGTAATTTACAATCAAATAGATTTAGAGGGTGAATATTTAAGGATTTATTAATTTTATTATACAGAAAAACAGACAGGAAGCATTGAAATCGATTTGTAAAGCATGTTCGAAATTTTACATTTCTGAAAACAATATCAACTCGTCTTTTGGTTCTATTTGGGGTTAATAAGTTAATATTATTGTGTTGTCGAGTGATGGTAAGTAAGATAAAAAGCTGCCTTATTGTTAAAACTTTAGTGGCTTGATATAAGCTTAGGGTGGGTGTTCTAGTTGGCATGAAGTGACTCACTTTAAGGACGGCTCGTTGGGCTCTTTCGAGGTTAATAATATGAGTTTTGGCAGAGCCTCCCCAAACAGTTAAACAATAAGTGAGTATAGATTCACACAAAGTGGAATAAATCATTTTAATTATTTTAGGTTCAGCTACATGCCGTATGTTTTTGAAAATGTATATCAGTTTGCGGACACGGGCAGTGACCGCCCTTATATGTTCCTGGAAAGAGAGGTGTTTGTCCAATATAAGGCCTAAATATTTTATTGAGTTAACATGGTCTAATTTTTGACAATCACAATCAGGGGGAGGTGACAAAAGACACTGAACAGAGTGGGCAGTAATAGAGAAGGTATTTAATCGAGGCTGGGTTTGGGGAACAATGGAAAAAGACATGTATTTAGTTTTACTACAGTTTAGACTTAATAAATTGTGATCTAACCAACACTTTACCAGATTTAAGCCCTTTTGGGCATGCTTAAATGTTGAGTACCAATTTTCTCCCTGGAATACAAGAGCAGTGTCATCCGCGAAAGAGATGATGTTACCATTAGGAATGTTTAAATTACAGAGACCATTTAGGTAAACCAAGAATAGCGAAGGTCCAAGGATGCTACCCTGAGGGACACCATAGTTTACAGGTAGTGGATCACTTAGCATATCTCCAACACGAACACTTTGTTCCCTATTACTTAAATAATCTTGAAAAAGTCGAAGCTGAAGGCCTCGCACACCAATAGATTCCAGCTTTTTTATGAGAACTGGTATTGAAATCGTATCAAAAGCCTTTTGAAGATCTAGAAATATAGCCAGGCACCTGTCTCCTCCATCAAGTCCTTTTACAATTAAGTCTGTAAGGCATGTTACTGCATCGGCAGTTGACTTCTTTGAACGAAATCCAAATTGATGATGTGATAGAAGATTGTAGTGTTCTAGGTAGTTTGTAAATTGTTTATTTATAATTTTTTCAAGGATTTTAGACAGAGTTGACAGAATGGAGATAGGTCTATAGTTACTGTACGCGGACTTGTCACCTGATTTGTGTAAAGGGGTTATCATTGATTTTTTAAAAGCCTTGGGAAAAACGCCTGAAGCAATAGATAAGTTACAAATATGTGTTATGGGTGCAGCTAAACATTGTATGTTTTGTTTCAGTATTTTGGATGAGATTTCATCACAGCCAGAAGAGCATGTATTTTTAAGGGAGTTTATTAATATTACTACTTCAGAGATATTGGTTTCTAAAAGTACAAAAGAATTTTTATGAGATACGCCATGATCACTAGAACGGTTGTCCAAGACGGTATCATGTGGGTATTGGTTTATTATTTCTTTGGCCAAATTTTCACCAATATTGGCAAAATAATTGTTGATTGAATTTACGGCGTTTAGTGGATCTGTGTTGGATTGTAATATATCTTGAGAAGCCGTCTGCTTAGGTTTAAAGTTAGTTATATTGTTAATAACTTTCCAAGTTTGTTTTATGTTAGATTTACTAGCTTTTTCTAATTCTGATTTTTCATGTTGTCTTTTTAGTTTTTTTAGGATCGAGTTTAGATAATTTCTATAACGGCGATAAGTAGTTTTTATTATTATGCTATCTGGATTTAACTTAGCTTTTTTATACATCATATCCCTGTTTCTCATACAGCGCAATAGCCCCTGTGTAATCCAGGGTTTTATCGGTGTTTTACGTCTGGATAAAGTAACTGTAGATGAGTTGTTTTTAATTATATTGGTTAAGGAATCAACAAAAATGTTTGTGGCCATGTTGGGGTCAGAGCAATCCATAACCTGACTAAAATTTGAATTTGTAATATCATCCGTAATACCCTGATAATTAATTTTGTAAACGTTTTCTTTATTAACAAGTTGCGCTGTGTAAGGTCAGTGAAGTCAATATAGGTAGTGTCATGATCCGTTAGGCTATTTTTTATTATAAGAGTTTTAGAAATTTGGCGTGACTTTAGTATAACGTGGTCTAGACATGCGTCTTCTCTTGTTGGCTTGTCATGAGCAGGGAGTAGCCCATGGGAGGCAACAAGTTCTAGATAGGAAGGGGCTCTGGTATCATCAGTGTTTGGAGTAATATCTATGTTTATGTCCCCGACGATAATTATGTTGTTGTATTTATCGAGGGAAAGAAGGACATTGTCTAACGATTTTAAGAAAGTTTCAGTTTTTTTATAGGAGGGTGATCTATAGATCGATATAAGAGCAGTATTATCTCCTAGGATTGAGACTAAACAATTAGCTTCATGGAAAGTTGGTTCATAGTTTTGTATTTTAATGTCATTCTTAGTATAAACTACAACACCATCGTTTTGGTAGTTGTTATTTATAGATGCAAAACAAGTGTAGCTGTCAAAGTGTGGAAGAATGGCATTTGTAGAACAGTTTAGCCAACACTCCGAGAAGACCATGATATCAGGTTCAATTTGAGATCTATTAAGTAGTGTTCGAAAGCCGGAAATATTTTGATTTAAGCTCCTAATATTTTGGTGTATTATTTTTAATTTCTTGTTTGGATTATTTAGATAATGGATACACTGCTCGGGATCACAGGAGAAAGATTGTGAGACTTCAAAATTGTCTATGTTGCTAATTACTTCGTTTATGTCGTTATTCATTAAAAAGGTTCAAAATCAACAAATGATGTAAGATAGGTGGACATAAATTATTATTGTATATGAAACAAAGTATAAATAGGTAACGAGATGTGATAGGGTCAAGAATCAGTATGAGGGTAGTTTGTATAATTTTATGATAACGTTTATTATGTTTGTGTTTATTTATATGCAATCCATTTCTCGGACGTATTAATGGGAGGCAGCAAGGGCTTAAGCTATTTGTTATGCAACCAGAGATGGCACCTAAAATCAGTGCCAGGAGGTAAATTACCATGAGGTGCACATTATTATTTCGTAGTAAGCGCCATGTACAGGTGGTGAACGATCGTAAGTTAATAAACGTATGGTTATTTATACAATAAGTTGTATATAAGTGCCAGTGGCATAGCACTTGCGGACTGTTTGTTTTATTTGTAGATAGATAATAGTAGATTAAGTTGTTTGCTATAATGGCACGTGGTGTATTATGTAAATATGTATTACAGGATAATATATATAAAAATTTAATAGAAGTGTAGTTAGAGGTATATAAATGTGGTAGATTGGATTGATATTTATGTGTAATATAGGTGCAGTAAGTTTTTAGGGTATGTGTAGTGTATGCATGTGTATTTATATGAGTTTTAGTGTAATTAACAGGCTGTGGAGTACAATAGTATAATGTAAGTCTTAATTTAAAGTTATCTTGAAACATTAACAAATATATTTTAAGCAGAACTAATTCCAGCAAGCTCATAAAGAAAACCTCGAAAGGTTGATATGTAAAAACACAATAATGTCATTTGTTGGCAATATGTGTGGAGTCGATTTTGAGCTGATCAAGTTGTGCCATATTCTTGAGCATAATGTGAGGCATTCCTTCTTCCTTCCGCAAGTAGACTCTCCCATTTGATGGCCAAGCAAATTTATACCCATAAGACTTTGAGAAGTCTCTGGCGAGGAAAAATAAGCGATTCATTTTGGGAGTCAATAGTTCTGAGGCGAATATAGGAAGTGTAGAATTTGAAATGCCCAGGTGTTTAGAGTTTAGTCTGTCGGAATATGTCTTGTTATATTTTTTAACTGCTTCTAGAAGTTGCACCTTTTTCAGGGCATTTGTGAGTTCAATGCAGATTGAGGAGGTTGTTCTTTCTTTTTTTGATGGTAGTCTTGATACGTCACGAATGTCATATAGTTCGATGTTCAGCTTAAGAGTTGCAGTAAGTTTACGAACATAATCGTAAAGATCTCCTTTCTTTTCCCGAGGTACCTTTGGGACGTTACGGAGTTCGATACACGTCTTAAGTGAGCTTATCTCAAGGTTTTCAAGTCTGTTATCAACTTCCGACAGATGAAAATCCAACTGCTTCCTCTCCTGGTCCAAGCTAAGGAGTTTGGTTTCTATTGTTTTTATATTTCCATTTAGGTGGTTCATTCCTTTTTCGATATCGTGGTTAGACGATTGAATGTTAACATTCTGTTCATGAATGCTCTTGATACGTGCATCCAGCTTGTCCAATCTACTGGATTGGCTCTCCATAAAAGACTGTAGGGAGGCCATGAGGTCCTTCTTGAAACTACTCAAATCGTCCTGCATGTCATTGCTTTGAGATCTGGGTCTTTTACTGCGTTGAGTAATAGATTCTTTGATCAGGTTAGCCATCGATGAGATATCAGGTTCCGAATTTGATAAGTTAGTATGAGGATTTATCGTTTCAGGGTTTGTTTTAGGTGGTGTTCTCTGCATAACGAAAAAAACGATCAAATAAATCTAGGCCTGTTTGCACGGCAGTTATCCGTACCGGCTATTCTATGAGGCGTGTTTATACCACCAACTTAATGCAATAGGAAATTCAGGTAGATACAGTTGAATCGTCCTCCTATACTCCCGTAGATACTAGCCGTAAGGTAACACACACAGCTGTGAAGCACACTGACAAAGTATGTGAAAATGTTTGACTTACAGATCCGGCCGGTGTTATGAGCTCTATGGGTTTACTAGCGATACTGTAGCCGGGTCTTTTTAGCTGGGCAGCGATCGATCTACCAATAGTTCCGTCCAGCGTAAGTTGAACTGCCCCGTCCTGGTGTGAGCGAGAACACAATTATGCAGTTGTCTCTTTTCCCCGAGGTGAAGTGGGGAGCTGCTAGCTGCTCGTAGATGTTAGGCGTTGCTTTACTAATTAAAAAGGTCGTAACACAATTTTATATGGACCGCCAAACACTTGTCACTTTAGTACTTGTTGAATTACTTGTAAAGGTGAAATTCGTATAATAAACAATTATAATTTTTAAGTGAATTTGTGCACACGTCTGTATTCGACCAAATCCAAGGAGGAAGAGGAAATATCTATCATATAAAAAATCATCAGGTCGATATTCTGACTTGAGGCCCTTTGCTCATAAAATTTCAAATTGGGATTACTTTGCATTGTGCGTTGTAGAAGTTGTCATCATCATTATAGGTTTGTGTTTGAGTATTCCTCGCGTCAGGCCACGACTTCAAGCTTTGCGCGGCGGCGCTTCTTGTGGAGCTTCTCGCTTCCCCGTGAGAGAGAGAGCGCTAGAGGCTCTCTCGCTCTCTCTCGCGGGGAAGCTGAGCTAGAAGCTCCACAAGGAGCACCGCGCAAAGCTTGAAGTCGTGGCCGAGTGGTAAGGTAGCCAGCATGACAGGCTACATATTGGCGGTTTTTATTGCTGCGTCACAGGCGTAAAAATAGTTTACAATTAGGGACCTTGAACTGTAGACGATTGTACATCGTTTGTGTTCGATTTTGCGGATGGAAGCAACAGCCGTTCCCTCTTAACAGCTTCTTGCGATGAATAGCTTTATTACGTATTTTCTTCGGTCACCCATCTCAGGACCAAACATACCAGCAGTTTATGTTTTCGTCGCGGCTTTTACATTTTTGTCGTTGGCTCTTCTAGGCTTTGTCTAGAAGCAACTAATCTTTTAAACAATTTTCACTCTTATCTATTAAGAATAAGAGTGTAACTTAACTAACAGGGTTACCAATCTTACGCATATTCACTTATTGCAAGATTCATAGAAGTTGAAAATTTAATCATACCATTTAAACTCTGAACACGTACACATCTTGCTTGATAGGTAAATTAAGGCCTTATGAGCTGTAAAGGTGCTGCCACTTTCATCATTATTATAATCAATCTCCGCGCCATTTGCATCGGTCTCTCGCCAGTCTCATCCATTGTCCAGCAACAGCTTTGACGATATCGTCTCGCCATAGGGCTATCGGTCTACCCACTCTGTTACTGCGCTAGTCCTAGTCCACCTTTTCGTCTGGCCAGATGTCCCGCACATCGATTCGTTTACCTTCGAGTCGAGTCGCGGAAGAAATAGCTTGACGTTCGGTATACGACACGATCTACAAGAGAGCTGCCACTTTAGAAAATAAAAAAACGTTACCAAAATATTATTGCAAGCACAAAATAGATGATTGCAAGTCTGCTCAATTAAATGTCTAGAAGCAGGTAGTAATGAGAATAAAGAATAGTTTTCATAGACAAAGCGTTAATTGACTTAAATTTGTAACATAGATAATATGCTAAAAATGGCTGCTTTTAAAATGGCTACAAATAGTAGTTGTTTATGTTGTGTATGACTTAGCTATTAAAAATAGTTTATTGATATTTCTGGGTATTTAATTGTGATGACATAATAATTATTCTGGTGAATAAGATTTTTTTTTTCTAAAGTGGCAGCGCTTTATCGTCTCTTATGGCCTTAAGTTGGTTTCCGAGGCTCCGAGGTTACTCTACTCTACATAGAGGTTTGCCATTGAAAATACGAATAACTGACGGCTTCTATAAATAGACGACATAGCCATTCCAATGGGATCTCTATCTCCAGTGCACAAGGATCAGTTTGCACTTGCAGCTCTCTGGTTGTTCTCTAAAACATCATTATTTAGCTTGCAAGGCTGTCACAGACGCCCAATGGCCGGTTTAAAATTTAAATTAATTCGGCCATTATATTTATGCAAAACTTTTGATACCGTATTTTTCGTAATTCCGCTTTTATGAATGTCTCGGAACCGTTGACCCAGATAAAGTATTTAAGTTTACTTTATTGAGTCGTAATTTCAAATTTCTGTCCAGACTTGGTATTTTTAAATATCGGGCTGAGTGATCGCGCGAAATTGGTCTCCTTTCAGTTTCAGTTTTATAGCGAGAATATACTTAAAAAAAATTACAATTAGTTTAGGTGATCGCATACTTCTAGTACACTTTACTAAGCTGGCGGGTAAGGTCGGCCGTCCTACGTAGAATAGCCTTGCGAATGCGGGAGAGGGGAAGGGGCTTCCTTGTTAATGATCCAAGTTCTTCAATATTTTTGGTATCCCAGCAGTCATTCCATTGCACATAATATATATTATATTATCCTGCACCTTGGTATGTAAACGTTACGTCAAAAGTATGAATATATCACAAATAATGCTGGAAGATTGGGTAAAACTAGGTTTAGCCGGGTAAACTTAAAATTATCCAAGCTCTTAATTCGAGTTTACCCGTAAACGAAGATAATAATAGCGTGTTAGCTGTTAGGATGCTATGATAAATAAATTCGGAGCCGAGCGAAGCGAGACGACCTCTCAACACATAACATTGACCAACCAGCGTTTTCTGGACCAAGGTGTAACAAGGTAAACGCTAAATTTTCATAAAAAGAGCTTGGTTAATTCTAAGTTTAACCGGGTAAACTTAGTTTTACCCGTTTTGCTAGCATTACCCGTAACATAATATAAAATATGTACAAAGCATGTACTTCGCTTATCTGGCAGCCATTGTTTGTGCCAACAGTTCAGCAACCTTTCATTACGCTTTGCATTTGTTTCTTTTCTTATTTAAATTTTCGACCGGTTTCAGTGACTCTTCTAGTGTGCCAGACACGTGCTGCTGAATTTCATGACCCAGTTCTGATCGAGCACAATATTGCCTTTGGGCGAAGAGGTCAGACTGTCTCCTAGAGAAAGTTGTAGAGGTCATTACTCTCTTCTATATGGAAAGAACCACCGTTCTTGGTCACTTTTTTAGGGTTCCATATCCAAAGGGACCCTATTACTAAGACTCCGCTGTCCGTCTGTCACCGGGCTGTATCTCATGAACCGTAATAGTTTACCAATTAAAATTTTCACAGATGATGTATTTCTGTTGCCGCTATAACGACAAATACTAAAAAACAGAATAAAATAAATATTAAATGGGGCTCCCATACAACAGACATGATTTTTTTGCCGTTGTTATAGATAATGATACGGAACCCTTCGTGCGCGAGTCCGACTCGCACTTGGCCGGTTTTCTTTTCTGTTCACCACCAACAAGTCGCAGCACAATGATTCATTCAATTAAATCTTCGCCTAGAATCGATTACCTAACCTTGAAAACCGCATCCAAATCTGATTAGTGGTTGTGAATTACTGCGAGACAGAGAGATGCAGGGGTATCTTCGCGTTTGCTCTGTTACTCATAAACGTAAGGTTGTCTGGACTAAATCGCTTTAATTTGTAAATATCTATCATTTTATTTTTGTAATGAACTTAAATTGGTGAAAAATACTTTTGGTCTTGTTTAACAAAGAAAATAAAAGTCTTTTTAGAGATTACCAAAAAAAAAATCGTCATTACGAAAGCATTTTTTCTTTTTTTTTTCAAGGAAATGTACAATATTTAGCTTTAAATTAAGCTTTTCATTTCATTTAAAGTTTGGGCTGTCCTCTTACTCTCTTCCGAATAATTTCTATTTGGCAGGGTTTGCGAGTAAGATGGTGGTACCTCCACAGTCGAGCCCGGCATCAGCTCTACCACCTATAATAGGAGACTACCTACATTTAATTAGTATGAACTCATACAAGGATATTTCTAAGGTTCCGTACCCGAGGGAGCCAAACGGGACCCTATTACTGAGCCTCCGTTGCCTGTCCGTCCGTCCGTCCGTCTGTCACAGGAGTCTACAGCCTCAACCATCATGGGTAGAAAGTTGATATTTTCACAGCATACGTGTTACTATGGCCTCTACCACGACAAATGATAACATATTTTTTTTTTATTGATGATGGTCCCCATAGAAGAAACCTCGAAAAAGTTGCATTATTTAAACGTTATTTGGTTTTGGCTCTTACATAAGATTGTAAGACGTACAAAAATAATAAAAAGTGGGATTCCATCCGTACGCAGAGGGTGCCAAATTTTTTTTCAGGCGCTACTAAGCGCCTACTTTTTTGTAGGCTTGATGTTTCTTTGGCATACACCATAAATGTTTTTAGAGTTCCGCGCTCGTATTGTGGGGTGGTACGGAACCCTTCGTGCGCGAGTCCGACTCGCACTTATCCAAATTATTTCTGTACAAAAGCATCTCCCCATCAATCGTTCTCAAGTACAGTAGTCTCTTTCATGTCTAGAATTATAATTAGATAGTCTCGTTTAGTGTTTAATCAGTCTTCTGGTTGTAATATTTGCGAAGACCACCCACATTCAGCCAGGATACATGATATTCTGGGATACTTTCGATAAGTTCCGTCTCAGCAGGTTAAAGAGCAAAATGTGCAAATGAAAACATTTAATTTTGCGTCATTCATAATCGCACGCGTCAAGACTTCCTTGTTTTACTTTCGAAAGTAAATTTTGCTGATTAGTTGTTAATTAGGTCGATTTTGTTCACTGTTAGTCTTAACTTTATATCGGACTAGTGTTTGCCCGCGGCTTCGATCGCGTTGAAGTGTATTCAATTATTTTATCAACAACCCTTAAAGCCAATTTAACAATGTTACAAGGGGTTACATTTTACCACGGTACAAAATGCATATCATGTATTATTTTCCTTACTTTTGAATAAAAAGTATGCAAATGTGTTTTAAAGCAACTTGCGAAAATAGTTCATTAATAATAATGACTTCACAGAAAAATTACATACGTTAATGTATTACATTAACAAACTTAAAAGCGTGTTTACAGTTGTAATGTAATGCAGCTAAAATGTAACGCTAAAATTTAATAATTTTCATGTGATCACCTAAAAGCATTACTAACCTAACCTAACTATTAACAAGCAGTTTGCGCGAATTGCTATAAAACGCATTTATTGCATACTTATTATTCAAAAGTAAGGAAAACAATATTATAATGTGCATTTTGTACCGAGGTAAAAAGTTACCCCCTTAATGTAAACATATCACCAGGATGATAATAAAAAATAAAGAGAGACAAAAAAGAAGTTTTGCCACTACTTGGTAATAAATCTGTAATAATAATATATGTATAATAATAATCATATTTAACATGTTTTTTAAGACCTTGTTACTAACATTATGGGCACTGTCTGAAATAAAGATAACATTGTATTATTTTTTGTTTGATAAACACTTGTACTTGTCCACTTATTTATATTAATTTCCCTTACCGGTTTCGCTGTTAAAGCATTATCATTCAAGCGATTCATATATTGTACGTAAACAACCAAACAAACCTTTGATAATGCTTTAACAGCGAAACCGGTAAGGGAAATTAATATAAATAAGTGGACAAGTACAAGTGTTTATCAAACAAAAAATGTTTCAAAAGTTCCACCAAGTGCCAACAATCACGAGCATCAACTCCATTGTATTATTACGTGGGACGCACTATAAGTTTCCGGAATGAATATGAAAAAATACTATTAAAGGTACAAAATTAATTTATTGTTTTTCAAAATAATCTCCCTTGGCGTCTATGCACTTTTTCACTCGATCAAACCAGTTTTGAAAACTTTTGTGCCACTCCCCTGTGGTGACCTCTGAAACGTGTTTTTCATACTCCTCGACAGCCTCTTCTGGTGATGAAAATCGTTGACCGCGTAATTGGTTCTTAATTTTTGGGAACAGAAAAAAGTCACAAGGTGCCAGGTCGGGACTGTATGCAGGATGACTCATGAGTTCTACATTTTTCGTCTTCAAAAAGTCGTTTGTCTGTCTGGCCGTGTGAGAACTAGCATTGTCGTGGTGCAGGATGATACGGCGTTTACGGTTATTTTTACGGAGTTCGTCAATAACTTCCGGCAAACAAATGGTCGTGTACCAGTCACTATTCACGGTACGACGATTCTCTAAAGCAACAGTAGCCACGTGTCCAGTTTTATTAAAAAAAGAAGCAATCATCCGCTTAGATGCACTTTTCACGCGCGCCACTTTGGTTGGTTTCGGCTCATCTTGAAAGACCAATACGCTCGATTGCTGCTTTGTTTTGGGATCGTAGCAATAAATCCATGTTTCGTCACCTGTTACTATGTCCCACACCAAATTTGACGCACCTTCGTTGAATCTGGTAAGCATGGCACTGCACCAAGTGACGCGGTCCGTTTTTTGAGCCTCGGTCAAGTTGTGTGGGATCCACCGCGAGCACAGCTTTCTCACACCCAAATGTTTGTGTAGGATTGATTGTATTTGACTCATGCCTATTTCTAAGGATGCGCGAATTTCATAGTAGGTCACATGCCTGTCTGTTTCAATCATACGGCGCACAGCATCGATGTTTTTGTTGGTCACAGCGGTGGACGGCCGACCATCGCGAGATTCGTCACTGAGATTGATACGACCACGCTTGAATTCTGCAAACCAGCTATAAACAGTCGTCTTGCATGGTGCTTCATTGCCAAAAGCTGTTTCAAGCCGAGCGATGCTCTGTTGAGCTGTCAAATTACACTTAAAATCGTAGAAAATCATACTACGAAAATTTTCCCGAGTTAAATCCATGTTGATGCAGACACACAATTTTTTAAATGGCGCCACAAGGTAAAAACAAAAGACAGTCAGATGAAACAAACTGCATTCTACAGCCAAAGAGTTCTATTTTCAAATGTTGCAATAAATTTTTAAATATTGTTTATGTAAGTGGCCAGTTCCGGAAACTTTTAGTGTTACCTATGTATTAAGTATCTCATTTCATTTAAAATTTCGCAAAAACATACAATGTAGTGGCAAGAAATTCTTACTACTTTATTATTAGAATATATTTGACAGAGTAAATGTATGCCAATTTTATTACCATACTAAGCCAATTTCAGATAATCTGATGTCGGTGCCGCAAGTTGAATTATCGGAAATTTCTTTCCGCATGAACTGTCATCCCATACATAATTCACTCTCGATTGTGTCGGATTTTCAATTTATCGATAATTTCAATCGATATCTCATTTACCGGAGTTTACTGAACTCTATTGTGGAGGTTGTTTTCAAGGTCCAATAATATTTAAGAAGTGGACCGATGCCGTCGATTTATACATCTATCTTTACTTGAAAATACCTTGAAAGTACATGTTTTTTTTTTGGGATTCTGCTGTAATTATTCCACCTACATAACTTTCCCAGAGTCCCAATTAAGCACCCTTTTTAGAGAACCCTAAAACAATTCATAAGAGCGTTTGTCCACGGTCCCGTTTCGATATTGGAAGATCCACTAGTCTGTTTCCGGGTCCGATATCGGATCGAGCGAAGCCTTCATCTGACAAGGACAGGCCGTGTGCTTAATAAATGAAACTTCCGTGGTATTCTCGCTCATTAACTAAAATATTCGTATGAAATGTTGGCTGACCGACTGATATGCCGATGAAATCGACGGTCGAGTACTTAGCACACTTTTCTGTTTGAAAATAAAAAGCCGTAATGACGCAGTAGGTATTCCGATCTAATGGCAAATCTAGCGCAATTACCGGAGGTCGTCATGATGGACGTCGCGTCCGAAGCCGGACCTGAGAACAGACGATCATCTAAATACAGGCCGCTTCTCCGCTCCGTCACGATGTCGTATGCCGTGCCGGCCCGTGTACAAACGCCCTTAGCGCGGTCGATCAATCCGAATTCATTCTGCATCATACTTTCGATATCACGTCCGATAATAGCCCCTTTCGCTTCGATATCTCGTCCGATTATCTCTTATCGTGGAGCCATGTTGCTGACCGACAGCGGCTGTGCCAGTGAGCTGATTGTCAGTGAACTGCAACTGAAACGTGCGCAAGAGCATCAGCTCATAACACGTGATTGGATTACAGTTTTTACGCCCCAGATACTTGGTGCGAAAATAGCTTGAATGAAGAGTGACATTAAGTACCGTGATTCAACGTATTCGCTGGAGGGTAATTTATAGCGATTGAAAACGCTGTTGCCGGGCGGTTTCGTTCCATGAATGATGCTTTTCAATTGGTGGCACGTGTTACAATCACGGGACAGAAAGAGATGGCACGGAAGCGAACTGTTGCGGAACGCGCTCAAAGAAGAATGCCACGTGATCGTACCAACTGGCGTCACAACCAAATAAAAGTCTTAAAATTACTTAGATATTTTAAAATCCGATTAACAGCTTTTTGATCAAAAAAGTTTACTTAAATCCGGAATTCTGACATCATAATAAACAAATATTTCGGTATTTTCATTTTCGTTGCGGCTTTACTATGATTAGGGTGCCAACCAATAATCGCCTCTATGAAAAGGTGATAAAGTCTTTGCAATTGCCCGTGTCAGTGTACAGTAAATTCGAATTGCGGATATTAATTTAAATAGACTTTGTGATTTGGTACGTACATTTTAGTCTCCCTAAAATTAACTTGGTTTGGTTTTGACGCAACGACTCTGGGTTTGGTACGAGGCGCCATAGGCGGCATTCTCCTTTGTTGAACTAAGTGTATGACTAGATGGAATAAGGGAATTTTTTCAGTCCTGCTATTTCTGATCCCTGCAACTTTTTATATACACTGTCTTTTTTTGTTTATTTCAAATTCTGTTTTTAAGTTACAGCTCAAAATCAATATCGGATTTTATTTCTGCGGTTTATTGTGTACGATTTAGACTTGGTAGACTTTCTCCCTATCGCGATAATATATCAATTTAGTAAAAAAGTCTGGAGGTAAACTGTACCAACTATGTTATTTAAAAATAATTCAATGTTACATATTTTTATTGCTGTTATATGTGTGCTATAAATGTCCATTTTAAATTAAAACAATTTAAGCATTTTATTCGTTTTTTAAAGCATTTGAAATTGTGTTAAAGATATTTATTTACTTATTGTAGGTTAAGGTGGTAACGGAGAATCTCGGTGCAAAATGCACATTATAATATTGTTTTCCTTACTTTTGAATAAAAAGTTCACAATAAATGCGTTTTATAGCAATTCGCGCAAACTGCTTGTTAATAGTTAGGTGATCGCATGAAAATTATTAAATTTTATGCGTTACATTTTCGTTGCATTACATTAAAACTGTAAACACGCTTTTAAGTTTGTAATGTAATGCAAACAAAATGTAATACATTAAAGTACGTAATTTTTTGTGAAGACTTTGTTATTATTAAACTATTTCCGCAAGTTGCTTTAAAACACATTTATTGCATACTTTTTATTCAAAAGTAAGGAAAACAATATTATGATGTGCATTTTGTACAAAGGTAAAAAACTTTCGAGTTTTTAAATTTCACAATTACAGGACCTAAGTCAACATCAATCAATCAAACGATCAATTTATTTATTGCAAAAATTACATCTCAGTATCAGTTGTTAAACAATAATAGTTCTTATAGTTGGCTCAATGTAATTTTACCCATATGGTGTAGCAAAACAGGACAACATAAAACTTAATAATAAAATACAATCAATGATGTCAGTTAAATAAAAATAATAAATGACAATCAATAATTTAAGAAACAGTTCGTACATGCGAAGTAATTATGAAATTAATTTAATTCGTTTAAAGCATGTATTCATGTCATGATTAACAATATTCAAGAAATTCATTAAAACTGTATGGACAAATCGTGATAAAGTATTCCTTAAGTTTATTGAAAAACTTCACTCCTGGTAAGGACTTGATTCCGTCAGGCAATTTAATGTCTGCCAGCTTTCTGGTACGAGTTTAGGAAACAGTTCGACAAGTAGGCACAATCAGATTGTATTTGCAACGTTCTTTGGCGGTCACTAATTTCTTGAGTTCTCAATGGGAACTTTTCTGGGTAGCGTCTTACTAATTTACAGAGCTCAATTATATATAATAGCGGTGATGGTGTGTATTCCAAGTTCAACCAAAAGAAGTTCGGCAAGTTGCCCTGCTTGATTTATGCCCGTCCAAAACGTGTACCTAGTTCTGTCCCTCACATTAACTTGGATAATTTCCATCCCAGACTGAATCTAGTAAAATTAATTAATGGAGTTTGTTGGCTAGCTAATCAAACACTTTAAAAATATTATAGCTGCTCAATGCAGTGACCATTAAAAAAAAACTATCATTGAAGCGTCCGAAGCAGACATCTTAAAACACGCGACACAATTTGAGCTTTTCGCCTCGTTACTTTTTCAATCTTAGCCCTTACAATTAGAATTTGTGATAAGGCTTAAAGCTGACTATTTTCTCTTGGAGATAAGTCAATAAACATTGGAAAACAAAGGAGTTTGAAATATTTCGGGAGCCATTTTACAGCACCACCGTTATGAACAAATCACGGCAATGGGAAGACTAAGAAAAAAAATTTGTCTATTGATTTTACTAATTATTTTGAAGATTTAATACTAACTTATAATGAAAAAATATTGTCATTGTCTATCCTATAATTGGCATAAAAATTCAACCTTTAACTCTATTTCACCCATCCCAATGGAATTTTGTAGGCCCAAAATCAAACCGTGTTTTCACAATATAGATAAATAAATACATATTTTATAATATTATATTACAATCACTTGTTTATTGTAGTTTGAAACCTACTCGTTCCTGTGGATATAGATTTGACTTCTAGGGTTTTCTTGGAACCTTAGAATTATCCATAAAAACAGGGACAGAACTTATGGCAGGACTAGGTATATGTCACCGGCAATCTGTATAATTCAGGTATTCCATACAATACCCAGGTAATGTATAGAATACCTGGGGCGTCCAGGCAATGTATGAAATATTATGAATATTATTTTCCGTTAATACTTTACCTAGGCAATGTATACAATTCCCAGGGATTGTATAGAGTACCTGCTGGTCCACCGGCAAAGTGTAAAGTTTTACTAATCAATGGGATAATATTAAGTTCGCAGTCAAAATTAGTTTTTTGGAAGTTCTGCAGCGCGGAAGAGAGCCGGTAGGTTAGGTTAGAAGGTTAGGTATGGCGAGTTGCGCCACGACCGTCATACATAACCTAATAAACCTATACAACGTCTTTTTATATTTGACCCACCAATACCAGGTTCAAGATACAAAGGCTTTTCAAAATCACCTCTATTGCTAGACTGTTAAGAGTTTAATTAAGTGTGTCAGATACCTAAGCCAAACCAGTGCTAAAGACATACGATACCTATACATTGTTGTTGAGATAATAGGTCCTAGCGACTGGTAATTTTGGGTCAAGTATAAAAACACGTACTTTACGTGGTTATTTTTTTATGACCACCCAGGAATACCATTTCACCAAAAAGCTAAGCACTGTTCATAGGGGATCATTTAAATACATGCCCTAATCAATTTCCCGCTCCCGTTCATGTATATACATTACCGGCTACTCTATAGAATTCGGTACTGTATAGAATACCCAGGCAAAGTATAAAAAAAAAATATTTCTTACATTACCTAAACGTTTTTGGTATTCTATACATTACCTAGGTATTGTATAGAATACCGGATTATACAGGTTGCCGGTAACACATACATCTCTTTCGAAGAACAAAGATTGTATGAATATCTATACTAAATAAATGTTGTAAACGTCTTTCGACCCAGTTTAGCTTGTGAAGCTCCGTAAGGGTTTCTTTTTACGACGGAACTCTGAAAACTTGTAGGTAGGTGAGTGGTAGTTATATACAAGTAACTGTGTTATTGTAGCAGACCGACCATTATTACTTACTACTGGATCATTATTATCCGTAAATATGTATAAATAAAATAAAATAACGTGAATTATGTAACTTTTAAATGCGTGGACGCCATAAAACTGTCATAAGAAGTAATTTATTGTGCGTCCATTTCGGTCTATATTTGGCAAGTTTCGTTTTAATGGAGATAATATGACTGTTATTATTCAACTTGTAGAAGGTCCCTCGTTTTTATTCAGTTTATTTATCAACTTATTAATTGCATTGTGTAGTTATACATATATATATATAATAAGAATAATATTCTTATTCCAATAAGTCTTTATTTTATGCATGTGTATAACTTTAGTAGCCCAACTTAAATATAGTTTTTTTTATTTATTTCCCGTATCATATTTGTTTCATCATAAAATATTATTTTTATACAGATTAGATTTGACATGTAATACGTATACTTTATGTATCTATTTTACAAATAAACAATTTGAATTATTATACAGCTTGTATTTGCGTACTATCAAAAAAGGTATAACATGCATCTAAAACATTCGGCTGTAAGTAAATGACTTTTGTACCAAGTAAAAAATTTACCAGTATTCTTGACGAATAAAGGTTGACGAGAAATACAGTCAATTTCTGAAATAAAAAAATCAAGTAAAGGCGTCATGCTATCATTAGCATCCTGCTATGTAGATGATAGAAATGTGGAAAAAATATGGTTTGTTTTTTGACTCAAGGCAATTGTTAATTACACCTTCATAAATACCTTTAATCTTCTTACAGTCAAATTACTGTTAAAAGGTATAAACACGAAAAAATCAATTCAGCTCCCATATTTTAAAACCGATTAAAGCGAAACTAAAACATGCAGAAAAATACAATCACCTAATATTATAAATGCGAAAGTTTGTATGTGTGTGTGTGTGTATGTTTTTTACTCTTTTACGCGGAAACGGTTGAACGGATTTGGATGAAATTTAGAATATTTAGAAGTTTATACCCTAACTTAACACATAGGCTACTTTTTATCCCGGAAAAAGCATGTCGTTAAACCGAATAACACGCGGGCGGAGCCGCGGGCAAAAGCTAGTAATTATATTAAAAAAAAAATTCAAGCTTGCGTGCGCAGCAGTTGATTAGAGCAGGATAGACAATGAAAAAATACTACGGAACCCTAACAAAAGCGTTAGAGCAGGACTTTTTTCAGTACATTGTAGCCCCTTAAGCGACGTTTAGGTGACGAATCATGAATCAGCCAATCACAGCGCTGCATTACAAAGCTAAGCTCAAATGTGAAATTGGGGATAGTGAGTTTTACTTGAGAGTAACAAACCAAAAAGTTGCCAATCACAGCGCTGTATTTCACAGCTAAGCACCGCTTAACTTGAAATTATCAAATGTGAAATCAGGGATAGCCTATTTAAGACCACAGTAAGAAATCCGAGACATCTCAGAAATAAACGCTGTAATTCTTTATTCAGATAAAGATAACCCGATGGCGGCGAAATTCCACGTAATGATGCGGTATTATTAAATTTACATACAATTTCGCAATCTTTCAAGCCACGCCCCCTTTGTTACCAGCCGGAAAAATCGATCTTTCCGTTGTTGCTAAACTGAGTTGATGAAATTTTCATTTCTTAAAAACACATCTTTGTGTCATATCCCTGAGAGGGTGTCAGAGGTGTTCCCGTGTGTGCAGTGGAGTATCACTAAAACATACACTCTCTTTTCACTGACGATTTTAACATCCCAACTTGTTAGGCCTTATCAATAACAATCTATCCAGACCATGGTTTAAGCTACACTAATACAGCATTTAACTCTCATACGCTACTGCTCTGTAAGGCGCATATAAGAGCAGTGTAAAACTATAAATAGTATCTTTGGTAGCAATGGTGGGCGGTAAAGCTGTCACAGTATTTTCCTCATACTCTTTAAGGTGTATGCGATCCCAAGTGTACAACTTATGATCGTTTTTCTTATAATTTTAAATAAAACATATGTGATTTATATCGTTAAAAATACCGTTAATGTTTAATTACGTTAATGTTTGGTTTTTTCGGTACGTTTTCGGCACAGTATTAATTGTATGAAACATTGAAATATCATGACATGACCTACCTCCAAAACTATCCCTGACGAAGTCGGCAATACACAGTGTTTTATGGTTTTTGAACGCAACCTGGCTCGATTTGTTGATTTGTTTATTAGAATTGATAAGTTAAGATTGTGTTTGTATTGTATTATGTTTGTAAAAATTCACCCTTAATGCCATACTTGTCTTGTTTGTTTGAATTATAATTTGTTTGCTTTGTGTTTTGACATTTATGTAGTTTTGTATATTAATTTGATTTGACCACCAGTGTATCATGTCTGCAGGTCAAAGTTGCATGATAGATCTTTGCTTGTTGTCTATCTGTCAAGCCTGATTTTTTTAAAAGCATTATTGGGCCTGTAGAAGGTATTAGTTTCAACTTGATATCTCTAACGGGGACCGAGAAAAGGGGTCTTGGGTCAAGACTCTTGACAGATAGACAACAAAGTGATCGTATAAGGATCCGATTTTTAATTTTGAGGTAAAGAAACTTAAGGCTGTCGAACCAAATCTCGGTGCAAAATGCACATCATAATATTGTTTTCCTTACTTTTAAATAAAAAGTATGCAAAAATTGCGTTTTAAAGCAATATAATTTTCACACTTAAATTCTATCACTTTATGATTTACATTTTGATTGCATTCGGTTAACAAACTTAAAGGCGTATTTATCGTTGTAATCGAATGTAATCAAAATGTAAAGCATAAAATAACATGATTTAATTGCGAAAACCCTATTGTTAGTAATCAATTTCTGCATATTCCTTTAAAACGCAATTTTGTATACTTTTTATTCAAAAGTAAGAAAAAAATATTATGATGTGCATTTTGCACCGAGATTTGGTTCGACAGCCTTAAATCGCGGCTATACTGATGGTTTTTTCATTTTTATGTTACAGTCTGCAGCTGCTTTATACTAATATCAGTTATATTATGCAAAGCTTCAGATCTAATTTCAAGTATTCATTGAATGCTATCGGTTTATTGTACGGTTTGGTGGTAACTTTGTAATTTTTTTCGATCGAGAAAATTTAATGGAATCAAGTTTTCACAACAATATGGACATAGCGTTAGTCCTCAACTTTATCATATATTAATTTCAAAGTGATTGTTGCAGTATTTGTTGGCATAAAACAGGATCATGCGAAGCGAAGTGAGGTATTGTACACCCTTAAGGGTCTCGTCAAAAAACGGAAGCCCTTGGAACATAGAGAGGAAAATTCGATGGCATATTTTTCAAATGAATGTGGGATTTCAATATTGATTAGATATCATTGAGTGGACACGGTACGCTCGACAGACCATTATAATGCGCACAAAGATCAGCATTGTTTACCTCCAACGCAACGTTTCGGCCCACACGACTCATCATTGTCGGTTATCGCTCCACGTGTATCGGAACGTAATACCTACTCGTGTGTTACTTATGCAAATTGCATGAATAAGAAGCAGCTTTGACGTGATCAGGGATATCTTTAGGTACTTTATCTTATCTATGGTTGTACCATGGTTGTTGATCGATTCTAAAGTGACCTCTGAAGTTTTAGAATTCGGGTTAGGAATTAATTAGATATCATTGAGTGGACACGGTACGCTCGACAGACCATTATAATGCGCACAAAGATCAGCATTGTTTACCTCCAACGCAACGTTTCGGCCCACACGACTCATCATTGTCGGTTATCGCTCCACGTGTATCGGAACGTAATACCTACTCGTGTGTTACTTATGCAAATTGCATGAATAAGAAGCAGCTTTGACGTGATCAGGGATATCTTTAGGTACTTTATGTTATCTATGGTTGTACCATGGTTGTTGATCGATTCTAAAGTGACCTCTGAAGTTTTAGAATTCGGGTTAGGAATTAATTAGATATCATTGAGTGGACACGGTACGCTCGACAGACCATTATAATGCGCACAAAGATCAGCATTGTTTACCTCCAACACAACGTTTCGGCCCACACGACTCATCATTGTCGGTTATCGCTCCACGTGTATCGGAACGTAATCCCTACTCGTGTGTTACTTATGCAAATTGCATGAATAAGAAGCAGCTTTGACGTGATCAGGGATATCTTTAGGTACTTTATCTTATCTATGGTTGTACCCTGGTTGTTGATCGATTCTAAAGTGACCTCTGAAGTTTTAGAATTCGGGTTAGGAATTAATGATATCGCCTTTTTAAGGATACTTCGTGACTCCGGGATTCTTTGTTTTGTTGATTTTCAAATTAAATTTGTTTTCTGCAATTTCACAAGAGAAGTTCAGCTATGCTGTTAAGGTGGATGGTCCAAAGCCGTTCTCGATATAAACTTGTCAGCCACGACAAAAGTATTATAATTTCGTTGTGTTACTTTTTTCTACATGTTCCATCAATTCTGCACCCGCGAATAATCAGATTTTTCACAAAAAATATTAGAGATGCAACGATTCCGCCATTACGATTACGATAATAATCGTTATTCATAACATCGTTATGCATTACGATTAATAAACAAAAATGTGTCAGATAATCATCGTTTTGTAGTATGGTCGTTCCAATAAAAGAAATAAAAAAATAAAGTCTCGCATATATTTTAGTTATTAATTTTAGTTTTACATTAAATTTAAATCACATGTTCAATCACACAAATCTTCCTTTTTGTAAATCTTCTCAATAATCAAAAATTGACATTCATTAAATTTTTGTTTAGGAAACTCAGCTGCTGTAAATTATCTCCAGATAATTAATCTATTAATATAATCTGATGAGTAAATCAAATAATTTAATTGACACAACAATTTTCCCTCGTAACATTCTTAACCACAATTGACTTTTTTTATTCTGTTACTATATGGGAAAGCAAAGGGAACTAAGCCCATACAGCGATGTCTGAAGAAGTTTTAATTTAATAATCGTCACTATACTTACTACGATGCATCGCTTCGTTATTAATCGTAATTATGACGATTACAGATGCAAAACGATGCAGCGCTTCGTAATCGTTGTATCCCTAAAAAATATAATGTTTTTACTATCAAATTTTGCTGTTTAAAAAATGTATGAAAGTATTAACAGCAAAATTTGATAGTAAAAACATTTTTTTTTTGAAAAAAAGAACTGTTTATTCCCGGGTATAGAATTGATGGAACGTGAAGAAAAAAGTAACAGAATGAAATGGTAATGCTTTTGTCGTGGCTGTTGGTTCCGACACTTTTGTATGGAGAGCGGCTTTGGATCATCCCCCTAATGTCACGCATACCAAATTCTCGCAAACCATATCAACACAATTCTAATTTTTCTCTTGGCGTGATAACACGAATGGCAATGTTTCCTTAACCTCCCACCCTAGATATAACAGACAGGCTGATAGCGATGGGCTTCCCCGCGGAGAAGCTGGAGGGAGTATACCGGAACCACATCGATGAGGTCTACAGGTTCTTAGAGGCGAAGCACAAGGACCACTATAAGATATACAACCTTTGCTCCGAGAGGTCCTACGACTCTAGCAAGTTTCATGAACGGGTGAGTGAATTTTATAGTTTTTTTGTTCATAGCCTCTGTCTCCTAAGGCCTCGCCAGACAGAAAGCGTGGCGTTGTCGGGGCGAAACGCTCCAAACTCCAAGCTCAGTGTGGCGTGACATTTTTTGTGTGGTATCTCATACATTTCCACAATAAATCGCCCACAACACGCTATCATCTCTCCCCGACAACACCACGCTTTCTGTCTGGCGAGGCCTTTAAAGATCACATCACTTGTTTTCATCCCAAATTTTATATCAAAGTATCTATCTTGTTTTCATTGTTGTCCAAATCATTTGAGACACGTGAAAGCGGGCTAGAAATAATGTTTAATACCAGACGCTGTAAGTTCTGCAATCCGAGATATGTGAAGAATTTTCATGCAAATGTCAAGATAAGCAGAATCGATCGAGAAACTAACCATACGAATGGCACATACCACTCTACTTTGCGCTATGGATGCGTTCATGTCAGATTTAAGTCGTGATCTAATAATTATAAAAAATCGTTGTCTATATTTTGAGAAACGTTTTCATATTAAAAAAGCTATTTCATTTCCCGATGAAACGTGCAAAGGCAATACATTCACACTGATTTCGTCGCGGGCACAAAATGTGTCTGGGAGATATACAATTTTGGAAATACTGTGAAATACTCTTTCAGAGATAAGCTCGCCTGTGGCACAGACCGTCTTATTTATTATTGTATTTTTTTTTGTGTACAATAAAAAATAAAGGTTTTCAAGCATTTTAGTCATCGATGGTTTATTTCATCGAAGATTTTAGTGGTTACAATTAATTTAGATTACATTTCGACGCGAATTTAGTATGATTTAAATCAATAAAAACACATCGGCTACACCTTTGGTAAAAAAAAACCTTAGATTAACGTTTAGGGGTGTGTTTTTAAAATGTGTTTTTTCCCTGTTTATACATATAGTTCTAATTTGGCATATATCTAGTAGGTAATACCTATCAATGGACTCGGCCTAAAATATTATAAAAACATTCCATAGAAAGTTCACAATTTTATGTTTGCTTTTGTATGGAAGTTTGCGCTTGATGACTGTCGTTAAGGACTGAAGTTTATTGGAAAGTCAACCTTTTCATGTCCAAGAGTAATATCTCATCAGTCATCACCAAACGTTTGACTGTACCTTCAAAGATCCGGTATTGTAGACTCCATGACCCATTGCTATCTAACGCCTCTGAAATAACCCCTACGATCTCAATAGTTCAGTGCATTTGCGTCAGTACTCTAAAATAGTCACTTCTGAACATAAAACCAAGACTAGGTAGGTATAAAGCGTCAGCGGTTGCAAATGCCAAGCTTGCATTTTTTTTGGAAATCACGGAATCCTAGCCAATTTTAGAGGAAACAACCAATCATGCGCAATCGTTGCTAATGGAAGTGCAGAAAACTACACGTCTGATGGCACGGCTGTCATGCCTCGTGTTAGTGTGTGTGACAGCTGAGTGCAGGAGACGTATGCTGATGACGTACACGCTTCAGCGACTTTGTAAACTTGGCCGGTGGAACTTGGCTTCCAATGCGCCGTGAGTTATGCGGACGCACTGTCTAGGCCTGATGAAATACCATGGGTTGTCAATCGGCGTAGACGCTTTAAAAGTTATATCAAGCGTCGACTGACGGAGCGACAAAGAATAGGAACATAAGATTTGGTTTCCGAATTACCTGCGTATGAAGAAAGATCTTTCTATATTTTGATTATACATCTTTTCTATACATATAAAATACGTCTGTCTGTTCGTTCGCTTATAACTTGAGAATCACTTAATGGATTTTGATGCAGTTTTCACTGAAATGTAAAGCATTTCTTCGGGAAGGTTTAAGGCTATATATCATCACGCTATGACAAAAGGGAGCGGCGCAATGAGAATTTTAGTGACACATGTGGAATGTTCGCCGTTGCACAGTCGAATGTAATCCGTTAGTCGCGGGTTCAAATCCCACACTAAGGAATTCTTTTTTGTTTTAGTTATAAAAATATACCAATAAATATATTTAATATATTTTTCTGAAGCTAACATTATATTTATATTTGTCCTGGCGCTGAAATCAATGGAGTTATGAAATCGGCTATAAAATTATAGTTTACACTCATTATAGTTATGATTTTAAAAGGATTTTCACTGTTACATGAAACAAATATAGGTATACAGGATTATGGTTTTATTGCGAAATCCGTCGCTTTGGAATACTCTAAATATTATTATTAGACTGCATTAAAAACCAGAAAAGATAAATTAGAAACAAATGTAAAGGCAAGAATTTGAAAAAAATCCTCGGGCCAGGATTCGAACCTGTGACCTCTTGTTTCCCAGACAAGCGCTCTACCAATTGCGCCACCGAGGTACTTAACTATAGTATGTTCGAGATAACATGATATGGGTGACAGTTCGTAATTTTCCGTTTCACCTATACTACTCACACCATACTACATACACCCAAGTACAAAAGAAAATATTAGGTCGTAGAAAGAATGTATATAATTATTGCAAAAATACAATAAATTATTTATCTATAAATCCAAACAATAATCACAATGTATTCGTTAAATTTAACAAAAAAATATTCAGAAAAGAATAATGTCTTTTTGCTACTTGATGCGTGGATCGGAACGTTAGCTCAAGGCACTGACACTACATAATCGAAAATACATCGATGAATCGGTGCGGCCATCATAAAGGATCGCGTCAGTATGAGTTCATCTTGCATGCGGTTTGTATTTTTGTTGCGGTTGCTTTACGCGCCATTTGTTTTGACGTTTGTTACAGTTTTTGTTGTTTATTTTTGGTGAAATGCCGAGAAAAACAAAAAAAAACTTTGAGCCCTCAAGCTCGGGAGTTATTGGTTCGTTTAATTTAATTAATTTAGAAATTAACAAAAAGTAGTTTAGATAAACAAAGATCAATCAAATAAAAAATCGATTTGATAGCCCTTGTTAACTTTTTCGATACTTAAAACTGCCACCCATATCATGAAATCTCGAGCATACTATAGACCGTTGAAATCAAAAAATTGCCTTTACTTTGCTTTTTTTATTAGCACTTTGGTAAAACGTGGTGAGGGTCTGCTGATGGGACTGGAAGGTGGGTACGGGATCTCCTCAACGGACAACAGCAGAAATAGCAGAACCTTCGAGTTTGGCCTTATTTGATGGGTATTTACTAGCACTTTGGTAAAACACTTTGGTGACCGTTGCATATTGTTGTTCAAAAAATCATATTCATTTGTTTTCCTTATTTCCACGAAAATCTCTTCGACGCGGGCGGAGCCGCGGGCAAAAGCTACTACTATCTATACTCACGCCTGTCTTCCAGAAAGGTAAACAGACACTACAGATTTCCTCCTGCTCTGATCCCGATACACCACCCTTGTTCACATACATTAATCTACTCACATAACAGAGTTAAAAGGTGACCAATGTTCGCCATTTTAAAAGACGCAAAGGCAAGTCCTGAATTCCCAGATATTGATATATCCAATCAATTTTAAGAGATTATTGTAACCGTGTTACTACCACGTTTTGAACTGGATATATTTTCACGAAGATATTTTAATGTCGATCTGTGCTTCTTTGTTGTGTTTTTGTTTGTCTTTTCAATAACAAATAATTGTATTTCCGTTGCATCTACGTAAACATACGTAGGTATACGAGTTTGAATCACGAGTTATCATTATAATTATCAGCATTTCTAATGTAAGGCGATTTATGCACATTGGCATAGGTTGCGATTTTTGTCATTCACTGTGGGGAAAGGGTCTCTATTCGCTCCTATTACAATACAAGTAGTGGTGAAAATGCGACAGCGTAATTTTTCTCGATAATACTTATGTTTTTAGGTACGATAAATGTTTTTTTTGTCGGTCTGTCGTCCAAATAATTTAACTGCTCTTTACTTGCCTGCCCCATCAAAAGATAAGAGAAATACACACCTTTGGATTTACCAACAGTAGAGAACCCTCGGTGGACACGTCGACTCACGCTTGGTCGGTGTTTTATTGCCTAGTGCTGCTTCGTATAGTTCTTTTTGTGGTACCGTGTAATTGCGAGGAAATACTTTGGCTGATATACAGGATTGAAGATAAGTTTAAACCTAAACCCAATATATACAGGCTGAGTTTAAACCTAACCCCAATAATTTCATAGATATTTGAAGATTAAAAACTGGTTTCATAAAAAGGACAAAAAGAATGTTTCTTCCTTTATTTAGTTACTTGTGTAAACAATATGTTATTGTGGCAAATAAATAATTTTCAATTTTGATTAAGTTTTGGTTTTTTCTGCTCGCCCACTTGCTTCCATGGTTTTATTTGTAAGTGTCATGCTTTGTTGAATAGATGGTTAAATGGTTAGCTATTTCAAAAAAACGGTTTTGTTTTTGTATAGGGCCAGTTAGAATGTTTGCTTATTACTTCTTCCCTAACTAACGGGGAAGGTTGAATTACTTTGTGCTATCGTCCTTTCCGTTTTGTTCATATGTTACTTGGACGTTATTTACTGCTGGCCAGGAGCTGTTTATCTCTCCCAGGTTTTTAGCAAACTCGCTAGACCGTTTACCATGTTCTTTTACTGAGTGGAAACTAAAATGGTACGGTAAAATTGTATCTCGTATCCTTTTATTACGCATGACCTTTTTATTATGGACGGAGAGCTAGCGACCAAATCGGTCATGTAGCTTCAGCTGTATTGAAACTCCGTTAGCTACTTCCCTGAACAACCTTTTCCCATAATCTCCGTGCTGGCAGGCCGCGGGCGGTGGGTGCGGGTGTAGTGGGGTGGGGAAAAACTGAAAAATAATGTGGGTTCAGCGGCTTTAATTTTTTTTTCAAACAGTTGCTCTGTACTCCCTGTGCACCCAAAAATATTTAAATCGATCGGGTGGTGGGATGGGGTTGCCAGCGTTAATTTAAAGTACCAAAATAATAATAATTAATATGTGAGCCCCAAAAAATAGCCATGCAAAAATATCGGTGGGAAGGTATCGAAAAAAATTGTTGAAATCGTTGGATTTCGTTCGAAAATGAGCTGAGGAGAAGGCAAAAGTGGACGTGGAGGGGATGTCAAGCCGGCGAACGCGTCAGCGCGCTTACGGCGCGTCGATTTTGTTCGGCTAAAAGACAGACAGCTCATGTTGTCAGCAACTGTTTGAAAAAAAAATTAAAGCCGCTGAGCCCACTTTTTTTTTTCTTTTTTTTCCCCACCCCACTACACACGCACCCACCGCCCGCGGCCTGCCAGCACGGAGATTATGGGAAAAGGTTGTTCAGGGAAGTAGCTAACGGAGTTTCAATACAGCTGAAGCCACATGACCGATTTGGTCGCTAGCTCTTAGACTATTAATTAGTAGCAAAATTACCAGTGGCGAAGCCAGCAACATATTAGGGGGGGGAGGCTGAGGGTGGGTTTCATCGAGCTTTTTCCAAAAATCGTAGTAAATACCTACCATTCTTGTACTATTAAAATTCTATTAATAAATTAAATACTATTAAAAGGTAAGTAAATTTAGGATTTCAGTACATTTTGGTTAAATTAACAGGTTTGGGCTTATAGAGCAGACTAGCTTTTGCCCGCGGCTCCGCCCGCGTCGAAGGGATTTTCGTGGAAATAAGGAAAACGAAAGAATATGATTTTTTGAACGACAATATGCAACGGTCACCATGTTTTTACCAGAGTGCTAATAAATACCAATCAAATAAGCCAAACTCGAAGGGTCTGCTGTTGTCCGTTGAGGAGATCCCGTACCTATCTTCCAGTCCTATCATCAGAACCTGGTCACCTTTTTTTACAAATGAAAATATTTATTCTGAAAAGTCGGGGTTTGATTGAACCCGCGACGATCGGCTACGCTATGGCGGCGAACCTTCCATGTTTCACTAAAATTCTCATTGCGCAGCTCTTTTTTGTCATAGCGTGATGATACATAGCCTAAAACCATCCCGAAGAAATGCTTTATCTTTTAGTGAAAACTGCATCAAAATCCATTGAGTGGTTCTCAAGTTATAAACTAATGAACAGACAGACAGACGTTCTATTTTATATGTATAGAGAAGATGACTGACGAAAGAAATTCATGTTGCGCAAGTGGAAGGAAAAGCTCGACCGTGCCGCCCTAGAAGGACATATGCCGACCAAATAGGGGACATACTGAAGAAGGGCAAAGTAAAAAGTACCCGGAATATAAGAGCTAGTATGACTAGATTGATGGAAATGAAGCAAAAAAGGTGTTAGGATCGTAGCAGATAGATATCTGTAGTCTTAGCCTACCCTTCTGGGGTACAGGCGTATATGTATGTACATATGTATAGGTAGATATAGGAGTCCTAAAACATATATTTTAATAGGGGCTTCAGTCCCCAACCCCCTCTCCCTGGGTCCGCTACAGATAATTATGAACTTTTGCCCTCGCAGCTAACACAATGTAAGATGAAATTTGCTTTAGCTTGATCTGCAAATAGAATTATTTTCTATGAAATTATCAGTAATTTTTCCTTCTTATTCAGCCGATTAATATCTATTAATGAAACGAATACCCTTAGGTATTTCCACAATCATCCGCGGCCCCTAGACTAGATGGCGCCACCTACACGTCTGCCTATCTAAGCTAGATAATTCCTTATCAGGAGCCCTGTGCTTTAGATAAAACTAACTAGCTGATAAAATGGGAACAGTCTGACACGGGTATTGTAGAATTATGAAGGTTTCTGGGCTTCACTAGCGAAAAGGCATGTCTAATACAGTAGAATCAGTTTTAAAGACATTATTTAGTATAAAAAACCATGGGTGAATAATAAAATCGTCTGTATACATACATATACTCACGCCAGTCTCCTAGAGGAGTAGGCAGAGGCAGAGACTATAGATTTACATATTTGCTACGAACTTGACACACCTCTTTTACCTCTTCCACATCCATCAAGCTGTTCTATTACGGCTACTTTTGAAATTGCCCTTCTTCAGTATGTCACTAATTTGGTTGGCATACGTCCTTCTACGACGCCCCGGTCGAGCTTTATCTTCCACTTGCGGACCATAAAAATTTGTTACTCTACTTCAAAGTCATCTGTGCGGCTTTTTCATCTACATAAGTATCTTCCAAAACAAATATAAAACTAACATACTAGATCTCACACCCATTTATAGACTTTTAAAACTGGATTTAACTCCATTTGCGGAGTATAATCGTTGTCACATGAATAAATACGTCATTATAATCCCGGATTATTAATAGCCTATTATAATTCATAAATAAGACTGTGTTAATAATAGGATTTTTATGGTTCCGTACCTAAAAGGCAAAACAGAGACCTTTTCATGTCACAGCTGTCTATCGGTCTGTCTGTCCGTCCTTATGCCACGGGTCTCTAGCTCGTACACGGTATGAGTTACAGACCTGAAATTTTGATGTTTTGTGTAGAATGTTGACCCAAAACTTGATATTAAATTAGAAATCTAAGCTCACTGAGTAGAGAGCAAACTTTTGTTTTTTTCATTATTTATCTTCAGAAATAAGGAAATGGGGGCCGTCAAAAGTCACAGTTTTGGATAATTTTTGTTACGTGGTCTATCTCTAAACAAGTAAAAAAATTTGGAATTTCTATATAATATGTGCTATTCACTGTATTTAAGAGGCTATGTAAATTTTATTTTTGTCACTCTCACTCCAAGCGAAAAAACGCGTAGTGCGAGAGGGGCGGATTCAGCGCAAAAGAGAAATAAGTAAGTTTTTTAATTTTATAAAAAAAACTAAAATACCTAGCAAAATTTCCAAAATCAAATATCTAGATATTGTTAAAACCCATCTAATAAAATATGTTTGAGTTTTATACATGATCCCTATCCGTCAAACGAGGAGAAAAAGTGTATTTGAAGACCTCATTTCATTAATTATTTCTATGGAGGAAAATTTATCCAAACGTGTTTTCCAAAATCAAAACCCTAGATTATACGTGGGACGCACTATAAGTTTCCGGAATGAATATGAAAAAATACTATTAAAGGTACAAAATTAATTTATTGTTTTTCAAAATAATCTCCCTTGGCGTCTATGCACTTTTTCATTCGATCAAACCAGTTTTGAAAACTTTTGTGCCACTCCCCTGTGGTGACCTCTGAAACGTGTTTTTCATACTCCTCGACAGCCTCTTCTGGTGATGAAAATCGTTGACCGCGTAATTGGTTCTTAATTTTTGGGAACAGAAAAAAGTCACAAGGTGCCAGGTCGGGACTGTATGCAGGATGACTCATGAGTTCTACATTTTTCGTCTTCAAAAAGTCGTTTGTCTGTCTGGCCGTGTGAGAACTAGCATTGTCGTGGTGCAGGATGATACGGCGTTTACGGTTATTTTTACGGAGTTCGTCAATAACTTCCGGCAAACAAATGGTCGTGTACCAGTCACTATTCACGGTGCGACGATTCTCTAAAGCAACAGTAGCCACGTGTCCAGTTTTATTAAAAAAAGAAGCAATCATCCGCTTAGATGCACTTTTCACGCGCGCCACTTTGGTTGGTTTCGGCTCATCTTGAAAGACCCATACGCTCGATTGCTGCTTTGTTTTGGGATCGTAGCAATAAATCCATGTTTCGTCACCTGTTACTATGTCCCACACCAAATTTGACGCACTTTCGTTGAATCTGGTAAGCATGGCACTGCACCAAGTGACGCGGTCCGTTTTTTGAGCCTCGGTCAAGTTGTGTGGGATCCACCGCGAGCACAGCTTTCTCACACCCAAATGTTTGTGTAGGATTGATTGTATTTGACTCATGCCTATTTCTAAGGATGCGCAAATTTCATGGTAGGTCACATGCCTGTCTGTTTCAATCATACGGCGCACAGCATCGATGTTTTTGTTGGTCACAGCGGTGGACGGCCGACCATCGCGAGATTCGTCACTGAGATTGATACGACCACGCTTGAATTCTGCAAACCAGCTATAAACAGTCGTCTTGCATGGTGCTTCATTGCCAAAAGCTGTTTCAAGCCGAGGGATGCTCTGTTGAGCTGTCAAATTACACTTAAAATCGTAGAAAATCATACTACGAAAATTTTCCCGAGTTAAATCCATGTTGATGCAGACACACAATTTTTTAAATGGCGCCACAAGGTAAAAACAAAAGACAGTCAGATGAAACAAACTGCATTCTACAGCCAAAGAGTTCTATTTTCAAATGTTGCAATAAATTTTTAAATATTGTTTATGTAAGTGGCCAGTTCCGGAAACTTTTAGTGTTACCTATGTATAGTCAAAATGCATATAAGTACTAAAAATTCATTACAATTTTCCGTTTGCTTCATGAAATACACAGAAACAAAGCATCCGTATATATTTTACATAGCGCCTTAAACAACAAAATACTGAAAACGCCAAAATGATGTCCCTTGATTTAGGGTTCCGTACTTGACAATACTTGACAATCTTAATTTTGCAATATATGGGTAATGATAAGTTTGTAATTCTTGTTTAAATTAATTAATTCTAATAACTTATTTGAATGGTACGAAACCCACATGGCGCGAGTCGTACTCGCACTTGACCGATGTGGCATGGCATGGTGACAGTGTAAAAAATATATAAATCCAATCAGGTTTATCGGAGATTATCATTCAGTGTAGGAGCTTTATCTTTTCCTGATTTCATCATTTCGCCGTTGGGTCCTAGTTAAGAGATAGCAATATTATGATGTTAAAGTTATCTCTTTTAATTTGGTCTGCTTAAAAAGGAGAATTTGGTTATTTTCAAAATTATTAGCTCAAATTTGTTTTCTACTATCCCAACAAAAACATAAAAGCAATATTATGATGTTAAAGTTATCTCTTTTAATTTGGTCTGCTTAAAAAGGAGAATTTGGTTATTTTCAAAATTATTAGCTCAAATTTGTTTTCTACTATCCCAACAAAAACATAAATGTGAAAAAAGGGCCGGATCAGGATTGTCAGCTTGGCAAAATAAATATTGAGATCAAATTAGCTGTCGGGGCTTATGCCCTTCATTTGTTTTAAAGGTAAGTTCGTTAGGGTCTCTGCTAGAACTGTAGGACTGAATATGTAGAACTTGGCAAGTCTTCATAGCTAAAGTTTAAACGTCTTCGTAACTGCCAGGACGAAGAGCGCGCGATTGTAGACTAAAATGCAACGTAGTAAATATTGTTTTCGTCTGATGCAAAATGAGGTATTCAAGAAATCTTGCCTATGCCATGTCCTTGATGGGTATCTAGTGTGAAGTTGTCGTGTGTAAGAGGCGTCATTGACGCAAAACGTTGGCTGGTCCTGCTACCGGGTGACGATGTATAGTTCTAATGTGGGCTCGTCTGGTTTCCAGGTGGAAAGGTACGCGTTCGAGGACCACAGTCCGCCGAAGATCGAGCTCATCCAGCCGTTCTGTGAGGATGTCCACAACTGGCTGCGCGCGCATCCCAGTAACGTGGCGGCTGTGCATTGTAAAGCTGGGAAAGGGAGGACTGGTGAGTATCAATGTGTTGGAGCACCTGCCCCTAGATTATGTTTCTTTGAGTCGGTTGCCAACTGGTTGGTAAACATATATTTACTATCGAATTTAGATTATCTAAAGATAAGTTCGTGCCGTCGACGTCGTGAACACCACGACCAGACTTGAGGCAACTTTGAAAGTTCCGTTTTTGTCACAGACATGTAATTATTACTAAGTAGCAGACCACAGATAAAAATAAAAAAAATAAAAATCTTTTAATTCAGAACTGGGTTCCATATGATTACACAAAAAAAATAAAAATTAACAATAGAACTAAAATAAAGCGGTAATAAAAACGATATAATTTTGAGGATTAAAATAGCGTAGCAGGTTTCCATACAAAAAATAAGCTACATTTAGGCTTCATGGTACGAAGAAACGTATAAAAATGGGTTATTTTGGCTGGCGTATGCTTGAAACATATTATTTGTTAATTCCTAAACTAATATCTAGTATATATTTTGTTTGGAAAAAAAAACAATATTAGTATTTAAAAGAGCCCGAAGTTTACAGAGCTAAAATTGCCACGCGTCGACTGTATGCGTTTATTATTAATGTTAGGTCTGCTACCATATTATACGTCTGTGGTTTTTGTCAGCGACCTTAATGTTTCTGTCTATGTTTCTAGTGTTTGGCAACCAGTTAGCAACCAATACCACGTTACATAATAGGCTCGCTGTTGCCATGTGCAGATAGTCTATACTCGTGTGGCTAGCCGATGAGTTTGACATTCTGTGAGGACTTCAGTTGAAGTCTAAGATAAAGGAATGGAGTATTCCGTTATCGCCGGAATTTCATACCTGTGCGAAATGTTAAGGTAAGCCGGAAGTGGAAGTGGGTCGAATGCATTATGATTATACCTCGCGTCAGGTAAAAAGGTCGCAGGCGGGACTCAGGGGGTCCCTTTCTCACGCGACTCTTACCCATGCGCAGACACATCTCTTCCCACTCTCGTCCAGCCGCCTTTTACCTGACACCAAGACATTATGTATTTACATTAAGCGCCCTTAAGCATGCCACCGTTTTAGTAGAAAAATTGATAATCCTTTTCTCTGTTGCTTTTCGTTATAGACCAAAGTATGTATAAGAATAAGACCACTATCGTCTGGTACTGATATTATAAAAGGCATCATTTTGCCAAAATTTGTAATATTGATTTTGTTTTACATGTAATGGGCCGAGCGGTTTGGCTGATATGTAGTTAGATGCAGAATGTATAAGTATTGTGTAAAACCCGTACTACTTTTGATTACACAAATGCTATTTACTCACTTTAGTACAGAGGTAATAATATTCACAAGAACTTAACTTCAAGTTAATAATCAAGTATACTTCTTAACTGCTGGTAATAGACTGCCTGTCCAAGAGTGTTTATACAATGTGATAGATAACGCTTCGAATGTTCGCGAGGTTACCAGTAAAGTTAGTTAGTCAACATGAGGGCGGAAATATTGGTCATACACAGCTTTCTCGTGCTTAGTCATTACTAGTACAATGCTAATGATTTTAGATAACATCTCCTTTAAATTGATCACTCCAGGAAATGATTTAGCAAAGAATCACAAATGGAAATATTTAGGTAACATAAATATATCAAGCTGGACAGATTTACATGCAAAGTTGTTTTCTTACCTTAAATTATACCTAGGTATACCAAAATTTTACATTTCAACCAGATAGTGACTTTGTAAATACCTGTATTAAACTATCCATCCATCCGTCAGCCTGTTTCGTCCACTGCTGGACATAGGCCTTTCCAGGATTTCGCCACTCTTGGCGGTCCTCCTAGAAGAACTGCCCATACTCACACACGCTGGGCGGGTGGGTTGGTGAGCGCGGTGCCGAAACCTTTGTACGAGTGACGCCGTTGCCCGTCACTAGTAGACGTCACTAGTAACTATAGAGGTCTCAAATTTTAGTCTATAACGAAAAACAACAGAAAAACGGGTCATCAAATTTTGTACTAAAACGGTGGCGTGCCTATGCGCCTTAAGGGTGTATAATACCTCACTTCGCTTCGCATGATCCTGTTTTATACCAACAAATACTGCAACAATCACTCTGAAATTAATATATGATAAAGTTGAGGACTAATGATATGTCCACGCTGTGGTGAAAACTTGAAACCATAAAATTTTCTCGATAGAAAAAAATTACAAAGTTACCTCCAAACCGTACAATAAACCGATAGCATTCAATGAATACTTAAAATTAGATCTAAAACTTTGCATAATATTACTGATATTAGTATAAAGCAGCTGCAGACTGTGACACAAAAATGCAAAAAACTATCAGTGTAGCCGCGATTTCAAAATAGCTGATGTTTTGCGTGCGCGGCATCTGATCAGAGTAGGATAGACAGTTAAAAAGCAGAAGCGTTAGAGCAGGACTGGGAATCGAGGTATTATGGGCCCTTAACGGTTTGATTGAAACGTCATATATTGATATATCCGCCCCGCTTGTGGGCAACAGTTTCCGAATTCATTGAAAAGCCAATAAAAGGTCTCTTACATGTATTTATTTATTGTGGCCTGATTCAAACGCTAAATGAGGGTGCTCTAAAATTTTGGTATGACGTCATATCGTTTTTTTTACGATACGTTTAGGGTTAAGGTACCGAATTTTGGCCTTTGATGGTTGTCTGTGGCTCGTTTCGTTTTTGACCCACCTCCGCCCCGCGCGACCCGCCTTCGCGACGCTCTCGTGTTTTCGGTATCGAAATGGGAAAAAGATTAAATAAATATAGAAAGTATTTGTTTATATTAATCTGTACTGAAATTCGTACACGGTGATAGACCATCCAAATGATACCGAAAAGAGCCCCGGCTCTACTCTTTTTAATACAACCTGAACGCAACAGCCATCCACCCTTTGTTAACGACCACTATCTGTCCTGCTTTCCGAAGCACGAAACCGGACACAAATTGTGCCTGTACGCGAATCGACCCCGCGATCTTTAGGTTAGCCAACCGGCAGGAATAGTGATCCACCGAGGCGGTCTATTATCTACATTTATTTTTGCAAGGACCACAAGACCAGGAGGACATCGACAGATTTATGACGGTAACTAGACATTTAAAAGAGCAGTGTAAAACACCCTAATATAACCGTCTCGCTTTTTTGCATAATGGTATTTGCGACAAAAAAGCTTTTTTAAGCAATAACTAAACGGATGGTATATAATATAACTTAAGGCGCATAGGCACGCCACCGTTTTAGTACAAAATTTGATAACCCATTTCTCTGTTGTTTTTCGTTACAGACCAAAGTATAAGACCTCTATCATTTGGTACTAATATTTTAAAAGGCACTATTTTGACAAAATTTTGAATATTGATTTTATGTACTACCTATGTCGCCTTAAAGCGAGATAGATAAAGAACAAAACCGTCAGAGCAGGCCTTATTCCGAGGAACGTTAGAAAATGGAAAACATTGAAGGTTCAAAAGGGATTAACTCTTCATGCATCGAACAAAAGGGTATAAATTCGAATAGACCATTCTCAGTACAAAAGACTGCCATTTTCACAACAATAGATCCCTTAGCCCAAACGCGTGAAATGTCCACGTGCCACACCCAATAGTTTTGCACAAAGCTTCATTTTGTTGCGCAAAGAATAAAAAGTAAAATCTACAAAGCTTTGTACTACAAAATTCTAATAAATCCCGAAATTTCTTTACAGCATTTATTCGGCCTGGCCGCGGAGAACTTTCACGAACTAAGGGTATAAATTTAAAAAAAAAGAACATTCCGTTGTCTTCTTTTATGCTGCCAGTTGTTAAGGTGTGCAAAAAAAGAGCGGTTTTAAGATATATAACCTTTATGCTATCCTTTTTTTGTTAATTTAAAGTTTTTTTTTTCTATTTTTTCAGGCACAATGGTCTGTTGCTATCTCCTGTATAGTGGGCAGAAGGCGACGGCGGATGAAGCCCTAAATTACTATGGGACGAAAAGGACGCATGATGAAAAAGGTAAATTAGGTTTCGTTGGTAAAGAAAGGGCCTCCAGGTTTTTTGTAATCGGCTTAGGCAAATCCTGTTTCTAAAAGGTTCTGAGGTACGAATACAATAGGAAACAGAATTTTTTCGTTTTCTCGGTAGTTGAATTGAGAAATAACAAATTGATTGTATTAGAACAATGTTGCTACAAAAAGTTGAAATTGTTATAATGATAGTAATTTCAGATGATTCTGACGACGACGGTTGGCACTGTAATCGTATTTAAATTACATATAAATTGTGCAAAAACTTCTTTATTTTAGTTTCCGAGTGCGCTTTTATTTCCAGCATGAAATGAAATCATGTGCAATAGGCTTGTACACAGGGTAAACAAAATATTATTATATTTAGTCCTTCATTTAGATTATCAAAAAATATTGGACACGTATTTTTTCTTTTGTCAATCACACAAAAAATGACACAGATAAAGCGCGTCAAAGTTTGAGTCAAAGTGGGGGAAAATGACGTCACTTCTAAGTATAATTGTACCTAGATGTGACGTCACGTGGAACTTCAGCGGGCTATATCTTCATCATTGTTTGTTTAATTGAAAAAAGAAAAAATACGTGTCCAGTATTTTCTGATAATCTAACTGACGGACAATGAATTTTTTTTAGTCATCATGCCTATTTATTAAAATTGTTGTAAGTATCTATTTTTGATTGAAAAACACTTGTACTTGTCCACTGATTTATATTATTTCCCTTACCGGTTTCGCTGTTAAAGCATTATCAAAGGTTTTTTGGTTGTTTACGTATAATATATGAATCGCTTGGCAAGCGAGTAGGACAAACAAATTCTACGACAGAAACATTTAAGTATTTTAATTTCTTAATATAACGTTGTAAAAAATATTCATAAGTTTCCATAGATACACTATCCTAAATATCCAACGTTGTGGCAAGGTTTGGCAATGGTAGAATTAGTTATGGGGTTGTCATATAACAAAAATAAAGTTAACACGGTAGAGGAAAGAAAAACTATAAATATCTTAAAAACAAAAAATAAGGATTGAATATGCTAAAAATGTCAGTGAATGTTGATTTTTTAAATAAAATAAAATTAAAATAGTCATCAGTAGTAAAATATATAAGTGTGAGAAGGCGATTTAGTAATATAGTCAATTTAATTTATGAAGTAATGGAGTAACCTAAATAGGGGGTTATGTCGAGTATTGTGTAATTTAGTGTCAAGTCAGATAGATGTCAAACGATTCAATCGTGTTTCATGTCAAATAAGAGCCAATGTCAAAATACAAAATGAGCTATTTAAAATATTGAAGCAGTGGTGAGTTATTAACGTCTAATTGTTTATTTAATATTTGGTTGACATTGGAATGGCATAATTTATTTATTTCGGGTGCTTCTAGGGCTGATAATTTTTTGCCTTTATCGCAAACATGAAGGGCTCTGAAATTTAATTCGGAGTCGAAAGTCGAAAGTCCGATTTTCGGCAAATGTCATTGTCACGGGATGACTGCTTGGTGCAGCGATGACGACAGGCTAGCCATTTGACCATGGCGATTGCTGTATAAAACTTTTTATTTTAGGTAAAATAGAATAGATAATTCGGCATCCAAGTGTTGGAACAATATTCAACCCCCTTTACGTATTGAAGTGTAGTGTAAGACCACTTTTAAATCAAAATTCAATTGAAGTGTAAGATCACTTTTAAATCAAAATTCAAAATTTATCTCCTATCTTTGCAATAAAACTCGCCAACATAAAGTTTCAAAAATAAAACACACGTCTTTTATACATAATATAATTTTGCTCAATCGATCATACACTCAATTATTTCTTATGTAAGTTTCATGCACAAATTTAAAAATTTTTCTTTTGTATTTATCTGCACAAGTAAAATAATAATAAACAATATATACATTACAAATATTAAAAGCACTGCTATTTATTTATTTACATCTATGCATTATATTACTTCTATACCTACATCTATTTTATTAGGATATAGAAATAGTGCGTTCTGTGTTCGTTTATCAACTGCAGGCCCTAGCAGAATAACAGCGTTGCGGGATGTTACTGGTAACACCCGTAGCATATGCTGAGTTAGGGTCCTTTTTATTGCCACGCAGGACACATGACCTTACACGTTTATATGTATTGATGTTCTTTGCATTTGTTTGGTATTTGTTATGTTATCAGAATTATAATTCTGTTTCGTATTACTGTTTCGTGTGTGTTGTGGCACTTAAATACGGATCTTTATCTTTATCATAAGATAGTACATTCATTGGATTGTAGGTTATTAGAAAATAATAATTTATGTATACCAAAAAGAATAATGGACCCAAGACACTCCCTTGCAGCATGCCAGATATAGATTCTAAAAATTGAGAATTTTTGATAACGTTATCTAATATCAGGTATTTTCATTACTTTTTGATGAGAATACGACGTATCAGTATTGTCTGGTCAGTCAATAGAGCCCTACCGGTTCCAGGTGTAACGATCCCCTCCCAGCGGCGCTACGTGGAGTACTACTGCGCTCTGCTGCGGTCCCGGCTGCAGTACTCGGCGTGCGCGCTGCACATCCGCGAGGTGACCCTCAGCCCCGCGCCGCCGCCCCTGCAGGAGCTCGAGTTGAGCATCATCCAGCACGAGCCCGAGCTGAAGGTACACCAGGTGTAACGTCTGCATCTGCTGGATATAGGTCTCTTAATAACACGAGAGCCCATTATGGGGTGTATGCTCTTATAACTATGCTGGGTATACTAGTTGGAGACGGAGCTCTAGGTACTAGCCCTGCATCGTCGATGTCATGTCATGACGTCATTTGCTGAATATAAAACTCTCAAGGCATGCTACAGTACTGAGAACCTGTTATGAGGCGTATGCTATTGCTACCATGCCGGGCAGGTGGGTTGGTGATCATAGTTTTCGATACAAGCTTTTTACGTCACTGTGGCCGATATTTCAAGTAAATTTTAGGACCCATGACAAGGCATATCTCTGCACGATATTCACAATTATTTCTTTGAATATTGGCTGTTTTTTTATATGCATTGTGTATCAATATCCCTTTTGAGGATTTAATCAACATTCTGTATACAAGGCTAATGTTAACTGAAAACCACATATTTTGATAACAAATCAAATCAAATCAAAATATTTATTTTTGCAAAATAGATACATTAAGTATACTTTCTACAAGTCAAAGTTAATTTACACAATATAATATGTCTTTAGACTATATATATATATATATATATATTTAACTATACTGAATAGATTTCCCAAATAAATTTTCCCTTGCAAATTAATTTGACTTTTCTTTTAAATGTTCAATAACTACTGTAAAATTTGTATAAGTAAATCCATCCATAACCCTGTGTTCGTCCACTGTTGGACATAGCTTTCCATGATTTTACCACTCTTGGCGGTCTTCCTCATCCAGCCGCTACTCGCAACGTCTTTCAGGTCGTCGGTCCAGCGGACACGAGGCCTACGCTACGCCTAGCAATTCGTGGTCCCCATTCTAACGCCTTTCGGCCCCAACGGCCATCATGTTGGCGACAAATATGTTGTACCCACCGCCATTTCAACTTACTGATTTGGCATGCTATATCGGTCACTTTCGTTCTCTGACGGCTCTGCTCGTTCCGGATTTTATTTATCAGAAATACCTCATGCTCATAGTTCGTTAGTTGAGTTGAGTCCACATCTCAGCGCCGTCCGCCGTATGTCATTACAGGAAGGACGCACTAGTTAAAAACCTTAGCCTTCAAGGAGGCAACTTTTTACCTCGGTACAAAATGCACATCATAATATTGTTTTCCTTACTTCTGGATAAAAAGTATGCAATAAATGCGTTTAAAAGCAATTTGCGGAAATAGTTTATCAATAATAAAACCTTTACAAAAAAAATATGCAATTTTATGTGTTACATTTTGTTTGCAATACATTAACAAACTTTAAAGCGTGTGTACGTACAGTTGTAATGTAATGCAATAATAGCAGTTGTAATGTAATGCAATAATAGAAAAATATTAAAATTACTTGTACGTTGTTCCACTAGTATTTAATTAAGGATGATCACGCTACCGGTTTCATCGATTTATCGACATCTTCAGGCGAAAACAATAAAATAATTCTGGTTGAGGCATGTTTTAATTATTGCTTCCAAATCTATCACAATTTGAGCATCCAGATCTGAAGAATATAGTTGTTCACTGATTATACTGAGGCACTCCTTGACTGGTATGTTTGGAAAGAGGTTTTTGACGTCGAAGGAAATTAATTTCGCATTTTTCTGTACCGGGGCTTCACCAATTTTATTAACTAAATCGATACTATTCTGAACTGTATGAGCCGGTTTAAAGTTCATCAAATTTTTGTAAAGTTTGTTAACTTCATTGGCCAACTTGGATGAAGGGGATCCGGAATATCGGACCAAAGCGTACAGCCTGACGTGTAATACTTGTAAGGGAGTTTATGTGGGCCAAACAGGCAGAAAATTCAAAACTAGAATAAAAGAACACATCAGTAATTGGAAAAAGAAGAACACCAGGTCAACGTTTGCAGACCATCTTAACACAGAAGACCACACATTCGACCCCGATAGAGGAATTAAAATTTTGCAAAAGTGTAAAAAAGGACGCAAGTTAAACTCCCTCGAAGCCCTGGAAAACAGATGTCGACTTCAGAACCCAAATTTACTCTTGAATGACCAGGCTTCATTGTCCTCCTCTCTACTACTGAATTTGTTTTTTAAGTAACTGATTTCTTGAAATCAAACACAAAATTATTGAATTATTCTGCGACGTAAATAATTATTAATGTTATAACATTTGACTTTACATCTTCTCATCTGACATTTTGTTATTTCTTCTAATTTTTAATTGTTATTTTATTTCATTTTTATTTCATGATTATTTATGTGTAATTTTATTTGATTAGTGACATCATAGTAATTTTTACAATTTTTTACAATTTGCTTGCAAAGACGAAACGTTATCTAGACATTCTACCTACCTTCTTTTTTTCTTATAATTTTTTCTGCTTTTAGTCATCGAACATGTAATTTTATAATTAACCTATTTAAGTGTATTTAATGTTTTTCCTTATTGTTTTCGCCTGAAGATGTCGATAAATCGATGAAACCGGTAGCGTGATCATCCTTAATTAAATACTAGTGGAACAACGTACAAGTAATTTTAATATTTTTCTATTATAGTGAAAATGTTCCATCAAGAAGTGACAACATACAGCATCAATCGTAATGTAATGCAGTCAAAATTTAATGCATAAAATGGAATAATTTTCATGTGACCACCTACCTGTTAACAAGCAGTTTGCGCGAATTGCTATAAAACTCATTTATTGTATACCTTTTATTCAAAAGTAAGGAAAACAATGTTGTGATGTGCATTTTGTACCGAGATCCCCTGTTACCACCTTAAGCACTGCGGTATTGATGACGTAAATATGCGACGCAACTTCCCAAATGCTTTTGTCAGCCTCAGCGTCGAAGTTTTAATAAGCAAGTCCATTTCTTGTTACTTGTGCTTTATGTTGTTCCTTCAAGAAAGTGGTTCAGTACGATCAGATACTTGCATCCGACATATAAATGAAAACAGCATAGTAGGCTATCTTCACCTAAAAGTTCCGAGTGCGGCTAATCTGTGCGTGCCAGTATGCACGAACCACAGCACGCACACAACGGCAACATTTATGCCGGTTTTGCCGGTTCAAGTCGGAGCCGCACCGCAGTCGCGCTTTCGCTACAAAACTAACAGTAAGGGACAACCCTGCAACAGTAGGTATTTAAGGGTCCGTATAAGCACAAATGAGCATATTACATTGTGTAACTTGGTTAATCGGTATAGTAAAAATACAGTAGACTGTAGGGCTGATAGATTGATCTTAAAAAAAATATTTTTTTTTAATTCGGTCCATAGAAAAAACTACGAAATTACCTCTAAATTTCATGTGTTACAAAGACCTTCCTTAAATCAGTAAGAGCCTTTTTCAGTAGCCTTGAAATTTGTATTAAAAATAAGGTAAAAAATGACATCGTCAGCTCGTCTTAGAATATTTAAAAAATTTCATCTAGAAGCAGAGTTATTAAATAAAAACGGAGGTTTTGTGGGCGCGTGTTTCTTGGTGGTCGTAACAGCCACGGCTGAAAGCGCGCTATTTTAAACTAAAAGGAAACAACGTCGTAGTTCGTAGAGTTCAGATCTGATTGATGCAAAATGAGGTGCTCAATCTGACCTTATATGTAGTCTTGAGTGTCGCGAGGCGCGATATATCCTACCGTTCAGTTTTTACTATGCATCCGGTATGTACAATGTATTGTCTGGTTGGCAGGCGCCATGCGGAGTGCACGAGGTGCGCAAGAGTGACCACGTGATCAGGATGCAGCTCAACCACTGCACGCCCGTCTCCGGTGACGTCAGAGTAGAGGTTTGTAACATAACTCAGAATTAATGGCATTTTCTCAACGTTGTAATCTTTCATATTGATATTGAAACGGCTGTTCGCGTAGGGAATGCAATCTTGCTCTCGCGAGATCTCGTCGATATTTTACGATATTAATCTCGGGTGTAAATCGTACGAGATCTCGTGAGATTGCGAGATTACGCAGAAGCGCATTACACGTGTTGCCCAACTAGTGTAGATAGAAGCCAAAAGAGTATTTTCCTCAGTAGGTTACCTGGTTTGCAAAATTAGAAGCCGTTTGTCGGATGAAACATGAGGCGTTTTGTGCTTTTTGAGGAGTTATTTTCAAAATGATGACAGCTAAACGCTGAATAGTTTCTTTTTCGTAAGAATATATTTTGATGTATCTTTAGTTTTCAAATAAATGTTTTGATTATACTTGATATTTTTGTTATTTACCTATAAGGTGTTCTATTTCTGTGCAAAATCGTAAGATAAATCAATCTGAAACATCAGCCGCGCGAGATCTCGTAAATGGCAAGATCTCGCGAGATCGAAGTTCCTGTTCTCGCGAGATCTTGCCTTGGCTAGAATCTCGCGTGATTGAATTCCGTACTCACAATATAGGTATATTAGTCAGATTTCGCCTGACTAGTTTCCTCCTCCTTCTCCTCCCTTTAAAGAAACTACGAACAGTGAAACTAAGCAGGCGAAATCTGACTAATACATCGTGAGTAGCCATTTCAATATCAATATGAATCTAAACCACGAATCTTTTAGTAGTAAAGTTGTAATCTTTCTTATAAACGGTATTACATGCAAGTTTCTTTGGTCAGATTGTAATGCACAGGTACTACTAAGTAAAACAACAAATGATTTGAATTTTTGTTCCATTCTCAGTGGGTGCTAAATTGTTTGTCAGGCTACCATTTTAGCGCCATGTTTTTTGTCGCTTTGGTGGTATGGCATATTTTTGATATTCACCAATATGTCTTTAGGGTTCCGTACCCGTATTGTGTGGTGGTACGGAACCATTTGTGTGCGAGTCTGACTCTCACTTGGCCGGTGGTTTTTAATATACAATGCCTGATGAAAAGCGTCGACGAGCTTTGGATGAAGTCTTCTCGCCAAAAAATTGGGAAAATTACAGGAGGCAAAGCATAAATCACTTTTTCCAGGATCGCAAAAATCTACGTAAGTCAGTAACGAATGACGGATACTATGTGATTGCTTGTAATGCTCACTGTTCTCTAGATATACTGAGGATATCCCGTGTTTGTGTGCAGGTATACAGTAAGCCCAAGATGATGATGCGCAAAGAAAAGTTGTTCCATTTTTGGTTCAACACGTTCTTCGTGGCGAACGAGGTGGGAGCAGTCCGCGTGCCGCCGCCACCCGACAGTACGTTATGTTATATACATATAATAATAATTATTTTTATTATAAAATTAAAACTATTTTATTACAAATATATAAATAACATAGAACATCTAGTCACAACATATACAAGGTGACATTTGTCCATATAGCCAAATTCATATTGGAGGCTTGGTAAGAGATAAGTATCATGGATCAATTAAAAAAAAAAAATTTGGCTTTCCATAGTTCCATTGCGTTTGTAGAGAACAGGGAAAAAAATATTTTCGCATTTAAGGGCTATCGAATCTCGATACCATCTACTTACAGAGTCGTCAGTCTAAATTTGGCTCTAAAATATATACTCGTGGGTTCTCGTGCCGTACATTATTCCGACGATTTTACGCCCCTACGTGATAGGGTTCAGCCTTACCGCCGTACTTGAGCTATTTATTTATCTTCACAGTAGTTGTAAGAAAGGCGGATATACAATAACGAGTGAATGTTTGCGTGCAGGTATGAACCTGGCCACGTACAAGCTGACGCTGAACAAGTGGCAGATCGACGACGCGCACAAGGACAAACAGCACAAACTATACCATCAGGACTTCAAGGTATGTATGTCGCCGCCACGTGGTTAGATCAACTTCCCAACTGGACGGCTAGGATGCTCAGCCCAATAGTCGAACGCAACGTTTAACAAGAGGGCTGAAAGAACTTAGCCTTTTGGTTAAATGGTATTCCTGGGTGGTCATAAAAAAAACAATCCCCATACCTAATCTTCTAGCCTAACCTCCGGCTCTCTTCTGCGCTGCAGGAATTCCGAAAAACTAATTTCAATTACTAAATTACACCGTAGAGCAGGCATGGGCAACCTTTAGGAAGTTGCAAGCGATAGGTTGAGGCGCATGGTATACGAAAATAACGCAATCGGTTAATCGCACGTTTCATTATAGGGTAAGGAACCCAATTATCAGCACTTTAAAGGATCCTGTAGATTTAAACTGATGCCTTAAGCTAGGAAATGTATCTTCAACGCCAAGAAACACAAGGAAAATACTCTATTGTTTGTCATGTCACGTGGCACTTCAATTCCATGTGATAAAACGAGTTAAAAAGGCATCATAATTTTGTCATATTCATCTTAGTCCTGGTTTAAATATAACTAGCACCGTTTTCTCTAATTATTAGCATCTCCCTAAAGAATTATTAGTATCTCAGGAAAAAAAATATGGTTTCTCAAAGTAGTTTTATTTGGTTTTAAACGAGAGCGGCGTAATCTGTAATCTGTTTAAATCTGGGAATTCTTTTCTGTAGGAATTTTTTCAAGCTCAGATAATGTATAAAACTTCCTTTTGCCTTTGATTAGTTTATCCAATGTATCATTCTTATCATTTTCTTCATCTATCTTGACTAAATTTTATTTTTCTGGATTGATGTCTTCAGTTTTTAAGTTTGTGTTTGCATTTCTTGCTGGCTTGTCATCAGTTTTTTTATTTGCCTTGTTACTCATTTCCTGTGACAGTATAGTTATACATATATTTTTATTTTTTCTTTTGTATTTTGTTTCTTCTGTGATATTGTTTTCGTTTTTCAGTTTATTTTGTTATATCTTGTTCGTTCTTTCTTAATTTTAGTTTCAGGATTGGCACATTAAAGTTCCCTATACTAGCAGTGCTAATATGATTAATACACTTTTCTGTACCAATTAAATATAACACTATATTTATGAATGGAATATCTTTAAATAATCGATCATATCATTAGAATCTTAGTGAAAATAATATTCTGCAAGTAAAACCGATATTACTCAAGGCACTTTCTTTCCTGGTTCTGGATAAAACTGGCTAAAAATTTATAAATTTCGGCAAAAGCACTTTCTTGCGAAAACTATTCCCCCATTTTGTAACTTGTTGCGTGTTAGCATAGACTAAATATTTAGTCTATGGTGTTAGTGTTGCTACTAACTTGTGTTGCTTTTAACTTATAAACTAATAATTTCGTTTGTATTTTGATTTAAATTTGTGGATCCTGATAAGTGGAGATGGCGTTTGGGCCCTTTACCCTATAAATTATTTAGATAAAACAAAACATAAAGGAGTAGAAATTTTCGAAGTATACTTCGGCCCACTTTGGGGCCGGCATCATTCGAATGATTCCATGTAACTTCAACATCCCGAATTCCAGGTGGAAGTGATCCTTCAAAAGCAGCCAGAGTCGTCCAAGTACATGGGTGCGGGGAAGGCCTCTCGCCACGTCGCCTCACCCCCTTCGTCATCCGCCAGCTCGTGCTCGGAGCCGGATGACGAGCCCGACGAGCACTGGGACTCCGGTGAGCAAATGTACTACATCCTAGACGACACCAGCGAAGCGTCCAACGACTTGGTCAACGAGGGGAAGATACCCAAGGTCTCCTCCGACCATACCATCTCTTCAGCCGATCGAGAGCGATATTCGGCCGACTGCAAATCGCCGACCGAAAGCGCTAAGAAAAAGAAGGGGTTTTTTAAAAAGGAAGAGGACGAGGGCAAGCCGGAATTTACGGGGTTACCTAAGCCGAGGTTATCGCTGGGAGAGATGAGGGCTAGCTGGAGAGAGTTCAGCGGGAAACATTTCGGGAGTGAACATTCTAAGACTAAGAAAAAAAACGGGGAGAAAGATGAGGGATGAGAAATTTGGAACGCATCGTCTAAGTTGGTCCTTATGTAGACGAGATTGGTGTCAATTTTGATTGGCTTCGTTTATGGGACTTTGATGACGCGGTTTCTAATTTGAGTCTCGCGATTGTGAGGTGTAAAAGTATGTTGTATACAAACTTTTTTGTTACGAAAGTGTATAGAACTGGCTGTGTCGCGTTGAACGTTTAAAGTGATGCAAGTTCCGTTTAAACAATGGCGTTTTCGATCATTGAAACCTTATACTGTCTCAACAGTAGTATTTATTCATAGTTTTCTATAACAGATAAATGGTAGTTTTTACACGATAGTTTTGTGCTGTGAACGCAAAACGTGCGAAACATTTTTGGTCAGTGTAAACGAAAACTCAAATCCTGTTTTATCCGGTTTGACGTAAACAGCCCTTGTTCATTTTGTGTGTTCTCGTGAAGTATTCTATCTATTTAATAATATTTTGATACATATTTTCTACTCTTTATTCGCAAACTTACATGTTGGTAGAACTGTCTTATATCCAGCGCTACCAACTTGAGAGACAAAGGTTATAAATAAAAAGGTTTTTTGGTATATTTTTAATGGAATACACAACGTGAATAAGGGCTTAAATAAATTGATTACCGCTAGTTATGCAGCAGGATAAATGTCTTGTAAACTATAATTAGTTACTTCTATGTTATTATTCTGTTTTAAACAGAGCGGGAGGGAGCGAGCGTAGTTTCCGCGGGTAGTTTCAAAAATGATCTCTAGACCGATGTGTTAAAAGTTAATTTACTTTGTAAGTAATGTTGATTTTTGTGCCAATTCTGAACAGATCTGCGAAAAGGCTTTTTTAATTACTATACTTATTATCACAACCTTCCGTAATAAAACTTCTTTGTAGTCGCACTGGTCTCAATATAAGGCGACTTTCGTTTATACAGCTGAATTCAAACTGGAGACTCGGTAAGTTGTCTGGTCCAAGATTCAGTGAGCCTTTCTGTGAAATACGCAAAATGAAAACTTCCTGTACTAATCCAGTCAAGGTTGTTATTGAACAAGTATAGAGGCACAAAAGAATCAGGGTCAACAAGGATAATTTAAACTTGGTCTAGACCACTTACCGAGTCTCCAGTATGAATTCGGCTGTATAAACTAAAGTCACCTTAAATAAATTGACGGTTATAAGTATAGTCGTTACAATTACAGATTTGGGCTGATAGCGTGTGTGCGTATAATTAATGCGCGATCTTGGTTGACCAAATCAATAACAATTTCAACATTGTATATTTCAATTTAAGTTGCTGATATGATCTTATGAATCCCAAACCCAATAGATAGTTTTAAATTTTTGTTGTTTGATTTTGAAACCTTGCATAGATTATGTTGAGATAAATAGGCCTTTAGTGTAGATTCTGACAATAACAAAAAATAGAAAAGACTAGACATATTTTGGCATCAGAATTTAAGAACAAAAATACCAGTAAATTCCCTAAAATCCCAACTTATTTCCTTGTTTCACTATATATTGATGGTATAGGCATAGGCATTCGTATTGAAATCTAAACTCTAAGTACCGCACTTAAGGTTTATATTCTGGTGTATGGTACAGAGAACGGCGGCGCGCGCGCATCCCCGCTCGGCTATCGCCAACTGTCGCCGGAGCCTGAGACTTGACGTAAATATGCACCGAAAAAACACCCTTGCTGCCTTCAACATAAGAGCCGGCTTTAGATAAATGTTAATCTTTTCGTGAGTCTTTTTTCACTACGGTTCGCTGACAGTGGTACAAAATTCACTGTAAGAACATCATTTGGCCCAATTTGACCTGTTTCGCGTCACGAATGGTCAGTTGTGGGTATAGGCACACAAAAAATTTCTAAAATCAACCCTAGTGGACAGGCACATAGGTATGCCGCCGTTTTACTGCAAAATTTGATAACCCGTTTCTCTGTTTTTCGTTATAGACTAAATTTTGGAGACCTCTATAGTTTAATACAGCCATTTACAAGTCACTATCTGGTTGAAATATAAAATTTTGGTATAGGTACAATTTAACACAAAGAAAATGTAAATCTGTTCAGCTTGATATCGTTCAAACAAAATCAATATTGAACATTTTGCCAAAATGGTGCCTTTTAAAATATCAGTACCAGATGACAGAGGTATTACTTTTGTATATAACGAAAACCAGCTGAGAAACGAGTTATCGAATTTCATACTAAAACGGTGGCGAGCCTATGCATCGTAACGAAAATACGTCCTAGTCTGCTTCGGAGTGTTGGTCAATATTATTATTTTTGATCATGTGTAAATGCTGAATAGGTATCCAGAAAATACAACTACATTTTCTTAGGGCTCGGCCACGACTTCAAGCTTTGCGTGGCGCTTCTTGTGGAGCTTCTACCTTGAAGCGAGAAGCTCCACAAGAAGCGCAGCGCAAAGCTTGAAGTCGTGGCCAATGGGTTACGTGTTTATAGGATGGCTATTACGAAGATTTTCGTTTATAATTATTTGCTGAACCGATAATGGCACAGTTGCACGGTATAGAGACATTTGCTAACACTAAAACATTTATCTAAAGCCAGTTAACATCGCTTTCGTCGTCACCCATGGCTGTTTAGCTGTACCATATCATCTTCATTGCCCATTTTTTTGTGTTTGCTATAAAGTCGAAACGTTTTATTCTATTAAGACATTGAGACACCATTAATGAAAACTAATTAAGTGGGTATTAAAGGGGTTTGAAGATTTTGGCCTCCATCGCCCTACCGCCCTTTTTATTTTTATTTTCAAGCCTCTGGTATTTCTTAATAAAATAGATAGCTGCCGTCAATACAAAAGAAAAACATTCTTCGACAGAACTTGTTTAGATCTTCTAAGCAACTAGAATGGTACTGGTAGAACCAAAAATAAAACATTATTACTAGCACCACGCACATTGGTTGCTTACATCTTCGCAATGTGACATTATACGAGTATTTATCAAAGAATATATTTAGTTGGTATTTATCTCAACTATTTTTAATAACAAGGGCCGCCACTTTGAAAATATTAAAACGGCTGAGGGCCCAGCCACCATACTAAAATCATCAACCCCTTTATTAGCTAAATTAATAAGCATTATTCTCCAGACAGTATTATTCAGGGAGTATCACAAAGGAAACTTGCGCTGACATACTTATCGCTTCTACGATTGTAATAAAGAAAATCGTGGTTCAGCGTAATCTTCCTGTTGGTATTAAAAGAGTCTAATTTATAAAGTTTCATTTAAACAACGTTTCGACTTTCGTTGGCAGTTTGGAATGGTGTTCGCATGGTGTATGTGTCGATATGTTTGTTCGTCGATCTGATGTTTATATTCTGTGGTTTGTACAATTTTCAGGTTAGATTTTATAAAATTTGCAGTTATAAAATAAATGCACCACATTCGTATGTTTTTATCTGCACTTATTTTAAAGTTGTTTGCACATTATTGAGGCTGATTCATAGTCGCAAAACAGCCGAATACTACAGTCCGTGAAATATAGCTTGAGCCGTGTGACAGCAGGACAGCGCTATACAAATTGTAAATCTGTCTCTTTCTCACGCTCAAATATGTGTAGCGTTGACAACTGTCACAGGGCTCAAGTTATATTATACGGTGTATAGAGACAGCATACATCTGTTAGAACAACTTTTATGGTGGAGCAACTCTGAAATCATGCAAAAAAGTCGGCTCTTCCATAAAGATGTGCATATGAAGGATGCAGGGAAAAAAGGGGCTCATCGACTTCTGTAGTACAGAAGATGATAAATAAAAAGTAGTAAAAAGGTCGTGTCGTATCTACAGTGTGTAAATGGCCTGAGACCTTTGAATAAAACCACATACTCTACTGATCATACTGAACAATTATCTAAAGAAAAAACCCGCGCAAATCTTCAGAGAAAAAGGTATTCAACTGTAACTTAAATACTTTATCTCGTAGGTAGAAGGTCTATTTTAGAACGCTGCGTCTGCACAGCTGTTTTACAGAAGACTCTGTTTAAAAAAAAAAACCGTAAGTCGGTGCGTTAAGGTTCACGCATTTTTGTTCGAAACTCAAATATTTCTCAAACTATTGGTTAGTGCGGTATGTTTCTTGCGAAAAGTGGTTCAGTATGATCGGTAGAATATGTGGTTTAATTTAATGTAGCACTCTATTTACACCCGGTATAATCTGAATATTGTTGCGAAAAAATTAAATGTGTTACTAGTATTGTACTGGGGCCAAAACTATTTTGTTTTTAAATTTTCTGTTTGTCTATTTCGTTTTAACTCGAGAACCACTCGACGAATTTGGATGCTGTTTTCTTTATTATCATCGCAGTGACCCGGTCAACACACTAGGAGTTTTGATAAAATAACCGCCAAGCCGAAAACTGTTGATAATAGTTTTTAACATACGCACAAAAAAATAATGCATTTCTGAAAGATATTTTAACGCGACCAAAGCCGCGTTTAAAGCAATGCATTTCGCTAGTGAACAAACCTTGAACAAAATAAAAACGCCTATAGTGTGTTTCATTTTGTTGCATTCATCGATAAAAACACTCTTTTTGTGAAATACTGTGTAGATTGCTTAACTAAATGCAGTTTTTCTCAAATTAGGCTTGCTCTCGATGATCCCCTTCTTTTCCCGTGTCCTCCATATACATACAGATGGCACACGAGTTGAATGCAGTCGGGGGCTGAGGTGAAAGGCAGGAGCACGTCCCCCCGCCGTCCGCACACCTCCTCGCGCGCCTGCAGTATAGTAGTGTGTGCGTAAAGAGGACAGCTGTGTGTGTATATAGCGCATTCTTCAGGTCTACATTTAACTCGCGCGCTATTTGTACATACTTACCTGTACAAAATGTATGGAACTGTTGGATTTTTTTTCGCAATTTCACCTAGTACCTTGATAAAAGTGGTTCCTACAAACGAGTATTGTCTCTAGTTTAACGACTGAAAATCGAGCCTGTATAGCTTGACAAGTTGGTGCGCGATACGCCTGCGGGCTGCGGGGGACGGGGGGCTGCGGATGGATCAGATGCGAGTATGTCGCTAACCAACAGCCCGCGCAGCTTGCCGGCATATTGCAAAGAAACTAGTCGAGCTAAAATAATAACATGAAAGTATAAAAGGTGTCTTTTATTTATACAGCCAAACTAATACTGGAGGCTTGGCAAGTGATCAGTAACACGGATCTATAACACTTATTGCTGATTTCGCAAAATAAAATCTTGACGTCCCATAGTAATTGACTCGGGGCTGGGCTTGCGTTTGTAAGGAACACGAAAAGAATATTTTACGAATTTCACAAAAAGGGCCATCGAGCCTTGTTACTGAGCACTTACCAAGTCTTCAGTTAGAATTTGGCTGCATACATTAAAGTCACTTATATACGTACAGTGCACTATGTGGATGTTGTACTCTTCGGGCCAGGACAAGCAATGCGTGGAGTTAGTTACAAGGATTGGCATCGGTTGAAACTATAACATAGGACCACTGACCTCTCATAAACAACTAGACACACAGTCCCTAAGAACAGTTCGTCAGAAAACGTCCGAACGGCGACGTGGACAGTAGCGAAAATGCATTCAACCAAATTAAGACGCTATATCGTTACAATAAGATGCAATGGTGTCAATTCGGTGTAACACGACTTAACTTATTTGACAGGACTAAACTTAATTTAAGCGTCCTGTCCTTGCCTTTTCGATACAGAAAGAAAAGGGCACAAGGCTTAAATTAAGTTTAGTCCTGTCAAATAAGTTAAGTCGTGTTACACCGAATTGACACCATTGCATCTTATTGTAACGATATAGCGTCTTAATTTGGTTGAATGCATTTTCGCAACTGTCCACGTCGCCGTTCGGACGTTTTCTGACGAACTGTTCTTAGGGACTGTGTGTCTAGTTGTTTATGAGAGGTCAATGCCTTGGACCCTCTATTGAATTCACGAAAGACTACATCAGCAATGTCAACACAAACATTGGGCCTTTATCTGGTGTTGCCAATAATAACAGGCGTATACAGCATTATCAACAAAATATTAGTACATATTATCTAATACAAATCAAATACAAATTACAATAAACTGTATTCTTTTTTATCTCACAAATAAAGTAAAATAAGTATAAATTGTTATAATTTATTTATTTATAAAGGAAAATACCTTGAAAAATTAACGAAGTCTTATTCTCGCATTCTTTAAAAATTAAAACTAAATCTTTCTAACCAATAAGTAAACCGAACATGCTTTTTCTTCGTTCTGATAAAAAAACTAAAACTTCTAAGAATAAAAACCCGAACAGTATGCAAAACCCCGCCCGGACGCACTTTGGACGCACTTAAAACTAAACCTGCATCGCGCCTTGGGTGATGACAGGTGTGGCGGGGGGAAAGGTTGCTCCTACCCGCTCAGCTACTACCTTAGGCGCAGTATAGCGCTTGCAGTCAAATATAGGACAAATCCGGAGAAACCCGCGGACCTATTACGTGTCTTTGGATCGGTTGCCAACTATGGTTGCTATTCAGCAAAAAAAAATGAACTTACAAAATAACCTTCAACTATTTAAGAATTGTGACGTCATTTCAAGTGCGAACGTATCCTTAGATCCATAGAAAAGCGGATATATATGTTTTCGACGATAGGCACTTGATTTTACTGATTTTACGATACAGAATCAGGGAGCTGGACGGATAGCAACCTTAACTCACACGTGGTATCGTAACTGCGTTTTCCACAAGAAACGGGGGGGGGGGGGGGGGGGGCTCCTGGTTTTCTGGCCCGAACTGTAAATACAAATGTGACCAAAATAAGTTTGGGAATGTGAATGAGTGCATAAAGTCATTATAACTAATCTAAGAATTACAATTGTATGATTTCATTATTATTCTTGATTTTTATATCAATAATGATTTGCACCGATTTCACATTCACGAAATTTTGTCTTTTATGTGTGTGTCTTTGTGGAGTGTGTTTTGTGTATTCTGTCCTATTTACTCTGGCATATTTTATTTTAAACTTTCAAGGATATCTGCTCGCGTAGTTCAAGCAATTTTTAAACCCTTCTAAATAGCAATTTTTTAACATTTGTAAAGACATCAATTTTAAAGCTTTTAAAAAAAGTATGTTCCTAATAATAATTATTATTATGAATATTGAGCAGATATGTTTGTTTGACTTTGTAACTAGTTTTCATCCACCATTTTGTATTAACACCCCATTTTGCTGTACATTTCGCTGCATTTGCACAAACCAAACGCATTACACATGCCACAAACAGAATTTTTGTGTTGTTTTTTTTTAGAATAAATTTACGCCTTTTGTACGTTTTGTTTCTCATGCATGGTTTAAAGGTTTTTTAATTAAATTTTAATTGCTTTAATTTTACTAATATAATAAAATAAGGGCGTGTTTTCCAAATTATCTGAAGATTTCGATGTTTCAGCTTGTTTTCCTATCAATAGAAAAAAATCGATTCCAGTATTTAAAAGTTCAATAAATCTTTCTTTTCAAGTTTGTAAACAATCAGAAACATTGAAATTAAAAAAAATAAAATAGCTAAGAGTCTGTTAGTGGCATATGTCACCTTATCCTGGCTTACATGGGTTTCTTCGATCTTTTCCAGGTGAGTCCACGTATTTGTAGCAAGGGGTGGCAGCAAACCGGGGGACTTCATCGACATAAAATATCGAACACCGCTTTAACACTTAATGGCAAAGGCTGCGGCAAACGAATTTGTATCCTAAAACGATGTAGATAAGGACGACTTTACATTGCCACGAGCCTTCACCATACCGCTGTATTTCCGAACAAGTAGTGTTCCTGTTTGTGTGTAAAACGTGTAGATATTTTAAAAATTTAAAGTTGTTTACAGGCTGTGCCATTCTCGGTCGGACTGCGCAGGTGGTTGTGTACAGAATTGGTTCATTTATTTCTCTTAAAGTAAAAACTAAAAAATGTGATATAAAGTGCTGCGTGGAAGGTTGAACTATAACCAATTGACTTACGGTACCGCTAAAAGGTGTACGTTTTAACGATGAAATGGTTCTCGATTTCTTTTTGATACTCGATGTTTTATCTGTTTAGATAGGTTGCATTGTGCTTAGATGCTTCTGTACTGTTGGTTTGGCATATGTAAAAAAGAGTTTTTGAACTGTTGTCTCTCGCGTTTTATTTTTCTTGTGTTTTAAAAAGCATATTTGAAATTTATCACGCTACTTTATTAACTGATTGTTGAAGACGGCTAATATTTTCTGAAACTACATGATCATTCATTAAAAATCATACCTTGGGAATTATTGATCTTCATTATAAACTCTATCGTGCATAGAAATAAGGTCGATTTTTGAAGCGGCATCACACGTGTAAAGCTGTTTTAAATATATATAAAAAAGTTGTCCGCTGGCTGAAGGTTGTTTCAAACCCAATTATTATCGAAATAATATATGTTAGAAATTTGTTATCACTTAGAACATAATACAGGGAAGTAGAACTAACGTTTGACACCATTTGGAGTTCCTGAGGCTTATAAATAGGAAGTGTTCCGCCGGCTGGAGGTCGCTTGTAAAATCGTGTCCTTCATCAATTTTGACGGAACAAATTAAACATTTGATTGGATTCGATAGAACTAATCTGGAACTAAACTCCCTTAACTACTACCATCGTCATAGGACATGGGGTCCCGCTGAGTGCAGGTACACTAGGAAAGACTTCCCTTAAATACTTGTGACACATAGACCGATCTTTTCTACTAATAGTTTAATGTGTCACATTTACAAATAATACTCTTTGTGTAGTGATTAATCTCCCACAATCACTTATCAACATCAAAGAGCAAATTTCACTCAAATTCTATAGCTTTTCTGAAAAATATCAATAATAAAATATATAATATCACATAAACTGTTAAAAATAGTACATTGTTCACCGAATGGAGAAAGAGGCCGACCACTTTCTCCCGAGTGATACATAGTGCTTTATGCTACACCTGCGAGGAAAATAAAAGACAAAATCACCCATTCTTCTATATCACTACTAGACGACATTTTGAGTTACTTTTAATAAAGATACAACCAAAGAAACAGATTGATGACTCGCGTTCGATTTGCAGTTTTTAATTTCTTTTTTTAATTATGTATGTACATAAATAACAAATGGCCAGTATTATTTTGCAAATTTAGACATAAAAACTTTTTGACTCACTTTTTTCATTTTTTTATGATTATAAATAGCAAGTGGCCAGTATTATTTTGCAAACTAAGACATAAAAACTTTTTGTCTTTTGACATTATTGTTCAAGCTAGGTTATGTATCAAGAAGTTTATACCCTTTTTAATGTAACATTTATGCTTATCGTACGGATGTTGTCAACAAATTAAAAAAACAGCACGTTAACAATGGATTTTCATATACTTTTTCTGCCCGCTGAGCACGTTAACAATGGATTTTCATACATTTTTTCCGCCCGCATATTGGTATGACAGCAATGACGTATATTCTCCATCGTTTTCGAAAAAGTGAGAAGGAACTTTCCAAGCAGGTGTAGTATAAAGATTCTTGTCAACTTTACCTATTATGTCACCAGTTTACTACGATTTTTTAATATTACAATCCAAATTTTACGTCTGAATAACCTATGATTTCTTACCAATTGAATTCTGCTGTTTTATTCACAATCCTTTCATTTATTAGACCGAAATCATAATTACCATCATTCCAAATTCCAAGAAAATTATGAGTCGTATTCCGAAATGGCTGTTAAGACCTTACCCCTGGTGCACGATAATCTTACTGAGCGATTTTGATCTTCAGTATGTAGGCAGAAAGTCTACATTAGAACGCGCGCTGCCGGCACGCAAAATCAGTGAATTTTAGAGGTTTTACGAAGAATACTGACATCGGAAAATAAACCATGTTTTCTTGTTATAGCAGTAATTTCAGACATAAAACGAATTAATTACCTAAAAAGGCATCATTTTCAAAAGTAAAATCTATCGAGTGAAATGTATCCAATTAGGTAACCGATCTGACAACTGAAAGACAAAGGTCTGAAAAAACACGTGTCCAAGTTTTACATTTATCAGATAAGTAGTTGACTCAGCATATTAAACCAAAAACCGTTGAAAGACCAAAGGCAAGCCCATAACGGTGAATCATTATGGTGGAAAGTGTAGTTTCAGTGAATGATAGCCCTCCTTTGACAACCGGGGGACGTTCCGTCTGAGAATATACTTGACTCAACGCAACAATATGGTACTTGACAATACTTCTGTAGGTCTGGCGCTTAACTGAGTATGTTCCATAGCGAAGCGGTGCGGTAGAGGAGTGTGAAGAGATGTGATGGCTTCGAGAGAGACGCGATGTCACCCTCCCGCTTCGAGACCTTTCGTATCTTTGAATCGGTTGCCAACTATGCTATTCAACAAAAACAGATAAATAAAAACCGGACAAGTGCGAGTCGGACTCGTACACCGAGGGTCCCGTTAAATACTATATTTTTTATGATTTAATTACAAGTGTATAGTTTTTAGATTTTTCTCTATACTTGTAGTATAAGACGGTATTACTTGCCAAATTTCATAGTTCTAGGTCAACGGAAAAAATACCCTATAAATATTGATTCCCTTGGGAGTGTCGAAATATACGTTTTTTGCGGCATAAACGGCCGTATCTTTTTTTTACGTTAACTTAGAAGTTTGATTTTTTGACAGCTTCAAGGTAGACCTGAGTACCTATATGGTTTTAATTTCAACTCGATACCTCCTCGCGTTCCCGAGATAAAGGGTCTTGACAGACAGACGGACAACAAAGTGATCCTATAGAGGCTCCGTTTTTTCCTCTCGAGGTACGGAACCCAAAAAATGAAATGAATTTACGAATTGTGACGTCATTTCAAGTGCGAGCGTATCCTTAGATAAGCGGAATTCGATAGTATATGTATGTTTTCGACGATAGGCACTCAGTTGGCAACTGATTTTACGATACAGAATCAAGGGGCTATTTGACATATTTAGTTGCAAAACAGCAATTCTAGACAGAATGCGGTATATGTGAGCTACAGTTTCAAAATAATAGACACAAAAAACAAAAAATATACAAGAACTTTTAAGCACCTTAATATTTGTAGGAAGTCACGACGTCGCATCAAATCTTATGACAAATACAAGAGATTTTACTTTTTTAGCGCTTGACATTTCCTTTTAACAACATAATGGCGTCCATAACTTGATAATTTTCAAAGCAAATAAAAAATTGTTTAATTTACTTCGGAATAATTTCGATTGTTTTCTAGGATTCTGCGCGATAAATGTAAACACCTGACCCTGTCAAGTACCCTATTCTGAGTGCTAAGAATTTAAAATTCAGAATATTCACAGCAAAGACTTCAACAGTTACAGCCAAATGAACTTTTGAACCTTAGAAGCAAAGTATCAAAACTTTTTCATACTTGTGAGTGCTAGCAAAGCACACAATGTTCGTGTATCGAATAGTTGATTTCAGTTTAACTAGAAATATCTAGTTTGATATCGGCGGTTATAACGTAATTTTTTCCTAACTTCAACGTTCGACAACTAAGAATTAATTTTGGTTGTGTCTTTTTAAAATCCGTTTACAACGGTGATGGTCTGCTAAACAGGAGAGAATTACGGATATAATCATGCTTACAACTACGACAATTTCAGTGCTAAGTATGTATTTTAAAGGGGACGTCGAACTACCAATAGCAAGGTACCATTTTGTTTTCCAATTGATAATTTCTATTCAAGTTGCAAATTTATTGAATATACCTATATATCGCCAAAATTGAGTTATTGTTTTGGCAGAAAGCAATAGCCGAAGACGAGGTGTGTCTGTCGTGCTAGCATTACCAAGTCGTTAAATCAACGTCATTTCTTGTTACGAATTTCGTTTAGTTAATGCGATTTTATCTTATTGTTTATTATTAAAGAAATATTTGCCGTTAGATGAGGCAGAATTCCCACCAGCTAATAATATTTTGACTTTGTCCGTGAAATCGGACAGTAAATTTGTATACTTTTGAAAGATCTCAGTAAGGAAACAACTGCCGAGTGAAGAAATTCTAAAGTCACTGAAAAAGTGCAGTAAAACAAAATGCGGCTCGATTTCAAAATTCGAATTGACGCAATAAACACGTTCAAACTGTCTTTTATACGTTCTTTCACACAACTCTGAACTTTTATTCTATTGGATTAAAGTTGCAATTAGATCGTATGGCAGATTGTGCAAGAACGTTTCGATAATTTTGTAAAAAAATTGTAAAGACTTGCCCTGCTGTGAACGGCACCAAAAGGTTTGCTAATTAAACAACCAAAATAGTTGAAGCATACAGAAAAACCAAAACTTGATTGTGGATTGAAATGATTATGAATAGCTCTTATAGAGCAAGATATTGAGGCTGAGATAATGGTGTCCAAGAACTGTAACCAGCAATCCCAAACGCTGATAAAATTTTTATAACTGCTATTTTCATAAAGAATAACGGGATTTGCATGTGGAAAGACTCGTTTATCTCAGCTCAGATGTATATGTAAAAAGGGAAGTAGACAAGCAGGGTTGTGTCTTATTTGGTAATCACAAATATAAAGGCCAAGGTTAAAAGCTCGGGTCAAGTGTTTTTCAACCGACTTTTTTAAATAATTATTTTATGTGGTGCTGCATTGTAAACATTTTTATGTGGAGAAGGGTTAAAAAGTTGGTTGCAAAATATTCGATTGAAGCAAAAAGGTAATAAATCGAGCTACAATAATGCTGTACTCCGATGGAATCGGCGTATTTTCTTTTTTTTTTATTGTAAATATTATTGTTATTAATATAACTAGTGTTAATTGAGATCTGTTTTCTGTAACTAGATAAGTAGATTGTGTCATTTCTGAGGGACGCCTTGTCACTTTTCATGTTTGCAACTTTGTTTTCACCTCTTACCTCAATGTTGTACACATTATTGCGCATATCCAATTTATTATACAAAAAATCACTAATCACACTATTATAATTTATAAATCTGCGTTTTCAATGTTGCTAACATGAATCGTTGATAATTTTTGGTGAAAAGCCCAAAATAATGGTATCAGAATTTTTATAATTGTGACAATAGCAAAGAAAAACTAATTTATGCTTGATTATTACACCAATATTACACAAAATGGCAGGCCCATGTTGATGTGAATGTCTAAAGATACAAAGCTTGTAAAATTAATTAAAATGTCTGCTCTGCTGGCATAACAGACACAGAGGCCACAGCTTTCTTTAAAATGTGTGTGCTTTATGCTAGCGGTACAGTGGCACTATGTTTTCAATGATTGCATGGTAATTGACTAACCACAATTTATTATTTGAGAATATCTCAATAAGCTATACTTGAGCGACGAATGAGCCAATCACAGCGCTGCATCCCATAATTAAGTATAGCTTAACTTGTAATTTCCCAAATGTGAAATTAGGGGTTTCAAAGCTTTGTAATCCAGGTACCATACAACTGGTATAACTTGTTTAATTGTAATACAAATTGGGTCATTTAATTAGGCATTATGAAAATAGTTTTTTAAATTTCATTATCGGGCTCTTAACAGTCCCAAGTCAAACAATATCTTCCAGTATAAAACGTTAAGTGTCATCCAATGAATTTTCGACATAATATTCTTTTTTCATTAGTTTGTAAATCGTTTTATGTATTTCGCTTCAAATTGAATCGTAAAAGTTTAGTTTATTTTGGCTAATGTTTTCATCGTTTTGAAATTGCTACTCATTGAAGTATATTTCATTATATATTTGCTTGTAAATAATGATAAATTCCAAATTACGATGTTTTATATTTTGCTAAATTGGTATACCGTTTGGCAAACACAACTTTAAAATGGTATCAGGACAAGTTGACTGCAGATTATTGAGGGTTGGATTAAATACAGTTTTTAGAAGGTAAGGGCGACACTATACATTTTATTTGCCCTAAAATTACGAACCTTAGTTCATGTTTTATCGTCAACTTGTGAAGCTGTACAAATCTAAAGAAGCTTTGAAATCGAGTCATTCGTAACACTTTTGTGATCCACAGTTCACTAAAAACGCTCTTTATTAAGGCGCATAGGCATGGCACCGTTTTAGTACATCATTTGATAACCCGTTTGACTGTTGTTTTTCGTCATAGACTAAAGTTTGAGACCTCTATAGTTTAAGACAGGCATTTACAAAGTCCCTATCTGGCTGAAATATAAAATTTCGCTATAGGTACAATTTAAGGCAAAAAAACAACTTTATAATGTAAATCTGTCCAGTTTGATGTCCTTAAAACAAAATCAATATTGAAAAATACGACCAAATGCTTCCTTTAATAATATCAGTACCAGATGACACAGATCTTATATTAGAGAAACGGGTTATCACATTTTGTACTAAAACAGTGGTGTGCCTATGCGTTTTAAATGATTTCTTCTTCTGTGTTCTCACTCTAGGTATGTTAGCTGCAAATTGCAATCGATTTGGCGTCCGGAGTTATTTTAATATCAAGTACAAAGTTAGATTTTATTTACTAGTTTAATTCGTTTCTCGAACGAGCGCATAGTGTTTATTTTAAGCTTTCTATTTATCTAGGCTTCTTATTTGTACTTTCTATGCTCTTTTGTATCGTATTTCATGACCATTTTGTAAAATTGAACTTTATTTACCTGCTTTGCCACCGATGACTTTATTATTATCGGGTCGCTGAAGAGCAACTATTGAAAATGGAGAAATCGGTTTTGCTTTTACAAAATAGGCATGCAAGTGAACAAAACGGCGCTCCTTAAATCAGATATTCTCATCAAGATTTTTCACACACGTATGGCCCAGGTTTTAGTATTAATCCCTCATTCCAAAGTCAAATATCGGTCACTTTTTGTTTTCAAAATTAGTTCAATAACGCTTGTTTATAGAGTCGAAACTCGCTTGTTTCCCTCCCGCGCCCCTATCGTCAAAGTTTTAGCTTTAAAGATTGTTGTTTGCCTTAAATAAAATGTGATCTTATGACGATTATACTTAAAGAATATCGTTGTAGGCTGTCATCGCAGAGATTGCTCTCGTTGTTTGTTTTTGTCGCGAAAATGTCGGCCATCTTGAATCTAAAATATTGTCCAATCACGATCGCCGCGTGAGCGAGACATCTATATTACACCATCTCGCTCGCGTTGTGGTGAAAGTAAACGAATTCTCTGCGATAACAGCAGGTATGAAAGAATATGCCTTGTATAATGATAACAAAATGAATTAATATAATAAGACTTGACAATGAGCGATGTTATCTACGATAGAACTCAGTAAAGACTACTGTCAATTGGTAACAAGGTGTAGAAGGGCAAAAAGGGCTTTATTGCTTAAGTTTAAGAACCATAATCGCATACCACAATTAGTTTATAACCCGTCTACTTTTTCCTACATTTTCTATCACAGGCTAAAGTGACTGAAGTTATAAAGCCCTCTTCGCAAGAAAAATATATCTTTTTTTAATGAATTTTAAGAAGTTCTTAGTTCCACATGAGTAAAATAAAAAAATGTAAATTTTTCTTATCATAGTAAGTAAAAGATCTCATATTTTTGTTTTGTCTTTTTTTATATTTTGAAGAACTTCGGAATAGTCGAGTTGATTTAAAGACAACCTATGTAAAATAAAATATAATTGATGTATATAGCTTATGTGTTTTATTTGTAATAAATAAAACATTTTTGTTCTTAAAAAGTCGCAATTAATTCGAATCATTTTATTTTAAAATACATAAATCAATCTATGTACACAGATACTTTTTAAACATTTCAAAACTTACAAATAAGTACTTAAAACAAAACACATTGCGGTTGAAAGATAATAAAATGTAGAATACTTGTTTACAGTTCATACTTCAGAAAAGTCAATTACAAAATTAGATTGTTATGCAAGGGATCACGAACCGAGCGATACTAACACGAGTGCTGTAATTAATCACTTACATCCGAGTTGAACACTCTACTTTTCATCACAAATGCGAGGAAATAATACAAATAAAATACATACAGAAAAACAAAATAGATAGAAATAGACATAACAGATTTTTACATTGCCATTTAGTTAGACGAGTGACCAGTAAGTGGATGTAATGTCAGTGTTGAAAATCGAATTTATTTTCTGCATTTCGAGTTAAATACTTTCGGATCATCAGTGATGAGAATTATGGCAATATAAGGTGGCTGTTGTTTATATGACCAAATTCATACTTTTGCGTATTTCGCAAACAGGGTCATTGAACCTTGGTGCAGTAAGGCTATTCTCAGTCTGTCCAATTTGCCTTCTTGACCGTAAAAGCCATTTTATCAGTCGAACTCCATACATTTTATGATCGAGTTTTAGAAATCTAGCTTCGACTGTTTCGTAGGAATTGGCCCCTGAGCACTCAGAGTCTCCAGTATTTGTTCATATCAACAAAAGTCACCTTATATAAGGTCCTACAATAATAAGTGAAAATAATTATATAGGGTAGATTGTGTATCGGTAACGGGGCAAAAGCAAGAAAAAAAAATTTTTTGGTCAAATGTTTTTTTCTCTTCCCAGTACAAAATGGTTTAATCAGCTGATAAAATTTCTGTGCAAAGGCGAAAAAAAGGCTCGCGCAAAAAAAATTGTTTTCTGGTTCAAAGTAGTTTATTGGGGATTGAATTTTTTTCACTTTGAATTGTAGGACCTTGTATACCGGGTGTAAATAGACTGCTACCATTAAATTAAACCACATATTCTACCAACCCTACTGAACGACTTTTCCCAAGAATCATACCCGCGTACAGCCTTAGTTTAGGAAATAATTGAGTTCCAAACAAAAATGCGTGAACCCTAACGCACCGCCATACGGGCGAGTTTAGAGATACCGTCGTCCTATAAACAGCTTCAGCATGGGTGTCCGCGGGTATGACTCTTGGGAAAAGTGGTTCAGTAGGGTCGGTAGAATATGTGGTTTCATTTAATGGTAGCAGTCTATTTACACCCGGTATATAGCAACCATTGTAGAAATTCGTACCTTCCACGGGCCAAAACCCACTGATAGACGGTTTTGCAAGGGCAGTCAGCATCAAAACGAAATAATGGTGGAGTCTTCAAATTTGGAACAAGATCACAAAAAATACCTACTACAAGTGCTGAATGTAGCTCTTTGTTAAAAACAATGTACCTAGGTACTATACAAAAACCGTTTTTTATTATATTAGTAGGTTCAAAATAATTAAATTCCATATTGTCGTTACTGGTCACGTTCGAGTAGGATTAGTGACCTGAAGGTTCCGTACATACCATTTAAAACAAAAACATATTCCACGAGCAGTTACACTTGACCAAACTAACTTGACACATACGATCTATTAAACTCCGTGTATCCAAAGGTTCTTATTATGTTGCTCCTTAAATTCTTCTTGAATATTTAAATATCGGTATTCATTTTTTTTCCTAAACGTGTGCTAGAAGACCTTGTGTACGGAATTTCAAGTTTATAAGTCAACCGGAAGTGCCCTACAGGATTTCATCGTGAGCCAATTTCTATGAAATTGATTAAGCAAAAGGCATTAGTCTGTCAAAAAAGTGTTGAAATGAATATTGAGGAAACTATTTTTCTTTCGCCTGGTTCCATCCATCCATCCATCAGCCTGTTTCGTCCACTGCTGGACATAGGGCTTTCCAGGATTTCGCTACTCTTGGCGGTCCTCCTAGAAGAAATGCCCATACTCACACACGCTGGGCAGGCGGGTTGGTGAGCGCGGTACCGAAACCTTTGCACTAGTGACGCCGCTGCCCGTCACTAGTCTGTTTTATATAAGGCCCGGCAATTGGGGATGGATATACCGCCATCCGTCGGGCCCAGGCAATGGTGGGCCGCCTGGTTTTGCCTGAGAGCTGTTCTCTTACTCTCCCCCGAATAACTTCGGGAGTATTTGCGAGTAAGATGGTGGTACCTCCACAGTCGAGCTCGGCATCTGCTCTAGAACCACTCCGGTTACATCGCCTGGTTACATCAAACAAATAAGTACAAAATCTGTTAAATCGAGTTAACCGCGTTGTTATTTCATACATATATTATCTAAGTTTTACTACTTGAACGTTTTAAGTCCAATAAAGTTAATTAAAGTTTCATTTTCATTTCAACACTTTTTTGACAAACTAACTATTTTTCCGCTTAAGGTAGACGCCCAATTTTTTTCTCAAGACTTCTGTGGGAGGTATTTACTTCAAGTTGATATCTCCAACGGGACCCGAGAAAAAGGGTCTTTACACACGAACAACAAAGTGATCGTATAAGGGTTCCGTTTTTTCATTCTGATGTACGGGACCCTAGATGAGAGTTAAGGTTTGTAACTAAACTAGCGTCTCGCCCTGGCTTCGCACGGGTAGCACTGGGGCAGGTAGTGGTAAATTTATCTACTGCCCGGCCCTGCTGTTCATAAAATATCACCACAAAGATTGGACCATATAAGTGGGGGTGTTCAGGGGTCAAACTCCCCCCCCCCCTAGGACTGATGTTAGTAGAAAAGGGAGTACATTGTATCATAAAATGTCAAGTTCAAAATTAATAATGTAAAATAAAACCCTTAAATATTTATTTATCTAAGTCATCTGCAACTTAAACCTTGTGAATAAATCAGTCTATTGGTGGAAACCGAATGAAAATTACTACAGTAGTTTCTGAGATTAGAGCGAACATACATACAGACAGTCGTGGCGGGGACATTACATATAAACTAAAAAAATAATAATAATAACCGACTTCAAATTTTATGGCAGACATTCACGTTAACAATTATTATAATTACATACAGACCGATAATACCAAAATAACACTTTTGCCGTCTTCTTTCTTCTTGAAACACATGTTCTCTAGAAGTCGGCGCTCTCACATTAGTTTTTGTGTTCTATACCATGGGGCATACGCCGACTTCTATATAACATTTGAGGAGGTTAGGAACAAAAGTTGACATTTACATATTTCGTTTAACTTTCTTTACTGCAAATTGGCTGAATTTTAAAAACTACGCCATTACTTTTAAATTTGTTATAATTAATATATTAATTGACACAAACATGGTAAATAAAAAATCTAAATAATTTCACAGATATGAACTTAAAATAAAATATATTTTTTTTTTCAATTTAGGTATTTTCTCAATTTACTGAAGAGACTAAAAAGTGTAAATGTCACTTTTTGTTCCTAGCCTCCTCATATGTTTCAAGAAAGAAGGCGGCAAAAGTGTTATTTTGGTACCATCGGTCGGTATGCAATTATTTTTAACTTTTGAATGTCTGCTATAAAATTTGAAGTCGGTTATTACTTTTTTGTTAAAAGTTTATTTATTTAACGCTTTTTAGTGTTGACAGGATAAATTGTGAAAAATGGGTTGACTACAGACAGTGAGCAATCTGATGTTGTCCCGTAGCACAATGACAATTTCTAGTAATATACTGCACTGAGCACACTAACACAAAGCGATTGCCCCCATTGAGAGTTAGGTGCTGTCATCCGTTGAGGAGTTCTATGGTGATGAGGCCAGGATCGAAGATCAGATCCCCTAAAAGGGCCACTTTGGATGAATCATATTAGGATTCTGTTCTATTGCCGTCTCTTTTGCATGGGTGAATAAGTTCCTTTTAGAGGCCTAGGTAGCATAATGCCAATTTTCAAGTAATATCCTACAATGGCCACACTGATACAAAGTGAATCCTGAAATCTCGAATTATTTACTGTCATCCGTTTAGGAGTTCTATGGTGGAGCCCAGGATCGAAGGTCAGGCGGATATGTGTAAATTTTCAACCTTGTAATCAGTATCCTGGTATAAAGCGTTTGCCGCAATATCGAGTGATATGCCGTCATCCGTTGACAAGTTCTGCTGCATATTTCTGAAGACCATCATCAGATCACGACCAAACTAAAATGGGACCTACTCGGAAGCAAACCCTTCCAAACAAAAAAAATATTTAAATCTGTGAAGATTTGCCAAAGTTATGGAGTAACATAATAAAAATTCAGTCGAATTGAGAACCTTTTACTTCTTTGAAGTCAGTTAAAAATGAAGGCAAATTCATGGCTTCCGTTAAGGCAACGCCCTAGATAACTTCAAGAGCCTTAGCTGTGAACAAGCCATGAATTTGACTCCTTTATATTATTATTTCATTAGTTTTGAACCTTCATAGATCCTTTAAACTTAAGTTATTGTCAAAATCCCCATGGAAATGTATAGAAACTAAACCAATTTGCGACTCAGGCGCAGAATCCATCATGTCAACGACAAAGTTGGACGTATAAAATTTCATAAAATATAATACATTCGTCATGACATGAATCCCCAAGGGGGTGCCAGAGATGTTTCCTAGTATCGACTGTGAAATACCCATGTTTCACCGACGATTATACCACCCATCATGCATATCCACAGCTTAAGGTGGTAACAGATGATCTCGGTGCAAAATGCACATCGTAACTTGTTTTCCTTACTAACTGAATAAAAAGTATGCAATAAATGCGTTTTAAATGTATTTGCCGAAATTGCTTTATATTCTCATAAGAAAAGTGTGTCATTTTATGATTTGCATTATTGCGTACACACGCTTTGAAGTTTGTAGATGTAATGCAATCAAATGTAATGCGTAAGTTGACACAATTTTCTTGTGAAAGCATTATTATTAATAAGTAACTTTCGCGAATACACATAAAACGCATCTATTGCATTATTTTTATTCAAAAGTAAGAAAAACAATATTAAGATATACATTTTGCACTGAGATCCTCTGTTCCCCCTTAAAGTATTTTCCGAAGAACTCAGACTGAATCCAACGTCATTTGACGATCTACTTCCAAATGAATGGTCGAACCACGAGACCAGAGACGGCCAAGCAGAAAATGCGCTCTGTGCACACTAGAAGGGCGCTACATATTCCCCCTCCCCCTCCTACTGCCCCGAAACCCGCCTCGGCCTCTCGGCCTGGCCTTGCTGGTGTTCGGCGGACTCTTCGGCCTCAGAGCCTCGATCCTCTCAGTGCAACCAGTGGTTTCCCGGCCGGTGAAGTACGACGCGTAGAGTTCCGCGTTGAAGTTGGTGTTGGTGAGCTCATGGCCGACCGTCACCCAGCCGGGACGGATCGTCGAGTCTCGGCCGAATAAGTGGATTCTGAAACAGAGAAGAGTGGTAAAGTATCTATCATTACAATAATACTAATAGTCTGTGCAATAATGTTACACGGGGAATTAATTTCTGAAAGAAGATGTAGTGACTAGAATAAGAAAAAGGAATGATTTATTGAATTAAGAGTGTAGTACGTAAGAACAAACTGTTTTTCTCATTTTAAGTGAATTCGTATGTATTCTTATGAGAAATAAATTTCTTAAACCCTAAACCCTAAAGCTTCAGTGGTCTTGGCATATAGAGGATGAATGAAAGTAGAGTGACGAAAGAAATTTATGGTACGCAAGCGGAAGGTCAAGCTCGACCCGCCCTAGAAGGACGCATGCCGACCAAATAGGCGACATACTGAAAGCAAAAAGTACCCGAAATAGAAGAGCTTTTATGACTAGATTGATGGATGGATTTGCTTCTGCAAAAGAGGTGTGTCAGCATCATAGCAAATGGAAATCTCTAGTCTCTGCCTAACCTTATGGGGGACGGGCGTGAGTATATGAATGTATGTATGTTCTTTAATGACTCGCTGCTAGCTGGTGTGTGTATCAGTAGTGACCATTTTACTCGCAGAAATAACTCTTTTAGTCAGTATATTATTTATATGTAAGTATATATAAGGTGGTAGAGCTGATGTCGGGCTCGACTGTGGAGGTACCACCATCTTACTCGCAAATCCTCCCGAAGTTATTCGGGGGAGAGTAAGAGAACAGCTCTCAGGCAAAACCAGGCGGCCCACCATTGCCTGGGACCGATGGATGGCGGTATATCCATCCCCAATTGCCAAGCCTTATAAAAAAACAGACTAGTGTCGGGCAGCGGCGTCACTGGTGCAAGGGTTTCGGCACCGCGCTCACCAACCCGCCTGCCCAGCGTGTGTGAGTATGGGCATTTCTTCCAGGAGGACCTTATATAGTGGGACCACGAGGAAACGGGTGAATGGATTATGATGCGTTATTCATTGTAAGCCAAGATTGACAAAAGTTTCGGTACTTATATTAGGTGACTTTAATTTTATTTTTATGTGGCCTCTAAGTGTCCCACTGCTGGTAAAGGCGTCCCCTTGTTGAAACTACCACTTACGACCTTCCTTCCTTCTTTTGGTCTGTCTGGCCTTCGGTAGCCGTCATCTGGCACCGACTCGGGAGCGATGATCGCCCACCTGTCCGAGTGCATACGACTAACGTGGCCAGCCCAGTTCCAACAGTAACTTCATACTGACTAAAGAATCGGTGCTATGATAACAATGTTATTTTTGAGCCCCCATAATTGTTCAAGCCCTTGGTCCAGTCGATAAGTATAGGTAAAGAGTCTTTTTTATTCCTAGATTCCTCTATTTCATGCAGGTGTATATTATATTTCCCGTATTACTATATTTTTTTATATTCTAAACTTTGACTTGTAGAAAGTATACTTTATGTATCTATTTTGCAAAATAAATATTTTGATTTTGAGTCGGTACAGTTATATTGTAAAGGCCAAATGGCCAACAACATAAAAGTCATGTAAAAAACGTTGCCAACATGTGCGTGTGTAAATACGAGGGGCCGTGTCGAGAGATCAAAGTTCTGTACAACTCATAAGAGTTGACCAACTCATGCATAAGCTTGGGGTATCGCATCAGCGATCATCAGGATTGAATCGGAAATGAGGAGATCCGTCGGAGATCGAAAGTAACTGACATAGCCTGCAGAATCAGTAAGTTGAAGTGGCAGTGGGCATGCCATATTTGTCGCCGACATGATGGCCGTTGGGGCCGAAAGGCTTTAGAATGGAGGCCACGTACAGTAAAGCGTAGCTGGACCGACGATCTGAAGGACGGAAAGGCTTACGTCTAGCAGTGGACAAACACGAGCTGATGGATGGATGACAACTTTTAAAAGGCAACGGTTTATGAGCGCTCGGCGAAAGTGGTGAGGGACTAACGCAGTCAAGGTCACTGCTCATAAACCGTTGCGACACTTGTATCAACCGCACGAATAGCCCTATATTTCAACAAACTATACACAAATTGCTATGACTTTTATGTATACCAGCAAATTCTTACTAAAGACGAGTGAAGACCGAGGTAAGTGCTCGGTAACAAGGTTCGATGACCCTTTTTGTTATATTCGCTAATTATTCTTTTCGTATTTCCTACAAACGCAAGCCCAGCCCCGAGTCAATTACTATGGAACGTCAAGATTTTATTTTGCGAAATTAGCAAAATATATTATCTATGCGTATTACTGATTACTTACCAAGCCTCCAGTATAAGTTTGGCTGCATAAATTAAAGTCACCTTATATAGGAAGATTGATCTTCCACCAAGAATCAATAATAGAATCCATTAAATATTTGCTCTAAAAACCAGTAAGTGGCTTTAGATATTTACTAAATTGTATTCTCATTTACGAATAAAATCAAAGAAATACACATTTTAATGCGAGTTACACACGAGTTAATATTTTCAGATATTTAATTCAGGGAGTGTAAAAATCTGCGGGCAAGCCTAGATTTTAACAAAAAAAATTGTCAACGAACCTTCTCCTACCCAAACAGAAGTGTTCCATGATATGGAATATCTCGATCGGCTTCTCGGTACTTCCAAACTCAGGGTCCTCAGATATGATGAGGTCTATATCCACGTTGGCATGTATGAAGTCCCCGTCTACTGATCTCCGGACGGTTCCTTTGATCCCCATGAGGCAATGCTCCTTGGTTCGCTGGAAGACTGCGTTGTGCTCCAAGTTCTTCGAGTGTCCGGGGTTGTTGATGTTGGTTTTGATCCAGCAGATGTCCTCGCAGCGGCGGAAGCCCCATTTCTTTAAACATTCTCTGCCCATGTCGAGACCTGAAAAGACATTGACCATTCATCATCACAATATCATAGTTCATGTGAGCCCCCGCACCAAAGGAAGATAAAGGACCCAGGCTGCGCTATATAGAGAGGATGAATGAAAGAGTTATGAAAGAAAATTATGGTGGAAGGGGAAAATGAAACTCGACTTCGTCGCCCTAGAATGACGTATGCTGACCAAATTGTTATATTGGTGACATTTTCAATAAGGCAATGTCAAAAGTACCCGGAATAGAAAAGCAATAGATTCATGGATGTAAAATAGGAAAAAAAAATACTGAAAATCTTCAATTACATCTATCTGCAAAGTTTTTAGTGTATTTTTTTTTTTAAACAAGATTACAGTTCGCCTGCAGATGGCGCGCGTGACGTTATCTATCACTGCGCAGTAACCCCCGCACAGCACACCCCCTCGCCGAAGCTCCAAGGATGCGCAATTGCGACGCCAAGTGACCAAATTTACGAACGCCGCCCGTCTGTAAAGGATTGCCCGATGTTGATGTGTTTGTAAATACACTTCACTGAATACAAGAACTTACAAATAGAAAGCAAATTTCTGGTGTCTTAGATTAGATCTGCAATTAAATACAAAGGATCATGGCATTTGGCGACCCGCAATTTTCTCGTTATAACGGCATGTCCAAGAAATCAAAGAACGTACATTATACGAAACGCAAAAAGTTGTATCTTGGAAAAAATTGCATGATTTTTTAAGTCCAGGGGCAAAGTAAGTTTTTCAGAAAAATTAATCCAAATCAATGGTTTTGAACATATGTACTAATGACAGCCATCCTGAGAACTGTCGATGGCTGGAGTCCGCGCCACCATTGAAGTCCTGCGACGAAGTCTTATTGGCTTTGGAATATGAACTTAAATGCCTTAATCCATCGGACTTCAGTGGTGGCGAGGACTCTATGATTGACCAATGAGTGGTCATTATGTCTTTTTACTTTATAATGTTTACATACTTTACATGCAGTTCAGCTGTGTAACTTTATACAAATTCATTCACGGAGCAGTCACAAAAACGGAAATGTCTCGTTTCTCCATACTTTTTGACATTTATGGTTTTGATGTAGCTTTTATTTCAGCAGAATCTTTTACATTTAACTTGATTTAATCAACTGAACATCATGAATTCATGGAAATAACACTGAGCCAAGTTGAAGTACTAGACCTGCCATTCACCTTTCAGCCAGTCCAGTCGTTCTTTCATACCGTACGCACATACCGAAGGTATATGGAATATCTTTTATAGCACACCGTGCGTAAAATGACCGCTTTACGCACGCTGCGCTTGCGTAAAGTCGTCATTTTCCGCACTTTTGCTATAAAATATTATACGATACTCGTGCGAGAAACTTTTTCTCGACTCGTGTGATTGCAGCACTCACCTTCGGCTCGTGCCGCAAACTCACACTCGTCAGAAAACGTTTCATCGCTCCCGTATCGTAATGTACTATTATGTGTATGATTATTTAATATGATTTTCCTATCAAAATGGTTCGGCTGGGAAAAATCTTTTGTCAGAGATAAGCTCAATGATTTTCCTATCAAAATGGTTCGGCTGGGAAAAATCTTTTGTTAGAGATAAGCTCACTGATGTGCATATCTTTTCTCTGATTTTTTGTTCGTGTTTATGTTTTTCTTATGCTAAAGAAAAAAGGTTTGTAATTTCTGACAATACGTCAACAGAATATCCTCGCTGTACTAACCTTCAGAGCTCCCGCACCACAGGAAGATAAAGGACCTGGACCGCGCTATCTGCTGCAGGTCGAGCGCCAGCACGTCCTCCCAGCGCCAGCCAGAGCCCAGCGGCGGCTCCACCAGCACCACGTCTTGTCCTCGCTGTACTGACCTTCAGAGCTCCCGCACCACAGGAAGATGAAGGACCTGGGCTGCGCTATCTGCTGCAGGTCGAGCGCCAGCACGTCCTCCCAGCGCCAGCCGGAGCCCAGGGGCGGCTCCACCAGCACCACGTCTTGTCCTCGCTGTACTGACCTTCAGAGCTCCCGCACCACAGGAAGATGAAGGACCTGGGCTGCGCTATCTGCTGCAGGTCAAGCGCTAGCACGTCCTCCCAGCGCCAGCCGGAGCCCAGCGGCGGCTCCACCAGCACCACGTCGAACTTGTTGTTCATATCCTTCAGGTCGAACGTCTAGAAGGAAATAATTTACTTCTTAAAAGACGTTAAATATTAAACATTTTCTGTATGGTGTGAAAAACAAGTCTTTTTAATACACCTGCTCAAAATATGATAGATTACGTGCCTGTTTAGCGTGCGTAAAATGACATATTTCGCACTCGTGCTTTTTGTTTTTACTACTGACGCCATCTAGGGGAAACCGGCCACATCATTTAGTAAGCATGAAAGCCTTTAAATAATCATAACATGAAGTACCGAGATTCAAGAGAAAAGTTTAAAGAAATTAATATATTTACCCATGTGAATTTATTTATCAAGTTATTAGATATGTCAGAAAAAATATTGATAATTTCCCGAGGCTTGGTTTGCACCACTCTGTTGAAACCAGAAACAAACATAAACAAGCTTTTCCAAAATTAAGACTTTCCAAAGTAGGTACCTCTTTTGTAAGACATGGTATAAGATTTTACAATAAGCTTCCAGAGGAGGTCCTTAGTTTGCCTGAAAATAAGTTTAAACTATATATTATGCAGGGACTACCTAAGGGGGAACGTTTCGAGCTCGGTGCAAAATGCACAACTTATGATTGTTTTTCTTACTATTGCATAAAAAGTACAAAATAAATGTGATATATGGCATTTCGCGACCATTGTTTAGTGTCAATTAGGCTTTTCTACCAAAATTTTGTAATTTTATGTATTACGTTGTAAATGAATGGGCATACAAACTTAAAACACGCTTTTAAGTTTGTATATCTATTAATTTACAACGTAATGCATAAAATGACGCAATTTTGATAGAAGCCCCTGATAATTATTCAACAAAAGTCGCAAAATAAGATGAAACTATTTTATTTCATACATTTTATATAAAAATAAACTTATGTTATGCACTTTGCACTGAGCTCGAAACGTTACCCCTTAAGAAAGCTTATTATAAAATCAATCATTATTTGGACGAAAATGAAGCATGGTGTAATAAATAATAATAATCTTATTCAAATTTGTAATTCATAATCAGCATATTTTAATACTGTATGGTTCCTCTAAAGGCTTAAAATTAATTAATATATAAACTTACTTTGTTAAAGGTAATAGACAATATGAGACGGGTTGACTAAGATACATTTTTTCTCGTGACATAATTCCTGCAGTCTTATATTTTTTATGCCTTTACTTAAGTAGGTACAAAAAAAATTGTATATTTTGGTTTTGTACCACATATTTTTTGAAAAAAAAAGGCATGTTTCTTGCCCTTCTTCTTAGCAATACTAATCGAATGGTGCGGATGGTTAGGCATTATGTGTATATAATATTTTATTCCTATATTTCTCTATTTTATGCAGGTGTAACACTTTATTACATTTAAGTAACCTTAATATTTTTTGGATGTATTTCCCGTTTTTATTTATTTGTTCATTGCATCATTTATATAATATATTTTTATTCCTAGATTTCTCTATTTTATGCAGGTGTATAATTGCATTTTAGTAGCCCAACTTAAATATTTTTTGTATGTCTTTCCCTTTTTAAGTCATTTTGTTAACGAAAACTGATGATAGTTCTCGTCCATATGAACAACTTTTACTATGGAGCCAACCCTGGAATCGCGAAAAAAATATCAGCTGTTCCATAGAAAAGATAAATACCTACTCGACCCAAATGTATGAAACAGCTGATTTTTTTCACGATTTCAGGGTTTGCTTCATAGTAAAAGTTGTTTATATGGACGAGTACTATCACCAGTTTTCGTATCAAAATGACTTAAATTTCACGTTGTATATTGTAAAGATTAACTTTGACTTGTAGAAAGTATATTTTATGTATCTATTTAACAAAATAAATATTTTGATTTTGTTTTACCGGATATACTAAAACTGTTTGAGATGAGTTTTTTCAAACTTTTATATTTTATGATTAAATATATTGTACATGTTAAATTGTAAAAGACGTTTTAAAAATTCAAAACGATTTTAGACGTCATCTACACTATTATATAAAGAGGAAAGATTTGTTTGTTTGTATGTTTGAGGTAATCTTTGGAACTACAGAACCGATTCTAACAATTCTTTCTTTTGTAAAAAGCTATTCTATTGTTGAGTAACATAGGCCATATTTAATTTTAATACAACGATCCTGACACACCTCTTGCTAATATTAAGCTTGGAAAAGTTACACGATTCCAAAAATGTTTTATTATGTAAAAGGCTACACTATTGATAAGTAACATGGGCCATATTTAATTTTAATATAACGATCCTGACACACCTCTTGCTTTTGTATGTTTGAGGTAATCTTTGGAACTACTGAACCGATTCTAAAAATTCTTTCTTTTGTAAAAAGCTTCACTATTTTTGAGTAACATAGGCTATATTTAATTTTAATACAACGATCCTGGCACACCTCTTGCCAATATTAAGCTTGGAAAAGTTACCCGATTCCAAAAATGTTTTCTTTTGTAAAAGGCTACACTATTGATGAGTAACATAGGCCATATTTAATTTTAATACAACGATCCTGACACACCTCTTGCTTTTGTATGTTTGAGGTAATCTTTGGAACTACTGAACCGATTCTAAAAATTCTTTCTTTTGTAAAAAGCTATTCTATTGTTGAGTAACATAGGCCATATTTAATTTTAATACAACGATCCTGACACACCTCTTGCTAATATTAAGCTTGGAAAAGTTACCTGATTCCAAAAATGTTTTCTTTTGTAAAAGGCTACACTATTGATAAGTAACATGGGCTATATTTAATTTTAATACAACGATCCTGACACACCTCTTGCTTTTGTATGTTTGAGGTAATCTTTGGAACTACTGAACCGATTCTAAAAATTCTTTCTTTTGTAAAAAGCTACACTATTTTTGAGTAACATAGGCCATATTGAATTTTAATACAACGATCCTGACACACCTCTTGCTAATATTAAGCTTGGAAAAATTACCCGATTCCAAAAATGATTTCTTTTGTAAAAGGCTACACTATTGATGAGTAACATAGGCCATATTTAATTTAAATACAACGATCCTGACACACCTCTTGCTTTTGTATGTTTGAGGTAATCTTTGGAACTACTGAACCGATTCTAAAAATTTTTTCTTTTGTAAAAAGCTCCACTATTGATGAGTAACATAGGCCATATTTAATTTTAATACAACGATCCTGACACACCTCTTGCAAATATTAAGCTTGGAAAAATTACCCGATTCCAAAAATGATTTCTTTTGTAAAAGGCTACACTATTGATGAGTAACATAGGCCATATTTAATTTAAATACAACGATCCTGACAAACCTCTTGCTTTTGTATGTTTGACAACAGCAGACCCTTCGAATTTGGGCTCATTTGATTGATCTTTATTAGCACTTTGGTAAAACATGGTGACCAGGGTCTTATGATGGGACTGGAAGATGGGTACGGGATCTCCTCAACGGACAACAGCCGACCCTTCGAGTTTGAGTTTATTTGATTGGTCTTTATGAGCACTTTGGTATAAAATGGTGACCAGGGTCTGATGATGGGACTGAAAGATGGGTACAGGATCTCCTCAACGGACAACAGCAGACCCTTCGAGTTTGGGCTCATTTGATTGGTCTTTATTAGCACTTTGGTAAAACATGGAGACCAGGGTCTGATGATGGGGCTGGAAGTTGGGCACAGGATCTCCTCAACGGACAACAACAGACTCTTCGAGTTTGGGCTTATTTGATTGGTCTTTATTAGCACTTTGGTAAAAAACGGAGACCAGGGTCTGATGATGGGACTGGAAGATGAGTACGGGATCTCCTCAACGGACAACAGCAGACCCTTCAAGTTTAGGCTTATTTGATTGGTCTTTATTATCACTTTGGTAAAACATGGTGACCAGGGTCTGATGATGGAACTGGAAGATGGGTACAGGATCTCTTCAACGGACAACAGCAGACCCTTGGAGTTTAGGCTTATTTGATTGGTCTTTAACAAATTATTTTGTTTTCCTTTTTTCCACGAAAATCTTTTCGACGCGGGCGGAGCCGCGGGCAAAAGCTAGTAATTTATATTCCATTTTAAATATCTTAGAAATTATTATTAAAAAGATTTTAGAAAGAGACATTGGTCTTTGTAGTACAGATTGGCGAAGAATATGGCATATTTTGGATTCAAGGGTTGGCGCTCGGTGGAAAAAGTCCTACGGGCCTATTGCGTATCTTTGAATCGGTTGCCAACTATAGTTGCTATTCACAAAAAAACCGGACAAGTGCGAGTCAGACTCGCCCACCGAGGGTTCCGGAAAAACAGTAAAAGTTTAAAAGAAAACTACAAAAAGATTTGGTCACCCGTAAAATTATGACCGCGCTCTATTATACCGTTGCTTAACCTCGATGATTTTTTTAAATGATTAAATAAAATGTATATCTCTTAAAACTACTGAGCAAGTACCAAAGAGTACCAAACCTCCACTGTCTGTTTGTCCGTCTGTTACAGGAGTCCACAGCTTCAGCCGTAATAGTTAGCTGAAATATTCACAGAATACATGTTACTATGGCCTCTGTCACGGAAAAGAATAAAAAAATTAAAAAGTTTGACAATAGGGGGTCTCCATACAAAAAAAAAATTAACATTAATTATTTTAGGTCTATCTTAAGGGGGAACATTTCGAGCTCGGTGCAAAATGCACAACTTATGATTGTCTTTCTTACTATTGCATAAAAAGTACTAAATAAATGTGATATATGGGATTTCGCGAACATTGTCAATTAGGCTTTTCTACCAAAATTTTGTAATTTTATGTATTACGTTGTAAATGAATGGGCATACAAACTTAAAACACGCTTTTAAGTTTGTATACCCATTAATTTACAAAGTAATGCATAAAATGAAGCAATTCTGCTAAAAACCCCTGATAATTATTCAACAATAGTCGCAAAATAAAATGAAACTATTTATTTCATACATTTTATTTTAAAATAAGGTAAACAAACTTATGTTATGCACTTTGCACTGAGCTCGAAAAGGAGGGTAGGTAATACATACAGGTTTCAAAGGTCAAATTGTTGTACATAGCTGTAGCAAAACTACAAAATAATAAATGACCATAACATTTTAGCCATTTGTTTTGTGTCGCCTACAACATCTATATAAATATTGTTGGTATTTAGGGTTACGGCTTTCTTAATTCAAATACCTTTTGGGCATTACCTTACCTTATATGTGGTAGAGCTGATGCCGGGCCACCACCATACCACCGCGATACCACCATCTTACTCGCAAATCCGCCTGAAGTTATTCGGAGAGAGTGAGAGAACAGCTTTCAGGCAAAACCAGGCGGCCCACCATTGGCTGGGACCGATGGATGGCGTCCCCAATCCATCCCCAATTGCCGAGCCTTCGACTGGTGACGGGCAGCGGCGTCACTGGTGCAAGGGTTTTGCCACCGCACTCACCAACCCGCCTGCCCAGCGTGTGTGAGTATGGGCATTTCTTCCAGGAGGACCGCCAAGAGTGGCAAAATCCTGGAAAGCCCTATGCCCAGCAGTGGACGAAACAGGCTGATGGATGGACCCTTTGTGTGTGAGTCCAAATCGCACTTCGCCAAATAATTTTTTCATCATCTCCCTCTTTTCAATTGAAACTGAGATACTTTAAATCCAGTAGAAAAATTGGGATTGTTTTAGGATTTTAGGTTGCATTAAAATCATCCCTTCTATTTTCTCCAAAAAATATTAAATTTCTCCCTTATGGGTTGATTTTAATATCCAGTCACTTGTCTATTTCTCAATAGATATTAATCTTGTATGTTGTTTATATAAAGCATGGGTTACAGTGTAAAGTTACCGAACCGGAATTTCCAGAAGGAAATTGTTTACTTATGGAATTCGGAAAGGATACTGCAATCGCCGGAATTTATCGTCCATGTGGCATTAAAAAAACTGAGACCTTTATAAAATCAGCGAATAAACTCCTCGCCTCTCTATCTTCCTTCAACAACATAGTCTTTGTCGGCGATATGAATATTAATATTAGACCTGAAACAATTGACAACTCTGGCTTGGATTATCTCGAATCCTTGTCTATGTTAGGTCTATTACCAGCGCATACTTTTAGTACTAGACTCAAAACATGCTTAGATCATGTCATGCTGAAAACTAATTTACCCTCAGTTACGTGTGTCATTCAAACAACTATGACTGATCATTTCACAATCGGCCTAGCAATCGGCTCTGCATCGATTAAAATTAATAAATCAATTAATCTAAATAAAAAAGTTGACCTAAATAAAATTGTAGAACATGTTGAAAAATCTAACTTTGATGAAATTTTTAGAACTAAGGATGTCAATACTGCTGCTGAAATGTTAGTACACAAGTTAAACGCTGTTATAGCAAGTAATACGACTGTTAAACCTGTTCCCCGTAGTAAACGAATTATAAAGCCATGGATCACATCTGGGTTACTGCGTTGCATAAAAAACAGAGATAGAATGTACATAAATCACAGGAAAACTCCTACGAATGAAATACTGAAAACTACTTACCTAAGATACAGGAATTTCTGTAACTCATTACTAAGAAAAGTTAAACAAGTTTATCACAAAACTGAACTGGAAAAAGCGTCTAAAAACCCCAAGAAGATTTGGAATATAATCAGAGACGCTGCAGACTTGAGTTCACAAAAAAGGTCGAATTTTGACTTGTTATCTCAGAGTAATCCAGTTACATCTGTCAATGACGCTAATAATTATTTTGCAAATGTTGGAAAGAGTCTAGCTGAGTTACTAGTTCAAAACAGTAATCAAAATGTGCCATCAGTTCCACTCAAACCATCAATATCATCAAACTCGCCTGTTAATTCTTTCACATTGTATGACACTGATCAAAGTGAAATAGCGACTACTATTCGCAATATGAAATCAAACTGTGCAACGGGGTGGGATGATATATCTACCAAAATATTAAAATTAACTGCACATGTTTTGATTCCAGTTATATGTTACATTTGCAATCTTAGTTTTACCAAGGGTGTTTTCCCAACTTGTTTCAAGATAGCTCTTATCCATCCTGTTTACAAGTGTGGGAGCAGAGACGATGTGAATAACTATAGGCCTATCTCGATTCTGCCAGCTTTATCAAAAATTTTGGAACGTCTCATGAAAAACAGATTAAATTCGTATTTGACTAAACATAATTTATTATCACAAAACCAGTTTGGCTTCATTTCGGGCAAATCCACCGAGGATGCAGTTTTAAAACTCACCGGAGAAATTGCAAAAAAGCTAGATAGTAAGAAAAAGTGTATTGGCATATTTCTAGATCTTAGTAAGGCCTTTGATACGGTCTCTGTACCTATACTTCTGAATAAAATGGAGCGTTTCGGTATCCGAGGTTTACCCTTAAAATTATTTGCTGACTACTTGTCACTCAGGTCACAAAGAGTAAAAATAGGGGAATATGTTAGCCAGGACGCTTTATTGGATTACGGTGTGCCTCAGGGTAGTATCTTAGGGCCTAGCCTATTTTTGATATATGTTAACGATTTATGTGATTTGTCTTTATCGAACGGTCAAATAATCACATATGCTGATGACACAGCTATAATATTTGATGGTAACGACTGGAACTCTGCTGTACAAAATGCTGAAAATGGCCTGAGTATTGTAATGAAATGTTTGGAGGCAAACGTTCTGACTCTTAACATCCAGAAATCAAAATTTCTTGCTTTTTCAATTAGGAATGACACATTTTTAAATCTTACCATTAGGGCCCATCGTTGTGACAGCCCTGGTAACTGCAATTGTCTTGCACTCGAACGTGTTCCGGTTATTAAATATCTTGGCGTTCACATCGATGAACAATTAAATTTTCATCATCATCTTCGTACCCTCTCTGGAAGGATAAGAAAACTTATTCTAATCTTTAAAAAGCTCAGACATGTTGCAGATCATAACTTGCTTGTCACAATCTACTATGCACTATGTCAATCGCTTATAAAGTATTGCATATCAGTCTGGGGTGGCTCAGACAAGTCTTCAATGCTGCAGGTCGAGAGAGCTCAGAGAGCAGTTTTGAAGGTGATGTTTTTTAAAAAGTTCATTTTTCCCACAGACCAATTATTTGCGGAATGTCAGGTCTTGACTGTACGACAACTATTTATCCAAACCGTGATTCTCAGACAACACAGATTATTAACTTATGACCCTCAGTTTCTAGAGTCAAAACGACGAAGGGACCGTGTTTGCGGAATTATACTTCATAAAACGAAATTTTATTCTCGATTTTTTTGCATTCTTGGTCCTTATTTGTACAATAAACTAAGCAAGAATTGTTCTCTTTTTGAACTTACATTTATAGATTGTAAAAAAACTCTCTTTACTCTGCTTAATACTTTTAGATACGATTCCACAGAAGATCTTTTAAAAATTTCTGAATAAATTTTATATTTTGTTATTAATTCATTAACCTAGTTACTTACGCACTTCAAAATCACCTTTTTCGAGCTTTTTTCACTTACTGACTTACTCACACTGACTGACTGATGTACTTACTCAATTCCTCACTCATAACACACACTCACACACACAAACACACATCCTCTTTCATCACTCTCAAAAAACACACACTAATTAATCAATCATACAGTAATATAAGATTTGTACCTTTCGTTAGGAATTTGCATGCTCTTCTCTTTTTGGCTAAATTCAACCTGTATCACCTTGAGTAGAAGAAACTGACTTTTAAATGACAGGCCTCGCCTTATTAAGAGTCAGTTGATCACTTGTACTGTTTATATACTTAGCCTTAAAACAATATTGTTATTCTAGGTTAAGTTTTTTTTTGTATCAATAAATAAATTTTGTATTTTGTATTTTGTATTTGTATATGTTTCCTTCAAAGTACCTCCAAACTCTCAAACAAAATATATGAAAGAGCAGTCTTTTTTTTCGCGATTTTTTATCTGTCCCATTAGAAAAAGCTGTTCATACTAATGGGTAGAATACCCCATTTTAAGGAAAAAGGTTATCATCTCAACACTATGTTATGTACTGTCTTTTCGGGGTACCTAGCATAGTAGACCATATCGAGCTTTGACGGCTCGATATACACTGTCTGTCCCTCTTTAGGTAGATCAACAGAGTGAGACAGAGCATTGTATCAAGCGCTATCGAGCTCGATATGGTTTGCTATGCTCGACCAGCAGGATAGATTAAATCGCTCAAACAGTTTGACATTATTACCTTTAGATCACACTTCAAATACATAGGCGGTGATGCAGTCTGCGCTATCAGATCATCCTTCAACTTGATGAGCTCTCGGAGCTTGGGGTACTCCTCGAAGCGGTCAGCTAGTCCTACATCCCGGATGAAATTCTGTGGCCGCTGGCCCGTGTCCACGAAGTGCTGGCAGTAGTCATTGTGAGGATTTGATGATTGCGTACCCTGAGGAAGACTAATGATATTAGTTCACATTTAGAACTACAACTCAGGAACTGTTGGATGCCTCGTCGTGATTATATTGCCATAGTAAAAACAGAATAGTAGAACAACTCCCGCGCCGTGCGAGGCTTATATGCCTACTGCTGCAGGGCTGTCAATTTATTTTGTGGCGATGCGACGACGAACGGCGCGCGGCCACAAAATACCTATCTGTTTTGTAGCGCGGCGTACGTAAGCGCAACTGCGGAGTCCAGCCAACCCTAGTGACACCACCGCCAGAAACCGTCTGAGATATTGTCGTTGTGTGCGTGCTGTGGTTCGTACGTGCTGGCTCGCACACATATAAGCCGCGTGGGCGACATCTCTGTGAAGATAGCTTACTAGTCTCTTTTAACTATGGTATTGCCATCAGCTTGTCTAGCCATAAAGATTTGTTAATTTGCTTTGTATGTATGTTATATCTAGGGGTTTCTATGGGAAATGTTTCTTGGTTACAAACGTTACATAAGCAACAGGTGATAAAAATCATGATTTCTTTTATTTCTAAAATATATTTTTTTGTATTATGTTATGATGGTTTGTTTTTTTGTTACTTATATACCGGGTGTAAATAGACTGCTACCATTAAATGAAACCACATATTCTACCAACCCTACTGAACCACTTTTCCCGAGAATCATACCCGCGGACGGACACCCTTAGTTAGAAAATTGAGTTCCAAACAAAAATGCGTGAACCCTAACGCACCGACATACGGGCGAGTTTAGAGAGAGTTTCACGGACGAGGCTCTCTCTAAATATAGAATATGTAGTTTTATTTTATGATATCAGTCTATTTACACCCGGTATAATAAATGTCCTATTTTTTTGTTGTAAATGGTAGTTTTGACTTAATAACTGAAAATGTTCTTAATAAAACTGTTTTTTTTTACTAGAACACAAAGAACTACAATAAAATACCAGTCATATCGTCAGTAAGTTCCAGGCCACACTGAGTAGGTGTGGACCTTATTGACGTCATAACTGGTATTTGATTGTATGTAGTTAAGTAAGGTCCACACCAGTGGCGGCTGCACATTAAGTGCGCCCGTGCGCCGCACTACCATTTAAATTAAACTTACACAATAATGTCCTATACCTATCATTACCCATCCATCCATACTGCCATATACGGAAATTAAATATCTGATTATAGTACATATATATACATGTTTTGTTATTACGAGGTTAATAAAAATGTATAGATTTCTACTGCAAAGGAAATAAATCTTATTTTTGCTTGAACAAAATCGGCCCCGTACCGCGTGCGCTCGGGAAAGCGCACGCAGCGAGCTCATACAACTTCTATGAAAACGGTGTAAACAGCCCGGCGCGTGAGACAGAAGATGCGTAGTACAAAATGTATGGCAGTTTTAGGACAGATTCGTGCGCCGCACGCGACCGGAAATTGCCGAAAGAATACGAAGCGAAACGAGTAGTTCACTCGCGTTACCCCGAGCCCTTGACCTACGCACGTTGCTTTTGTCGTCAGTTTGTCACTTTTTGCGCGCGCTTGCGGAGGAGTAATTGTTTATTTAATTACTATAATTATGTAAAAAAGTAAACTAAAGAATAGAAAGAGTGATAATAATGAGTGTAAATTACAATATTGACTTTATTAAAACCAACAGGACTTATGAAAACCCGGTCTATTCATAATATAAAACAGGAATGCAAAACAAAAAATAAATCGTTCACGAGAACGTTCAAAAGTGAAATGTATGTTAAAAAGAAATGGTTATGTGGATGTGAGAGACTAAATGCTTTTTTTTTGCTTTCCTTGTGTTATTTTCGGCGGAGAAGCGATTTGGACGGAATATAAATAAAATTTGTTTCCTTAAATTGCTGCATTTGATTTCATCTTTTTAATAAAACCATGCAGTGCACCACCGGTTCTCTGAGGCACCAGCCGCCACTGGTCCACACCACACACACTTAAAGTGCTGTATTCATTGTCTGATGATTATAAATACCAGTTATGCCGTCAGTAAGTTCCAGGCCACACTGTAGGTGTGGACCTTATTGACGTCATAACTGGTATTTGATTGTAGTTAAGTAAGGTCCACACCACACACACTTAAAGTGCTGTATTCATTGTCTGATGATAATAAATACTAGTTATGCCGTCAGTAAGTTCCAGGCCACACTGTGTAGGTGTGGACCTTATTGACGTCATAACTGGTATTTGATTGTAGTTAAGTAAGGTCCACACCACACACACTTAAAGTGCTGTATTCATTGTCTGATGATTATAAATACCAGTTATGCCGTCAGTAAGTTCCAGGCCACACTGTGTAGGTGTGGACCTTATTGACGTCATAACTGGTATTTGATTGTAGTTAAGTAAGGTCCACACCACACACACTTAAAGTGCTGTATTCATTGTCTGATGATTATAAATACCAGTTATGCCGTCAGTAAGTTCCAGGCCACACTGTGTAGGTGTGGACCTTATTGACGTCATAACTGGTATTTGATTGTAGTTAAGTAAGGTCCACACCACACACACTTAAAGTGCTGTATTCATTGTCTGATGATTATAAATACCAGTTATGCCGTCAGTAAGTTCCAGGCCACACTGTGTAGGTGTGGACCTTATTGACGTCATAACTGGTATTTGATTGTAGTTAAGTAAGGTCCACACCACACACACTTAAAGTGCTGTATTCATTGTCTGATGATTATAAATACCAGTTATGCCGTCAGTAAGTTCCAGGCCACACTGTAGGTGTGGACCTTATTGACGTCATAACTGGTATTTGATTGTAGTTAAGTAAGGTCCACACCACACACACTTAAAGTGCTGTATTCATTGTCTGATGATTATAAATACCAGTTATGCCGTCAGTAAGTTCCAGGCCACACTGTGTAGGTGTGGACCTTATTGACGTCATAACTGGTATTTGATTGTAGTTAAGTAAGGTCCACACCACACACACTTAAAGTGCTGTATTCATTGTCTGATGATTATAAATACCAGTTATGCCGTCAGTAAGTTCCAGGCCACACTGTGTAGGTGTGGACCTTATTGACGTCATAACTGGTATTTGATTGTAGTTAAGTAAGGTCCACACCACACACACTTAAAGTGCTGTATTCATTGTCTGATGATTATAAATACCAGTTATGCCGTCAGTAAGTTCCAGGCCACACTGTAGGTGTGGACCTTATTGACGTCATAACTGGTATTTGATTGTAGTTAAGTAAGGTCCACACCACACACACTTAAAGTGCTGTATTCATTGTCTGATGATTATAAATACCAGTTATGCCGTCAGTAAGTTCCAGGCCACACTGTGTAGGTGTGGACCTTATTGACGTCATAACTGGTATTTGATTGTAGTTAAGTAAGGTCCACACCACACACACTTAAAGTGCTGTATTCATTGTCTGATGATTAGGTCCACACCACACACACTTAAAGTGCTGTATTCATTGTCTGATGATTATAAATACCAGTTATGCCGTCAGTAAGTTCCAGGCCACACTGTGTAGGTGTGGACCTTATTGACGTCATAACTGGTATTTGATTGTAGTTAAGTAAGGTCCACACCACACACACTTAAAGTGCTGTATTCATTGTCTGATGATTATAAATACCAGTTATGCCGTCAGTAAGTTCCAGGCCACACTGTGTAGGTGTGGACCTTATTGACGTCATAACTGGTATTTGATTGTAGTTAAGTAAGGTCCACACCACACACACTTAAAGTGCTGTATTCATTGTCTGATGATTATAAATACCAGTTATGCCGTCAGTAAGTTCCAGGCCACACTGTGTAGGTGTGGACCTTATTGACGTCATAACTGGTATTTGATTGTAGTTAAGTAAGGTCCACACCACACACACTTAAAGTGCTGTATTCATTGTCTGATGATTATAAATACCAGTTATGCCGTCAGTAAGTTCCAGGCCACACTGTGTAGGTGTGGACCTTATTGACGTCATAACTGGTATTTGATTGTAGTTAAGTAAGGTCCACACCACACACACTTAAAGTGCTGTATTCATTGTCTGATGATTATAAATACCAGTTATGCCGTCAGTAAGTTCCAGGCCACACTGTGTAGGTGTGGACCTTATTGACGTCATAACTGGTATTTGATTGTAGTTAAGTAAGGTCCACACCACACACACTTAAAGTGCTGTATTCATTGTCTGATGATTATAAATACCAGTTATGCCGTCAGTAAGTTCCAGGCCACACTGTGTAGGTGTGGACCTTATTGACGTCATAACTGGTATTTGATTGTAGTTAAGTAAGGTCCACACCACACACACTTAAAGTGCTGTATTCATTGTCTGATGATTATAAATACCAGTTATGCCGTCAGTAAGTTCCAGGCCACACTGTGTAGGTGTGGACCTTATTGACGTCATAACTGGTATTTGATTGTAGTTAAGTAAGGTCCACACCACACACACTTAAAGTGCTGTATTCATTGTCTGATGATTATAAATACCAGTTATGCCGTCAGTAAGTTCCAGGCCACACTGTGTAGGTGTGGACCTTATTGACGTCATAACTGGTATTTGATTGTAGTTAAGTAAGGTCCACACCACACACACTTAAAGTGCTGTATTCATTGTCTGATGATTATAAATACCAGTTATGCCGTCAGTAAGTTCCAGGCCACACTGTGTAGGTGTGGACCTTATTGACGTCATAACTGGTATTTGATTGTAGTTAAGTAAGGTCCACACCACACACACTTAAAGTGCTGTATTCATTGTCTGATGATTATAAAAATTACTATTGTTATTTGAGAATAAGTTCTTTGTAGTTTGTTATTGCCATTTCACAAAATTTTCAGTTCAAATGAAACTACACATTTTAATAAATATAGTTTTTTTCTTGTCTGACAACATTATAATTTTAATCAATAAATTTTTGTGGGAAAATATAAAAGTTTTATAATAATATCACTTGATTTTGAAATCAACCCTAATAAGCAAACCACTACAAAGAAGACACCTAAAAAGGCTGTTGTTGGTTGTGACTGTCAGCACTTGGTGGAACTTATAGACATCTTTGTTTAAATAAGACACTTCTACTTGTCCACAAAACTATTATATAAGATGACTTTAATTTATGCAGCCAAATTCTTACTGAAGACTCAGTAAGTGCCTGGTATCAAGGTTCAATTACCCTTTTTATGAAAGTCTTTTACCTTATATTATACATGTGGTGACTAGATCATAGAATTGAACATTTCATGAAATGGTCGACCATTTCATGAATTAGTCGCATTTCATGAAATATTACATTGTTTGTTGACCATTTCATGATATGGATTGACCAAATCAATGAATACCATTTCATAATCTGGTCAAACGTCGTATGATCATATCGTAAAATAGTTACATTTATTTACCACCAGCAGCGCTGATGGCGCATTGTTATTGTTTGTGCGATGCGATTAGTTTTTCCGTGGCCAAAGTAGCGACGACGAGCTAAGCCAGAAGGAGCGAGTTAGGTTGCTTGTGAATATAAATTCAGGAGCCGAGCGAAGCGGAGCGGAGCGAGGCGACGTCGAAAATTTCAAGAAATAGTCGACCATTCATGAAATTATAGCATTTCATGAAATAGTCAAACGTCACTGACCAAATCGTTAAACTTTGAACATTTATTGGTCACGACATATATATATTTAATATACCCAACCGGTTTTGCTTATAAGCATTTTCTAGGGTTTTTAAATGAATAACTAACTAACTAACTAAAGTAATAACTAATAACTAAAGTAATTACACAATCATTGTAATTACTTTAGTTATGAGAGCTATGGAGCGGGCTATGCTTGGGGTATCTCTGATGGATAGAATCCGAAATGAGGAGATCCGTCAGAGATCTAAAGTAACCGACATAGCCTGCAGAATCAGTAAGTTGAAGTGGCAGTGGGCAGGCCATATTTGTCGCCGATATCATGGCCGCTGGGGCCGAAAAGCTTTAGAATGGAGACCATGTACAGCAAAGAGTAGTGTAGGCCGACCTCGTGCCCGCTGGTCCGACGACCTGAAGGACGTTGTGGGTGGCGGCTGGATGAGGAGGACGGAGGACCGACATGAGTGGCGAAATTTGAGAAAGGCCTATATCCAGCAGTGGACGAACACGGGCTGATGGATGGATGGATTTATTTGTGTAATTACTTTAGTTAATTAATTTAAATTTAATGTTAATTATAAAACCCTATAAAATGCTTATAAGCGATACTGGTTGGGTGTAGGAATTATATAATAGGTTGGGGAAAAAGTTTCTTCGCATTTTATATGAAAATTCAAAACATTTTTTAATAAATTTTATTTACATTTAACTAAAGTTTGTAGGTGCCATTTTGTTCGATAACTATCTGCCATCTTGTAGGCAGGGACATGATCCCATTGATATAGAAATTCTGGGGCTTCGGCAGTCCTCTCGTGATGTTAACCTGACACTGCCTAAAGAATTCTGAAGAGACCGAAACAAGTGGAAATCTGAAGGTGCAAGGTCAGGACTATACGGCGGATGCATTAATACGTCCCAGCCAAACTCTCTTAATTTTTGCTGAGTGGCTAAAGATTTGTGAGGTCGAGCGTTATCATGATGAAAAACCACACCCCTTCTGTTGACTAATTCCGGCCACTTTCTCTCAACTTCTTGCTTTAATCTCATCAGTTGTTCGCAGTAGAGTTCAAAATCGATGGTCCTGCCTGGCGGTAACAGCTCATAATGAATAATGCCCTTCCAATCCCACCATACACACAGCATTACCCTGTTGCGAGATAACCCGGGTTTCGCCAGAGTCTGTGAAGCCTGACCAGCCTTTGACCACGACCTTTTTCGCACGTTCTTGTCGTACGTGATCCACTTTTCATAACCAGTTATCACGTTTTTCAAAAATGGTTCGGTTTCATTACGTCGTAATAAATAATCACAAATGAGTACACGGTTCATTAAGTTTCTTTCAGTGAGCTCATGAGGCACCCAAATATCGAGCTTTTCTGTGTACCCAGCTTTTTTCAAATGCGCCAAAACTGTTTTGTGGTCAATCCCCAGTTCTTCACCTACATCGTAACTACTGATATGCCGATCTTGCTCCACTTTTTCAAAAATGGCATCCATTTTATCCGTAACAGGGCGCCCAGAGCGAGGTGCATCTTTGACATCAAAATTTCCGCATTGAAAACGCTTAAACCAAATTTGTGCTACTCTCACAGACACTGCACTAGGTGCATCCATCCATCCATCCATCAGCCCGTATTCGTCCACTGCTGGACATAGGCCTTTCCCAAATTTCGCCACTCATGTCGGTCCTCCGACCTCCTCATCCAGCCGCCCCCCGCAACGTCCTTCAGGTCGTCGGTCCAGCGGGCACGAGGTCGTCCTACACTACGCTTTGCTGTACGTGGTCTCCATTCTAAAGACTTTCGGCCCCAACGGCCATCATGTCGGTGACAAATATGGCCTGACCACTGCTACTTCAACTTACTGATTCTGCAGGCTATGTCGGTTACTTTAGATCTCCGACGGATCTCCTCATTTCGGATTCTATCCATCAGAGATACCCCAAGCATAGCCCGCTCCATAGCTCGCTGAGCGACCTTAAACCGGTGGATCAGACCCTTTGTACGTCATCACAGGAAGGATGCACTGGTTGAACATCTTAGCCTTTAAGCACTGCGGTATTGACGACGTAAATATGTGACGCAACTTTCCGAATGCTGCCCAACCCAAGCATATTCTTCTGTCAGCCTCGGCGTCGAAGTTGTTTTTATCCAGCTGTATGACTTGACCCAGATAAACATATTTTTGAACAACTTCGATGCTAACATTGTCGACGGTTATTGGCCCTTGGATGACGTGACAGTTGGACATGACCTTAGTCTTATCCAAATTCATCCGCAGGCCCACTCATCTCGAAGAATCGCCAAGGCCGCGCATCATTTCCTCTAGTTCCTGCAGCGATTCCGCCATTATGACGATGTCATCGGCAAAGCGAAGATGTGAAATGTACTCTCCATTTACGTTTATGCCTCGTCCATTCCAGTCTAGTGTTTTAAAGACGTCCTCCAGCGCGGCGGTAAACCGTTTTGGAGAAATAACATCTCCCTGTCTCACGGCGCGCTGAAGATGTATCGGTCTTGTTTGTACACCCTGTACTTGGACGGACATCGTAGCGGAGTCATTTCAACAACTCCACGTAACGCCAGTCAACTTGGCAACATTGCAAGGACTGCAGAACAGACCAAGTTTCGATGGAGTCGAAGGCTTTCTCATAGTCCACAAACGCTAAACATAAGGGCTGATTATACTCTTGAGTTTTCTGTATAACCTGCCTTAGCGTGTGAATGTGGTCCACGGTGCTGTAGCCTTTTCGAAACCCAGCCTGCTCTGGAGGTTGGAAGTCGTCGAATCGTTGGGCGAGACGATTCGTAATAACTCTTGAGAACAGCTTGTAGGTGTGGCTTAGGAGCGCAATTGGTCTATAGTTCTTAAGTAGGATTTTGTCCCCTTTTTTGAAGAACAAAATGACCAGACTCCTGCTCCACTCCTTTGGCGTAGTACCTGTGCGAATGACGGCATTAAAGAGGTCCTGTAGCTGTCCGAGTATAGGGTAACCTCCAGCTTTCAGGAGTTCAGTTGTGATGCCGTCCTCGCCCGGCGCCTTGTTGTTTTTCAGCTGTTCAAGAGCTATCCTAATCTGACCCATTTCGACATCCGGGAGTTCATCGGTGTAGTGGCGGACCAGAGGAGCGTGTGAAGAATATAGGAACCCATAAAATTTCTCGATTTCGGCGAGGATTTCTGGCCTAGAGGTAACAGTTCTATTGTCAGATGTCTTCAGCTTCGTCAGATTGGTCCTTCCTAACTGCTGGGCAAAAACTTTTGAGCCTTTATTTCGCTGGATCGCGTCTTCAATGACGCGAGTGTTATGTTGGCGCAGGTCAAAACGAATTTCCCTTTTAACACGCTTGTTAAGAAGAGAGTTTCACTCGAAATTTTGGACTCCTTAGTCCTTCGCTCCGGCTTAAAATAAGCCCTCCCTATCTCGCGCACGACATTCGTGAAATTGTTAGCAAGCTGGTCAACATCCTCCTCAGTGGTTTCCAACAGGGCAAATCGGTTCTGAAGTTCCATTTGGAACTTTTCGGATCCCGCAGTGGTTTGGCGCAGAGAAGGGCGGAGCGTAGGCTTCATCAGACGATTTCTCTCAAGCTGTAAGTCGATATTCAAGATGCATCGCACAAGTCGGTGATCGCTACCGGTACAAAACCTGTTGATCACAGATACATCTTGGATTATGTGCTTTTGATCCGTCATGATGAAGTTTATCTCATTTTTAGTCTTAACATCAAGGCTTCGCCAGGTCCACTTCCTCTGAGGCTTCTTTTTGAAGAATGAGTTCATCAAATAGAGACCCTGGCTCTCAAGGAAGCTAAACAGCATCTGGCCCCGAGGATTTCTGCAGCCATAACCGCGTGGTCCGATTACCGATTCACCACACTCTGTACTCCCACTTTGGCGTTGAAGTCTCCCATAACAACGGTAAAATGTGTCTTGGTGGTGTTATGTCTGGCCTTTAATATGTCATCATAGACGGCCTCGACTACATCATCAGAGTCGCTCGACGTGAGGGCATACACTTGAATGACTTTAAGTGAATACCTCTTGTTGAGTCTAATAACAAGATATGCCACCCGAGTACAGACACTACCGATTTTTAACACATTGCTAGTGAGGTCTTTGTTGACCAGCATGCCAACTCCACCGACAGACAATTGATCGCCCTCTCGATAGTAGAGCAGGTGTCCTGACTCTAGGGTTATCGTATCCTCACCTGCTCGTCGGACTTCCGATAGCCCCAGAATATGCCAGTTGATTCTACCTAACTCTGACTCGAGCTCAGCGAGGTGTCTGTCTTCCCGTAACGTCCGTGTATTATACGTCGCCAAAAAGAGTCGTCGTTATTGGTGGCCATTCAACCGGAGATTCTTAGCACCCCCTGCCCCACCGTTACCGCGACCGCCACCTTAGTCGGGAATAGTGGGGCTGCCGGGGACTGGGGGCCGTTTATTTTTGGTGTACATCATGAATTGGGAAGAGATGCCCATACTCACACACGCTGGGCAGGCGGGTTGGTGAGCGCGGTGCCAAAAACTCTCGCACTAGTGACGCCGCTGCCCGTCACTAGTCTGTTTATTTAAGGTCCGGCAATTCGGGATGGATATACCGCCATCACATGGTTCCAGGATTGGTGGGCTACCTGGATTTGTGCCTGTCTGCGAGCTGTCCTCTTACTCTCCCCCAAATAACTTCAGGGCGGTTTACGAGTAAGATGGTGGTACCTCCACAGTCGAGCCCGCATCAGCTCTACCACCTACCGCTAGGTCCATAAACATCACAATTTTTTTTCGCGGCTTGCGTTGCATTTTTACCTTTTATGTAGTAAAATTTTAAAATGTATCCAATTTCTTCATTAGATTCACTCATCTCAACAGTAAGAAAAACAAATGAAAATCACACATTTTACCTAATTTGAATTTATCCTTTTTTAAATTTAAACTTTTTAATAATACCAAAACCAGCCAGATACAAAATGGTATAGCCAAAGAGATTTTATTATAAGTTCAAACATACTACCTATTTGCGAAAAGAGTTTTTCCCCAACCTAATATTATAATAGTTCTGTGGACAAGTAGAGGTGTCTTATTTAAACAAAGATACCTAAAAAGGCATCCAATAAGTTATAATCATGAAGGGACAACACTGGGAGGGCATACCGAATGAGCCACTAATTATTAGATATTACCAAAAGAAAAAGGTAATCAAGGTTGATCACCTTAAAGGATCAAGCAGTGGCATGCCTATGACTCTTTGCTGGAAATGCAATGAGAAAGTGAAGTTGACAATAAAAAAAATATGAAAAAATTTCAATGTCACTTTGAAAAATCATAATTTGTATGACGCCAGGGTAGGCACTGCCTACCCTAGAGTCTAGAGTACATGATTTCATACAAGAGATAATTTTTTCAAAGTAAAAAATTTTTTTTTTATTTTATTGTCAAACTTGACCTTCTCATTGCTTTTCCAGCAAAAAATTCAATGTACGCCACTGGGATCAAGTAAGACAAATACCAACAGAATAATCTATTTTGCTGCCTTTGTGGTCTAGTGGTTTCAACCATCAAAATTAGATTTATAGTCATAAGGCTGGCTTTCCACCAGAGCTATGCGAGGAGTGAGGAAAAAATCCATCAATAGGATTGCTTCATTTTCCTAGCCTTGCACGCACAGCACCGGTCGAAAAGGGCTTAGAAGAGGTAGGTCTTTGAGCATACAATGCGAGTAAAAGATGAGTATGAAGGCTGCAACCAAGAGCCTCTCCCACCACTGCCTTTATCTGGGGCACAAATTTAGGCAAGTTAAGCTGTGGGTGTGAGTCCCCAAAGTACAGCAATAAAGCTAACAACTCATCACATTGGGATATACTAATCGTTAGTGAAACCTGCTTGTAATGTAACCTGCATTTCACAGTCCATACTCGGTAAGACCTCTGACAGCAGGCATTCATGTTCTGATTTTATTTTATTTTCATTTTTTTTGGGATTTCAACAGCACAGTTTAATAACACCACAGAAAAGATGATTGGATTTTTAAATAGCCACATTTTCTGCGCAGGTAGAGACACGGGTAAGGCTTAGTAGTTTTAAGTTACTCATATTTACCTTCAAGAAAGTGGAAGAATCAGTGTACACCAGTCCATCAGGTTCCTTTGAAGATGGCTTGTCAGAGCCATCGCTTCCGCCTTCGGATATCGCTTGCTTCTTCACTGGGACATCCAGGGATGCTCCTAAGGCATGCCTGAGCTCACTTACACTCGATACACCGAGCTGAAACATCAACAATCATTGTAGATTCAATCTTTATGAACCAAAGATTAGGTTATGTTATGTTTATATTTAAAAAAAAGTTGTGCTTACTGTTTGAGCGAGTAGCTTCTTTCGTTTTTGGGATCTTTCGCGTAATTCTTTGAGTTTTTCACTCATCTCTGTAGGTAGAACTTTTTACCCGACCCAAGGAAGGAATATTTTAATGGAACTTAATGGAAGCGACTAAAGGGCCGCTAGCGGTCCTTTGATTTTTAAAATTATTGAATCGTAAGTCATTATTTACATAGCTGTTGGAATATCTTCCTTAGCAGGAACTAATTAAATTCAATTTGCGATGTACACTTCGGCCAGGGAAGCGGTCCGTTAATTTTATAAATGATTGAACCGTAAGTCATCGAAAAGAGCTTGGAAAATGTTTTTTTCTGCATATCGTGAATTCTGTTACAACTACGGGGGTCGCCTCGCCCCGCTCCGCTTCGCTCGGCCCCTTAATATCTACTTACAAGTCAACCTAACTGCTCCTCCTCGTTTCGCTCGTCGTCGCAACCTATCCCTAGCGGTCAAATAATAATAAAACTAAGAGGGCCGCTAATAGATATTTAGTCACTTCCTATTTTAATTTGAAAGTGACTAAATAGGCGTTAACGACTACCTTAGTTTTAATTTTATTCGACCGCTAGGGATAGGTTGCGACGACGAGCGAAGTGAAGCGAGGAGGAGCGGTTAGGTTGACATGTAAGTACATATTAGAGAGCCGAGCGAAGCTTTAATTTTAGAAATTATTGAACCGTATGTCATCGGAAAGTGCTCAGAAAATGTTTTTTTCTGCATTTCGTGAATTCTCTTAAAACTACGGGGGTTGCCTCACTCCACTCCGCTCCGCTTCGCTCGGCTCCCTAATATGTACTTACATATCAACCTAGCCTCCTCGCTTCGCTCGGTCGTCGCAACCAACCTATCCCTAGCGGTAAAGAAGCCGCTGACGGCTATTTAGTCACTTAAATTTTTTGTAATACTTTTTTTGGGCCAGTTACGGCTCTGGATGAAAACTATTTTGTTTGAGCCACAGAATTTTGTTTTGAATTTATGTCTGTGGTTTTGAACCTGCCAACAAAGTTTGTACAAGTCGATTAGTTGCAGATCCTAAGCAAAAACCACCAGAAAAACACCAGGTTTTTAAACTTAAGAAACCACTAGAACTACAACTAAATTATAATTTAGTATGGAAAACATATTTTTATTGAAAATTAAGTAATGGAAAATACATTTTGTATACATGCATGCATGACACGAAAACCAAGTTGTTTAAATGGCGACACTGCCATTTTTGAACGGTCGGTATTAGACATTAGACATAGATAGTAGATCTTTAAATGATTTGTATCACCACACCAGTAATCACCACGATGCGATGCAATGTATCTGGCTGGTATATGTCCCTAGACCACGAGTGAAACATTGTATCAATGTATTGTCTGAATCTTTTATCTTCATGGGAATTACACTCAAGCGGAAGAGACGCACAAGATGAACCTCGCGATTTAAGCAACTCACGCAATGCATCGCATTCTAATTCAGGTAGGTACTCTCGAGTCTCGATCTCTTTCGTTTGATTTTCGGCTGTCGGAATTCGGTTGTTTTTCAAACATTGATGTGCTTTTTTTTGAATAGGTTTATAGAATAAATTTAGGAATTTTTGCCATACTTAAGGATGCGTTCAAGATTTTTTTTTCGTGTGGAATAAATGGCTTTAAATATACCTATAAAATCTGTATTCAGATTTCCTGGGCACTTTTAATAGCTCGCCAGGATGAAGTATTTTCTGATAGGTCTTTACAGTATGTAATGGTAATATTACAATTTATTTTTGAGAAAATGTTTTTTTCACGAAAGAAGTTCCACGATACAAGGCATTTATATTTATTGACAGAGGACTTCTTTCGTGAAAAGAACTAGGTCTACTCTAAGCCACTGAGGATGGAGTTCAATGGTCTACGCACGCACATTTCGCACGTTGAGTGAGGCCCGAGGCGAAGTATTGCTTTTTGTTCCGTGCCCGAAGTTCAAAAATATTAAAATAGCCACCCTCTCTAAAAAAGTCATATGTGTATAATGTAACTAATAATAAGTTTATAAGTATAGTTATAAAAATTAAAATACTTTTATAATATTTTGAACGCATTTTTGTCAAATCATACTGATTGATTATTTCAACCATGATATTACGATCTTCGGTAGTATAGTGGTAAGTATCCCCGCCTGTCACGCGGGAGACCGGGGTTCGATTCCCCGCCGGAGAGGATCTTTTTATATTTATCTGTTTCATTTAGGTGGGCTATCGGTAGTATAGTGGTAAGTATCCCCGCCTGTCACGCGGGAGACCGGGGTTCGATTCCCCGCCGGAGAGGATCTTTTTATATTTATCTGTTTCATTTAGGCGGGCTAAACATTCCTTCCAATAACTTGTTTTTTTTTTGCTTCTGAGAAACTTCACAATCTTCTAAACCAGTGTTTCCCAACCTTTATCGCCTGGTGCCCCCCGGATTATAAAAAATATTTTCATGCCACACTGTATTATTTTCCATTGCTTCAATTAAAAATACGTATTTCAGAACTGGGTTTCAGAGATTGACCAAGAACAATTCCTGGTGAATGTCTGAGCCTAGTGATTCCCATAAAATTCATAGTATAACTATAAATATTTTGTTCTATAAAGTTTTTAAATTAAAACTTTTATAAAAGTTGGTATGTTTAGGAGGTGTCACATAGCACAGCAATGTATAGAGTCAATCTTGTGGACAGCTTTCCTGGGCTGTGAATATGTAAATAGTACCTAGTTTTTATATGGGCCTTCAAAGTCTGAAATAAATTATTTTAATTTTTTATTTATTTATTTTTATATTTAATTACTAACTAAAATGTAAATTAATTATAATTATTTTATTCATGTGATGTTTGCGGCTGCATTTTCTGAACCAGTTGGTCGATATCAGGTACAGTTTTTGATATAGCTATCATCAAATCATTATCGACAGCAAGACGATTTCGCTGCTTAGTCTTAATTTGCACTAATGCTAAAAATTCGGTTTCACATAAATAAGTCGAGGAAAATGGCAGAAGTATTTGCAAAGCAAAAGTGGCAACTTTCGGATTAAGGAGGAAGCGTTTTATCCAAAATTCATCTTTTACAGTCGAATCTGCCTTAATTTCCAGAAATTATTCTTGGACTTCTTCTGGTAATTGTGATTAGGTAGATTAATGTGTCCGAATATATTATGCCCCCTTAGGATCTGTCTACGCCCCCCTAAGGGGGCGCGCCCTGCCGGTTGGGAAGTCCCATTCTAAACCAATCCCGAATTCGTATTCCCGGGGAGGGGGGGATGTTCATCCATGTTTTAAGGGTTCCGTACCAAAAGTTCCCAAAAGTTGAAAAAATCATAGACCACCATCTATTACGATCCTTACGCACCTCTTTCATATTTTTGTTCTCTTTTAACGATTTATCCACTGAAATCAACTTTGACAGATAACGGCGGAACACTTAAATCCTGACAAAAATATGGCCTGCTACGATCCAGACACACCTCTTTTACTGTTTTGTTACGACTTTACAGCTAAATAAGGGTAATAATATGATTCAATAAACGTGTCTCATCTATAAAAAAAATGTTTACTCTATGATGAATAATAATAATACATGGAATTAGAGCATTTAATTATCTTTTACGTTTTGAGGCACAACAATATTTCGGGGGTGGGACAAGGAGGCCCACAACCCCGAGTATGGCGCTGAAACCAAAAAAATATGACCCAGATATTCACAGTAGGTTTTCAAAATATTTAGAGAAACATCTTTGGAAAGGTTGTTCAGTAGATTCTGTGGCTTCATTATAGGACACCTGCCCTGGTATATAAATTAATAATCTGCAAAATTAGTTAGTTTCTTCCAAGAAATACATTTTCAAATAAGAATGATACTATCTCTGAAATTTATTCCTAGCTACTACAAAATCTCTTTTTATTGAAATAAATACCCATTTACAATAAACAGAGGAAGTTAACTTTATTAAATGTGTTGATATTACAATACATACATACCATACCATACACTTGCAGAGCCGTATTTTAAGGCCTGCAGGCCGGAGGGCCCTCTATTTATTAGATATACATTAAAGTCAATTCTGGAGGCTTTATTTAGTTTAAGTCCTGTCAAAACTTATTTTTTCCCAAAGTACTATAGCATCTGTTGTCAATACTATAGAACTATTTTGGAATGAAGAAAATTAAGTTTTGACAGCACTAAAACTAAAATTAAAGCCTTCAGAATCGGCTTTACTTACTACTTTGTTATAAATTCACTATGTATTAGATTTGTGAGGCTCTTCGGCGAAGTAAACAAAATGAAATGAAATGAAGGAATGAAATCAAATTAATACTTTATTTTTGCAATATAGGTACATAAATACACTTATCGCACGTAATGATTCATTAATTATAAAAATAATTAAATTCAAACTGCAATATATTAAAATAGGTTATGGGTTTGCTTATATTTAATAAGTAAACAGACGTACATGAAATAAAATAATATATAAATACCAATTATAAATAAAGATTTACAAAAAATACAATGAAGAATAACATACAACACACAGATAATACACACAACAACTATAAAACCAAAAGGTCAGACTAAATAAAATACTTTATTCAAGTCATTGCTGTCACCGGGCGGGGTACCCAAGACACTGGTCCCCAGCATCAGGCCCCCACGGCCCAAATGTCTCGACGCCAAACGGCACGAACATGTAGCCCTCACCTAGAACTGCATATTTGCGCCGCTTGTTGCTCTCAGCCGTTGCCGCCGCAGCACCCGCCGTGGTAGCAGTCCACTGGACGTGAGGCGCAGCGAGGGTATCGACACACGTTCCATCCCACACCAGAGAGCGACCATTCTGCACTAAAATACTAAAAAATAAATACTGAACTAAAATAAATGTGTATTTAATGTACATATATATAAGGTGACTTTAATTTATGCAGCCAAATTCTTACTGAGTCTTCAGGAAGAAACTTAAAGAGCATTAATTTTTCCCTCGTAAATATAAGGTGACTTTAATTTATACAGCCAAACTCACACTGAAGGCTTGGTAAGTGCTCAGTAACAAGGTTCGATGACCCTTTTTGTGAAATTCGTAAATTATTCTTTTCATGCTCTTTACAAACGCAAGCCCAGCCCTGAGTCAAATACTATGGGACGTCAAGATTTTCTTTTGCAAAATCAGCAAAAAGTGTTATCGATCCGTGTACGAGTTTGGCTGTATAAATTAAATATTAAATAAAATTTAATTATAAAATTAAAGTCACCATATTTTTATGCATATACAATATGATAATAATAGCTACCCATATACTAAATACTAATAGGTTACATATATAAATACATGCCTAACTCCGCCCATTCGCTTGCTAAGAAGGGCAAGAAACTAAGCAAGATCGTGTTTTTTAAATGTTTTGTTGTAATTTGTGTTTTAAGACAATTTTGTGCATTAAAACTACTATTTGAATTAATATACTTCGTTTTTTTCGGAAAAATGTGAGTTGCAACGAAAATCATAGACCATTAGATCAAAATTTACCTATCCTTAAGCTATTTTTATTTACCGTATTTTTATGTATAGTTAGTAAAAAAGTATATGCGTCGAGTTGTTTATTCGAAGAAATAATTTGTGTGGGTAAAATATGAAAAAAACTTGTGGAGCCCCTTGGGCTTCAGCCCTTGTTGCCCTAAATACGGCCCTCCACATTTGTATTTGTACGGTGTAACAAGTATCAACTTTGCTTACTGCTTACGCGTCGTTGCTTACTGCTCTTTTAGCCTAAAAAGGTAAGATAGCTCTTATATTTGAAAGGTAAAGTAACTTTTCCAATGGCTGATCCGTCCAAATAACCAGTGCAGTGCAGAGAATGATATAATCTTGGTACTTTGGTACAAGTTTCCCATATAAACTTTAGCTGTTTCAAGCATCACTCAGTCTTGTTCCAGCTGTGTGCCAGTGTGGCTGTTTCAATATACATACAATATGGTTGTCAAGTTGTGTTTGTTTGTGTGTTTTGTTCTGTGTATTGGCTGTGTGGACGTCAGTTTTGGTACGTATTTATTTTTACTTAAAAAAAATATGTAAATGAGAAGTTTTAAAACAAATATTACCTATCTAAGATTTAGTGTTTTTCGGAAACAAGTTCTAATGAGGAATGTAACCAAAGATTTTTCCCATGAGAAGAAAATGGAGAGCTCAGCTCTGTTGAATAATTTAAAATCCTATAACTTTTTTAGGGTTCCGTACCTAAAGGGTAACCAACGGGACCCTATTACTAAGACTCCGCTGTCCGTCTGACCGTTCGTCTGTCTGTCCGTCTGTCACCAGGCTGTATTTCATGAAACGTGATAGTTAGACACAGACAGTTGAAATTTTCACAAATGATGTATTTCTGTTGCCGCCATAACAACTACTAAAAAACAGAATAAAATAAATATTAAAGGGGGCTCCCATACAACAGACATGATTTTTTCGCCGTTTTTATAGATAAAAGGTCGTTGATAGATAATGGTACGGAACACTTCGTGCGCGAGTCCGACTCGCACTTGGCCGGTTTTTTTCATTTATACGTGTGATTGATTTGACTTTACGGACAGACAGCAGAGCGACATTAATAGGGCTTCGTGTTGTTCGGGTACGGAACCTTAAAAACGTAATTTGGCTAAGATGCTGAGGCTATGGGTAAGGTCCGGCAGATAGCATTTAGGATAACCACAAATTTTGGCACAAAGGTTAGGTATGGCGAGTCGCGGAACGTAGAGTGATAAAACCGAATCTCGGTGCAAAATGCATATCATTATATTGTTTTCCTACTTTTGAATAAAAAATATGCAAAAATTGCATTTTAAAGCAATTAGCGGAAATTTATTTTATTACTAATAATAGGGTTCTCGCATTGAATTTATGTTATTTTATGCCTTGCATTTTGATAACATTCGATTACAACGATAAATACGCTTTTAAGTTTCTAATCGAATGCAATCAAAATGTAAATCATAAAATTTCAATGTAAAACCCTAATTATTACTAATCAATTTCCGCATTTATTGCATACTTTTTATTTACAATATTATGATGTGTATTTTACACCGAAATTCGGTTTTACCACCCCCACCGTCTCCCTTGCACTCTCTTCTGCGCTGAAAGATTACTCAGTTGCGAAAATGCACTTTTATGTTATCGTACTAGAGTGGGTCCGGAATGTGGCCAAAACACTAGGATTATAATCTAAAAACCTCCAAAACATCGCAAATTTATCATAACCTTCATTATTATGCATTTGAAATCATAAAGCTTTTTGATTTTGTACCGGAGTCGTGTCCTGGCAGAATTAAATCAATCATGATATTATCTATACTATTTGTACATAATACCTGCAATAAATAAGCAGGTACAGGTAGACAGACAGAGGTAATAAATAAAGTACAGTTAGATTTATGCATCAAAGGGCCTTTAAGGCACTGATAAGAGCGATAATAAAGAATTGGCACAGATGCGGGGGCAAGAGTTGTAAGTATCTGCATTATGCCTCAATATAATTATATGGATTCCAGATTCAAATGATATCGTCACGACATGATTCCCCGAGGGGATGTCAGAGGTGTTCCCGAGTGTGAACTGTGCGTGCAAGTACAGTCCGCATCCGGTACACCCGCATTTCACCGACGATTATTACGTCTCAACGTGATCATTGGTGAGCCCTACCGCCGTACTTCGGGCACAATTAGACGCTTTTTAGGGCATGCAGATTTCCTCACGATGTTTTCCTTCACCGTTCAGCAAGTGGTAAGTATTAGGTTAGAACACAAATACTATCTTCTTCTATGCACATAAATTCCGAAAAACTCATTGGTGCATGCCCGACCGGGGATCGAACCTGGGACTCAAGATTGAGAGGCCAGCGTTCTACCGCGTGAGCTACCGCCGCGCCGCTAATGTGTAAAATTCAGAAAGAGGTTCTCATACAGTGAACTGCAAAACGGTTTAAATTCCTTAGAACCTTAAGCAATTAAGAAATAACAATTTTAATTAAATTTATTAGCGGAGAGGAGTAATTTAAAAAATCTTGAAATATCTATGCTAACTGCTAGATTTAAGAAATTAAACAAAGAAGGATATACACATGTAGGCAAAAAAGAGCGTCCTAGAATTATGCATATTTAGTTTTTAGTGCTCATTTGCAATGCACAACTTATGATTGTTTTTATTATTGAATATAAGTAAAGTAATGAATAAATGTGATTTATGGTTATGTATGACCACGTTTAATATCATCAATTAGGTTTTTCTACCAAAGTTGTGTAATTATCATTACTTTGTAAATTAACGTCCACAACAACTTTAACACGCTTATTCGTGTGGATATTCACGCGAACTAAAAACCCCTAATAATTATTTAAAATAGTCGGAAAATAATATGAAACTATTTTATTTCATACATTTTATTCAAAAACTAGCTATTGCCCGCGGCTTCACCCGCGTTGAATTAGTTTTTGTGTATTCCTATAAAGTCTGTCAATATTATTCGGACTGTTACCTACAGTAAACATAGCTGGTGAAATGTGTCTTATGCGCCTCTGTGTTTCCCATTTGCATGTCTCTTATATATCTTTTCCATGGGAACTGGTTTATGGGATAAAAAGTAGTTTTTGTCCTGTTCTAGATCTAGAACATTATTTGTGCAAAGTTTCAGCCCAATCGGTTCAATCGGTACGGCGTGAAAGGGTGACACTCACTTTTCTATATAAATTTAAAAACTCATTTTCATCCCATGGGAACTGATTTATGGGATAAAAAGTAGCCTATGTCCCATTCCAGGTCTAGAACTACATTCATGCAAAATTTCAGCCCAATCGGTTCAGTAGTTACGGCGTGAAAGAGTAACAAACATCCATCCATCCATCTATACATCCAAACTTTCGCATTTATAATATTAGTGGGAAGTGATTGGGATAAGATAAACAATCATGAATTATGCATTTTGCACCGACATCGAATTATATCGACTTAATAATGTTGTACATAATTTTGCAACCTGCCATTGAAATTGGCGCTGGGAGAACGAAAATAAAAAATATTGATATAATTATATTTTTTTTTTATCTTATGACTACGACTAGCCTTTCGCTCGTGGCTCTATCTGCGTTTATTTAACCTTTGCCTCGTTCTCTCGTCTATACTATATCTAATTGACTTGAGTATATTCCAAGGTCTATATTATATTGACAGGGTCACTACGATGATAATAAATAAACCGCATCCCAATCCGCTGAGTGGTTCTCGAGTTAAAACGAAACGTACATAGAAAGACAAAAATTGTATGAAAGTATGATAACTTTGGCTTTATTACAAAAAAAAATATTTTAATTTTGGAATGGTATGTGTTATTAAGTTATTAATAAATAACTTATGTAGGAACCATCAATCCAAAATAAAATAAAAAAATCAATGTACAAACCTGGCTTTTGTACTCCGTTATTTTTAGGTATACAGATTGTAAATGCAAAGTCAAGAATCTTAGAGTATGAAAGTATACACGATTCTGATGTCATTACGAGAGAAAAAATATACCTTGAATTTTCACCAAAAATTCCATCATTTTTCTAAGCTATGGCAACGCAGCTCACCGGCCTCTCCTCACACCTAATTGCACCCCGCAACCCGCACCCCTCATCACGTCCACGCGATTAGTGTAGAAAATCGTCTATTATTATGAGGTACGGTACTTTATTTAGAGATCGCAGTATTTAAAATAATATCTTTACCGATCATACTAACACACCCATAAAGGATTCTTGCCTTTGCTTTTACACCCGGTATATGTCACCATTAAATCGCGTAAACTGTTTTTTCCGAAAAACTGAATTATGGCGTAAAGGACGAGTTGCATTATGCGATCAAGCGAAATTGTTCAACTTTTTCGCAAAATCTTTATTTACGTAAGTCTTTCAAAAAAGTAAAAAATGAGTGTTCCGATGAGCGAAGTGAAGAGGAGCATGTTTAGTAATAAAATAACCTACCAAAACTACGGGAGCTACTTCTTTGACGATCACCTATTGTTAGATACGTAGATATTTTTAAACGTGGTGACGCGACGTAATAAGTTATATGAACTTGGTGTAAGAAAATAATCTCAAAAGCAAAGCAAAAGCAGGTTTAACATTTTAAAGAAAAACATCACTTTTATTGAAAAAATCAACCATATATTAAGTAATAGTTATAAAATAAATAGTTCTTACAATTATATAATTAGACTATTGAATAAAACCACGGCCTGTCTGTTTATAGCATGACTTATCCAATCGAATTTAGTCTTTATGCTGTTTTCATAAGGAAGTCAATTGTCATTTCGCGAGAAAATCCCAGAGGTAGGTTTCACTGTATACGTAACTTAGCATATTATCCTTATAACTGCCGATAAGTATAATACATTTGGTTAAGTCATACAGATTTTAAAATAAAACTTTAACTTATCAAAATATTTCAAAGTAAATTGGATTTAGGAGTTCTATTTTCAAATCTATACAACAGTTGATGCAGAAAACATTCGCTTTGAAGGTTGGACTTCGATCTCAGAGTGACTTCGATTACGCAGCAGATTCAAAAGTTCGGGGAGCAAAACGAAACAAAAGGAGTGTCTCTTGAAACAGTCTTCTGCTGTCAAACTTGATTTCAAGTTTTTGTGCCTCGTTGTAGGGCTAGACCCTCAGAGAACCAATCAATTTATTAAGTAATGAAATTTATTTAAAATTGTTATTTATTTGATTAATAAACTGCTTTTATGATGTTAAAGAGTGTTTTAATTGAAGAAATATTGAAATATAGTAAATTTATTTAATCTTCTGTTCCTAAAGTTCAAGTTAAGATACCCTTTTTTAAGCTTGATGTCTAAGTACATACTCAAAACATGTACATGTCTGAATAAGGAAAATTGTGCCGAACCTACTTATATACTTACCACACCACCTTTATGTATACAACAATTTATACAAATAAATTTTCTTTCTTTCTTTGAAGCGCAAAATTGTGATTGAGGAATCTAGCAATATTCTAGTTAGACATAAGCACAGTATTTACTTATTTATACTATTCTATAAGTAAGACCTAGTGGACTTTCTCGTGCTAAATGATACCTGATAACTTCGATGATATCATACCCGATAATCATAATATATGAATGTATTCCTTATTCGACCTCGGATTCGTGATCAGCAACCCAAAAACCCCCAAGACCATATTTCCGAGGCAAAATAATAATTTAAAAAAATCTATGACAGCTACTTTTTGTGGCACTTTGGGGGGTTTCAAACCATCCTTACTTTCTAGCTTTTTGGAGTAATGCAGGGTTCAATGCTAACTAATGTTCCTGGGGGTCTAGGGAACACGTGAAAGGAGGAATTTTTAATTTATTTTTTATGACTGCTACTTTTTGTGGCACTTTGGGGGGTTTCAAACCATCCTTACTTTCTAGCTTTTTGGAGTAATGCAGGGTTCAATGCTAACTAATGTTCCTGGGGGTCTAGGGAACACGTGAAAGGAGGAATTTTTAATTTATTTTTTGTGACAGCTACTTTTTGTGGCACTTTGGGGGGTTTCAAACCATCCTTACTTTCTAGCTTTTTGGAGTAATGCAGGGTTCAATGCTAACTAATGTTCCTGGGGGTCTAGGGAACACGTGAAAGGAGGAATTTTTTATTTATTTTTTATGACTGCTACTTTTTGGGTTTCGAACCGCCCTAACTTTCTCATTTTCGGTTAATGTGGATGAACATTCCCAGGGGTTCACAGAACACGGGAAAGAAAGAATGCTTTAAATCGGTTCTGTACCACCACTTTTCCACATTTTCCCGAATTATTTATTGGACTATGAATAGATAATTTGCAAATGAACTAAGAATTAAAGGCAGGTTAAACAGAAATGTGTATGTGCTTGTATGGATGTTTGTGTATGTTTTCAACTAAAATAGAAAATAACATACTGTTACTAACCACCTTCCTCAAAGAAACATGATGGGAAAAAGTGAAAGACATACAAAATTCGCAGTAGATATAAGTATAGTATATTTATAATTAGTAATTAAGGTTCCGTACCTCAAAATAAAAAAACGGAACCCCTTTAGGATCACTTTGTTGCCCTTCTGACTCCTTTTCTCGGGCTACGTTACTTTCTAAGATTTTGCCCCTCTGGCGGTGCTCCTGGAAGAAATGGTCATACTCACACACGCTGCGCAGGCAGGTTGGTGAGTGCGTTGCTGAAACTCTCGCACCAAAACCTATAAGGTACTTCCAGTTGACTTAGAAACTTGATATTCCGTTAATAATTAACTCCAATCGCACACGTCTAGAAAAAAAACAGAAAATTCAATTATTCGATAAGAAATTAATTAGATCCTTTGGATTTGGATTTGTCAGTGTTAAATTAAGGGGGGGTCCCGATCTAAATTAGCAACTCGATTTGTGTCGGTACAAATATCGACGGTAAGGGCATTGAAATAACGTTTATATTAGCGCGCACGGCAAAGTGGCTGTTACGACGATCGCTGCGTCTCCGAATAGCAGAAAATAGGCGATAAATGTAATTTTCATATGGACGCAATTATTAAGTCAAAAATTTTATTTTTGCATTATTTTACTTATCAAATTCTCTAACCATTCGTGTTTTGTTCGAAAATAAATAATTTTAGGTGAAGGTGCATAAAATCAGTAAATATTTCTAACTTCAGTTATTATTTCGAAAGCAAATATCTTAAGGTATTCAAAAGTTAGACAATTAATTGACTAGTGAAACTGCACGGCAATTTATTGGAGATAAGTGCTGTATTTTTTATTTATTTTCATGTCTATATACAAACGTGTTAAAAGGAAGCAAGAAAGGGATTCGCACAGCATTTTGCTGGGGGAGCCCTCTTAAGTTGGATATGTAGGACTGGTCCTGGAATAAGTTTGTTTTAAAGTCACAAGTCAAAGGGTACAAGTCCTACTCATACTTGATTAGTTTTTTTTTCATGTACATAAATTTATTGTCACCAGACTTTGCACTCAATAGACATGTTTCTACGTTACACTCAATAGAGAGTTATTCTAGTTGACCTACACTAAGTTCCTGCTAGCTAGTGATGTAACACAACGTTGTTTGTTTACAAGAATCGATTCTCGATACTCGGAACTCGGAACCCGAGGGAAAAACCAGACGTTACGATGTATTATGAAACAATGCTCTTCAGATTCAACTCAGGGTCGTCTTACAAAATGAATGGGAAGAAGAATTATTCACATAAAGCTACTTTAATAACATAAATGTTTGACATTATGTATGTTATAAAATATGTTGTTATCTATATCTGTTATTGGAACAGTCAGTGCAGGTGCACCCTCTTTTCACCGAAAATTTTTACGTCCACAGGAGACAACTAAAAAAAAATTTTCTTCTTTAATTAAATTTTTTGTTTACCACCATAAGTAAGCACCAAAAATAAGGTATTAAAATTCTTGCGTTTCAGGGTCGTACGCAATTAAAAAGCCGCAAAATTAGAAATTATGTAAATTAACACAGTTTTTATGAAATTTGATACATATTAGGTAAAGAATATATTATCCAGACTATGAGAGTTCGAAAATATGACGAAACGCTTCGATAAATGGTACGTAGTGCCCCGCTTCCTTTGGCTCGTCTTGGCGGGGGGCACTGCCACACCCCAGATTTTTGTATTGATATAATTAAAGATTTAAACAAAAAAAACACATATTTCATATTCATATTCTTTATTGCACAGAAAACTTACACATACAAGCAGTCTAACTATAGGCGAGCTTATCTCCGAAAGAGATTTCGGCCAGCCATACCTAGGTGCTAAGGAAACATTAACTAAAAGAGCGTGATCAAATGTGCATACATAAACATACATTATATGAAAATATAATGTAGAGATAATATGAATTTAAAACTAGTTTTAATGTACTTACCTGTTAAATAAATAGGTACATAATAAATTAATTAACAATTACTGAAATATTAAATACAAAAATATGCAAAAATATTTATTAAGACTACAAACATACCTACTTAAATACTGTAATATATAAATGGGCATACAGCTACATAATCAAGAGGCTACACACACATATGTTTGAATCAAGAATTTTATTTATACCAAAATACTATAAACATAGATAAATACTGATTGTGTGTATACGTGCATATATATTTATTTACAAGGGAAAAATGTTTATAAATAATGCTCTTTAAGTTTCTTCTTGAATAGGCTGATCGTAGGACAATCAGGAATCGCATGCGGTACGGAGTTCCAGAGTCTGATGGACGTCACTGTGAAAGAATTACCAAAAGCACCCGTGAAACGGACGACGCTCTCTCTAAACTCGCCCGTATGGCGGTGCGTTAGGGTTCACGCATTTTTGTTTGGAACTCAATTATTTCCTAAACTAAGGCTGTCCGCGGGTTTGATTCTTGGGAATAGTGGTTCAGTAGGGTCGGTAGAATACGTGGTTTCATTTAATGGTCGTACTCTATTTACACCCGGTATAATAATATTATAAAAAACAAAAATAAAACATAAGGTCTAAAAGTTATATAGGTACATTTATTTTATCATGTCATATCAGGCAACCTAGAAGTACAAAAAGAGTCGGAAGGAGTTTCGCCAACCAAAAACTGAAGCACCCACAGAAAGCCTACTCGCGTGTACGCACGAACACGACACGCACACATTCACATCATAGTAAACCTAATTCCATTGTAAATCCACTCACACACTTGTAAATCGTCGCCATTGCTATGCTTCAGTTGTTGCTTAGCGGCGCCTCGGTCCCCTTTTTTATTCGTCTATGGTCAACTTATGATTGTTTATTGATGCAATTCCAGGTCAAGTGGCCACAATGTGTCGTCCAAAAGAACGTTTCCTCCTCTGCGGAGGCTGTCAGAAGACCTGCAGGGACCCGACTCCGCAGTGTAAAGGGGTCTGCCGGATAGGGTGCTACTGCAACGAGGATGAAGTCAGGAACGATGACGGGGTCTGCGTGAAGTTGGCTGATTGTCCTCCGAATTGTGAGTGGATGTTGTGTGTGAGCTGAGGTTGGTTTGTGGTGTGTGTTGCTTCAACCAGAACCAAACCAACCGACGAAAAACGTAGTCTTCTACCTCGTTCACGCTGTCTTCAACATGTCACTATACCTGCTAGTTACAATCGCTTAAAGGTAATAGATACTCCAGAAGAATTTTCAATTACCGGGTGTAAATAGACCGCTACCATTAAATGAAACCACATATTCCATCGATCATACTGAACCACTTTTCCCAAGAAACATACCCGCGCTAACCGTTAGGTAGGGAAATAATTGAGTTCCAAACAAAAATGCGTGAACCCCAAGAGAGCGTCGTCCATGAAACAGCTGTTCCGGTGCAGCGTTACAAAATAGACCTTCCTGCTACGAGATAAAGTCTCGAGTTACATTTGAATATCTTTTTCTCTAAAGATTTGCGCGTTTTTTTTAAAAGTGTTGTTCAGTATGGTCTGTAGAGTATGTGGTTTTATTTAAAGGTTGCACTCGATATTTTAGAATTGTGACGTCATCATCGCAGTTTCTTTATTTTGTTTAGGGTCCCATCCCAAACATGCCAATCATCCAAAGCAGATACACACAGAGACCATTTGGGGATACAGTAGGGGAGGGGAGGCAATAAGCCTACGGGCCCCAAAAAATACCCAAGAATTCAATACATTCGAATAGATAATTCGATTATATTCATTTGCACTTTTACACAGCATAGGTAATCCAAAAACAACAATATTTTTTTTAAATAAACATGCACGTATTTAGAATTACTAGCTACCCTCCCCGTGACAACATACACTTGAGATCTCTAAATCTCTATACATATAAAATACAACGTCTGTCTGTCTGTCCGTCTGTCTATTCGTTCGCTTATAACTTGAGAACCAATAAATAGATTTTGATGCAGTTAGTATCATCACGCTATGACAAAAGGGAGCAGCGCAATGAGAATTTTAGTGAGACATATGGAAGGTTCGCCGCCGTAGCATTGTCGATCGTCGCGGGTTCAAACCCCGACTGGTAAGATTTGTTTTCACTTTTTATTTTTTATTCTTTTATTTTATTTTCAGAAAAAATATTTCCTTTTGTAAAAAACATATTAAAGCAGAAATTATATTTCTTGACTGCGCAAAGACCAATAACTAAAATATTTTTATTTTCAAGTGCTTAGAAAACGCCATCTCTGGGACGCCATCTCATGCTTTCCTGGATAACTAGCTGGCGTTGAAATTGTTTTTATTTTAATACACTAGATGGCGCTGCATGTTTCAAAATATCGAATTTGACACAGTCTGGTTCAAATCAACTCACGTTTAAGTTTGTCTACACTATTATATAAAGAAGAAAGATTTGTTTGTTTGTTTGCATATAATGGGTAATATCTAGAACTACTGAACTGACTTTAAAAATTCTTTAAGCACTCAATAAGATTTTTAGTTAATCGTGTGGTATGTACTACATACGCCTTGCGTATCAACGTCGGGGTTTCAATCATCCACTGGTAAATGTTTTTTTTAGGAGACCTCTCAAGTTCAAGTTTATTTGATCGGTATTGATGAGTATTTTTATAGAACATGGTGACCAGGATCTAATGACGGGACTGTGGGAGGTGGGTACGGGATCTCCTCAACGGATAACAGCAGGCCCTTCGAGTTTGGGCTTATTCGATTGGTCTTCATTAGCACTTTGGTGAAACGTGGTGACCATGGTCTGATGATGGGACTGGAAGGTGGGTACGGGATCTCCTTAACGGACAACAGTAGACCCTTCGAGTTTAGGCTTATTTTGTTGGTATTTATTAGCACTTTGGTAAAACATGGTGACCAAGGTCTGTTGATGGGACTGGAAGGTGGGGATCTCCTTAACGGACAACAGCAGACCCTTCGAGTTTGGACTTATTTGATTGGTATTTATAAGCTCTTTGGTAAAACACGGTGACCGTTGCATATTGTCGTTCAAAAAATCATATTATTTTGTTTTCCTTATTTCCACGAAAATCTCTTCGACGCGGGCGGTGCGCGGGCAAAAGCTAGTATCTAATACAGACGAAAAATAATATTATTTATTTTCAAACAATAGACTGAATATACCTACCAATTTTAATGAACTACAAATAATGGAATACCGATACATACCCTTTAACCCCTTATGGAATAAGTTAACAAACAAAATCTTTATTTGGTTTCCTTTGTGACGTTTTGACATTAGCGCCAAACCTTGTCAGGATGTCCTCTCCAAATAAAGCCGATGACATGCGGTGGTGTCAATAACTGGAGATCTCAAAATTTTCTTTGACTTCGTCTCTTGACTTTATAAGCATATATTTGCTCCAGCTCTCACCGACATGATGGATACATCAGAGCCTCGTCCCAAAGGCTCCGCCTGTCCAGAGCTTGAGGAATACCGGTTTTGCGAGCCCTGCAACAAGACCTGCGACCAGCCCAACCCTATCTGTCCCGCCCAGTGCGCCAGCGGGTGCTTCTGTAAGGACGACCTAGTGCGGGACAGAGACGGCAAGTGTGTCAAGGTGGAATTCTGTCAGAACGGTAAGACATGTGATTGAAGCTAGGTTCCGTTCCTAATGGGATCACTAATAAAGCTTACTTGCCAAGTTATCTAAATTTAGATAACACTTTCCTACCTAGGAATCATACTCAAGAAAATCCCTAAATTACAGGACTCCCCAACTAAAGACTTCCATACATCCTCCTGCTAGCAGATAAGACAGCAGACTGTTGGCCGTACAACCACAAATTGGAAAAACTTAATGTGACAATCAATGGGTAGCGTTTTCACTGCAAAATACTCGTAGTCTAGCACTAGCTGCCCAAAGTGGTGATAAGGACAAACCAACACCTACTGCTAAGTTCATTAGACGATGTTGGACAAACCCTCTCAAATATGAATAAAGGGCTTAGTGTAACAGTGTATTAAAGGCTAGGCTACTCTTTATTCTGTTTTCAGCAACAAATAAAACCGATGTGAAACTAACCTGTGCCCAGAACCACTGGGACCTGGAATGTCAAAATTGTGAGAGAACCTGCAGCAACCCAAAACCTCAATGTGCCAGCAGATGTGCTAGAGAGTGTTTCTGCAAGGATGGACTGGTCATGGCTCCAAATGGACAATGCACTCCGCTGGACAAATGTCCTCAAGGTACTAGTTCTTATGTATGACGAAATTCTAAATTATATAGGTAATGCATTGCTATTTTTGGTAAATTTGCCCTCACAATAAAGCTCTTTAATTTATTTCAATAATTTTAACTCGGCTATTAACCTCACCAAATCCTAACAAATTCAAATTCCATTTATTTGCAAATAAAGCCTCAAGATAGTATGTACCTACATACACATGCAGAAAACAGGAGGTAAGTCAGTATAACAAAGGATCAAATCAAAGACTTATTGGATAGGAATAAAAAACACCGATAATTCAAATTAAGACATTTAAAAAGTTCAAGAATAAAGCTAACAATAACTGAAATAAATACATAAATATTCTGTGATTAATCAGTTATTTTCAGAGATTATGTTACATATGAAAATTTAGATTTTTGAAACTAACATCTCAAATTATGGTACCAAATGTTGATTGAAAAATGATTCTCAATTTCTTTTCATTTGGTCATTCTTTACAGTCGTAATATTCTGATAAAAAGGCCTGATAGGCAGGTACGTAAGGTAAGTAATTCATGTTTTGGTGAATACACCACAAGTAAGTTTTGGCAAAACTAAGTTATTTTTCCTCAAGAAGTGATTGTAACCAACAAGCTTACAGGATTTCTTGAGAGTTGAAAATTTTATGTTTTTTGTATAGCGGCTTACAATGTTCCAGGTAATTCGCACCATCAATAATACGTATTTTTTTTCCGAAGTTTCAAAATACCACAATGTGTTTCGAGCTTCCCCAAACTTCAAGACCATATCGGACAATACCCTCGAAATTAGATAAGTACAAGACCATTCACTATTAGAAGTCCCTTGGCTTAGGAAATGGAAGCACTGCATATAATGTTGCCAATGGCTCACGTAGCATTCACCCTACTACACATTTCTAATTTTATATATTAATTAGAATACTCTTTGATGAAAATAAAATGTACAGAATGAAAAAATCAATATTATCAATTATTTATTGATTTGTATTTCGCAAACAATGCGTATGATCTAATTGTATAAATATCTATACATGTATCTCTGTACTAAAACAGTATTTTGTATTTCTTGTTCTAGCTCGACGTTTGTTCTAAATCGTCAAGTTCCCGTTTTTTACGTTTTTGACAATTTTTTCCAGGCGACTTGACGTGAACGCTTTTTTCCGATATGCCTGCAAAAGTGAATAGCTAATTGTTATTTGCCCATAAAATTGGCTTTTGTTTAAAGGTAGTAACCCTATTTTACAAACCCGTCATGACACTGACACGAGATCGAACCTGATTGAGAGGAATCACGGTGCATCGTTTGCATTTTCTCTTTCACAAAAGGCGTACCTTCATCACAATCTCTTTTGCACTATTGTTCAACGGCTTTGGCAATAATAATACGTAATTTATCAAATAATTTTGAAAAATCTGACTGACAATAATATGATAGCAAAAGCTTGACAAGCAGTGATGCCAACATGACTCCAAGGGACAAGTTGTGATGAATCATGGTCTTGTACATCAATTTGAGATTATCTACACTGGACATTTTACTCATGCATTTCAGAGAAAAACACGCACTTGCAAACTTTTTTTAACAGTCTAGCTAGCCTCTTTTCTTCTCATTAATTATTATTGCCTTCTTCTGGGTGTGTAGACAACTCCGTGAAGGTGAGTGATTATTATCTACTGAAAGAGTTTCATTTTTAGTTTCTATACCTTAGTACAAAAGCTCAAGTTCAGTTGTGCTGACTTTGGGACGACTCTGCCAGGTATCAGCTGCATGTTCCTGGATCCGATTGAGTGCCACGGAATTAGACTCATTGGCGATGAATCCGTAAAGAGTGCAGAATACCAAAGCTTCGAAGACCGTAGTAAAACTGCTTGCCTCTTGGTTTGCTACAGTTTGTTTTTTGGTTTGTGCCCAGGAATTACGCGATCAACCACCGGAATAGTCAACGCGCCGCGCCGTCTTTTTGTTCTCAATACTCCTTTCGTTCGAGAGCACATTCCAAATCTTTGTTCATCATAATACGCACAGCTGAGATGTTGAACTCCTCGCGAACGTCCATTTGACCAGATATTTATGTATATTATACATATTACCCACATTTATTTAAGAAAGGTTAATAGATATTTTCTGAGCGAGCAATCTTTATCCCAGGTCTTATCGACGTTTTCAAGCAAACTCGATAGTATAGCCCAGGGTAAACAGAATTGGAGAATTAGTTTCATGAAGGTTACGCCCAGATAAATGGGTAAAATCGAAGATGTTTCCACTGACACTACTCGGACTGCATAAGCAGTTACTTTGGTCGTAACTCGTGACGTAACCTACATACAGAATGCACATAAAAGTTAAGGAATTAAAATTTTATAGAAAGGTTATAACAAACTGATGCAGTTAACTAATTTTAAGAGCAATAAAGATTTTAAGTGTAATTAAGAAGTGGGGACTTAAAAGTGGGGTTGAAGACCTTCGCAACGGTTGCGGTGATGTGAATCTAGAAACCCTTGCGCCATAATTGTGGCTCGTGTGGATGAGTAAATGAGATAGTAATCAATACATTGTTTGTTGCCTTATCTTGCTATTTTCAATGCATTAGCATCGTAGATACTACACGGGATATTTGTGATTTTCACTATTATGTGTGATACATTCATAAGAGAAAATTCCATCAGAAGAACTTTCTCTGATAATATGAATATGAAGCTTAGCTGACTAGTGTAAATATTGATGGTTTTGATTGGATGTTTGCTTTTGGGACTGGCACTGTTTTATTTTGGAAATCTATTGGCACATTTATAAAACATTACCTCTTCAAGTCTTAGTTTATCATCATCGGCATCATTGTCGTTATCATCAGCGCTGCGCAGCTTCTTTTTTATTTCGGTTCTGGGTTTATTCTTTTGTCACGTGCTAAAATCTTGTAGTGGCACTTTCGTCTTCAGTCTAGGCGAGGGAACTCAGATATATTTTTTAAAATTTTTAGGTAAAACACGAATTCCCTCACCCTAAGGTAGGTCAATTTGTGCCCGAGGAACGGCGCCAGGGCTGAAATCTTCAGCTGGAGTATCTTTTTGCGGAAAAATATTGTTAAATATAGTCAAATCAAATTGTGTCCCTTATATAATATTTCAATAACTGGGGACAGTGTACAAAAATAAAAATCTGAAAGAAAATTATATAAATTAAATAACTACAGTAATTTTGCTCTCTCACGGGAATCTTATCTTGTATGGAATAAGGTTTAATTAATAATTTTCACAAATTAGTTGTCGATTTACGATAGTAGTCCAATTATCGCGGTCCTATGTATATTTGTAATAGGGTCGTTAAATTCCTAACTGCGCACATTTCAGCAGAGATGATAATGGGCGACGCCCAAGAGGCTGCCATTGAAGACTGCGGCTCCAACGAAGAGTATTTTACGTGCAGCCGGTGCGAGCCCACATGCTTGGAGCCCAACCCTCAGTGCTCGGAGAAATTCTGCATCAGGGGCTGTCAGTGCCGACCGCCCTTGCTCAGGCATTTTACCGGAGCCTGCCTTGAGGCTAAGGAATGTGAGAGACGTGAGTCTTACTTCCGATTTCACATTTAAGAATTTGAATGAATGAATTAACACTTTATTGCACAGCAGATATTCACAAAGACAGAAAACAGACAGAAGGCAAAGGGGAACATATCCCTACAAGAAAATTCTTCCAGTCAACTTTGAGAAAAACATAAACACTTACATTCTCAGAATTGGCAAGAGTGCATACATAATGATAAAAAATCTTTTAAACTTATAATCTAAGCCAAAAATATACTACGTACATACCTACATAAAAATACACAGATACATACAAACGGACAAGTAGCCTAGTCAGTCAGTCATTCAGAGAGAAGAAAGGTAAATTTAAAGGAGGACAAACAAGCAAGATTTCCAAGGGTTTGCGTAAGAGTAATTCCAGAGCCGAATAGCATTAACCGTGAAGGATTTGGAGACACGATCAGATCTTAATAAGTATTATAAGAATAATAATTTATAATATTAAATAAAATAAAAATTATAATAAAAAAAATTAAGATGGTCACAGGAGCGTAGTGTCCTGTTGTTACGGTCAATGAAAATTTGTATGATTTCTTTTAAATAATTGCGGTAGACTAGCGAAGGAAGAATTCGATTTGTTTCGAGGACATATGGTCACACTTTTGCAGTTTGAATATGAATCGGATGCACATGCTCTGAAGACGCCCTTGCTTATCAAGCAGCTCTTCAGTGGAATTTAGATAAACGAGATTGCCTTCCAGAAGGGGAAGAAGAAGAGATTGAGCTAATGTTATTTTCGTATTCAGTGCCAGAAATTTAGTATACTGATTTCCAAACATCATGATGAAGATTTCACCGAATGTTGATGATGAGTGGCAGGAACTTCTGTAGCGAGTGATATGAGTCTAAGACTTAACGACTTACTTAATTGATATGAGACCAAGACGGCGTTTGGCCCATCCACAAACCCAAATTTCTTAAGACACCACTTGCCTACCAAAAACCACATATGTCTACCAAATACCACATATGCCTGAATATACTAATTGGGTGGAAGTATTAATTTTGAACCAGCTGCTGTCTGCCTCGGATAAGAATCGGACCATGAATTTAGCACTAAAGATACATTGAGAGACCTAAGCACGCCAACAAGTATGTTTAAGTCGACAGTATTTTGAGGCGTTGCTCAAGTCTAGCAGCGTTAAGACGATAAGATTCTTCTGCTCTGTCCTGGACAAAACCAGATTGAAAAAGATATGGGAGATCAACAAGTTGCTCGTGTAGAATATGCTCGAAAGGATTTTGGAAACAATGGGAAAAATAGATATTGGACAAAAAATAGAGAAATATAATCAGGATTGGAAGTTTTGGGAGAAGGATAATGTGAGGTTTCTTCCAGGGAATAGGGAAGAAGTTAATGATATAGGGAAGAAGTTAATTGATAATTATTTTACGATAAACTTCCAAAAGTCGTTATAGTTTGTCAGCAAATAAGTTGAAATTACTATATATTACTCTGTGGTATTACTCGATACCAAGACAAAGTTCATAATTTTTTTAAGAGTCTCTATTAATTGATTTCATTTCTATTTCCACGTACCTATCTATATATTGCACAAAAAAAATTACTAGACATCGATTGGTCAATGAATATTTGGATTATAATGAAGCATTGTGTTATAATAATAATAATCTTTGTCATTACTTAGCTTATTTCCTAATTTATGATTCCTCGAAAGACTTCAATGCATATAAAACTGACTGTAAAAGGTGAAGTACTATATGGGATAGGCAGACAAAGTAATATTTTTTCCTCAACACATGACATACATAATTTCCTCCTGTCTTATCCCTTTACTAAGTATAGGAATCTACATTTGTAAATCATTAATTAATATATATATATATATATATTTGATGTATTTATATTTGTTTATAGTTTATTTTATAACTTTTGTTTTATTTATTGCATTACATTTATTTTTTAATTCTATATTTTTACTTTTTATTTTATTTTATTTCAATATATTGATATTATTATATATTTTTTAATATATTGAGTTGAAATGTATTTGTTACAATATACATAACATGTCATAAGTGTAAACAGGATGTTCTACTCATTAATATAAACAACTTTTACTATACTGGGCCAACAATGAATTCGCGAAAACAAAATCCTTTAATCGTAACACACAGGATGCACTTAAAGTGAAAGAATTAACGTCTTATCAACATGCTATACCAAACATGACTGATTTAGGGAGCAATAAAGATTCAAAGTGTAATTAAGTCGTCAAAGTGGGGTTGAAGACCTTCGAAACGGTGGCGATGATCTGAATCTAGACATCCTTGCGCCATGTGGCTCGTGTAATATTAATGAGAACTAATGCGAACGAAAGTCAATGGCTGAGTTGACCCCACAAGTAAATACATTTTTCATAGTTTTCACTGGACTGTAACTCATCAACTCACAACACAAGTGGCCAACTGAGCCCGCGGACTGAGTGAGCTGTGGGCTGAGTTGTCCCCGAAATCATTTTTACAACGTAATTATTTACTGTGTGGTGGAGGTAGATTCTATTAATCAACAAACCATAAATTCCTAACTCAACACATTTCAGCAGAGATGATGATGGGCGGCGCCCACAGGCCTTCCATTGAAGACTGTGGCCCCAACGAGGAGTACTTTACGTGCGGCTCGTGCGAGCCCTCATGCTTGGATCCCAACCCTCTGTGCAAGCAGAAAGTCTGCATCAAGGGCTGTCAGTGCCGCCCGCCCTTGCTCAGGCACCATTCTGGAGCCTGTCTTATGGCTAAGGATTGTGTGAAACGTGAGTCCTACTCCGATATCACATCTATGTTAGCCATGACATGACATTGCCAGCCATGACCCTTATTCTAATTTTCCAATCAGTTTTTTCAGTATGCTGAAGAAAGTTGGATGAGAAACTGAAACTGAAACAGATTTGGACTTCAAAGGTGAAGGAAACTGATTATATCATATTGGAGTGACACGAATTTGGCGGTGTTCGTTTGTGGTATAGTTTGTTCCTAAAAAGATTACAGAATAACACTGATTTTATCTACTGAAAGATTTCTTTTTGGTTTCTATACCTTATTACGAAAGCTCAAGTTTGGTCGTGCATGAAGTATGTACTGCAGCAATGACGACTCTGCCAAGTGTCAGCTGGATGCCCTGGTTTTGATTCGGTGCCATGCAATTAGACTCGTTCATCGGCGTCGGAAGGGTGGGGGCAGCCCTCCCACCTGGAAACGGAATGGGACAGTAAAAATAGTACTGAAGTACACAAACAGCGGATATACGAGAGACGAGACCGATCGGCAGTTTTTGTTAGCACAAAAGTACGTTTTTATATTTTCAACTATAAATCCCGTTGATATTTGAAAAAGGTTGCCCCACCCTAGACTTTCGTCTTCCGACGCCCATGGACTCGTTGGCGGTGAATCGATTATGAGTGCTGAATACCAAGTTTCGAACACTGTAGGAAAATAGTTTGCCTCTCGGTTTTTTTTTAAATTAGAGGGTGTAAATCCCTATTCTACCACCAGAATAGTCGGCGTGCAGCAGCTTTATCCTTTATTTTCATGTGTTCGAGTGCAACGTTGCAAATCATCTTTTAACATGTCCTGTACTTACTATATCTTTGAAAAGTGTCATGATTTTGCTAGGTTTCTTGCCCTTCTTCTTAGCAAACTAAAGTTAGGCATGTATTTGTATATTTAACGTATTAGTATTTAGTATATGGGTAGCTATCATGTCATGTGTATATTATTTTATAAATTAAATATAACTTTAATTTAATGCATGTACATTATTGTACATAAGTGTATTATCTTAATAAATATAGGCAAATCCATAACCTAATTTTATGTGGTGTATTTTTCTCTTTTAAATTTAATTATTAAATAAATACTAACGTGCGATAAGTGTATTTATGTACCTATATTGCAAAATAAAGTATCCATTCCCATTCTCATTCATTCCCATCTGTATAGCTGAGGTTTGGGACTCCACGCCAGTGTACTGTACTATATCCCGATTCTTTTGATCTCAGTCTCACCAAAAACGTAAATCTGCCAAGTTCAGTACAAAAGCAATGCAAGAATGTCGACTTCCCAAAAAAAATTAATTGAGAATTTGAGATGAAATTGGGTGCCGAAGCTTAAGGAGGTTCCTTCAGTCATAACTGCAATAATGTACCTACATCGTTCTTCATTTGTTTCAAAAGATGGTTTGTTAGGGTCCTTAATTGCTAATGAATATGTAGAACTGGCAAGTTTTCACAGCTAAAGTTTAAACGTTTTAAAGTTATGGCCCACAAGCAAATCAGAATTGTGTAAGCCAATGGTATTCAAATTCGATTGTCATATGGCTATTCGGCTAAGCAAATAAGCCCGTTTGACAATTGAAATCGTACGTTTTTGGTTGTCAACAACAAAATAAGGCAATTTTATTCATTTGACAGAGAAAAATGTACGATTTCAACTGTCAAACGGGCTACTTTGCTTAACCGAATAGCCATATGACAATCAATTTGAATACCATTGGCTTACACAATAATTGCACCTCTGATCGAAGAGTAGCAAGGCAAGGACCCTAACTAACAAACTTTCTTTGAAAACAAGATTATTGGATCTAGACCCACATTCCTTAGAGTAAACAGATATTTTTGAGCGAACGCTCTTTATCCTAGGCATTGTCGATGCTTTCTAGTATGCACGGAAGTAGCCCAGCTGTAATGAAAAAAAAACGAAAACATTCATAAAGGTATATCGGGTAGAAATTTAAGACATTTCCCTGACACGCTTTTCGCTCTTACGAAAAGTATGCTTGCGGACTCGTAGTGGGTACTTATCCGGGAACTTTCAACAGCACTATTGTGTTAGAAAGTAACAGTATTTCCTGTAATCGTAATACGTAGGTACTCTTAGGATGCTCTAGTGGGGTTGAAGACCTTCGTAACGGTTGCGATGATCTGAATCTAGAAACCTTTACTCTAGTGCATTGAACTTTTTGCTGGAAAAGCGATAAGGTCAAGTTCGACGATACATCAGTACAGTTCCAGCCATAAGTCTCGTAAAATCTGAAGTTTAACTTTGTAATAATGAAAAATAAATAAAAAATACTAAATGTAAATATTTTCAACATTGCTTTCTTGAAGTTAGATATGAGGATATTACGTATCATTTGAGGTATATTTTACACAAAAATATTTAACCGTATCGTATCTGGGGGAGCCCAAAATTGGTATGTTTTGAAAATGATTTTCATTTAAATTTAAAGCAAGTGTATGAAATGTAATGATGTGATATATTTTTGGAATGGGCTCAGAAAGCCCTTTCATTTGATACCACAGATGATAGGTCTAGGACCAAAATATATTTTTTTCTATACAAAAAAGATGACGTCGTAATACCTCTATCTTTTTTTAGGGTTCCGTACCCAAAGGGTAACCAACGGGACCCTATTACTAAGACTCCGCTGTCCGTCCGTCCGTCTGTCACCAGGCTGTATCTCATGAACCGTGATAGTAAGACAGTTTAAATTTTCACAGATGATGTATTTCTGTTGCCGCTATGACAACAAATACTAAAACCGGCCATGTGCGAGTCGGACCCGCGCACTCCCTTACCACAGGCACGATTTTCTGCCGTTTTTATAGATAATGGTACGGAACCCTTCGTGCGCGAGTCCGACTCGCACTTGGCCGGTTTTTTTTTCGTGCTGCGGGCCAATTTTGGTCGTACCGCTAGCACTAATGCCGAGTACACCTTTGACAGCTCCAGCATTTTTTCATAATTTACATATTGTGTGGACGAACCTTAAACTACTAACTTTAAACATTTCAGCAGAGATGACGATGGGCGTCGCCCACGAGCCTCGAATCGAAGACTGCGGCCCCAATGAGGAGTACTTCGCATGCGGCTGGTGCGAGCCGACATGCTCGGAGCCCAACCCCCATTGCTCGCAGAAGGTCTGCATCAGGGGCTGTCTCTGCCGCCCGCCCTTGCTCAGGCATCATTCTGGAGCCTGTCTGGAGTCTAAGGACTGTGTGACACGTAAGTCTCAGTTTTTACAGCAGAAGGGTAGCATGGGTGAGAAACTGAATCTGACGTGGATGACAAAAGTCAAGGAAATTGGTAACATCACACTCGCGAATTATGAATTTGACTGGAGTGTAGTTTATAAAATATTTAAATGTGATGACAGGGAGCTATTTTAGGAGGAAATTTTTCACGAAATTCTTCCTAGACCTACACTATGTCAAGCCACATGTTATTTATCGGATAAATCTGTATTAATGTTAGAATTAACGTCTAAAAATGCTTTTGAAGATTATCCGCGGTTTGAATCAAGACGAGAACGGCTGAGAAACTGCCGCCCCTTGCCATAAAGGGATTTTAACTATTTTCGGGTTAATTTTTTAAATGCCTATGTATGATTTTTTTATTGTTCTTCTGCAAGGAGCGCGGATGAGGAGGGCGTGATTTTGGGTGACCTGTGCCTGTTGCGGTAAAACGTGACGATCACAGGTACTGCTGTTAGTTGACAGTAGTCAATAACATCAGCGGTGCGATCCGCTGCCCTTAAGTGGGAAAGTGATTACTTGAACTCATTCTTGAGTCAAGTTTGAGTTGAAGTTACAGAGGACCTCCTTAAATAACGTAAGGTTGATATCGGCGGTCCACTATAACCTAAACTAAGTAGATACGTAGCGTCGGGGATTGTTCTTCTGCAATGAATTGAAAACACAAAACAAAAGATTTAAAGCAATTTTTAGCCAATTTTTTTCGGGATACACAACAAACAAGTGAAAATAACTTAAATTTCGAATTCTTTTTTTATACTCATAATTAAGTAGTAAAAAAGTCTTCTTTGTACATTAAATATTTTTGCGAAATTTTCAAACGAAATGTTAGTATATTGATATGAAGATGACGCCCGCCCATCGATGGGCCCGCCCTACAATGTTTAGAAATGTTGTCAGTCTGTTAGAATCAGTGCACGGAATTTGATGCGGTTTTCTTAATTATCAACGCAGTGACCCAGCGGCCGTAGCATGCTTTAATCTCGCGCGAGAAGCACATCTCGTCGCGGCGCCACTTGGCCTTTGTTTGTTTTGACGACTGTCTTGGGAGTTATATCGCTTATTTTAACAGATTTGCGCACGATAAACGAAGTCGCACGTTATTAATTTATTATGCTATGTGCTCTGGTCAGTTATAGGATATGTGGGGTGTTAATAAAATAACCGCTAAGCCGAAAACTGTCAATAATAGTTTTCATAAAGATGTTGCATTGATAGAAAGACATGCACTTCCACGCGAGTGATGCTGCGGGAAAAGGTAGTTATTAAAGCCGATTTTGAAGGTTTTAATTTTAACCCAGAAACTTACAAAAAAACATAATTTTCAGTGACAGCACTATATTTTGCTAATCTGAAGGGCACACCAACTAAAATTAGCAAGTCTTTTAAACGCCCTTAAATCAAACTAATTTTTTTAAATTCAATCAAATTACAGCTCTAAAATGTGCCCTAAAATTACCAAAACAAGTTAAAATCACTAAGTTCAGAAAATTATGGCAGTCAAACTAAAATTTTTGTTTGACGTTTATAAAATGGTGACTTGAAAATGGCTCTTCGTTTTAACCATACTTAAGTAGATATTCAAATGGTTTTTGTTACAGAAAAATGCCAAGACCCAAACGAAGAGTTCGTGTGCAAATACGGTTGTGAGACTCGTTGTGACAAGCCTATATGCCCACCTTCGAAGCCTCGCCGCTGCCGACTCGGCTGCCACTGCAAGCTTGGCCTTCTCCGGGACAGAGAGACCGGCAAATGTATTTACCCTGAGTATTGCGCTTCCAACGTGACTCAAACCCCTACCATCGTTAGAATGCAAGCTGCTGAAAGAGCAAGGAACGGCCAATCAATGCCTCATCATCTTTGATTCTTAATAATTTAAAGTTTTTGTTTTGTTTGCTAAATTATTATCCGATTTACACTAATCGTGCACAGCGTCGGACTGGGCCTAAGGGGCCCGGGTGGCATTATGCTTATAGGGCCCTCCCCGCCAGCTTCTATTAGGGCAGATGGTACCGTCATAATCAAATATGCAAGTTTTTGGAAATATGTGAATGTGCTTCAAAATTCCCCGGCTAGCGTTCAATCGCCCGGGCGATCGATGTTTTTTTAATACTTGGAATGAGGAGCTTAAATGATAATAAATAGTATTAAATAAAAGCTTTTAAAAAAGCATATTTATTTATGAAAGAGCTTAAATGATTAAGTACAAAATTTTATTACCTGCAATTAATATTCAATACAAAAAAAGATTTTCACTGAAGTGAACTTTGAAAATTTATCTTCGTGTGTGAACTATTTTGCGTGTAAACTAAACAACAAGAGATGGCACCTATGACAGCTGAGTTTAGTATTTTATTTTCGGTACAAATAAAAATCAAGTTTGAGTTGAGTAAATAAAATATCAATTTATTTGATATCTACGTATAAGGTAGGTGCACGTCAAACAACATGCAACACAATAATACAAAAGGCAAATATACCAAATAAGGTAACAAAGGAGCCATAAAATATAGAAAGTGACCGGCTTACAATATTTTTGCTAGATAAAAAGATATAATTTTGAAAGAGACGTACGATTAAAGAGAGTTATTCGAAAAAATTAGAAACTTTTGCTGTCAAGCGTTAACTTTATACCTGTAACAATTCTATTGCAAAATAACAGCAACATGAGCATCGTAAAATAATGACTGAAAAGAGTTGTACATCACTTTTCGTCGATAGCATCACTGAATTATTTTACTTTGTTTTATTGACACATACCACTGACATAGTGTAATAGAATAATACTGTTAAGATATCTATATGACACATACTCATAGATTTACGAATCTTAGTAGACATTTAAACATCATAGGTGCCATCTCAGTGACCCTTGTTTAGGTAGTATATTAAGAATCGAGGGGCCCGCGTAGGCTAGGGCCCGGGGCCCAGGTGGCAAACGCCACCCTGACTATGGCCAGTCCGACACTTATTGTTTATACTCGTACCTTATCTATTTTCTTAAACGATTTAATTAAGACTGTGATAATATGGTTGCAAAAACTTGTTTTTAATAAAACCATAGATAAAATTGTATTTATTTGTTATATTATAATTATAAATTATTTCCTCGCATTTAATAAAAGTTTGTTTTTATTATTAACCTTTTGTTTGTTTGTTACTAGAAAACCTTTCTTGGTTGTTTTCTTTTTTGACTTGACCTTTTTTATTGTTGGCATTTTGGCCTTTACAATTTTACCCTGGTTTTTAGAGGGAAACAGAGAGTTCTTGGTCGCTAAAGGTGCGTCTCTTCAGAATTAGCAATGCTTAAATTTTTCTGATATTTATTTCCTGCCTGATACCTTGTATTTAGTCTATGCTGATACCTACCAAAAGAAACTTATACACACGTCTAGCATAATCTTAATGATTAATAATTTACCGGCCATTCATTAGGTAAAAGTAAGTAACTCCATCGGAAAAATTTGCAATTCTATTCGTGGTGGTTGAAATTTCAAACAAAACCCTATTAAAATAAATCAGCTCGCACTCAAACATGGCTGTTACATCTGGCGCTCCGGCTGACAAAAGCGCAAATAGTTTATTTTTTATTTACATATTTAAAATAAAATAAAATGAATTTCCGAAAAGTGAGAAAACCTTATCATTTTATATTATTTTGTCTTGAAGTATAAGCAATGAAAAATATTTATTTATTCAACAAAAATTTTAACATAATTATATCTAGTTGTTGTGACCTTCTGTATTGAAAGGACACGCTCTTCCATATCAATAAAATTACCATACTCGATAAACTTACTCTAAGTAGTATATTTGTTTTAAATAAGTATAAGTATGTATTAGTATATGTTTACTTAATTGTAATAATAATAATATAATGATCCAAGTGCAGAGGGCGTGTGTGTGTATGAGGTTGTGTATGTGTGAGGGTTGAGGGTCGACTTTTGTGATAATCGGTGAGTCTTCGTCCCTTTTGAGATAAACTTTGTCATAACTGCGGTCCAACAAAACTTGTATTTTCCACCCTTCACGAGGTCTCGAGCTAAAAAGTGCAAGCGAGCTCCTTTGCTTGTGAGGTTTTCGGGGATGAATATAGGGTCATCCTTCCTCGTCTTTTTGGAACCCCAAATGTTTTGCAGTCATTGAACAATGGAACGTTGAAATTTTTAGTTATTTTCATCAGACCAGTTTTTACAGATGTTGATAAAGTTTTAATTTATTTATTTATTTATTTATAGATCAAGGAAAACTTACAGCACAAGGTGACTAAAAAATATAAACAGAGTAACTATAATATGGCCAATTACAAGTTTTCACTAATAGTAACATAATATATAGAATAGAATAGAATAGAAATATTTATTTGTTCCAAACATGGTTTACAAAAGATGTTAAATATAATAACAGTTCAGCATGTTTCACCTGCAGGAGGTATACAAATACTTTAATACAATTAAATTACAATGTCTTTACAATTATTAATAATCTCGGCATGCATGTCATAACAATTTCATTGAACTAATGTCAGGATAGTATTATTATATACATTTTTCAATTTAAGTTTTATCCTAATGCTTATAATTATTATAATTCATAAATTCTTTGACAGTGTAAAAACCTCTGTCAATGAGCCAGCTAAACAGTTTTCTCCTAAACAATGGTTCCGGCAATGTCTTCATATATTCTGGCAATAAATTATACATTTTTACAGCCATTGAATAACAATTTTTAGAGAAAAGAGCGCTTCGCTGTCTAGGAATCACTAGATTTTCTGGTTGTCTCAATCTATAACCATCCGCGTCACTTTTTTTTGTAAATAAGTTTGGATGCTGTTTGACAAAATTACACATTTCAAATATATACAGGCATGGCAGGGTAAGGACCTTAAGTTTTTTAAATAGGGGCTTACATGAGTCAAGTGGTTTTGCACCACATATTGCTCTAATGCATTTTTTTTGTGCTACAAAAGCTCTTGCAATATCGGTAGAATTTCCCCAAAGAATTAAGCCATATCTTAATACCGAAGCAACGTATCCATGATATGCATTAAGGGCTATTTCATCACTTGCCACATTTCGAAGTCTATAAAGTGCAAATACGAATTTATTTATTTTCTTACAGACTTTGTCAACGTGATCTTTCCAGTTTAAATGTCTGTCTAACGTGATCCCTAAGAAAGTAACAGTTTCTGATTCCCCAATTTGTGTGTCTCCGTATTTAATATTTAGTGGTTCTTTTGTATTGTTATAGTTCTGAAACTGTAGGAATGTTGTTTTTGATAAGTTTACCTCTAATTTATTTGCGTCTAACCATTTTACCATGGATTTTATAGCTTCATTTGTGTCATATTCAAGGTTTTTTTTTTCACCAGTAATTATTAATGATATATCATCTGCAAATAATACGGTTTGGTAATTTGTACATTTTGTTAAATCATTTATAAACAATATAAACAAAAGTGGGCCCAGCACACTTCCTTGGGGTACTCCTGATTTATTCGTTCTGAACGATGACCTATAAGATATGGTGTCCGCTTTATTGTTTACACCACTTATTTCTACACACTGTTCTCTATCAATAAGGTAACTTTTTAGCCATTCTAAAGCAGGGCCACGAATGCCATATTTTTCGATTTTGTTTAATAGCTTTTCGTGGTTCACAAAATCGAATGCCTTTGTCATATCGAAAAAAACAACCAAAGCAGGTTTTTTTTGGTCAATTTTTTTACATACACTTTTTACTAAAGAAAAACCTGCCAGTACTGTAGATTTATTTTTTTGAAAGCCATGCTGTTCCGTCTTTATTATCTTAAATTTATCAAGAAAATTTGTCAGCCTATTATGCATTGCTTTTTCAAACACTTTTGACACGATAGGGTTTAAAGTGATAGGTCTATATTTACTTATATCAGTTTTATTGCCTTTTTTGTGGAGTGGTTTTATAATAGCTTTCTTTAATGCTACTGGGAACTTTCCTTGCGTAAAAGATTCATTTATTAAATGACTCAGCACTGGTGCAAATTCAGAGGCACAAATCTTTATTATCTTGGTTGAAATTCCATCATAACCAACTGAGTTAGTGTTATTCAATGAGTAGATTATCTTTTCCACCTCCCTTGCATGAGTCGGTGTTAAAAATAAACTAGAGTTATTAATATCAATTGTATAATTTTTGGATGTCATTTCATTGTCATTTGTCTTTGTATTAATTTTACAAAGATCAATAAAGTAGTTATTAAAAAGATTTGCTATGTCAGAGTGATTTGAAATGATTTTATTATTTTGCTTAATTTTGTCAATAGTATTGTTTTTTGTATCTGAAGACTTGGTATTAGCATTTATTATATCCCAAGCAGCCCTACATTTATTTTTCGATGAATCTATAAACTTTTTACTTCGCATTTTGTGAGACCATTCAATGCATTTCTTTAACATTTTTGTATAGTTTTTGTAAGTAGTCTTTTTATGTTCCGTTTTTTGTTTATAATAATTGAATCTTAACTTTCTTTTATTATGACATGATTTTCTTATTCCTTTGGTGATCCATTGCGGTTTACTTCTCTTACTTGAAACTTTAATTTTATACACAGGAAAACATAGATTGTAGAACAGATTAATGATTTCATAAAATTTATTAAATGCTTCATTAAAGTCAGTTTCTTCGTATACTTCTGACCAGGAAATACTTTGCATGCTTTCATAGAATTTTCTTACATTTTCTGCATTATAGTCCCTTTTATAAACATACCAGTATTGTAAGGGTTGCAGGTTATCAGAAACACAAAAGCTTAATATTTGACCAGTGTTATGATCTGACAGACCTAATGGTTCTATTGTGCCTACAGCTTCAGGAATGTTGCTAATAATCTGGTCAAGGCAAGAGCTTTGTCTTGTTGGTTTCGAAATGTGAAATTTCATGTTGTAGCTTAGTATTATATCTTTAAGTTTTGTGTTAACGTTATCAGGAGTCAATGTGTTAATATTTAAGTCACCAGTAATAATTACCCTTTTTTTTCCAGTTGCAAACTTATCTAATAAAATTTCAAGTTTGTGAAAAAATAATTTTAAATTTTTCTTTGATAACTTCGGTATCCTATAAACACAGAACAATAATGTTTTTATTCGAGCAACTTCAATGGCACAGCATTCAAATATTTTGTCGCAAGAAATGTGGTCTAAGTCAAGAGCATTAGATTCAATATTATTTTTTGTAAAAATGCATACACCCCCACGCCTTTCGTTTATTCTTTTTCGATTCGGTTTGGGGTTTTTGTCCAAATTTTTACGACAATAACTTGCCGCTAACTTATAGCCATTATTAAGTAGTAATAGAGATTCTTCTCCCGCTTTTACAAATGTTTCAGATAAACAAATGACGTCTAGAGACATGTTCTTACGTTCAAAATCATCAAGACAAATCTCCAATTGATCTTTTTTACTGTAAAACCCTTGGACATTTTGATGAAGAATATTGAATGAGCATTTATTTATTTTTTCTTTCGGGACGAAAAAATTGTGTTTCATTTTTTGATTCATTTACTAATATCTCTTTAGTTTCAATAGGCTTTTGAGAAATGGTAAAATAGTAAGGAATTGTTCCCTTTTTTAATAGTAACTTATTGTTTATTATTTTAGTTTTATCCTCTTTATTGATTTTTTGAAAATAGTATGGGATAGTACCTTTATTTATAAATTTAGATTTTTGATCTTGTCTCTCTTCAGTGTGTAATTGTATTTTGTTAATTCCATGTTTATTAAAATTTAAGTATTTGTCGTGGTAATCTATAAAATCAATAGCAGTATTAATTTTGGAGCACATGTTGTAATCGTCACATTCTATAAATTTGCAGTTATTGTATTTATTGCACATTAGCTTAATTTGGTTGTTCAATTTCATTTCATCTAAGTATTCATTTTGGTGGATATTTACTACGATTACTTTCTTTTCCCTGAGACGTTTTAGTACACAATAGAGTTCCGCTATAACTAGAATGGGGTCACTGTCATGTTCACCAATGCATAATACAATCTTGTCTTTTTTGTCTACATTTAAATTTTGACACTCATTTAAAATTTTTGATGTTGTAGCAAAAGGTTTAGTTGAAGACAGTACATTGTATTATTCATATTTTCTTATAGATCTTAACTTTAAAAGTTTCGATGCCAGTCCAGTAATTTGCTTTCCGCCAAAAATCCAAATAGTTCCCTTTACGTTTGCTTCAGTAATGTTTCTGTTTATCTCCTTTACTATTCTGAATACCTGTTTCTAGTAAATATTTGTGGTCATGTTTTTGTGTTTCTGTAGCGATTTGTTTAATATTTTCATGACAATTTTTATCATTTTTCGATCTATGTTCACCTAACACTTCGATAATGTTGAGATCCTTGTAGTGTTGTTTATTTTTTTTATCTATATTATTGACTTTTTCTTGGGTCTGCTCTCTTATTTTCTTATCTTCAATACGTTTTTCTCTTTCAGATGGATCAGGGTAGGTGTGTATTTCAGCTACGGTTTGCATTATATTAACATTCAAAGAATTGTTTCCATTTTCACCTTCAGAATCAAAGTCACTTTGTATTTCCTTTTCGCGTTCAATATTGTATTCATTAAACGAATCATCAAGTGTTTTTTCTTGGTGTATTATTTTCTCAAATAGTCTTTTTTTTGTTGTACTCATTGATTCAATGTACATATTTTTATATATTTCACTCTTTTTGGCCATCTTTTGAATTATACTTTTTAGATTGTAATTTTCTGTTATTAGAGAGTCAATTTCATAATTTGCGCTATCCAAGCGCTCTTTCAGCTCCGTTATTTTGGACTCAAATGATTCAAATCTTATCTGTTCAGTTCGTATTGATAGGTCCGGATAACTTCTGTCCAGCAATCCAGGGCTTGACAGATTGTCATCATCTTCTTGTACTAAATCTAATGAAATATTTCTCCTCAGTTTCTTACGAGAAACATCTTCTCTAGATATATTTAGACTTGTGTTGTTATATTTGCGTTTCGTGACACGGTCTGGCGATTTAATAGGTGAAATGAGGGGAGAATGCCAGGTTTCTTCAAAAATATTTTCCATTATAATGATCGGAAAAACAAAAGGACAAAAAAGAACACAAAAATAAAAAAATGAAATTTATTTTTGGAGGGGATCGAACGTGCCACCTCTATAGAAGGATTCTTTGGTCCGAACGCTAGTACCGCTCGGCCACAATTGCACTTGTGCGAACGTTCGAAATTTACCGACACGTTCTATGATACAGTATTTGAGTCACCAAGCTGATAATGTTGTTGTGAGTCATTAACTAGTCTTCCTTTGTTCCCGGGCACTTCACTTGAATGTAATCACAAATGTAACGGTTTGTTTATTAAGTATTTTGGTTTATTACTCGTTGAAAAGATAATTATTTTGGTAACTATTTTCACAGTTTTGAATTCAATTTTATGAGCTATACGTCGATGTAACTGAATCACGAAAATATCAACTTTCAGCATTATTTTGAATTAAAAATCTTTAAGAGCACTTGTAGCACGTCTTCACTTAGCGAGGGTCGTACGTTTGATTTGATTTGAATAGTCAAATATAATCAAACAGATAAAGTTTTACTGATATAAATAAGTAAATTTGAGCAACACAATATTGACGAGTAAAGCATAAAACACAGGAGAACTAATAACAGTATTATACGAAATAAACCCAGTTTAAATAAACCACACACTCAACCACACTACTATGTGAAAATATATACATTTATTAATTATTTTTAAAGAAATTTGAACTTAGCACCATTCTTGCTTAACCACAATAAGCATGTTTTCGGTCCATCCTTTTTTCCACGAAAGTAACCATTCCCAGCAAGTCTTCTTTTTATTCGCCATCTTTCCGGCGCAAATTTTTCAACTCCATTTTTTTTGCGATTAGACATCTGCAGGTCCTCAATTTTGATTTTAAGTAGGTACTTACTGTAGGTATTCTCTCTTCTCTGTAGTTTTAAGGAATCAATTTGTTCTCTCTTATGTTTGTTTTGCTCTGTGAGGAGAGAAATGGAGTCCATAATTCCACGATGAGTATCCTGCGCATCCTTTAGACTCGTTAACATCCTATTAAGGCGAGAAACAGATAAACTTTTAATTTCAAATCGGCACCTTACGGGAGTGGAGTGAGGGGGACTTACTCCATACAAATATGCGCTCATGAACTAGCTTATGCCGTAAGATTGTATGCGGCAAAACACTATTTTTCATTTAAAATGACAACTATAAGTAATTTAATAAATCCAATCAGCCATATTGAAGTCTATTTGTATACTAATTTAAATGAAAAAACTTGGAGGCTTCATTCACTCCCGTTTGTCAGTAAAATAGAAATCTCAAAAAAAGTTTTCTAAATATTTTTCTCTGCTATGAGAATTAATCAATCAACTAAACCTTCGGGCAAAATGATGTCAAATAAATTGGTAATTACATAATGTTTTTTTATTGCTGAGAAAAATGGAGATCCATGTCGCCAAAATTTCGTGGCGTCCGTCCTCGGCTTAATTTTTACGTCAGACTTTGCAAAAAGAGCTGCCATCGAATTTCGTCCTTGAAAGTTGTGAAATCACTCATGGTAAAGGAGTCCGCGCTAATTCGAAAGAAAGAAAGAAAGAAATTCCATGCCTTCTTGGGACTGTAACGAAGATTAGTTACCGATCTACTTCTACATCTCCTACATCTAAAACCTTCTGTAACTGGAATAGTTGAGTAAGTAGTAGGCTGTTCTATATACATTTCTATCTTGCATCTACGAATAAGTATTTCTACGTTGTCTCAGCAACATTTGCTGTCTTAAATAGATAAATCTATTTAAAACTTTAATATAGGTACTTGTTTTTAAATAATATTTTTTACAATAGCAGACACAAAAATTCAAAACAGCAAGTATGTATCTAAAATAAAAGCATTTTGTGCCTTCGTTTCAGATGCCACTTGAATCTCAGTATGGCCTCCGTGAGGCTCCGTGGTAGCCAATGTATTGTTGTGTAACGTCAAGGTTTTGTCTTTATCCAACTATGATTATTCTGAATTATTTTTGCTGCGTTCCATTTCGACCTTTAATTTACAATAATTAATTAGTACATCGTAGTCCATGAGCTGACATTATTAAAAGTGACGTCAACTCAAGATTTGCCGTGTTGTTGACGTTACGACTGACCCACGCTTTGTTTATTTTTTTGAAAACAATAAAATAAAAATTAAAAAAGATTCTCTCCGGCGGGGAATCGAACCCCGGTCTCCCGCGTGACAGGCGGGGATACTTACCACTATACTACCGAAGATATGGAATTAACTGCGAAATTATCGTACAGTTGCCGTTGAAAGTACAAAATTATTTAGATATTGTTTTGTTTTAAATTTGCATAAGTTTAATTTTATTTATAATTGTATATTTTCGGTATAGGTAGTTTTTTATGTTAGTTAATGTGTTGATGTTTTTATGAATTAAAATTATATATTATTCTAATAGATCACTGATTTATAAACCACATCCGAGTACCGCACCGAGATCACAACAAATCTGCATAGGAAGTACGTAAGCCTCGAAAATTTGACAGATAAATTCGATAAATTCTAAACCAACACTCTTATTGCTATAAAATAAGAGCTAGATTATGGTTTATCGAAGCGATGTCGAGTCCATCCATAGCGTGTTCATACTTGGTACCTGGTAAGTAAGTTTGAAATGACTGAATCGGGGATCACAGGATAAAGGGCACCTCTCATCAGAGAATTTGGCATCAGCCAAATATGTTATGCTGTGCTAAGTGGTTGCGTAATTAATCTATTTACGCCGCCTGAAACACTAGCGATGATGACCAAAAAGAAACCGGACAAGTGCGAGTCGGACTCGCCCACCGGGGGTTCCGTTAAAGACTATATTCTTATAATTTAATAACAAATGTATAATTTTATTACTTGCCAAATTTCATAGTCCTAGGTCAACGGGAAATACCCTATGAATTTAGATTCCCTTGAGAGTGTCGAAATTTACGTTTTTTGCGGCATAAACGGTCGCATCTTTTTTCACGTTAACTTAGCAGTTTGATATTTTCACAGCTTCAAGGGACTGTAGACCTGAGTATATGGTTTTAATTTCAACTCGATATCTCCACGCATTTCCGAGATGAAGGGTCTTCACAGACAGACGGACGGACAGACGGACAACAAAGTGATCCTTTGTTGTTTTTACCTTAGGCTGTTTTTTTATATTGAGGTACGGAACCCTAAAAACGGTGAAGTGAGAATGGGAGTCACGCCTAAGGGTTCCGTACAATTCAAATAAATAAATAAACGATTTGAATAAAAATGACAAACTTATTTATCATCTAGAAAATGAATGAAACAAATATGCGAAATTAAGTTGATCGAATATTCTGGTACGTAATCCTAAACCTACCTATATTAAGAAAATCGGCCAAGTGCGTGTCGGGCCGCGCGCAGTGTAGGGCTCCGTAGTTGCCCGGTACATTTTATAAGTTGGTCTACTAATACAGATCGCGCCAAACTTCTAGTCCCATACATTTAGAAGAACGGCCCATACATTGTCGTGTTTAGAGGAGACTAAAAGTTTGGCGCGACCAGTACCTGTTAACCTGTAAAGCCTACTTAGCTGTGATAGTTTTCCTTTTAAATTCATTATATGTACTACTTCTGTGAATTTTTCGACATATTCATAAACAACCGTTTAGCCAGCAGGGCTTAACTTGACTCTAACAAAAATTAGCACTTTAAAGCTTAATATTTCACCAATGGATCCTTAAATCGAAAAAATGGTTTTGACACACCGATAAACGATAACCCACACCATGAGATAGACGAGAAAAAAAATCATCCCCAATTAACGAGTACGAAAGGGGACCACTTAAAAAAAATGGATTTTTTACCTTTTTGTTGGCGTAATTTATATGTATGTATGTATACCCATATCAAATTACAGCTTTCTAGTACTTATAGCCTCTGAGCTAAGCCGCAGACAGACGGGCATGGCGAAACTATAAGGGTTCCTTGTCGGACTACAGAACCCTAAAAATCAGCGTTTTCAGTATTTGTTGTTTAAAAGTGTATATAGCACATATTATACAGAATATTCCAAATTCCCAAATAGTTTAGTTTTTGAGATAGACCCCCTATCAAAAATGGTCTAAAACTGAGAACTTTGATGCTCCGTTTATTAATTTATTCAATATTCCTTTTTGGGTCAACATTCTTTCTACATAACATATCCAAATTTCAGATTTGTAACTCATTCCGTCTACAAGCTAGAGTGATATACTCGGACAGACAGACAGACAATAGGGCTTCGTGTTGCCCTTCGGGTACAGAATGCTAGCTATGTTGATTTGTGCACTAAACCATATTTTGTGTCTAAACTATAAATAAAACAAACTTCATCATTCAAAATGCACTATATTGACCCATATTTTTGCAATTAAATATTACAAAAACTTACATTTCGCAACTCAGCAGAGTTAAAAAATTGTAAAATATTATATTTTGTGCTGCAACAACCCTTTTTGTGCAAATTTGACCGAAACCATAAAATTACACAATTTAATTTGACCACAGAATATCTCTATCAAACTTAAAAGTTTTTTAATTTGCCAAGACATTTGGAATATTATCGTTTTATGTCAATATTACATAAAGTAAGCACAATTAACATATATCTAGTTATTTTCAAATTTTAGGTATCTTTTATTGATACATTAAAAATTCATACTAAAGACTCGGTAAGTAATCAGTAATACATACATGGTCAGTCAGTATGGGAAGTGAAAGTTAATTTTGTGAAATGGGTCGTTAAACCCGAGCTATTGTCCACTTAGCACACCTCCAGTATGAATTTGACTATTACCTAAGCACTGTATTGTATTACTGCTTTAGGATGTAGATCCAAATTAATTAAAAGAGTTAAAATGTGGTCAAAGCACATCAGCTGACTAGACAATAAGTAGAACAAACCCAGCACTGGAAAATATATATGAGTAAATATAAAGAATATAGATCAACGTTTTTATACAAAAGTATTAGTTTTATGTACTTTGATTTGGCAGGACCGATTCTACATTTATTTTGTTATGTAGTATAAAAAGTTATATAAGTAATATTGAAATGCACTTACGACATTTTGATTAAAATATACATAATTATAGCGTTACATCGTAAACAAAAGGTCGTATGTGTAGATAGATCCGTCTAAAGCGAGTCTACGGTAGGTAGACATTTTTACATGTTCTTTGGAAGAATCCTATTGCTCATTGTTCCATAGACAATATTTGATGAAAAAATGCGTTTGTAAGAGGAATAAACATATTGTTACAAAACTATTTATAATATCGTATGTCGCAGACTTAGTAATCAAATAATACGACTTTCTAAAGAGTATGTTACACTAAATTTATTATTTTATACAAGTTAATGGATTCTAAAGGTAACAATAAAACTCAAATATGAAGATGCTACTTACAACACATTGTAATGCAAAGGCACAAATAATTTAAGTACTTAAACTAGCTTAACTTAAAATTTAAATCCTTCAAAAACCTTTAAGATAAAAATTTAGAATGTAATTAATTTCATCAAATTACAAGTTATATATAAAAGTATTGTTATATGTAAAAGTACATATTTTAAACCAAACCTTAATTCTATCAAAGATACAGAGAAATTGTAAATCTTAAAAATATTTCTTTTTTACTTTACAAATCCTTTACACCCAAAACCTTGTATGTTTAGCCATCTAATTACAGTTTAGTTTTTGGCACACTACTAAAAATCTAAATTCGTTTTATTTCTAAACAATTAAATCTTATAAAATACTTAAATAACATTTATGTACAATAGGAACAATTGTAATAAGTTTTGCATGAAATAGCACGCTGATATTATCAGCGTTTATAAAATCGCATCTTAAGTCAACAAAGGGCGTCTCAAATGTTTTTTTTTACCTTTTGTCAAATTGCCATTTTCATACAAATAAGTTCTATGCCATTTAAAAGTTTCATGACAGTTATTTTACATTTTTTTGTCTTTTGTTTTGTGTACACTGAGAATGACCACAAGATTTCGTTTTATATTATTTACTTTTGGTTCTGAAACACAAACAGATTCAGAATAATACATTTAAATACTTTAACAAGCTACTTTTACAAAGAAAATATATAAGGCAGAGGAAATGAGCTCAATACAAAATATCTATGTATTATGAATAAAAAAAGTTTTTGTTTATATTTTTTATATCCAATTCTGTTATATTATTACTACTAAACTAAATATGCCAACTGACAGCAGTGCCTAGAGCCTTAAGAAGATAGGCAAGATGTTTTTATCTTTGTTTGTGTATAAATCTCCGGTCTCATTATTTTTTCTCTTCTTTTCTTGACATTGTGGTCATTCTCATTACCATAATTATGCCTTTTTTGTCTCTTATATATATATTCTTTCAATTAAGTTTCATTCCTATTCTCAAGTCAAATGTGACAATTAAGAAAAAGGATGCCGCTGTCCAAGCTAGCGAGATGAAATGAACTGTATCTTTTCCGGACTGTCGTTCTACAGAGTATAGTAAAAATATTTCTATAACTTTTAATAATCTGTAAAATGCATTGCGATTCAAATCCATTGTAATATGCTCCTAGAAGTTACCCAGCATGCTGAACCTCACAAACGCCGGCCAACACTCTATCGATGTTGGCGTACTCCTTGCCCGAGCGCGGTCGAGTGACGTGACGGTCAGCTGACGCGTCGCACGAACTGAAGGACGAGACGGACAGCGACTCCATGTAGTCGGATGTGTCGGACGCGCCGCTGGACGTGCTCTTGTTGGTCATCTGGCTGTGTCGCACTGTGCTGTCGGTGTCGCCTGAAATGAGAATAGGCAAGATGACTAAAAAAAATTTATTAGTCCGGCAGTTAGATTTATCAGAAAATATTGGACACGTATTTTTTCTTTTTTCAATTAAACAAACAATGATGAAGATATAGCCCGCTGAAGTTCCGCGTGACGTCACATCTAGGTACAATTTTACTTAGAAGTGACGTCATTTTCCGACACTCGCAAACTTTGACGCGCTTTATCTCTGTCATATTTTTTTGTTTGATTGACAAAAGAAAAAATACGTGTCCAATATTTTTTGATAATCTAAATGACGGACTAAATAGAATAATATTGTGTTTAACCTGTGTGCCTATTGACTGTTGTTTAAGTTTTTTTTTTGTAAGTGAATTTTATAATGTTGTAAAGACAAGAGTTTTTTTTTAAACCTATCTGGCAACCCTAATAATGAATTTTATTAATGCATGTTGTAATAAGCTTCACAATTGTTAAAATTAATTTGATCCCTGTATCCTCTGTATGTTATATAACTACACAAAGTTGTTTTGAATTTACTGGGTTTTTCCGGTATTATTATTTTTCAATAGTCAGATTTTATGAAAACCTAAGAGAATAAAAAACCTTTTTCTACCATTAAATTATTTAAATGAAATTTTAGTCTTTTTGACTTGCTTAAGCTCTTTTATTTTAAATAAATAATGAATAAATATACACTATTTACTCTTTAGTTGAAGATATTTTGCTTTGAAATACAAAATGTCGTATGTGCATAGGAGTACCTACACTACTCATACGCCATTTTGTTTTCTACATTGAATGATCTGGGGCAAAGGTGCAGAACACAATGAACGTACAAACAATTTAAAGCTCCCAATAATACATCCAAAAACAAAACGAACTTGATCGTATATTGAAGTAAACCGACGTAACGGTCGGTCAGAGTTGAACCAGATCGCGTAAACCCAATATCTGTGTATGAGTCATTGCTGGGAAGTGCTGAAAGGTACATAGACAATGTTGTGTACTCTTTGATAAACAAGGCATACAATTGTGTTTAAGTCAGCACCTTGGTTAAGTTGTATTTACGCAACAGAGTTTTGTTTCTGAAACGCAACATGATTGTCCCTCATAAGACCGCACTTTCTTATGATTAACATACATATTGGAAACTTGCGCAAATTAGAGGGAGACAAATGTCGTGTCTTATCGAGGCGCTTTTGTCTATTTATTATGTTCTTGATCAGTTGAACTATGATACTGATCTTGGCTTGATGCAAAAATGCACTAAACATTTTATTTTTTATTATTTAATTATGTCCAAATTAACATTATCTTTAATATTTTTATCTGTTTCAATTGAATAATGTTTTATTGCTGCAAAAAACAGCTAAATAAATAATTAACAATAAACAATAATTGGTTGAACCATTATGCTTTATCTATTACAGCAGTTATAGTGAGAATTATAAGCGTATTGGCTCAACGCCTACCGCACTAGTTGATTCGTAACACATTTTGTGCCAAAAAATTCATTAAAGGCGTAATAGTGAGAACTCGAAATGTTGTGGCTTAACACCGATTCATACACAGATATTGGCTTTACGCAACCGGTTCAGTCGAGTCGACAAAAGTTTTGATTTCCCTGAAGACCTCCAGAAAGGGATCGACTAATTTTGGACGACCCATCGAAGAGCAACTAAATAATATGTAATTTTAGTTGTTTTTAGTATACATACTTACCATTCCTCTTTTTTCTTCTCGTTAGAGTGTCGACATCGCAGGAATTGGACTTCTGCATCGTGGCAACTTCGTCGAAATGAAATGTCAGGTTCTTAAGGGGGTCAGACGAGTTGGATTTCACGAAAGATGTTGTGTGCACTGGAGTCAAAGACTTCCTCATTTGTTTATTGCACTTGAGATGTTTTTTGCACGACTTGGCGCTCGTCACGGGCATCTCGAATTCGTTGAAGTCACACTTATGGTGTTTCAACGACCCTGTTGACACCCCAGAGTCATTCGAACTTGAGGAATCTCTATTTTTGTCAGACTTGCTCGGTACACTCGATGACCGTCTTATTTTGACTGAATCACGAAACCTCGCGACCAACGAGTTTTCAGTTTTAGACTCGGAGATTTTGAAATTCTTGTCTTTGACATTGAAAGCTACAGGACTTTTAGCCCTTTGAGGTAAACCTTGACTTATGCACTCGTTTTTACACGCTTTTCTAAGTACAGTAGGGGTGAAGCAGATGTTTTTGGGGATGCCGTAATCGTCTTCTCTTTTAGTGAAGTCAGCTGAGCTAGACCTTCTGGTGCTGAGCGTGTTGTCAGATTCAGAATGCTGAGTCGGATCTGACACATGGCTGATTCTGCTGATGTTGTCAGAGTAGTTTTTGTTACTGTTACTGGAACTGCTAACTTCTAACGGTTCCATATGCATGTAGTTTAAATGGTCGTTGCAACATTCTGTTGATGGGTGAACGGTGTTGCTTGTTGCTGTTGAAATGTCATCATCATGTTCAGGGATGTCTTCTAAAGCGTCCAGGTCTTCTTGGCTAAATCCAGCGCTGCGTAAAATCTGCAGAGAACTTTCGAACTTCTCTAAAGTAGCACTTAGGTCTATATTAGCATAGTTCCCGTAGTCTGACCTAGGCTCAGCCTTTTCTGCAGCTACAGGGGTAATATTGACATAGTTTGAATGTGATTCTAATGGCTTTTCATCGCCTTCATTATTGCTAGTATCACAATTGTTGTTTTCTGTTTGATTTTGACTGGAGTCTTCTATTTTTTCGTTTTGGCAGTTACAGGTTTGTCCGTTAATAAGACATTTCAATTTCTTTGGTGTATCGTAGAGGCTTGATGGGCAACCGTCTATTGGATGTTCCTGAAATAGAAAGCAAAACGAAATGTGAAGTTTAGTTTCAGCAAAATTAGAAACTTCGTCAATTGAGATCGCAAGGCACGTTTTTTTTGTTTCATTGGGCTTATTATTGACAATTACCACTTCTAATAAAAAACGTCGACATGATGTAGCGCGTAAATATGCGCGCTACCCCCGTTAATCTGTCTCTAATAGGACTCGTCAAAATCTACGGAAGTCGGTAACGGATAAATGCGAATTGCTGATTCTACGCAACTTTGTAATCACTCTACCGGTACAGCGTCATGCATCGCTCGCAATACCCCCTGCACACGCTAGGCCAATAGCTGGGACAGTCACTGGTGCAGACAACTGGCTCATCGTGTACAGGGAGTACAGGGGCCATAGTAGAGGATATAGTTACCTGTATTAAGGGCATGGGAGTCTTTGGTACGTCATAATTCTCGTAGGGTCCGCTGAACTTCTTCCTGCAGGCGCAGGGCTGGTGGTGCTGCCAGCTCGCGCACAAGCAGCCCGTCTTCACTGGGATCATGGGCGTGCAGCAGCCCACTGGGCTCGACCTGGTGGAGGAGAGTTGAGGAGTTTTGAGCGATACTTTATTTGGTAAGAGACAAGACGAGACAAATACTCTTTGTTGTGCACCAAATACAAATAATAAAAACAATACAGTATAAAAGAAGGTAACAAATGGCGACCTTATCGCTTATAGTGATTTCTTTAGATAACCCACTAAGCACAAATTGTGTATGTACAAAACGTACAATGGCTTGTCCCAAACTTGTTGAACCAATCGCAACCAGCCGGCTTTCAAAGTTGGTAAGGATGAAAACGCTTAAACTGCTTTCCGAATATCAATCTAAATATTAAGATCACACGGACGAACACCGAAATACACTGAAGTTGCAGCATAAGGGTGGCGGTTCCTTATCGGAACCCTAAAATACTTTCATCTTGGGAGGCGCCAATGTGATGATAAATTATCAGCCATTATCAGCCTCAAAATCGACCCACTGCTGGGACACCAGCATAGTGAGGTTTAGGCTTTCCCAATGTAGATTGATGAATGGATCACTAAGAAGGCCTGAACTTAGACATACATGGCCTCTAGGTACTATGGAGCGGCGACGGAACAAGCAAAACAAAAATATTTGGCATTACTCCGATGGTGCAGTGTTGCCAGATTGGGCGACAACGCGACAGCTGGACGTAATTTTTCTTTTGGCTGAGCCCCTAGCCCGGTGCTTGTTGGCCTAATTAGACGAAAATCCGGGCTCGGTACTAAGTTAAGATCCCCTAAGTTACAGTTACAGGCAGATAAGGTGATGAATACTTCTAAGCACCTATAACCTACCTACCAGCTACCTCCGTGGTCTAGTGGTGAGAGCCTTGGGTCGTGGGTCAATTCCCGCGGAGAACACACATAGTGGAAAGTCACTTTGTGATTTGTTCTCAGTTTGGTTAGGACATTGCAGGCTTAAATCACCTGATTGTCCGATAAGTAAGATGATTTCGTGCTTCGGAAGGCACGTTAAGCCGTTGGTCCCGGCCACTTTCTAGTAGAGTGGTCGTTACATAAACCACGTCAGAGGCCGTAAGGCGGTTTAGAAACTCTGACACCAGGGCTTGTCGGGCCGATAGGTCTTGCAGCCCACACGATAGGAAGAAGAAGACCTACCTGGCCTTGGCCTCAAAGCTCTTGTCCATGAGGCACTGCCCTCGGGGTACGGAGTACTCCGACGCGGAGCCGCTAGACCGGGAGTAGATGGAGGCGCGGTCACAGTCCGAGCGCTTCTCCAGGATGTTCTCCATGGTCCACACGGGGCTCATCATGGAGCCGGGAGTCATTGTCGATGATCTGGAATTTGAAATGACATCGTTACGACGTGAATCCCTTAGGTGTCAGAGGTGTTTTCCGAATACGGACTGTGAAATGCAAGTCACACCACGTGTCACCATAGTCACAAACGAATATTATGTCCCAGCGTGATCGGTGCCCTATCGCCGTACTCCGGGCACAAAAATGTTAACAAATGTTATAATATAATGTCCCATAGTTCATTGCAGGAATATGGATGTTTGTTAGTTAATTTAGGTTTTATTGTATACGGTGGCTTTAATTTATGTAGATAAAATCATACTGGAGACTCGATAAGTGGTCAGGATCAAGGTTCAATAACCCTGAAGAACAACCCAACTAGTACGAAAAGTCTATTTTGCGTATTTCACAGAAAGAGTCATTGCACCTTGGTCCTGATCACTTACCAAGCTTCCAGTGTTAATTTAGCTATATAAACGAAAGTCACCTCATATACTAGACCGAACAATTGTGCCGCTATGGGATATGGCCCTGCGGCCCCCGGATTAGACGCTGGCAGCCAGGTTCTTACCTGACCAACTGGGAGCCAAGCTTCCCGATGCAGCTGGAGCACCTGGGCAGGCTGGTGGGGCGGCGGGGCAGGTCGCTGTCAGCGCCGGAGTCCAGCTCGGAGAGGCAGTGCGCGGTCTGGCTGGCGGGGCCGGCCCACGCGGGCGACGCGGACCGCAGGAAGCAGTCGTCAGCGCAGGAGCTCGTGTCGGAGAAGCGCTTCTCCAGGACTGGACGGAAATTTACTACATTAACCTTTAATATTCAATAAATTTATTTTTTTAAATAGGTACATATCATACACGTATTTTACGTCAAACATAACGTAAGAAAGCCGATATAACAAAACTATCTATTCTAGTAATAATGCGAGGTAATGCAAAGGTTAATATGGATAAATATTCATATTCTTTATTGCACACAGTTATTAATATAAACAAGTAGTCTTAAATTAAATGTGCTATAGGCGACCTTATCTCTGAAAGAGATATCTAACAGCAAAAAGTAAAAAAGTGCATAGTCCTATGTGCACAGATAAAGAAAAATACATAAATGATTAAAAAAAGGAAAACAAATTTGGAAACAAATATCGACTTAAAATTTGCCTTAACATATATTACTGGGATCTACAGAAAACGTTTTTTTTTATCGGTGCTGTTCCATTAGTTTTCCACATTTAACACTTTTCTCCGGCTTATTTACTGGAGTAGCTTGGCGAGGCCTGTGGTGACGTCCATACCTGACCCGCTCCTGGAAGCTATACTGAGCCGCGACTGCGCAGCGTCCTGTCCGCTCTGCATCAGCTCGGTGAGCTCGCGCGCCTTGTCCGCCGCGAACACGAACAGCCCCTCGCCCCGCCCGCACCGCGACCCGCCCTCCACGCAGAACCTCTTCTCCACCACGCCGAACCGTCTGCGAAAAAGAAAGGGTACTTATAAACCGGGTGGAAATAGACTCATCATCATCATTAGGTGCCATCTTCATAATGAAGTTTGGATGTCAGCAGGCTAAATTACTGTAGATAGAAATAGACCTTTAAATGTTACCGTATACTCTACAGGGCGGCTATTCCGACGTTATTGCGCACTCGCAATATCAGTCATTAGATATGTTTAAAGTGTGATAAATACCATACGATAGAAATTAGAGTGACTAAACCATATCAAATAAAAACTACAATATGTAAGGAATGCTCATTAAAAGTTTTCAATTGAACAAATCAATACATATCCGTACAAAATCCATTCTAAAGTCACCCTTAATCTGCCTTCGCAATTTTTGCGCACGTGCCAGAATTGAGGGCCTGCTCGTACTCAAAAACTTTCACAAACAAACAATATTATATTGTTATATAAGCACCCGGTTGAACACTCTACTTTTCATCAGTAACGCAAGGAGAAAAAAACTTGCAATTTCCAATATAAGAGTCCTAACATGTATTTTGGGGGGTTTTAAGCTCCCTATCCCCCCACTGAAATGTATGTTAATGTGGTGACCACATCACAACATTTTTCATTTCATGATCTGATCGATAATATTGTAGAGTATGAAATAAGATTTCGATAAACTTCCAACAAGAACACAAAAATAAGCGCGACGACACGAGCGAAGCAAAGAGTTTGGCATGAGTATACATATTAATCATGCTAACAAAATGGTAAAATAAAATCTTGAAAACAATTTTTTTAAGGATACCTCCCGTACACTTATTTATCCCATAGTGTGGGGTATCGTTGGATAGGTCGTTCAAAAACATTGTGGGTGTGTGAAAGCCATTTTTCGATTTAGGGATCCGTTGGCGAAATATTAAGCTTTAAAGTGCTAATTTTTGGTAGAGTCAAGTGTCCCTCCCCCTGCCGGCTAAACGGTTGTTTATGAATATATGAAAAAAATCACAGAAGTAGTATATATAATGAAGTCAAAAGGAAAATTATTAATTATTTTTGTATTGTATAAAACTATCACAGCTAAGAAGGTTTTACAGGTTTACGAGTACAGGTCGCGTCAAACTTTTAGTGCCCTCTAAACACGACAATGTATGGGCCGTTCTTCGGTAGAACAACTTCCGAGCGGACTAGAAGTTTGGCGCGATCTGTATTAGTTGACTAACTTATAAAATAGAAGAATAAATTCAATTTGTTATAAAATGTACTGGGAAAGTACGAAACCCTACACTGCGCGTGGCCCAACACGCACTTGGCCGGTTTTTTTAAATGGTCGTGGTTTTTCACAAGAAAAACCGATGTACAATATCTATTTATAACTATAAAGTAGTAAAAAAGTCGTTTTCTGCACATAGAATATTTTTGCGAGGTTTTAAATAAAATTGGTAACTACGAGTAGTTTTGTACTACAATTTGTATTTTGTGTGTCTATCTGTTCCGTTTTAATTCGAGAACCACTCAACGCACTTGGATGCGGTTTTCTTTTTTATCATCCGAATGACTGTGAACAACTAGGCTGTAAGAGGTAATGATAAAACAAGCGTCAAGAGAGACAGATCATGTCCAAAAATTATTTTAAGAATATAGCTTTGATGAAATAACTCAATCAAATCACTCAGCTGCATAATTAAAAACTTGAGTCATGCAACAATGAAGTACATTAACAGTAATTACTGCATCAAATTAATAGAGCTATGCGGGTGGTCCTACAACTTGGGACTATGCTATGTAGTAATTTAGTTCATACTCGCTCGTTAATTAATGCTCTGTTTTTAGTTCGTTTATGAAAAATGTGAATAAAGTTTGCAGGTTCCATCAATATAAAAAAGATGTGAACTTTGTCAACAGAGCTAAGGAAATTTCAAAATACTTACATAAATTGACAGAATTTTTAGTCACCGAAAAACCGGGATACTACAGCTGAGTCAACCCTGAAATGGTTGTTTTTTTTCAGAATTTCAGGGTTGGCTCCAGAAAAAATTGTTCAAATTTAAACCTCACAGAGCAGTTATCACTAATGTTTAGACTGTATATAAGGTAAAAAATTCATACTGGAGACTCGGTAAGTGGGCAGGACCAACGTTCAATGACCCTGTTTGCGAAATACGAGAAATATTTTTTGTGCCTGGCAACCCAGTATGAATTTGGTTATATAAACGTAAGTCACCTTATATATGTTTATATCATAATAATAATATTTATCACCAATACGCACCACGGTCCAAGTAATATTAAATCTGTACTAATAATAAAGAAGAAAGAGAGTCGTGTCTACCTACACACTGAATACCTATATATGAAGGTACTGAAGGTAAAACTACAATTTTACAATTTTGATCTGTCTGTTGAACTGAACAAATGAACTGAACAACCCATATCGAACATCTTTTCCAGAGAAACAAACAAGCGGAAATAAAAAATATACCCTCCTCTACTGAAAATATTTAACAGAATTAATGACATGGCCAATCAAAACATGAAATAGACAATTCTACGACATAATATAATATAGCTATTATTATGTATTGATACTAGATCATGTTGTCTGTCGTTCGAGTCTATTCGTTAGTTTCGATTTTATTAAGGAACCATGTTTTTTTGGAACATTGAATAGGAAATCGACTTCCGCCTTCAAACCAACAACACAGTCAAGATAAAGGGATAACACAACAACGGGGTTCCGTCAAAAACATCAAAAGATCCACAGACGGACAAAATAAATCGAATTACATAAAGAACCCTTTGAGCTTTATAACACTGCGTACATAGTGTAGTGAACAGTTTAGTGAGGTCGAATATTTTTGCCCAAAGTAAGACGATAAAGCTCATTACGTTGGTACGTAAAAATAATGTGACTTGCATATGGGCGTCGGAAGACAATCTAGGGTGGGGCGACCTTTTTCAAATACCAACGGGATCTATAGTTGAAAAATTAAAAAAAAACGTACTTTTGTGCAAACAAAACCTGCTGAGGGGTCTTGTTTCTCGTAAATATGTCCGCTGTATGTGTACTTTAGTACTATTTATACTGTCCCATTCCGTTTCCAAGGGGGGCGACTGCCCCCCCCCCCTGCCCCACCCTTCCGACGCCCATGAACTTGCATTTCACAGTCAATAATCGGAAATACCTCTGACACCCTCTCAGGAGTTCATGTCGTGATGATATGTTTTATTTTTTTATATTTTGCTTTGCTGTTGAGCAGTAGCTTTGTTTAGTTTAAACTTACGAGTATCTTCACTTACTTTAAATTTCCAAGAGGGTGTCAAGAACTGTCAATGGAGCAGTCAACACTCGCACACCTTCTTTTCACCAACGATTTTTACATCCCAAGAGTGAGCCTTATCGCCGTTTCTTGGGCATAATTACACGGTTTTTAAGGCATGCACACCACAGTGTTTTCCTCCACGGTCAGCAAGTGTGTACTATGTACATAAATTCTGAAAAACTTGTTGGCGATTAATAAACTAGCGTCCTACCAACTAAGTAAGCAGCATTGCTACGGCATAAAATACAAAATCGAATAGATCGAGGTTCCACTATAGTTTAAATTACTGTGTTTAGCGATGTACTGAAAAATATAATTTACTCACACTCCCACTATATTCTTTGGCTTCGCATTTGCATAGTGACTTGGTTGAGAATAAACGAAGCCAGATTGAAAATTATCTGACCACAAAGGAATTTCATTTCCTCGTCTGAACGCGGAGTCGGCAAATTTCATGGATGCCAGATCTAGACTGTCTTCTGAAGTCTACGCGATAGGAGCACCATGCGCTCTCGAACTCATCTCAACTGGATGTACAGATCCCGGTGATAAATAATGCACATCGGCTAGCTTCGGCGTCGTAGAGCGTCGTCTCTGTCACCGGAGTGTTAGTGCTTCGTGCGATAGAGATGACCCTACGATACGATGTGCAATATTTACTGCCGGGACCTGTACACTGTAGAGGCGGCGCCAAACGAACTGTGAGTGAAAGTGAGTGGAGTTAGCTCCAGCGAGTTGGAAAGATAGAGATGAGATGAATGAGAGATAGACAGAGACTTAGGGCCAGTTTCTGATTTAAGAAAATCTCGATAAGCTAAACTTAGACGACGATTCAGCCAATCATAGCGCTGCAATCGATAGCTAAGCACTACTTAACTTTTCAAATGGGAAACCGCCTCTGTGGTCAAGGAGTTTAAACGTCCAGACAACCAATCTCAAAGTGGCGGGCTTAGATTCTGCAGGGGCACATTTGTGTTTGGTCTATATGTTCCGGAAATTTGTTTTTAGCCTTTCGCCCACGGTTCCGCCCTATTTATTCAATCTCTGCCCCGTTTTCAGCTTGGTCGTCATTTTATCAACAGCCCACATAACCTATATGTTGACCAGGGTCACTACGATACTAATAAAGAAAACGCCATCCAAATCAGTTAAGTGGTTCTCGAGTTAACACGTAACATATCTACATACAGACAGACAAAAACTCTACAAATTGTGGTTTTGACTTCAGTAGAATACTACCCGTATCAAATCGCTTCAAATAAAAAATATATACATATATTTACAGACAGACTACTTTACAACTTTATCACACTAATATTAAAAATGCCAAAGTTTTCTGAGGGGGTGTGTGTAAGGGTGTGTGTGTGTGTTTGTTATTCTTTCACGCTGAAACGGCTGGACGGATTTGGATGAAATTTAGGAAGGATATAGCTTATACCCCAACTTAACACATATGCTACTTTTTATTCCGGAAAAAAACATGTCGTTAAGCCGAATAACACGCGGGCGGAGTCGCGGGCAAAAGCTAGTTATTAGTATACATATATTTTTGAAATGTCAATTATGAGCATATAGACTAGATAGTGTATAATGTGTTTTTATTATTTTACGCGTTTTAATTTTATGATAAGTAGAGAAAAGATGATTATTTAAAGAAATAATTTTTTCTTATTGCCTAACAAAAATGTCTTACGCTCTTTGCACATCCACTAAGCCGCGAAACGCGAAAATTTAGCGAATTGATAACAAAATGCGAAATAAAACAGAGAGCGAGATGCAACATACGCGATATGTTTTCATATATCGAGACAAATTAATCGCAGTTTCGCTTCCGCATTTCGTCGGTATACAAAGGGCGTTTCTGTTATTATTCCTTTCTGTATCTCGCAACAGATCTGCAGATCTAAAAGTAACCATGGTGACCATTTAGGAAGCAAACTTGAAAACAGAGGTCTTGAGATGGTTGCCATGGCGACGGGCACCTCAATATGCTCAGACGTTGGCATTTTTATATTGAAATACCTGCAGACATATTTGTAACATAAATCTTACAACATAGTCTCTGAATGTTTCGCATCTTTGTCAGAAATTAGATAAAGCGGCGGCAGGTGAGTTTGTAGCCCACAATCTAAAAACCCGGATTCAAATACTACCGGTCAAGCAGGCTAATGATATTTAAAATATTTCAGGAGGTAATTTTAAAAAGTGGTGAAATCCAAGGAAAATAATGCCCGTCTATACTGAATGAGTCTCTGTTAAAAATGTGATCCATCTTCGCTTCAAAAGTAGTCATATCCTAATTAGTTTCTAGTCAACTAACCAGAAACTAACCTCCCACGAAACGTAGATCAATAATATTCTCAAAGACCCAATAAAGACAAACCCACTCTGAAGTTTTTGAATTTTACCACTATTGAAATTATTTATTAATTTATGCTATTCATTTTAAATTATTGTGGAATAAAGTAACGCAATATTTTCAATTTTGTCCTAAGCTTAAAAAAAACCCCTTTGAAAAGAAACAAGCTAACTTCAAAACTACAGTCAACAAGGAAAACTTTTATGAAATACTTGAACACTCCATCTTATCTATTCTTTATAGCAATTCGTTGGAAACTGTCCAAGTAAACATCCACTTCCTGAAAAAAAAAGGAAACACTTCCTAAAGTGTATCATCCTAAAAAGCTGTCTTTGTGTCGTAAACTCGTAAATACAAATCACTCGAGTGATCTAGCGCAACGTAACCATCTTCCGCCCATAAAGGACCGCATCAGTTAGATTGACGTCGAAATTCTACGAAACTTTTATATCGAAATAAAAGTTTTACTTCCCGATGACGCGATAACTCCCTCCAGGCTCAATAAAGAAAGACACGTGCCTCCCTAAAAAAAAAAACGCTGGCCAAGGGTGGGTCGAGCCCACGTGCCAAGGATTCCGTACAATACCTCAAATGTGCACGTAATATCGTGCCTCTTTATTGTTTTATTAAAATTTTGGCTGTTGTGTTTTTTTGGTTATTGTATCTGTCGTTTTAATATACCTAGATACATATTAACGAATACTTTGACAAATTTTATTGTCGTATACGTTCCAAAACAAAGGAAAATTCATTTTGAAAGTTTCGTACCTAGTTTAATTTTTTTTTTAATTTTTATTTATTAAGAAACAAAACTTAAATCTATCTTTACAGGTTCTTACCTAATGCGAAATACAAGCTAACACTAATACTAGATATATACTACATCTTACTTATAAACTGAATATACATAATATGTACATAGTGGCCTTTATGAACTCCCCCAGAGAACAACTAAATAAATCTATTTGTTCTGCTACTTCGGCTAGGTGCGCGACGCGCGTTTGAGTGGCGCCTGCTGCAGCAGGCAGGTGCGCGCGCGCTGGTGTGCCAGCAGCGACGACGGCCTGTTTCTGTGCGTCACTCTCTAGTTCGGCAAGAACAGTCGCAACTCCTGCAGGACAGCAGGGTTGTGCACGTTACCTCTTAGCTCATTAAACATATGTCAGCGTGAAACTGTATAATCCGATACTTTATAATTACACTAGGTTAGGTTAGTTAATAGACAACCGTGAAAATAATTACCGTGAAATTACAATTTCACTAGTGAAATTATAAACCGTCGGATCTTACAATCTTAGCCATATCAGGCTGACTTTCAAACAAGTCCCGATAATTTTAGAAGTTATTAGGAAACTTTAGTAGAACGCATTTTAAATGTAAAATAAAAACAATTAAAACTAAAAGTCAAAATATTATTATAAAATGTTACTTGGAAATAAAATGTATGGTTATCCTAGCCATTCCCTTAAGGGAAAATCTGAAGATAGTCCAAACTAGTGGGATCAATAATAAAAATAACTTCGCGCGATCTAATTATCTTATTTCCTCAGGTAACCATGATTTCTTTGGATTTTACGAAATCTTCAAAGGGCTCCAACTTTAAAAAATAATTATGAATATGATTTTGAATGGTTTTAATAAAACCAGTTTGTATCCTTCTACAAAATACTAAATTATCGGGGTTAGGTTAAAAGTCATCGTGTAGAATTAATTAACGATGCCCCATTAGCAGGGATCAAGAAAAATTTCATATTTGAATTGACGATTTCTGAACTGGGTGTGGGTGGGGTCGTGGATAAGTAGTTTTATAATTTAATAAATAACTATTCGAAATTACTTGACAAACAGACGGATGGACACAAAAGTCACACCAAAAGGTTTCTGTTAGCAAATATTTGAGTACAGAACACTTAAAAACGCGAGAACGGCAGCAAAATCAAAATGGGACGAAAACAACAATCACGTCGAAAAAAGCATGTAAATTAAAACGTAGAGAGAATCATAAAACAGCATTCAAAGAGCAAGATATTCAGAGCCATGCAAGATTATAAAACTGTGGTCGCAACTAAATGAAAAACGCCACACGTTCCAACGTTATGCGAATAAAAAGCACGCGCTCTTAATTTGGTCGGGTTTTAAGTACTTTTACATGGGTGGCACGTAGATCTTTTACAACGCCGGCTTCGTATGAATAAACGATGTTCTGTCTTTTAAAATGTAGTAAATCTTTTTCCGTTCTTCACAAAGTGTTAAGATAACCTTTTTTCTACCCAATAAGGATACCGTTTCCTCTATGTACACGATCAAAATTTGAATAAAATATGCTTACATTATTTGTCTTTTTAAGACTACTATTAATTACACTTGATAACATACAACCCGTACGAATTAACTGTGCACCTCGCGCTGTGACAATAGTAATAACAACAGGAGATTTAAACCATACTATACATACATACATACATACATATTTGACGATTAAAACGAGAAAAGCGATAGCATATTTGTTAGCGTTGCGCGTTTAACAATATATAAGCTACGTCCTAACTAATTATAAATTTACTAATTATAAAAGTCTGCTTCACAAATCCAAAAATATTTATAATAACAAATTTGTGAGTATCAAAAAATTGCATATTGCTTAATATTCTTATTTTGTCTACTCGTACGATATTTTTTTGTCTGCGTGCTTCGGTTGGTCCGAACAGCTTCAGGTTTCACGACCGACGCTCTCTGTAAACTCGCCCGTATGTCGGTGCATTAGGGTTCACGCATTTTTGTTTGGAACTTAATTATTTCCTAAACTAAGGTGTCCGCGGGTATGATTCTCGGGAAAAGTGGTTAAGCAAGGTAGGTAGAATATGTGGTTTCATGTATTGGTAGCAGTCTATTTACACCCGGTATAACAAGTCAAAAAAAATGGACACAAAAACAGTTTCTATCGCAGAACTTACAACCTTGTTAGGTTAAGGAATTAACTCAGTGTTATCCAACCTTTGAAGTCTTAAGCTCTTTTAAAACGTTAAGTAAATACTAAGTTTCCAGTTGGACTGAAAAAACATGGCTTTTCTCCCGCGCATTTAGTTTACTAAAGTTTCTGAGCTCTTGTCGCAATCTTACAATTGAGTTGGACTGAAATCCATTGAACATAGTGGCTTTTCTCTTGCTTTCATTTTGTTTTTTCTTGGTAGAATCAGATAGGAAGAGCTTTCTGTCTCTCACTATTGATTTTATGATTGTGAAGAATGGGTTTAGCTTCTCAGTTAGATATAGTTAGATATCTTCGGATATCTCAAATTTTATCCAGCCAAATTCATACTGGAGGCTTCTTAAGTGATCAGCATTACGTATCAATAACAATTTTCGAGAAATTTGCAAAGTAAAATGTTGGTTTCCTATCGTTTTGTTGACTAGGCTTGAGTTTGTAGGGAAAAGGAAAAAAAAACAAATTGTTTATTTTGTACAATAGATACATGAAGTATACGTTTTACAGGTCATATCTAACAATATTATATGATGATACAAATATAATACGGGAAATATATAAAAATAAAATAATAAAATAAATAATTTATTTAAGTTGGGCTACTAAAATTATACCTCTGCATAAAATAAAGAAATATAGGAATAAGAATATTATATATACATATTATTTAGTCTATGATATACATAATGCAATGAGTAAATAAGTTGATAAATAAACTAAATAGACCCTAAATAAATAGAATGCCTAACCAAATATACATATTCTAACATAGGTTAAAAATTAAAATATTGTATTATATTATTTATGTACATAATGCAATGAATAAATAAGTTGATAGATAAATAAACTATATGTAAATAGTATAATGCCTAAATCCGCCCATTCGATTAATCTTGCTAAGAAGAAGAGCAAGAAACTTATATTGGTACAGACTACTTAACGAGTCTTCAGTATGAATTTGCCTGCATAAATCAATGTCACCTTATATACATCGCCCGAAAGAGTGTCGGAACTGTTTTCGAGTACGGACTCTGCAATGAAAGTACTCGTACACCCACGTTTCATCGACTATTATTACGTCCCAGCGAGATAAGTGGTAAGCCACGGCGATGCTGTGAGTTGTTATTTAGGTTTTCATTAAATAAGGTGATCACAGGCAAAATTTGGTTAGACGCGATTATTTGACCGTGTGTGTGTGCCTTAAATCTTTTAGCTGGTGTCTTGCTTAGTATTTAGTATACCAATACAAAAAGCTTTTCAAGTAATAAAATTACAAAATATATAACGTCAAAGTTTTGGTTTTCTTTAAAAGAAATGTAATCTGTAACAGAAATTGGGAAACATATGGATGGCACAAACAGCCAGTTAAATAATATAGATGTATCAATAATAATGAGTGTTAATCTTACTTTTGACCAGTTTCTTTTTAAACTCTTCAACTATGATAGAAATAAACCTTTATACTTCAAACACTTGGATTCATCGCAAGGAGTTGCGGTACAGAAAAGCAGAAGAAAAGCATTTTCGATAAGAGAGTGTGTATTCTTCAATACCGGATGCTGTAACAGGTGACTGTAACAGGTAACCTGTAGGGCAATAATAGTTCTAGACTCGTCTTGAATACCGCAATGATATAATGTTAACTACGATAGAAATACATTTCTATGTTTTAAACACTTGGCGATTTATCCATCGCAAGGAGATTCAATCCCAGTTCAGAGCTCCTCACGCCCAGATTTAGGTACTTTTCAGATTTTGTATACCGCAATTATATAAATTTAATTTGATATAATGTTAATAATAGTTCTAGAACCAATGGTCTAGCAGACTTTTATCTCGACTCTCGTCTAAAGCCGAATATATTTAAGTGAATTAACTTAAACCGTTTGGAAAATCTTATTGTTGTATTGCGAGGCACATGTTCCATTAGTTTATTGAGTGAACAGTTTGCAGAGCGTCCCAAGTTCGAGCCCTGACGTGTATTGATTTGAAGGGATCGCCGGCATTTACGAAGGTAACCGGTAAGGATAGGACTATTTTGCTGAATGTGAGATAAGTAAGAAAGAAAGAAAAGACGTTTATTTCGAATGCTACATCAATACGAAAACCACATACAAAAAATATAAATAGTTGTAACAATCCATCTACTATACAGCTTAAGGTAATTTATAAGATGCAGCAAACAAAGAGGTCTCTGACTCAATAAAATGCCACAGCAGAACTGTGACGCTGATCTTCCGTCAGAGGCCGCGAGTTGCGACACGTCATGCGATGTAACTAAATCTAACAACTAATTTAAAAAATATTGTCTCTCTATTTGTGAAGCTATGAAAATTTACTAGTTTTGGCTGCAAACACGAGTAAAAAATGCGCATCTATAATATATACAAAAAAAAGTAAAATAAAATACACACGATAAAATACAAACAAAATATTATAAAATAATAAATAATAGAAAGGAAATTGTGAAAAATACTTGAATTTAAAGTTTAAAATTTGGTGGGTAGTCTTTTCAAGTAAACTACAACGATATTGTCTGAAACAGTATATTACGCTGTTGACAGATTTTGTTACTTTAAGGCATTCTTAAAAGTAAATATGTATCATCAATTTATATTTAGACCCAAATCGACAAATGGAGGTAGCTGAAAACCAGCGCCAACCAAAGCATGTTTTGTATATATTTCTTTCTTTAATGGCGACCCCACAGAAGGGATTTCGTAATATCGTTCTATTCGTTCTCGTTTATATATTAAATTATACTCGTATATTTAATTTAGCCGTCTAATAATTGTACCATCGGCATCGGGAAAAGATACAATGACCCAATTTTCACTCTGTACAATGACAATTGGGTGAATAGTGGATCGATTTCTCACGATAGTACAGCTAATAGTGAGAAATTTTGCGACTTCGTGTTTTGTCGGCTAAGTTCGTTTTATCCTTATGTTTTTGACAAGTCCATAAAATTCAGTATTAAGTTGTCAATTATAGTACGTTCGAGTTATCATGATATGGGTGGCAGTTCAATAGTCATCTACCCTAACGAAATAGAATCGATTTTTTTAGTATCGAGAAAGTTAACACGGGGTATCAAATCGATTTTTTATTTGATGATCTTTGATTATCCGAACTGCTTTTTGTTAATTTCTAAATTAATTAAATTAAACGAACCAATAACGCCCAACCTTGAGAGTTCAAAGATTTGTTTTGTTTTTCTCGACACTTCACCAAAATCAAACAACAATAACAAAACAAAAATCAACAAAAACTGTAACAAACGTCAAAAAAATAGCACGTAAAGCAACCGCAACGAAAACACAAACCGCATACAAGATAAACTCATACTGACGCGGTCGCACCGATTCATCGATGTATTTTCGATTATGTAGTGTCAGTACCTATGTGTTAACGTTCCGATCCACGCATCAAGTAGCAAAAATACATTATTCTTTCCTGAATCTTTTTTCGTTAAATTTAACGAATACACTGTAATTATTGTTTCGATTTATAGATAAATAATTTATTGTATTTTTGCAATAATGAAATACATTCTTTCTAAAACCTAATATTTTCTTTTGCACCTGGGTGTATGTAGTATGATGTGAGTAGTATAGGTGAAACGGAAAATTACGAACTGTCACCCATATCATGCTAACTCGAACATACTATAGGACGTCATTAAATAAATACGATTATTCATGGATTTCGCGAGTGCCAAAGTCGCAAGATTTGTTTGTATTGGCATGTTCTGCCTTTTTAGTCGGAGTTGAGCTTGCAGTTGGCTTCAAATAAACAAATTACGCAAATTTATAGGATTGATAGGTCGTATTTGTATAGGAGTCATTGCGTGATAAAGGGAAGTGATTTCAATTTTCACGAAAAGCCTATCGCGGGAAAAGCACGTATCCACTTTTGAACTTTCCGTGACGGCACTTACAGTGTAAAGAAAATAAACGTAAAAATAAAAATGTATCTTTTCCAGAGAAAAGCAAGAAAATTTTAAGCAGTATTTTTCGGTTTGAAAATTCTCTTCAGTGTAATCGAGGAAAATAGTTTTTAGGGTTCCGTACCTAAAGGGTAACCAACGGGACCCTATTACTATTGTCCGTCCATCCGTCAGTCTGTCACCAGGCTGTATCTCATGAACCGTGATAGTTAGACAGTTGAAACTTTCACAGATGATGTATTTCTGTTGCCGCTATAACAACAAATACTAAAACCGGCCAAGTGCGAGTCGAACCCGCGCACTCCCATACAACAGATATGATTTTTTTGCCGTTTTTAAGATAGATTATGGTATTCGCACTTGGATGTTTTTTTTTTATTTTAAGGGCTAAGCTCTTACTAAGCTAAGCTAAGCTACCCTCCGTGAAAAACAGCTTTGGATAATCCAATAATTTGTTCTTTTCATGCTAGCGATATCGGTTAAAAATACTAAAGAAGATTTTCTTTCAGGGTTTAAAAAACAAATGGCTTCTTCGTAAAAAACTGTGTGTCCGCGACAGACCAAATAAAAATGGTTGGTTCAAGCTACTCAAAATTTAGTGCCGAAAGACGGAAAAGACGGAAAATTTTCTATAATGTCACAGACAAATAATGTGAAGTGACAAATGAAGCATATTTTTGGTTGTTTATAATATTTATTGACAAACGGAACTTCTCTTGAGCCTTGCCAATGAATTATTCTTAGGTAAGGAATAACTTTTATACTCATACTCATGGCACTTAAAAGACTTGAAAAAAATAATATTCTTAGATTACACTGTGGAGAATTTTCACACCGAATACTGCATACAATTTTCTTGCTTTTCTCTGAAAAAGGTATATTTTGATTTTTACATTTCCTTTGACGGATTTCTTATAAGCTTGTGATTTTGACTTTTTTTACAAAGTGCATATTTCAATATTATACGTTTTGTACCGAAATCTGAACATTATTTAGAGTAAAATAGAAAAGATCAGTGGAACTTTCAAGTATGGCAGTGGTAGCGCAAAAGCAAGAGATCGCAGGTTCGAATCCGAGATATATAGAATCACATATTTTCTAGTAAAAAGATCAATCGAAACTCTAGATAAATTATGTTTCAGTTATAAATAAAAATGACATAATTTTCTTGTTTAACCTAATTGTTATACTAAAGCTAATTATTATACTAATTAACTAAGCAATATTAAATGTGTACTTTGCACCGAGATCCTCTGTTACCCCCTTAATTAAATCGCCCATTTTAGCGTCGACCTATGATTGACTACTTCTGTTACAATTAATAGCTTGTTCAAGGAGAAAAGAACAACGGAAAAAGAAATAGATAACTCCCGTACACAATCTAGATATTCTCCGGGATAATTCAAAGAACTCAAACATTTTGCCCGGGCAAAGAGGAACAGAGAGCCGCCGGGGTGTTTCACTTTGTTACTTTAAAGTTCACCCATTTCTTGTCTGTTTTTATATCGCAGTTTTCTGATAAATTCGAAACAACCGCTTAGATAATAAAAAACGAAGTGCACGAAGAGTTCCGTACCATCAAACGTGTGTATGTTTGTTACTCTTTCACACTGAAACGGCTGAACGGATTTGGATGAAATTTAGAATGGATATAGCTTATACTCTAACTTAACACACAGGCTACTGTAACTAGGAAAGTCAGCGTATCTTTTATTCAAACTATCCAGTATTGTTAGCAAAGACGTGGTTTTAACTGCCTACCATGGACTAGTAGCATCTGTTTTGCGATATGGAATAATCTTTTGGGGCAACTCCACGGCAAAAAATGACGTATTTAAGGCTCAGAAACGGTGTATTCGGTCCATGTGTGGTCTGAAACAGCATGAAACTTGTGTACCGTATTTTAGGTCTCTTAAAATACTAACCATGCCCTCGCTTTACATTTTTGAAGTTGCTATATTTGTAAAAACAAACCCCGAGCTCTTTGTTGAGGTTTCCCAAGTACACTTCCATGATGTAAGAGCCCAGTATAGAAATGACTTGTGTTTACGGAGCTCAAAAACAACTCTCATGCGAAATAGCATATTCTGTATGGCTGCGAAAATATTTAATAAAATTCCAACCAGCATTAGAGATTTGAACTTTAGACAGTTTAAGAATAAATTATATTTGTTTTTACTTGATAAATGCTATTATAAAATTGATAATTTCTTTAATGATAACTTTTAATTTTAATTACTCGTATACGTTTCTTATGTATTTGCATGTGCATGTAACAGAATAATTTAATTAAAAAAAAAAAAAAACGTTCAATATTTGTACGCCGTCAGGTAGAACATAGTGCTCTTAATTAATACCTAACATCTTGTTGTGACATTTATAAATTGTACATACATTTCCTATGTTCACAAATAAACTATTCTTTCTTTCTTTCTTACTTTTTATTCTGGAAAAAAGCATGTCGTCAAACCGAATAACACGCGGGTGGAGCCGCGGGCAAAAACTAGTTATCTATAAAAACGGCAAAAAAATCATGTCTGTTGTATGGGAGCCCCCTTTAATATTTATTTTATTCTGTTTTTTAGTATTTATTGTTGTAGCGGCAACAGAAATACATAAGGTACGGAACCCTAAAAACGAAGAATAATATGAAGCATTTTAAGGAAAACTCTCCTGTTTATAGGTCAACGTATATTGGTTTATGAAACTGGTCATTTTGCATAAAATATGAAGCAAAAGTCGGACTTTCGAAGTTGAAAATGGAAAATTTGAACTCCCTCGAAAATCTTTCTGAATTTTTAATACAGACACTTAATCCTGAGGCTGCGTAGTTAATTACCAGGGGGAAGATAAAGAATTAACACAGTTTTAATCTCGCTTGACCCTTTGGAGGGTTGAGCGAAATTTTGGAATCATTTCGTTTAAGTTTGCATTTGTAATCGGAAATATTTTTCCTTGTAAACGAGGATTTGTTTGCGTAAAGATAACTGGAAAAGTTGGAATCGCTTTGAATTTTCGTGATACCCGTACTAAACGCAAAAAAAATTCAGTTATTTAAAATTATGTGTTTCTAAGGAATAACTGTAAATTTGAAAAGATTAACATTCAAAATATTAATTGCATGACACTAGTTTAAAAATCATTGCAGTAGAAAAAGTGACAATAATTTATGGGGCAAAGTTTATACTAAAGACTTGGTAAGTGCTTAGTATCACCCTTCAAACGCCAGCTCAGCCCCGAGTCAATAATATGGAAGGTAACATTTTATTCTGAAAAATTAGTAAAAAGCGTTATCAATCCGTGATACTAATCAATTACCAAGCCTTCAGTACAAATTAAGCTCCATAAATTAATGTCACCTTATATACGAAGTGCAACAATGTAACCAAGTATCTTCTTTTCAGAATGAATATTGTAAAAATGTTCCATCATGAAGTATCAATACATAACATGAATGACGTCACATTCAAAACTTGATTTTTGAATCAGTTCTCTTTAGTATTATAGGTTGTGAATTACTAAAACTAAGATCAATTAACAAAGCCTACCCAGGCTACCCACCAGTATCGCCTATAAACCAACTAATTTCATTATTAAGGGGAGGGTACTCGCGCGTGCCAGCCCAGGCTCCCTTAGGATTACCCAGTTCCACTGTTAGGGCATATCGCCTGGAGCGCTTCGCCTTAACCGGGCAAACAGGCTTCAGCAAACACATGCCCTTAATGAGGTTGACAAAAGGAGGTAATGCTACTGAGGGAGATCCTTGCGGCCATGATATTAAATGTGTGGGTACATCAAAGAAATGAATTTTGGGGAGCCGTTCATATTAAATAACTTACACATTCTCTTCCGTTGAGCCTTTTGGCTTTTAAATTTTGAAGCTTTGTGGTTTTTCACGGAATTGTTCTGGTTGTTTAGGTAAAGAGCTTTTTTCGTCAATTCAGTCGGTCTAAGTGACGATAAAAGTACCGCTGCTACGAGGCGTAGCATATTTGTGTCGTGTAAGCGTGCTACGCCGTAGCACTTGGAAAAATGTCATCAATCCTATTACGAGTGCTTAAGAGGATGGGTCATGCTTGCATAAGTTACTTTAACTCCACGCGGAAACAACCGCAGTGCGAGAGGGACGGATTCCGGAAAAATTGCAGAATGAAATTGTGTCTTCAATTTTCTTATAAAAAGAAACCATGCTTGTTTAAACTATCTGTTTGTTTCAGACTTTAATAAAGTTTTCGGTTTTACTTCAGAAACAATATGTATGGGTTTTTGCTCAAATAACCCCAAACCTCCACATGAACACTTTTTTTAGCGTCATCTTTGGTTTTCTTTCTCAATATTGGCATGATTTCAGAAGATTTGGTTATGATAAATAACACTGTTCATTATATTCTTGGCAGAAGTACATTTTTTCTTAACATGTAGATTTTTCTATATTTTTCAAACCAGGAAGAATAAATTACGGTTTTGCGGGAACTATCCTAAAACACATTTTGAAATGTGACGTCATCAAACATTTTCCGGGTTCATGTGTAATCCTGCTCCTGCAATACAAACAGCTGTCAGTTCGTGACTATTGCTGCGAAACGACCAACTTCAAGTCTTTGATCCCATTTTTATACTAACCTTTGCGCGCGGCTCCGCCCGCGTTTGTTCAATCTTTGCACCGTTTTCGGTTTGGGTGTTATTATATGAACACCTGTTATAACGTATGTGTTGATTAGGGTCACTAAGATGATAATAAAAAACCGCATCCAAATCCGTTCATTGGTTCTAGAATTAAGTGTTTATTCAATCTTTGCCCAGAATTCGGTTTGGGCGCTATTATATGAACACTAGTTATAGTTCATGTGCTGACCAGGGTTACTACGGTGCAATAAAAAAAACTGCATCCAAATCCGTTGAGTGGTTCTCGAGTTAAAACAGAACATACATATAGACAGACAAAAATTCTAAAAATTGGGTTTTGTCCTCAAATCAATTAATTATTGTCTCAAGTCAATAACACATTTCATCTAAAATTTCGCAAAAATATTCAATGTACAGACACGACCTTTATTATTTTATTTGTATAAATATAGATTAAAGTTACATCTAATACGAAGGTGAACACAACTTGTTCCACGGCACAATAAATACTAAACGGAAGATCCCCATCAAAACACCATAAACGAGACTCATTCGGCTCGTATAAAGCACTCTAATGATGATTCTACAGGCGGAACCCAGGGTCATCCATCACGGGGCTGCTTCACGATGACAGCCCATTATTGCTGCCAACGAAACCGGGTTTTAACTAGTTACAACTAGTTAATAGGTTAGAAACGTTGCATTAGTTCATTGTTTGGTAGTTTACTTGAAATACATATCTACATCATCACGACATGAATTTCAGGGGAGGAGTCCGAGGTGTCTTACTGTAAAATTCAAAGTCCACACTCGTGCACCCACGTTTTACCGACGATTATGCGTTATCTATTATTACGTGTGTTCGGTCTGCGTGCTTCGGAACGCACATAAAGACGACATAGGTAGTAAAATATGAGATTTATAACAGTAGAAATCACATAGGTACAGTGCTCCCAAAGTTACAATGCGCATAGAAATCTATAGCCGAGCGACCGGACGTACCACTTGACCTTACTGCTTGTATAGAAAGTGTAAGGAAATACGAACTTTACCGAGCAGTGGCGAAGATTCGTATGCGCATTATAAGTTTGGGAGTACTGTACTACAATAGATAGGGCTTTTAAAACACTCTCGTGTGAATTTATTATAAATTTCTTGATTCACCGCACTACTCGTCCCGCACTTTTTCGGATATGTTTATCTCTTTCGTTGCGATGGACATATTGCGCCTTAAGGTGATATGTTAATTTTCCAACGGCCACTGTTACTCCATGCGGAACGACCCGCAGTGCAAGAGAGACGGATTCCGGAAAAAATGCAAAATGTCGTTTTAAAATTAATATAAAATGAACTAAAATGGTTATCAAAATTTCACAATCACAAAATTTAGGTATTGTTAAAATCTATCTAACAAAATATCGTCCAGGTCTATATGTCATTCCTATTTCGCATACTATGAAAAAAAGTGTAGAAAAAGACCACATTTCAATAATTATTTCTATCGAGCGAAAAATCTGCAATCGCGTCGTTTCTGTATTCAAGAAAACTAGAAAAAGGTACCCATATTTGTATACCAATTTATCAAATTAGTAGCTTCTTCTGAAAATCAGGTTAATAACTTCAAAAAGTGCCGATTTTAGCGAGGTAGCGCCTTAAGCTGATTCCATATTTGTGCCTTCAGTATGGCGATAGGGCTCACAACCTACGCTGGGACGTTAAATCGTCGGTGAAATGTGAGTGTATGAGTTGGACTGTGACTTGCTTTTCAAATTTCATGCTCTTACTTTCACGCCCCTATCAAAATTTTTTTTCTCAAAATTATTATTTTTAATTTTTTTATTCATAATTTTTTTTTTTACGGCCTATAGTTTCTTGACTCTTACGACTATTGTCACTCGAAATGAAAAGTCAATCTGAAATTTATCAACGACTATACAAAGAAAGAATTATTTCTTGAACCGAGAAATCGCCGCAGTCTTTATGTTGCAGACAAAGTCTTGCAATTAAATCTTACATCTCTACATTGAATGCAGTAAGTTTCATCTAAATCTTAGTTAAGATTCCATTTTGGCATGGAGACAAAAAGCCTTTCTACCATCATTCTACGACTTGTGTCCTAGATATTCCACTACGATATGGCAAAATAAAGCAAGATGTTCCAATATGTACCCTATTACCATATATTAAGATTTCATTTGTCTATGTACTATCGCTAGTAGGACCCAAAGAGGGTAAAATTGGCGGGATAAACGAAATTCTTGGCCTGGCCTTATTTTAGCTTTACTTTCAGAATGTTTTCAGAGTGGTCGGGCGGTTAAAGTGTTGTTGAGGAAACAGCTTTAAGTTAAATTATTCAGAAAACTTTAAATTAAATATAATTATTAAAAAAGCATAATTAAAGCACTTGGTGCGCATTATAGCCACGGTTTAAATAAACAACACTAAGCACCTACTGATACAGATACCAAGGTTGCCTATTGTTAAAATTTTTAAGTAAGGTTCTTAGCAGCTAAAAATCCTATAAAGACCTAGAATATGGAGTTGATGCTCGTGATTGTTGGCACTTGGTGGAACTTTTGTTGTTATCAAACAAAAAAAAAAGACCTAGAATACTTAAAATAAACGTAGTTAACCTACAGACAAACGGACAAACCTAAAATGTAAATAGTTAAATATATTTAAACTTACAGACAGACGAATATAGACATAACAGTTTTTTGTACATATTTAGCTTTAAGAGAACTTACAGACAGACATACAAGAAATTAAATTTAAATATCAATAAGATTCCTTAGTTTGTATATGCCAAATGTGTTGTATATATTTTAATTTTTAATTGTCAATGTCAACATTTTTATACTCAACTGATGCCAACAAATATATCTTGAGCATATTTTATTGTTTATAATATATTTTATTCCACTATATCTTAAATAACAAATAATTTAAAAAAGATATCCTGTTATAGTTGTTTAACGTTACAAAGTTTAGGAACAAAGACAAACTTATACAAATTATGTATCGTAAAATATTTGCCTATTCAGATGTTTTGTAGCCGTTTTACGTTACTGGGTCGAGGGTACAATGTAAAAGTTGAAACATGTGTGAATCAACCACGAAGATTTAAATTTAAATATATAAGGTCTATGCTATGGCTACGCAGCTCAACGGCCTCCCCACACACCTAATTGCATCCCGCAACCCGCACCCCTCAACCGAGTGGCCAGCGACCATGAGGGTGTCCACGCGATTAGTGTATTTTGAGTAAAGAAAATCGTCTTATTATGAGGTGGTACTTTATTTAGAGATCCCAGTATTTAAAAAAATATCTCTCCCGATCATACTAACACACCTTTAAAGGATTCTTTACATTGCTTTTACACCCGGTATAACACAGGTAAACGAAAAAAAAAATTTTTCGCGATCTTTTTTTCACCTTCCATAGAAATTTAGTCAGCTGATTGAACCAGTCTGTACTGGGAGGTGAAAAAATTATTTAATCAAAAAATACTTATATTTGGTGACTTTCGTTTATATAGCCAAATTCAAACTGGAGACTCGGTAAGTGGTCAGGACCAAGGTCTAATGACCCTTTCTTTGAAATACGCAAAATCAAATTTAGACTTCCTATACTAATTGAGTCGAGGTTGTTCTGGAACAAGAACAAAATATTTCGTGTTTCACAAACAGGATCATTGAACCTTGGTCCTGACCACTTACCGACCTTACCACTTACCTAAAAGTCACCTTGTATAGTCCCCGAGCCTTTGTACCTGAGGCTCTTACATAATTATTTTCCAGGATGATATCTATGCTGATAGACACCATCAAAGTATTTCGAAAAACTTAATTTCGAAAAGATCGGGTACCTCAGTCGGTCGTATAGAAAACTAGCCGTTTTTACGTTAGATTATCCGGGTTAAGTTATGGCGGAAATATCTCAATACTTAAATCTATCCTTTGAAATATTGTTGCAATCCTGCGGTAATCGGAAATCCGGAAAGAGTCTAATTAGAATTAGATAGTAGTTTTATATTTGTGAAACTTCTCTACAAGAAACAAACATAATTACAGTCAAAGGCGCTTAGATTCTTAGAAAATTCAATTAAATAGGTAACAAATAATGTAATCCAATATCCGCCTGTTGGCGAAATAAAAACAGTAATAACCGAAAATAAGGGAAAATTAATAGATCGGCGACACTGGCATAGACGTGGGAGGTATTCGATACCTTTGTTGTAGCGGAGGTACGATCACTAGGGTATGGACCATCTAAACATATACTATTTGTATCTGCAACGTACTTCGGTAATCTTGTACTAAATACGAATGGTATGGTTTCGCGCAAAAAATATGTAATTGATAAATTAATGAAAATAGATATAGAAACACACATGTTTTTAAATTTAAATTTATGATATTTAATGCAGAGGATTAAACTATATTGTAAATTTGTTCAGTATAATCAATAGAGCATGATATTTAACATATTGAACAAATTTACAGACACCGTGAAAATAAAAAGAAAATCACCTTAAAAAACAACTTTTCACAAATTACTAAGAAAATGAGCTATTTTTGGCTCATGATTTAAAATTTTAAAATAGTAGATCGTTTGGTTTTGATTTGAAAGCAGGTCACATCACTTGTACTTCATTCATCGTTGCAAATCCAAAGACCTGTTTTTGACAGGTTATTAGACGTACAGTGCAACAAGGTTTTTTTTGGCGCGTGGATTGGTCGTGAAAATTATAATAATTGATTCCAATAAAAATTACAAACTTATGAAATGTATAAAACAAAACTGAAAAAAATTAAGTTGGTCCACTATTACTCGTTAACTTGTAAAGCCTACTTAGCTGTGATAGTTTTCCTTTTAACTTCGTTGTGTATTCTACAGTCGTAATTTTTTCTTTAATCCAAAAGCTACCCGTTTAGCTGGCAGGGCGGGGGGGATAATGGACTATAAATATTTTTTTTCAACGTTTAGTTTTTTTTCTTTGTCGGCGTGATTAATATGTATATCCATGCCAAATTACACTTTTCTAGTACTTATAGTAATCTCTGAGCTAAGCCGCGGACAGACAGCCAGACAGACAGACGGACGGACATGGCGAAACTTTAAGGATTCCTTGTTGACTACAGAACCCTAAGAATTGCTAGGTTGTGCAATTTTTTTATTGAATGTTTGTCAAATATGTTAAAACGTAAAGATTTTTATTTTATACATAAAAGAAGCCATAAAGTTTTCATAATCACAATTAAGCATCTACAAATCCTTCATACCTTAATTATCCGAACTACAAAATCAAGTTTAAAATTTCAACTATTCCTGTGTTTGTAATAAAATCGCTAAGTAGAAGACTGTACCTCCTTCATCAATGTTTATAGTATAGGGTGGTATTGACTGGTGAAAATAATTGCTTCTGTACCAAATTAAAGCAGCTTCTGGTAATCCTACGAGGGGATATTTAATACTTATTAACTTGCCTTTGTTTTGGAAGCAAGATATTTATGATTCGTGTACAGTCAGCAGCAGTTCAAGTTCTATTTGTAAACGGTTTTAACATTTATGCCGTCAAAATAAGAACTGCGAAAAGGTAGCCTTATATACTGGCATCCTTACTAATATAATATATTCTTATTTCAAGTATTGATAATTATGTTTATGATATAGAGTGTAAATGAACAGCGATATCTAAATGAAACCACGTACTCAATTGAAGATACTAAACAACTTTTCCCGAGAAACATCCCGCGCAAATTTTTAGGGAAGAAGAACAAGAATGCACGAACATCTAGCAACACCAATATTATGAAAATATGTTATAACTTTAATTTAAAAGCCCCTGTAATATATATATTTTTTATTTTTTTGTTTTTTATTACCAACCTACGACAACCTAGACCTGTGTCTGACAGTCTGACAATAATATTCCCGGCTGTAAATAATGTACACATAAGGTTTTGTAGAGCGTCGTCTCTGTCACCGGAGCATTAGTGCTTCTTTGGCGGTCGATGTCTTTTTTTTTTAAATTATGAATCATGACAAAAGTAACAAAACATGTATTTTCTCATTTCGAACATAGAACAGTTTCCTTTGTTATAACTAGAGGATTCATTTTCAACTGGTATATTACGAACAAATTAAATAAAAGTAAAACTGCTTTGACAGAGAAAACCAAAGAGATCGTGACCTCGAAACAGACACGACGTATAGGTATAGATCAAAAGAAAGGCAGACAAAAGTCCATGTTAGGCAAAGTAGAAGACTGTATAGGTAGATTAGGCGAAAGTGGATGTACTGTTAGGAAATGCCATGTTAAATGGTAATGGGCGTTCACTTCCTTGCGAAGAGAGAGTTTTAGAGGATTTGGGTTTTAAAATAAGTATTAAAATATGAGGCCCAGCACTGTGCTATCACTACACCGCAGGAGGTCGTAGAGCTGGTGCCGGGCTCGACTGTGGAGGTACCACCATCTTACTCGCAAATCCTCCCGAAGTTATTTTGGGCCAGATGGATGGCGGTATATCCATCCCCAATTGCCGGGTCTTATAAAAGAACAGACTGGTGATGGGCAGGGTTTCGGCACCGCCGTAACCAACCCACCTGCCCAGTGTGTATGAGTATAGGCATTTCTTCCAGGAGGACCGCCAAGAGTGGCGAAATCTTCGACAGGCCTGTGTCCAGCAGTGGACGAAACAGGCTGATGGATGGATGGATGGATTAAAATATTACTGTCATGTGGTGGAGTATTCGATCACTAATCGGGAGGCCACAGGTTCGAATCCCGTGGGGCCACAGTTCAGTCTACGTGCTTCGGAAGGCCCGGCTGTTGGTCCATTTGTGCCCGAAGTACGGCGATAGGGCTAAACACCCATCACGCTGGGAAGTAGGTAATAATAGTCGGTGAAACGTGGGTGGACGAGAGTAGACTGCGACATGAGAAATCTGGGAAACATCTCTGACACCCCCTCGGAGATTCATGTCATGATGATATTATTTCTTTGTATTTAATAAAATATATACTACTTAATGGCTCAATAGTGTTTCTCTTTATATAAGGTGACCTTCCTTTGTGAAGCCAAATTTATACTTAAGACTCAGTAAGTGGTCAGGAGCGAGATTCAATGACCTTGTTTGCGAAAGACAAAACATTTTTTTTGGTCATAGAGTCAAGGATAACCTAGATTAGTATAGGAAGTCTAAATTCTATCTTGCGTATTTCACTGAAACGGTTATTGAACATAGGTCCTGACCACTTACCGAGTCTCCAGTAAGAATCTGGCTATATATACGTAAGTCACCTTAGATGTAGTTCACTCCCGAGGAAAAACCATTAACTATGATTGATTTAATGTTTATAGTTATTATTATAACCTCAACTTGAACAGGCAGGTTAAACTGATTTAACTTTACGACACGTTTAACTAACATCATAAACATGAGACTAAACCAACATCTCTAACACTAAATAAACTTAGAAAAAGGTGAAGATATAAAGACATTTTATTGTCCTATAAACAGGGAACAGCCGAAATGTAAGCATGAACCGTTGAGTCTAGTTGCTCTTGATACGTTTGAGCTAGAGTCGATGATGGCTTAGTTCAGGATTCAATTTACGAAGGTCCTTTTGTACCAAGCGTGGTCACGACAAATCATAGGGCGTTATTGTTATATAGCACACGTGGGGTTACTCCTGTTAGTTATTGTATAATTAAACATATTAGTATAAAATTTTTTTATATAGCAACAAACATAAATAACATAACTTACCTAAATAATATTATTAATTATTATTATAATTATTATTAACAAATATTTTTTAAATCTATAAATCTGTTTTCGTAAATCAAATACGTAAAATACTCATGGGTAATGGCCGCAGTAAAGAACAATGTAAAAATTGCCCTAGCTGTTTCAGAATTGTATATTACTTAAGGGGCCGTTCAAGTATTACGTAAGCACTATAGGGGGGGGGGTCTTTGTTTTGCTTATTTTCGATGACATGGGTAGGGGAGTCTAGATGATGATTACGTCATCGGTATATTTTTGCCCCTTACTCTATGTTGAATACTGTATCAGTAAAATCTAATCTCTATACTAAATCTGTTTTCTTATTTTTAAAATTATAATTATAATATTTAAAAAAAAAAAATATAATTGAAAAATGTTTACGTAAGCATGGGGGGAGGGGGTAAGAGCTTTGCTTACTTTTGCTGACAAGGGGGATGGGGGGGTAAATAATTGTAATAAATCTGCTTACGTAATACTTGAACGGCCCCTAACTGCCAGGTCCTTTTACAGACAAGAATTTCTGCAGGCTATTTGATCTATATTTTCTCGTAATTTAGCTTGAAACAAACGCAGGCCATTTCTGTATTTATGCAAAACTTCTCTTTACCTAAATCCGACCATTGCATTAGTCTTTGTTATGATTTAAGGAAAAATTACATTGACAAAACCGTTCTTGACAAAACAAAACAAAAACAGGGCCAATAGTCGCAAATTTATGGCAAATCCAAACAGTATAACTGAAATAGCGAACCCTTTTGTGTTTTAACAAACAGAATGACAAATATGCGGGTCACCCGAGGATTTGTCACAAACAATAGACAAAGCCGGGCGCTGACAAATGTATCCCGACACAGTGATATTTTGAGTCGAGCTGAAATGTTGGCTGACTTTTGAGCGACTAATTCTGTGTTATGTGAAGAGACGGTAGTTCAATTCAGACGGTAGAACGCTGGCCTCTCAATCTTGGGACCCAGGTTCGATTCCCGGTGGGTATGCACCAATTAGTTGTTTTAGAATTTATGTATACTTCCTGACGGTGCAGGAAAACACTTATGAGGTAAACTCAAGCCGAGGGTATTCAAAGAAATCTGTCCTGTTTTACACTTCACTATCCTGCTCAGTGGAAGTGGGCGGCTGCAAAAAGCTCGCGTTTTAGGGTTGCGTACCTCAAAAGGAGAAAACGGAACCCTTATAGGATCACCTTGTTGTGCGTCTGTCCGTCCGTTCATCCGTCCGTCCGTCTGTCCGTCTGTCAAGACCCTTTATCTCAGGAACGCGAAAAGTTATCGAGTTGAAATTAAAACCATATACGTAAGTTTATACTCCCTTGAAGCTGTGAAAAAGTCAAACTTCTAAGTTAACGTGAAAAAAAGATACAGCAGTTTATGCTGCGAAAAACGAATATTTCGACACTCTCAAGGGAATCAAAATTTATAGGGTTTCTTCCGTTGACCTAGAATTATGAAATTTGGCAAGTAATACCGTCTAATACAACAAGTATAGGAAACAATTTTAAAACTATACATTTGTGATTAAATCATAAAAAATCATCGAGGTATGAGGCAACGGTATGCGCGGTTATAATTGTACGAGTGACCCAATCTTTTTGTAGATTTTTTAAACTTTTACTAATTTGTACGGAATCCTCGGTGGGCGAGTCCGACTCGCACTTGTCCGGTTTTTTTATATTATGTTTATATTAGTTTTGTATGTTTATTGAAACAATTGCATAAATGTTGTTTCCATAAAAAAATTAGACAATACTAAATCCTTTCATTTATACATTTTTAATTTCAAAACAAAATTTATACAATAAATGAAACTGTTTTCAGCTGAACATAATCTCCATTCAAATGCAGTGAAGTTATATATATTTTTTTAAAGTCCCATAATAATTTGAAAAAAAAAGACATAAATTATTATAATTATTGAAAATTTTTTAACCCATATTTGAATGACCCGGAACTGGATTTAGAAAAAAGCATTTTTGGGTAAAAACGAATTCCCTCTTATTTTGATTATTAACGTGTATTTTGTATACAACGTGAATTTTAAGTCATTTTGTTAACGAAAACTAGTGATAGTACTCTTCCATATAACTATATAATGATATAACTTTTACTACGAAGCCAACCCTGAAATCGTGAAAAAAATATCAGCTGTTCCATAGAAAAGTTAAATACCTACTCGACCCAAATGTATGAAACAGTACTATCACCAGTTTTCGTTAACAAAATGACTTAAATTTCACGTTGTATTGTATTTATGCCCGAAGTGCGGCGGGTATCACGTTGGGTCGTAAAGATCGTCCATGTAAAGTGGGTGTACGAGTATTGTCTGTTCTATTGACAGTCCACATTCGGAAACACCTCTCACACCCCACGGGGATATATGTATAAGGTGACTTTTGTTTATATAGCCAAATTCATACTGGAGACTCGGTGAGTGGTCAGGACCAACGTTCAATGATCCTGATTGCGAAATACGAAACATATTTCTTTCTGCCTCTATACTCGTTCCAGAACAACCTCGACTCAATTAGTATAGGAAGTCTAAATGGTATTTTACGTATTTCATAGAAAGGGTCATTTAACACTGGTCCTGACCACTTACCGAGTCTCCAATATGAATTTGGCTACGTAAACGACAGTCTTCTTATACATCGTAACGATATGTTATTATTTCTGTTTTTTAACTTCTGCCAGTTCAGTTTTCAAGGCGCAACGTTATCAACGAAACTCCTTCAGCAACAAAATAGCTTTACCAAACTCAAACAAAACCAATAGTTGCGCCGCGAGTTCCTTCATTTTATCGTTCGTTCTTTGTTCTTCGTTCCGTTCTTTTTGGACTTATTTCTGTCGTGCCTTCACTCGGTAATATCATTAATGTCCTGTTTGAGGAAGCCGTGGGGTTTATTAAATAAAGCCGTGTCTTGGATTCCTAACCTAACGCTCCGTCTGGTGCCGTTTTTAATGGCACGGTAGATGTACAATCGCATTCAAAGATACAAGAAACGTCGTATAATGAATACATAATTATATAAGGTGACTTTAATTTATGCAGCCAAACTCATACTGGAGGCTTGGTAAGTGATCAGTGATACGGATCGATGACACTTTTTGCTAATTTCGCAAAATAAAATCTTGACGTCCCATAGTAATTAACACCAAAAGAAAAAAAGGGTCATCGAACCTTGTTTGTTACTGGGCACTTACCGAGTCTTCAGTAAGAATTTGGCTGCATAAATTAAAGTCACCTTATATGTCTTTTTTATTTAAATAGGGATGTACCTGCTTCGATTCTACATCCTAGCGTGGGCTAAACGCTAGTTTTTAATGTAATGAATTTACGTAGTTTTGCGACTGAAATTTCTAAACTGTAAGAACTGAAACGACGGAAGTTCGTTTTGTAATAAGTATTTGTCTACAGTCTCAATCTCGTTAGTTTCATGAAGACATTTATTGTGAGAGGGAACGGGGAATGTTTCAGTTGTGAAAAGTCAAAGGATTGCTTCATGACGATGTATAAAGATCCTATGGTTACGGCGTCTTTACTAAATATACCCTGTGGAAACTCCCCATAGGGTTTTGGTCGGGTATATTTAGCATGAGGCTTTAGAAATTTCCAACTACTAAATATACCCGAGTTGGAGTATTATAATTGGATATATTTAGGAGCTAGCGTTGCGTGATTACGTACTACTAAATGTTCCCGGCCAGAGCCGTAATGTAATGAATGGTAAAGATAAGGAATTGCACTTGTAAAGTGATATGGAAAATATGTATAGAGAAACAAATAAAAAATAATGATCGATAAATATTCCGACCCACTTGTGGTCGTCGTCAGTCGAATAAAGAAAATGCGTATTTGACATTATATAAATTGACATTGACGTAGAAAAACCTTCTTAGAATACTTAAAATATTTTATCCTAAACTAGTGTAAAACAGAAGAAGTTCTCCGTACTCCAGAACATTCTACTCGAATGTATTCCAACTCCTTTACTGTGTCAGCAATTCGTCTTTGGAATAACCTTCCACTTCATATACGACAGGCTTCATCGGTGTCTACGCTACGTTTAAGAACGAGGTGTATCAGCACTATCTCGACTTACAGAACAATCCATTAGGTCAATTATAGCAAGTTTCTTAAAAATATATGTTTACATTTGTTTGTTTAGTATTGAGTTTTAATCTCTCATAAATACAATTCGTGTTTATATATTAATATATATTAGTGTATTTATTATTAGCATATAAAGGTAGTATATGTATTTGATTATAAGTATTTGTAAGTTACCTATTTATGTATTTATTTTGTAACATTTTAGTTAATGTCTCCATAAAATCATCTGATCGAAGCACTACCCTTGACTAGTTCCACATCGCCAAAGGTTAGCTGGAAGAAAATGCTAACTAGCATTAAGCTCGCCTATATACACTTCTTTTGTGCAATAAAGAATTTTTAATTATAATAATAAGGAGTGGTTCGGTGGTATAAAGCTCGACCGGAGGTTGATGTATGGTATATCCACCAAATTTACGAGATACTGATGAACGGTAAAGTCAAAAGTGTTAGGAATAAAAGAGCTTGAAATTGAGATTGATGTTTAAAGGAAAGAGAAGAGGTGTTAAGAATTGTAAATTTGCGAGAAAGGAGTGATAAGATTTGTGACGGAATGTAAAGGAGGGCGTATCTATGTGTGGGAGATTATGAGGGGATGTGTGTGTTCTGTCTGTCAGTTAATGTTGTTTGTTCAGTCCTGGTCCGTAGTGGGCACCAAGTGACCAAATGTATGAGGATTCCCATGTTCTGAGTTCGATGTCAGTCAGCGGAGGATGGAATGATTTGATGACACGAACGGTGAAGCAGTTGTTGAAGGTTTGGTTATGAGACCTGGCGTGGGTGGGGATGGGTAAGGAGTTATTTTGTATAGTGTCTGTTGTCCCGGTGATTGTTCATGTGTAGTTCGGTTCTTGTTTCACCTACGTAGAATGCCGGACAGTGCCAAATCAGCACTTCCGTACACTTTACACCATCAAACAAATTACAATACCTCAATTTCAACAGCTATCATCCACCACATATAAAGAAATCAATCCCATACTCCCTATCACTCTGCGGCCGTCGGATATGCAGCTCGACTTTTAATAGTAGATTGTTATACAAGGGAGTTTGGGCGCACGAGCGACCGGAGCGAGGACACACATTATTTGTGACCGGTCTACGTATTCTGGAGGCTGTTGGTCCATTAGTGCCCGAAGTATGGTGATAGGGCTCACCACCTATCACTTTTGGGACGTATCATTTGTCGGTGAAAGGCGAGTGTACCAAGTGTGAACTGTGACTTGCAATTCACAGTCTACAATCGTTAACACTTCTGACACCTCGGGGATTCATGTCGTGACGATTTGTTAGAATTCCTGAAAAAACCTTTTGACCTACAAAGAGTCCGATTAAAAGTTCCTTTCTTTTCGGGAAACCACTAACAATTCCATTGTAAATCTATGTGAATCGAATGCCAAAATGTCCTACGAACAGTCCCTCTCCCTTTCTTTATTCTTTCTACGTGTCAGGGGTCCGTAAGAGGTCCATTTTGTTACGAGATTCCGTTTTTAGGGTTCCTTAGGCGAAAAGCTAAGAAGGTATGATGGTATTTTGACAATTTGCGTTTTATATGGAATTTCCAAAACATAGTAAGGTATGGCATGGTATGGTAAGATAAACATTAAAGTAGAGTAAATGCAGTGGAAATATCGACATACGGGATCGTTGCGGCCTGAGAGAAGATGTAGTGATTAGAATAAAGGAATGCTTCGGTGATTTGGGCATAAAGAGAAGATGAATTAGAGTGGCAAAAGAAATGTATGGTGCGCAAGTGGAAGATAAAGCTCGACCGGGCCGCCCAAAAGGACGTATTCTGACGTGGTGACATACTGAGGAAGGGCAATGTCAAAAGTACCAGAAGAGCTCGTATGACTATACTGATGGATGTGAGTTTGTGAGAGGCGAAAGAGGTGTGGCAGGATCGTAGCAGATAGAAATCTGCAGTCTCTGTCTACAAGGGGACAAGCGTGAATACGTATGTATGTTAAAGGTTTCACTATTATTAGACTCTTTAAAAATATCTTCGAAAGTTAAACTGTGTATTTTCTTGTTTTTTTGCAGTCGATGTCAATTTCAAATGACATTTCTTTTTTTCTGCGTTTCTACATCGCAATGATATAATGTTAATTTGTGTCCTTGCGATGAATAAATCAACCATTGTTTAAAATATAGAAATTTATTTCTATCGTGGTTTCTATACCAATTCACTACACACGAGTTGTTAAGATTGAATAAGAAAGTGCGGAATCCTCTGCCTTCTGATCGGATCGCACTTGACCGGCTTTTTTCGAGAGATTTAGAGTTCGATAACAATGCCTAGTTAAGGGTAAAGTAGGTTATCTCGAGTATCGAGAAAATGTCCGCGTTGGCCCGTTCAGTTTTATCATTTGTTTTTATTTGGAACGCTTCGAAAGACTTTTTCTTTATAAAATTGAACGCAGAATGTTTTTAGTTAAATTATTAAATTAGTTACGTGTCTAAAAAATTACTTTATCACTTAATAATTCCAGATTAAACTAGAAATTTTTAAATGGATAGTCTTTCGTTTTTAATGCCCTGTTTTCGTCTTGGGCGTTATTTTATCAACATCCCTTATAGCATATTATTGCCGGGGTCACTACGATGATAATATTAGAAAACTGCATCCAAATCCGTTGAGTAATTCTCGAGTTAAAACGGAACATACGGAAAAATGAAAAAATGAAAAATAGTGTTTAATACAATATTAATAACCACATTTGATTAAAAATTTTGCGAAAATATTCAAATGTAGTACAGATACGACTTTTTTCACTACTTTATTATTGGTTTTCGGAGTTGACTCCATGTGCCGAATTACAAGATCTTAGGTCAATGAGTAGTATTTATTATTATAGGTTTTGATAAGTATTAGGCACAATTGGTTTGATGAAAAGTTTCATTGTTTTTACAAGGCTTTGGGTATGTTCATAGATAAACCAGACTATTAGGTATTATTTCTTAAAATACGGCTTTCTTTTTTGGTTCGTAGAATGATTCTTTCAAAATGCACCCAGAGACAACAGCATAGGTATATAGGTATATCTAAGTTCTAAAACATTACTGAATCTCAAATATCGTTATGTATTTCATAAGTAAAGCAAAAATATTTAACTTCTTGTTCGTCGAGTTTCTTCCGCAACATTGTCACAATATTTAAGGAAAAATATTTAATTTCGCCTCCTCATTCCCCAGTCATTGCGTAGTTTAATAAGTAAAGCACGAAGTATTTACATTTCGCACATTGTGCGGGGTGAGATTGTGCCGCCATCTTGGAATTGTGACCGCATTTACACAAAAATCCCGAAGCGTTTTTTTTCATAAATGCTGCGCGAGTATTGCGCGGTTTGTTGGGGCATAGATTTCGTCATTTTATTCATTTTATTTTTTTGCGTGTTAAAATCGGCCTGTACTGAACTTATCGCTGCAAATAAAAAGGTTTAGGTGTTTGTGACGTCACGCAAAGGCAGGTCTAATAAAAAACATGTTCGTTTACTGACCATGTGTCTATGATCTTACTTTTTCAAATATGACATTACAAACTAAATTTTGCCAGAAAGACATTTAGATTTGTGTAAGAGTCTTTTTTAATCATTCTAATTTTGATTGTGTTGTATTATTGTGAAATTTGGATTCATACAGCCATACATTTATATGTATTCTATCGAAAGATATGTGTAAAGATTAATTGAGATGAAACCTATCACGAAGTCACAAAAACCCCAGGTTTTTTCGATGGCAGCTGAGCGGTATATTATATGGCCCACCTTAAAAGGAGTCTTATGGTTACCTACCATTCAAAGTTCCGCTCTCAATAGAATCTGGTATAAAAATGTAAAAGTCTTATATGTTTATCTATATACATTGTCTTGCATGTATTAGACCCAAACAAAAATTTTATCGAACCTCATATCGTAAAATCCTCATTACGAACTCAAAACTACTGGCATAATGAAAAATATTTTTCATGAACGTCTCTAAAACACAAAAAATAAATAAATTACAGTATAGGTCTCCGAACAACATAATACTATAAAAAAACTTTTTCTGAGATTACACTGTGATACTAACTAGGAAGGCAAAAGGAACTAAGGCCATACAGCCATGTCTGAGGTTTAATATGAAATAGCAATAACGTTATTATATATTATAATATTCTCTAACACGCACTAAATAATATTGCAGCGTGACAAAGGAGGTCACAATTTCATTTTATTTTCGGCCTGCATTGTCTACGGCTGCCGGCGCGCGCAACGGCATCCACATGCGTGGTGGACTGTTGGATTTTGGCGCCATAGCTTACGTGGAAATTACTATTTTACTGTTGTTTCATGGGTCAAATCAAAAGTATTATTTTGCCCTAAAATTCCTAACATGATAATTTGACTCCACCTGACATTCTGGAAATACGAACACTTTTAGAACGAGCTTTTACAAGAAAAGTCAAAAATGGCTAACGACAAATTTTATCTAGATTATGAAAACAGGTTGTTAGGCATGAGTTTAGATAAAGTAGTGTATGAAACTATACATAACTTATTTAGGTATTAAAACACTCGTGTACTATTAAAAAACTCGCTTACGCCTCGTTTTTTAAACTGACACTCGTGTTTTTAATAACCTTTTTATGTACCAGATTAATAAACTACTATTATTAAAAAAACCTTAACTATATAGCTGCTCAAGGAAACCCTGGGAACAATTATAATTTTTTTTTTGTAATAAAAAAGTTGTAAATGATTTAAAAATTTAAAGTCACGTCACACGTGATATTTTTTTTACTTGTTTCATTTATTCTTTTAAAATTTGCAAAAAAGTGATTAATAACTTTTACCGAGACGTTTTCTGAATGTACCTACCTACTGAACAAAATGGCGTAATTTACAAAATTACCCCAATGCGACTTGTTTAAGCACAAAAACGCTCGTCATTTAATCTTTTCAACTTTTTCCGAAATTCTCCAATCTAAAGCAACATTACTCAAGATTCCTGTTTTACTCAAATTGTTCCGAAGTTCAACAGCTTACTCTAATCTTTTAAGCCGAGTTTCACTGAAAAATTACCTCAAATAAGTCTAAAAGGATATCTATGACTGATAGCTGTGGAGCTCTAACTAACATTTCAGTGCTAACTCATTTGAGAGAAGCGCTAGATTCTATTGGACACCAAAAACAAAAAATCGGTCAAGTGCGAGTCAGACCCCGCCTGCTTTCACTCTCTCAATTTCTAGGGGAGTACATTTCATCCTAGGTCGATGCTTTTTACCGCGGTAATGGTCGATCGTAATCAAAATTCGTAAAACAAAGAGATTTAGCAGCGTAAGCGCTTCAATGGTGAACCTGGATACATTACGTAAATCGTAACGCTTCACTCCAGTATTCAGGATTCCGGGCACTGCAAACTTTGGCCCAGTTCGTTGAAATGGAACGTTTAACTTTCCCTGTTTAAATAGGAAGGGCGTTTCGGAATTTTGTTTATTTATGTGATTTTTTATGTGTTTATTTGTTTCCGTTTTGTGTGTTCGGGAGTTTTATTGGATTGAGTATGAGTGGAGTTTTAAAGCAATAAGGCATAATATATTGGGAAAGCTTTCATCGAGGTTTTGCATAATCACAAATTTACACAAGTGTTATAAATATTTAACACGAGAAAGTATCCTGTGAAGTTAAATGAGTATTCACTCTTATCTGTAAGATGGATCAAAAACCTGCGGGCCTATTACGTAACGTTGCTTCGGTTGCAAACTGGTTGCCAAACACTAAAAACATAGATAAAACTGAACTTTCAAAATTGCCTTTAGTGTGTATTGAGCTGTTCACTTCTGTTTTTTCCACTGCTGGACATAACGTAATTATCCTTAGATAATCGGAATTCGATAGTAGATGTTTTCGATTTTGGAAATCAGTTAGCAACCGACGCAAAGATCTAGGGGCAGAAGTGCGATCTTTATCCAGCCAAAACAAGTTTTCTCTGTAGCCTGTGTGACTTTACTGAAATATCTACTGAATTATAATGATTAACGCTATCTCTAATTATTATCTATAAAAAAAGAACTCATGAAATAAAAATTTAACTCTTTTACTCACATTTCAAAGCATTGTAAAGAATCACGGCACCGACTGCTAGTGGAGTCGACCGCGCGCACACTTTATGGCCACAACAAGGCGACAGTACGTGCTCCCGCGCTCCTAAACTCATTACTCGATCACTCGCCTGATCTTGATTTATTTTCCGATCCCGTCAACAAAATTAAAATAATGAGCCACTACTTTTTAAGTGTAACCTTATTTAGAGTAAGTACTACCACATAATATCTGACGTGTATATTTTTTTTATTATTGTAATTTAAAATGTAACCTAGCAAATAAGTGATTTGGACGTATGTAGTCTGTAAGCTTATTTTGTTAATGAAATAAATGATTCTATGATTCTATGATTCTACGGCAAAGAGGACGGTATTTTGGAATTAATTCTATTATTATTGTGTTTTCCAACTCGTACCTAGCATAAACTAAAGAATATATACCTATATAGTAAAAAACCGATCAAGTGCGAGTATACCTAGGGTTCCGTAATTCGACAGCTGTGGGAACAGCCAGGAAGAAGGTATTTAAAATCTTGCCCATAACTGTTTATGATAACTAAAAAAATAATTGATTGTACCACAATAGAGAGACTCAAATATTTTTATACCGTACTCGAAATAAAATTCGTGCATGAAAATTTCAATTTTATCATTTTGTTATCGTGAATTTCTCAACCGCTATATTTTTCCTGTAATTTTTACGTAATCCCAAATTACCATGATTTTTTTCATATCTTTCGGTTCATTAGTTTCGGAAATAAGGGGGGGGGACCTGCATTTTTTGTGGTTTTTCGAAATCGGTGCCAGTAAATATAGTAAAAGTATATATTTTTATAATCAGCTCTTTAATATCTATAATTTTAAACACATGTTGTATTTTTATGATAATTTTTTTAAATTTATTTTACATTTTTTTTATTTCTCATTTCTTATCAAGTTTTTTTAATCGCTATAGTTTTCCTGTAATTGGCCAGTTATGGGCTGTAATCGTAATTTTTTTTTTTCGGTCCACCATTTTCGGAAATATGAGGACGGGACATGCATTTTTTTGTGGTTTTGCTACTGAACCACTTTTCCCAAGAATCATACCCGCGGACACCCTTAGTTTAAGAAATAATTGAGTTCCAAACAAAAATGCGTGAACCCTAACGCACCGACATACGGGCGAGTTTAGAGAGACCGTCGTCCGTTTCACGTTTCACGGACGTCGCTTCACGGACGACGCTCTCTCTAAACACGCCCGAATGTCGGTGCGTTAGGGTTCAAGCATTTTTGTTTGGAACTCGATTATTTCCTAAACTAAGGGTGTCCGCGGGTATGATTCTTGGGAAAAGTGGTTCAGTAGGGTCGGTAGAATATGTGGTTTCATTTAATGGTCGCACTCTATTTACACCCGGTGTATATTTTTATAATCAGCTTCTTAATATCTACAATTTGATAACTATATTATTTTTTATTTTTCTCTCTCTTGTATAGGAAATATGTATATTGAACAATTTCAAATATTTCAATATTTTTCTACACCCTGTTTGTTGTATGCAAGTAAATGTTATTTTTGTGGTAAAATTCAAGTCTTTCTCTTTAACGGTGCTAAAGTTATGAGGCTGTGACATATGGACGGACGGACAACGGAGTCTCACCATAAAGGTTCCTTTTGTACCTTTTAGGTACTACGGAACCCTAGAAATCCTTTACTCCAAAACCAAACCTGTAAACCTAGTAGTCATGTAATACGATAAACCGTCTACAGTCGAAATAGCCTGTTAAATATGATGAGGAAGTACAGTTGGACGTACCTCAGTAGCTTGACCTCCCACAGCGCGAGCACGTCGGGCGGCCTGGACGCGCACAGAGCGAGGCGCGCGCCGCACGCGTGCAGCCGCACCGGGCCCAAGGGGAGCTTCGCGGGGGGGGGAGCGGTAATCAGGACGGCCGAAAACTCGCGGCTACTGCCCAGGTTGTGGGACACCTGGAGGGGGAGCAGAGGGGTAACAGTGCAAAACGAATTCGGGGTCATTTTGTGCCTTTTAGGTTATAGAAGAAAATATACAGGTCGTCCCATCCCAATGGAGACAACGTTTTATTTATTTTAATATGCAGTAAGTAGGTGGTAAAGCTGATGCCAGGCTCGACTGTGGAGGTACCACCATCTTACTCGCAAGTTAATCCTCCCGAAGGTATAAGAGAACAGCTCTCAGAAAATGGCATCCATGCTACATTTCTTTATTCTGTGCTCTTCGCTTTGTCAAACATTTTCATAAATCTCAATACGACAAATACACTTGGCTGACAGGGAGTTGCAAAGTACAAAAAATTTCATATTTTCCTTGGTTGCTTTCTGAGTAAGGCGATATTTTTGTCCGGCTTCCCTTTTTAAAATCTTCACCCTTCGCCACTGGTACATACGCTTCGTATATGTGTACATACACTTCCTATATGTGTACACACTCTTTGTATATGTGTTCATACGCTTCGTATATGTGTTCATACGCTTCGTATATACGTATAAGTAGTCGTCGTACATGAAGCTACTTTAATACAAATACAGCCAAATTCATACTAGACACTCAAAAGCCTCAGCGCCGCAAGGCAAGACAGCATAGTACATCCAGAGTCAAGTCACGAGATATACCCACCTTGACCCTCCACTGGATCAGTATCTCCCTGGTGTCGAACGCCAGCACCGGAGTGACGTCCTCGCACAGGATGGCCAGGGTGTTGGACTCCTTGTCCAGGGTGAAGCCGGACTCGAAGCCGAGGTACTGCTGCAGAGACAGCGAGGCCTTCGTCTGGCCGTTCTTCTGCCGTTCCTTCAGGTCCTTGTACAGCTGCAGGTGGACGCAGTCTGGGGAGCATAAAAAGGAGAGTTAATGACATCACGAAGTAAAATAACTGCTAGTAAAAAAATATATACCGTCACGACATGAATCCCCGAGGGGGTGTTAGAGGTGTTCCGAGTGTGAACTGTGAAATGCAAGTCACAGTCCACCCACACTCGGTACAGCCGCGTTTCACAGACGATTATTACGTTCAAACGTGATGGGTGGTAAGCCCATTCGCCGTACTTCGGGCACAAATACATGCTTATTAGAGCATACAGGTTTTTTCACGATGTTTTCCTTCACCGTTCAGCAAGTGGTAAGTATGAAATACTATATATGCACATAAATTCCGAAAAACTCATTGGTGCATGCCCGACTCAAGATTGAGAGGCCAGCGTTCTATCCCAGAGCTACCGCTGCTATTTTGATTAACTACTAGTATTTAACGAATATAATTTGTACCTATAGTTCAGTCTTTAACTTTGTTAAGCAACGAAGTTTCGTCGTTGTTGATAGATAAGGCACAAATCCTGCTTCGAACGATGTAAGTAGCGAGTATTAGCCCCGAATTATATAATCTGACAACCCTTCGCCGTTATTCCTAGCGTAACAAGGGTTCAAGTACTACCCAACCCTAGATTATACCAATCACGCAACGCTGTGTACGGCCTGCCTTAGTTTCGGCATGCAAAAAAACAAAACAGACGAAGAGCAAGTCAGGCTCACAAAACCAGGGTTCCCTACAAATTATTACAGTGAGCAGTCAATAGATTAAAGCAAACTTACTACGCATTTTTTTGACGCTATTTCTCGTACTGCATCGAAATTACTAGCAGTTTTTCCGGTTATTTATGTATGACTCAGTATCTTAACCATATTGAAATCTTAAGGTTAAATGAGCCTAGAACATGAACAAAGCCAGATTTTCGAGGGTTCTTTTGAAGAAATTAGGACTTATAATATCTTAATATGGAAAAAAATACATTTGATTTATTATTTTTTTATCTTGGTGATCTACGCATAAAAAATATACTAAGATTTATACTTTTGTCAAAAAAAAATCCACCCTCTTTTTTTTGGTTTTCAAACGTTCGCGTTCGTTTCAAGAACGCGGCTAAAAGATCAACTTGTTTTTTTTTATAAAATGGGTAATAGAAATATAAAGGTTTTCTACGTAAATCCAATATTTTTTTCCCTACAAAATACCTATTTCAGTATTAGCTAAAAACCCCCTGATCTGCTGTTTCGCGCGTAATTATTAGTATTACGCGTCCTAGACAAATAGGTCAATTAGCTAACCAATAATCGCCTCCACCAAAAGCTAATAAAGTATTTGACATTGGCCTTTTTGTGTTGGACGGGTAATAACATTTTTTCCTAGCCTATGCCATACTCTTAAGTTTATATTTAGAAACCTAGAACGTCAGGAGGCAATATTAGTGGCGCTTGTCCAAAAGAGAACAAAAATAAATATGAAAATATGACGTAATCGGAGATTTTCCTAGAGTTCAATCTACACATTACAGCTCAATCGACACAGCCTTTTTACTCTATGCCACGGATAGACAAACAGTCTTCAACGCTCCTTGTAAGGGTTTTCGTTTTTTAGTAGAACTCTAAAATTCCCGTAAATTTATTTATCGTTTTTGCCGAAAAAGGGAAAAAAACGGCTCCAGAAAAGTGTATACGTTTCCGAGATTTCAGTTGATACACTGTTTACTTTAAGCGAACCTTTATAAAATGTGCAAATATACACAGCGGAACCCACCTCCGATAAAGTGTCTGTGTGCGAACGTTATATAACAAAAAAATCTGTCTATAACATAAAGATAAAATTTTCTTTGGTGAAGCTGAGATTTTGTAGAAAGATATATTGTACAATTTTTGGTAAAAAAATATTAACTTAAACTACGGTTAAAGGGATTCATCAATAAAAAAAATCAATGTGTAATCAATCAATCAATACTTATAATAAAACAGTAGAAACCGCTGTGTCTGTACATTGAAGAAAAGTAATAGAAATAGAGGGGGGGTGACTGAAAAAGAGTAATAGAACACAAATCAACGATTTTTAGAATTCTTTTCTGTGTGTCTGTCTGTTTGTTTGTTCGCGCACATCTCTAAAACTACTGAACGGATTTTCATATAGTTTTTACAGCTGTACAGAGCTTAATTTGGAATAGGATATATACTTTATTTCATTAAAATCGGATCTCGGAAAAACAGTTATCGTCATTTAAAGATTTTTGGAATTTACTTTTCTACTGGTAGTAATTAGAAGTTATGTAGCAAATAATAATTCCCGAACGTTTATAAAATTTGGTAAGAATGCAGTTTGGGCTTATTTAATTGGTATTTATTAGCACTTTGTTAAAACAAGGTGACCAGGGTCTGATGCTGGGACAGGAATGTGGGTACAGAATCTCGTTAACGAACAACAGCACACCCTTCGAGTTTGGGCTTATTTGATTGGTCTTTATTAGCCATTTGGTAAAACATCGTAACCAGAGTCTGATGATGAGGACTTTGGTAAAACATGGTGACCAGGGTCTAATGATGGAACTAGAAGATTGGAACGGGATCTCATCAACGAACAACAGCAGACCCTTCGAGTTTGGGCTTATTTGATTGGTCTTTATTAGCCATTTGGTAAAACATCGTAACCAGAGTCTGATGATGAGGACTTTGGTAAAACATGGTGACCAGGGTCTAATGATGGAACTAGAAGATTGGAACGGGATCTCATCAACGAACAACAGCAGACCCTTCGAGTTTCGGCTTATTTGATTGGTCTTTATTAGCCATTTGGTAAAACATCGTAACCAGAGTCTGATGATGAGGACTTTGGTAAAACATGGTGACCAGGGTCTAATGATGGAACTAGAAGATTGGAACGGGATCTCATCAACGAACAACAGCAGACCCTTCGAGTTTGGGCTTATTTGATTGGTCTTTATTAGCCATTTGGTAAAACATCGTAACCAGAGTCTGATGATGAGGACTTTGGTAAAACATGGTGACCAGGGTCTAATGATGGAACTAGAAGATTGGAACGGGATCTCATCAACGAACAACAGCAGACCCTTCGAGTTTGGGCTTATTTGATTGGTCTTTATTAGCCATTTGGTAAAACATCGTAACCAGAGTCTGATGATGAGGACTTTTGTAAAACATTTATTTATTTATTTATTTAACTTTCTTACAGCTATCTTTACAGGTGACCAGGTGAACATGGTGACCAGGGTCTAATGATGGAACTAGAAGATTGGAACGGGATCTCATCAACGAACAACAACAGACCCTTCGAGTTTCGGCTTATTTGATTGGTCTTTATTAGCCATTTGGTAAAACATCGTAACCAGAGTCTGATGATGAGGACTTTGGTAAAACATGGTGACCAGGGTCTAATGATGGAACTAGAAGATTGGAACGGGATCTCATCAACGAACAACAGCAGACCCTTCGAGTTTCGGCTTATTTGATTGGTCTTTATTAGCCATTTGGTAAAACATCGTAACCAGAGTCTGATGATGAGGACTTTGGTAAAACATGGTGACCAGGGTCTAATGATGGAACTAGAAGATTGGAACGGGATCTCATTAACGAACAACAGCAGACCCTTCGAGTTTGGGCTTTTTTGATTGGTATTTATTAGCACTTTAGTAAAACATGGTGACCAGGGTCTAATGATGGAACTAGAAGATTGGAACGGGATCTCATCAACGAACAACAGCAGACCCTTCGAGTTTGGGCTTATTTGATTGGTATTTATTAGCACTTTGGTAAAACATGGTGATCAGGGTCTAATGATGGAACTAGAAGATTGGAACGGGATCTCCTCAACGGACAACAGCAGACCCTTCGAGTTTGGGCTTATTTGATTGGTATTTATTAGCACTTTGGTAAAACATGGCGACCGTTGCATATAGTCGTTCAAAAAATCATATTCTTTTGTATTTTTGATATTCTTTTGTTTTCCTTTTTTTCACGAAAATCTCTTCTACGCGGGCTAGTATAATAAGCTAAAGCTAGTATTACCTAAAGGTGTTTCACGGACGACGCTCTGTCTAAACTCGCCCGTATGTCGGTGCGTTAGGGTTCACGCAATTTTGTTTGGAACTTAATTATTTCCAAAACTAAGGGTGTCTGCGGGCGGGTATGATTCTTGGGAAAAGTGGTTCAGTAGGGTCGGTAGAATATGTAGCAGTCTATTTACACCCGGTATATATATACATACATATACTCACGCCTTTTATCATCTGGTATAGTATACATACCTAGAGGGGTTGGTACTCCTAGAGGGGCTGGCAGAAACTAGATTCCTAAGCCTCATGGAAAACAAGTTGTCCGCTAACTGGAGGTAGTTTCAAACCCAATTATTATCGAAATAACACATTTATAGAAACTTGTTATCACTTATAATATAACACACGGAAGTACTCGTAGAACTAACGTTTGACACCCATTTGAAGTTCCTGAGGCTTATAAGTAGGAAGTGTCCCGCTGGCTGGAGGTCGCTTGTAAAATCGTGTCCTTTATCCATTTTGACGGAACAAATTAAACATTTATTGGATTCGATAACACAAATCTGGAACTAACTCCCTCAACTACTACCATCGTCATAGGACATAGGGTCCCACTGAATGTCGGCATACCAAAAATGTATATAACAGTAAAAAAATAAAAAGACCTACATAAAATAAACTTGCCTGAAATAAATAAGTACCTAAAGACAGAGAATTTGTCTTAGCCTCGGATAAACTGTAAGGAGGGTACATTCTATGCGCCACTGCCTTGGGGTACGATTTTATACTAAAACTTTTCTCTATTACGATATCTGGAGCATCTTCGCGAAACCGAGAACAAAGAAATTAAGGGAAAGATATTTCTCAAATGAAAAGATCCAGTCGAGCAAAAATACATCAAAAGAGAAAACGTTGTTTCAGATAATTAACTAGACCTTCCCTTTTTCTTGACGAACAAATTACAGAGAAATTACCGAATTTTCTCTCTGTTTAATAATTTTTGGTAACTTTTTTTACGGCGTCTGGTTCACGAGTTTTTTGTCAAACCCGTTTTTCTAAATAAATGAAATCAAGAAACGTGATAATAAAATCGACTTTTGATGTTTTTCGAAGCTTTTACCCTACATTTGTTTTTTAATTAAAACTGGAAATCTCTTTTTTATGACTCAACGGAAAATGGCTCCAAACCTTGGCCTTGCTTAGGAAGATTCTGTTTTTGAAAAATTGAACGTTGCGCAAGAAAAGTGCTTCAAATTTGTGAGAAAATTAACTAGAAATAATAACAAAAAATATAATCGTAAATAAATTGTGGGTTTCTAGGAAAATTTAATTCTCAGAAAGGATTATAAAATTCCCAATACTGATATCGTGAAACAAATACAAACATTTACCCCTTACAGATTAACAATCCCGACCTAGCATTCGGATTAGTCCCGAGCCTGCCCGAGTCACGTTCCGCCAATTAGAACGAGAATTAATTTGAATTTGAATTTCGAACACTTCGATTTTGATGTAGTGTCCTGTCATACACCCTTTGTTAAAGTTACAACCTAATTTACACCCTATTAAACAGCAAATATGGTAAATTTTGCTCTAGCTTAAAAGATAATAGGTAAAATACTGTCATTAGCAGACGCTTGTTATTAGATATTAAGCCGGAGAACATTAATTTATGGTTCATTATGTATTGAACAGCCAGGGCTTGGTAAACAGCATCAAAAATCTTAACGAATTTCCATTTACGAAAACATTGTAAAATTCGAATTTGATAGAGTGATTTTTTCCCGCAGTCGAGTGATTTTTTGATTGATGACGTAGACTAACAAAATGACACAAACAAAGGAGCTGTCAAATACAGTATGGATATACCAGTTTCAGTGTTGCCAATTTGTGGGGATTTCCTCAAACTGCGGGGAATCACAAAACGATTGGGGATCATATGGGGAGAGGCATCATACGGGGATTATGTGGGATTTTAAAATTTTACCAATTCACACCAATATTACATTACAAACATCCTTCTACTACATAATCACTCATCCAGTAAATTCCAGTCTTAATTTTTATTTCATTAATCGCCAAAATACCTCAATTTCAAGTAATTTCAATTAATCTTCGGGGGACGCTCTTGCTGTAGCTGAGTATTTCGGACCGCACGCAAAGTATATTGAAAATTGAGTGCAAAAATTGATAATTGGTTAAGACGAGAATTGTTGATTTTGTAGAATGTTGTATATGTAATAGAAATGAGTTTATTTAATGAATAATTTTGAGGGTATTTTGTGAAGATTTAGGATTTAGGTTTTGGATTTTCAGTAATGATTTTGGGGAATCTGGAAAATAGGCATTGGCAACGCTGATCGGTTTACTGATATCTTGCGTGATGATACAAAGAGTTATATTTGAACATGAGGTCATGCAGGCATTTTGAGTATTATTGGTCAACATCCTACGCAACATGTCTAAATTTCTGATCTGTAACTCATTCCGTCTACGAGCCACAGACCCGCCGCCGTGAGATACAGACGGACAGTGACTTTAACAGAGCCCCGATTGCCCTTTTGGGCACGGAACCCTAAAAAGCCAGTTGTATAATAAAATTGGCAAAAAAATAATTTTCTTTTTGTTTATTTTTATTTCTGTATCTATTGTTTATTCCGTTACACCACTAAAACCAAAAATACCAACAGTTTTTTTTTTTATCAGAGTATTTACTTTATTTTTGTTGACATATAGAGGCGCCTTATAAAGAATAATAAAAAAAACAAAGTATCAAGCATATTTGCTGGCAGATTACAATTAAATGTACGAAACCGTAACATTGTGAATGACATACTATTGACAGATCAATCAAGATACAAAAGCTACTAACGTTCTTATTGTGTTTGTTTTGAATTGTAATCCACTATACCTTACACGTAATTTACCATCGTGGAAAGTTACCCAAACCCACTTCCTGCCCTACTTACGATTGTATTAAGAGCGAGAAGTGAGTGAACGGAAAGTTCCAGATGGTACACAAGAAGTCGTGAGTTGTCAATCCGAGTCGTGATTAGCAAGTGGGTTGTCATGTACCTACTGATAAGATAAGGCGGGTGCAACTCGGTCAATGCTGTTACTTTTATTTTATAACTTACTGTTATGTAAGTGAACTCAAAGTGATTTGAAACCTAAAAGTGAGTTCGACATAAGTTTTTTTTTTTTTTTTTTTATTTACAAAGATTATTTATTGATACAAAAAACTTAACCTAGAATAACAGTTGAACTCAAACTATTCTTTCACGCCTGATGAAAATCGACTAATAGATTGCCTTCTATATTTTAAGGGTTTTTGCTTTAATTACTTACCTGATCATTGTAAAACTCACAGATATGTGTTTTCAGACATTTATCTTTTAGTTGTAAAGACAGTTACCTAGTTGGACACATTTCACTCAATAGATATTTTTTTTGAAAATGACGCCTTTTTAAGTGATAATTACGTTTTTTATTTAAGCGGCTTTAGTTTTATGCCTGAAAGAATTGCTATAGCAAGAAAACGTAGTTTATTTTAAATGTTACGCTACCTGCACCAAATTTTTTTGTAAAATCCAGAAGATCCTCTAAAATTCAGCGCGCGAAGTGAGCGTTCTAATCTAGACTTTCTAGCAATATACATAAGTTCGAAATCACTCAATGAGATTTTCGTGCCCCGTGGGCCGGGCCAGTAAAAAAGGCAGGCGATGTATGTACAGGGACTTCCATAAAATGTTTGCTAAGTTTCTTGCCCTTCTTCTTAGCAATACTAATCGAATGGTGCGGTTGGTTAGGCATTATTTTTATTTAAGTTCAAGTTCAAGTTCAAGTTCAAGTTCTTTATTGCATTTGCCATATACACAGATGTTGGTAGTACAATGACACCCTGTTTGGGTACAGCAACATAGCTTAAAATTACATATACATTCTTAATTAACTTAATATCTATATAAAATACCAACTAGGCCTTAGGTGTAATAACATTAGTTGTACCTATCACTACAAAACAACATTCTAAACTTAGGTTTATATTACACAATCTTGGGGTGTAAATTAACCCTAGGTACCTAGCTTAATAATAATAAAATTAAATTATTTAATACTGAAGCTCAGTCAAAGTTTATCATTCTGGTATTCAGTAATGCTATAGTAGCATTTCTTGATAAGGAATTGTTTCAGCTCTTTTACAAATTTTAAATAGTTTGTTTCGGATTTTAAACAGGTCGGTAATTTATTATAAATTTTAATTGACATAACAAACGGACTAGTGGAATGACTGGTGAGGTTGGAGGTAGGTAACATCAATCTGTTTTTATGTCGCAATGAATAGTTTATAGGTATGTCATGCCGTGTTGTGTAAAAATTTGGGTGGTTTTTAACAAATTTACATACCTCTAAGATATATATACAGGGCAGGGTCAAAATTTTAAGATTAGTAAAATGTGGTTTGCAGCTATCTGTATCCTTAATGTTAACTAGTATGCGAATGAGTTTTTTTTGCTTTATAAAGAGAGATGGCGCGTCTGTACTATTTCCCCACATGATTATTCCGTAGGTGAACCACGAGTAAGCGTACGCGTAGTAAGTTGTAAGAGCAGATTGTAAGTCGGTGGATTTTTTTATTTCCATAAGAGCGTATATAAATCTGGCTATTTTATTCCTAATTTTTTGAATGTGTGGTTTCCAGTTTATGTGTGTATCTATTTCTAAGCCAAGTAAGGTAAAATTATTTACTGTTTCCAATTTAATGGAGTTAAATGAAAAATCTATTTTAAGGGGGGTTTTTTGGTGCGGGTGAAAAGTTATTATTTTTGTTTTATTAAAATTTATCTCTAGATTATGTTTATTCATCCAATCGTTTATATTATAGAATAATGAGTTCAGGTTTTGATTTATGGTTTATTTAGTTCATTTTTCAACACATTGTCCATTGCATTATGTATATATGATATTTTTATTCCTATATTTCTATATTTTATGCAGGTTTATAACTTTATTACATTTTAGTAGCCCAACCTCAATATTTTTTGTATTTATTTCCCGTATTTATTTATCAACTTATTTGTTAATTGCATTATGTATATATAATATTTTTATTCCTAGATTCCTCTTTTATGCAGGTGTATATTTTATTTCCCGTATATTATATATTTTTTATATTCTAAATATATATATTGTTAAAATTAACTTAGACTTGTAGAAAGTATACTATATTTATCTATTTTGCAAAATAAATATTTTGATTTGATTTGAAAAAATCTAGAGAAGTCGGTACCGAATAAGTGACTGAAGTTACGACGCAAACTTTCTGAAGTTTTAGAGAAAATCCAAATGCTTTTCAACCTGTACTATTATATACTATCCGTTTCAGATGCTATTGGGATAGGACCTTGTCATACCTGATGCCTGTGTGCGTTAGCAACGTTGACGGAAGTGCGTGAGTGAGTGAGATGCACATAGTATTTGAAACGGATAGTACTCTGTGGTGAAACTGAACATAGAAAAATTTGGCTATAATCACGGAAGAATACAGAAATAAGTCGAAGGAATATTTTAAGACCCGCAGATGTGCAGACGTAACCGCAAATTATTATAATTATGTACATTTCCGTAACACGCACACCTGATGGTACAATAGATAGACTAACTAAGATAGATTGCCACCAATTACCATACAACATGTATAATGACGTGCTCAGAAAATTAAGCTGCATGCTCTAATGATCATACTGAACTTTCTTCCACGGATATTTGTTTAATTTTCCGAGAACGTTGTTAAACAGCCTGTATATTGGTTTTCCATTGTTTTAAACGGGAAAACAATATTTTTCATCGTCAGCCGCATCGGTGTTGGTATTTAGATATCACACAATCTCACGATTATCGATATTTTAATTATAGTCTAATCTGTAAACCCTCAAATTCCTAACCAGCAGTAGAGACTATTTTTATTAGCACAAAAAACGAACGCGATTCTATTTAAATCTGACATAGATATAAGGTGACTTTAATTTGTGCGGCCAAATTCTTACTGAAGACTCGGTGAGTGCTCAGTAATAAGGTTTGATGACCCTTTTTGTGAAATTCGTAAGCCCAGCCCCGAGTCAATTACTATGGGACGTCAAGATTTTATTTTGCGAAATTAGCAAAAAGTGTTATCGATCCGTGTTACCGATCGAACCTCTAGTATAAGTATAAATAAAAGTCACCTAATATATTATGTATCATAAGGTCGAAATAACTTGGCACATCGCACGGTGACGTCACAGAGCTTATCCTACACTAGCCTTTCTCCTGCGACTCCATCCGCGTTTATTCGATATCTGCCTTGTTTTCAGTTTGGTCGTTACGTTATTAATACTATAAGGGTATTAATACACAAAAACACACCCGCACAAATGAAAACAAAAGTTCATTTATTACGTAAGAGAGTTTCGGCCTTGGTTTGACCCTGTTCAATGTAAAATAATAAATATGTTTAAACCCCCCTCCCCCCAAGCAATCATACATAAGAGAAAATGTTAAAGGAAATATTAATAAAAACCTTAATTTATTTATTTATTTAGGCGTACAAAACTAAAACCGAGATAGAAAATAAAGACAATTTATGAATCTGGACTTGCTTAAGGGTTTAACAGCCAATAAGATAAAGGACCAGCCACTGGAAAAAATCTTACGTACATAAATCTACGTAATCTTTCGTACGAAATATCTATATGGACCCCCCCCTCCCGCGTAAGAAAAAACAAGATTTGGTCTGACTCCTACCCGTCCTAAAATGTCTTATTTGATACATTAACCACTGCAAATAGCAAATACAAAAAAAAAAAAAACACTGTTTCTGGTTCCACAGACATGTTTTTTAGGAAACCTTACTACGAGTAAATTGATAGATTAATCACCACGATATAATGACAACACTTGTAAATTGAAGTATTTTTCATTTATTTTATTTTATTCCACATAAACAATCCAAAAAATTCAGAGAACTCCCAAAACATTGATATCACTGAGTACGTATTTGAGTAAGTGCAAAGTCACGACAAAGGGCACGAAGTGTATAAAACAGCAAGAAAATGATGAAATTTCGTCACAAAGGCGTTCCGAAACTAGATATTGCCGAAGTAAATTGGAATGTAACAAGAAAAATATCAAATATTCTCTTTTAGATGAGAGTTTAACTGAGCGGGGCTGAAATAGCAGGGGCGACAAAAATATACAATACAAAATTTATCCTCTAAAAGAAATGATTTGCCGACGTCGAGAAAAGAGCTTTTTATTCACAAATAAGTTAACTCGGGTAGCAATGGCTGTATGTTCTAGAACCGCTGCCATTTCATTGTTGAAAAAAGTAAATAGAACGGGCAACGAACGGCACCGCTTGCAGTCTTTAAAGTAACAGGCTTTAATGATGTTATTAACTCATCGTCGTTTAAAAAACAGCTTTTCTCACTTCCATTATAACAAATTAGATAATCACGAGGTAATCATCTCGTTTTTCAAAGAGACCAGTCATTATTTTACCAAAATGGCCGCAAGCGTTAAAAAATATTAATTTTACGGTTCTTGCCGCGCTGTCAGTGAAAGTAGCTTTTTTTAAATTGACCCTTTTAATTAGATTCAAGGGCACCAGGTCAAAAGGTTGTAAGCTTACTGCTATGCTGTGTCTAGAAAAAAGAAATAAATTTTATAAAGCTTCTTTAGTAGTAACTTTTCAAATATCTCCTATTTCCTATAAACTTTTGAAGATGTTTGAGTAAAAGTTTATACCTGAAACCAACGGAGTCTGAGCAAAATTTAATTCAAACCACAAAAGTAACAAAGATTTGTTTATTCATAGGTAGATCTCTGAAAAAAGTGTGCAGTAAAAACAAAAATCCTGTTTTGGATCTGTAAGACAATCCCAAAGGAATTTCGTTACTGATTATGCCATAGAAAGGTATTTTCCCATAGGATTTCTTTTCTTTTACCATTTTACTTCATCGATACTTATTTTCACTGGAAAATTTAAGGAGGCCCCGAGGAAAGAGGTTTTGTTTTATAAAAAGCTTTTTGAAATCGTCTTGCCAAATTTTAGAGACCAAGATTTACGGTAGTTTCGGTATAGCGAGAGGATGGATGAAATTATAGTGACGAAAGCAATATGGATTACAGCTTCAAAACAGTTTTATAGATCGCTCGATCAAATTTAGCCGGCTCAAAGGCTCTTCACTCTTTCGACGGTTACGCAGATATAGTTTTTAGGAAGGGAAGTCCTTTTGTCTATCTGTATGATGAGTTTTAACTCGAGAAACTTTCATTTCATTTGGATGCGGTTTTCTTTATTATCATCGCAGTAACCCCGGTTAACACAGAGGCTATTAAGCGTTTTAACGAAATAACCGCTAAGCCGAATAACTCCAATATTCGGCTTAAAAAGATACATTGATTGTACGCTAATAAGATTCTTTTTTTAAACTTATTGCGAAAATCTAATTCAGAAATACTATGAAATCAACAAGATTCAAAGATTTCGAAGAGAAATCCTCTAAAACCTTGAGCTATAATGTCCCAAAAACTTGGCTTCGCTAAATATCATTAAGTTTAGTTAAATGAACCGGAAAATCCCGGCCAAAAGAAATAGCCCGTATATGGGAGAATTATTACCCTCATTTCGGTGTTGCTAGGAAAAAAAGGAAAAGGGATAATTATTAGTGCTTTTACTTATAACATGGCCCTTCGTGGGAAAAACACGATGAAACATGAAGCTTTCCGTGTGGATACTCTGACCTACATATTTGTTAAGGGTAGAATCCTTTCGTGGCAATTTGCTAAATATTCGGAATGATTTTTTAATTTTATAATGTAGCCTTTTGCTAACGACTACGCCCAAGCTGAAGGAGTAGGAAACTTGCAGACCTGTTATCACAAAATCCTTTTTAGGGTTCCGTACCGTAACGGGACCCTATTACTAAGACTCCGCTGTCCGTCCATCCGTCTATCACCAGGCTGTACCTCATGAACCGTGATAGCTAGACAGTTGAAATTTTCACAAATGATGTATTTCTGTTGCCGCTATCACAACAAATACTAAAACCGGCCAAGTGCGAGTCGGACCCGAGCACTCCCACTAGGGTGATTCAAATTTTCACTTTTTCCGTTTTATTACGGGGCACCCCCTCAATGTGTTCTATGTAGCTAACAACAAATAAACTATTTTTTTCATATTTTTTAAAAGAACTTTAGGGATCGCTACCACAGTTTTCAAAATTTAAATCTCCATACATAGAGCGTTTTTTTTAACAGATACTGAAAATAATAAAATACAGAAAGTAAGCCTTAGAAACGTAGATAATGAAACACTATTGCATTTTTAAACTTTCTGTATTTCACCCTGTTTTTTCATCAAAATAGAGCAAAATTATAGCAAAATGGAAGTTTATTCGAGGTACGTGCTGTTTTTTAAACTTTCAAGAGTAATGAACAGATAATTTTTTGAAATGTAAAGTTTTTCATTATTTTCGTTTAAAAAGCTTAATTTCTGCATGACTTAAAATTATTTATTTAAATGAAAAAAATCGCTTAATGTTAAATTTAAATTTTAAAAAGTGTAGTAGCGACCCCTAAATTTCTTTTAAAAAATATGAAAAATATACTTTATTTGTTTTTAGCTACATAAAACACATTGGGGGGTGCCCCATAATAAAACGGAAAATAAATGATAATTTGAATCACCCTAACTCCCATACAACAGACAAGATTTTTTTGCCGTTTTTATAGATAATGTGGTACGGAACCCATCGTGCGCGAGTCCGACTCACACTTGGCCGGTTTTTTTAACAGGTGCTATCTATCTGTCAATTTTCAAGTTGAGTTACGGCGTCAGTCATATATGACTGTTTTGTGACTGACTGACAGCCTAAACTGCGGAAGATCCATCCATCCATCAGCCCGTGTTCGTCCACTGCTGGACATAGGTCTTTCCCAAATTTCGCCACTCATGGCGATTCTCCGTCCTCCTCATCCAGCCGCCACCCACAACATCCTTCAGGTCGTCGGTCCAGCGGGCACGAGGTCGGCCTACACTACGCTTTGCTATACGTGGTCTCCATTATAAAACTTTTCGGCCCCAACGGCCATCATGTCGGCGACAAATTTGGCCTGCCCATTGCCACTTCAACTTGGTTACTTTCGATCTCCGACGGATCTCCTCGTTTCGGATTCTATCCATCAAAGATACCCCAAGCATACTGCTGAAGATATAAACATGAAATTTGGAACACATTGTTTGTTCAGGTGTACTAAGAAAGAATTTTAGAAATTCATCCCATAGGGGGTGAAATGGGGTGTATACTTTTGGGTTGAAAATGCGTTTGCATCGTGTTCAACGGGTTGTGTATATCCCAACTTCAAGCAGTCGAAGTGCGAGCGTCCTCATGTTTAGTGATATTCTGATAAACATACAACTAGATACAACAGTAATTGAAATTCGGTAGTTGTTTATACGATCTTACCTTATTCAACGGTTTCGTAGAATAAACTTTCCCAAACCTTATACCATTCTACCCAAGTTCCTACTTCTCTTCAAATTTCCCATGTCTGATGCAATACTATTAAAGTATCATCAAAATCAAATAACTATACAACCATAACTCACGAGATATATTAGATTTTGATGGCAATTTCGCAAAGATATGCCAGTCTTGAAACTAGCATAAAATATCGCCTGTATATCATCACGCTGTATCGTAAAGAAGCTTGGCAGTAAAAGAGAAAATGGTGGCAACTGGAACCGCAAACAGTTCCAACGGCGACGTTCTAAATTTAAAATGTCATTTTGTAAATTCTGCGTGTAATCAGCCAGCCTTTTTGTTTAGGACAACATAAAAAAGTGTAACTAATTAAAAATCCATCCCCGAAAAAGAAACAAATAGCAAAACGAAATAATAATACTTCTCGTTATTTTGCAAAAACGCCGGCCATTTTATTGTTTCAATTGTTTTGCGAACAAAAGGATATGGGAATTGGCAACGATTACGGTAGCAAAATGGAGTAAAAATAAATCATTTTCGTACGAAAATTACCGTGAATATGCGGAGAAATTGCGATTTTGTAGGGGACTGACCCTCGCCCGCGGTTTCGCCCGCGCTATAGAAAATGTCGGATTTGTTTTACTAAAACAGTCCCCTTTTATTCAGTTCCTTTCAAGTAAAGCGTAATTATACATACCCTATGGAACGTCGTAGTTAATAAATAAACTTTTAACGAAAAAATAATAACCGACTTCAAATTTTATAGCAGACAGTCACTAAGAAGTTTAAAATAATTACATGCTGACCGATGATAACAAAATAACACTTTTGCCGATTTTTTTCTTCCTGAAACATGTTCTCTAGAAGTCGGCGCTCCCAAATTGGTTTTTGTGTTCTATAATAGGGTATGCGCCGGCTTCTAGATAACATATATTATGTTTCAGGAAGAAAGAACTCGGAAAAAGTATTATTTTGGTACCATCGGTCTGTATGTAATTATTTTAAACTTTTTAGTGAATGTCTGCTATAAAATTTAAAGACAGTTTTTTTTAAGTTTATTTATTTCACGCTTTTTAGTGTTGACGGAATAAATTGTAAAAAATGGGTAGACTACAGTGAGCACTGTCGATTCTGTGATTGCTGTCCCGTGGCATAATGTCAATTTTCAAGTTATATCCTGCAATGAGCACACTAACAGAAAGCATTTGCCGCCATTGAGAGTTATGTGCTGTCATTAGTTAAGGATTTCTATGGTGATGAGGCCAGGATCGAAGGTCGATAGGTATATTGTCAATTTTCAAGTAGTACCCTAGAATCAGCTTACTCACACAAAGTGATTGCCAAAATCTCGTGTTAGTGCTGTCAAACGTTGAGGAGTTCTATGGTGATAAGGCTAGGATCGAAGGTCAGGTTGCATAATGACAATCTTCAAGAAATACCTTGCAATCAGCATCCTGGTGCAAAGCGCTTGCCGCAATATCGAGTGATATGCTGTCATCCATTGACGAGATCCACTGCCTATCTCTGAAGATCATAATTAATCAGATCACGACCAAACTAAAATAAAACCTACCTGAAAGCAAACTCTTTCAAGCAGTAAAAAAATATTTCAAATCGGTTAAGAAATACCATAAATTATAAATATATCTTTAATAACAAATAACTCTAGAGCTTTTACAGTGTATATATATATATATATATATATATATATATATATATATATATTTATACACTGTAAAAGCTCTAGAGTTATATTATATATTTTGTAAGAAATACCGGAGATATTTGCCTCAATATCGAGTGAATGCCATCATCCATTGAAGAGTTCTGCTGCCTATCTCTGAAGACCATCATCTGACCGCGTCCACACTAAAATGGGACCTACCTGGAAGCAAAACCAACTAAAACAAAATAAAATAATTTTTGAATCGGTGAAGATTTGCGAGAGTTATGGAGTAACATACACAAAAAAATACAATTGAATTTAGAACCTCCTCCTTTTTCGAAGTCGGTTAAAAACGAAAACTGTGTTAAAATCCGGTGTGTGTTTTTTAAGTTACAATCAAATTTAAGTTATAATCAAATTTAAGTTATACTCAAATTTAAGTTATAATCAATCTGTTGTAGGATTATATACGAGTATGACACATAACTTAAAACCTTCCCTAAAAAATTTCAAAGTTAACAACGCAACCTCATCAGAGTCTGTTTAAAGGTTCTTGAGTTATAAGCGGACAGACAGACAGACATTTAAAATACATAAACCATAATTATTATTACAATAGCTAACCGGAGGCTAGACGCGGAGATTTGCTCTACTTATTTTATTATAAATGTAATACCTATTATTTCCTTTATCTGTAAAGCTTTGGGGATTAAGGAAATAGCAGACAAAGCTGGACTATAAAATCTTTCTTTTGGCATCATTTTGAAAGTTATTACACCACGGGGTAGTGATAAAAAACAAGATTGCTTTTGTTGCCAAACTAAAAGGAACAAAAGGGTGCCAAACCGGACCCTATTACTAAGCCTCCGCTGTCTGTCTGTCTGTCCGTCTGTCACATGGGTCTACAGCTTCAACCGTAATAGGTAGAATGTTTTCACAAAAAAACAAACAGTAGGCATCCGTACGCAATTTTTTTTGCAGTTGCTACCATTTTGGCGCCTTGTTTTTTGTAGCCTCGATGTTGCTGTGGCATATATATTGTTTTTATTCATCATAAATGTTTTTAGGGTTCCGCACTCGTATTATGGGGTGGCACGGAACCCTTTGTGCGTGAGTCCGACTCGCACTAAGCTAAATTCTTTGCTTATTTTTGCTTACACAATTTTTGGTACTTCGCGGATTATGGCTAATTCTAACTTATTTTAGCTTTTTATGTACATGGTTCTAAAGATACCCAAAATAATCCTGTGCCCATATTTCTGCATCGCTTCGTGCTTGGTACCTACAGCCAGTATCTTTTTGTACGATTATGACCTTTACCTCTGTGCAGTAGAAACTACTATGTAATACCGCGACACGTTTGCGAGCGTACCTCTCCTGGCCACAAATCAGGGACACAATTGAACAAACACGTTTAAGGCGGTGCTACGGGAATCAGTAAAACGACATCATATATCATAATAAGGCACAGATCCGTTGTTCATGTCAGACTGCCGTTCGCAATGTAACCATAGAGCTACGTAGATATGCAAAGATGGTGATACTAGTGTTTAATTCGTTTTCTAAATACCTTTGTATGACGAGTTAGTAATTTTATTTAAACTAGAGGAGGCGCCGACTTCGTCCGTGTAGATTTAGGTATAAACAGCCCCTATACCCGTTGGAAACACATTTTCGACACAAATAGTTTAAACAACCTTTTTTTTTTACTTTCAAAAAGCCTTTCTTGGTGCACATTAAGAGGATATGTCGCGCTTGCAAAGGTCACTGTTACTCCATGCGGAACGACCCGCAGTGCGAGAGGGACGGATTCCGGAAAAAAAATGCAAAATGTCGGTTTTAAATTTATATAAAATTAACTAAAATAGTTATCAAAATTTCAAATTTACAAAATTTTGATATTGTTAAAATCTATTTAATAATAGTAGATTACACAACAAGTGAAAAAAAAGGGAATTTCTTTCGAGGCTCAAAGGTGGATCCCGAGAGGAGCGAAGGATTCTAAAGTTGAATCCCGAGCGAAGCGAGGGATTCTAGAGTAGAATCCTGAGCGGAGCGAGAGATCCAAGAGCCGAGATGGAATTTTTTTTTCACGAGTTATGTACTCTACTTTTCACCATTGACTATGAGAAAATAAACAGTACCATATTAACTATTTGAATCAAATTTTATTATACTTACAACCAATCGGTACATAGTATATTAATAAGAGAACAAAACATAAAAATGGCGGTTCTTTTTTTTTGTCTTTTTTCCAAGCGGCCGGCCAGTACGTTTGGTAAGATATTTTTTTATATTGTGCATTGACGCTTGTTCCAAATTTAAAATGCTTTATTCGGGCATTTTTGTGGAACATAAAATGTAGTGATTGCAAGATTTATAGTTTATAGCTTCTCGGGTGATTATGTTTTAAGATGGCTGTATGGTACAGATACCTTTGCCATGCCTTTGCCTATCCAAAAAGTTTAAAAAGTTACTTTTTCTCACTCAGTGAGGAAAAGAGCGTTTTATTCACTGTTTTTGGTGAACAAATAACCCCTTTTCGAATAGTAATGGTGAAAAATATCGTTCAGGTCTGTATGTCATTCCTATTTCTCATACTATGAAAAAAAGTATAGAAGAAGACCTCATTTCAATAATTATTTCTTTCGAGCGAAAATTCTGCAATCGCGTTTCTGTATTCAAGAAAACTAGAAAAAGTTACCCATATTTATATACATACTAATTTACAAATTAGTGGCTTCTTCTGAAAAGTAGGTAAACAACTTCAAAAAGTGACGATTGTACCAAGATAGCGTATAATACCTATTTATGTTTCAAATTACATATTTATATCTTCAACGGTTTATGTTATCAAGTGGCGTGCATAAAACTTTTAGCTGGAAAAGCAATGAGAGGGTTAAATAAAATAAAAAAGGTTTGAAAAATATTTGTATGACACCAGGGCAGGGTAGGCACTGCCGGGTGAATAATTTTCATACAAACTTTTTTTTCCAAGTGATTTTTTTTATTGTCACACTTTACCTCGTTGCTAATCCACAAACAATTTTTTGTGTACGTCTTGCCTATTTTTAGTGCTGTCTGTCAGTCATTTAATCACGGCACTGCTCAATAAAGACAAATTGCATAAAAATACGTCACCCTGCGTCCATCGGGTTTGCACTGCAAATTGTGCATTCGTATTTTTGTATTATACACATGTAAAACATTCAAATAATACAACCTTATGTGTGTGTCAAAGAACTAAAACGCTTTTTCTAAAAGAATTTCATCAAGTAACTTTCGTTTTTCAAAACTGATCACAATTTGTGAATTTTCATTTGACATTGTGAAACTAAAACAAAATGGCGGCATATGCATCTCTACAAATGCAACCTTTATGCGTAAAATACACCTCGTTAGCATACTCCCTCCATTTCAGAGAGTGTCTCAGATAGCAAAAATACGAGGAAAAGATTGGTAATTTGCTTTGTGTGTTATGTATGTTTTTGTTTGCGAAACGAACACGACTGGATGATGATATTTTTTAAAGTCTGTATTTGGTGTTTCAGTTTTTTTAACGTGTCTAACAGGAATACTTTTGTGCGTCGCGGATGTCATCGTTCTCTCAATAACACCTTGCCCGCGGCTTCGCTTGCGTAGATGTGTTTTTCCATCTTTGAGTAGTATCTACAGTTTTCAGCTCTGCAGTTATTTTATCAACACCCTTTACCAAGGTCAATACAATGATGAAAAAGAAAACCGAATCCAAATCCGTTGAGTAAATCTCAAGCTAAAACAGAACATAGATACAGAGAGACAAAAATGGTAAAAAAGTTTTGGCTTTTAACTTAATACTTTTAACCCATTTAATTTAAATTTTCACAAAAATATTCGATGTCCAGACACAACTTTTTTACTACTTGATTAGTTATTGGTCTGATATAGATGTTGAATCCCCAAACCCTCTCCCTGGCTTCGGGCATGTTATAAATGTATAAAATGATAGGTATATTTCGGAAATCGCCCAAATATACAACATACTAAATTTCAGCTTGGCCAAATAGTTTCCAAGTTATATTTTAAAATAGTCAGACAAATAAAAGAACTATGGTTTTATTCCCGTTACTCTGTTACTGCCCAAAAAACTCGTCCTGATATAAAACCCTAGTTTTCACGCTATTTCGGAACGAGATACTCTTCAAAGTCCTATCTGAAACACAAATCGGACCGAGAAAAATGAAGATGGCCATAAAGATCCTGTTTTCTTCGTTGTTTTCAGTGAAATATTCTGGTCATTAATTTTGTAAGCGTGCGTTGTGGTTTTATATCTTAAAGAAAAATAAATGAAATCTCGAACAAAAACTGTAGGCTGTAGGCTAAAATAAAATACATGATATATTCATAAACTTTAATCCATACACCAAAATCCATACTGGAGACTCGGTAAGTGGTCTAGACAAAGGTTTTTTGTAAAATACGATTTTTTTTATTTGTGTACATAAACTGGGCATAGAAAATTCTAAATTCTTAAGGGGGGGTTATCCCGATTTTGTCTCTTTTCAAATTAATTTTAAAGCAATAAATAGCAATGACAAAATTTGGCAAAAACTATATATATCATATTTCACTCTTTGATCTTAATATTTCGGCTGTTCGATACACGATTACTTGTATTTTCCTCGATCCAATTAAATTGCAAAGGTAGGTCTAAACTATGATCTAAATATCATTTTAAACAACTTATATTAAAATAAACGTCGTAAAAAAACGGCCGTCATATTAAAACCATCCCTCTAAGTCCAAAATAATAAACAAAAACACCTTGAAACCGTGAGTTTTCTGAGCGGCCTGCTCCCGCTGAGCAGGATAGACATGTGTATAGTGAAAGCGTTGGAGCAGGGCAGATTTCTCTGGATAACCTCGCCTTAAGAACAGCCAAGCCTACATTTTATTTTGCGTTTTTCACAGGAAGGGTCGTTCAACCTTGTTACTGATCACTTCAAAGGTCTCCAGTATGAGATTGGCAATACCCGTTAGAGTAATTTTATATTATTTGCATTATAACATTGCCAAAAAATCATTCCTTGAATTTTTTTCATTTAATTTTTTTTATTTAGATAATATTTTTATTCATATATTTTTTAATGCAAGTGTAGGTATAATTTTATTAAATTTAAGTAAGCATAATTTTCATGGTTTTTTTTTCCGTGATATGTTTATTTTTTATCTATTATAGTGTTTTTAGGGCTCCGTACCTCAATAGAAAAAAACGGAGCCCTTATAGGATCACTTTGTTGTCCGTCTGTCCGTCCGTCTGTCTGTCAAGACCCTATATCTAGGGATCGCGTAGAGGTATCGAGTTGAAACTAAAACCATATATTTATACTCAGGTCTACAGTCCCCTGAAGCTGTGAAAATATCAAACTTCTAAGTTAACCCAAAAGATGCGACCGTTTATGCCGCAAAAAACGTACATTTCGACACTCTCAAGGGAATCAATATTCATAGGGTATTTCCCGTTGACCTAGAACTATGAAATTTGGCAAGTAATACCGTCTTATACAACAAGTATAGCGTCAAATCTGAAAACTATACATTTGTAATTAAATCACAAAAAATATAGTCTTTAACGGAGCCCTCGGTGGGCGAGTCCGACTCGCACTTGTCCGGTTTTTTTAAAGAATAATCTTAAAGTGTATGAGATGTAAATATGTTATAAAATAAACTATTTGACGAAACTGCCTAGTTTGAAGTTGGATTTCTTTCAGAATTCCAAATTCAAAATAATCATATATATATATAAGCTATATTATTGTTTAAAAATCTGTTATTAATTTGTTTTCATACCGTTTGTTTTATATTCTGCGAACACAGAAAAAAATGGCATTGTTTTCAAAACTGATTTCTTTCGTGGCGCCATTAAAACAGGTACGTTCCATTTCATTTATAAAATATATATATATCAGACTGAATATTCAAACTTAAATCAATGCACATAAAATAACACCTTTATAACAGGTTTGACGACATAATGAAGTTTCGACAACCTAAACGAACGTCGAGTATTTAACTTTTATTCCACTTCGCAACATTAATCTCCACAAACATCAATTACGGGCGCGTTCCGAAACCCACAAATCGGGATCCAACTCATCCTGAAAACATGTAAAATTCATTACTCATATAAATAAATTCCGCAGTCGAGTCGGTAAAGTTTTCGGAATTTCCTGAAATGTTTCAGGAATATTCTGCAAACGAGGACTTAATCCTGTAAGTTTCAGATTTATGGACACCCTCGCTCGTTACAGACAGTCTTGATGGTGAAGGGGAGACACATATTGAAGATTAAGGCTTCGAAGGTGGGCAAGTTTTGACGTTTGTCGAGCGGGCGGGCGTCGGTGTAGCTACCTATGTAATGTAGACCTCGAGATACCGACATTTAAAACGTTAACAAAAACGTTAAACGTGAAGCGTGTAACATTAAAATTTACTTTGCCCAATTTATCGACATGTTACGATATTTTGTATGAAACGTATGAAATAAATAATGTTAATATTTCGTTTCGTTTTCGTATAACATTATTTAAAAAAATACAGTTTTTACTTATACTATTTGTAAACTTAAAGGGCATACGAAAAGCAGATTAGAAACCTCAATCTAAAGTTGTTGTTATTATGTTGTGTAATTAATAAGTCTATTCAGACAAAATTACATGAAAACTTATGCGCATACGAGCTCACAACAAAAGAATCTTAGTAGTTTGAATGTGTAGGTTATTTTTTATAACAATTGAGAAGCAATGGACACTGACCACTACTTTTCAAATATGTAAGTAATTACGTAATTGTATACGAGTAGCATACGAGCTCACAACAAAAGAATCTTAGTAGTTTGAATGTGTAGGTTATTGTTTATAACAATTGAAAAGCAATGGACACTGACCACTACTTTTCAAATATGTAAGTAATTACGTAATTGTATACGAGTAGCATACGAGCTCACAACAAAAGAATCTTAGTAGTTTGAATGTGTAGGTTATTGTTTATAACAATTGAAAAGCAATGGACACTGACCACTACTTTTCAAATATGTAAGTAATTACGTAATTGTATACGAGTAGCATACGAGCTCACAACAAAAGAATCTTAGTAGTTTGAATGTGTAGGTTATTGTTTATAACAATTGAAAAGCAATGGACACTGACCACTACTTTTCAAATATGTAAGTAATTACGTAATTGTATACGAGTAGCATACGAGCTCACAACAAAAGAATCTTAGTAGTTTGAATGTGTAGGTTATTGTTTATAACAATTGAAAAGCAATGGACACTGACCACTACTTTTCAAATATGTAAGTAATTACGTAATTGTATACGAGTAGCATACGAGCTCACAACAAAAGAATCTTAGTAGTTTGAATGTGTAGGTTATTTTTTATAACAATTGAAAAGCAATGGACACTGACCACTACTTTTCAAATATGTAAGTAATTACGTAATTGTATACGAGTAGCATACGAGCTCACAACAAAAGAATCTTAGTAGTTTGAATGTGTAGGTTATTGTTTATAACAATTGAAAAGCAATGGACACTGACCACTACTTTTCAAATATGTAAGTAATTACGTAATTGTATACGAGTAGCATACGAGCTCACAACAAAAGAATCTTAGTAGTTTGAATGTGTAGGTTATTTTTTATAACAATTGAAAAGCAATGGACACTGACCACTACTTTTCAAATATGTAAGTAATTACGTAATTGTATACGAGTAGCATATTTTTTTCATTTGTGCGGCATGTGTTTATTACCCTTTGATTGTTTTGTAGTACCTATTATTTAAAAGTATAAAACGTCAAAAAACACTCATTTGTATGATGGTGTAGCTCTATTGCGGCGACGATTCGGTTTAGCGGACGATCACAGATATAACCTCAAAAATATCGTTATTATTGGACAAATACGCTAGAAATAATTTTATGTATCGCTATTTATATCGGTAGTATGTCATTTTGCTCCATCATATTGTTATATTAGTATTTAAAAATGAAATTTTCTACCGAGAAAATCTTAGCCAAAAGTGAAGTAAAGTTGTACAAACAAAATTAATTCTGTCTTCAAAACACACAAATGACTTTATTTTAGTGGCAAAGAGCCAATACTTAGTACTTACATGTGTTATTTTACTTGTAAATGGTTTTTATTGCTCTGTAAATGTAATTGACTGACGCGTACTTATAAACAAAACTAATAAAGTTTCAGTGTTGCCACTCTCTGATTTTGGTTTTCCCCTAACTCCTTTTAAAATCCCCTAAAGTCAGCCATTTTTCCCCAAAGCATTTAATTTAAAAATAAAACACAATTTAATGTTAGCTGTTATTTAATTAACGATAAACTTTATCAGTTTAATTAACTATAAACATTTAATTATCTTTAAACAGTCTTAGACAGCGTCCATTTTTAAAGATTCAAAGTCAAAATAAAAATGTCCTACGAATAATACATAAAATATTATTTGTTGGTAGCGATGAAACACTGCAAATCTCGTTCAATCGACAACATTACAAATTAATAGTTGGTACAAAACTAAAAACCATTTCGAGATATTGGCCTTCTGAGCATCATATATTTTTTTCAGAATCAAATCATTATCAAATAAAGAGACAAAAAAAAAGTTGGTAATTACAGGATTTTAAAAACAATTACCTTTGCCTTCAAGTTATTTCGTATTAAAAAAAATCAACTGTCATGTCATTGTGACTGTTGACATTGACAGCGAACATAAACATGCCAATTTTTTAGAATGAGTGAATAAGAAAAAAATTTAAATATGCAATAAAACACACAATAAAACTAAATTAAAATTTAATTTTACGCGGACGTTCAATATAATTATTGTAAACAAATGGTTACCTGAAATGAAATGATGTTGATTATAGGAAAAGTTCCTAAATAACTTTCCGCTAAAAATAACTAAAATGATTTTATATTCTGACGAATTCCCTAAATTTAGGGGAAAATAAAGGTAGGAGCACTGTGAAGCTTCTAAGTTATCTGTTTCTCACGATTAAAACATGTCCTTATGGCCACTTGACCGGCACTGCACTGGAGTATATCGTATGGAGCATCTACATAAACGCATTAGTGCAGTTTGCAGCTCAAATGGACTTTAATACTAAAACATCTCCTTATGGCCACTTGACCGGCACTGCACTGGAGTATATCGTATGGAGCATCTACATAAACGCATTAGTGCAGTTTGCAGCTCAAATGGACTTTAATACTAAAACATCTCCTTATGGCCACTTGACCGGCACTGCACTGGAGTATATCGTATGGAGCATCTACATAAACGCATTAGTGCAGTTTGCAGCTCAAATGGACTTTAATACTAAAACATCTCCTTATGGCCACTTGACCGGCACTGCACTGGAGTATATCGTATGGAGCATCTACATAAACGCATTAGTGCAGTTTGCAGCTCAAATGGACTTTAATACTAAAACATCTCCTTATGGCCACTTGACCGGCACTGCACTGGAGTATATCGTATGGAGCATCTACATAAACGCATTAGTGCAGTTTGCAGCTCAAATGGACTTTAATACTAAAACATCTCCTTATGGCCACTTGACCGGCACTGCACTGGAGTATATCGTATGGAGCATCTACATAAACGCATTAGTGCAGTTTGCAGCTCAAATGGACTTTAATACTAAAACATCTCCTTATGGCCACTTGACCGGCACTGCACTGGAGTATATCGTATGGAGCATCTACATAAACGCATTAGTGCAGTTTGCAGCTCAAATGGACTTTAATACTAAAACATCTCCTTATGGCCACTTGACCGGCACTGCACTGGAGTATATCGTATGGAGCATCTACATAAACGCATTAGTGCAGTTTGCAGCTCAAATGGACTTTAATACTAAAACATCTCCTTATGGCCACTTGACCGGCACTGCACTGGAGTATATCGTATGGAGCATCTACATAAACGCATTAGTGCAGTTTGCAGCTCAAATGGACTTTAATACTAAAACATCTCCTTATGGCCACTTGACCGGCACTGCACTGGAGTATATCGTATGGAGCATCTACATAAACGCATTAGTGCAGTTTGCAGCTCAAATGGACTTTAATACTAAAAGCTCAGTATATTCGTCTTAGTTTCGTTTTTTTCGGGATCTTTGGTAGAAATTAAAAACATCCTCACGACGTGGATGTCAGAGGTGTTGCCGAGTGTGGACTGTGAAATGCTAGTCAATCCACACACGTGCACCCATATATTACTGACGATTATTACGTTGCAACGTGTTGGGTGGTAACTACAACCGTATAAATTTGCCTTCCGAAGCTCGCATACAGATCACAAATGTGATCAAGTTTCTATATTTTTAAATGGTTGAGTAACCGCCCCCTCCCGCCCAGTAAGCTAAAGGTCCCGAGTTTGAATTGCGTTTCTATAACGCAATTATATCTATAATTTTACGAGAATATTAATGGATAGAGTTCCAAAAAGTAATGCTTATTACACAACTAGGTACTTGCCATTCATAAGTAATTATATTGTATTTATTTTGCCATATTTCTGTTTGCATTGATCAATTAATTAAATAAATAAATAATATAAATTAATAAATTAATTAAACAACAAAAAAAGATAAACATAAATATAAAATAGTAGAATTTTTCAGCTGACAATACAAGTGCGTAGGTATCTGTTTCATTTTGTTATATCAATGGTAGAAATTATATTTTTTTAAAGTGCAGCACTTTCACAGCTCTTTATAAAAGGTGACTTTCGTTTATATAGCCAACTTTATACCGGAGAGACGGTAAGTGATCAGGACCAAGGTTCAATTACCCTGTTTGCAGTGCAAATACTTTTTGTGCCAGATCAATCTCAACTTTATTAGTATAGGAACTAAAGGTAGTAAAACTTTCATTTTGTGTAATTCACAGAAACGGTAATTGAACTAGTCCCGACTACTTACCGAGACTCTAGTATGACTTTGGCTACATAAACAAAAGTCGCCTTATACATAATTTAAATAAAAAAGGGGATACTCCAGACCGCTGCCCCTCGGAAGGGTGCCCAGGATTTAATTGTTATTCTACGTTTCCGAAGTTATCAGGAATGCCCCGGATATGAAGTCTGCAAAAGGTTCTGGGTTCTTCCAATACTCGATCGTTGTAACTGGCATCAGCGAGGATAGTCGTTTATGTCATCAAGGATATCAAGGAAAAAGCTTTTCAACACGTCATGCATTATGTATAGGTAGGGTTGCCATATGGTATACCTATAAAATCCAGATTAAAAGCCTGATTTCTAGAAAAAGTCCCGACATTATGCTAGCGCCCGCCCTCCACGGTGTAGAGACAAAAAAAAAGGATATTATATAATTATTATTAGTTGTTTTTATAATGACGTGTAAAATTATAAGTAGAAAAAGAACGTTTTAGTTTTTAGTTTTTTTTTTAAGTTTCGGTTGTGTTTGTTTATTATTTACTGCCAATGTAATTCCATCCATCCATCCATCAGCCTAGTTCGTGCACTGCTGGACATCAGTGGCGAAGGGTCCATACAACACGATTCCCATCGACTTGTTTAGGAAATTGCACTTTTACTACATTTCTTTATTCCGTGCTGTTTGCTTTGTCAAACATTTCCATAAATCTCAATACGACAAATACACTTTCCTGAAGGGTAGTTGCAAAGTGCAAAAAAAAAATATTTTTCCTTGGTTGCATTTCTGAGTAAGACGATTTTTTTGTCCGGCTTCCCTTTTTAAAATGTTTTCCCTTCGCAACTGCTGGACATGGGTCTTTCAAAGATTTGGCGGTTCTTCGGAAATGTCAGGCAAGCGGGTTGCTGAGCGCGATACTGAAACCCTCGCACCAGTGACGCTGCTGCCCTTTAGAGGGGTGACATTTTGGGAAGGCCTATGTCCAGCAGTGGACGGACCAGGCTGATGGATTTATAATCCCACGACCCACTCATGCTATTGCATTATTCTGAAGCTGAACACGAAGGGTTAGCAGAAAATTTGCAAACGCTGAAACTTTACAAATCCCAAAATGCAAACGTCTAAAATCAACAATATTTAATGCAACAAACTTACCCGTTTAGCAAACTATAAACTAATTTTAGCAAATTTAGCAGTTTGCTATAAAGTTGTAAAGTTCGTTTCCTAGAAAAGCTTTAGCAATTATGTCTCAAGCGAATGCAAAATACAACTTTAATGAATGAAGGTAAATACAAATAGGAGTTTCAGTTCTAACTAGTTATTAATATTTGTAAGTTGTTAGTTTATGTATATTTGTTATGTTTCATAGAACTTTTGATATTATACCCAAATTATTGAATAATTTATAATTTAAAAATAAGAAACTTGATAATGACAATATGAAAACTTACCGAATCTTGACGTATGTATTAAATAATTATTTTAATAAGAAGATATAGAAAGATTGCCAATTATATAAGGTCCTACAATTCAAAGTGAAAAAAAAAATCAGATGATAAAGTAAAGATAATAAGATCACATTCAACAGATTTTTTTGCCTTTTCACAGGAATTTAGTCAGCTGATTGAACTACTTTGTACTGAGAAGTGAAAAAAATATTGGAGCAAAAATAATTTTCATCTGGAATCTGATCAGTTAACGATACATGATCTACCCTAGAATTATTTTCACTTATTATTGTAGGACTTTATATAACGTATGTATCAAAATACATGTTTTGCAATGCAATAGAAAGTCTTAAGAAACAATTTAAGAAGGAAATTACGATTTGACAACCGTGCGAAATTACAGACGGTAAAAGTAATTAAAAAGAAATCGAGGGACATTAGTACGGACAGATGTATATCCGTTAAAGCAAATGTAAACAAGAATATTGAAGCAAGTACCTTCCAAAAAATAACTGTTCAATATTCGACGTATCCAATGTACGAATGAGTTTTGAATTTGTGGGTAATGTAAGCTACGGAGAATTTTCAAATATTTTCGTAAATGATTCAAGTGGATACTTCTTATGGCCACCTCTTTACTAAATCACAGAGGAAAAGAACAATGGCGGCGTATTCACTTACGAGTTTTTTGAATTATTTTGTTTCAAATCCGATCAAATTGGCATAAATAATGAATTAATAACAAATATTGAACGATTAAAAACGCAATAATAAATATATGAGGTCCTACAATAATGATAAGTGAAAATTATTTTAGGGTGAATATCATAATTAAGAAGAAAACATTTTTTTTAACTATGTATTGTTTTTTTTAGTTCCTAGTAGAATGTGGTTCAATCGGCTGACTAAGTTTCTAAGGAGAAATGGAAAAAAGCGCAAATAAAAATTTTCGGTGGGAAGTGATACTCAATCACTTCTTACATTTTTTTAAACTTTGGATTGTATGACCTTTTATAAAGTAACTTTCGTTTATACAGCCAAATTCAGATTGGAGACTCCTTAAGTGATCAGGACCAAGGTTCAATGACGCTATTTGTGAAATACGAAAAAGAAATATGAGTCGCGTGGTGGCATGGTTCCGTCACATAATTAAACTAAGCAGTATTACGTCTTCATAGAAACGGCCGAAACGTCGTGCCTCCAAATCTCGGGGAACTACTCGGGGTATGCGATAGTTGCGAGTGCGCCGCAGTTACGTACGAACGCGGACAGTGTGAGACACTCCCGCGTTTTTATTAACGTAAATTATGACTCGAAATTATCGATTATATTGTTCAGGGTATGGATGTTTATATTCATCTATATCGGAACCAGAAATAACCCAAGAAAGACAGCCAGTGGGCAGCCACAGTGCGTTGACGTACCGGGCGGCCGTAGGTAATCATTTCAAGGACACAGCCATCCATCTATCAGCTTATTTCATCCACTGCTGGACATAGGCCTTTCCAGGATTTCGCCGCTCTTGGCGGTCCTCCTGGAAGAAATGCCCATACTCACACACGCTGGCAGGCGGGTTGGTGAGCGCGGTGCCGAAACCCTTACACCAGTGACGCCGCTGCCCCTCACCAGTTTGATTTATATAAGGCCCGGCAATTGGGGATGGATAGACAAAATACTGCTTGTTTATTATACTGTGGTTTCGTCAAGAGCCACGGCCAAAGCTCACCCACACAGCATCAAGCCCACAGTATTTTACATGGTTAATACTTGCGATTGTTGGCACTTGGTAAAACTTCGATAACAACATGATGAACAAAACGACTACCTACAAGTGTTTTTGTTCAGCACACAGTATTTTAGCTATGAATTATTGACATTAAAACTTAATTGATAGTTTTTTTTATCGGAACCCTAAGACCACTTTCTCTATATCTGTCACATGGGATATATTAATACGTTCATCGACACTAGTCGTTATGTTCCACTGCACGCGACTCGCGAGCCGCCGTCACTGGATGTGTTTAATCAACAGTGAACTAATCCAATTAACCTGATACGATCACTGTTTCCTTTCCTCTGTGTTATAAATTTACAATATAACCTGTAGATTTTAATATCGTGAAAAGTAAAATCTTGTAATAATATTTAATAAGATGTAAATACTATGTATAATACTATCAAGTTGGATCGAGCAGTGATGTAAACAAGGAAAAAATTCTTTCACACTTGACCACTTTTGACAGTTATAGTGATGTACCTGAGTACCTTTTTAACAGTGGCGATGTTCGACTATTTCAGTGACAGCTCAGATGTCGTCCGTCCGTTATTGATTTCAGATCTCAGTATTGCTGAGCCTCAAACATTTAAAGACGTTATTAATATTGAAATAAATAATAAAATATTTCCTAATCTTAGAAAACTAAAATAAATGGGAGCAATGACTGATCTGTAATGGTGCATACGGAATTCTACGAAAGTTCGCTTACATTACGATTCGGGATATCAAAAATTTTGCGAATGCTTGAGCGATGAAAGACATATGAACGAAATTATTTTAATCACTTCATTTGTTCAAATTTAGGCGATGTGAAAACGTCTTCTTTTCACTTGTTGTGGAACATCACTACTAGTCTATATAGTCACGCAGATCAAAATGTGCAGCCGCCATTAGAAAAAACGAATGATCGTTTTATTGAAAAGTTTTTTATCAAAAAGTGAGTTAATATGCATGTCATTGTGACCGAAAGTGTATTCTACATGAAGATCGAAGTGTCTAGAATCGATGTATGTGAAGTTTTTAATAATGTACAAAATCGATAATTTTCATCCTAAACGGTTTGTTTGCCTCATTTTTCAATCCGAATCGATCATAGTATACTTATGAGGACGATTTGAAACACGAGCGATAAGTGAGTGTTTTAAACGTTACAAGTAAGTTATTTCTCTTACCCACGTGTTTCATAGTACGGTTTTCTTTCTTGTTAAATTGTTCGTAATATTTGTTATATCCATCTATCTCTGCTACTTACATTTAATTGTGTTTGGTTTATGTATTATATTTTTATGATTTGTATGGTTATTTATTGGTATATTGTATAATATTTATTAATTCAATAAATATTATAAAATTGACTATTGGAGTCTTTAATTGAGTGAGATTGAATATACATATATTTAAATAAATAAAAAAGTTTAGAAATATCTCGATATATATTTCGACCAGCTTGTGGTCGTCGTCTGTCGAATATTATAATATTTATAGTATTCTAAGTATTTGTATGTACAATAATAATTTATGTAACTATTTACAGGATGTAAATGCAAAGTCAAGAATCCCTTTAGGGTATGAAATTATACACGATTCTGATGTCATTACGGGAAAAAAATATATACCTTGAATTTTCACCAAAAATTCCTTCATTTTTCTAAACTATGGATTGGCCAGCGACCAGTGAGGGTGTCCACGCGATTAGTGTATTTTGAGTAAAGAAAATTGTTTTATTGTGAGGTACTGGTACTTTATTTAGAGATCCCAGTATTTAAAATAATATCTTTACCGATCATACTAACACACCCTTGAAGGATTCTTGACTTTGCTTTTACACCCTGTATATATTTTTAGATTAGTAATTTGCTATCTTTTTATTATTATTTCTTATTTTGTACACCGCCTTTCACGTTTTTCTTCCTACAATTAATTTCCACCCAAAGGTTGTCTGCAAGAAATCGCTATAAGCGATAAGGCCGCCATTTGTTACCTTCTTTTATGCTGTATTGTTCTTTTTATTATTTGTATTTGGTGCACAATAAAGAGTATTTGTCTTGTCTTGTTTTCAATTCAGTGTGAGTTAATAAATGAAATATAATTAAAAAAACAATTGACTGACATCAGTATATGGAAACGCTATTTAAATTAATTCAGTAATTTCACGCATTTAAAGATTTATCAACTCGCACTCTCTGTGTGAAGGTCGTAAATGTCAGTTAAATAGATGCAGTATCGGATCATACTCTCGGGTAGATTCGTGGAATGTTAGTACTGTATTATGTAAGTACGGCATGCTATGATTAGATAATTCTCAATATACAAACATACGTATGTAAATATTATAATTATGTATATTATACTCATGCCTTAACACTTAAATGTCGCACGAGTTGAGTAAGTGTTGTTTGCAAGCACAGATGGAGCCACTTTATTACGATATTACACGCCTGTCTCCCAGAGGGGTAGGTAAATCACAGATTTCTATATACTGAGTCACCGTTCTATTTTATAGTGCCAAAAAATTTACGAACATGCTTCATAAACGTTAGAAGACCATACGTATATTTTTTTGATAACTGTGGATATTCAGATTATTGCAACAAAATCATCTCAAGAGGCCGCTCCGTATTTTTCGTCTGTTTGATGCGAAGCATTATTTTAATTATTTTTCTTGTTATTGCCGCGATGTTTTTGTAAAAATCAGGGACATACACCAGTCCATATTGGCCATCTAAATGAAAACCTAGAATTTATTTGATTCAATTGTTTTTCCTTTGCGCGTTATTTTGATACTTAGATATAATGAATAACGATTCGGAGCGGGCTCGTAAGTATCAAAATAACTCGCAAAAGAGAAAAAATTCAATCAAATGAATTCTAGGCCTTTATTTAGACGGCCAATATGAAGTGGTGTATGTCCCAAGTTTTTCCAAAAACATCGCGATAAAGGCTAGAAAAATATTTAACATATTGTTTTTATCGTCGCGGACCGGGCTCTTAAGTCTGTCATTTTATTTATATTTGCGTCATCTTCTCCCTTATGGACAGTCCATCACGCAAAAACCTCCATACAAACGCAAACACATTTTTTACATTTTTTCATTTACATTTGATCACGCCCACAACTGAGTTGCTGCGCTCATGACGACCATCCTTAACGAGTATGACGCCGCAACGAACTGCCAATAGGTAGCTATAATCATGCTGGCGTCTAAACAGCAGGCCAGCAAAACAAAATGACAACCAGCTTACAATTTGTTTCTGACGTAGTTATTTTCCATGCCATTAAAATGAATCGAGTCACGTGTCAAATGTCCATGACACTGTTTGTTATGGAGCCGATTGTCTATGGTGGGGATGAAAAACAAGAGATAATCGCGAACACCTTGTCGGGTATAACGAGGAGAGAATCGTTAAACATTATGTAATGGTGACAAAGACTTATATTTAACATGAAAGTTTGTCTAAAACAATAATTTTGTACAATTTACCATTGACAAAAAACAGTCAATCAGTCAAAGCGATTAACACATTTAAATCATTGTCTATGGCCATTATTATTAATAGAAAAAAAAATATCACGTTTAAGTGAAAATTTTGGCCTTTATATCTAACTACGTGACTCTTATGATTTTTCTGCACAATTTGTGATTGCAATTTGCAACATATTTTCTATGGGTTAACTATAAAGATTTTTAATAATTTTTATTTTTGCAAATCGAATTTATTTTGAAACGAAATTGGCAGATCGATAATTGAAAAACATTTGTTGTGCAATTTTTAGGACTTAATTAAGGGTTTTAATAATGTGCGTGATAGTTTTATATTATGTACAATAAAATAACTCATACAAAATACGTTCAATTTTGAAACAAATTTTTTGGACATCAGATTATATGATTAGCAAAATCCATCGCTTTTGGATGCTCCAAACATTATTTCAGGTGCAATATAAATTTATTCCCATTATTTTTTTTTATATTTGTTTCTTTTTGATCTTCTCTAGTTTGTAATGCATTCTAAATAATCATTTGGATATCATTTATCAGCAAGTAAAACAGGCCCTTAAAACTTAAATTTCGGAATTTGACTATCGGAGGTAAACAAAAGATAGACACAGATAATAATGAGTTACTGCATCGTCAATATGACAAAGCTATTGCGACAGACAGATAATGTGACTGTGAAAATTGACGGCTCCGGGCTTCTACACATTGATCACTTTTCACATTTTTTACTGTATATTTTATAGTGACCTATGGTGTTGGTTTAGGCTTTTGTTAGGGTTCCGTAGTCAACAGGGAATCCTTTATAGTTTCGCCATGTCCGTCCGTCTGTCTTCGGCTTAGCTTAGAGACTCTTAAGTACTAGACGATGCATTTTGTCACCGCTATGGCGTGACAAACTCGAATGATGATAGCGCACAACTGACATTGCATCTTATGTTAACGATTTAACGTCTTAATTTGGTTGAAGTATTTTTGCTACTATGCACGTCGCACGTTGTTTATGAGAGGTCAATGGCATGAGTATAATTATAACGGCGACAAAGTAGAAAAGTAAAATATTAAAAAATAAAAAAGTTTTACTATACGTAAAGTGGGAATGATTGTGTTAGGTGTCGTTGGATAAATCGTTCAAAAATATAGCGGGTGTGTGAAAACCATTTTTCGATTCAGGGATTAGTTTGCGAAATATTAAGCTTTAAAGTGCAAATTTTTGTTGGAGTCAACCCCTCTGCCGTTAGGTTGGGTTGTTTTTGGATTTGTAAAAAAATTGCGGCAATAGTAGATATATAGAACGAAATTAAAAGAAAAGCTATCACAGCTACTTATTTGAATGCTACGGAACTCTTAGACACGAGTCATACGCGCACTTGACCGGCTTTTTTTGTTGTTATTTGACTATTGTTTATTTCTTTAAAAATGGCAGCGGGTTCAATTCCTGCCGGTCGAGCATGCACTACAGTTTCTTGTGAAAAAACGAATTATGACTTAAACATGGCGGATCATACGAAAGTTATATGTACAAGCAAAAATTCGTTATTTTACAGACTAGGTTCATTTCAGAAGTACCCTCCTGCAATCATTGACAGATGTTACGTTATCGGGTCGTTAGTCTATGACGTCACGAGGTTATGTGACTACCATTTATTATTATTATAATGGCTGGAAAATGGCGTCATTGGTATTATTTTCAGAGGCATTATTGTGGAGGTGATGAGGTTTATGACGTAACGTTTTTAGACGGTGTTGATATTACATTAATATTTTATTTTAATTTTATTAATATTAGTACATATTTATTAATAAATTACTTTAATATGTATTTAGTTAGTACAAGTAGAATAGGGACATTTACGTCATTTTTTTTTATTTAAGTGTTTTCTTTTTGTTTTCTTGTATATGCACATATGTTTTATTCATACCTGTTTCTTGTTTTTCTCCTATCACCTAGGTTTGCTGGTAGAAATCTCTTTTAGAGATAAGCTCACCTAACTGCTTAAATTTTAAAATTACTGTTTACTATGTATTTTATGTGCAATAAAGAATATGAATACTTCTGAAGTGTGGGTGTAGTTTTCTTTGATTTACTTAAGATGCCTCAGTGTTCCCATAAATCCGAACACTTTTTCCAGGTGCTTCTCATTTTTAGGGCAATGTTGAACACGCACGATGTTATTTGTACCGCATTGACTGCTTGGAAAGCTCCTAGGGTTTTAATTTTTTTTAACATTTTCTGAATGTACGAATCAAAAATGTAAACAAATTATGTATTTGTAATAAATAAGAATAAATAAAAATCATTTAATTCAGAACTGGGTTCCATAAGATTACATAACAAAAATAAAAATTAACAATACAACTAAAATAAAGAGATAATAAAAAACGATACAATTTTGATTAATAAATTTCATGATAATTGTTATAATTAGCATGTAGTGTCGTCCAGTGATGGCCGATAGGACAAATTGTGTCATTTGCATACTTTAGGTTGGTTTTGTTTATCTTAACACTTATCAAAGATTTGCTGGCATTAAGTAGTTTTGAAGTGTGATTGAGTTTTTTTTAGATTTATAGATACCTTAAAAATGACGTTTTGAAATAGTGTTTCCCAAATTACATACAATAAAAGGGTTCTGAAAAAATACATGCTATAGAAAAGCCGGTCAAGATCAAACCGGTTGATCCTGCTTCGAACGATGTAAGTAGCGAGTATTAGCCCCGAATTATATAATCTGACAACCCTTCGCCGTTATTCCTTGCGTAACAGGGGTTCAAGGACTACCCAACCCTAGATTATACCAATCACGCAACGCTGTGTACGGCCTGCCTTAGTTTCGGCATGCAAAAAAACAAAACAGACGAAGAGCAAGTCAGGCTCACACAACCAGGGTTCCCTACAAATTATTACAGTGAGCAGTCAATAGATTAAATCAAACTTACAAGGGCTGCTCTTTATGTATCCGGAACGGGCCAGTTACAGAACAATATCAAAATATAGGCTGTCCGAGATATCATGATATGGGTGACAGTTCGTTATTTTCCGTTTCACCTATACTACCTCCATCCATCCATCCATCAGCCTGTTTCGTCCACTGCTGGACATAGGCCTTTCCAGGTTTTCGCCACTCTTGGCGGTCCTCCTGGAAGAAATGCCCATACTAACACACGCTGGGCAGGCGGTTTGGTGAGCGCGGTGCCGAAACCCTTGCACCAGTGACGCCGCTGCCCGTCACTAATCTGTTATATAAGGCTCGGCAATTAGGGATGGATAAACCGCCATCCCTCGGTCCTTTCTTACTCTCCCCCGAATAACTTTGCCAGGATTTGCGAGTAAGATGGTGGTACCTCCACAGTCGAGCCCGGCATCAGCTCTACCACCTAGGACTATACTATACTACCTAGTCACACCATACTACATACACTCACACAAAAGAAAATAATAGGTTTTAGAAATAATGTATATAGTTATTGCAAAAATACAATAAATAATTCCTCTTAACAAAAATCTCAGTGTATTCATTAAATTTAATGAAGAAAAGATTCAGTAAATAATAATTATTAGTCTTTTTGCTACTTGATGCGTGAATCGGAACGCTAACCCATAGGTACTGACACTACATAATCGAAAATATATCGATGAATCGGTGCGGCCATCTTATAGGATCGCGTCAAATTGAGTGCATCTTGTATGCGGTTTGTGTTTTCGTTGCGGTTGCTACGTGCTATTTGTTTTGACGTTTGTTACAGTGTTTGTTTTGTTATTAAATTATAAACGCCGAGAAAAACAAAAAAGAAAACTTTGAACTCGCAAGCTCTGGGGTTATTGGTTCGTTTAATTTAATTAATTTAGTAATTAACCAAAAGTAGTTTGCATAATCAAAGATCAATCAAATAAAAAATCGACTTGATAGCCCTTGTTAACTTTCTCGATACTAACTGTAACTATCAACTTTGAAGTGCCACCCATATCATGATATCTCGGATAGCCTATAATTTAATTTTACAACTTAATAATTTGAATTTCGAAAATTCTTTTTTATGGCGGATAAGTTAAGATTTCTGCTTCTGATTCTTTGATGAGTGAGAAAGTAACTAGAAATTACAGATCTTTTGAAAAATTTCAATCCTTAGTTTCTTGTAGTTATAAAATTATGTCCGTATCATAAAAGTGAGACATTTTCCGATGGCAGACACATTAAAATTTTACTTTTTTCATAACCTCGCCACTGCGCTGCGGTCTTTTACAGCCTAGTTTTTAGGGTACCGTCAAAAAGTCATATTTTGGCGAATGTCAAGTCAAGGCATATATACAGTAGTTATGTTATGTCAGATAGAAGTGAAATTAAATAGAATAGAATTAGTCTCTTTTCGTCAGACTGTTGTGTCAGACAGAGTTCGTCTCTTTTCGTCAGATATACAGTAATTATAAATTTCAGATTGAGTTTTTTATATAAAATAAAAAGTGTGAATTTTGATCCATGTATAGGCAGATGCGATCGGTTTAATTTAATTTGAAAGTACGGGATATTGAAATAAAGAAAACTTCACGTAACGATATCGTTTTTTTTCCCGGATTCAATGTTATTTTTCACTTAAATACTGTCTAAACACCGCTATAATGATTTACTATTATTTTAATTTAATAACAAAAAGGACATCACAGCCAGGTATAAAACAAAAGACAGCATGATATCTTGCGGCCGCGCTACCGCGTCCGAAAGTGACAGTTCACTAGTGCTGCAACCAGTTCCATAGAATAATCGATAAGTGTGAAAATCGATTCTCCCGGGTGTTATACTCTACCTTTTAGTACAATCGACAGACCAAGCCACGCCAAGAAACTTGTAGAATAACTTAATAATTTGAAGATATTTTGCTGTCCCACTAGTAAAACTAACTTAGGTCTTAATCACCAGAATGATGAGAGAGCATAACGGGAAAAGTCAAACTAACCCGGATTTTGACATTTTTGACCAAGATTAGGAATAGTTTACTAAGATTCTGTTCAGTTTGATCCTACTTTCCCACATATTTTTATGTTGGTTAATAATAGTTTTATGTATGCTGTATGCATATTTATTTTATTTTCAATAATTTCCGTAAATAATGTCTGCTTTGTGTTTACAATTTGTTTAAATATAAATATTGTGAACGTTCTGTTACGGTTCCACGTGTCAGAATTTGAGTTTTATGTTTTAATTTGTTGTGTGTAATATGTTTACTGTTGGGGTTCCGTTTTAAATAAATAAATAAAATAACAGTGATGTATTTAATTGACGGCACCCGCTCGTCGTGTATATACGAGGCACACTTTGCTAATTTTAAATTCCCGTTCGGTAATGGGTGGTCTAGTCTAGACCATCCTATTAAAATAAATTAACTTATCTACGGTATCTACAATCTAGTTACCGATATGATTATGAAGTTATTTTACTGACAAGATAATTGATTATATTATAAATTGTGATTATCGAGTGATATAAGAAAACATCGATAATGAAACCAAGCAAGGTACTATCGAATAGATTGCTATCGCACAAATTACTATTGCAATACGGATTTTTCTTCGACAGTTCGTGCTTTATGGTTGAGGATCGCTGTTTCAGACTTGAAACGAAATAAGATGTAAATTCCTGAGAAAATCGTTAATTCTCGACGACTGAACTTTATTTTTTATGTGTCAAATGAAAAAAATCTGTTTAGAAAATATGTTTCTACACATAGAGTATTATTTGCATGAAATGTTTTTTGGCGGAATTGGTTTTTTTAAGAGTTATAATTAATTAACTTACATCATACCTTTGCGGTAAACTTTGCGGTACTCGCAAATCCTCCCGAAGTTATTCGGGGAGAGTAAGAGAACAGCTCTCAGGCAAAAAAACCAGGCGGCCCACCATCGCCTCGGACCGATGGATGGCGGTATATCCATCCCCAATTGCCGGGCCTTATATTAATCAGACTAGTGACGGGCAGCGGCGTCACTGGTGTAAGGGTTTCGGCACCGCGCTCACCAACCCGCACGCCCAGCGTGTGTGAGTATGGGCATTTCTTCCAGGAGTACCGCCAAGAGTGGTTAAATCCTGGAAGGGCCTATGTCCAGCAGTGGACGAAACAGGCTGATGGATGGATGGATACCTTTGCGGTATAAAAACGCAGAAGAAAGGTAAATCTGGATGTAAGGAGCTCGGATCCGGGAAAGAACCGGAACTCGTCACATCAAGATTAAGTTAAACTCTTTCGAGTTTTTATATCGCAATGATAAAATGATATTTTTGTATATAAGGTGACTTTAATTTATGCAGCCAAACTTATATTGGAGGCTTGGTAAGTGATCAACACGGATTGATAAGACTTTTAGCTAATTTCGCAAAATAAAATTTCGACGTCCCATAGTAATTGACTCGGGGCTGGGCTTGCGTTTGTAAGGAACACAAAAAGAATAATTTATGAATTTCACAAAAGGGATAATCGAACCTTGTTACTGAGCACTTACCAAGTCTTCAGTAAGAATTTGGCTGCATAAATTAAAGTCACCTTATATTCGTGCGATGGAGAAATCGCCAAGTGTTTAAATATAGAAATTAATTTCAATCATAGTTACTTTTTACGATCTCGTCACAAAACTGAAGATTCAGACCTTAATTCGAACCAACCATAAATTGTAACAGGCCTTTTTGTATATTTTTTCTGAAAATATAGGCTAAATCAAGAAGATACATACTGTTCTTTAACTTTCAGGTGGTATTTTTATAACGAAATTATTTTTTGAAAATCATTTTAGAGAAATGGGAATGTGACGTAATAGTCATACCGTTTAAGCTCAATAGGGAGAGTTCCTTGAAGTAAATAAAAAAAAAAAATTAGGGGATAAAACCTGAAAATAAAAAAAACAGATGTCGGTTTTGAAATTGCTTCTTTTTTCTTGTGGCAATGGCCTATTTCCTATAATGCCTAAATGATATGACTACTACGTCATCAAAGCTATTTACTCAGTTCCTGAATATTTTCATGTATATCTTTTGTATTTCAAGGAGAAAAAAAATTATACTTTTATATGAGCCTAAAAAAGTCTATTCCTTTCAAAAAAATCGACAATTAGGTGCTGTTATGGTATTCTGGACCATTCGAATTACGACTAGAGATGGAGTTACCCGGGTTAAAACCTAGGTTGTTACCCATTTTTTATTATACACGCTTGGACATAGCTTTGTGAATTTGTCACATGTTGGAATAAAAATTAATAAATTCGAGTCAATAATAGACTATGACCATATGATTTTGATAAGTTAGCCTGCTCGAAGCCGAAAAAAGTAGGTACAAAACATACAGCAAAACATGAAAAGAGTGGTAGTGTATATTGAATGAAGAAAATAAGGTCAAGTCAGTTGGGCGTTCACCTTTACAACATAGATAGCCAAGCGACAGCGTCTCCTTATATCATTATCGGAGTGGTCAAACACATACTCGTATTATCTCGATTAAAAGCCATAAAGATAAAAATAATGCCACTCAATAAAGCTAATAAGGCAGTTTGTACGCTAGCATGCGTGTATGAATAGATATACATATTAATTAGCAGTATCAAGATCGCTTAGATTATTTCATCTGTAGTTGTTGCTATGTGCGGCATGGGCGCTGAATGTGTTAAGGGAGTAACTTTTTACCTCGGTACAAAATGCACATCATAATATTTTCCTTACTTTTGAATAAAAAGTTTGTAATAAATGCGTTTTATAGCAATTCACGCAAACTGCTTGTTAATAGTTAGGTGATCACATGAATTTTATTCAATTTCGTGCGTTACATTTTAGCTGCCTTACATTACAACTGTAAATAAGCTTTTAAGTTTGTAATGTAATGTAAACAATATGTAAAAACATTAAAGTACGTAATTTTTTTGTGAATACTTTATTATCAATAAACCATTTCCGCAAGTTGCTTTAAAACACATTTATTGCATATTTTTTATTCAAAAGTAAGGAAAACAATATTATGATGTGCATTTTGTACCGAGGTAAAAGTTACCCCCTTAACAAAATTGGTGCCTTTTTCAAGATATTACATCAGAAGTAAATAGACCAAAGAAATGGACAGGTGACCACGAGCGTAGTGTAAGCCGACCTCGTGCCCGCTGGAACGACTACCTGAAGGACGTTGCGGGTGGCGGCTGGATGAGGAGGACGGAGGACCGCCAAGAGTGGCGAAATCTGGAAAACGCGTATGTCCAGCAGTGGACGATCACAGGCTGATGGATGGATGAAACTTAAACAATGTTTTAACGTTAACTATGTAACCTTCTGTTAATTTTGTGTGGGCGTAATTTTATTTTATTCTTCACTAGCCTTTCGCCCACGGCTCCGCCCAGGTTAATTAAATCTCTGCCCCGTTTACTTTGTTTTAGTATAGATTTGCGCGATTTGTCTCTTTGGGGAAGTGGTTCAGTATGATCAGTAAAATATGTGTTTTTTTATGGTATCCGACCTTTTTATAGTGTCTGTCCTTTTTATAATGTCTGTCCTTTTTTATAATGTCTATCCTTTTTTGGTGTCTGCCCTTTTTATGGTGTCTGTCCTTTTTATGGTGTCTGTCCTTTTACACACCTTATACATTTCAGGATTATTTAAGGAGATTTTTTTGCGGTAATTTGTAATTTTGTCTAAACAGATCTTGATGAAAAAAAAAAAACTTGAGTGGCTGCTTACCATTACACTGTAAGGCTGAGATTCAGAGTGCATTTTGAGTCCGAACTCAATCTTACAAACGTCAAAAAGCGACGTGATCCCTTCCTAGAGTGACGTTTGTAAGATTGAGTCCGGACTCAAAATGCACTCTGAGTCTCAGCCTAAGTACAGCCAAATTAATATAAGTTCACGAATTTAAAAGGTACCTTTTCAAACTTCAAAGAATCGGAGTTAAAAAAAAGACTTGAGAAACTTATTAACCGTTGTGCGCCTATAGTTTTAACTTGTGACGTAACTAAACTCTTATAAACCGTCCCAAGTTTTAAGCCTAATTGGATGGGAAGTGACTGCGGGCACCGAATATGGGACCTTGTGGAAATGACGCCATAATATTTCTTGAGATGGAAGAAAAAAGTTAAAAACCTAGTAACTTACTAAGTGCACTTTCTGCAGATTTTTGCGATATGTGTAACTCGAATTGAAAAATTCAAATTAATATTGGCAAATCTGTTGGCAGTATGGCAATATACTCATATAGTAGACACAAAAAATAATCGATTGCTTTACTCGAATTTTAATAGTACAACTTTATATTTGTTAGTTTTATATTTTTCAACACACTTGCTTATAAAGTGGCCCTTATTGCAGCGTTCTTAGGGTCATAAAGCAGCATATTAAACACGCGTGCTTTTTACTTTACATTATCGCACTAGTGTTTTTTACATTACAGTTTTTTTTAAGTCTTACCAAAGAGTTTTGATGTCTTGATAAATAGTAAAGTTTTTGCGAATAAATATACTGTCTCAGTTAAAATATAATAAATAATCATTTCATTTCATATAATTATCTATTTTTATCATCAAATTAACTCAAATTTTTGTTGTTATTACAAAAATATTAATTTTGTTAATATTTAATATTTGGCTGTTTGGCGAATGCGTCAGTGCCTCTATTTCCATTTGCGCAAAAAACAAAATCTCCGCCACCATTTTTCAAAGAAAATTGTCAGTTCAGTTCAGTCAGCTGTGGTTTCGTTTATGTGAAAAAAAAGAGAGATAAATTTTATTATTTTTCCTCGCAAGTGCATTGAAAAACGTATGAAACGCGTGAGCATTAGACTTTACAGTCGAGGCGGGATTGCGTACTTCGGTCACAAACAGACATTGCATGGCATAAGCAGAGAATATATAGTATTATTTATAGGCTAGGAAAAAATGTTATTACCCGTCCAACACAAAAAGGCTAATGTCAAATACTTTATTAGCTTTTGATAGAGGCGATTATTGGTTACCTAATTGACCTATTTGTGTAGGACGCGTCATACTAGTAATTACGCGCGAAACAGCAGATCGGATGGTTTTTAGCTAATACTGAAATATTTTGTACGGAAAAAAATATTGGATCTAAGTAGAAAAGCTTTATATTTTTACTTCTTTTATGAAAAAAATATCAAATTGATCTCTTAGCCGCGTTCTTGAAACGAACGTTTGAAAACCAAAATAAAGAGTGTGGAAAAAATTTTTTTTTTGACAAAAGTACAAATTTTAGTACTTTGTTTATAATTGGGTCACCACCTAGGTAAAAGATCAATAAATCAAATATATTTTTGCGAATATTAAGATTTCTTCAAAAGAGCCCTCGAAAACGGTACAACCTTAAAACGTGCGAAGCAAACCGTTCACAAATTTATGTGCACCGCGGGGATTGAACCCTCGACCTCTGGGTTAGCAGACGAGCGCTCTACCACCCAGCCACAATGGCGATATTTTATAATGAATTATCACAAGACGTCACTCACAGAATGCACACATCGATCCTAATAATACCTTAATTGTTTTCTTATTTAGCCACGGTTATGTTGTAGTTACCTGAAACAAATAAAATAAGGAAGTTTTAATATTCTTTCAGAAGCTTTACTAAATGGCGGCGGTCTTGTCTGTCACGAAATACAAAGAGTTTATTGTTATAAGGTGACTTTGACTGATATAGACAAATTCATACTTGAGACTCGGAAAGTTGTCGTGACCAAGGTTCAACGACTGTTTTTGCAAAATAATAAAAATGTTATTTGAGTTAGGATAAGTAATATTATAGTAGTAGTAATTAGTAATAGGAAGCCTAAATTTTATTTTGCGTCTTTCACAGAAAGGGTCCTTGAACCTTGCTGATCACTTACAAAGTCTCCAGTATGAGTTCGGCTATATCAATCAAAATAACCTTCTATACTTAATGAGCTGGTATATTTGAATGAAGCTTCATGAAGTAATTTATTTCAAATCAAATAATTTATTCTGCTATAAAGGTACATAAAATATTTATAATTTTTTTTTATGATTTTGTTATACTCGTAAATCTGAATAATCTCCTCTTTATAATTCACCAGCCTAAATCTAAAAAACCTATATCTAGGTAATATTTCATGACCTAACCCTAAAAAAAACTTGCCTCGATCGGACTGCCGAGTCACGCAGAAAAATAAATGAAGCTTACCCTCAAAACGTAAGTAAGAGCTACGTCATCGTGACGGGTATTAGAGAAGGTACAAGTTATACAGTGGAGGATATAATCCGTATTTTGTTGTAACGAGGTGATTATTTATAAGGGTTCCTTTAAGTTAAAATATCGGTAAAACCTTACAGAGATGCGGCTTGTGATTATCCCGACAACGGAACCCGCAGGTTACCTATAACAACAACATGACACGCGGGCTGTCTGGGTTAAAATGACATGTAGAAGATTTGCAGCGGCACCGAAAAGTCGCAAGCTTCATCTGCAGGCTATAGCCACAGTGTAGGTAAAAACAGTAGTTTAACTAGGCGGTGTCCTTGAAATCAATACCTACGGCGGCTCGGCGCCTAAACACGCCCTAGGGCTGCCAACTGACTGTTTACGTATTTGATAATGCTATATTATTATTATAAAAGTTGTATTTAAGCAACCATACAATGCACAACATACTCTGTAATTTCATGCCATAATTTACGAAAATGCGCGGGAACGTCACAGAGACAACGTGTGTACGTAACTGCGGTGCGACCGCGACTGTCGTAAACCGAGTTGAACTATGTTTTGGCGGTGGTTCGTTTCGGCCCGCTTGTATGTAGATAGAATACTATTTGTTACTTATACTATGCTATAGGTGGTAGAGCTGATGCCAGGCTCGACTGTGGAGGTACCATCATCTTACTCGCAAATTCTCCCGAAGTTATTCGGGGGAGAGTAAGAGAACAGCTCTCAGGCAAAACCAGGCGGCCCACCATCGCCTGGGACCGATGGATGGCGGTATATCTATCCCCAATTGCCGGGCCTTATATAAAACAGACTAGTGACGGGCAGCGGCGTCACTGGTGCAAGGGTTTCGGCACCGTGCTCACCAAACCACCTGCTCAGCGTGTGTGAGTATGGGCATATCTTTCAGGAGGACCGCCAAGAGTGGAGAAATCCTGTAAAGGCCTAGGTCCAGCAGTGGACGAAACAGGCTGATGGATGGATGGATGACTATGCCATAGCTTAAAGACGCATCTGCAAGACACAGCCACAAACAGTTCCTGCAAACCACAGCTGCAAACGCAAGTTATCCAGATATATTTCTTATTTGTATACTACAGTAAAATATGAGGTCATCAAATTGTGACAATATACATAAGTAGGAACTGTATCTGCACGCATATTTAAGCAAATACTTTTTTTTTTCTTTGTAGTCTCAAAGTAAGTGGTTGCATTATTTTACAGCTTAAAAACACTTTTATTGACTCACTGACTATAACCGCCTACACCAAACGTGGACCTAGGAACATAAAGTTTGGACTGTAGGTTCCTTTTATGATGTACATATCCGATACGAAGGTATTTTAGGAAACTCGCTTTTAGGCGACCACTAGTTTGTTGGGTTTTTCTTGGGATCCAAGTTATAAGGCTGAAATTCGGCGAAGGCTTCGCTATAATGGTTACCGTGTTTTGAGTCCCCTTTCGTCTTATTCAGCGATATATCGAACAAATTGGATCGTATAAGAAGTAATTGCACTTTAAACAGCCCCCTGCTACGTCATCGTCATTGAGACGTAAGTGAGTCATCGTGACGTAGCTCTGACGTCAGATCAGCTGACGCGTGGGGATTATGAGGTTTTATGTTAAATTTGGGGGGAAAAAATTCTGTTGCCATTTTTAGGGTTCCGTTATAAAAAAGAGAAAACCCAATTTTTTGCACATTAACAATGAACGTAGGCTTGGTCACTAACGCTTCTGAAATAACACTCACGTATTGTTTTCGTTGATTATATGTCAACGTTGCCAAACGGACACATTCCGGTGAAACTGTTGGCGTGTAGTAAACAAGAATAATACGCGAGTACATTATTGTTGTTCATTACACGCCAACTGTCTTTTTCTTTCGTCATCTAACGCGAGTTTTAATTAGTACATTACGATACGAGAGCGATGAAACGTTTTCTGACGAGTGTGAGTTTGCGGCACGAGCCGAAGGTGAGTTTTGCTATAAAATATTATACGAAACTCGTGCGAGAAACTTTTTCTCGACTCGTGTGATTGCAGCACTTCACCTTCGGCTCGTGCCACAAACTCACATTCGTCAGAAAACGTTTCATCGCTCTCGTATCGTAATGTACTATTTCAACACACTTGCTTATAAAGTGGCCCTTATTGAAGCGTTCTTAGGGTCATAATTCAGCATATTAAACACGCGTATTTTTTACTTTACACTATCGCACTAGTGTTTTTTTCATTACGTTTTTTTTTAATGTTAGCAAAGAGTTTTGATGTCTTGAGAAATAGCAAAGTTTTTGCGAATAAATAGACTGTCTAAGTTGAAATATAATAAATAATCATTTAATTTCATCAACAAATTAACTCAAATTTTTGTTGTAAATACAAAAATATTCAGTTTCTTAATATTTCATATTTGGCTGTTTGGCGATATTTGGTTGTTTGGCTTTTTGCGTCAGTGCATCTATTTCCACCTGCGCTAGAAACAAAATCTCCGCCGCCATTTTTCAAAGAAAATTGCTACGAAGCTGTGTTTTCGATTATGTAGAACAAAGAATTTTATTATTTTTCCTCGCAAGTGTGTTGAAAAACGTCGTATGAAGCGCGTGAGCATTAGACATTACACTTGTATCCTAATGTTCTATTAGAACCTGCTTGTTGAATACAAAGTTCCAGTACAACCCTGCAAAGCTGAAATTACATTAGTACAAGAACTAATGGTTCTAAAGCGACGCATAGAAACAAACCCCAACTGGCGTCAGTCTATTCAGACCCATACATTAGCATTAGAGGCTCAGCCTAATGTACAGTCGTTGTCAAAACGTTAAATAGCCACATATTAATAGCCGTTTACTGAACTCATCTGTACTTGGCTACTGCCGCATTTGTAATGAAATGAAATAATGCTAAATACGCATACCAATATAATGTTTTAGATCAGTCAAGTAGGAATGGTTGTATGGTGTAGGTTGATTTAAATGGACATTGGCTGAAAATTTAGAATAAAGCTGTGTCCAGTAAATAACGGTTTAACTTAGGCCAAAATCAGATGTTTTTGCCATCAAACTCGGTATTTTTTTCATTACAAAATGGAATTTCAATTATCTTTACTAAAACCGGAGATAGATATACAACAAAATTTACTATTTTTTTTGTGGTGCACTGCACAATGGGTTAGATAGTTAGATCGCTATTGAAAGAGGGATTCCAGATTGGGGGTTTTATTCGCAATTTTGGAGAAAAGTTTTAGTTCTGGGAACTTTTCAAGAAACAAAAAGCTTGAGGAAATGTTTGGGGTAGAAAATTTTGATACTGGGGAAATAAGGGAATTTTGGAAATACCGTTATTTCCCCACCATGTCGACCCACACTACTGTCCAAGGGAAATTTTTTGGGAAAAAAATCGAAATAAATCTGGTTAAAATCCAGTGATACGATTGACGGCCTCATCGGTTATTACCAAGTTTTTACTTTTAAAATTTACATTAAAAGTGTGGTGTCTGAAAATTTCAACATTATGGCTAAGTAATATGTTATGGTCTTCCATCAGACTGTTTCGTCCACTGCTGGACATAGGTCTTTCCAGGATGCGGGTTGGTGAGCGCGGTGCCGAAACCCTTACACCAGTGACGCCGCTGCCCGTCACCAGTCCATTTTTCATAAGGCCCGGCAATTGGGGATGGACACACCGCCATCTATCGGGCCCAGGCAACGGTGTGCCGCCTGGTTTTGCCTGAGAGCTGTTCTCTTACTCTCCCCCGAATAACTTCGGGAGGATTTGCGAGTAAGATGATGGTACCTCCACAGTCGAGCCCGGCATCAGCTCTACCACCTAATATGTTAATATGTTATGGTCTTAGATTATAATTGTAAACAATTTTTATTAATTTAAGTTACTGTCGATTATATTACGATTGGTGCGTCTTTCTCTGTTCTTCGGGCAAAGTTCAACGTGTTTTTCGAAGTACCAGACCTGACACAAATGTGCCCTTATAGAAACCCGGAACCTCCGACTTAGCGGAATTAGTGATCGCGTACTTGAACCATTTAACCATAGAGTTAAACAGAGAAATTAGTAATTTAAATCGTAAAAACTACAAATGTCACATCATTTATGGATTCGGCCACTATTTTGCTTTATCTACTTATATTTCGACTTAAAAATGCATAAATTATACAAATATAATTACTAGTGCGTGAAAAACACAACGTGTCAACAACAAATTGCCTCTCACACATACTACTCAAAACCATAGACAATGCCCCCATTTATAATTCCCCCATTTTCATTATGTTAACGATACCCCATATAATTATAGAGTATCATAGTCGTTATTTATTATGCAAAATAGAAACTTTTTATGGCCGTAATTATTCCGGCCTTATTTTGATGGCAGGCGATTTTATGAAACAATGAAAAATCCAATTACTTCGACAAGCCTAATTGGGAAATATTAAAGTATTTGCAATGGGCTTCACGAAATATACACAATTTTGTTTGAATTTAACCTTTGTGTGGCGGGAATAAGAGATGTCATGATATACCGTAAAGTGGTACCTTCTTTGTTCGTGTAAGAAATTTTAACACAAAATGTAATTTTTAAGAGGATACGTTCCGAAAAACCATAATTTATTCTTACTTGTTTGAAGAATCTAGGAATATTAGATATTTGAAAAAAAAAAAAATTGGACTTCTGTCAAGAATATAATGCACACTCTTATCGAAACAGAATCTTCAGACGTTATTCCAACATTTCCAAGATGACTCCAAAAAAAGTTTTCATGTCGAGTTTTAACATTATTTGAGCAAAATCATATTATATTATTTATGAATTAAAACTCTATATAAACTTTATTAAACTCTCAAATAACAGATATTTGATACAAACTTGGTTTTTCTTTTTTGTAATAAAAGTCGTAATTTAGTTTTTTTTTCTGCAATTGATTTGCGATCAATGCAATCGGAACCTATTCTCTTAAGAACGTTGCATAGTACTTAAAATCTGATATTTATAACGTAATACGGCCAGTGGTAAAGCGCTCGCCTGCTAACCCAGAGCATGTGTTTGGTCTCCGTGACATTTGTGTCCGAAGTGTGGCGATAAGTATTTATCCATCACCCATCAGGTTTGCGACGTTATAATAATCGGCGGTGTAAAGCGGGTGACTTGCATTTCACAGTTCACACTTGGGAATACCTCTGACACCCCCTCGAGGATTCAAGTTGTAAGTCGTGACGATATGTGTGTATTAAAAATACCGCCAAATGTCTTTTAAGGAGTTTTAATTGGTTAGTTTGGTTAAAAATTACGTTTTATTATGTATAAAAACAAAATACAAGGAGAATAAATAGACAGATGAAGTTTTTTTAAATGTACATGGCTTTTTGAGGTCTGTTTATAATATAATAATAATATAAGCACAATAGCGGCTACAAATACACTTCACAAGTATCAGAGCCATAAACTTTTCCATTTTCTAAATAGTTTTGTTCTATAAAGAAGAGATTAATTAAACTGTTCATGTCTCTACACTCGAATTGAGAACATCCTCCTTCTTTGAATACGGTTAAAAACATTTACTATTCCTCATATCAAAATTCATAAGGTTAGAAATCAACGTGTCGGAGACAACACACCTGTAACTCGATAAAAGCATCTCGTCAGACATTTAAATGGTCACTTGCCATTTTATGGTCAGGGTAATTTGACCATACAGGGGTCGTCAACCCGTCATGTGATCGCCACCTATAGAGAAGGTACAGAATCTGCATTCTGTACAAACTCTTTTCCGTAAAGCTGTTACCGATTCAAATAAAGTACCTATAGAGGAGTTGGTCATATAAAAGCAGTTGTTATTTGTTAAATTCGTAAATAATCCTAGGATAGGAATCTTATCAACTAAGCCTGTATTTTTAAGGCGCAATAGGTCCATCGCACAACGGAAGAGATAAACATATCTGAAAAAGCGAGCGTCCGATTAGTGCGGTGAATCAAAAAAAGGTTGGATTAAGCTTTTTTTTTATTAATATTAATTCACATAAGAGTGTTTAAAAAAAAACACAGTTCTATGTTTTAGATAATGTCTTCAGTATGTCGCCAATTTTTTTCAGTACTTATATAAGGTTACTTTAATTTATGCAGCCAAATTCTTATGAAGAGTCGGTAAGTTTTCAGTAACAAGGTTCGACGACCCTTTTTGTGAAATTCGTAAATTATTCTTTTCGTGTTCCTTACAAACGCAAGCCCAGCCCTGAGTCAATTACTATGGGACGTCAAGATTTTATTTCGCGAAATTAGCAAAACGTGTTATCGATTCGTGTTGCTGATCACTTACGAAGCCTCCACTATGAGTTATATTATATATCCTTTTATGGCGGCCACAGACACAGGGACACATTTCCGGATACACAGTTCTAAAACTCGATCTAAAAATGTATGGAGTTAGACAGATGAAATGGGTTTTTACGGTCGAGAAGGCTGAGAATTACCCTTCTGGATCGAGCTCCATCACTAAAGGTTTAAAATGAGGTTTAATTACTGCCAATAAAAGGTTGTGTCAAAGCAGTATTTTAGGTGCCTGTGTTACTGTAACTTCTCTTTTACGATGGTTATCGGCAGGTGCGAGAGCTAAGTATTTTGCATACCATACCACCCGAGAATTTAAGACAATCTAGTACTCAAAAATCAACTCTAATGCGAGTGAAAAAGAGCTAAGCCAAACGTCTTATTGTTGTGGTGATTTTCATACGACACATACTGGTATTTTGTATGAGTCATGGAATCAGGCGCAAGGGGGCGGGGCGTTCGATTTTAAAAAACACGCATAGTTTTTATTTGTAAGTATTTCGAATGTGTCGAAACGTTTCATTGTGTTTTGTTTTCAAACGATGATGCGATTTGTTTTTTTGGTCCATATAAACATCTTTGGTAAACATTAACATTTTGCCCTATTTTTTTGTTTTGAAGAATTTTGAAAGAAGAATTGAAGAATGTTGAATTAAGAATACAAAGGATTCAAATAGGTGGTACGAAATAAAATAGTACATTAAGATACGAGAGCGATGAAACGTTTTCTGACGAGTGTGAGTTTGCGGCACGAGCCGAAGGTGAGTGCTGCAATCACACGAGTCCAGAAAAAGTTTCTCGCACGAGTATCGTATAATATTTTATAGCACAAGTGGGGAAAATGCCGACTTTACGCAAGCGCAGCGTGCGTAAAGCGGTCATTTTACGCACGGTGTGCTATAAACGATTTTTTTATTTCATCGTCACATTTGGTACACCTGTTTTTCACCGACAAATTACGTTCTAAACGTGAAAGGTGGTGAGCCATACCGCCGTACTGCAAATTAATGTGCTTCAGGGGTATTGAACCTAAGACAAGTGTTTTACCACGCAACCACAGAAGCAACCAGCCTTCTTAAAATGAATATTCCGATTTCTCATACATATAATGCATACCGATTGATAAACGAATATAGGACTATGGTAAATTAGAACTTTCACCCCATTGTGTTAGAGGTCATTTTCAATTGACAGAATCGTCTTCCCATTTTGGTCGGCTAATAATCTATAACCTCCTGGCGGAAAGCCGTTAACATGATGTATGACGTCACTCAGAATTAGGTTATTGCCAATTTATGCCGGCAGCTGCCGCTGATAGAAACTTGCAGTTTTGTGAAAGTAGGTCAAAAGTATTTCTTAATATTTAACACTTGTCATTATCTCTAAAACAAGCCTTAAGAAAAGGGTTTCAAATGATGAGGTTGCACAAAAAATTTATAATTATCGGCCACTGTAGTTCGCCAAAACTATTCAAATATTACAAAATATTCAAAATATTTTATGAAATTAAATAATTTTTTTTTGATGATTTAATTACAAATGTGCAGTTTTTAGATTTTTCCCTATAATTGTAGTATAATACGATATTAGTTGCTAAATTTCATAGTTCTAGGTCAACGGGAAATACCCTATAAATTTGGATTCCCTTGAGAGTGTCGAAATATACGTTTTTTGGAGCATAAACGGCCGTATTTTTTTTTCGCGTCTTAGAAGTTTGATTTTTCCACAGCTTCAAGAGACTGTAGACCTGAGTACCACAAAGTGATTCTATAAGAGTCCGTTTTTTCCTCTTGAGGTACGGAACCCTAAGAAAGACAATACAAGTTAAAATTCCTTTTCTACTCGTATTGGTTTACATCGGTTTGCTTAACTCTACAATCAGACAACGTTTCAGGAGGAAACTTTTGCAGCGGGATAGATAAAATACTTTTTAGGGTTCCATACCCGAAGGGTGTCAAACGGGACATAAATAGGTGTTACTATGATATGGCTATCACGACAAATAATAAAACATATAAAAGTAAAATCAAAAATGGGGACCATACAAGAAACCTCAAAAAAGTTGCATTATTTTGACGTTGGTGGTTTTATTTGGCTCTTAATTTAAAGACGGATACGAGTACATACAAGTTTTTAATTTAGTCAGATTGTAAGACGTACGCTAAAATAAAACAAATAATAATAAAAAGCAGGGTTCCGTACGAAGACAGCGCCAAATTTTTGTCAGGCGCTACCATTTAAGCAACTTGTTTTTTGTAGCCTTGATGTTATGTTACTTTGGCAGGTATATTGTTGTTATTTACCGTGATGTTTTTAGGGTTCCGCACCCGTATTGTGGAGTGGTTCGGAACCCTTTGTGTGTGAGTCCGACTAGCACTCGGCCAAATCTGCCAGCGGCTAAGGACGTGATGTCATTTGCTTGACATTTTCAGCCAACGTCAAAGGGGAGAAACCTATTAAGCGATCTTGTATTTACAGTGTAGGTAGCGTAGTTTCGTCTCTTTTATCGAAAATGTGTTATATTATAGGGTGAAATTAAATCCACCGACCAAATTCATACTGGAGACTCGGTTAGAGATCAAGAACTAGGTTCAGTAATTACTTTTGGCCAATTTCGAAAAATATTTCTTTTTGCTCCCTTACCGGTTGGACTAGTTTAAGTACAATTCCTAGTGCGGGCACTATTATGGGGGAAAAACATTTTTTTTTCATATTTAACCTGGAAGGTCATTAAACCTTGTACCTGATGACTAACCGAGTCTCCAGTATGAATTTGGTCAGTTAATTTAATATCACCTAGTAGTACAGTTCCGCTGTTGCTGCAGTTCTGACTTCTCTAAACGAACTCGATGCGGGCGAAGCCCCAAACAAGTAGCTTGTATAGAAACAAAGAGTAAAATAAATATCAAGGGTTGTAATAAACTCGCAAGATAAAACAACAGACACATCTTTGTTGAATTTCATAGCAATTCTGCGGAGTGGTTTCACAGTTACAAAATAAACGTATACTTACAATGTTATTTTACAGTTAAAAGCATGTTCTGTTACAAAACAAAGAACACGATTACGAAGAATAAAAATAACTGTTTAATAACCTCTTGGAATATTTCTGAAAATGTTCCCAAGATTACAATTTTCGCGTGCAATCTCTAATTGCAATATACAGGAACTGAATCACTCATCATGAGTCAAACAGTACAATAAAACATTAAATTTATTATCAATTAACATAATATAATATTAATTATGTTATCCTCCCACGCTGAATGACAAAGAGATAATAAATGTGAACTATTGCAAAACGCATCCGAGCGTCAGCAATTTCCTTACTACTTCCTTGTCGTGTCTTTACATAAATCATGGTCACAGACCAATATACATTGCAAATGTTTCCCGAAATAGAATCTGGTAGATTTCAGAGATCATTGAAAATTTGTCATGGTAGAAATAAGGATTCTAAATAAGAATTTCCCGATAAAAATCAGTTTCCTGTCGAATATGCTATGGCTACCACGCTATTTTTCCATTTGGATTGTTTGCAAATGTACAATATGCACAACTCCATAGTGCAAAGCAATCTCATCCGGAAACCAGGCTTTACACCGCAAGCCACATATTCTAAATTTAACGAGACCTTTCGGCAGAACGCACATGCACTCGGGCCGGCGGTCTAACCGCGACTGACCACAAATCGAATAGTAGTAGTTGCTGAAATAAAATGTTTAGCTACCGCCACATTCGACCGAAACGTAAATAATTCTAAAATCGGAAGCTTTATCGTTCTCGTAGAATACCAAACAGCAGACTTGAGGTGTCAAAGTTGTTTCCGAATATGGACTGTGAAATGCAAGTTATAGTCCGCAGTCGTACACCCTCGTTTTACTGACGATTAATTACGTGCCGGGATGGGCGATGAATGGTGGAGGATTTGAACCCGCGACCTTCAGATTAGTGGTCGAGATTATTCGTTCGTAGATAGAGGCGGTTTGTTAATAACGAATAAATTTTTCATCCATCCATCCATTAGCCTGGTTTATCCACTGTTTAACATGGGCCTTTCCAAGATTTCATCACTCTTGGCAGTCCTCCTGGAAGAAATGCTCATATTCACGCATGCTTGGCAGGCGCAGGTGAGCGCAGGGCTGAAACCCTATCACCAGGTCGTCACCAGTCTGTCTTATATACGGGCTAGCAGTTGGGCACGGTAGGCCTCCTGGTTGTGCCTGTTTCGGAGCTGTCCTCTTACTCTCCCCCAAATAAATTCAGGAGGGTTTGCGGGTAGGATCGTGGCTACCTCCACAGACCTTGTTTACCAAATAAATATTTAAAATGTTGTTGCTGCCCTCGTACAATATTGAAAAACTTTTAGATTTGGTAAAAGCTTGCGAGACCTCAGAACTTTTTGCTTTTATGATAAAAATCTTTTAAACGTATTCCCCTTCGATATCTCCCGTAAAATGGCGAAAAAACGACCTTTTGCATATGCATGATAATAATATCACAATAGTAACGAATTCAAAAACAACACAATATCTATGAATTTTCATATAAAATGGCAACACAAATATAGCCGGAGCTAGATATTACGTAAACTGCATCGGAATATTCAGATATATTCAAATTGGGTTACAAAAACTGTAAGTCGACTATAAACTGAATTTACTGGCCAACACAGATACAGAGATACTGAACTCAAACAGTATCTTACCTTCAAACTCAAATAAACACGCTACAGATATATTTTATTTTGCAGAATTTTTTATTATTACAATTTCTTCACAATTGTAAAATCACTATTGTTATTGAGAATCAACTATCTAATCTAACCGGTAGGGTTAAAATAAAACTTTTGTCTTGTACGTTTTTCTAGCGAAATAGTTATAGTTCAAAGAATTACTACAATAGACAAGCTGTACCGCACTGAAAAATTGCGCACTGAGTTATGGTCACAGGCCCACAACTCGTATGAATTGCACTGTGTGACTTCTCTGTGAGTAAAACAGAACCAGCGCTGTGTCCGTGGTTGTGTCGATAAGGCTACCTATATTTAGATATAGTTTGTGTTAGTCTCAAGTTTTGTTTGACGTTTCCGGAGATCCCAGGGCTGGCACATACCTCGGCCAAAGAATTGGCCTAGCAATTCAACGAGGTAATGCTGCCAGTATCCTGGGTACTCTTCCACGTGACGACAGCGATTTCGGCTCAATTTTTTATCTAATTTAATTAAATATTTTTGCTAGGTAGTTTTAGTTTAGTTTATTTCGTAGAATAATTAAGTTTTTTTAATTAGTTTATTTAAGTTTTGTTAATACATCTCTCAGTTTTGTTTTATTTAGATTATACCTACTTTATTCTTTATTCTTTATTGTACACTAAAAACTTATTTTTCAATAAAACTAAACAAATAAACATGTACAAAAGCAAACTTATCTCTAAGAAGAGATTTCTTCCAGTTTACCTCTGGGGATTAGAGAAAAGATAGTAAATAGGTAGACATACATAAGTGTACATTTATTAATAATTTAATGATATATAATAATATATAATACATAATCTAATACATATATACTTATTAATATATAAATAAGAATACTAATACATACATATATACTAATGATACTATATTAAAATGCTAAAAGATACTCATGAGAGTGATATATAGTGCTCTTTGAGTCGCCTTTTAAATATATTCATAGAGGGACAATCACGAATATTTGCTGGAAGCGAGTTCCAGAGTCTGACAGCCTCAACGTTAAAAGACTTGCTAAACGACGCAGAACTATGTAATGGGGTTTTAAGGAGAGAAACAGTGTGTGATCGGGGAATTTTGTTCGTTGAAAACAGGGTCTCAAAACGAACACGGAGATAATCAGGGGAAAGGGGGTTATTGATTATACTATAGAGTTGAGTTAGAATATGAAAGTGACGACGAAGTCGAATGGGGAGCCATTGAAGCTCACGACGAAAATGAGATACATGATCATATTTACGTAAACCATAGATGAATCTAATACCAAGATTTTGAAGACGTTCAAGCTTATTGACCAGCTCCACATTGGCATCAAGAAAACAGACATCTGCGTAGTCAATAAGCGGTAGGAGAAGAGACTGTGCAAGAGAGACTTTAGTTTTGTAAGGGAGGAAGTTCTGGAGTCGCTTCAGGGAATGAAAAGCTCCATGGACTTTTCTGCTTACTTCGTTGATCTGTGTGACCCAAGAAAGTGTGCTGTCAAAAATAACGCCCAGATTCTTAGCAGTGTTGGAAAATGGAATAACAGTACCATCGAAGTTTACAGAAGATGTTCCAGTACCCTTAAGTAAATTTAACATATACCTACTGCCAAGCAGCATAGCCTGTGATTTATTAGGGTTGACAAGCAGTCCATGTGCATCTGCCCATACTTTAATTTTTTGCAGGTCGGTGTTTAACTGAGTAATAGCTAACTCAGCTTGATCGGTAGGAAAATGACAATAAAGCTGTAGATCATCTGCATAGAGATGGTAGTGAGAAGTTAAAGTTTCAGTAATAGAGTTTATAAAAACAGAAAACAAGAGAGGTGAGAGAACGCCACCTTGCGGTACACCAGCAGTGAGCTCACACCACTCAGAGGAGTTATCATCAGAGCGTATGCACTGCTGGCGACAGCGAAGATAGGAATCAAACCATTCAGTTACTAGAGGGGATACGTTAAGAGAACCCAGGACCCCTAAAAGTATATCAAAATCAACACAATTGAAAGCACTGCTAAAATCTAGCAATGCTAAAACAGTGATCTGCTGTTTGTCAATTGCTGACCGAATGTCATCTGTTACCTTCAGTAGTGCAGTGACAGTGCTGTGCCCAGGACGAAAGCCAGATTGGTAGGGATTAAGTAAATTGTTCTGGGACAGATATGATGCAAGTTGATTATGGACAATGGATTCAAGGACCTTGGAGAGGATAGGCAATATTGAGATAGGACGATATTGAGAGAATAAAGTAGGATTAGAGGTTTTAGGTAACGGGATGACATGTGCTCTTTTCCAAGCACTCGGGAAGGAACTCGTTATCAAAGAATAATTTAGAATGTGTGTGATGGTGGGTAGTAGAGCATCAAGGATAAGGAGAAGCATTTGGGAACAGATTTCATCATCACCTACAGCTTTTGACGATATGGAGAGAATGGCTTTCTTAACGTCACTCGTAGTAACAGTATTAAAAGAAAAGGAAGTGCAATTGGGTTTCGACTTGTTGATTAAGTTACGAAGAGTTGTACGTTTAGTGTAGTCATTTAGAGAGACTGGAATAGCAGAAAAGTGCTGATTGAGAGCATTGAAGTCTATGTTATTTACATTTTGAGCAGGTGACTTGCCGATCCCCAATGTCTTAAGAAATTTCCAAACCTGAGCTGGCTTATAATTATCTATGGACTCGTGGATATGGCGTCTCTTGGCATCCCTACACATCCTATTACAGTGATTCCGCAGCTTTTTGTAACGATCAAAGTTTTCATCTGTTGAACTTTTTTTTAATTTACGCTTTGCAGTGTCACGCTTGGCCATACAGTTGCGAATCTCCTGAGTCAGCCACGGCGCAGGAAGGTGTCTAACTTTAACTTTTTTGATAGGGGCGTGTTTGTCAAATAAACTCAAAAGCAGTCTGCTAAAGTTGGTAACCTTGTCATCAATATTAGCACAGTCAATAACAGGAGACCAGTCAACAGCAGAAGCATCAGCCCTGAGCTCCTCCAGGTTCACACCCTTAAAACTACGAAGAAGGAGGTATTTGGACTTATATTTAGGAGGACGCACTTTGTACGAAAGAAAAATAAGATCATGATAGGAGAAAGGGGCATTATGTTGACCATGCGAAGCAACTTTATCAAGCCTAGAAACAATAATTAAATCAAGGAGAGATGGAGTACAGTGTGGCGCATGATGTGTAGCAACGAGAGGTAAAATGTGGAGATTAAAACTGGAAACGATGGACAATAATTTAGAGGAGCGAGTATCATTTTTGAGAAGATCAGTATTGAAATCACCGAGAATAATGGTGTCGTCATATAGAGGGGTGAGGTCACTAAGCATTGTTTCAAATGAATCAAAATAATCGACATTACGATTAGGAGGATAGAAGACGCCTAAGAGTAGTTTGGCGTGGTGAAGATAAATTTCAATGAAAAGGTGTTCAGCAAAACCAGAATACTCGCTAGGTGATTGATTGACAACTTTGCAGGGGATATCGGACCTCAAATAGATTGCTACGCCACCGCAGCCTCTGCCCACCCTATCATTTCTGAGGAGACGGAAACCGGGCAGACTGAATGACGTAGATGGCAGGGAAGGTTTCAGATAAGATTCCGAGATAAATATTGCATCAATACGCTGATTACTAAAAGAGGCGAGAAGATCAGAGTAGTGGGCAGGTATACTTTGCGCATTGATGTGTACAATATTTAAATTATTCTTAAAATTGTGAAATGTAACGTTGAGGCGATTATGCAATGTTGTTGCTGCGTCAGACTGAGAATCATCACTGTCCGCACTAAAATAATTTTCAGATGAAGAGCAGGAGAAAAAGCTATCATTTAAGTTAACACAGTTCATAAGTATCAAATAAATATAATAAAATATATATACCTATATAAATAAATAAGAATTTCCAAATAAATATACTACTAGCTACAACTACTAATACTTGAACTTAATAGCTACCCGAGCCCCCTCATATCAGGCAAACTGAAAGAAAATATTTGTATAAAAAAAAAAAAACAAACAGGATACATATATGTTAGCATACGCAAAATTATACAAACTGAAATACACGTCAAACTTTAACTATAAAGGAAAATTAGTTAACATAATGTAAAACAGTACTATTGAAAGTAATATAGAGCAAGGTCGAGAAATATTACAAAATGGCTGAAAGGACTAAAGTCCAGGTCTAATCAAAATTTAAAAAATAAAAACGTTGACATGACAGACGACAACAGAAACAGATGTTTGACCGGCATTGAATATTGAATTGAATTAAATTGAATTTATATTTTTTTTGTGTTACTAGATTAATTTATTTTCTTTCTTCTTTTCATTTTAAATACTAGACTTGCTGCTGGTACGAGCAAGCGAGACAAAAGTTCCGTTACGTGAGCATTTTGATTGCAAACAGCTTGTATAGTAGTGTCGTTAGAAGTCTTTGGCATAGTCAACGAATTAGTAGAGTTAGGGTCAATATGTTACCTTCAGAAACGCTTTATTTAATCCTTGCTTTATATGCAAGATTCATTATTATTTATTTGTTTGTTTGCAGCAACAATTCTTCGCGACTCTGTTTTGTTTAGAGATAAGAAAAATATTTATCTGTACAGCCCGGTTATGACAAATTCGGACTCCGCTTTCCTTGTCCTGTCTGCGGTCGTTCTACTAAAGTATATATTTACTTCTCACTCGCCAGGTCTCAAGTTAATCATAACCGGGTATAGCAGTAAAAAAGAATAAGGAACTTTACACAAACGAAGCGCCAACATGTGTTTATGATAAGTTACTGTAAATAAATATGATTAGTCGACTTGTTTATCTTTATTAAAACGTTTATATATACTGATGCCGGACCCAGGAGGGCCCGAAATATATTTCACTTGCAATTTTAATTTAATTGTTTTAATAAATGCATATATATATATATATATATATATATATGTCGTCGAGCTCTTGAGGAGATGTATGGGAAACAAGGGCAGGTCACCACCTGACATGCCTGAGCATGGCCCTTGGCAGCAGCGTCGCGTCATTCGAAAACAACGATGTGAGGGCAGTCTGGATCCATCCTGGTTCGGTGACGCACGTAGCCAAGGGACTTGCTTGTTTATCATACAGCATCGTGTGAAAGTGAAAAGACAATAATACCTAGTGATAGTGACAGACATTGTGACAACTAAGTTATGTTTAGTGTGACAATCAATGTAGAACTTTATTAAATACGTTAGACTGTAACTGTATTGTCTCATTTCTGCTTGAGTACCCAAAAGCCTACATACACCAAGATGGGAGATAATGCTGAAGAAGATCCTAAGATCCTACTGATTCTCCGACATATATATAAACGTTTTGATAAGTTACTGGTAATATTTTATCCTATTTTGAGGCGTATGAAAAGAAAAACAGTTTTTATGAGGGTCAAATAAAATAAAAATGTCGTTCTTCGCTAGTGATAATTTTGCAGCGAGAATCAAGCGAGATTATTAACCTAAAATTTTATCGGTTTTCGTGTCGTTTTCAAACACACAATCGGGGAAAGTTGTACAAGCCCAATTTTCGTAATGAAAGCAATTTATCTCGTGATATTTTATTTATTTATTTTCAACTTTCATCCACAAGACAAGCCTAATGCGATAGAATTTGATCTAAAAATAAACCAAATTGTTTTCTTAAAACACAGAGCATAAATCTATAATTTTACAAATAAAACACAATCAAGCTTAGTGTGTTTTAGTTTCAAAAGCACAAGTCAGACGCATTATGTTTTGATTTCGTCAATGCCGAAACAGAAAAAAATATTAAAAAGAAATAAAAAAGGTCCGGTGAACGCCCTACATCCTAGCTTTCGATCAGGCAGGCCCCATACTTGTAGTAGCCGATACCAAACCAAACATGTTCTAAAAAAACGTGACAAAAAACGTTGTCTTAATTATGTTCTGTATTTTTCCCAGGTTTTTCAGTGTTATTCTGTTGTATTCTGCATCTACAGGTCAAACTACTGTCTCTGAAGTTTCAGAGTAACCGTTTCTTTATGGAACCCTAAAATGGCGGCAAAATAAAAACTAAACCCGTTTGAAATAAGAACAAAAATGGTCTCCGTAAGTTACTGCCTCGGCAATATTTTCATCCCAAATATGTGAAGCGGTCGGTCAGCGAAATTTGACGTTTCGTAATAGGATGTAGGATGGAAAATTTATGTGGTGAACATTTTAGAGTAAATTGTAGGTATATTTTGTATGTACGGTTCGTAGTTTTGTGATAAAGATTTGATTTAGTATACCTCAATACATCTGTGTTCTTATGACTTGGACAAGTACGAGTATAAAATTTGAAAAAAAGCAAATTAAAAAAGGTCAGATAAATTACATAGTTTATTAAGATTATGTTCGCTTTCAACGTTGTTTATTCAAGCCTCGACCAAAATTTCTCAACCAAAATTCAAAACCATAATCTGTAATTTGCTACGGATCGTAGCAACTCTAACTACAAATATTAAAGAGTTTGCTTCTGCTACGGCGTAGTAAAATAATACTACGAGTATAAAGGTTTGATAAAAGTTTTGTGTGTATCCTAGTTTTTGAATCATTATTTATTTGATAAATACAAAAAAAAGTTAACTACAAAACCACGAAGGTTTATGCTGGTATAATATAATAAACGAGTACATAATAGTATATTATGTCTTTGGTCTTATTTTCCACTTCTTATTAATAAATTCTATTATTACTTAATTCCAACGAATGATCGATATTGTTTTAATATCAGAATTGGATAATTTCCATGATTGAAAACTTTGTGAAAATTTGTAATGTTGAGTGAATATAATAAAAAATGGTTTTCACGTGAAATGTTTTAATGGGTAGCTGATTTAACTGTAAAATGGATTCGAGCCATGATTGAAACAAGATTGCTTCAGCCATAATGAGAATCAAGAGAGTTAATATATTGCAGGAAAATGCATGGTTACCAAAGTACGTTGGAATCTATGCGTTTATTTAAAAATAATTTTACATATTACCATGGTCCCCAGTTTTCTCGCAATTTTGGGGAAAAATTTTTGTTTTGTGGATTTTGGGGAAACGGAAAGTCAAGAGAAATCCTTAGGGAAGAAATTTTCGATACTGGTGAAATCAGGGAATTTAAGAAATAGAGAAAATGCAAATACATATGCCCACCCACACAGGGAAGTTTTTGGGGAATATTTCTAAATAAATGAATAAATGTGGGTAAATTAAATTCCATTGCAGGGATCGAAGGAATTTTATCAGTTTTTACTTATTTTATTAAATTTGTGGTGTGTGAAAATTTTAATAAGTATGGTTTACATAATTATGTTATGGTGTTTCATTATAATTATAAACAATGTAAAAAATTGTAATATAATAAAGGAATAGAGAGTTTCAAGATATTTGAAGAAAAGTTGCTGAAATTCTTCCGGGTATTTTTTGTCTCATTTGGGAAATTTTGAAAAACTCTATCTGGAGACCGACTAACCTTTGAAAAGCTACGAAAAATTGCTTTAGTTTATCATTGAAGCCCACTTTTATTCAATTAAACAAGTCTCATTACAACAGTAATCAACAAACTTTGTTTGTATTTAGGTACTCTTTTGAAGTCAGAGTTTCGCTTTGAATAAACTAGTTCCAAAATCCACAACCCGGATTCGAAGTTAGTAAAATACGTAACATGAATGTGGTCCCTTACTCCATACTACACACACACAACATGGACTCAAATAGAATGGGACCGACGAACAAAAGTTTGTCGCGGAACTATAGTAGTCACTATTTTATTTCTTCTATGCTTTCCGAAAGCTTGTCGATTTTGGTTATAAAAGCTGTAAGAGAATTGGAAATACACTGAATCTTTAAAAATATAAATTTTGGTTACAAACACATGCTTCAGTATAACAATTTTATAGTAAAAAAAACTCACTATAATACAGGAAAATCAAATGAAATTACAAAAAAGTTTGCCTTCCTTAAATATAATGAAAAATTGCATAATTAATTTAAATGTAATGTAATGCAATAATTACAACAAATACGTTGAGTAAATAAATATACTATATCTATGTCTAACTGGGCCACTCGATTAGTCTTGCTAAGAAGAAGGGGAAGAAACTTAGTAAGATCATGCCTTTCCTTTTTTAGGGTTCCGTACACAAAGATACGGATTTTTCAAAACTTTTTTTTCGTGAATGAGGCCCTGAAAATTCAATTCAATTCAATTTTTAATTCAATATCCGGTTTTGGGTCAACATTTTACGTAACAAATTTCAGATATGTGACTCATTCCGTCTACAAGCAGAGACCCGTGACATACGGACGGACAAAGAGCAGAGTGACAAAAATAGGTTTCCGTTTTGCCTTTGGGCGGGGAACCCTAAAAAATACACTGAGTCCTTTAAAATTTATTATGTGACTGTACTTGAAATGAATTAAGGTAATACTTATTTACCTGAGGTGTCACGTTAACGGTATTTGTAATTCGTGCATTCACAAACGATATATTTTAAGCATGTTTGTTGCCAGGATGGGCAACAGAATAATACAGTCTTTTTCGATAGCGGCCCGGAAACATGGAAATACGGCGAAGTGAATATGCATGCAGTTTTTACGGTCTTTGGACAACTCGCTTCACTGATGGACTTCGGAAAAAGGCTGCGTTTTGTTTTCGAGATGATGTATTGCAGAATTTTGACGGAAAGAAGGGAATAGTTGTGGTTACCGTTTTCAAGGGTTTATTTTAGTTGTATACCTGGAGGACTAGCGTGGTGCCACTTTAACACCATTTTAAATACCATTTGACAGTAAATTCAATATATTTACTGTCACATGGTGTCAACCATGTTAGGCCTGCTGGTGTGGATTATTTGACTTAAAAGCAAAATTCATCGTAATATTTAGAGTTTCCCCTTTAAATATTTTATTAGAGCGCAAAACAAAACAGAAGAGATCATTAAATAGACATAAATTCTTAAAAAAAAAACAGTCGGTGCTTGAGCGTTATTCGCGTGTCAGCGACTATTATCACAGACATATAATTATACATTATAGGTCTGTGACTATTATACTTAATGCAGTCTTTTCACCGAGAAATACTAAGACCAGAGACAATAATCAAATCTGTATATAAATTAATGAAATCCTGACGTCGGTTGTCAGTTTGTCTATTCCCACAGCTCGCTTATTGACGAGCTTTGATCTGCAATACAAGGAGGATGATGTTATGCGAGAAACAAAAGTTTCCATGGTGTTTCAAAGACCAGTAGTAAATTTTTTTGGTTGGATAAAAGATTTTATATGAGTTTTCTATGTCACTAAATATTGTCAGAAGTACGGCATACGCCGTGTTTTGTTCTAATTTCCAGAAATTTCGGTAAAGTTCGTGATGACTGGTTATTGCAGTAATGATGATATTCCAAACGAAACTGGACAATTTGAAACTTTTACTTTCTCTAAGAACCATTTAAAATATAAATAATGGACTTACCCTTACAAAATTTACAATTTTAAAGTTATTCTTTATTGTACACATAGAAAATTAACATTTACAAAACATATAAACAAATTAACATGTACAAGTAGAAGGGTAGACTTATCTCTAAGAAGAGATAGTATGTTGGCAGAAACAGTTTCTTTTATTTCCGCGTTTTTATTGAGGAACGTTGTTCAGTTTGATCAGTAATAGCATGATTTAAAGCGGAATCCATCTCTTTGGATACTCCCAACATTATTTAGAGCGCAGAACTGTGAATTTCTTTACTGTCTGAAGCAACAAGTATTGTAGCGACGACAGCGCCATCTTTGTTCTTATGAATCAGCCATGAAATCACATAACGCCCTCGAGCGTTCAATTTGTGCATTACTGGCTGGTATATCAAGTGATTACAAAAAATCTGTGTACAGGTATGGTGAAACAATCCAACGGTCTAGAATGGGTACCTCGGTGGCGCACGCACAGCGTACTTGCCATGTAAGCAAGAGGTCGCAGGTTAAAATCCCAGCCGGAGGATTTTTCCAAAATATCTGTCTTTCTTTAAATTTGTTTCTAATTGCTATTTTTAAGTTAGTTACGCACTCTAAATAATGTTTAAACAATGCGGTTTCAGTAAAAATACAAGAACATTAAGACCTGTTACAATAATACTCTTTGAATTGAGTGTGGAGCGGCCTTCGACGCGAGCCACAAAGAATAAACAATCCTAAATCAGACACGACATTCCAATAAATCGGAACAATAACAGGATTAAGGATTAACCTCAAGTCTAAGGCAAGCACTTCGGTATCCCGGGACCCGGAGGGGATTAAGAGGATCATCTGCTTAACCGTTCAGTTAGCTCAAGTTGTTCTGTGGAGAGGTCTAATGTTGTCGTTTTCAGCGAATAGCGATGGGTTAAGACGATTGAACGATATTTTTTTTGCTTTATCCTGCTAATAGGTTAAAGTGTAAAGAAAGACGGCAGAAATACTCGGTTATCTCCGGAAACTGCAAGAAAAATGTCCTAAATTTCAAATTATTCCGGGTTGTTATTCCGCGCGCATGGTAAATCTTGCGGCGGCGCCACTTGGCCTTTGTTTTGACGACTGAGGAGGGAGAGGGAGATGTGCATGCGAGTTATAAAGCGCGATAAACGAAGTCGCACGTTATCTCATTGTTTACTGCGCATGGTGGTAGCGTCGGTCGATGATAATAAAAAAAATGCAGGAATAAACAAAAATTAAAAAGTTTGGATTACTTCGTTCACCGAAGATAACATATTTATCAAAATAAATAATTTCTCTAATCTTTTTCAGAGGCTTTTTTGGCTAATATGATAACCGTAACCGTAAGCTGGAAACACAAAATAAAATAGCATGAAACTTTTCTGTGCGCCGGCGACTTCATCTATATTATATGTACCAAATATGATACAAATTATATACATTAGATTGACTCATGAATATAATAACAATTTTCACCTAATTGATCCATTTGATTGTAACAAGGCGTTTATATATATAAACTTTATTAATGTGTTAAGACCTTAAAGAACATTACAAAACTTAACTAAAAATAATCTTAAATAAAGAACCTAACAAATACAACCTAAAAACTTAAATATTTATAACAAATAAAAAATGGTGGCCAGATCGCTACCGTCGTCGTTAGGAAGGGTGCCCAAAAGGCTGGCAGCGTTACCACGTTGAATGGCCAAACTTATTTTTTGGGCAAAGTAGCTTCCAGCCCTTCGATCACCTGAAGCGTCGACCAAACGCGATGAAATTTCTTTAAAAAGTTGTCGCGCTTCTTGACCCCACGGCCCAAGAGTTTCAACAGCAAAAGGCACAAATATGAAGCTCTCGCCAAGGGCTCCATACATGCGCCTTTTTATATATAAACTATATTGTATAATATAATTATAAATCAACGGATCGAACCTGAATCTCGGGATTGAGAGGCCAGCGTTCTACCCCCTGGGATACCGCAGAACTTGCACAAAAATCCAACAATAACCCATACTATAGAATCGCCAACGTTTTTCCTCGTTCAAACAATTTTTAGGCCAAAGAAGTATTGGCGTCGTCTCGAGTAAAGCCGTCCAGTGGCCACTTGCGGGCCAATTGGCTTAAACGAACCCGCTTTGAGCAGTTCCGGCGCATATTGAATAGTGAACCATGTTTATAGTGAAACATGTTTAGTTGAATACGGTCGGGTTTCAAATGCGGTCGAGCGGTGCATTGTGTGCTATTGAAGTGGATGGGACATATACCCTTTGTAAATAGACAACTATCTATGTATACTATAGTAATAATGAAGTAGTAAAAAGTCGTGTTTGTACATTGAACATTTTCGCAAAATTTGAAATGAAATGTGATTTTGGTATTGTACTGAGGCCCAAACAAAAATTTACATAATTTTTGTCTGCATGTTCCGTTTTAACTCATGAACCACTCAACGGATTTGGATGCGGTTTTTAGGGTTCCGTGTTCCGACAAGGAACCCTTATAGTTTCGCCATGTCCGTCTGTCCGTCTGTCCGCGGCTTAGCGCAGAGACTATTAGTACTAGGAAGCTGTAATTTGGCAAGAATATAAATATTAATCACGCTGACAAAATGGTAAAATAAAAACTTGAAAAATTTTTTTTTAAGGGTGCCTCTCATACAGGTAAGCTGGGATGAATTTTTTTTCTCGTTTATCCCATAGTGTGGGGTATCGTTAGATAGGCCGTTTAAAAACATTGTGGGTGTGTGAAAACCATTTTTAGATTTAGGGATTCGTTGGTGAAATATTAAGCTTTAAAGTGAAAATTTTAGTTAGAGTGGAGCGTCCCTTGCCGGCTAAACGGTTGTTTATAGAAATGTGAAAAAATTCACAGAAGTAGTATATATAATGAATTTAAAAGAAAAACTATCATAGCTAAGTAGGCTTTACAGGTTTACGAGTACAGGTCGCGCCAAACTTTTGGCCCCCTATAATGTATGTGACCAGAAGTTTGGCGCGGTCTGTATTAGTAGATCAACTTATATGTACCGGGCAACTACGGAACCCTACATTGCGCGTGGCCCGACACGCACTTGGCCGGTTTTTTTAATTATGATCGTAGTGGCTAGTCTTTAAATAAAACCATATACCTTACTGATCATACTGGAAACGTAATGAAAATAAAATGTCACTTGCCCGTACAAAAATAGCACTTCTTAAACTTAAACTTATGCTCCTGTGTTTTTAGGGTTCCGCGCCAAAAGGGCGAGACTGCTGTCTGTCAGTCCGTCTGTTCATATGTCATGGGTCTCTAGCTTGCAGACGGAATGAGTTATAAATCTGAAATTCGGATATGTTGTGTAAAATATGGACCCGAAACCGAATACTGAATTAAAATGAAATTAGTAGTGAGCCCTATCGCTGTACTACGGGCCTTCTGAAATAAACATGCAGACCGGACACTCATGTGCTCTACGGGGTTTGAACCTACGACCTTTGGATTAGCAAGCAATCCAGAACTCGTACGTCCCACAGACGGCCTTCTGAAAAAGCAAACGTCATCACAAAACAGCAAATGGCGTTCGTCGATTTAACGCCTTGTTTAGACGTCGAAGAGATAAACTATTTATGGCTAATATTTTATATCCGACGTCGATCTTCCAATAAAAGGGCCATCAAAGTCCATCAAGTTTCTTGAGTTATCTTCAGTGAATAAATAAACAATAGGGAGGATGGAATAGTTTATTGGTCTGTTGGAGTGGCCTCTGTGCCAAGCGGCAGAGCGCTCGCCCGCTAATCTATTAGCGATAGGACTCATGTTTGGGACGTAATAATCGAAGGTGAAAAGCGGGTGTGGTCTTGCATTTCATGGTTCACACCTGGGAACACGTCTGTCTGACACCCCCTTAAATTATACCTATAGTTATAAGGCCTACTAACATCTCTATGGACCGAAATATCGTCTGATATAAAAACATTATTTTATATGTATACTGGCGGTTTGTATTTTAGAGTGGGTATTTGGGCCAGATCTACACCAAAACTGTTTTAAGATGTACCTATTCTTGAAAACCACAATTTATTTTAGACTAAGATTTTGAGCAAAAAAGAGTAGAATATCCAAGGTATAATCAGAAAGAAAAGGCAATTCAAGTAATTCCGCCAAAAATAAAAACTAAATCTATGGTGACTTTCTGCAGCAATATTCAGCAATAGTAGCTCGCCTGACTGACCTGTTATGTAAAGTTTTGGTATAGAATTGCTATTTGATATCTGAAAAAATGATACATTATTCTATAAGACTTAGTGTAGCAGATGCCTACTCTCGAAGCAGTCTCAGGCCCTGGGTGTTCCTTCTAAAAATTTATACTAGTAGTTTTTTGTGTTCTGTTCTTTATAAAAAATTGTAGTCTTTTCGTTTTATTTTGTTTTGTTAGATTAGTATTTTTTTTGTTAAGTATTTATTGTAATTTTCTTATTTCATCATGTATTTTTTTTAGTTATTACAAGGCTAAGCTGAAAATCGGCGGTTGTCTGCATGCGTGTCAGCTGGCTTTATGCCGAGCTAAGACCTTTTTGTTTTTCCATTTTTGTAAGTAATATTGTATTTGTATGTTAGTTTACTAAAACAAATAAAGTATCTTTTATTCGTTTATTTATTTATGTATATTCATAAATTATTTGTCACCATCAGTGGAATAATAAGTAACACAATAAAATAGGTAAAATGACACAAAATCTTTATGTTTTATTCGATATTCTATAAGGCACTATTTTAGTTTTTGTTGATATTTTTTCGAAGCTAAAAAGAAAAAGCGATGATTAATAGAACACTACAACTCCAGCCAAGAAAACGTGCACATTTGTCAAACATGATGTCTTAATAAAAAATCTCCAGATCAAAGCATCAATTATCTCGGAATGAATCTTAAAGCAATCCATTCTAACCCGTGCCAGCCCTAGTAATAATATTTATAGGGCAGCTATTAATATAACCCATATTTTTATGGCACGACATATTTTTATTAGGCCATTCCTCATCTTACGTTCGTTACAAGAAACACATGTGGCCGAGAAAAGTATGACTGTTTATGCAACTCTTTCTAATGGGATGGGATGATATTTCATTAGTTTGCTTTGATTTTTATTGAGATGCTATTAATATGGATTTGTTTATAAAACATTGTTGCTGAAACATGCGTCGTTTGTGTAGTAAAAATGGTGATGGAATGGTGTAAAAAATAAGGTATGCTCTTCGAGAGCTCAAGTCGACGCCATCACGTATTTACTTTGGAAATCACTGTGAATGTTTGCATGTGTGTGTGACAACACAAGCTAATAAAATGACGTCTCGTTGAGCAAAGCGCGTTCTAAATATTAAATAATCTTAGTGTAGCCATACGAGCTCTCTTCCTCATTCATTCACACTCATGCAAAAATGCATAAGCTATCCTGTTGTCAGTGTTCAAATTTAAGTAAACGTAATTTTTGGATTGAAAACCTAAGGAGCAGACCTTGTTTTTTTTTGGCTATGGTGTTGTGTAAATGTTTGTTTTTGTGTTCATTTACATTTTTCTTATTCAGAGTTTTACGATGTAAGTATGATTGTGATTAAAGCGATTTATTTTTCTTAAGTATGATAGTATTTAGTAAACAGTAAGTAAAGTGCATACTTTTATTGGCCTGATTTGTACCAACACCCCAAGGACTAATGAGTCAAAAAATAAAAATACTTAATTAATATCGCGTGTGAATGTTGCAGTAAAATAAAAAGAAATATTAAGTTAAAAAATACTGCAACTAATTTTGTTAACGAATCAGAGCGGAACTCATTTTGGCAAATTGCCACTTTTTAATTTTTGTTGTTATATGTGCAGTTCTTTCAATCTAAAGTTCTCCTTTCTTTAATCTCCCTCTCTCATGTATCTCTGTCATCTATATCTCTCTCTATCCATCTCGTCGGAGCTAACTTCACTACGCGAACTTTAATTGATATTTTTGTTAAGCTACGCAATTTGTAGAGAAAGTTGGAGTGCTTTCGCGATAAAAAGCCCAATTAAAAGTGTTATAGCTTTATTTTTGCAGAGAGCCTTGCCATTGCAAATGGCTGGCTCTTTGTAGACAACAAAACCGTTTCAGTCTAGGATTTTTATTTCAGAAATGGCTGTTTAATATAACAAATGGGAGAACAGAGATGTGCTTGACTAATAGTTGGTATGATTGCGAGAAAATATCTACTATATTTATCTATACTAATAATAAAGCAGTAAAAATGTCGTGTCTGTACATTAAATATTTTCGCGAAATTTTAAATGAAATAAGTTATTAGTATTGTATACTGTACTAAGGCCAACAGAACAATTTTTAGAATTTTTGTCTGTCTGTCTGTATGTTCCGTTTTAACTCGAAAACCAGTAAACGGCTTTGAATGCGTTTTTTTACACATAGGCTATAAGGGGTGTTCATAAAATAAGGCCCAAGCCGTAAACGGGGCATACATTAAATAAATGCGGGCGGGGCCGCGGGCAAAAGCTAGTTGTTACATATTTAACGGCTTTATTATTATTATTATATTATTCGGCTTTCATTTAAATTTATAGGATTTCTTTTATTATTCGCGCTAAGCCAACGCTAGGCACACAGATTTTCAAGTAGAAAAGACAAATATTTTGTGCAAAAATCCCTCGTTACACGATTTAGGTCAGTTGGGAGGGCACTTTTCTTGTAAGCAAGAGAACACAAGTTAACATCCTGACTGAGGAATCTTTTTTCACAAACTATTTGTCTTTTTTAATGATAATATAAATTTACTCTAACTAAACATAGTGACTGACCAGAAACAAAAGCACTTTCCACAAATCGCATAAAGAAATTAATTTTTACATTGACCGACTCAGGCGCAGACAGAAATGCAGAAAAAAAATTTGAATGACCTACCAAAAAACATCAAAACAGATTGTCATTTTCAATCGCTATCCAGTGTCCAACATGAATCACACTAATATTATAAATGCGAAAGTTTGTGTGTGTGTGTGTGTGTGTGTGTGTTTTTGTTACTCTTTCACGCTGAAACGGATGGACGGATTTGGATGAAATTTAGAATGAATATAGCTTATACCCTGAAACTTAACACATAGACTACTTTTTATCCAGAAAAAAAGCATGTCGTGAAACCGAATAACACGCGGGCGGAGCCGCGGGCAAAAGCTAGTAAAACATGAAACAAAAAAACTGGCCAAGTGTGAGTAAACCGTGCCCTAAGAGTTCCATACGTTTAAAACGAAAACTTATTCCACTGGCAGTTATGTATGACCAACTTAACTTGACACTTACGATCTTTAAACTTTATGTACCGAAGGTTCTAATTAAGTTGGTACCTAATTTCGTCAGGAATAATTAAACAAATATTTTTTTCCTCGACGTGTACAATTAGACCTAACTGTATACGTAATTTGAAGTTTCTCAGTCAAATGGAAGTACCCTATATGTTTTCATGGTGAGCCAATTTGTATGAAATTGATTACATATTTAAGGGCCCATAATACCTCAATTCGCAGTCCTGCTCTAACGTTTCTGCTTTTTAACTGTCTATCCTACTCTAATCAGATGCCGCGCACGCAAAAACATCAGTTATTTTGAAATCGCAGCTACACTGATGGTTTTTTTTATTTTTATGGAACAGTCTGCAGCTGCTTTATACTAATATCAGTTATATTATGCAAAGTTTCAGATCTAATTTCAAGTATTCATTGAATGCTATCGGTTTATTGTACGGTTTGGAGGTAATTTGTATTTTTTTTTCTATCGAGAAAATTTTATGGAATCAAGTTTTCACAACAATATGGACATAGCATTAGTCCTCAACTTTATCATATATTAATTTCAGAGTGATGGTTGCAGTATTTGTTGGTATAAAACAGGATCATGCGAAGCGAAGTGAGGTATTGTACACCCTTAAGAGACAGTAACTATTTTTCGCTTTGATATAGAAGCCTGATTTTTTTACAGCACTATGGGGCCGGAAACTTCTGCAGGAGATATTAGTTTCAACTTGATGTCTTTAATGGTGTCCATAGAAAAAGGGTCTTGCAGACGGACAATTCCGTTTTTAGGGTTCCGTAGTACCTGAAAGGTAAAAGGAACCTTTATGGTGAGACTCCGTTGTCCGTCCGTCCGTTCGTCCGTCATCATAACTTTAGCCATAGCACCGTTAAAGATAAAGACTTGAAATTTATGACAGAAAAAGCATTCACTCGCCTACATAATACGGTATAAAAACAAAAGGAAAAATTTGAAATTGTTTAAAATATTTTCCATACAAAGAGAGAAAAGTAAAAAAAAAATATCCTAAAAATTGGTATCAAATTATAGATATTAAAGAGTTGATTATAAAATACATACTTTTACTATATTTACTGGCACAGATTTCGAGAAATCTTTGAATAACCACGGAAATAGCATGTCCCCCCCCTTATTTCCGAAATCAATGAACCGAAAAATATGAAAAAAATCATGGTGATTTGGGATTCCGTAAAGATTTGCAGTCCTCTCTTATATTGCTGTGCCTTGACAAGGTCCATAATGATCTAATAATATTAATGTTTTTCACCTGTGTGTATACATTATGGAATGCAATAAAATATATGAATATGAATATGAAAAAATATATCGGGTGAGAAATTCACGCTAACAAAATGACAAACTTAAATTTTTCATCCAAGAGTTTTATTTCGAGTACGATTTAAAAATATTTGTGTCTCTCTTTTGTGGTACAATCAATTCTTTTTTTAGTTATCCTAAATAGTTATGGGCAACATTTAAAATACCGTCTTCCTGACTGTTCCCAAAACTTCCGAATTACGGAACCCTAGGTATGCGAGTCTGACTCGCACTTGACCGGTTTTTATTTCATTTTAAGGTAACCCTCAAAATCTAACACAAAATAAACTACCTCTATAAAGTTACCTTCAAACCAAATCCGTCCCATATTTCTTCACGCATCACAATTCCCCCCCCCACCCCTTAACCCGTCAATCACAAACCGTCCGGCAGCCAAACCCGATAACTTACGGGCTTCGTGGACCACTCTGAAAATTGATAGAGTCTGACCGGCCGGCAATTTAGGGTTAAACTGAGTTATGTCTGGAATACTGGTGTTAGTGTTAGCCTGTTGTCGAATGATTAGTTTACAGATTGGTGGATTAGCCGGATTAGTCGCGTTTCCGTTACGTCGCGTTTCTCTGTCGCGCGTCTCCTTTCGTAGATTTCTCTTCAAGTCGCGCAAGTACAGTCTGAGAAAAGTTCAAGTACGGTATAATTTCAAGTTTCTCTTCTCACCAGTACTACGGTTTTCTGTTAACATATTTTTTTTGGTGGACACCTACAGTTCGCGCGCGAGCTCCGGGAAATCTTTAGGAATGTTAAATCCATCCATCCATCAGCCTTTCCAACATTATGACACTCTTGGCGGTCCTCATCATTAGAAGAAAATGCCCATACTCACACACGCTGAGCAGGCGGGTTGGTGAGCTCGGTTCCAGTCTGTTTAAGGTCCAGCAATTTAGGATGGATATACCGCCGTCACACGGTCCCAGGCAATGGTGGGCTACCTGGATTGTGCCTGCGAGCTGTCTTGTTACTCTCCCCCGAACAACTTCAGGGGTGAAAATAATAAATAATATTGTTTTTTATAATTAATTATAAATATATTTTTCGGAGGGCGTCTTTAAAACACTAGACTGGAATGGACGAGGCATAAATGTAAACGGAGAGTACATTTCACATCTTCGCTTTGCCGATGACATCGTGATAATGGCGGAATAAATGCAGGAACTGGAGGTAATGGTGCGCGGTCTTAGCGTTTCTTCGAGACGAGGGGGCCTGCGGATGAATTTGGATAAGACTAAGGTCATGTCCAACTGTCACGTCATCCAAGGGCCACTAACCGTCGACAATGTCAGCATCGAAGTTGTTCAAAAGTATGTTTATCTGGGCCAAGTCATACAGCTGGATAAAAACAACTTCGACGCCGAGGCCGACAGAAGAATATGCTTGGGTTGGGCAGCATTCGGAAAGTTGCGTCACATAATTACTTCGTCAATACCGCAGTACTTAAGGGCTAAGATGTACAATCAGTGCGTCTTTCCTGTGATGACGTATGGCGCTGAGACGTGGTCCCTTACAAAGGGCGTCATCCACCGATTTAAGGTCGCTCAGCGAGCTATGGAGCGTCGGAGATCGAAAGTAACCGACATAGCCTGCAGAATCAGTAAGTTGAAGTGGCAGTGGGCAGGCCATATTTGGCGCCGATATGATGGCCGTTAGGGCCGAAAGGCTTAAGAATGAGATCACGTACAACAAAGCGTAGTGTAGGCCAACCTCGTGCCCGCTGGACCGACGACCTGAAGGACGTTGTGGGTGGCGGCTGGGTAAGGAGGACGAGGACCGCCATGAGTGGCGAAATTTGGGAAAGGCCTATGTCCAGCAGTGGACGAACACGGCCTGATGGTGCGGGGAATGAAGCGACGGTCGGGCAAATTATAAGCAACAATTTAACATTCTAGAAGATTCCTCGGAGCGAGCGTGGACTGTAGTTGAAGTTGAAGAAGCCAGAATAAGCGATAAAACGGCAAATTGTGAAATATTCCTGCAAGTAAACACAAATAAAGCCTCGCCCAGGAAATAAAAAACCTCGCCACGTTGCGGAAAACCAATAGAACTAATTTCTTCTACTGGCAACACTAACTTTAAATAAAACGTCATTATTGGCCTAAAGGTCGCTGTAACCAGGCCATAAAATCCAAAAACAAAAAAATAACTTTAATTATTTCGGTTGCTGTCAATGTGTAGTGTTGTTTTTTGGTCTGTGTGTGTAAATGAAACTCATAGTATTGCAATTATAAAAGAAAATGTGGCGCCAAAAGAGAAAATTTGAAAACATTACAAAAATCATTCGAATGTTTACTATACATATTCCTTCGATTACTTCTTACTGAATTCGTGAGAATCTTTGTATTTTTTTTTAAATGACATGTATATCTTGTGGCGCTTTGAGATGGGTCAGTATGGGCAAAATCTAAACCATGAGAGATAGAGAAATTTGCATAAAGAAATTCCATTATCATATCGAGTTCACTATCTTTTATAGTTTAGATTTTCCCCATACTGTCCCACCTCAACAAGCCATCTTGTGAATTATTATTAGTATGTAGAATTACTATAATAACAAAAATAAAATAATACACAATAATTTTATTGACAGCTTTGCCTCCGCGGAAATGTATACCCATACATGATGATAATAAAAAACCAAAAACATATCGCCACGACATGAATCACCAACGGGGTGTCAGATGTGTTCCCGAGTGTGAACTGTGAAATGCAAGTGTGTCCACACCCGGTACACCGGCACTTTACGTAATGAGTGGTGAGCAATATCGCCGTACTTCGGGCACAATTACGCGCTGCATAGGGCATGCAGATACATAATAAAAGTAATAAAGTAAACATCAAAAACTTAAATATTCACAAAAATGCATTTTTTTACCAACGTAAACAATACCGTTGTCTTAAATTTATCTAACCCTTCAAAACCCGACAGGTCTGGGTGACCCCATCGCTCATATTTATATATTTGTCGAGGCGGGCAACGAACCCATGTCCTATCGCAAGTGGACTGGAAAAAAATCTGTTTGCTCGGTTCAGTGTCAACATAATTATTGGAAGATCGATAGTATTGTTTAGTAACTGGTGTTTTCGTTTCGTAATATCCGTAGGAACAGATGGTTAAATGCATGAAGTGAGGAAGGAGGTAAATGGGTCGTTCTGGTCGAGTAGGTAATACAAGTGTAAACCTATTTTATACTATCTGGTAGTCCCTACCAAACTATTCAATTTTCCAGGATAATAAACCATTTCTACAAGACAAACTAAGATTATTTCTCATTTAATATTAGTAAGGTAATTGTTATTGTTCCGGTTCAGAGCTCCTCACGTCCAGATTTACTTTTACGATTTTCTATACCGCAATGATAAAAATTTAAATAGATATTTATTGCATTTTTTTAATATAAATGATACTAAATCTATAATGGAACACTCTGTAGATTTTTAAAAATTTTTTGTTGCGTTTATTTTCTCAGGAAATGAAAACAGTATTAATAACTGATTACCCTTACGTGGTATTTATTGGATATATGTCTTGTAATCACCAAGATATGGCAGTTCTGTGCGTAACTAAGATGATTTGTTCTTTGTAATCAGCCTAATTTTGTTATATCTGTCAAATACTGACGCAGGTTGCATTAAAAGACTACAGTAAAAAAAATAACACACGGAAACAGTATATCAAATTTCCAACTATCATTTTAAATGCTATAATTTCCCAACGACCAGTAATCTCATTTACTAAACCAATATTGATGCTTACTTGTAAATGCATAACAGAAATATCAAATATTTGCCTCTAATGCGATGACCCCGATCGCACACGTGGTTTTACGGTATGAGTCGACATTTTAGGGTTAAGTACATATTGATCATTTTGTAGTCGATATGAATGGTCTTGAGATTTGAATGTGTAAGGAATGGAAGGACTTAACCTCTTTTAATTTTAGGGTATTAAAAGAGAGTTTAATAATCAAGAAAAAAGCAATTATACGTAGATATATTATTTCAGACAGGAAATAATGCCCGATAAAAAAATTCAGTCTTTATAGTTTTAGTGAATAAAATGAGTGGACTTCGATTTAAGGCGACAATTACTCGCAGGACTCGTCCCGCATTGACTTCTTCGTCGCTCGAAGAAGAATCATGTTTCGCGCAAAAATATACTTAATACCTACTGGAGATTCAGTTAGTTATAATAAAAAACTATACTGTACATTTGTTTTTTTTTATTTCAGAATATGAATATACATAATATTGTGAGACATTTATGATTATAACATTTAAAAAATATATTACTCTAAATTAAAATTACTTATCAATTCGGAAACATCTTGCAAGGCTAAGAATCGCTTAGATAAAATTCAATTTACCGAGAGTTATACGAGCCCGTCTTTCCATGAAAACATTGATAACAAAGGCAGACTGGTTAGAAATATCAAATATTGTATATTCGCGACGAGAACTGCTAAAAACTTACCAATAGGAATGGCAACAAAGCACAATACGTCACTTCCATTGTAACCGCTGCAATCACCCAAAATGTGCACCCCGAAACCGGGTTCCAAACGTCCTCCGAGGGTCTTACCCTCGGGTTCCCTCTGCCTAGGGCTTTATAAAATGTTTAGAGTATTAAACTCGAATTTCCCGGCCGCACCTGTTATGGGGGTGCCGTTTTCTCACTTTGAATCGCATGGTTCGGTCATGCGTAACTCGGTTATTTATGTTTTTTTGACGGAAAGGACAGATTGTAATGGTTTTTTTTGAGCGTACAAAATTGTGAAGATTTTAGTTACTTTTTCCTCATATTGTCTGTGTTTTTTACATTTTAAAGTATTAAAAAGATCTTTTATATATTTTTACTTATAGGGTTCGTTCTAAAGCTGGTAATACTTGTATAAAACAATATCGTTAAGGCTCTATGCCGTTTATATAACACAATAAGAAGAAAAGAATTTGAATTTGGAAGAGCGCCAACAAGACTTTTTGGTCTGTGGAAACTGTTGTTGAATATACACTCTAAAATCGAAATGGTTTTGAAAACGAAAACTAGTGATTCTGCTCATCCATGCGAACAACTTTTGTGAAGGAACAAAGTTCAAATAAATCTTCTGTTCCAACAAAGTTAAAAACCGACACGACCAAAATGTACCAAACAGCTGATTTTTCTTACGGTTTAAGGTTGTTCATCGGGACGAGTATGGTGTACAAATAAGCGTACTTTGTGCATCTAGCGCGTTTTACATCACTGACTTCTCATCACTCATCAGTTCCAGTATTTCTAAGAGACCCTGCATGACTGCCTCAAGAATGTCACAAATGTCAAACAACATCAAGCGGGAACCAACAATAAACTTTCAAGATTCAATTAAGAAGATTAGATTAACTAAACTTCGTTGCAAATTAAACAAAAACCTATTAAGTTCGTTGCCGTTGAAACTCCCTTAAACATAAATTGTCCTTTCAACAGTTTTATTTTCGGGCTAGCGTTGTTAAAGTCGCCTGGAGTTAGGCGCATTTAGGCAGACTGTCTAAATTAGGGTTCCCAACTCGTTTAAGGCGCAATGGTCCGGTTTGGTGCGTTTTTACAACTCTTTTACGAGTGTTTACCCGACGTAATATCTTGGGGCTTGCCAAACGGTATCCAATAACTGTAGAAGTTGACCAACTGCGTCATTTAAGTTTTTATTTTCGATCTAAATTTCAGAGTAAACGTAACCGATTTTTTACTTTTTTTTCACAGTTGTGTGTCTCGTTGGTCTGACGGTTTGCAAGGTGTCCTCCTCTCACTACTTCACCTTGAAAAGTCGCGATAAGGTCCGGTTCAATTCAGTTTCAGATGTTAATTTAGTTAAAAAAAAAAGTAAAATATTATGTGATATACTACAGAATATCTGAAATGAGATGGCTTAATTAGTATTTTTAATGTTTATCAAGAACTTTATCTACGTACATAAATAATAAAACAAGGTCCGAATTAAGACGCTCCGTTTTAATCAGAGTATGCAAAGATACAAATAAAAACTCAGTCAAATTGAAAATTATTATAACTACAAACAACAAACAAGGTCCTTTGAATATTTTTGAAGATTTTTTGTTACAAAAATTGTAATTATTTGTTTAGGTAAATTTGAGCGCGTTTGCAGCTTGATTACCCCACGGGCGACAGAGAGATCATTATCAGACGACTCGTGTGAGAGAGTGGGACGCACGAAACAAGGTCACCAGCAGTAGTTGTCGCTTTAATGAGATTGGGACGGTGTGGATGTCTGTGTAAGCACGCGGGTAGATTTTTTCCGAATACAATGTTCGTAGTTTTTGAATTTTTTGACGTAAACAAAATGTTTTATTTCTGAGGATAGTAATAAAGTTGATTATTTCATATCACCACTCACACAGGTACGAAATAGAATCCTTTTTTATGATAATGGCAAAAGAAAATGTTCATGCCATAAATAATCCTATTCTTTTCTTTTCTTTTGTCCGAGGAAAACACAACTCATAATAACCGTGATTTACAAAAATGGTTTTACGTCTATCAATCTATCAAAATTATTAAAGCATCTTGGAAACAATTTATTAGTTTCCGTATTTTAAGGGCTTGAGCGGGGAATATTAAATCAGATTCATTACGATTTATTATCATTAATGCTAAACAGAAGGGCTCTGTTGGGGGGGGGGGGGATTAAAATTAATATCTTGGCAATTTGGAACGCCCCTCGCAAAGCGGGCGGAGATTTAATGGCAATGGCAAATACAAAAAATAAAATACTACCCCAAGGGTATGTCAGTGGAATTTACTTTTTATCAACTGAGAAACATTGAACATAGTCAATGAGCATGTAAAAGAAGGCCTGACTTTCTAAGAATTTGTATTTATTAAATTCAAAAGTACATTATTTTGTTTTCACCGTTTTTAGTGCGAGTTGATTTTTCAGTCTTATATATTTATATCTTACGATTGCGTTTTACAATACAAAAACGAAATGTTGCTTTCGGCGATAAGTCGTCATTCTAGATGATTAATTAATAAAAATAATAACTGCTGTGATTAAACTTTTTTGGTAAAATCTAGTAGTTAGGGATATATGAGGTAATACAATAATAAGTGAAAATAATTCTAGGGTAGATCACGTATCGTTAACTGATCAACTTCCAGAAGAAGAAAAAAAAAAATCTTTCACTTCCCCGTACAAAGTGGTTCAATCAGCTGACTAAATTTATATGGAAAAATGAGAAAAAATAGGCGCAAAAATGTTTTTTTCTGAATTGTGATCTATTACGGATACTCGATCATCTATTAAAATTTTTTCACTTTGAATTCTAGGAGCTTATAGAAACAACAAAAATTACCTTCTAAATTTTTCGATACGTACAATATATAACAATTTTTTACTTCTATGTGATATACTCGAGTGATAACTAGACATTTTTTATGATATTTTTTATAAAAGAAACCTATAAAGACCTTGTACATAGTCCTCAACCTCCGAAGTACAGCAGAAATGTATACCTGAAACAAGATATAAACTTAATTATTAATCTAATATTTAAATTTACTAAACTTTGAATAATAAACAAGAAAATAAATCGGGTGTAATTATAGCAAATTGAATTTAGCTCGAAGACAGATTATATGGGGGGAGTATCAGATCATGTTATTTTAATATAATTACAGTAACGGGATATTTGTGTGAGACATCTTTAAGCATTAAAGCTTTGCGAAGCTTACTTTGAGTTTGTTTATAATACATATTATATCTGAGGAAGTCCGTTTGTCTATGGTTGAAGTGTACTAGTGACGTGAAAAGATAAGCGCTATTTGTGTGTGTGGCGCGTTTTGCACACTAGAAAAACGTGTTGTTTCTAATTTGTATTTTGTTAGTTTGTAATGCACTCTAATGATAATATTTAGAGTAATCCAAAAGGTTGAATTTCGTTTTAAAAGCATAATCTGTCTGAAGCATCACGTATTGTAGCGATGACAGCGCCATCTGTTCAACGAGGCGAGAAAGCACATAACACCCTCGTGAGCGTTCAGTATGTGCCTTACGAGCTGATTAGATCAAAATATTCGGTGGACAAGTATGGTGGACAAATTCAACGGTCTAGGTAAGTACCTCGGTGGCGCAATTGGTAGCGCGCTTATCTTGATAACAAGAGGTCGCAGGTTCGAATCCTGGCTTAAAGAAATTTTTCAAATTCTCGTCTTTACATTTGTTTCTAATTTATCTTTTCTAGTTAGTAATGCACTCTAATAATAATATTTTGAGTATTCCAAAGCGATGGACTTCGCAGTAATAACATAATTTAGTAAGTTTTTAGATAATTGGGATGAGTACAACTAAACTGTCATTTTTATACCTACCGTATCCATTATCAACCAAATCATCAACCAATTTGCGCAGCCAGACCGACATTTTTTTTTTTTTTTTAATTTATTAACTTTACATTAAATATTTAAATGGACCAGTGATGCTGTAAGATCACATGTGATCTATCCCAGCATCACAATACGTTATACAGAGAAATTAGCCAATAACCAGTGTGCTAACTAAAGTACAAAAACTTTAACACCTATTTAATTTACTCAAATAAACCAACATAAGCAATAAAATTATACAATAACCATAAAATTGTGCAAACTAAGCAAAATCTTTACATTTATTTAATTTACTCAAATAAACCAACCTATGCAATAAATTAGTATACAAAGAATTTAGCCAATAACTAGTGTGCTAACTAAGGTACTAAAAACTTAAGCACTTGTCACTCAAATAAACCAACTTAAGCAATAAATTATACAAAGAATTTAGCCAATATCCAGTGCGCTAACTAAGGTACAAAAACTTTAACACTTATTTAATTTACCTAAATAAACCACCTTACGCAATAAAGATCAAGAGCATTAAAATAGGTATAACCACGAATCAGCGCTACTAGGTACTCAGCGTTTGACAGACGAAATCACGCAGGCTTTTTCTCTCTCTGTGTAACAGAAGGTTTTTCTGTCTTTGTGTAACCAAAGTAGCCAATATTGGTCTTCCTTCCGTGGCAACAAAATAATCATTGTGGCGCATAGCGAGCACACACACAGAAAAATAAATAAATGAATAAAACGCAATCAGTCAATTATGCTACAATATACTTACCACAGAAACCGTGATGATATCGCTCACTTTAACTTTTTCATAACTACTATACAGTATTTGATTTTAGTTTTTTAGATTACAACTTTTCAATAAAGTATTCTTTTAAAACCTCTTTTATATTTTTGTCCTGAATTTTACTTTTGATGGTAATTGGTAGATTGTTTATAAGGCGTGGTATTAGGTACTGTGATGTTCTTTTTCCGTAATAATTATTATAAGCACTTGTGACCAATTTTTTACTTGTGACATTTCTCGTAGCAATGGGGTGTTCAACAAGATGTAGAATTTCCTTGCGGAAAAATTGTTCCATTAACAGATTCATACAAAATTTATCATGAATTGGCACTATCTTACAATAGTTGAATACTGACCTACCCTCATCTTTCAGTTTGATATACTCTTTAGGTGGGACTATAGTTTTTAGCATACGTTTTTGCAAGTTTTTAATTGGATCTATATATGTTTTGAACGTTCTTCCGTAGCTACTCAGCCCATATGAGATTAAACTTTCAGCCAGAGCTTTGTACATAGTTATAAGAACAAAGTAAGGAATTTTATATCTAAGAAGGTAAAATTTTGCTAATATAGCCCTAAGCTTAGCACACACCTTTTCAATGTGCGGTTCCCAGTTAAGCCTTTCATCAATTAAAAGTCCTAGGTAAAGGTGACTTGATACTTGTTCGATTGGTTTACATTTGCAACTAGTCTGCTCAGTATGGAGACATACATGTTCATGAGCAATAATACGTGGTCTGTCATGGAACGTAAGTCGACCGGAATGTACGTGTATAAGCTTAGTTTTGGAGGCGTTCAGTACAAGACCAGCATCGTGTGACCACTTACAAACCATGTCAAAGTCTTCTTGTAATTTTTCCATAGCTATATTGACATCCTCGTTAGCAGACACAAGGCAAGTATCATCGGCATATTGGTATACCGTACAATGATTTATCACTTCGTTTAGATCATTAACGTAAACCAGATAATGAAGTGGTCCAAGGACCGAACCCTAAGCTGTACCCTCAGTGACTTTAACCCTTTCGCTAAATGCATTTCCTACTTTTACAGTATATGATCTATTCTCAAGGTAATTCCTACAACATTCAAGCAACGGACCTCTGATTTCACTATTGTCTAATTTGTGAAAAAGTGTGTCATGACGAAGAGTATCGAAAGCCTTGCTATAATCAATGAAAACAAGAAGAACGTGCTTTTTGTTATTTAGTTGCGTATTAATATCATCTGTAAATCTAGAAAGTAGCTGTGTTGTACTTTTGTTTTGTTGGAATCCGAATTGATTTGTCGACAGTACTTTATATTCCTTATAGAAAGATTGAATTTCGCTACCTATATACTTCTCCATAATCTTATCAATGCTAGATAGTAGTGTAACTTGTCTATAGTTTCCTGTATCATTCTTTTTTCCCTTCTTATAAATTGGTCTGACAATTGGTCTGTCATGGGGAGAAGCCCATGCGTGATGGGTCTGTCTCCTTCACTCGGGGGATGTCAATTGCTTACACAGGCTCAGCCTGAAAGGAGGAGGGCTGACCCGTGGTCATTCTGGCACCAATCAACACTGGTGCCGGTATGACCACTCACAGCCGTGTGTCCGATCATACTGAGACACCGGCTGCCAACAGGAAATGAGTCGGCCTGTTGGATAGGCTAAAGGGTCACACCCACACAACATCAACTCCTTGCTATATATAACACTCCCGAGCATACAGAAAACACTATACACACACTTCAACACATACACTAACGGGTGCAGGGCAGCACCCCCACACACGACCCCGAGGCCAAGGCTCCTGCGCTACGTTACAGTCTCGTCACCCCACTGGTGACGAGGCTGTAATGTTCCTTTCCGTGCGCAGTAGATCGCCGCAGATGGTGCAAAGGTAGCCTGGGGGACTGAGCCAAATACGTTCCGGGTTAGTGTCCGTACGCGGCAACACGTCCTCTTTGGTCCAGCGTACCATCACAAACGGTGCCCACGGTGTAGCTAGCCGTGCGGTAAACGGAATCAACCGGCTTCGGCGGACTAAGCTGAGACGGGCGAGGCTCCTGTCCGGAGGGGTATGCAGACGGCAGTGTACGGGGTGTGTGGTGAGCGAGTGGTTCTCCCAGATCACTGGCAGCCTCACACTTAGCCCAGCTAGCTGGTGCGTCCTTATGCTCAACCGTCTCGTATGCAACTCTGTTACGCCAAACCTGCAGTGCCCCTAGGTTTTCCCAACCTGGGCAGGTTTAGGCAGGGAGCCTATATCTCCGCGAGGATTTCCTGGTGTCACCATAGTGTGATTCCCCCGACGTTGTGGGCTCCGAGGTGGGTGGGGACTTGTGGAGATGAACTATAACGGCCTGGAAGACATGGAAAATGGGAAAAAAAACACAAACCTAAATGACAGCAACGACAGTGTCAACAAACCACCGTCTAAGGTACTTGACCTTAGCGCGTTAGCGGAGGCCATACAGCCACAAACCAGTTTTGTGAGCACATGGCAGGTGGTTTCCAACAAAAAGAATAAACAGCCGAAAGGTAAACAGCGCGCCAGCGCTGTAACCGGAGGCCAAACTCAAGGGTCTGGTAGCCAAGGCAACCAACCCTCTCAACGGTCAGGCCGCAACAACAGGCGGAATCGCTGGAGGCGTGCTAAGCGCGACCGAGAAGCGACTGACCACAAGACAAAGGAACAGACCAGAGATGCAACAGCGAACCCTGCTGACGCGACACCTGGAACGAGTGCGCTTACGGCCCCTCCCCGAGACTCCACTCGGCAGGCCCAGACCGCAGCAGACCTCTTGCCAAAGGCCAACAAGCCCAAGGCAATGTCCACTGGGTCGGGGCGGCCGGGGGGAGGCGCGGGGAAACCGAAGCCATTCAGTGAGAAGGCTGCCCAGTCTCAGGGTTATTCGCATGGTGCATCTAGGTCACCAACCACCTCCGCGAGCCGGGGCGAACCCCACAAGGCCACGCAAGTAAAGGAGGTGAGTCGCCAAGGTCAAAAGGGTAGACCGGTTTTCCACAAGACCAGTGAGGCAGTCCTTGGAAGCGGCCACAAGACGGCACCAGCGAAGCCCCATGAGCCACGTATGGCAAAGCGGCGTCGCCAGGACCGTCTTGATGAAACCGCCTCCCCAAAGAGTGACGCCAAACGAGTCAGGGTGGACAAGACCAAAGATTCTGCATCGAGCTACGCAGAAGCAATGCAATCGCATTTGTGTGTAGCGGTCAGGATCAACCCTAACCGTGACCTCACAGCAGAAGCAGCACAGCAGCTTCAGGCAGAACTCCTGGCGAAAGTTGGTGAAATCTGCGCTGAAGCTACCGGCTCCAACATACAGGACGTACCGTCATTCCGAGGACGGCCCAGCTGGAACGCGGGCGTCCTCAGACTATGGTGTGAAGACGATGGGTCTCTGGCCTGGCTGAAACGCACCGTAGCGACGCTTAAACCGCCGTACCCAGGTACCAGCTACGAAGTCGTCAGCCTGAAGGAACTAATACCCAAGGTCAAATGTGGGCTGTTTATTCCTGAGGTGACTGACAAGAAGCCCGGCGAGATACACACCTGGCTGGCCATGCAGAACAAGAAATGGCTGAAGGTGGACAGCTGGTCCATGTACTCCATGGACATACACACCGCTCCGGCTGAGAGACCTGGGACATTCTTGAGCCTAGGTATACCTCGGTCGGAAATACCGGCACTGATGGCGAGAGACCGCCGAGTCACCTTCGGGCTAGGCTCGGTGTACGTCAGATTCTTCGGTCCGAGAGGTCTACAGGACACCGCTCCCGAAGATCCACCAGTGCCAGTGACCACGGAGGAAGACTCCAGTCCCGACCCCAACAAAGGGTCGGATGTACCCGTACGTCAGACCGAGTCCGACACCGTGATCACACAACCGTGTGGGGAACCGAAGGAGGGGAGTAGCTGTGGTATGGAAGTGGAGCTGCAACCCACCGACGAACACCCCCACGATTCAGATGACGTGGAAAGAGGGACGGACGGGGAATCAATGGATAGTGACATTCTCCTATCCTCTCCCACCCGCTCCCCCCACTAACGTCATCCAAACTAACCTCCAGCACAAGCAGGTAGCAGTAGCTACGCTGCGCCGCATACTGGAGGTTAACAAACACACTATCGCTTTAATCCAGGAGCCTTGGATTAGGGCCGATAGAATATGCGGTCTAAACAACATTGGTGGTAAGTTAATCCTCAATACCTCTGTTCATAGTCCACGAACATGCATATACGTCCCACGCCACCTGAATGCTGTGCCTCTAACTCAGTTCTGTTCCAGAGATCTGACGACAATCAGGCTCGAGGTTCAGGCCTGTGGAGGAGGCTGTGCTACCGTGGTGCTGGCATCCGCCTATCTCCCTGGTGACGAGGAGGTGCCCACCAGAGAGTTAGCGGACCTAATACAGCACTGCGAGCAGAGTGGTCTGGACCTGATCGTGTCAGCAGACTCCAACTGTCACCACCCTATCTGGGGCAGTGAGACACCCAATAGGAGAGGTGAGGCCCTAGTTTCTTATCTCTTTTCAACTAACCTTACAGTCCTTAACAAGGGCTCTGTCCCAACGTTTGTTACCTCCAGGTTTCAAACAATAGTAGATATCACCCTAGCCACGGAGTCGGCCTCGAAACTGGTTACCGATTGGCATGTGTCTGAGGAACCCTCCTTCTCAGACCACAGGCGTATCTGCTATAACTTAGATGTCCACATAAATAGACCCATGCCCAGACGTAACCCGAGGAAAACGGACATCGACAGGTACAAGGGTCTACTGAAAGAAGAACTGCAAAGGATAAACTTTCAGGATATGAGGACATCGGCTAACAACATTGAAGCTAATATCAAAAACCTAACAAACAGCATCAGCACATGCTATCAGAAGGCTTGCCCACTAACGACACCACCCAACAGAAGCTCAAAATGTCAATGGTGGGGACCTGAACTCGAACGGCTCCGGCACAAGTCTAGGTGCTTATTCAACAGAGCTATGAACACGAGAAACGAGGATGACTGGGACAAATACAGAGAAGCCCAACATTTCTACAAAAAGCGCATCAGGATTAGGAGATGCGAATCTTGGCGCCGTTTCTGCGAAAACATTGAATCAAACAATGAAGCTGCCAGGGTACGCAAGGTCCTATCGAACGACCAAGACCGCAACCTAGGCTCGCTTAAGAAATCAGACGATACATTTACAAACACAGACAAGGAGACCTGCGAAGTACTACTCGAAACACACTTTCCAGGTTGCAGCATCTCAGAAGAACGCAACTGGAAGGAACGACCGAGTAGATCTCCGAATGAGCAGGACTGGAAAACAGCCGAGACTGTAGTCGACAAGGACAAGACCATCTGGGCCATCAACAGCTTCCTTCCCTTCAAATCGGCGGGGCTGGATGGCATATTCCCCGCTCTTCTGAGATGGGGAATAGATTACCTAGCAGAACCGCTGACAGACATCCTGAGAGCATGTCTTGCACATAGCTATATACCACAGGACTGGAGAGAAGTCAAAGTAATTTTCTTGCCTAAACCGGGAAGAAGTGATTACACTCAAGCGAAATCCTTTAGACCCATTAGCCTCACATCCTTTCTTCTTAAAACTCTAGAAAGGCTCTGTGATAGGCATATCAGAGATGGGGCCCTAAAGAGGAAATCGCTACACCCGAACCAACATGCCTACAGTTCAGGCAAATCAACAGAGTCAGCTCTGCACAGCGTAGTGAAAAGAATCGAGAACACTCTGACTACTAAAGAATCAACCCTAGGTACCTTTATCGATATAGAGGGGGCCTTTGACAAAACTAGATTCATAAATATTAACCACGCTCTTCTCAAGTATGACGTTGAACCAACATTACGCGGGTGGATAGACAACATGCTTAAGCTGAGAGCTGTACAACTAGACGTGAATGGCACCACCAGAGCGGTGGTAGCCAAGGGCTGCCCACAAGGAGGCGTCCTATCACCTCTGCTCTGGAACATCGTAGCGGATGATTTGATCCGACGGCTAAACGATAAGAGCTACCATACTATAGGCTACGCCGACGACCTGGCTATCCTCATTAGTGGGAAATTTGAAAGCACACTCTGTGAACTAATGCAGGGTGCTCTCAAGGTTGTTGAAAAATGGTGCGAGGAGTACCAACTAACAGTGAACCCGAATAAGACAGAACTAGTACTGTTTACCAATAAAAGGAAGCTGGTGAACATGAGACCCCTGAAACTCTTCGGCACTGAACTAACCCTATCGACTGAAGTCAAATACCTGGGAATGTTACTTGACAACAAGCTGAACTGGACTAAACATATGAACAACAAATTGAAAAAGGGGACCATAGCACTATGGCAGTGTAAACGCATGATGGGCAAGAAATGGGGACTACGCCCTAACATTATGCTATGGCTATACAAAGCAGTGATAAGACCAATGGTCTCGTACGGTGCCGTCGTCTGGTGGCCTAGGATGGACGTCGGCTACGTGCAGAAAGACCTAGAAAAGTTTCAACGGCTTGCTAGCATGCTTACCACAAGTTGCATGCGCACCACCGCAACCGCGGCCCTCGAGATAATTTTGGACATCCCACCGCTGCACCTGTTCATACAACAGGAGGCAGCGGCTGCGGCGTTCAGACTCAGGGCAGCTGGACAGTGGAAAAGCGACGACAGGGCACCACACACGCGCATCCTTGAGCTGGCCGTGTCCCACCAGCCACTAATGGACGCGCCGTGTGATAGAATCCCAAAAATGCACATCTTCAATAGACAGTACAATGTCCAACTCTTTGAGGAGCCAACGGACCACTCTAATATCCATGAGATAAGGATATACACAGATGGGTCCAAAACGAAAGAGGGTACTGGGGCCGGAGCGTACTCAGCTGAACTTAATATTAAGAAATCAACAGCCTTAGGTAAATATAACACGATTTTCCAAGCGGAATGCGTCGGTATAATCCTGGCTTCAAGTGCGGTGCTCAGCAGAGAAGCTAAAGGCCTCAACATTCGCATACTTTCTGACAGCACTGCGGTACTCCGGGCCCTAAGCAGGACTACGGTAAACTCTGGGCTCATACTACAATGTAGTTCATATGTTAGAATTCTTAATTATGATTAATGACCTTCCGAACATCGTACAGGACGCCACGTGCTTGCTATTTGCAGACGATCTCAAGCTGCTCTTAGCTATTAAGGATAAAAATGACTGTGTTAAACTGCAACAGGACATTGATAGGGTAGTGAAATGGAGCCACGACAATAGGTTGCAGTTTAATGGGTCAAAATGTGTACAGATCACGTTTAGCCGCGCGCATACACCGAGGCAACACCAGTACACGCTAGACGGTGACGCGCTAGTGCGAGTTCACTCTGTGCGGGATCTAGGCGTACGGCTATCCTCGGATCTCTCTTTTCGTGATCACATTGTAGACACATGTAAAAGTGCTTTTAAAACCTTGGGATTTGTACTCCGTAGGAGCCAAGGCTTCTCAAATGTACAGACGATAAAAGTATTGTACAATGCACTAGTTAGGAGTAAATTAGAAAGTAACGCGATCATCTGGGCTCCGCATGAAATTAAATATAGTCTTATGCTGGAACGGATCCAAAACAAATTTTTAAGGTTTTTGTATTTAAAACTATATGGAGTCTATCCGGGCTATCCATTGTTATATCCAACCTTATTTATCTTAGGTATGGTTGGGTTCACCAAAATTCAGGTTAGGAGAGACCTATCTTTAGCGATAACCGTATTTAAGATATTTAGAGGAATGTTGTGCAATCCTACAGTACTTGACAGCATTAGACTGGTGGTTCCGTTTGGTGAGCATGGGCTGCGGCGGCGCGAGGAGCGGCTACTCTGCGTGCCCGGCGCCAGAACCAACTTGCTTGCGGAAGCGCCGCTAACTAGAGCTATTAAGTTGCTCAATAAAATTTCAGAAAAGACGGACGTTTTCACGTGTTCTCTGGGTGAATTCACAAGGATAACTTTGCAAATTTTATGTTACTATTAGGTTTGTGGTTAATTAATTGTTTTTATGGCTCTTTGTCCTTGTTTCTTTTTTCTTTTCTTTTTTCTTTTTTTTTTGTTATTGTGTAAGATGACAATATATGTAGGTAAGTTAATTGTTGTTGGTATTGGATGTGTATGTTGTATAGTAATTATGATGTCGTATATGATGTGTTACTTCACTATTGAATTAGGTCCAGCCTGTAATGATAGTGTAAGTTCCTTAATAAATAAATAAAAAAATAAAAATAAATGTCTAAACCAACTGGAAGAGGTAAGCCGACACAATAAAGTAACCCTCCAGTGGATAAAAGGGCACAGCGGATCGCTGGGTAACGACGCGGCTGATGAACTGGCAAAGAAAGGAGCAAAACAAAAACCGGTAGGTGTTGAACCACTGGTACCCCTGCCTTTTAACCAGATAAGAACATGGCTGCGGGAGAGAACCAGCACTCAACATGCTGAACAATGGGTAAGCGTGACAACCTGCAGGCAGACGAAAGAGGTGTTACCCACCGTGGACCGTCGCCTGACGAAGAAACTGCTACGACTTAATAGAACCAACCTTCGCATGATGGTAGGGCTAATTACAGGACATTGCAACCTTAACAGACATTTCTATATTATAGGTCTAACAGACAGCCCTCTGTGCAGAGCCTGCATGGGGGCCGAAGAAACGCCGACCCACGTGACTATAGACTGCGTAGGTGTCAGCACACAACGGGCCAAGATCCTCGGTGAACCGGGGACGCTCCGCCAGTCCTGTGGCGACCTAGGCCGCCTCTTGGGATTCTGGCGTGAGCTGGGCTGGCTAGAATAGCCAGTCCCACTATTTCCACGCACAAAGGTCCAAATGAGAGACTAGGTGCGGAAACCGAGCCCACCACCAAGAAGAAGAAGAAGAAATTGGTCTGACAATACCACTTTTGAGTTCACTAGGATATAAACCTTGGTATACGCATTCATTAATGAGTTTCACAATAGCCTGTGTTATTTTATGACATATTAATTTAATTTCTGGCATTCTTATGCCGTCGACCCCTGGCGCTTTATTAGATTGAAGAGATTTTATTATTTTATGGATCCTAGCATGTGTTGCTTTTTTAAATAGCATTGATTTGTCATTCTTAGTCTCATACTGGGCTACATTTAATAGAGTTTTCTTACACTCAGGAATAATTTCTTTTACACCGGATTGAAATTGCTTTGCAAATTGGTCAGCAATGTTCTTAGCACTATCTTTAAATGCCGTTAACACTGTGTCATCTAACGAATTCTTTTGCTTTCCCGTCAGACTGTTAAGTATATCCCAGAGTTTTTTTGGCTGATTCTTATTGATATTAATTTTGTTTTTGTAATAATTATTACGAGTATTTTCGATTAAGTTATGAATTTTATTTCTTTCCTTCTTATATTTTACCCACATAATTTTGTTATTAATATCTTTTTTACATTGTGAATACAGTTCGTCCCTATAGGCGCATGCTCTCACTATTCTATCATTGATCCATTCCTTTTTATTTCTTTTAGATTGTGTAACTTTTTTTGTGTATTTCGATTTTTCATAGCATTCTGTGATTTTAGATTTTATAATAGCATATATCTTATCAGGTTCATGTAAATTTTCTAGCTTGTCCCAGCTTATATTCATCAGTTCCGAATGAAGCACATTCCTTTTATATCTAGTTATGTAACTTGCAACACCCTGTATACTTGGAATTCCTGCAAATACAACTACAATCATTCTGTGGTCAGCTAGTACAGTACTGAGTGCTGCGGTATAAATTTCTTGTAAACAAGATCGCACAAAAATATGATCTAAGCAGCTTCTAGTCACAATATCTTTTTTTAATTCAATTCTGGTATAATCCGTAATTCCGCATACAAGGCCGAACTCGGACATTAGTATTAGGTAGTGTTTTCGTATTAAATTATCAGTTTTCAGGTCAATGTTTATGTCACCTATAAGAATGAAGTCGCCTGCCAAATGCTGAGCAAGTAAGTGTTTAAATTCTTTAAGAAACAATCTTTTATTTCGTTCAGGCGTAGGCTACATACAGATGTAGGTGTAGGTGTATGTACAAAATAGGAACCAAAGGACACAAAATAGTCACCAAAGGGCACAAACATTAACTTTGCCAATCAAAGAGCCCGCGCCGTTTTTCAATGACACTCCTTAACCGCGTTACCGCTCTGTAGTTAATGAACGGAGATCAGTCTTCAGTAGTTTACAACTGAAATTACCACTGAGATACGGGATTTTAAACCTTATGTCCCTTTAGAAAAAGACCTTATTTGTTTTAGGTAAGATTAAAATGGTTTCTGTAGAACAAACTAAAGCGACCTAAATTTAAAAATTGCAATAAATATTCTTAAATAAAAACCCAATTTTCTTTATCAAAATTGTTAATGAAATTACTTGAACTGAAGCCAAAACTATCATTTCTGGATCTTTTTTCTGTCTGCATGTTCCGTTTTAACTCGAGAATCGATTTTGATGCAGTTTATTATTTTATAATTTTAGTGACCCTCATTAAGGAGGGTTGATAAAATAACACCCAAGCCGAAAACGGGGCAGATATTGAAAAAACGCGAGCGGAGCCGCGGGCAAAAGGCTAGTGTAATAAATAAATCCAAACGATCAATTTTAGTCCTTATTACAGTCATTAGCCGCTCCTTCTACAGGGTGCGTAAAAACGAGTCGATTTATCATAATTTTTCAAATTCGTAATTCGCATTAAGGCACCCCACAAATCAGAGCGTCCGGTTTTTCGCAACTCTATTTTTCACTGTAAATTTATGTAATGAGAATCACTATTTGACTTTTTGTTAATCAAAATCCCTTTGTTTACAAACATTTTTGGACATAATTTTGAAAAGTAGAGATTTTGTTGTGTTTTTAGTGTTCCGTACACGTATTATGTGATGGAACTCTTTGTGCGCGTGTCCGACTCGCACCTGGCTAAGTTATTTGCGCTCAACACCTATTCCCATTTTGTAAAGTGACAAGCACAATTTTATTTGCCCATGTCACACCCTATATCGCAAGCACACGGATCTGAAATTTCCTTGTCGAAGGTACCGTCAACCCGGAAAATGATTTTATACTTCTTGGTAGTTGTTATGTTGATGCAGTTTTTTACAAAGTGGTGGTAAATTAAATACGGACAAAATGGCTTTATATTGTTGGGTTTAAAAGGTATATTACTTTTTAATGCAGCAGTATAAATACGGTGACTTTGGTCGATATAGCCAAATTCATATTTGAGACTCGGTTAGTCGTCAGGACCATGGTTCAATTACCTGTTTGTGAAATAAGAAAAATGTTCTTTTGTGCCCCTATACATGTTACAGAACAACATCCACTCAATTAGTACAGGCGGTCTTAATTTAATTTTGCGTATTTCACAGAAACGGTCATTGAACCTTGGTCCTGACGACTTACCGAGTCTTCAGTAGGAATTTGGTAATATCAACCAAAGATACCTTACATTTGTGAAAATGACAAAAAAATAGTTAATTGATTGAAATGCAAATTATAGGTACCTATATTCATATATCATTAAGTCAAAAATAATGTGAAAAAAATTTTGGTAGCCGATAAAAGACTAGCTCAGGAAGATTTTTCGACTGACAGTACAAATCGCCCTAAACGTCAATCAAGTCTTTAAGTGCCATTTTTCAGTGACAGCTGCTGGAAGAGAGTGAATTTTTCTTCAAATGCAAATCAAGGTGTGACGTGGATATCGCTGTCATTTGAAAAACGTGGATCATGCTTTGGCTCAATTATGTTGCCGAGCTTTGGATATATGGGGTGAAGGTACACAAGTGTAATTTTTATTCTAGTTTATTTTGTTTATATACATGTTTTGTTATTTATTTTCAAGAGTTTTATGCCAAGTTTCAAATTAATGCACAGAGAAAATACGATTTTCCTTACAAACTTTTGCATCACTTTTCTTTCACTCTTTTAGAGAATGATTTTCGAAAAATGTTGTAAAACATGTATTATTGTATTGTAATTTCAACAGTATTTGTACCAAGTTTCAAATCGATACACGTTTTCACCCCATTAAACCCTCATAGGGATTGATTTTAGAAAAATCCTTAGTATTTGTTACTAACCTTTGCCCGCGGCTCTGCCCGCGTTTATTCCATCTTTGCCCCGTTTTCGGCTTGGGCGTTATTTTATCAATACCCCTTATAGTCTATGTATTGACCAGGGTCACTGTGATGATAATAATAAAAACCGCATCCAAATCCGTTGAGTGGTTCTCGGGTTAAAACGGAACATAACATACAGACAGACAGACAAAAATTCTAAAAACTGTGGTTTTGCCACAATAGTGAAGTGCACTACAATACCAATAACCATTTCGTTTAAAATTTCGCGAAAATATTTATTGACAGACACGACTTTTTTATTTCTTTATAATTAGCATAGATATAGATTATCAGTATTTGTACCAAGTTTTAAATAAATAAAGTACTTACGACAAGAGCAATAACTACGAAGTCACTCTCTAAGGGCGCGGGCGCAATAAACAAACCTATTTTAAAACTATAGGGCGTGTCTCATGAGGGCAATAAGTACTTACAGAGCACCCTGTGTTATAAAGAGTGATAAATTGTTCACTATAATGGCTGAAATATGTGGATGTCAAGCAGAGGATTTAGTGTAATGATTTTTAGTGATGATTTCTGAAAAGTGTTTTCTAAAAATAGGATAGTGATTATTTATGTGTTCAAAGATTATCCCGAAAGGATACGGTATTAAAGTACTCCAGAAAATAGTTTATGTTAAATGGTGATACAGGAATAAGATCAACTATGTAATAAAGTAACGTAAAAAAAACTAGACGATGAAGAAAATAATCCTTTTTAGGGTTCCGCGCCCACAGGGCGAGGCTGCTGTCTGTCCGTCCGTCCGTATGTCACGCTTGCAGACGGAATAAGTTACAGATCTGAAATTTGGATATGTAGAATATTGACACAAAACCAGATATTGAGTTAAATATTAAATTATTTTAATATAAGAATAATAATAATAAAAGCCTTTAATTCACATAATATTTTTTTACATGCACTGACATTGAAAAATCCATGCAGAAATACTAATAATTCATTAAGTCAAATTAACAAAATTATAAATTCATAAAATAAAAATCACTATTATAATTCAAAACCACAATCAGATAAACATTTAAAAAATTAAATTTCCTATTATGTTTACTAAAACACAAGCACCAAGTTAATGACAAAATGAAATAACAAAAATGTCAAATTCATTTTGAGTCCTTTCAGGACATGGTAGGCCTCTCACTTCTTTAGTGAGGTTTGGTCTAGGTCACCCTAGCTGACCAGGCTTGACTGGGTGACTGATGTTGTGCTTTTATAGAGCTCCCTTTAGCATTACCGTGATCAATTAAATCATTTGACATATCGTTCCACTCAGCTCTGTCTGGGGCATACTTCCACAATTAAGGAGGAACCGAATAAACATTTGTCAAGATGTCATTGTCTAGAACTCATTGAGTAAAGAAGAAATAATGTTTATTTCCAAAGATAAAGAACCGGGGGGCCATCAAGTATATAAGTTAAGGGTCCATGCCACCTAAACGTGCCCCACCGTATTGCTGATTCATGACAGAAAATATTTGTTTAATGAGAAATAAATAATCACACAAGTTGTCGAAGAGTTGTATTACAACCTATTTAATTTGATTTTTGCATAGAATTCATAGCAAGCTAGAAAAAAAAATCTAAAATTGCTGAAAATCACGTAAAGCTGCTCTTCGCGTATTTCTCATTGGCGATTTCTCAGATAATTTTGGAAACTGAAATTCAGGCTCCCGTAAGTTAAAAGTGTACAGAATGGTGTGATTGATTTATTTTTGCCAAACGAAAATTGTTACTTGGTGTATTTATCCATCTAACATAACCAACTTTTGCGTGCGATTTCCCCATACAAATTACTATGGAGGGCGGCATCGAAACGTGATTCTTTAGAGCGCGCGATGTTTCGGTTGTCGTAACAAGTTGAAGTCATCTCCCTGCCACGGCTCAGAGCGCGCTATTTTAAACAATAATGAAACGTCATAGAGTTAAGTTCTACCTGACCTGACGCAAAATGAGGTGATCAATGTCAGGGAGAACGGGTCCTTAACAGGAAAACCACCATTAAATCATATCCCATGACTGACATGACCCATCCCATCTCAGGTCTCTTTCTACTTGAAACTCTTGGAAGTGCATAAACTTCAAAGCTGCAGCTAATTTCGAGTCATTTGAAGTCATCTCCCTGTCGTGTCTAAAACATTTACGAGCTCTCCCATTTCTTGCACAATGGAAGTTAACCGTTTCCCACCTTTTACGTTCCAAAATTAACGCTAAACATAAGGAGGTATAGCTAGTGATGTACCAAGTATCGTTTCAGACAAAACGAATAAAAAAACGGATATTCGACTATTCGCAATCATTGAGTGAAACAGCTGTTAATTGGGACAGCAATCTTTGATAAAAAATGTTATTGGAGTCATTCAGTTTTGTTTGATGACATTAATAATCCTTTATTTCTTTATATTTAGGCTTTGTTTAGATTACACTTAACAAAATAAATAACTACATCTTTTATAATTCACGAGGAAGTGTGTGAGAAAGCAAATTAGCTAATAGTCTCATGATATTTGTCTCCTGAGAGCTTTTACAGTGTGCACGGCCAAAAGTTCTAAGTCCGCGGCACTGCTCGCTATGATTAGGGAATTTGACCTCAAGCAAGTCAAAACAACATCGTCGAAGTTTGTTGATATTCTTAATCACCATTTTATTCAACCAAGAATCATTTGGTTACCATTTGCTTACCTTAATGCTCTGTGAAGTAAACAGTGTCCAAAAGGCTTAAGGCTGAGATTCAGAGTGCATTTTGAGTCCGAACTCAATCTTACAAACGTCAATAAACGACATGATCTCATACTAGAGTGACGCTTGTAAGATTGAGTTCGGACTCAAAATGCACTCTGAATCTCAGCCTAGGAGTATTACGCAACAGGCCGATAGATAAACTTACCACTATGCTCCCCAGCATAGCTAACATGGACGAAAATAATACAGAAGTTTTGTCTCTCGAACAAACGTTTGACCAATGGAAACGCAGGTAAGCTTTATCACGTGATCATCGCCTCGACAAAACGACTCGTCCCGCGTGTCTTGCTCAAACGTTTCTTCGAGAGATAAAATGTATCTATTCGTGTCATCTATGCTAGCTTTACAGGGCATCACAGGTAGATGATACTGCCAGAGCGTAGCCGGGGCGGGTCGCTAGTCTTTTATAAGAACGAGTTTGTCTTAAGTAGTTACGAACAAGTAGACTTGAATTTAATGCTTGCATTTATCATAGGACTTAGAATCTTCAATATCATTCTTCTAAATCTTTGTTCAAACGCTATGTTGAGTAAACAGTAGGTACTCTACTCGTATATCGGTAACCGAATACCCGAATTTGTTCCATCTCTATTTCCAACTTTAACTAGACCGCTGCGCCGGCGCACCCTCGTAATTGGTCCGTCACCCGCTTTGATCTCGCCGCCCGCGAATTAGCGCGCCGGATTCAAATTCCGAACGAATCAGTTACGTTTAAATTTCCGCGTTCTATTCAGTTGAAAGTCGGTTTTCTTTCCTGGAATCACAGATATAGTGAAACGGAACGGCAAATTACATTTTGTCATGATGTGTTAGAAGATTATTGGTGCGAGGTTCATTGATTTTTTTTCTGTTCATGTTGATTTTTTTATTGACATTAAATAATAAATATGATAATGAATGTGTTTTGAATCCATCCAGCCATCCATCCATCAGCCCGTGTTCGTCCACTGCTGGACATAGGCCTTTCCCAAATTTCGCCACTCATGTCGGTCCTCCGTTCTCCTCATCCAGCCGCCCCCCGCACCGTCCTTCAGGTCGTCGGTCCAGCGGGCAAGAGGTCGGCCTACACTACGCTTTGCTGTACGTGGTCTCCATTCTAAAGCCTTTCGGCCCCAACGGCCATCATGTCGGCGACAAATATGGCCTGCCCACTGCCACTTCAACTTACTGATTCTGCAGGCTATGTCGGTTACTTTCGATCTCCGACGGATCTCCTCATTTCGGATTCTATCAGAGATATCCCAAGCATAGCCCGCTCTATAGCTCGCTTAAATCGGTTATTTGAATAATATATTGTATACAGGTTTAATTTGTGTGTGATAACTATTTATCATAATTAATTGTATTCTTAGCATGGGAATAAATTAAAGGCTTACTTACTTATTTTGCATAAAATAGTTAACATTTCCTTGTCACACTTCCACAACACAAGTTACTAATTTTGTGAACACACAATTCAGGCTTTTTTACATGAAAAAAGAAAAAAACAGTTCCACAAAGGGGAGTGACAAACGACCTAACACTGCATAATATACTTAGCTCGGAAAACTATTATTTTGGAAATAGCAAGGCACATAAAGCTAAGCCGCTTAGGAAAACAAACGAAAATATTAATACGAAAAGTATTTAAGGACCAAGTTTAAATATGTAGTTATAATGTTTATAAGATAACTTGCTTCGCTTTTTAACGTTCCTCATTAAATTAAATGGCGGTGAAAATTGTGGAAATTCAACTAAAAGGGATAAAATTTAAATGGCTACGTGAATAACGCTAACTTCGCGATAACATTAATTTAATGTAAGTGTTTTAAACTTGACGTTATTATTCTCGTCATTTCTCACTTGCCACTTGAATTAATGGACTTGGAAATTTATTAAGGCCATACACGAAAACGTAATTCCCGTGCACTTTAATTTTAAAAGTTCTATTTTATTTATGTATCCGTAATTGACTATATGCCAGTTTAATTAGTGATTTAGCATATTTTTGGAACTACAGCAACATCGATATAAGGATTAAACTCGCTTGGAAGCATTTTAGCTGATAAACCTTACTAGTAAAATTATCTTTTGGTAAACAATATCTGAATAAGTACATTTTCTTTATGCATAGTGTTGGGAAAAGTACTGCAATTCATCAAACCACGTATAGTATAAGAATAATACATTTAAAAAGTTCCCAATACCGGCTTATCACAAAGAAGATCGAGTACCCGTCCCTATCCTAGGCATCCATTTTGTTTAATTTTTTACGCTTGTGCTATACGTGGTTGAAAGGATCGCCGTACTTTACCACGACGTGCGTCGCCGGCTCAAGGGGGTGTCAAAGGTATTTCCGTGTATACATTGTGAAATGAAAGTCACATGATTGTTACATCCCAGCATGATGGGTTTTGAGCCCTATCGTCGTACTTCGGGCACAAAATATGAACCACGGGCTTAACGTGCCTTCCGAAGCTTGCAGACTAGACACAAATGCCACCAGTTTAGTGGTCGCGTACTCGCACCCTTAGAGGCGGTCAAATATGATAATAAATTAATTATATAATAAATGGTATTTAAAAACAAATTACTTTAAAAATATAAATTGTAACTGTATGAGTAACTAAATGAATCTAATTAATCACTGACGGTTCCTGACTCTGGCTAATTAAAGGAACTAAAGACATTACTCATTCAAACCTGTACATTTTCACCGGTATGACATGATAACACGATTTCAAAAACTTAAAATATTTCTTATGTAGCACCTTAATTTGGCTACGGCTAACAGGACCAAAAACGTAGTTTTTTTAGTATTTACTAAATTTGATTGTTAAGTGAACCAAGGTGAAGTTTTTTGTATAAATTATGTTACATACTAAATGATTTGGGTAATTCATTACTTGAGTTTGCGCTTGGTCGCGGTTGGCCATTATCGCGCTTGATAACAAGCCTTGAAAAGACTTAAGGATGAAGCGCGCTTGCCCAGAAAACAAGAGAGTTAAAGCATATGAGGGTATAATGTATTTTGTAAAATCTGAGAATGTTGGGTAACGGATAGATGAATGATAGAAGTTATCTTATCTTAAGTAATGACGTCATGCAAGAGCACGACCAGTCGCTTGACGGCATGGTTATTTATCGCGTACACCCGCCCACCCTCTCCGGTGCAACTGTTTGTACGATAATCACCTTTATGCGGACGTAATAAAAACCGCCATGGTGGACTGGAGAGTACATTCATCGTCAAAACTGCATTTGCACGTCGACGTAGTATTTCAGGAGTACTAAACTCGAGCGAGACTTCGACTGCACGGGGGGCTATTTCTGTGACACAAAGAAAAGACATTACAGGGTTCTAACGTGTGCAGAGAATCGGCACTATAGTCGGTCCAGAGACTCGCCGCACGCGGAGTAATGAAACATCTATAAACTTTTCTTTTTTGCTCATACTCATATGTATACCGGGTGTAAATAGACTGCTACCATTAAATGAAACCACATATTCTACATACCCTACTGAACCACTTTTCCGAAGAGTCATACTCGCGGACAGCCTTAGTTTAGGAAATAATTGAGTTCCAAACAAAAATGTTTGAACCCTAACGCACTGACATACGGGCGAGGTTAGAGAGAGCGTTGACCTAAAACAGCTGCAAGTTTCACGGACGACGCTCTCTCGGAACTCGCCCGTATGTCGGTGCGTTAGGGTTCACGCATTTTTGTTTGGAAGTCAATTATTTCCTAAACTAAGGGTGTCCGCGGGTATGACTCTTGGGAAAAGTGGTTCAGTAGAGTCGGTAGAATATGTGTTTTCATTTAATGGTCGCACTCTATTTACACCCGGTATAATAAAAGATCTAATAAAAGACACCTTTAACAAAAGTTCTCTGGGTATTTACGTAATGTTCGATAATACCGGTACGAATGATGGCGTTAAAGAGGTCCTGTACCTGTCTGAGTTTAGGGTAGCCTCCAGCTTTCAGGAGTTTTTTTAAAGGAGTTAGACCTAAAGGACGTTTCGGGTGGCAGCTGGATGAAAAGGTCGGAAGACCGTCAAGAGTAACGAAATATTGCAAAGGTATGTCCAGCAATGCACGAATACAGGCTGATGGATGGATGACATCAATTGTACTAACATCAAAAGATATCGGTAAATACGATGGAGTGCCTCATCCCATGCAGCAAAAAATTCAAACAGAAAAAAATACTTTTTTTATATCTGTCTACTCGTCATTATAACAAAAACAATTGATTTTTAAGATGGATCCGAGCAACGATCAGGAATGCGATCTATTGTTTTTATATTATGTTATTTTATTTTGACCGCGGGCCACGCCACGCTGCACAGAGTATACTCAGTTGAATTTGTATGTATTTGCAGCATGTCAGATACAGTGCTAATGCACGGCTCCGGTTTAAACTAAAAGAGCGCATTTTTAAAAAGCTATGGGGCTTTATACTAGTAGTACTGCATTTCTTTTAATGATGCTATAGCACCGGTACTTACACCCTTGTAGGCGTCAAAGCAATCCTAACCTTTTTGTGTAAATTTTACTATGAATAAACCATATTCTTTTCTATATTCTGTCGTAACTCGTGAATAATTATGGTGAAGCCTCGGCGTCTGTCTATCTGCGGCCTGATTTAAAATGGTTTTGCCGATTTATGTAATTTGGCATATTGGTGGTAGAGCTAATGCCGGGCTCGACTGTGGAGGTACCACCATCTTACTCGCAAATCCTCCCGAAGTTATTCGGGGGAGAGTAAGAGAACAGCTCTCAAGGCAAAACCAGGCGGCTCACCATTGCCTGGACCGATGGATGGCAGTATATCCATCCCCAATTACCGGGCCTTATATAAATCAGACTGGTGACGGGCAGCGGCGTCACTGGTGCAAGGGTTTCGGCACCGCGCTCACCAACCCGCCTGCCCAGCGTGTGTGAGCATGGGCATTTCTTCCAGGAGGACCGCCAAGAGTGGCGAAATCCTGGAAAGGCCTATGTCCAGCAGTGGACGAAACAGGCTGATGGATGGATGGATGAATTAATAGTGTCGAACTACGTTAGAGTATAAAAATATAGGAAAATAAAAGCGTTTTTTCATTTGATTATTGGGACAACTTGGTACAGTTGCTAAAATAAAATCATCTAGTAGTACAGACACTGTATTATTTTAACTTGTATTTAGTCAAAAATTAAAACAAAAAAATTTATTATTTAATGTAATAATTAATTACACTATCAAACTAAGACAACTACAAAATAAATTTTAAAAATGATGATTTTGTTATATGATGACGATGAAATTATGATTATTAGAAAAAGCCAAAAAGCTTCCCAAACTACTTGCAATCAATAGCTAATGTAATTAATAAAATAAAAAGCGACAGTAAAGTCGGCGACTTTACTATATGAAACTAGTTAAAAGTTTTGACTTCTCTTATGTACGTACAGTGTACATGTCGTCGGCATATCGTAGAATTCGGCATATCATAATCTACCTAGGCAAATCGTATTTCTATTAAAACTACAGAGCTCCGCTCTGCTCCGCTCGGCTCCCCAAAATGTACATGTAAACCTAACATGCTCCGTCTCACTCTGCTCATCGTGGCACCTATATGTAACTTTTGGTAAAATATTTTCGATTTTATACAGACTAGGCAAACCATGAAATACCGAATTCTACGATTTGCCGACGTCATACTAGACTAAAACATCAGCAGAACTTGTAATTCCTTACTAACGTAAAATAAAACTCTTCTGAAAAAGGTTAAAAGTTTCTAGATATCTTGGCCGAATGGTAAAGCAAATGGAATTTTCTCGTCTTATCTACGGAATAAAAGAGACTTTAGCAAGTAGCTATTTAGTTTGTCAAAGAGTGTCAGGGTTAACCAAAACTTATTTAAAAAATGATATAGAGCTTACCTATATATTATTAAGTTTTGTATTTACTAAAGTGACATGCAATCTGAAAAAGGTATGAAAACGGGGCAAGTGCGAATTCCATTCGCACGAAGTCGAGTGCTCCGTACATAAATCGTATCAATTAAAATTCTGTAAATGTGAGATAGTTTATCCGTTTTATTCCTTTTTTTGGATTTTTCGGTCGTACTCTTATTAAAATAAATTTTCTCAAACTACTTGAAGAATACGGAACCGTAGAGTTTTAAATATCAAACAAGCTCTTCTATTGCCGGTACTTTTTACTTTGCCCTTCTTCAATGTCTCCTATATCTTTATATTTTTTTATTAGTACGTAAATTACTTAAAGATCAACAAATCATATATAAGATGACTTTCATTTATGCAGCCAAACTCTTACTGAAGACTCGGTAAGTGCTCAGTAACAAGGTTGGATGACCCTTTTTTGAAATTCGTAAATTATTCTTTTCGTGTTCCTTACAAACGCAAACCTAGCCCCGAGTCAATTACTACATTTTATTTTGCAAAATTTGCAAAAAATGCTGTCGATCTGTGTTACTGTTCACTTATCAAGGCTCCAGTATGAGTTTGGCTGCATAAATTAAAGTCACCTAAAACAATTTTGTAGCTAATAATCAACTTAAATGCTTTCTGCTACCAACAAAATGTATGAAAGACCCTGTCCGGCCATACTAAATATACGGGATTCTACATTGGGCCCATAGAATATCAGAAAACCATATACCTGGCACGAAATTAGTATGCAGACAGAGTCCTCACCCAGATTAATACATAATACGAACTCACAGTAGTTCTGCTGAGACTTCCCAGACGCCGGCTGCCCTCGCAGATCTCAACTGATGCTCGAGTGCGCCAAGCTGTCCTGCCTTTCTTCCACGTTAATCCCGACGACCAAATCTAGGAAGGGATTGAAAGGGCAGATGGGATAGAAACGGGAATTTGGCCACAGGCGTACACGTGGCGTGTCAAAGGTTAGGCCGATCTTGCTTACTGCCCCGTGCATGTAAAGTCTAATCGACGCTTTCTTCACTTCACTGTTCAGCACTTTTGTATTGTCCAATTAAATACTGTCCCGAAACACATAAACTAGCCATGTCCCTGAAGCAAGAATCTATTAAAACTTTTCAGGCGACCTTTATTTCACAATCAAAACCGGGAGCTCCAAATTCAACAAGTCCTTTCTGTCCAAAATCATAGACAAGAAAGCAAATTAAAAACAAACAAAATGAATACACCACCGCAAGCGGTCTACAAACAATAGATTAGCACATTTTGAACCAAACAAATTTCTTCTAACGAATCCTCTAATAAAGTTGAGACTTGTTAATGCGAGGATATTCGGATAAATCTGTCCTGCTCCAACACTTTCATTTTACCCTTACCTATCCTGCTCAGTGGAAGCGGGCGGCGCGTTTTCGACGTGTTTTTATTAGTTTCAATGTTTATTTTAACTATTTTAGAGATATTGTTTCCATAAAAACTATACAGTACTAAATCCTTTCACTTGATATATTTTTAATAAAAATAAAAAATACATGCAATAAACGAAACCGTTTTTAACTGAAAATTATCTACATGTTTCAAAATTTTTTCAATGCAGTGAAGTTAAATAAATTGCTTAAAAAATCTCATAATAATTTGAATAAAAACACGAAGAAGCACATAACATTAACGTTTTTAATCCATGTTTAATAACCCGGAAATTTATTTGAAAACACGTATTTTTGGGCAAAACACGAATTCCCTAAGCTTTGTTATAATCGTGTATGTAGCTCTAGTATAATACATCTCTATTGCGTAAGCGGCAGTGACCGTATTCGCAAAATACAAATGACATTTATCTATACGTGGAATGTCAATATGTCAACTTGATCATTTAAATGTCAAGTAGAGGTCAAACTGGAGCGTCCGGAAACATTGTTATTCATATATCAAGAGAATAATTAATCAAAGGTTAATATTGTTCCTATGTTATGTATCTATTTGTTGCCAGCCAAACCTGATATGAATATATGCTGATACCTGTTATAATCCTATAATATAACGAAAAATCGTTAAGATTTTGGGTGATTTTAAAATTGTTTTTTTTATTGACAGGACGGCTATTCCGGCATTTTTTCGCAATATCAGTCGTTCGACTTTTGTTTAAAGCATGATGAAATATGCCATGCGACGTAAAATGGGTTGACTAAATCTCATCAAATAAAATCTTTGGGATATAAAGAATGTTCACTACAGGGTTCCAATAAAAAAAAACACCTGCAATCTGCCTTAGCAATTTTTGCGCACGTGCCAGAATTGGCGTCCGTATCATCATAACATTCGATACTTCGTGCTGACCTACTTGAAATTTGGTACAAAGAGAGAACTTTCAGCAGAAGTTCTCCACTTAAAAATCTATACCAATTTTTTTCTGTATTTTATATTTTTATCCTTTAGTTATTAAAGTTAAATACCTCGTTTAGTATAACCATTTTATATAAGCTAAAAAGACTGTTATAGTATTAAGCCATATGATGAAAAAAAAAGGTAAAAAAAGCCCAATTTAGTAGCCCAACCTTAATATTTTTTGGATGTATTTTCCGTATTTATTTATCAACTTGTTTGTTCGTTGCATCATTTATATATAATATTTTTATTCCTAGATTTATCTATTTTATGTAGGTGTATAATTACATTTTTGTAGCCCAACCTTAATATTTTTTGTATGTATTTCCCTTATTAGTATATACATTTTTTTTTTTTTTCTAAGGATATTTATTGTAAAGATTAACTTTGACTCGTAGAAAGTATACTTTATGTATCTATTTTACAAAATAAATATTTTGATTTTGATATACTAAAAATACAGAAGTAAAAAAGTCGTGTCTGTACATTGAAATGGGTTATTTTAGGACATACTATACTGAGGCCAAAAATACATTTTTTTAAATCTTTTCTGTCTGTCTGTATGTTCTGTTTTAACTCGAAAGCCACTTAGCGGATTTGAATGCGGTTTTCTTTATCATCATCGCAGTGACCCTGGTCAACATACAAGTTATAAGTAGTGTTGATAAGATAACGCCCATGCCGAAAACGGGGCAGAGATCGAATAAACTCTGGCGGCGCCGCGGGCGAAGGCTAGTATGTACCTAATGAATACAAAAACCTATACTCGACTAACTTGATTGTGCAGTTTCTTTTGTACATTTTGTATACAATGTTGAGTTTGTATTTTTGTTTTATTTGTTCACGTCTAATAACGGCGCGGAACCTTCAGGGCACGAATCCTTCCCACACATACAAAGAAGCTTAAGGTGGTAACAGAGGATCTCGGTGCAAAATGTACATCATAATATTGTTTTCCTTACTTTTGAATAAAAAGTTTCCAATAAATGCGTTTTACAGCAATTCGCGCAAACTGCTTGTTAATGGTTAGGTGATCACATGAAAATTATTCAACTTTATGCGTTACATTTTAGCTGCATTACATTACAACTGTAAACACGCTTTTAAGTTTGTTAATGTAATGCAAACAAAATGTAATACATTAAAAGTACGTAATTTTTTTGTGAAGACTTCATTATTAGGAATAAACTTTTTCCACAAGTTGCTTTAAAACAAATTTATTGCATATTTTTTATTCGAAAGTAAGGAAAACAATATTATGATGTGCATTTTGTATCGAGGTAAAAAGTTACCCCCTTAAGGCGGAACGTTTCGAGCTCGGTGCAAAATGCACAACTTATGATTGTTTTTCTTATTTTTCAATAAAAAGTACGAGTACCAAATAAATGTGATTTATGGCATTAAGCGACCATAGTTTAATGTCAATTAGGCTTTTCTACCAAAATTTTGAGTTAAAACACGCTTTTAAGTTTGTATGGACATTCACGTTAACTATAAATTATATTAACTATAATATAATCTATAAAATGACGCAACTCTGCTAAAAACCCTTGATAATTATTAAACAATAGTCGCAAAATAAGATGAAACTATTTTATTTCATATATTTTATTTAAAAATGAGATAAACAATCATAAGTTATGCATTTGCACTAAGCTCGAAACGTTCCCTCTTAAGTACTAAATCTGTATTTAAAACAAAATTAAAAAACCATCGCTTGGATCAAGTTAAAGTCAATATTGTTTCATAGAAATAGAGAAATAATTGTATATTTGTTTTTTGTTCTAATTAAAATGTAAGACATGAAAATTAAAATAAACTAGAAACGTTCACATAAATATTGCAAAGTAAAAGGCAGCTTTTTCTGTAGTTTGGTAGAATTATCCATGTAAAATAAAAGTTGATTTATTTATTTTATTTTATTTTTACATGATCGGATTTGTTTAGAGTTAATTATCGTTTGTTCATCCGGAAAAATTATTCCGGGTTCACAAAATCACAAAATGAATAGGATATTCTACAAAAAAAAAACAATAAATTTGATCTAGCCTTCCCAGTGTGAATTGTGAAATGCATCCACACTCCGTTCACCCGCTTGTCACTGACGATTATTGTTGTGGGCCCTATTGCTGTATTACGGGCACAAATGACGTGCCTTTCGAAGCACGCAATCGGTAATTGAGCACGACATATAAGTTAGCAGGCGAGCGCTGTACCACTCGGCTGCAGAAGCGGTCATAAATATGGCTATCAATAATTATATTTGCATATAATGATATAATCGGTAGGTAGGTATGAATTCATACAATAAAACAATGCAAGCATTCATTTCTCTACAAACGGCGTGACCTCGACACTAAAGTCTACAATATCTTGATTAATACGTGACCTTAAACTAAACATTCTTTATTATTTTATACCTACTCGGATACTTCAAATATTTTAAAAAGGATGCGGAAAATGCGCCATTACTCTCATACAAATATGCGGGCGGAAAAAGTCTGAGCGGGGCAGAAAATGTATTTGAAACGTTTCATGTAAAATATATATTTTTTTTATTTTAATAGTTTTTTGTGCAAGTTCGCAAAATGTTACTGGCCACTTGCTTTTTCCATAAATTGTTTGAAAATCGAAATCCTCGGGAACATCGTGCGCGGGTAACTTTCTTTTGTTTTATCTGAATTTTCAACTTGCAAAATTACTAGCTACTCAAAATGTCGTGTAGTAGTGGATCGTAAGTTAAAGCCAATAGCTGCTCGTCGAATAAGTTTTAAACGGCATGAAACCCTAAAAGCCCTTTCACCCCTTTTTTGTTATGTCCTATTTTTACCTCCTTAATTTAATAATCAATGTAAGTAACATTATTTACAAAATCTTAGAAGGAACATAATGTCCTTAAATTATTTTGTGGTCCTTTTGCAAGATTAACCCATAAAACAAACATTTACACTTAATACAATAAAAAATATGCTAATTCATAAAATGTCTGTCCAAAAAATATTCCTACATTACCATATTAATTCTTTGTTTGGAAATTAAAATCTTATTTATAGCAGAAGAAATGACAGACAAAAGCAAAAGTGATGGATGCTGTAAGTGTTTTTCTCTTCTACGGAAACTAAAAACACTTTTGGAAAAAAGGTGACGCGGAAAATAAATGGAAATCGATTCCCTATACGCACAGTGCGTTAGGTACATGTTTCGCAAAGCCATCGCAGGATCGAGGTGAATGTACCAATGCTGGGACGCGGACGTAAACTGGGAGAATGTACCAAATGTTGGACCATAAAACGTTTCCGCTCGATCGGCATAAATATCGACCTAAATAGACGTTTGTCGGCGAAACTCGGCTTTAGGGGTGAAAACGTTAGGTATTTTATCAGAAAAATTAAGGCCAAAGAATGCCGTGTTCTGAATTTGCTATTTGCGAATTTATTTCCATCATTCATGGACAGAAAACTGAATAAAAATTTTAATTGGTGATACTAAAATTATGTTACATTTTACGAAAAAGTGTTTGGTGAAGGTATTTTCTAGCTTAACATTTTAAAATAAACTTGAATGAAGTTTGTTTGCTTTTAGCAAGAATATTTTCTTGCTATAGCAGTTATTTCAGACATAAAACTAAAGCCGCTTAGATAAAAAACGTATAGTTATTTATCACATACAGTTAAAAAAAAAAAAAAAATAAAGATAGTTTAAGGTCACACACGTAAACCAATCGGTTGATGTATCACTTGATCAGGAGACAAATTAAAAATCGGGTCAAACTCACGCATAAAGGGTTCCGTACCACCACAAAATACGAGTACGGAACCCATAAACATTATGGTAAATAACAACAAGCAATGTAAAATGAGCAACATCAAGACGACAAAAAGCAAGACGCTAAAATGATAGCGCCTGACAAACAATTCGGCATCTTTTGGGTATGAAATCCAAATTTTTATTTATAATATATTTATTTATTATATTAATATTTATTATAGATGTTGTGTATTTTCTTCTAATTTTTTCTTCAAATAACATCTGAATATTATTTATGAATACAATAATGTTAAACTAAATTATTCTAAAATTATAATATAATACATTCTAATTCTTCATAATTTTTATTATTTGTAATTTTACTGAATTTTTATTGAAAATAATCTGACCAAATTTGCTTTATTAGGTACCATCTTTAAGATAGAGCAGAAACATATGACCTTGAAAAAAAAAATACATTTACTGTAATAGGAGCCATAGTAACACGTATTCTGTAAAAAAATTCACGGACTCCATATTACGGCTGAACCTGCATCCCCTGTGACAGACGGACAGACAGACAGACAGCGAAGGCTCAGTAACACTTGGCACCCTGAACTCTAAAAACATAGAGGCTTCCAGTTACCTTAGCTAAACATACCTCATGTTGATAAAGTCAATTAATAAATATTTTGTACGCATCAAAGGGTATCGTTAATTTTATAGCAAGCCTTTGGCTCTGCAACAAAGGCCCATCGAATTTGCTGTAAACTACGACCGAACAGCACTATTGTTACCCATTCCGGTTGGTACAAAACAGCTAGTGTTGTACCTTTCTTACAAACACCGGAAACGGGCGGCTGTTACCGGTTACAAATCGTATATCGTGTTTTATCGGTAAATTCACGGAAAGATACAGATGTAGCGCAATGTGTTGGCTTTGATGAAAGATAAACTGTAGCTACCAGTTTTCTTACAATGTAAGATAAAAGATTTGTTTTCTTTAAGCAAATATTTTGTTTATAATGTAACAATATTGCGATAAATACGGACACCAGCATGACAGGCTACCTATTGGCAGTTGGGCATGGGAAGTTTATGCCAAGGTATGCTGATGAAAAAACTGTTTCGAGATAGTTTATTTTTTGTAATATTTCATTGTTTCTGCAGCAAAATAACTTGAGATTATACATATTTTTAGAATTTGCTGAACATCTGTTACGTATGTAATTTCTCATGTATTTTTCCTCTTTCACACAAATATTACACACATTATCACATTACCTCTTTACCATACTTTATATTGTCTGTCTTTACTTTGACATAAACATAAAAATAAATGTCATATAAATTGTTTTTATCTAACCTCATATCGTAAAATCCTCATTACGAACTCAAAACTACTGGCATAATGAAAACTATTTTTCATGCACGTCTCTAAAAAATTTAAAAATTAAATTAGCGTATAGGTCTCCGAACAACATAATGCTATAAAAAAACTTTTTCTGCGATTACAGTACATGTGATACTAACTAGGAAGGCAAAGGGAATTTAGCCCCATGCAGCCATGCCTGAGGTTTAATATCAAATACCAATGAGGTTACATACAAAATAGTAACGAGGTTACAGTTCAAATTATTTTTGGCCAGGTATTGTCTATGGCTTATGGCGCGTTGGACTCTGTCTGTCAATGGATGAACTGTTTGTTGCGCCATAGTTTTTGAGGAAATGTATTTATTACTTACAGTGGTTTTATGGGTCAAAATAATTATTTTGCCCTAAAATTACTGACAGCAGGGATGGTGATGAATGATATTTGACTCCACCTGACATTCTGGAAATAACGGCGGAAGTTACGAGCACTTTCAGAACAAGCTTTTACAAGAATAATCAAAAATGGCTGACGGCAAATTTACAAAATTATGAAAACAGGTTAGTAGGCATGAGTTTAGATAAAGTAGTGTATGAAACTATACCTAACTAGGTATTAAAACACTCTTGTTCTATTAAAAAACTCACCTTCGGCTCGTTTTTTAAACTGACACTCGTGTTTTTAATAACCTCTTTATGTACCAGTTTCATAAACTACTATTACGTACCTATCAATTTAAAGGATATATTGGTTAAGAGACAACACTTGTTTCGTAACTTTAAAAATATATTAAAAATGAATGGCTTTATAAAACTAAAATTTATTTAAATTAAAATCATTTTACGAAAAAAAAACGTTACATTTTCCTGGTGCACATGACGAATTCTTATTGCGGCGGGAGCTTGAATTGTTGGTGACTGTACACGTACATAAGTGACTTTAAAACTGTCAGAAATATAATATAATGCGTATCAAAATCATTGCCAGTTTCCGTATATAATAGAAAAAATCCGATTCAGCACTAAACATTGCACAAACATTTGGAATCTTATTTTACAGGGTGATTAGGAATCAAAGGGGCCGTCCATATATTACGTCATTTGAAATTAGGGGGGAGTCTGGTCTGCGGATGACGGTAATATCATGAACATAGATGGCGGTAATTGGGGATCTTTTTGGAAAAAAAAACTATTGTTTAAACAACATAACTGATTTTGTAATACAGATAACTAAAATTATATTAGTTTTGTGAGAGGGTGGGGTCATTGGTTAATGAAGATAGGATGATTGTAGGGAGGGGTCCAAAATCGATGACGTAAATGGGCAGCCCCAAAGTCAAAGTTTTAGAACATGTGCAAGAAATCTCAATCGGAAGCAATTAAAGGTGCAATTTCAGTTGTCTGCAGCCGACCGGACGTGCGCTATCTGTCATGGATTGTTTAGAAAGCATTCGCAAAAACGACCTTAACCGATGAAAGACGAAGATTCCTGCGCGCATTATTTATTTATGTAGTACTACTATATCTTCTAATTAAAAACTTGAGATAATTATCTCTATTTTTAACTTTGTTAACACACAACAGTTTATACATTGTCACGACATAAATCCCTGTGGAGGTGTCAGAGTTGTTCCCGAGTATAAACTGTGAAGTGCAAGTCACAGCACGTTTCACCGACGATAATTACATCCTAGCGAAATAGTTGAGCTTAATCGCCGTAATTCGGACATACAAATTATTCATCTAATAACGGAAACTAATAAAGAGTAAGAAAACATTTACTACAACTATGTGTACAAAATTGCCACTCACGAAAATCACACTACAACAGATTATTTACACTCAAGGGACTAAGGATAATCGCAACTGGGCCCGATCCCCAAAAGGCCAACAAAAAGGCCCATTTTCAGCCCTAATCAAACCTATTTCCCCGATCCTCTATTGTTCTAGTTCCGTCGACCCGAGAAGCCACCGTTTATTAACGTTCAAAAATTCTCTAACAAAGAAAACCCATCGGGGACATTGGACAAAGGCGAAAATTGCAGCCATTTCGACCAATCCACATCGGCGCAATACGTGGCGTGAATCCGAATTTCGTGTTCTATATTCAAATTAAGGCAGAAATTCGTTGTCATCACGTCATCATAGAGGAAAAAAGATGGGAAGAAATCGGTGCGTTCACCTTGAATTTTGTTGTTCTAAACGTGTTTTCTGCACAGGTATTACCAGTCTGCACCTTTATTATATTATGTAGAGTCAAAGCATTAGTCCTTGAAAAACTTCCCGTTCAAAATTCTTTAGATAAGAATTGCATCTTAAAGTTTACTGGATTAAATATGTTCAAATGCCAATAAAGCTTTATTTTCATAAAATATACCGGTTGTAATAAGGCCGTGCTCAGAATTAAACCAAAACTGTACTGATTATACTGAACCACTTCCATTGAGAAACTTTTTTTTCTGAGCATTTTTTTTTAAATACTTCGTTACGACTCCTATCTTGGTTGTCAGAGATGTTCCCAAGTGTGAACAGTGAAGTTCAAGTCACAGTCAACAATAGTATTACACCCACATTTCACCGGCGACTATTGCGTCCCAACTTGATGGGTGGTGAGCCCTATCACCGTACTTCGGGTACAAATGTGGACTCACAAACTTCCGAAGCACGTAGACAGAATACAAAATATGTACCCCTGCGGGATTTGACTCGTGATCTCCAGTTTAGTGGTCCAGACATTCGAACCAACAGACCATAGAAACGGTCAAAGAGAATAAGAAACAACTAATATTCAATACCACTGTGCATCCTTTTATTCCAATGCAAATTCGACTGTTGTGATGATAATAACTACTTACTTAGCATTAGTACGAATAAGTGAAACCAGGCAGTTCATGAATGGTCCAAACAAATAGAGTATAATTTACGGGAAACTGGGCTAACTGTAGAGTGACCACGGCACTCGATACGATACGAACAAACCAATTTAATTACCTACTACTACACTATCGTCCACACATGGTTGTGTGTGAGTGTGTGCGTGGGCGTCGGAAGAAGTCTAGTGTGGGGCAACCTTTCAAATATCAACGGGATCTATAGTTGAAAAACAAAAACTGCCGATCGGTTTTGTCTCTCGTATGCCCGCTGTATGTTTATGTACTTTGGTACTATTTTTTACTGTCCCATTCCGTTTCCAGGGGGGGGGGGGCTACAAAAAAAAAGAATTCTGTAATTCGTGACAGTTTCCATCCATCCATCAGCCTGTTTCGTCCACTGCTGGACATAGGCCTTTCCAGGATTATGCCACTCTTGGCGGTCCCCCTGGAAGAAATGCCCATACTCACACACGCTGGGCAGGCGGGTTGGTGAGCGCGGTGCCGAAACCCTTGCACCAGCGACGCCGCTGCCCGTCACCAGTATGTTTTAAGGCCTGGCAATTAGGGATGGATATACCGCCATCCATCGGTTCCAGGCAATGGTGGGCCGCCTGGTTTTGCCTGAGAGCTGTTCTCTTACTCTCCCCCAAATAACTTCGGGAGGATTTGCGTGACAGTTTATGACGTATAATTTTCAGGTATAGTTAAAATAAAATTTAGACATGGCATCCGAATAGATCCCCTAGGAAATAATCAAATTCCCGAAAAAAACTTGCGGTAGTAGCACCTAAATTTTTTCATTTGTGGCTATTTGTGGCAAAATATTCACAGATAGCTTTCATTATATTTGTCCACGTGTATTAAGTTGAAAATTGCAAAATAAGGCTGTATAATATCAAGACTATAATATAACCAAGTCGTGACAAAGCTATAATAAACATTTGTTACTATATTTATAAGTTATTAACTTACATTACGACAGATATTACAACTGCAATCGTATTGTCATTCTCAATGTTACGGTGAATTAATGCAATAATGCCGGTTACAAGAATAGATCGTTTCACACGTACTGTCACAGTCAAGACCAGAGATTAGATTATTCTTAAAATGACTAGCAGTTTTAAAGGTTTTCTAGAAATGTTCATTGAAAATATAAAAAAACAAAACACTACAGCTTCACTTAAAATATTATTATTACTTACTAATAGAAATCTTAATCACAGTTTTGAAACATTTAAGAAGTTTTCATAACATCTTGTAATAAAAATAAATCGTCTTTGTTCTCCTAGTAGCCGTAATCTCCAAAACATTATAGCAAAATAGACTTATACAAGGGTACATTGTTTGGGTAGTTTAACCGCTACATCTATAAACAAAGCTTACTTCATCTAACAACAAGAATTAATAGTTGCATTGAAACCAAGTATCCACATTACTTCGATCAAGATCATATATCTCAACTATAACATGATTTAAAAGTATCGAGATTTACTAATCCACGATCAAGCGTCTAACTCCAAGTTTAAAAACAAAACAAAACTGTTTTTTCCGACACTCCATATTTAAAATTCAAGATCCTGCGGTAAATAACCGCTTCATGAGAAGTAAACATTCGGTCCATCAACTGAAAAACACAAATCAACGTTGAATTTTGGACTCTGTTTCGTAGGCAGTAAGAGAAAGTTTCTCAGTTTGTTCATCATTGTGACTACTTTGAAGTAAGTTGTCTATTTTTGGAGGTTATAATAAAGCGCAACGCACATTGATGCGTTAAGCCCACGCTCGGTCTACCGCATTGACAGAATAGGCGGAGTTATTTATGTTTTTTTTTTTGCATAATTCCTTTTTAGAAATAGTGATGACCACAGTTGTAAAATTTACATTTGTTATGAATATCTCTGTTGCAAGTCTTGGTAATATGATGTCATATTCCCATCTCAGGTTTTATCGTTGCAATTTTTGTTAAATATAAGGTGACTTTAATTTATGCAGCTAAATTCTTACTGAAGACTCAGTAAGTGCTTAGTAACAAGGTTCGATGACCCTTTTTGTCAAATTCGTAAATTATTCTTTTTGTGTTCCTTACAAACGCAAGCCCAACCCCTAGTCAATAACTATGGGACGTAAAGATTTTATTTTGCGATATTTCCAAATTCGCAAAACAGAATGTTGACCTCCTATTGTTTTTGTAATAGACTCGGAGTTGGGCTTGCGGTTCTAGGAAATACAAAAATTTATGTCACCTTGTATATTTACAGCCCACATCATCAAAGACTCACTGTGTATTTTAGTTTTTTTTTTAAATTTCACGTTAACTACGGCTTCACAGGACATGATAATGGGTCTTCACTGATGTCTCGTAGCATCCTATTTGTCGCAAATGAAAGTGAGAAAACTGTAAGTTGAATCCTATTTATGACCTTTTTAACCACACTTATCTTTGGTGATTGAGTTCCTTTTTCTATGTTCTAGAATGGTGACAATAGCAACCAATGATAATGGTATGGATGATACTCAGACCGTGGTATCTTTATTATCACATTTTCGGCCTTTAATTGAAAATGTATGGAATTACTTTACATTTCTTTGAATAGTTTAGAATTATCCTCATCGGTAGGCTGTGTCATTTGACGGTTCGTTAGGTCGTTCCATCAAGAACCAATAAGTTATTCTTACGTTATATTTTCTTGGGTTTTTTTAAAAAGGATTATGATCTCCTTTACTTGAACTTTTGAATAATTTAAGACTGTTGAATTCGATGAAAAAATGACAAATGGTATTTCAAATTTCTAGTTTTGTAGCATTGCAACAACTTGTAATTATTGTAAATATTCATACGCCTTCTGGCGGACTGTAGCGTACTTAAAATTATTTCTAAGACCTATATATTGTATCACCTACATTCATGAATAAACAAATTCTTATTCTTATTCAAATGCTTCCTAATATAAATTCTTATTTAAAAAACTTTTTTTTTATTTAGCCAGCTTATTGCTGACGAAAATGTTTGCACTATTCCTTATTAGTTAGTAGACGTCATTCCTTACACCCGTTAGAGCCGTTACGCCACGTTTGATGTACAAACACCACAAACACTTTATATTTCATCTTTGATATATGATCCGAAACACTTACGAATAGTTTTAGCTTTATATTGACGCAGAATACTCAGGAAAGTGTTACAGATGAAGGTAGCAAGGAGATAACAACATCCTTCTTGATTTTTTCAACGCAGCAAATTTCTCAAATCTTAGCTGATATGTGGGAACTCTCTGACGGCGGCATCCGAATATTTTTCTTTTTTTTTATTATTCACCTAGATTCCTTTAAAAGTAAATGGGTAGTTTCCGAGCGAACGCGCTTCATCCCAGATCTTATCTACGCTTACCGTTAGGCGCAATAGTGACCAATGAATAAACTTACAAAAACAAGAATCTGTCAAGAATGCGTCGTACATAAACTAAGGGTTCCGTCATCGTAGTAAATCTGCTTGAATTTATATCCATAAGCCTGTTTCGTCCACTGCTGGACATAGGCCTTTTCAGGATTTCGCCACTCTTGGCGGCCTCCTGCAAGAAATGCCCATACTCACACACGCTGGGCAGGCGGTTTGGTGAGCGCGGTGCCGAAACCCTTGCACCAGTGACGCCGCTGCCCGTCACTAGTGTGTTTTATATGAGGCCCAGCAATTGGGGATGGATATACCGCCATCCATCGGTCCCAGGCAATGGTGGGCCGCCTGGTTTTGCCTGAGAGCTGTTCTCTTACTCTCCCCCGAATAACTTCGGGAGGATTTGCGAGTAAGATGGTGGAACCTCCACAGTCGAGCCCGGAATCAGCTCTACCACTTATTATTTATATAGATTTTCAAAATGTTACTGAATGGAATATTTGGACACTGGGTCAAACCATGTTTGCCTCCGAAGAAACTGTACGGTTACAGTGAAACTAGTCACGCGAAATCTGACTAAAAATCGTTAGTAGCCGTTTCCTATCGATATGAATCTAAACCACGAATCTTTTACTAGTAAAATTAAATGAACATACTTACATTAAATTAACACCTATAAAATTAATTAACTTGGCTACTCGAATGACGCGGAATAGACAACTGAAAGTCTACAATAACACTAAACGTGAAATGCCAACAGAACTGGTCACACTTCAACCTGTATACAGCAATCAAGTGACTGGAGAGTAAAGGCTATCCTCTAGTGGAAGCTAGTAAGCTAGCGATAGGTAAGAGAGGAAATTATTCTTAAATAAAAACTTATATTGAGTTAGCACTCCCATAGTACAATCATGCAGGATTTAAGGCAGGATAAAGTGATTAGAATTTGCGAGTCCAGTAAATCTGTTATTTATTAGAGACACGCATACACCCTTGTACTTGAGTGGTAGGCAGAGACTACGATCTTTATTTGCTAAGATTCTGACACGCCTCTTTTGTTTCCTTTACATCTAACAATCGAATCATCAAGCTCTTCTATTCCGGGTGCTTCTAAATGGCCTGTTTCAGTAAGGTACCAATTTGGTCAACATATATCCTTTTAGAGTGGCCCGTAAATCTAATTCCGCACCATATATATGACTTATTCTTATTCCATCCTCTCCATGTATCAGAACTCCCGACGCATTTCTTTTTTTAGTTGTAGTGACGAAATCATCTTCCAGACCGCAACATTCTTGCCGCATTTATTTTATAGCAAGACCAATAATTGACAAATACTTTCACAAAACTGGTGGTATGCCGTGGCTTGTGCGGCCAAGAGACTCGTCCTGTTCCGGCATGAAGTCATGAAAAGATACTGGCCAGTACCTTAAATCCAAATGTTAGTAGGTCGGAAAAATAAGGTTCTGAATTTTCCTTTCAAGTCATCTCTGATATGGTATCATCTGGTGTAAATGCGTTCAGTATGACCTCTTGAACACTCATATATGAGATGACCAGGGCGCAGAATGTGGGGGTAGATACTATAACGTCATTAAGATGGCTGTACAAAGAAAAAAAAATCATTTAAATATATCATGTGGGGTATCAAACCTTATATAAAGTGCAATAACTTTTTTACTTTTTCCGATTTACTATGTATCTTTTATGTAAAAAAAAGTGAGACAAGTAAAACTTTAAAATTCATTGCCTGCTCGTTCGTTATTTGTTCTGAGGTTATGTTATTACACTACCATAGACAAGGGTAAACTATCTTAGCTTGCAGTGTGCCTCGTTCACGAAGACAGGTGCAAAATCCAGACTCGCCAGCGCAGCCGGTACGCCATCTGCTTGGTTTTTTTGCAAAACCACTGCCAATGCCAATGTCAGACAATTATGCAAACATGTATCTGGGCGTGTATCGATGGTAGCAGATGTGCTTTGTGTTAATAAGAACACTTTCATAAGGTCAACACGTTGGAAAGAATGATTGATGTTCGGGCAGAAATATGATATGGTAGAGAAGATGGTAGAGCTGATGCCAGGCTTGAGATTGGAGGTACCACCATCTTGCGAATCCCCCCCCCCCACACTTAATAATTTATTCGAGGATAGTAAGAGAACAAAATCTCAAATAATCACAACCAGGTAGCCCGCCATGCTAGGGACCGATCCATCTTTGATTGCTGATTGAAAAAATCTTGAAAAAGCCTTTATGTCCTCAGCAGTGGACGGACGCACCAGGGTGATGGATAATATTCTGAAAGATTGTGATATCTGCTTGTTTTCTATGTACTTATAAAACATAACGTCTGTCTGTTAGTTTGTGTGTAATTTATGATTCGAAAATAACGAAATTTAATATCAGCTAGTATGGTAGCAACAACATTTTTACAAAATCTAATAATAAAGCTAAAGATAACGATCCAAATATTTATGTTTTGGCTTTAAAATAACATGAATAAACAAACGCGTAATGATCAAATACTTCATTAATTGGTTCAAAAATGAACTGAACTAGAAATATTCAATCACCAATTAGTTTTAATTGATGTCAACTGAAGGGTAGACATTAATAGATTCAAACCTTCTTGTTTAAACCTATGTTTGGGTAACTTCATTATTCTAAACTACAAATTCTTCTTATTTTAATATACATACTAACTGTACAGAAATACGCAGGTTTTTAGAGGTAAACTAGTTTTTATTAATTAAATTGTAGAGTACATTTGTCAGCCATATCAATCAAAAATTATTCCCTAAGACAATATAGTTTGGTTATCTATGTTATTATTCTAATTCATCCTCAATATCCTCTCCTAATTTTCTAAATTATACACATCTACATTTCTTTAATCTATGTACTTATGACAAAGCAATGGAAATTGAGTCATATCTACACTTTTCGTAATCTTTGAATTTAACAATAACATAACCAAGTCTTTCTGCACTATTACGTAAATCTATAATATAATACCTATAACAATATTTTAGGACATTACTTCAAGTCGTCAATATTTCTAAAATATTAAATCAACAAAATATTAAATTAAATTGTTAACTTCTACTTTCCAAAAAAAAAATTATTTGGAAATAAGAGATTCCTTATGTTTTAAGAACTTGATATTGTTTAAAGATTTGGTCAGCACATCAGCAGTTTGAGTATCAGTGGGACAATATTTTATCGAGATCTCGTTATTACAAAACAGCTCATGAATGTAATGAAACCGTACATCTATATGTTTAGAACGTTTGTTAAAGATACCTGTTTTAATAAGTTGAATAGCGCTCTGGTTATCCACGTTAAACAAAACGTTTATTTTAACATTAAGATCAGATAAGAGGGATTTTAGGAACATCGCCTCCTTACTACACTCGGCGGCAGCAATAAACTCGGCCTCGGTTGAAGATAGGGCCACAACAGGTTGTCTTCTTGAGCACCAGGCCACAGGTCCTTCACCAAGTAAGAGCACATAGCCTGTAGTGCTACGTCTTGTTTCTAAATCTCCTGCATAATCTGATTCACAGAATGTGTTTAGTTCTATGTCTGAGTCAAACTTATAGAAGAGACCTTCATCTAACGTACCTGCTAGATATTTAAAAATCCTTTTTAAAGCTGCAACATTTTTATTATTTGGGTTTTCCATATGTCGACTGGCCATACCAACAGCATATGCTATATCTGGTCGAGTTCTTGTTGACAAATACAACAAACTCCCAACTGCTTCTCTATATGGGAACTTTATATTTTCTTTTGTGGTCTCTTTTCTTTCTTCTTCATTGATACTGGGAGTTTGCACAGGTTTACAGTTTTCCATATTGTACCTATTTAAGATACTTTTGGTATAAGAAGTTTGAGTCAAATAAATGCCTGTCTCAGTTCGCTTTATTTCCATACCCAAGAACATTGTAGGTTTTTCATAAATCTTAATCTTGAATTTAGTGTATATGTCTTTTAATATCTTTAGTATCTGTTCTTTATCCTTTCCTATTATTAGACCGTCGTCAACGTAAATAGCTAGAATTACTGACGCGTCTCCATTTTTCAGTACGCATGGCTCATTCTTTGTTTGAGTGAAACCTAAACTTTTCATTGTTTCAATGAATTTTTCATTCCACCTTTGTGGTGCTTGTTTTAAGCCGTACAGCGATTTCTTCAGTTTACATACTTTTCCTGTTTTTTCTTCAAATCCATGTGGTGCCTTCACGTAAATCTCATTTTCTTCTTTTAACTCACCATTAAGGAAAGCTGTTTTTACATCGAAAGTAATTGTGTTGTAGTTATGAGCAGCTGCTAAAGCTATCAGAGTTTTAAGGGCAGACTGACATGCTACTGGACTAAATATCTCATCAAAATCTATATCATGTTGCTCGCAGCCTCTTACCACCAACCTGGCCTTATAGGTCCCATCTTCTTTCACTCGGAACACCCATTTATTGGTAAGTATTTTATGACCATTTGTTTCTTTCTTATCCACCATTTTCCATACCTTATTTTTCTCCAACGATTTCATTTCTTCCTCTATTGCTTGTTTCCAATTTTATTTTTCAGGTGATTGCATAGCTTCTTTGAAGGTAAGTAAAACATAATCTTTATATTTATCAGGTATTTTTTTTTCTCTGTTAGTTCTTCTTATCTCTTCATTTTCTTGCTCAGTTTCAGATTCAGCGCTATTGTTTTCTTCATTTTCTAAGTCAATATTTATTATTTCCTCCTTTTCAGTATAATTCATAGTTTCTCCTTCTTCTTCAACTTTGTTTTTACCATCTTGAACGTTCACGATTTTTATGCCTTCTTTAAGGCTTTTTGTATCTTCTAGTTTTATGTCTAAGTTTTTGTTTTTAAATATAACGTCACGCGCTATTACAATTCTTCTTTTTACGCTATCAAATAGCCTATATCCATTAGTGTTGTATCCAACCATAATCAGTTTTTCTGTTCTGGAGTCTAATTTCTTTATCGGTTTTAACACCTTTGCAAATGCTTCAGAGCCAAATTCTTGAATATTTGACAGATTAGGTTTTCTACCACTCCAAATTTCAAATGGCGTTCTGTTCTGTATTGCTTCACTAGGCAGCCTGTTTATAAGATAGTTAGCACAGTACACAGCTTCACCCCACATCTCTCTGTGCATGTTTGAGTTGAATAACAATGTTCTGACCTTTTCCATTATAGTTCTATTCAGTCGTTCAGCTTTGCCGTTGAGTTGGGGGCTGTATGATACTGTATAATCTATTTTTATCCCCATTTTCTGACACCATGCTTTAAACTCGTTGCTTGTGTATTCGCCACCATTGTCACATCTAAGCGTTGATATTTTCATATCCTTTCCTCTCTCTGTTTCTCGAATGTAATTCTTAAGGCAATCTGAAACTTCGCTTTTGTTCTTGAGCAAATATACTTTAGTAAAATGGCTAAAATCATCAATTACCGTGAGCATGTAGTACTTGCCATCCCATGATTTTATTTCTAAAGGACCACAAACGTCCGAATGAATTATCTCGAGTAACCTTTCTGCTCGTCTACGCTGGGTATTAAATGGCAATCTTGCTTGCTTGGCTTCAATGCATACTTCACAATTTTCCAAGTTTTCTACATCCAAAATTTTTATGCCATCTGCTACTTGAGGCAAAATTTTCAACACACCTTTTCCAGGATGTCCCATCTTTTTATGCCAATCCATGGCTGAACCTTTTTTATGAGTAGACAGTGACGCTTCTTCTTCCTTTTCTTTAGTGAGATCCAGTATGAACAAGCCTGATGCTTCTTTTCTTCCTTTTATGGTCTTTGAACCACTGGATATCTCAACGCTGTCTCCCTTAAAGATGACCTTTCCACCGTTCTCAGTAACTGCTGAAACTGATAACAGATTACGCGATAGATCTGGTACACACAATGTATTCTTTAAGATACACGTTTCTCCCACGAATTCTCCCTGATATGCCGACTGCATCTTTTCATTAGTTTTAGCTACACCTATATTAGTGACCTTAGTTTTTATGTTACACAAAATAGTGCCATCGTTTACCATATGAGCAGTGCAACCTGAATCTACGACAAATTCAAAAGATTTCTCCTCCTCAGTGTTATTATTGATCAAAAAAGCCGTTTTATCATTTCTGTTTTTATGCTGGTTTTTAAAATAGCAATTTCTTTCTTTGTGGTTAGTTTTTTTACAGATCTTACAACAGTTATTACAATCTTTGGCTAAGTGTCCTACTTTGTTACATCTGAAGCATCTAGAGTTATTAGTATTACCTCTGTTTGATGAAACTTGACCAAAACTTTTACCCTTATCTTGACGACTATTACTTGGTCCCGTTTTATACGCCACGCTAGACTCACAATTATTTTTATTTTTCTCCTCTTCTTTTAGGAGTCTTACTTTTAGGTGTTTTAAAGTTTTCTCTTCTTTAGATGTCGATTCCCACGCGGTGACAAATCCTTCATAAGAAGTGTCTAAACAAGTGAGCATTTTTGACTCCAACATTTCTTCATCAATATCGAAACCAATTTGTTTCAGTCTGTAAGCAATATTTTCAAGCATAGCCAAATTTTCTGTCATACTCTGGTCTTTGTTGAATTTGAGATTGAAAAAATCTTGCATCCAAGCACTTTTTCGTCTATTTTCCGATCCATCAAACAGTTCACATAATTTTGTGTACATTTCCTGTGAACTAGTGCAGTTAAAAAGCTGAACTAATAATGTTTTATGAACAGTCTGCACAATAATAGATTGTGCCTGTGCATCTCTTTTTATGAACGAAGTCGTTCCGTCATCTTTTTTTTCCTTCTTTATTTTCTTTCTTTGTTTCTATCCCGTCTACAATATCCCACAAATTTTTGGCTTGAAACAATATTTTAGTTTGGAACTTCCACAATTGGTATGATTCCACATCACGCAGCATTTCAATGTTCCTTACTTCGTCCGACGCAGCCATTTTTTTATGCAACCAACAATTTCCTTCGTTGTTGCGGAAAAACTCGTTTTTATGCCGAACACCACGGAACTCTTATTTTATTGCCTGAAATAGGCTACAGAAGTATAAGGGGCATGAGGCCCATAACCTGTACAGAAATACGCAGGTTTTCAGAGGTAAACTAGTTTTTATTAATTAAATTGTAGAGTACATTTGTCAGCCATATCAATCAAAAATTATTCCCTAAGACAATATAGTTTGGTTATCTATGTTATTATTCTTATTCATCCTCAACACTAACACCATTATCACAGACACAAAGTTATTATTCAAATATTTATTTATTTCTCAAAATGTTGATGTATTTAAAATTAAAGTGAAAGATTCTTTTGTTTATACATTTTTACTATACAATTGATAATTTTTGAATGATGCTTGTTAATTAATATTGCCTTTATTTAGTTTCACAATATAATAACATTTGATGTAAATACCTAATTTTAAGATAAACATTTGTACGCCTAACGGCAGAGCATAAGGAACGTGTTCAGTGAAATCTCGATACCATGTCACAACAAATAAAATCTGAAGTTTGAAAAAAGTTTAACGCGATCTTAAACCGTGGTTTGTGTACAACTTTGTATTACTTTTGATAAGCAGCTCTCTCTATGGCAGTGGTTTTTAAAGTTTTTGTAGCCACAAGATACCACGAAGCCCTAAAGCAAATTTAGGAAAAAGAAAAGCATACTATTAAAACTTTTATTGCCTAGTTTACATTAATACATAATTGAATTATTAATTACTTACGATTGAATTATTAAAACTAAGTTGATGAAAACGATGCTGTTGTTTGGACTCAGTAGAGTCAACTGAATGGCTGTGGACCCCTGGCACTCATGTCACGGACCCCTAAGGGGTCCGTGGACCCCAGTTTAAGAAACCCTGCTCTATGGTGTAATAGAATTCAAAACTGTCATTGAACTCGTACAACGTTTGGTTGGCTTACTCTAATTTTGATCTGTTGTCTATTCAAAAAAAACTTATATCCCGATTTGGGGGGCTTCATGCAACCAATAATTAAGAAAAAAGTGCACTAAAAAACTTGCTTTCTGCGATTTTTACGACAAAAAATAATAATTTCGTTTTGGAGAATGAAAATTAAATGTACTATATTACGAAATATCCATGTTAACATAATGTTTTATGTTACAATAAAATAACGTTTTTATGTGAAACCTTGCTCTCTTTCAACAGAATTTAGTCCAATAGGATCGTTAACGTAATTTATTTTACGTCTACCCACATTGTCGTGATAAATCAAAGGAAAGAAAATCGTCGGTAATGAACTTCTATAGTGCTTGATTTCTCGATGGCTGGGAAAACAGAATTCTTTAACAAGTAAAAATCATTTATATTATTATTCCAATCCAATCTATCAGCCTGTTTCGTCCACTGCTGGACATAAGCCTTTCCAGGATTTCGCCACTCTTGGCGGTCCTCCTGGAAGAAATGCCCATACTCACACACGCTGGGCAGGCGGGTTGGTGAGCGCGGTGCCGAACCCTTGCACCAGTGACACCGCTGCCCGTCACCAGTCTATTTTATATAAGGCCCGGCAATTGGGGATGGATATACCGCCATCCATCGGTCCCAAGCAATAGTGGGCCGCCTGGTTTTGCCTGAGAGATGTTCTCTTACTCTCCCCCGAATAACTTCGGGAGTATTTGCGAGTAAGATGGTGGTACCTCCACAGTCGAGCCCGGCTGTATATGAAAAGCCCCCCTCTCCACAGATATGGTTTAAACCTCGCGTGCTGGACCCATTTGAATATTATAAGGAGGTTAAAACCTGTCAGAAAGAGGCTTCCCATACAAAGGGGGTTCTTATATACTAAAATTCCTTTCTGAAGGGTAAATGGTTCAAAGACTCACATTCGGATGCAGCCTTACTTCTTGAACTTCTGCGCTGGATACAGACCACCAGACTCAATCTTGGTGTCTGGGCAGACAGCGTTCTCCTCTCGTCGGTCTGGCGCGTCACAGGTCTTCGACAAACTACTGGCTCATCCAGCAGCTTTTGGGAGTTTACCTAAACACCAATATCTAACCCCGAGCTAGCTCGACCCAGACCTCTACCACGATTTCCGTGAATCGTGTTAATGAAATCCATCCACATCACTTTCCACCGGCGACCGATTCCCGAAACTGTTCGGACACACAATAGGGCTCGCAATTAATGCTCAGCAATTGGGTTATTTTACCACTTTTCCACTGTTTATTTCCTTGAAATACATAATTCTTTCAACACTGGTTGATCCCATTTTTTACACGCATCTCCTCGAGAGCAAAAAAAAATTGACAGTAAAACCGGAAAAAACAACTTTGACATTTCACTTTTTTACAAACCGTGTTGCCATCTCAATAAAATAGAATCTGACACATACTTGCGCGTTCCGAACGCTTTTAAACCGAACACCGGCATTAGCTCTACCACTTATTATTATTATAAGTTAGTAAATATATTTAAAAAAAAAACGATACTTATTGGCTTTTAATTTACTATAAATTATATTATTATTATTAATCAATTGTTATCGAGAATCAATAATTCTACTGTAAAGATATCTCAAGCATCATTTTCACTTTTAAAGTCGGTCATTTTATTAATGTATAAGAACTCTTAGTATTTAATTTAGTGATAAATTATTTGTATAATTTGTATTTATCTAACATTATTAGTAATATATATTATACAATATTGAATTATTTAATTTATTAAGAGATATTTCTCATACACTGTTGTCGTTAGTACTTACAATAACGTAGTTACTTGAAGTTGTTTCAAAGAAGATAAATTACCTGAAACAAAAAATATATAAAATGAGAATTAAACAAATAAGCTTTATAATTTGACGGTACCCTAAAAATACATTACACAGACCATTCTAGCTAACCAGATTGTAACCAAACGCAGACAAAAATATGAACAACGTTTTATCCTACAAGACCGAAATTTATTGATTTCGTCTCAACTAAATTGTACCTACCACACGATTTAAATGTTAGTGCATGATATAATAACCAGATGGCAGGTGAAATGGCTTGACAATTGAATATGAACCTTATCACATTGAGATAGGGACAGTTTTGTATCGTTAAAATGGTTTTATAGAGGTAGCCTACCCGGCAGGAGGCGCGGGCGCATGCGGTTTGAGTGATGAGGTCCAGGGTTGCCACCTGTGGTAGTTTGAAAGTAAACAAATGTTTTGGGTAGGGTTGGCAGCAGTATTATGAATGTTAAAATCTGCTGTTGCAGAAGCAATGTTTTCAAAGTTGCAGTTGCAAGTTTGTTATCTTTTGCTTAGATTTGAGGTAAAAAATTTATTCAAGGACTAAAATTAATAAATTGTGTACGAATTAGTATCAATATACAAAGTGAAGCAGAAAATCATTCTGACTGGGTATCTCATGTAATTATTTTAAACTAGCTTACGCCCGTAGCTTCGTTCGCGTGGAAGTATTTTTCAATCAATGTATTTTTTAAACTGTCATGGACAGTTTTCAGCTTGGCGGCTATTTCATCAACACCCCTATATAACCTATAAAAGAAAATCGCCGTTCAGTAGTTTTCGACTTAAAATAGAACAGACAGACCGACGAAATTATATAAATCGTAAAATCTTGTACTAATAACAACAACTTATTTAATTTAAAACTTCGTAAAAATATTAAATGTACAGAAACAATTTTTTTAACTACTTTATTATTGCTCGCTTTATAAACCAGAATCGACAACCCTAGCCTCTCATTATAGGTTGTTTATAATAAATTGTCACCTCCGCGGGGCTTCGAGCAATCCTTCCTGAAAGTACTTCTTATCTTCACGCCTCCACAACGAGGGGGTAGCCGAACTTTGTGATCCTATTTATAGCCCCCTTTATACTGTCGGCAAGTTTCAAAGTTGGTAATAGATTTAAAGCAGACCAAACTGGGATATTTTGTGGTTTTCTTTCTATGTTTGATTTTCTAGATAATGTTTTCAAGTAACTGTGTATTATCAAGAGTCATGAAATCTTATGTATATGACCGTACCTTTTTATTTTTAACACCTTCAGTTATAGGTTACATTTTCGATAACAAATGACGAACAACAGACATGGAGCGCGGTCTTGTGAAATTAGAAGAATAAAAAAAACCCAAAATGTATTCGTCAAATGCCAACAGCTTTATTTTTAGGGTTCAGTACCACAAAATGAAAAAACAGAACCCTTTACGTATGTATACATCTGTCGGGTTTAATAGTACACGTTGAGAAAATAAGTCTGAAAATAACTTAAGTCTATTTAATTATTCAATAAATTCTTCGTCTTCCTAATTAAACCTTTTAGATACATAGAGTTTAATGGATCGTAAGTGTCAAGTAAAGTAGATCCTTCTAACTGCACGTGGAATAGGTTTGTGTTTTAAACGGTGGTAAAAAGTCCTATTCGCACTTGGCGGTATTTAATTTTTTAACCTGGTCCTTATGAAGAAATCGTTACCATCAATGACAGCTTGTTTCCTAGTACGGCAAAAGGGCACTTGGGACGTAAAAACCGTCGGTGAAAAGTGGGTGTACGAGTGTGGACTGTAACAGAAACATATCTCAGAGATTTGCGTCGCTAGACGTATATTATTTGAATATTACGACGCCATTTTGAAATCCAGCAAGATGGCTGCAAAACTCAAAGAAGCATCTCAATAGCATCCTCTTTTACTTTGCAACAAAAGTATCGGAGAACAGTCGCATATTTATGCACTCAGGTAGCAGATGCGAGCACAGATGGCCAAATTGACCGCACGGTGGGCGCGACTCGGGCAACCTTGGACAAAAAATTGTTTTTTGACGATTCCTGAAGTAGAAAGTGTAGTTTTATGTTTTTGTGCAATTTTATGACAACTATATAAAGTTTATAGTAATTGCAAGGAAGCGCGTACGTGGGAGGGAATAGCAATCAAATATTTTAAAAGATTTTATTGACAAAAGACAATAGTATGCACTCAGGATTTTATCTTTGGTCGGATCCTTATGCGTGTGGCTAGTAGCCGATTGGTTGTCAAGGCATCCTCCTCCCAAAATGTGTGTCAAGTATTTTTTTGCATGAACTTTTTACGTTTTTTGTCTTTTGAAAATAAACATCCCACAAAAGTTTTCAAAATGTGACACATTCGAAGTTATTTTTATGGTCCCAAGTCTCAAATAGACTCAGCCATTCTTATGTTAAGCTTTTGACGGACAGACGGACACCTAAGCTAACAAGGGTTTTAATTTTTTACGAAACCTTAACATTTTATTACAATTTTAACCCAGTTTTCTACTAAATGTAATTAAAAACGTCGTCGAGAAACCACGTTTCTACAAAAACTATATTTTTATGGTCAGAGGAAACCCCACAAGTTTTTTTTACAAGTGGTCAAGCCGAGTTTTGTTACAAACCCATTGGTTCTGTGAATATTGACCTTTTGTAATGGTAATAGAGTTGAAATTGGCTTGAAGAGCAAAAGGGATGGTAGACGTAGAAAGCATACTTGGCGCCAGACGGAAAAAAGTGATCTACAGGTTAAGTTAAGGTATTCGCAAAGGTATAGTCCATTCAATATTAGCTGGCGTGTTTCCACTTGAGACCGTCATTAGCAAAGAATAGGATTAAGTCGTGGCGGGTGAATTCGTGGAATGAAATTGTAAAACACGTGCAGCAGGCGGTGTTTCAAACGTTTATGATACTTTCCTTATGTCTCTTTTCCTTTAATAATATAAGCCTACTCTTTTTAAAATTATTTTAAGAATATTCAAAAGTATCAACACTGGTTGGTTTGCAACAAAATAGATAAGGCTGAAACGGCTCCTTTAAAAATGAATGGGCTCTATGAGTGTTTGGTTTATTACCCCTATTGTTTATGTTCAAGTGGAAACGCGACAGTTAATACTGAATGCACTATACTTTATTTATGCGGCACCATTTACTAAGACTGGTTTTAAAATGCAAGCTTACAATATTTATAGGAATCCATTGAAATGCACAACCCCCTGGATTTCGTCAAAGGGTTCCTTGACTATGTAGTAGCCAAATCGTAGAATTCGGCATTATCATTCAGTAGATCGTAAAGTATGAAATCGAAATATAAAATAATAAAACCAGCCAAGTGCGTGTCGGGCCACGTGCAGTGTAGGGTTCCGTAGTTGCCCAGTACATTTTATAAGTTGGTCTACTAATACAGATCGCGCCAAACTTCTAGTCCCATACATGTAGGAGAACGACACATACCCATACATCATTGTCGTATTTAGAGGGGATTAGAAGTTTGGCGCGACCTGTACTCGTAAACCTGTAAAGCCTACTTAGCTGTGATAGTTTTCCTTTTAATTTCATTATACTAATTCAGTGAATTTTTTCACATTTCTATAAACAACCGTTTAGCCAGCATTTTTTCGACATTTAATTTTACCGTGTTGTCGGCGTGATAAATATTTATATCCATGCCAAATTACAGCTTTTTTAGTACTAATAGCATCTGCGCTAAACCGCGAACAGACGGACATGGCGAAACTATAAGGGTTCCTTGTCGGACTACGAAACCCTAAAAATAGGAGCGACGACAGCAAGCGCATAGAGGCGGAGCGTGGTAAATAAACTAAGTGTATAATCTGTAGATAGGCAGGTTATATATATACATATATATATGCACGTTCAAAAATAGACTTTTTACTAACAATTATGAAATGTTCGGCAATTTTGTCAACTTATTTTGCAAATAAATAATTTGTATACTATTTTTGCGATAGCAATACTTTCAAATCATTCATAAATTCATAAATAATAACCCAAATAGTTTCGGAATTTAATTATTTTCAAGAGTTTATTTATTGTTATGTTATTTAAAATTATTAATTATATAAACAAAGCAATGGTTGTTATGTTCGCTTTGTTTATTAATGCAAAATGATATAAAAGTTTCACAAAAGGCCCGCACAATCGCGAGTATTTTATATTATCTACTCGTATATCTAAACGCTTGTCGTATTCCGTGATAATCTCCTTAGTAAAGAAAAACAAACGACGATAGCATAGAGATAGAGAACAAAGTTTCACCTAGTATCTCCTGAAACCAGAATAGCGCGTTATCGTATCGTAAAATGTTTCACCTAGCTACAAGAGCAACACTCTTAAAACCACGATTCCGAATAATATTACACGTGTTGATCAGATAAATGTAAAAATTGACCTAAAACTCAGACGCGAAAGCGAATTGTCATTGTGAAAGAAAAAAGAACCGTTGGCAAAAACTGTTGTTTTTCAGGTCGATTTCATGCGAATGGCCGACATCTTTTTCAATTGTAGTGGCAAGTCAACGCTCCGTATCACAGTTTCATTGTAATACAACTTCAATTGACCATGTGCATGTACACAGCAAACGTCAAAGCAGAAGACGACAAATTATCACTCGAAAATTGTACCAGACACTCAATAAAAGGGCAACAAACTCATTATTGGTTCGTGTACTGTAAGCGCTAATAGGCTAGCCGGGACTGAAGGACTCATAAAAACTGTTAACGCCGTTAGAGCTCTCGCCATACTAAACATGTGCCCGGCACAGTTTTCTTGGGTCATATACACTGAGAAAAATGTCTTTTTGGCTTCATTATAAAATAGCATTACATATGTTTAAAATACGGTGAATTGTTTTTAAACTTGGTGATAATTGGAAAATATTATGCTGTAATTAAAACGTTTTAGGAAATAATCGAGTTTTTAAGATAAGTAACGCAATATTATGATGACAGATCACCGTAAAATTGGTCACAGAAAATAATATTATTAGTTTCGTATTACATCATGCCTTCCCCATAAAAGAGATCCGTCACACTACGGTATGCTTACTGTCACCATAAAAGCGGTGACGGAGCGCATAATTCTATCTGCTTCCTACAAAGTCATAGTGACGTCATAATTTATAACGCTAGCAGCAGCAACAGTAGTTTCATCGTATTTTGTTGTGATGTCCGTATGCTCCCTACTTTACGTGAATCACTTTATTTTATGATGAACAGTTTTCTCAGTGTAACAGCGCAAATCAGACATCTGTGTAGTTCTTTTCGTTCACTGCACTTGTACCTGTATATAGGATGAAATTTAATCAACCGACCAAATTCATACTAGAGACTCGGTTAGTGATCAAGAACTAGGTTCAGTAATCCTTTTGGCCAATTTCGAAAAATATTTTTTTTGCTCCCGTACTGGTTGGACTAGTTTAAGTACAATTCCTAGTGCAGGTTCTACGGGAAAAAAATTTTTTTTTCGAATTTCACCTGGAGGGTCATTAAACCTTGTTCCTGATGACTAACCGAGTCTCCAGTATGAATTTGGTCTGTTGATTTAACTTCACCTAGTATAAACGTACAGGTTTTTTTTATTCCGAAGACTATTTAATTAGTTAATTCATCTCAAACTTCATATATTGTATTTACTTAATTATTTAAAATATATATATATTTATCAAGTTATTTGAACATAAAATAATAATAGTACTATATAAAATAAATAAGTAAACTATCTTAATACAAATAATAAATATTACCCTAAGAAAAATACAAATGAATATAATTAAATAAGATAAAATACCCTCTCTAGGTCATCGCTATCTATTTAATTTGAAATGACTAATTATTTGTGATTTTAAAAGACGCTCTATTATAGTCATGGCGTATCGCACTGAAAAGTTGCGCACTGAGTTGTGGCCCATAAATAAGCAACAAATCCTATGCGAGCGAGCGAGACAACAGCTCTACCGCAAGTGACAGTGAGCGGGACAAAAGTTCCGCTGCGTGAGCATAATTTTGATACCGAACAGCGCGTCTGGTATTAATATGTACAGTCAGCAAGATTCCCGCCTGACTACCTTAAGGGCAAGTTTAGTGTGCAGTGTCTCGCGGCAACTTCCACCAGGTCCCACCCTGCTAGTGTTTGTCTACCAATAGTCCGACTAAAGTGACCGATGGACTGTGATGGACCCAAAACGCTATAAAAAGTGTCTCGTATAAACTCTAATTGTTAAATAAAATAAAAGGCGGAGCTGGCTGAGATCGCCACATGCAAGCAATAAGGTTTCGAAACTGGATAGGCGAGAGCCTTGGCGATGATACATTGTACATCTTTGTTGATTATAGGTAAAATCAATTAATTTTGCATGCCAAACATTTTGTTTAAAAAAGTTGACCAAAGTTGGTTTAAAAACTTTACCAGCCATTTTCAACGTAATCTTTTACTTTTTAAAACATTTTTTCGGCTAAGAAAATATTTAAGGAATATACCTACTTAGGAAACATCAATAATAATTTTTTTTGCTGAGAACGGCTTAACCCGTAGAATAAATTTCAACGAAGTTTTACCAAAATATAAAGCTATTGTTTTGTCAATTAGGAGAACAGAACAGATTAAAACGTGTTTTTCAATCATCAAACCTCTGTGGAAATAAAACTTGGTCAATTGAAGAAAGATATTTATTAAACACCTGGTGGACAATGGTCTTTGATTTAAATCAAAGTGCCAAATAACCGGAACTAAATCGTGTCACACTCTTATTGTATTGTGTCCAGCGACCCATCCATCAGCCTGTCTTCATCCTCTGCTGGACATTAGGCCTTTCCAAGATTTCGTCACACTTGGCGGTCCACCCATACTCACACACGCTAGGCCCTGCCCTGGGGTGGTGAGCGCAGTGCCTTTGTATTGTTTTTACACAAAGTGGTAAGGCTAAGGAAACCATTTCTACAGCCATGTCTGAGATTTTAATAGGGAATAATTTGAACTCGTGACCGAACCCTTTGTAAATAATGTTTCGAAGTCAGATACCTAGTTGTTACAAACATTATTAACTTACGAATTCCAGTGGAAGTACAAAAGTTTGTTTTATAAATGAAGTTCTCCAATAAGTGTTTTGTTACTAAAGAAGAAAGTTCAGTTGACCCATTTCCTCTTGTGTTACTGCGATAATAAGGACAACAGTGGTTTTGTGACTGTTCCCTCAATCAGAGCACAAAATAATTTATAGACATATACATAGACTATAGATTTAGTAAAATGAAAGTGACATTGGAAAGACAATATAGAGAGGAGAGTAGATCACGAACAAAGTGGGGTAAACACTTGGTGTTGAATAACAAGTACTTTCTCCACTTGATCTCTTTGTGCTGTCACTGCGCATGAACTAATCTTTGTTTGTGATCTATATGTCATCGGCATATCGTAGAAATCTGCATATCATAATTTGCCAAGGCACATCGTATTTATGTTAAAATTAGGGGGTCACTTCACTCCACTCCGCTTCGTTCGGATCCCCAAATTTATTTATACGCTCCGCCTCACTCGTCTTCGCACCGCTCGTCGTTGCACCGCTCGTCGTTGCACCTTTTTTTTAGGGTTCCGTAGTCCAACAAGGAACCCTTATCGTTTCGCCATGTCCGTCTGTCAGAAAGCTGTAATTTGGTATGGGTATACATATTAATTACGCCGACAAAACAGGAAAAAAAATCGTTTTTTTTTAAGGTTATCTCCCGTACACGTAAATTGTGGGGATGAATTTTTTTCTCGTCTATCCCATAGGTATCGTTAGATAGGTCGTTCAAAAATATTGTGGGTGTGTGAAAACTATTTTTCGATTCAGACCCGTTGGCGAAATATTAAGCTTTAAATTTTTGTTACAGTCAAGTGTCCCCCCCCTGCCGGCTAAACGGTTGTTTATGGATATGTTGAAAAATTCACAAAAGTAGGTATATGAATTTAAAAGGAACTATCACAGCTAAGTAGGCTTTGCAGGTTTGCGAGTACAGATACTTTTGGTCCCCTCTAAACACGTCAATGTATCGGCCGTTCTTCTAAGTTCTTGAAGTTTGGCGCGATCTGTTTTAGTAGACCAACTTATATGTACCGGGCAACTACGGAACCCTACACTGTGCGTGGCCCGACACGCACTTGGCCGGTAATTCATACTTTACGCTCTGCCGAAGCAAATCATCACCGACGCGACGACATATTATTCATCATCGGCCGCACTCCTGGGAGTGTATTTTTGAATCATTCGAATTTCAATTCGCATACGAATCCGCATGATTCGCATACGAATACAATACTGATTTTAAGTTTTCGTATGCGAATCATGCGGATTCATATGCGAATTGAAATTCGAATGATTCAAAAATACACTCCCTGAACGCACTCACCAACTTATGATTGTTTTTTTAATTTATTGGAACCTAGGATGAAGGCGTTTGCCTGGAAATTGGGAGAGCAGAGTGAATGCAACTTGAGTTTTGTTCAAGTTTAATTAGATGTTACATGTCTATAAACACTATTAGTTACATAACCAAAACAGCCATATTTGGACAATAGGTATTAGATGTCTCGGTGATCTGTGTAAAGAGACTAGGAAAAAATAAGATTTTTCAGGGTTCCGTAAGAAACAGAACAGTTATATAATATATACATCTGTCCGTTAGATTCTGTAAAACAATAGATCCGTCCGTCTGCTCGTTTAAAACGAATATTTGTTTGAACGTGTAACGGTTTATTATAATTGTAAAATATTAGCAGCATTACACAAACTGTAATTATAATTAGCTTACAGGTAATTTCCTTTATTTTACAACGTACCAAAATAATTTTAAGAGACCGTTAAACTTAATTAGGGTCAGCTATACTAAAACAAAATGGACACTGTTAGAAATTACCTAAACAATTTCAAAATAAACATCAATCCTAAAAGATAATATTTTTATTCGTTGAAACGTAGTTATATAAGGTGACTTTTATTTGTACTGCCAAATTCTTACTGATGACTCGGTAAGTGCTCAGTAACTAGGTTCAATGACCATTTTTGTGAAATTTGTAATTTACTGTGTCCATGTTCCTTACAAACGCAAGCCCAGCCCCGAGTTAATTACTATGGGACGTCAACATTTTCTTTTGCGATATTAGCAAAAAGTGTTATCGATCCGTGTTACTGATCACCTACTAATCCTCCAGTATGAGTTCGGCTGCATAAATTAAAGTCACCTTATATAGGATTATTTAATTTCTGTTATTAAATCTTCTGTTTTATTTATAGTTAGTTTATTTAAGGTTTTGTATCTTGTTAGCATGAATACTGTTACCTTATATTATGTCTTAACTTGCTTGAGATATGGATCGAAGAAATAATGACGCCCGCCGAATAGCAGGCCGCCATTTTGACATGTGCTGTCTTGTACGACATTTTCGTTGACGACAGCACATGTCAAAATGGCGGAAAATTAAGAAAAAGAAATTATTAACTTAAAATGCCTCTTCAGAAAGAAAAAGTACAGTATTTGACGAGGTTAACAAATCTCACTTGGGTAGAGGTTTTTAATACTATCACACGAGTGTTTTAATTTAATACTTCTGTGCAGTTTCAAAGACGACTTGTTTGTTGTTTTGTTAGGAAAACAATGCTTTAATTTAACTTTTTTATCACATTAGACAAACGTAAATAAAAATAATAAGGTTTTTACGGTATAAAAATATAAAATTGTTACACTAGAAACAAATAGGTAAATAATGAGAATTTGGAGCAGTTAAGTTTTGTTAGTGGTCTTGGCCATTTATCCTAATCCACCAGTTCTGTGAATAGCCTTAACAAAATAAATGGATTTTCCGAGGAAAACTGACTTAGTTTGTTGAGTATTCACTGTCGTTAAAATAATAGTTAAGAGAATAAGCTTCGCAAAACCGTAATTTATTCTTCTTTGTTTTAAGAATCTAGCAATACAACATGTAAAAAACGTACTTCTGCCAAGAATATATTGCACACTCATATAATTTGAAAAAAGAAAAAAAGTACTTCTGCCAAGAATATATTACACACTCAGAATTTTGTGAAGTCATTTCAATATTCAGAAAAAAATACCAAAGATGGCTCTAAAAATGTTTTCATGTCGGCGTTAAATATTATTCGAGCAAAAACCCATACGTATTATTTATGGAGTAAAACCTGTAGAAAGTTAATTAAACTCTGAAACGAACAAATATATTTCATAAAACCTTGCAATTTCTTAATAAAAAAATGTATGGTAAATATTACATTTTGTGTTTTTCCGGAATCGGTCCCTCTTGTACTGCTAATTTTTTTTTCGCGCTGAGTTACAGTAATTGAGGCAAGCGCACCTAATCTATCCTCTTAAAATATTGGATGGATTCGATTGATGGTTCTTAAACAATATACAGGCTGAATTTTAACCTAACCCCAATAATTTAGTATTTTGTAGAAAATACAAACTGGTTTTATTAAAACCATTCAAAACCATATTCATATTGTTTTTGTTAAGTTGGAGCCCTTTGAAGATTTTCGTAAAATCCAAAGAAATCATGGTCACCTGAATAGATAAGATGATTAGATCGGGCGAAGTTATTTTTATTACTGACCCCTCTTTTTTTGACTATTTTCAACTTTTTCCGTATGGAAATGGCTAGGATAACCATACATTTTATTTGAAATTAACATTTTTAATAATAATTTGACTTTTAATTTTATTTGTTTTTATACTGAAAATGTGTTCTACTAACGTTCCTTGATAACCTCTAAAATTATCGGGGTATGTTTGAAAGTCACTCTGTATATAAATTTTTAGCTGGCAAGATCGTGTCTCGAAGCTATTTTGCGGGTTAACTCAAGAGTATGATTATTTGAGATTAACGATACAATTTATAGTGACAAGTTGACAACTCTTATCGTTATTATCACTGTCACGTTGTCATTTGTCTCTGACAGATGACGTGTATAAGAACGTGTTTGTTGCGCACACGCATGTGATATGCGATCTTGTGTTTGATTGGCCTCATTAGATTCGGTTTGTTTGTTGTTTTATTATTTAGTATTACTATAGTTTACTATCGCACTTACAGCCCGGTTGGGATAACTTGAGACCTCGCTTTCCTTGTCCTGCCTGCGATCCCTCATACTACACGATATATTTACCTCTCGCTCGCCAGGTCTCAAGTTGTCATAAGCAGGTAGAATATTACACATAAAAAACCGGTCAAGTGCGAGGAGGAGTCGCGCCCTGAGGGTTCCGTATCATTGAAATGAGTTTGAATAAAAATAAGAAACTTATCATATATACCTAGAAAATGCATAAACAAAACTGAAAAATTAAGTTGGTCGAGTATTCGGGTACGTAACCCTAAACTTGTATTAAAAATCAATGTTTACAGTATTTTTTGTTTTTATTCAGTATATATTAATTATAACATAATTATAACAGAAAATTCCAAATTCCTAACTAGTTTAGTTTTTGAGATAAAACCCGTAACAAAAAAAAAACTTAAATTGACAACTCTGATGGCAAACTATTTCTTAATTTATTAAATAAAAAAATATTTTTCTTACTCTACTTATTGTGTTTTCGACAATGACACACTAAAGGGAAAAAAAATTTTGGCTTCTTTTTCAAATATGAGCCCTTGAAATTTTATTTTATAAATTTTAAATTCAATATTCGGTGTTGGGTAAATATTTTACATAACATATCCAAATTTCGGATCTGTAACTCATTCCGTTTGCAAACTAGAGACCCATGACATACGGACAGACAGACAGCAGAGCGACATTAATAGGGCTCCGTGTTGCCCTTTGGGCGCGGAACCCTAAAAACAACAAATTAAGCAACTACATTTCAAAGTAGGTATTAATTTATTGGTAACAGCAGGGCCCGTAGCTTTTTTTCTGGACCTAGTTCTCAGAGAAATCTCAGATTTCTCGTAACATAATTAGTCTATAATAAACATTAGACATTCTTGTTTCTATTTTAAATTATATCTTCAACAATGTTAAATAGGTTATTGTTATATAATATTATATATTATTGTTCCGCTGCTAAGTTTCAGTGATTCTGTCAGATTTATAGAATAACAAGAAATAAATAAACGAACTAACTTTCTGGAGTGATGCTTGTGATTGTTGGCACTTGGTGGAACTTTTGATACATTTTTGATTGAAAAACACTTGTACTTGTCCACTTGTTTATATTATTTCCCTTACCGGTTTCGCTGTTATAGCATTATCTATAATAATAATATAATAAAGATAATGCTATAACAGCGAAACCGGTAAGGGAAATAATATAAATAAGTGGACAAGTAAAAGAGTTTTTCAATCAAAAAACTTTCTTATTTTCAGGTAATATTTTATTACTGGTATGCACTCCAATACTCGTTTTTTTGCCGTTAACTAAATTTGGTAGACTTACTGTCTTTTGCGATAGAAATTTAATTAAAAACTTGCAAAACTGAACACTAGAAAAATATCGACTAATTTTAGCTGTAAAGCAAAGTTACAAAGAAAAACAAGAAGTCTCGATTTCATTTTACAGAATAAACATGGTTCTTTAGCGCGCCAAGCCAACTCACTCCAACCGCTTTGCTCGACGAAAAACTAAAAATAAAAAATAAAGTACTGGCCAGTAAAGAGTTTTGAGTAAACGCTTTCTTATTTTCAATTTTCGAATGCTTCGGTGAGCAAAGAAGTTTATTTCTTTTTTTTGGAGTTCCGTTGTACATCAGTAAAAACGGAGCGCAAGGTGTGCCTGTCTTCCAGATTATTTACGAACCACTTAACGATGGAATCTGGGGTATTTTCTTAAAATAAGAATTTATGTTTAAATCACGAGCAAGTTATTTACACAATAAGAAGTTTAGTGAAATAGAAGATTATTTTTTTCTTTGTTCTGTCGATCTGTCCTGACAAAACAAATAAAAACGGATTACCAATTACTTGATATGATTAAAATTTCATAATTAAAACAATATCAATATTATTATATAGAAATTATGACCTATCATAACGTAGTCGTGCAAATTGTTATAAAATAATTACTAGCCGCACTTTCCTTCCTCCATTTAAATATTTTCTTTAGCATTTATTAAACATTCACGGAACCCAATTTAAGATATAACAACTTTTAGTCATAGTCATATTTTTTTGCTTTTTAATTTAATCGTCCGGCATGGGATAGCGCGGTGTAAGCCAACACTGAACTTGTCTCGGATAAAGTTACAAAATCGAACATCCTGATGGTCAGATAGAGCAGACAGGAAGAGAAGACTAAGGGTTCATTCATTCAAGCTGGTGTTGGTATCATGGGATCTATTTGAAGCGGTACAAATGAATGTGTGTATAAAATATTTATTGAGAGCTCAAATATATACTAAACGTAGTAAGAAATGGACAATTCTTTGAATGGAACTAATGATCATACTGACCAACTTTCATTTATACTCGATATAGAACTGCATCGGATGTAAAATTTATAGTACAAATGTAGCTAATAGGAGGATTGAAAATGGGCCGAAGCTTTTTTGCGAAATAATTGCGTTCGTTTGATCTCTTGCTGGATTGCTATTTCTTAAGCTTTAGTTATGCAATTAATATACAAGATATTTAAGGATTCACTCTATAAATCATACAGTTTAGAAACACGATAACTTATAGTTCCTCGATAGAAAAAAATCCAAAGTTATCTCTAAAAAACAATATAAACCAGTAGTACGGCGTAAATAATTTTTGGTAAGCCATCAGTTTAAAGAATGCACGAATAGCAAAAGAATTAGGTCATAAATTAATCGGCTGACCTCTACAGCTATTTATTATTATATTTTTTGGGGATTGTATTGAAATTTAGAGTTACTGGATGACAACGTAAAGAATCGAAAAGGTTAGGAGAATTTGCTTCAATTCTGCGTCCTTTAGGTGATCATCAGTTATCATCATCAGTATTCGACTGACCGCCGTGCGCGAAAGTACTCCTGATGATGAGTCATAATCTCATAGAAAGCTAAACCTGTGCCTCCTTGCACAGTTAAACAAGTGAGTCCTATCCGTTTTTAAATATTCATCACTTAGGACATAGACTAAATATATTATAAAAAAATTATAAAAATATATTTAGTCTATGCTTAGGATCTCTATTTGTCCCTATGTATTAGCTGTTTGCCCGCGGCTTCGCTCGTGTGGCAGTGTCATTCAATTATCGACAGCTTTCAGCTTGGCTGTTATTTTATCAACACCCCTTGTTTGTAGCCTTTATTGACCAGGGTCATTACGATGATCAAATAATACCGCATCGAAATTCGTTGCGTGGTTCTCGAATTAAAACGTAAACATACAGAGCAACATCAAAAATTAAAAAAAAATTGTTTTGGCCTTAGTTCAATACATTGATACTTTACTTTAATATTTGTATAGGTATAGTATAAACCTGTAGTATAGGTGATAGTTTTGTTTACGTTTACTGTTTACTGTTTATGTTTACTTTTAAACAGTGATAAGCAGTCAGCAGACGATAGTAATAAGTTAATAAGAAATCAAAGAAATGGCCGCAGACCTACTTTTCACTCTTATTACCATTATAATACGGGCGAAAAGTAGGTCTGCGGCCATTTCTTCGATGGTACAGTGACGACTACAGAACGCGAAAATTATGACGAATCAATAACCTTCAAATTAAATACTTTTAAGGCCTCTTACATGAATTGCAACTTGCAACGGCAATAAAAGGCGCTGTCTAAATGAAAAAAAAAACTCTAAAAAAACATGGCCGACGTGCGTGCCGTCACTCCACCTGTCGACAAAACAACAATACAGCTCTATACTACCGGATAGTGGTGGGGTAGTGTCGACAGATATTCACAAAACTAGCTGAACTTATTTTTCTTTTTAGAGAATGATCTCAGGAAGTAGTTTAGGCTGATGCATTTTATTAACCGATTATTTGATAACTACCTCTCTTAAAGTAAACTACTTGAATTAACAAGCCAAATCCAAAAGGATTTAAAGTAAATTAAGTTTTATTCTCTGTGATATACCTACTTGTATAAGAAATTACAAATATGTATATATGTATAGATATATTTATCGAACACACAAAGAACCTTTTCCTTTTGAAGTTGGTTAATAATAACGAACAAAAATGTCTATAGCCGTCCTGAGTCAGCTAAAATACACAAAAGTGATAAAATATTTATAAAATATACACATTTAAATGTAATTATAATTTTAGCGCCAATTAATAACACGTCCAAGTAACAGGTTTTAACTGTAATTAAATCAATTAAAATAAATAAATAAATTATCGTTCTTTCTTATCGATAATGTCACATCACCTCGTTACCGTAGGCGGCAAAATTACAAAATTTTCTCGTGCAAATATGCTTTCGTGGTAGGAGAACGTAAATTTCAAGGTAAATGAGCGTTATCGTGCAAAAATTCAGGTTTTCCCTGCTTCCTTTTTAATTTGATACAAAAACTCGCGTGAATTATAATTCAATTTGATAATGTTCGTTTTATGGTGCAAAAAGGCGAAGTTAGTTTATATGTACCTATAATTTTGTCGAGTTTTATTATCAACTACTAGTCATGAAAGCATTTTTTGGAAACACTTTGCGTGGATAAAAGTTCCATTATGTATTAGAAATTTAAAACATTCATTCATCCTTTTTATATTATCTTTCACCCAAACGTTGTCTGGGAGATACTGGGATAAGACAGGCCATTGTGTCCTTTCTACAATTTTTTTTTCTTTGCCTAATAAAGAGTATTGAGGTTATGATATGGCATCAGTTTATCGACATGTTTATTTTTCATCATCAAAATCAGCACAAATGATTACAACATTATGTCAGCAAGACGTGAATTCTTCAAATATATCAAAGTCAGTGTATGAAGTTGATGCATCGCTTCTAATATTATTTTAAGCTAAGATTTTATGTTGTTTGTACGAATATTATGACTAAAATGATGGATTGTTTGTCGTATCGCAACCTCCTTGAACCTGAGAAAGATTGCAAGTTTGTATGTAACAGCTGTATGGGCAAAGATGGGGTTTTATTGATCACTATGTATATGATTTCTTTCAGTGTATTTTATTAAAACAATTATCGACAGTTTTCGGATTGACGGTTATTTTATGAACACCTCTGATGGCATATATGTTGACCGGGGCACTACGATGATAATAAAGAAAACCGTATCTAAATCCGCTGAGTGGTTCTCGAGTTAAAACGGAGTATACATACATTACGTACAGACAGATAGACAGACGGACGGATATGGTGAAGTTATAAGGGTTCCTTGTTAACTATGGAACACTAAAAATTTTAATTTCTGTTTTGGATTATTGTATGTATGCTATTTCTGTTTAGTCCAATAAACTATTTGTATTTGTATTTATTTGTAAACGCATAGAGACGACTTGAAGCTCTTTTAGGTATAAATATTAGGTATAACCTTTGATAATGATTTAACAGCGAAACCGGTATAAATAAGTGGACAAGTACAAGTGTTTACCAAACAAAAAATGTATAAATATTGCTTGTTTCCAAACAAAATATATACGAGAGATTAGTTAAGGTATTAACAAATATGTTTCAAGCATAAGTCGACCAAAAAACCCATTTTTATACGTTTCTTCGTACCATATAGCTTAAATGTAACTTGGTTTTTGTATGGAAACTTGCCAACGTTATTTAATCCTTAGGTTTAGTCTGTATGTCTGTGGTACAGACACGACTTTCTTACTACTTTATGTTAGTACATATATAAATATGGTAGAGGTTTGGAGGTTGGTGGATAAATCTTATAATTTTGGTATGCACAATGTAATATAATATCATTTGTAGAGAATTTTTTTAGGTTGATTGATACGTACTACAAAGACAAAGCGGACAACACGTTTTTTTTTCTTCAAAATTCGTGCATATTTTTGTAATTTTCACATAATCTAAATATCTCATTTCATCGCGCTGTAACAAAGCACAAAAAATATTTAATTGTATTTTTCCTCGATATCTTTTGCATTACGACTACTGAAATGTAATAGTACATTATGATACAAGTGAGCTGCGTTGGACATTACAGCCGAGGCGGGATTGCAGCCCGAGCTGAAGGCGAAGCCGTAATGGAGCCGAGAGTGTAATGTCTAATGCTCACGCGCTTCATACGACGTTATTCAACACACTTGTGAGGAAAACAAAACATTTTTACTGTCTTTTTTTCCACATAATAGAAAACACAGCTATGAACTGACAATTTTCTTTGAAAAAATGGCGGCGGAGATTTTGTTTTTTTCGCAGATGGAAATAGAGGCACTGACGCAAAAAGCCAAACAGCCAAATATGAAATATTAACAAACTGAATATTTTTGTATTTACAACAAAAATTTGAATTAGTTTGATGAAATTAAATGATAATTTGTTATATGTCAACTGAGACAGTCTATTTATTCGCAAAAACTTTACTATTACTCAAGACATGACATTGCTAAGATTTAAAGAAGAACTGTATGTAATGTATAAAACACTAGTGCGATAACGTAAAGTAAAAAGCACGCGTGTCTAATATGCTGCTTTATGACCCTAAGAACGCTGCAATAAGGGCCACTTTACAAGTGTGTTGTAAAAAACGTTAAAGCTCAAATTTAGTCATTCATTATCAGAAACCTCAAAAACATTACAATTTTGGTTCATGCCCTTACACAAAGTTATACATAGTTTCAGCCTTTACTCGTTTGAGATTTATTACCGAATAAGTGGAGCATGAAAATATTTCCCAGTCTATCTATACCAGCTGTGACGGACAGACGGACGAGCGAATAACACTTGCATTCATCAGTGGCCAATGCACCTTACACTTACTACACCGTTTACAAAGGAAATGGGACCTTATCCGGACATGATAGAGTCAGTTTTCGCACGCAATATTTGGACGTGAAGTTTGTTTTTCAAGTGGAATTGGAGTATCCGAGTTTGTTTGGGATTCGAGGATGGCTAAAATCATATCATAGTTACAGTCCGAGTAAATGTAGATGAAGGAGCAGTTTGAACGAAAATTACATTAAAAGCATACTTTGTATTTTACGAAAAAATTATCAGGGTAAATTGTAAAGTTAAGAAACACGAGACATGTATGTGTATCTTACAAAAGCTATCTCCAAAGAGTCGTTAGATTAGAAATTAATTTTGTCAAATCAAATCAAATCAAAATATCTATTTTGTAAAATAGATACATAAAGCATACTTTCTACAAGTCAAAGTTAATCTTTACAATATATATCTTTAGAATATTAAAAAATATATACTAATAAGGGAAAGACATACACAAAATAGAGAAATCTAGGAATAAAAATATAATATATAAATGATGCAATGAACAAATAAGTTGATAAAAAAATACGCGAAATACATACAAAAAATATTAAGGTTCGGCTACTAAAATGTAATAAAGTTATACACCTGCATAAAATAGAGAAATATAGGAATAAAAAAAATATTATATATACATAATGCCTAACCATCCGCACCATTCGATTAGTATTGCTAAGAAGAAGGGCAAGAAACTTAGCAAACATGCCTTTTTTTCTTCAAAAAAATATTTTGCACAATGCCGTATCACAAATATACATTTTTTTTTCATACCTACTTAAGTAAAGGCATAAAAAATATAAGACTGCAGGAATTATGTCACGAGAAAAAATGTATCTTAGTCAACCCGTCTCATTCTCATATTGTCTATTACCTATAACAACAAAGTCAGTTGACATATTAACTAATTTTAAGCCTTCAGAAGAACAATACAGTATTCAAATATGCTAATTATGAATTACAATTTTGATTTTTTTTTTTTTTTTTCGACTATGTATTTTTTTTTCTCGACCGGGGTCGGTTTTTTTTGGACTAGGTACGGGCTTATGCCAAGTATCCTGGTTCCGTTGTATCAGTATATGTATGTACTATTGCATTTCCTGTGTGTTTGGCGGCATGCTATGTGTTGTGTTTATGTGAGGCGTTGTATGATTGGTGAGCAGTGGGAGTGAAGTTGGGTTAAGAAAGCGGCGGACTATAGAGCAGGTGTCGATCACTATTGATTTTTGCATGGGTATGAAGGTTTTTATAGGTAGATCCAATAATTCTAGGGCTTTCTTTAGAGTTTTAGGGACGATACCGGTTGAAGAGATGATAACCGGGACAATTTTGACGGTTTCTTGTTTCCACATTTGTTTCATTTCATCTGCTAGGGGAATATATTTTTGAATTTTTTCTGTATGTTTTTGTTGGGGACGGAGATGTCGATTAGGTACGTAGACTTTATTATTATTTATATTATTGTTATTTATTACATTGTTTAATTTTTTCATGTGCCATTTGAAAAGAGCAAAGTACGACGATAAGGTACAGCCCCATCACGTCGGGACGTTAAAATCATCCATAGAAAGAGTGTTACTTGATTATGTGACGATATTTTAGTGTTCTAATGAGCCGGAACTACGATAGGTCTTAGATATGAGCTAGGTGCGGCGATCTGGTCACCTTGGCTGACTTTCTGAGAACCAACGGGGTGACATCACACGAGGCTGGTTGTTTAGACTACCATACTCTGTTTATATTCATAGAATTATATCAACTTGGAGCCATGTTATTGAATGGATTAGCGGGAACAAAAATGGCGGAAAAGTAATTTCCGGTCTTTGATATCATCATGTAAGAACCTGTTACCGAATTGAAATCCGCAGCCTCACTTTTCTCCGAATTTTGATGTGATGGTATGTCTGCAGGCTCGCTTTTCTCCGAATTTTTATTCGATAGTACCTATACTGACGATATACAAATCACTGCCCGTAGTGGCTGGATGAGGATTTCGGAAGATGCAATAATTTGGCCAAGTTCGAGTCGAACTGGAGCACAAAGGGTTCCCAACAAAAACAAGGCGCTAAAATGGTAGCGCCTGACAAAAAAATTGATTCTGCGTACGGAACCCTACATTTTACTTTTTTTTTATTTTGCCGTATGTGGTACAATCCGACCAAATTTAGACTTATACGTTTTACCATCTATAAGTAAGAGCCAAAACCAACAACGTTTAAATAATGCAACTTTTTCAAGGTTTCTTGTATGAGAACCCCCTTAAATTTATTTTTGGAGTGTATTATTATTTGTTGTTGTAGAGGCCATAATAACACGTACTTTGTGTAAATTTCAACTTTCTACCTTTACGGTTCGGGCTGTGACAGACGGACGGACAGACAGACAGCGGAGGCTTAGTAATTTTACTATGGTAATAGGGTCTCGTTTAGCACCCTTCGGGTACGGAACCCTAAAAATGTAGTGTGCCCCTGGAAAGGCTTATGTTCAACAGTGGACTAATTTTGGCTGACGGATTGTATTGGAGCATGCAGTTTTCTTTTACATAATGAGATAATTAAGTATTTTGTATCAAATCAAAATCGCCAAACAATGATAACGTTGATAAGAATTGTAAACTCAAAAGAACTTTGTTTTTAATGAAGTGCGCGGCAAGGTATAATAAATAATTGGAAACAAATTCTCCGAGAAATTTATGTCCCAGAATTTGAACTCTGCCTCCCTGTTTGTCCACCGAGATCCAGTAAACTCTTTCGAATTTCTTAACTACTTGATACACCAGCTAGTATATACTAGATACTATCTAGTAATGCACATTATGAACGGTCACGAGGGCGTTGTATGCATTTCTTGCTTAGTTCCAAGGAATAGCTTACCAAGCCTCCAGTATGAGTTTGGCTGTATAAATAAATTTAATTTTTGATTGAAAAACACTTTTACTTGTCCACTTATTTATATTATTTCCCTTACCGGTTTCGCTGTTATAGCATTTTCAAAGGTTTTTTGGTTGTTTACGTACAATATAAAAAATATAAATAAATTTCACTTTATTATGTCACCGTAAAATTTTATGATCCGATAGTTGATAATTTAACTAGTGAGTTTATCATTTAACGGTAGGTTTTTGTTAGGTAGTTTATAAACTAACCTTACCTAACCTAGTGAAGTGATAAACCAACGGATTTTAATATTTTACGCTGGCATATAAACAATGTAATACATAACATTTAAAAACATTATTTTGCAAAGATTTTGCAACCCTGACCTGAATGATCCAATCGATTTTAAAATCAGGCTAACAAAGAATAGGTAAAACAAAAGTCGTAATCTGCAAATTTTCATAATATTTTGTTATGATGTCATCGAGTTCCAGTGAAATTCTGCACCTACATGCTAAACAGCTCAACCGGACCAACAGTACTCAAATTAGGTATGTCGCTTACAGATATAAAGACAACGAGGATTTACAACGGTTTACATTTTTCTAGGGAACCCCACAAACTTCCGCTTCATCAATATCTTGAAACTTTATCTTATCTTGTCATAGTGAGTAGGTTCTAGAAAAAACAAATGAATGAAGTGTAAAGTCCATCGCGGTGAGTCAGCACTTCTCTGTACTGCGCTTCTCTCTTACAATGTTATCGTTCCATGCTGTTTACGACTCTATTGTGTTCGTGATAAAGGTAATATTCAATTGTGGTATTCAATGCGCTTTGGTAATTTCAAAAGCAGGTAACCTACACTTTTTGAATAAAGATTTTAACAATAAAACTATATCACCGGAAAGACTTTCTGTTGGGCATACCACCTTCCAAAGCACAATTTATTTTTTAGGGTTATTTAGGATATCAAAATAAAAATAATGACCCTCACTTGTTTTTCATTTGTCCGTTTTCGCGTCTGTGTGCATTTGAAATCGTGAAAACAATATTATTTAATGATTTTTATGTTATAATAATAATAATAATCAAATAAATATAAGTATAAATTTTCAATGAATGTTTAATTTTGCAAATCTCGAATAGAAAACATAAGCGTTATATGTATAAGGTGATTTTAGTTTATATAGCCAAATTCATACTGGAGACTCAAGGGGTCAGAACCTAGGTTCAACGACCCTTTCTTTGAAATACGGAAAATAAAATTTAGGCTTCCTTTACTAACAGAGTCGAGATTGTTCTTGAACAAGTATAGAGACACAAAAACACTACTACATCTTTTTGTATTTCGCAATGACCCTGAACAGTCCTGACCACTTACCGAGTCTCCACTATTAATTTAGCGATATAGCTAAAAGTCAGACAGACACAACCACAGAATATTTTCTGTTCTGTGGGCACAACCAGGTAGCCTACCATTGCCTGAGACCGATGGATGGCGGTATATCCATCCCGAATTGCCGGGTTGAAATTTGGAAAGGCCTTTGAAACAGGCTGATGGATCCCCGAATATTAAGTCACTGTTACAAGCACTGCAAAAAAACTCGAGCCTGATAAAATATGCATATTTACCTGCCCATGAGTAGTGAAGGCAAAGTTTCAAGTTGCAATTTCACAATTTCACGTCAACCCGAGGGAATTTCACAATTTCCCGCATGAAATAACGTGCACATTTTTTTCGAGAGCCTTTCGAAATTGTTTGAAGGTAAACTTTTGGAGAAAATAATTTTAAAATACATTACCTAAAATATGGAAAAATTAATTAGAAATTCTTTAAGGGGAGGGAATTCGTTTTTTACCTAAAAATGCTCGCTATTTAATAGGTCTCCATGATTTTATTAAAATTATTATAGGAAGTTTTATGCAATTTATTTGACTTCACTGCATTGAAATAATTCTAAAACAAGTTGATAATTTTCAGCTAAAAATAATTCAATTTATTGTTTAAGTATTGTTTCGCGATGAAAACCTTATTAAGTGAAAGTATTAAGTATTGTCTACAACGATGTTCTAAGCCCTCGTTGATGGTCTAGTTTTTTATAAACTCACAATATTTGTAACAAAAGTCATAATAAACATTAAAAATTAATAAAAACACTTAGAAATCGCGAGTTTTCTGAGCTGTCCGCTGCTACTGAGGATATTCAATTGAAAACAGAAAGCATTAAAGCAGGACAAATTTCTCTGAAAACCTAATCTTAGACGGCGTTAAACTCACCTATAATTGCGGACCTACGACTCATTCTGCTTGTGTTTTTTTTTCTAAAATAATATAATAAATACTCAGAATCCCATGGAATTTTGAAAACGTCTGTTGGTCGGTATGATATGTAAGGCATGTTGTTTGTTTTCCAAAGAAGGTTACAGACTTACATTGCATTTAAAATTATCTGAATTTAAAGAATAGTGATTTTGGCTCGCTTCCTTTGGAAAAGCAGGATATTGGCTTAGCCCCAGCGAGACGTAAAGAACCTTTGAAAGCAAACAGAAAGATAGTTGACGATATAACTCAAGCAAGTGTAAATGCTCATCAGAAAGAAAGAGGGAAATCAAATAGACACCTAAATAGACATATCTAAGACATAAGCTTACATATAAATACATGAAAGACGTAAAGATATTCTAATTTTTTGATAAACTATAATGTAATATAACTAAACTATCCTTTTAGCTTTAACCCTTACTAAACTTTTCATATAACAACCGTTTTGCTGGGTCGGATCAGAGCAGTTCGCAAAATGGCGGTTAAAACGAAAGTTTACGCACCGTACTGAAAATCTGGAAAATCTAAGATGGCGGATTTGTTGTCCATTAGTCTGCTCATAATCTGTTCAAACTCGATTGCTAACCTATATTGAAAGCCGCAGCAGCCGCACGCTAAAATAAATTACCTACCTTTATGTATCTCAATTACTCTTGAAACTTTTTTATCTCAAAAGGTATCGCGGCTTCTATTACTCTTGAAAGGTAAATAAATCGAAACACTAATAAAAGTCTTCGTTAATTAAGGGCGCTTACGCAAAATCACGCATTCCAGTGTTAGGTATTTTTCGGTCTCGTGACGCGCTCACATAGGTGATGTGATTTGCAGTGATATGTTACGACTAAACACAAATGAGGTTGCATTTAGCATGGCATAGCTTTTGCCTAATATTCTTTATGCATTTTCCTTTCGCTACAAGCACTAGAAATAATTGAAACCATTGAAATAATAGTTTCGCGAAATGCGTGCGACGCGACGAACGGCGACACAGGTTCCCCGTGTGAAGGCTGGCGGTTGTCTGGGCCAATAGGGAAATGGAAGGCGAATTTTTTTGGCGTGGCCTTGGTATAGGAAGTTAGCGCTTCAGATTTGTAATAATAATAACGTATAAATACAAGCTTCTTGGTTAAACATCCCAACTTTTTACCTTGTCTTTTCAATATCCACGTTGAGGCAGGTTATGTCAAATTACACTGTATAAGTATAAGACCCATTCCACCAAATTGTGCATCTCGTACGGCGTGCCTTTGTGGATCATGATTTGCTTGGAGTTTTATGTGATGTTAATTATGTTTTACGGTCTAATTAAATTAATATATTGTCAATAAAATTGCTGAATTCGATTGTTTGAGGATCATACGTTACTTTGACATGAAATTTTAATTCTAATTATGCTTTATTCGATACAAAAATCGTGGTAAAATGGCGATATTTATCAGAAAAATTTACGGTATTTTTTTTTCAACATTTACTGTGATTCAACTGTTTTAAAATCTTTCCTAAGATGGTATATTTGATGCTGGAAATTTTAAATTTTCGCATGAAAAGAGGCGTCTTAAGTTTCGATCTCCAAAACCAATACATCGCACAAACGTCAAGGCAATAAGCCCCGTGAGAGCATGTGACTGACGACACAGCCTCGATTATATGCCTCTAAGTACTAATTAGTTGAGACATATTGTAATATGCATCTCGGTTATACGGCGATGGAGAGCTTAGCACGAGCTTTGTGGAGCTTTGCATATTCATTTTCATGCGGGTATTTAATCATGAATTACCTGAGAATAATAATAATGAGAATGTACATAAAACAGAGTAGCTTCAGGGAACGTTGTTTGTGTGGCTCTGCCTTAACGATAAATTAATTACACTATTACACTATCTTGTACATATATACTAGGAGTTTTAAACACACAAAAAATATAAGATAAGATAAGATAAGGTAAGATAAGATAATCATTTATTAATCACCACAACACAAAACACATGACATGACAAAATAAAAGGACTTAACTCTAACAATTTTCAACAATGAGACGCAGTACATTAAACCTAATTAATGACACACACACAGCCATGTAATTAATGTATCATGTGTCGTGGCAAAAAAGGGGCTCTAAACTCAGCATGTGCTGCAATATATCGTCACCACAATAATTCCCTAGGGATGTCGGAGGTGTTGGTAAGTGTAAACTGTGAAATTCAAGTCGTAATGCACACTTAGCTTTTCAGAGATGATTATTAAGTTCCAAACGGTGAATCCTAGGTGGTGAATCCTATCGCCGTACTTCGGGCACAAATGGACTAACGGCTTTATGTGCCTTGCGCAACACGCGGACTGTGCACCACAGGGATGGATCCCACGAACTCTGGGTTAGCAGGCGACTCCGCCACAGAGGCGGTTTGGGTTTCTTTACATACAAGGAAACAGACTTTGATACGTTCCCAGGGAACTGCCCATGCCTATAAAGATTCCCCGGGGCCTTGATGGGACAACATTAGCATTATTTTTTCCTTGTTTTAGCTACGCAGAAATGGTACTGTTTGCTGGAATAATTTTTAGTCTACTGTTTCTGGGATGATTTTTAGGGTACAATGTTAATCCATGTTGGGATTATTTTCAGGAAACCGTAGTCTGCCTTTAAAATGAAGTCTTTGTGAAAAGTTATCCATGAATGGTTATGTGTATTCTGTTTACCTCTTGCATACATACAAACAAATAGACAAACGTCGACCCTTAGTAACGTTGCTATATACCGGGTGTAAATAGAGTGCGACCATTAAATGAAACCACATATTCTACCGACCCTACTGAACCACTTTTCCCAAGAGTCATACCCGCGGACACCCTTAGTTTAGGAAATAATTGAGTTCCAAACAAAAACGCGTGAACCCTGACGCACCGACATACGGGCGAGTTTAGAGAGAGCGACGTCCGTGAAACCGGCAGCTGTTTGAGGTCAACGCTCTCTCTAATCTCGCCCGTATGTCGGTATGTTAGGGTTCACGCGTTTTTGTTTGGAACTCAATTATTTCCTAAACTAAGGCTGTCCGTGGGTATGACTCTTGGGAAAAGTGGTTCAGTACGCTCGGTAGAATATGTGGTTTCATTTAATGGTCGCACTCTATTTACACCCGGTATATAAATATTGATTATTATGTGTTATTTGTAGACATTTACGAATACTAAGTATTTAATTTTTATGAAAAGTAAAATATTTGGATTTTTTTTTGGTTGTTTGTCGAATTCTTCACGTTTTCGCATTTAAGGCGAGGTTATCCAGAGAAATATATCTTGCTCCATTGCTTTCATTTTTCACATGTTTATCCTGCTCAGCGGAAGCGGGCCGCTCAGAAAACTCGCGGTTTTGAGGTGTTATTATTTGTTATTTTGGAATTAGAGGGATGGGTTTTTAATATGGTGGCCGTTTTATGTCACATTTTTCACGACGTTTATTTTAGTATGAGTTTTATTGGCCAAAACTTAATATAGCTCAAATGAAATGATATTTAGTTCGCAGTTTAGACCTATCTTTGCGTTTTAACCGAATCGAGGAAAGTGTAAGCAATCGCGTATCGAACGACCGAAATATTAAGATCAAAGAGTGAAATATGACATATATTTTTGTCAAAATTCAATCGCCGCTTTTTATTGGTTTAAAATTAATATAAAAAGAGAGAAAGTTAGGATTGTTGTTTTTAATTTTATTTGAGGAAGCTTTATTTTATTAAAAGAGTTTTTTTATTAGGTATTGCGTTTTAATGTTTTATTTGAACCAACATCTTGGTTGACACATGCAAGCAACCAAAAAGCAGACAGAGACAGTCATAGACAAAATTTAAAAAATAACATTCATTGTTCGGTGTACATTGCTTGGTGATAAATAAATTTATACATTGATGGTTTTAGATTATTGTATCTATTTAAATATTCAACACACCCCCGTAATCTAAAATCCTCAATTTTACAAATTAAATTTTCATGTTTTCAAAGTATCTAATTTTTTAAACAAAAAAAAATATTATTAACTTTTAAATTGAACATTTTTTTTTATGCAATGGTAAAGTTGTTTTCTGTCTCTATCTTTATATTAACACTGATTAATAAAAAAAATCCTTTTAGTAAAGAAACATAGCAGTCTTATACAAATTAACAGATACATAAAAAAAAATCATGTCACTATTTTAGATGCAAATCTATCAAACTTAATCTTTTGCAAAGGTTTAGTGAATAAGTCTGCAATTTGCTCATTAGTTGGACAGTAATATACTTTTAGTTCACCATTACAAACTTTCTCATGAATGAACTTGAATCGGACATCAATATGTTTAGACCGTCTATTTATCACTCCGTTTTTTATCAAATTTATGGCACTTTGATTGTCCACATATAGCTTTACACTAACACTTACACTTAGTAATTCTTCACATACACTTTTCAGGTATAACAGTTCTTTCAAACATTCAGCTGCTGCTATATATTCTGCTTCGCTGGTTGAGAGTGCAACAATTGGTTGTTTTCTTGTGCACCAGCTTATCGGGTTACCACAAAAATATATAATGTAGCCAGTCGTGCTTCTTCTTGTCAGGGGATCACCGGCATAGTCAGAGTCACAGTACGCTGTTAACTCAACTAGTCCATTGCCTTTTCTGTATACTAACCCTTTTTCTTTTGTTCCTTTCAGGTATTTTACTATTCTTTTTATTGTTGTGACATCAGAATCCGTAGGATTTTCAGTTCTTCTTGCACAATAGTTAACTGCATAACTTATGTCTGGTCTGGTTTTATTTGAGATATAAGTTAAGCTTCCAAGTAGTTGTCGGTATGGAAAATTTGTATTACCATTACTTTGTTCATCATTGTTGTTTCCTTCCATCGGTGTGTTTGCTGTTTTTATATCTGTCATTTTATAGTCATCTAAGATTTTATTTATGAATTTTGCTTGTTTTAGTTTCAGTGTGTCTTTTGTCTTCTCTATTTCCATTCCGATGTATCTTTTGGGGTTTCTGTCGACTTTCATTTCAAATCTTTTGCTTATTCTTTCCAATATTTGTTCAATTTTTGTATCATTTGTGCCCACAAGAATGCCATCGTCTACATGTATGCCCAAGTAGATTGTAGCATCTTCGTTTCTGAATATACATGGTTCTGCTGTTGTTTGTTTCAGACCTTCAGACTCTAGAAAACTTGTAAAAGTCAGATTCCATTTTAAAGGGGCTTGTTTCATGCCATATAAGGCTTTCTTCAATTTGCATATTCCTTGTAGATCTTCCATTCCTTCTGGTGGATACATATAAATATCCTCATCGATCTTTCCATACAGAAATGCTGTTTTTATGTCAAATGATTTTATGGTGAATTCTTTCTCTTGTGCTATTGCAAATAGTAGTCTTAATGGGCTACTGTTAATGACAGGACTAAATGTCTCATTATAGTCAATTCCTTTTTCTTGTTCGAAGCCTCTTATTACTAATCTGGCTTTATATGTTCCATCTTCTTTGATTTTTAATACCCATCGGCTAGTTAGGATTTTCTGGTTTTCAGGAATTTTCTCTTTTGGTACAACTTTCCAGGTTTCATTTTTCATTAGGGATTTCTTCTCTTCATTGATAGCATCTATCCATTTACGTTTGTCTTCTCCATTTATTGCATCTTCATATGTGATCAAAACATAATCATTATATCTAGTTGGTATTTTTCTTTCTCTAGTTGGTCTCTTTTTTGTATCTTTGTTTTCATTTTCTTGTGTAGAATTATTTTCAGTTCTTGGATTTTCTTCAGTATTTTCTTCCAGTATTGGGATTGGGACAGGATTCTCTTGGACGATTTCTATTTCAACATTTGTTTCAGAGCAATTTTCATTATTTTCATTCTCATCTTGTAGTGAGGTATCTTCGGTTATTTTGTTTGTTGTTACAGGTTCTTTGTTTTCTTCAATTTCTTCATGAACTACAATGTTTTTAGGTTCTTCAGTAGGATCATCATCACCGTTCTTTTTTGACTGAAATAAAACATCTCTTCTTATTATTATTCTTTCTTTTTCTTCATCAAATAGTCGATATCCTGTTGGGGCATACCCAACCATTATTAGTTTTTCCATTCTAGATTCCAGTTTTTGTAAGTGTCCTAGCCTTTTGCTGTATGCATCAGACCCGAATATTTGTATGTTTCTAAGATCTGGTCTCTTTCCCGACCACATTTCAATAGGTGTCAAATTGTTTATTGACTCAGATGGTGTTCGGTTTATTAAATATGCAGCAGTTTTGGCTGCTTCTCCCCATAGGTAAATCTCTGCTTTAGATTCAAAGAGTAGAGCTCGCACTTTTTCCATAATGGTACGGTTCAATCGTTCGGCCTTGCCGTTCAGCTGGGGGCTAAATGGTATAGTGTAGTCTAATATTATTCCTTTGTTCAGGCACCAATTTTTCATTTCATTACTGGTATACTCACCTCCATTGTCACATCTTATCATACTTATTTTCATCCCTTTTTCTCTTTCTTTTTCTTCAACATAATCCTTGATATTTTTAAATGCTTCACTTTTATTGGATAGGAGTTTAATTTCAGTGTAATTTGTGAAGTCATCAGTAATAGTGAGTATGTATTTCTTATCGTCATAGGTGTTTGGCGAAATTGGGCCACAAACGTCGCTATGAATGATTTGAAGTAATCTTTCTGCCTTTGTTCTTTGTGTACTGAATGGCAGTCTTGTTTGTTTAGCTTGTAAGCATACTGTGCAAGTTTCTGGTAACATATCAATGTCTTTATCGGTTATGCTTAAGCCTTCAACACATAGTAGCATTTTTCTCATAGTTACCTTGCCAGGATGTCCCAGTTTTATATGCCATTCAAGTGCACTGTTATGATTAATTGTTACTAGAGAATTTTCTGGTTTTGTAGTTTCTAATTGTATTGAATACAGTCCGTTGCTCTTCTTGTTCCCTTGTAGTATTATTTCTTCATTTCTTTTAATAATGACTTTATTTTTTGTGAACAATACTTCTCCATCATTTTCTGTAATTGCATTAACAGACATCAAATTCTTTTGTAGTTGAGGCACAAAAAGCACATTTTTTAAATCACATTGTTGTGTTTCTATTTTTCCTTTTTCTGTGGACTCGATTTTTTCATTTTTCTTTGCCACTGTAATATCGCAGTTGTATTTTGTAACCTCGCTCAGTAAATCCAATTTATTTGTCATATGTGACGTACATCCTGAGTCTATTATGAACTCTTCTGGACTTTTCTGTATTTCAGTAATAAACGCTATCTTATTATCCTTCTTCCTGAAGTAGCACTTTTCTTCCGTGTGATTATTTTTTTTGCATATTTTGCACATCTTTACTTCTTCTTTCTTTTTATAAAAACAATCATTTTCATTGTGATTATTCTTTTTACAGATCTTGCAGAACTTTTTATTATATTTGTTTTGGTTTGTCTTTCTGAAGCTCGCTTTGAATGCACATTTTTGTTCATAATTATCAGTAGATTCTTTACCAAGTCTTTGTTCTTCTGTTAGGAGCCTTGCTGTCAGATTCCTTAATGTTTTTTCACTTAATGGTGATGAATCCCAGGCTGTTGCAAAATTATTGTATCCATTCGGTAAGGTGGATAATATCTTTGACATGATCATGTTGTCATTAACTTTTTCATCAATGGAATTTAGGTGGAAAGCTATGTTTTCTAGTTTACTTATGTGGTATGTCATATCTTGCCTGTGATCATACTTGTATTCAAAGAAATCTTGCAGAAGTTGACATTTTTGTTGTGTTGTACTTTTCTCAAATATGAAGCACAACTTATCAAACATTTCTTTTGCACTAGGGCAGCTCATAATCAGGGGCATGTGTTTCTTGTCAATTGTGTTCATTATTATTTTCTGAGCTCTTGCATCATTTTTTTCATGCTCCTTTCTGTCACCACCCAAAGCAATTGCATTTTCTTCACCGTGCACTATTTCGTGCAACCCATAACTTTTAAATATTATGTTCAGTTGGAATTTCCAACAGGAAAAAGATTTCTCATCACAAAGCTTCTGAATGCCTGCAATTTCTTCGTATTTTTCCATGTTTTACTTTCGTCGATTTTGTTTCACAGGAACACGCCACAATGGCGGCACTTTTTACTTGTTATTTTCGTTATAGCACTGGTTTTTTTATTTTTTTAGTTTTCAGTGGTAAGCGGGGACTGGGCCCACAACCTGTTGTTTTTAATTTTATTTGAGGAAGCTTTATTTTATTAAAAGAGTTTTTTTATTAGGTATTGCGTTTTAATGTTTTATTTGAACCAACATCTTGGTTGACACATGCAAGCAACCAAAAAGCAGACAGAGACAGTCATAGACAAAATTTAAAAAATAACATTCATTGTTCGGTGTACATTGCTTGGTGATAAATAAATTTATACATTGATGGTTTTAGATTATTGTATCTATTTAAATATTCAACAAGGATAACCCCAATTTTGTGAAGTTAAACCATACAGTAGTTTTAGAGTTACGCTACAAAATATCCTTAGGTGTAATATTAGAGTTATGCTCCAAAAATGTGGTTTACAACTTGGGGTATTTCCATCAACCCTGACACCATGACACCTAAAACAAGGCTCAATACAGAAACGTGCTGAAAATCCATAATTCCTCGTTGTTTATCCATATGCGGGTACAAAAAGAACTTTTTCCTGTAAGTAAGTGAGCGTAACGCTTCTCTGTAAGGCTGGTATGTTTGCTCCCAAGGGAGGGAACGAAGAGAGATGTGCGAGTTCGGATATCCGAAGAACATGTTCTAGCTAGGAGCTGTTCTTTTAGCGGTTCCGTATCCAAAGGGTAAAGCCGCCTCTTAACTTTTAATCCACTTTATCTGTCATTATGGATCTTGACTGCGATTTATTACTTTACTTTTGTTTTAGCGATAATGAGATTTATGACATAAAGAGTCGGAACAAAAGTACAATTTATTTCTTCGTTAATGAAAAAATATCAAAGGTAACATTGTGTAACATTACATTATCAGTACAGACATTGTGGATCATCTGACTGTGATATTATTTACGACATCAACGTATAAACGACCACGTGGCATGTTATTCTGACCATCGGCATCCTCACACCGCTCCCGATACCTAGGAATTCCTCATGTATAATATATATATTTTTTTCATTAGCCACCCTATTTTTTAAATTAGAAAACCTTATACGTACCCCGGGTAAAATATATCCGCATATCAATAAGTCATTAAAAGTTTGTAATGTGTTTCGGATAACGCCTATTCCGGATACTCAGTCCAACCACTATACGACGGGGATACGGAAGAAGGCTTTTACGGAATAGGAAGTTCGTAGATTGATAAGTTTGTAGCCAGGAAAAGATAGTTTCTCTATTTACTATGAGAATTGTGTTTATTACATTTTGAATATAAAAGAATTGGATCGTTATTTGAAAGTATATATTTTTTGTAAAGCAGTGGAACTGCGTTATTTATGTTTTAAAACCTTAGGTCTAGGTCACAGACTTAGGCCAAAGAACTACTTGGACTCGTTATTAGTTGGCAATCGATAAATCTTTATGAAATCTTGTAAATATTGGTTGAAGAAAACACTTTTACTGTTTCACAAAATTATTATATTTATATTTTCGACTTGTTTCGCCTTAAGGGCATTTTCCAGGTTTTATAAATTAATTATTATTAATATTTACATGAAGCTTTTTATTTTACACCTACATATATGAAATTAAAACGGATTTCCGTTGACGGACCGCCAAGCCCTAAAAACACTCCTCTTTCGACCATTCCGGAGTAACCACATAAAACACTACGGATATCATTCAAACTCCTTAGTAACGACCTGAAAAACAAATAAAGTCAGTTGCACACCGCGCGTCCGTCACTCCGTTCCCTTTGATAAGCAATAACTGTGGCGTGAACAAGGATGCGGCGGCCACTTCAAAGTGGAGGGTCCCGTCGATCTGATCAGGAACGAAATTCACTCACACAAATGTGTAATCCCGTAAAAGTCATTGGACTATGTTGTTACATACGTGAGAATATTTTTTTTCTTGTGGCGGTGCAATCTTTTTAGGCACCATTTTTTGCCAGTATCAAGTACAATTTAACACATTAAAACGCCGTTTATTCATCAAGATAAAATTAAAAAAACAATCATTGCTGTGTGAGAATAATAAAAGATTATAAAAATGACAATAAGGTTCACGTTGTACAATCTCCTGCAGTTTAATATCCCTATTTGTAAAAGATTTTAACCGTTATGACGACGTAATAAGAACTGTAGATAGCCTATAATGGTGGCGTCCGTACACTATTTTAATGATGTGAACATTGGCGTCTCTTAAGGGTCTGTATAAGGCTAGATGCCCAACTTCAAATGAGCATATCACATTGTGTAACTTGGTTAATCGGTATACTAAAAATAATATAGACAGTAGACTATATGGCTGATAGACTGATCTCAGAAAAAACGCAAAATCTTTAAGTCCGCTCGATAGAAAAAAATTACCAAGTAACCTCTAAATTTCATGTTTTTTGAGTGTTAAAGAACCTTCCTGAAATCATAAAGCCTTGAAATTTCAATTAAAAATAAGGTAACAAATGACATCGTCGGCTTGCCTTAGAATATTTTACAAATTGCATCTAGAAGCAGAGTTATTAAATAAAAACGCAGATTTTTGTGGGCGCATGTTTCTTGGTGATCGTAACAGCCACGGCTGAGAGCGCTCTATTTTAAACTAAAAGGAGACGTCGCAGAGTTCAGTTCTGATTGATACAGAATGAGGCGCTCAATCTGACCTTATATGCAGCCTTAAATGTGTCGTCATCGAAGATTATCCGTATATTCTCCGAGATTCTACATCTTCACACCTGAGCACAATCGGCCCAGCCGTTCGTTATAAAACGATCAGACGGGCGGACAGACACCGAGGCTTCGTTATAAGGAATATCTGGAATGAAATAGCTAAGTTAGAATTTTTAATTTTACCAAGAAATTAACCAAATAAGTCCAAAACAAGGTCCAAATTAAGACTACAATTCGATTTAATTAATAAAATACGCTAAGACACCAATTGAAACTTAAATTAAAGATATTATAATAACAAATGAGTTCTTTTAGATATTTTGAAAAGATTTGGCTCTAATTAACCGTAATTATATATTTTGGTATATTTGAGCGCGTTTACTTGATTTCCCCTCGAACGACGTAGAGGTCAGTGCGGGACCACCCAAGGTCACCAGCGGTAATAGTAGGTCATATTCTGTTGGGTTTAATTTTAGTATAAGTGTTGTCAAAACTAAATTTACACCATTCCAAAATAGTTCTTTAGTGTAAACAACAGAAGCTATAATTACTTTGGAAAATTTCAAGTATTGACAGCACTAAAACTGAAATTAAAACTTCAGAATATAACCTTTTAGCTTTAAGAGAATAGGTTCCGATTGCATTGATCGCTGTTACTCCATGCCGAAAAACCTGCAGTGCGAGAGGGACGAATTCTGGAAAATTATCAAAATGACGACTTTTATCACGAATTTTATTATTAAAAAAAAAACTAAAGTTTGTATCAAATATCTGTTCGGATAACAGTATAATAAAGTTTATACAGATTTTAATTAATAAATAATATAATATGATTTTGCTCAAATAATGTTCAAACTCGACATGAAACCTTTTTTTGAGTCATCTTTGATTTTTTATGGCTCAATGTTGGAATGACTTCTGAAGATTCTGTTTCGATAAGAGTGTGCATTATATTCTTGAAAGAAGTCCAAATTTTTTTGAAACATCTAGTATTGCTAGATTCTTCAAACAAGGAAGAATAAATTATGGTTTTTCGGAACCTATCCTCTTAACGGTACTTCAAGAGGGCTATACCTGCTGGTGGCCCTGAAAGTCGAAATTGGTCGCTGGTTTTATTCAGATGCTAAAAGAGAATTATAAAAAAAAAAACAAAGTACAGAATATCTGGAATGCTGTGCCTTGATTAGGATTTTAAATTTTTATCAAAATCTTTAACTATATGAACACCAAATCTAGGTCTAATATAAAACGAATATCCGGTTTAATTAGTAAAGTATGAAAAGAAACAAATTTAAATTTAGTCAAACTCAAGATATTATAACAACAAATGATTTCCTTTGATTATTTTTGAAGAAGTTTAACTGTTATATTTTAGCGCATTCGCAACTTGATTCCCCGTCGAGCGACGAAGAGATCAATGCGGGACTAGTCGTGCGTGTGAAAGAGATGCACACACCCGGGGTCACCAGCAGTAATTGTCGCCTTACATATAGTAAAGTGTATTAAAATAACAATATAACACATTACGGCATTACTTACCTTGAACTGGTACTGTTAATCTGTAATTTAGTTCGGATTTGGTAATCTATCGAAAGTAATAAATATACAAAAACTACCAAACATGCATAAATTGCATCTTTTGCTTTTGTAAGCTTTACTTATTTATTGAAGTAGGATAGTTAGTACAATAAAATACAACTAAAACAAAAATGTCCACCTAATCAGTAGACCTGTCACTATCGCTTTCAAGTATTGACAAGTCATTCTAAGACTTAGGCTTAGCTAAGTAATACTTACTTATTGAATATACCTTCAATGGAATAATGTTATGAAAACTAATTAAAATTAAATAAAAAAAAGAATAGCTCTAAGTTAGAATGTTGACAGAATAAATTAGATGGCCATTTCTGAGCCCCGCAGAAACTGTGGTTGCAAAGGGATATCCTGGATTCAAAAGTAGGTAACTAACGTACATTGGTGGCTTTATTACGGACCAAGGCTACTTTGAAGTGGGTTTACAAAGGATTTTAGATTTGACATCTTGTTATTGGAAGTTAATTGTTGTGTTTATTTGGACTACTTATTATTTTATATGTTTATTTGTCTGCGTAAATGTTTTCAGGGTGACGTGTTAATCTTATTATTTAGCTTATAAAACATTCAAGAAATAAAGCAGCTGTAAAGGATTATATTAAAATATCAATGCTTTTCATTTTCAGACGCCGGTTGTTGAAGGAATAAAGAATATAGAGGGTGTTAAGGTGTTGTTTCGAAAGCCGGATACTGGCGATAGTACCCGTCGATACCATGGAACTAACTCACAAAACAAAAAGAAAAAAATAACAGTTGTTCCAAAGAAAAGTTGGGTACATACCTACTCGACAAAAATGTATGAAACAACTGTTTTTTTCACGATTTCTCGTTTTTTTTTTACTATTTCGCGCTTTTTTTACTTCAAGGAGAATTGTTTCTATGGACGAGCGAGTATACTATCGCCAGTTTCTGGCTTCCACAATATCAACTTAACACCCTGTATATCAAATAAATAATTTTATTGAATAACATGTTTTATTGCTTTCTTTACGAGCTGTTTCTTGCTTCTTTCTTTTTTAATTCTTTGCCTTGGAAAGAGCTAGCTGAAAAGGGCGCTGAATTTTTACAACCTTCCTTCTTTTGATTTGGTTTTACGGCCTGAATTGGCAGAACTGTCTTTACTTTGTACCTATGATAAAAAAAAGATTAGAAGCTACAATGTGTGTTTTAAATTTTACACTTTATTCATTGGCAATAAAATACATTTTAGTTAAAAGTACATTCCTGAATAGGTTTTAATTTTCTATGCCTGAGGCTTAGGTTCAACTTTCTTCTGGCAATTTACTTTACTGTTGATTTTGCCGTCACTTCGTCTAATGACTTGTAAAGTATGTCAAGAATCTGTCGTTTTAAATTTCCTTGGATGACAAATGAGCCATTCGCTTCAATAAAGTGGATTACTTGGCGATTCAAGCCCGTGTAAAATGAAATACCTACTTGGCGATTCAAGCCCGTGTAAAATGAAATACCTACTTGGCGATTCAAGCCCGTGTAAAATGAAATACCTACTTGGCGATTCAAGCCCGTGTAAAATGAAATACCTACTTGGCGATTCAAGCCCGTGTAAAATGAAATACCTACTTGGCGATTAAAGCCCGTGTAAAATGAAATACCTACTTGGCGATTCAAGCCCGTGTAAAATGAAATACCTACTTGGCGATTCAAGCCCGTGTAAAATGAAATACCTACTTGGCGATTCAAGCCCGTGTAAAATGAAATACCTACTTGGCGATTCAAGCCCGTGTAAAATGAAATACCTACTTGGCGATTAAAGCCCGTGTAAAATGAAATACCTACTTGGCGATTCAAGCCCGTGTAAAATGAAATACCTACTTGGCGATTCAAGCCCGTGTAAAATGAAATACCTACTTGGCGATTCAAGCCCGTGTAAAATGAAATACCTACTTGGCGATTCAAGCCCGTGTAAAATGAAATACCTACTTGGCGATTAAAGCCCGTGTAAAATGAAATACCTACTTGGCGATTCAAGCCCGTGTAAAATGAAATACCTACTTGGCGATTCAAGCCCGTGTAAAATGAAATACCTACTTGGCGATTCAAGCCCGTGTAAAATGAAATACCTACTTGGCGATTCAAGCCCGTGTAAAATGAAATACCTACTTGGCGATTAAAGCCCGTGTAAAATGAAATACCTACTTGGCGATTCAAGCCCGTGTAAAATGAAATACCTACTTGGCGATTCAAGCCCGTGTAAAATGAAATACCTACTTGGCGATTCAAGCCCGTGTAAAATGAAATACATACTTGGCGATTCAAGCCCGTGTAAAATGAAATACCTACTTGGCGATTAAAGCCCGTGTAAAATGAAATACCTACTTGGCGATTCAAGCCCGTGTAAAATGAAATACCTACTTGGCGATTAAAGCCCGTGTAAAATGAAATACCTACTTGGCGATTCAAGCCCGTGTAAAATGAAATACCTACTTGGCGATTCAAGCCCGTGTAAAATGAAATACCTACTTGGCGATTCAAGCCCGTGTAAAATGAAATACCTACTTGGCGATTCAAGCCCGTGTAAAATGAAATACCTACTTGGCGATTAAAGCCCGTGTAAAATGAAATACCTACTTGGCGATTCAAGCCCGTGTAAAATGAAATACCTACTTGGCGATTCAAGCCCGTGTAAAATGAAATACCTACTTGGCGATTCAAGCCCGTGTAAAATGAAATACCTACTTGGCGATTAAAGCCCGTGTAAAATGAAATACCTACTTGGCGATTCAAGCCCGTGTAAAATGAAATACCTACTTGGCGATTCAAGCCCGTGTAAAATGAAATACCTACTTGGCGATTCAAGCCCGTGTAAAATGAAATACCTACTTGGCGATTCAAGCCCGTGTAAAATGAAATACCTACTTGGCGATTCAAGCCCGTGTAAAATGAAATACCTACTTGGCGATTCAAGCCCGTGTAAAATGAAATACCTACTTGGCGATTCAAGCCCGTGTAAAATGAAATACCTACTTGGCGATTCAAGCCCGTGTAAAATGAAATACCTACTTGGCGATTCAAGCCCGTGTAAAATGAAATACCTACTTGGCGATTCAAGCCCGTGTAAAATGAAATACCTACTTGGCGATTCAAGCCCGTGTAAAATGAAATACCTACTTGGCGATTCAAGCCCGTGTAAAATGAAATACCTACTTGGCGATTCAAGCCCGTGTAAAATGAAATACCTACTTGGCGATTCAAGCCCGTGTAAAATGAAATACCTACTTGGCGATTCAAGCCCGTGTAAAATGAAATACCTACTTGGCGATTCAAGCCCGTGTAAAATGAAATACCTACTTGGCGATTCAAGCCCGTGTAAAATGAAATACCTACTTGGCGATTCAAGCCCGTGTAAAATGAAATACCTACTTGGCGATTCAAGCCCGTGTAAAATGAAATACCTACTTGGCGATTCAAGCCCGTGTAAAATGAAATACCTACTTGGCGATTCAAGCCCGTGTAAAATGAAATACCTACTTGGCGATTCAAGCCCGTGTAAAATGAAATACCTACTTGGCGATTCAAGCCCGTGTAAAATGAAATACCTACTTGGCGATTCAAGCCCGTGTAAAATGAAATACCTACTTGGCGATTCAAGCCCGTGTAAAATGAAATACCTACTTGGCGATTAAAGCCGCATGTGACATGGACTTTTAGAATACTGGAATATAAAAGTGTGGGTTCATATTTACCCTGTTCTGGTTGATACTATATAAATATTGCAAATTGCAGAAAACCAGTTTTTTTCTCCAATTATTCTTAACTGCAGGTTTGTTTATAATTGATTTCCTTTCTTTTAATTAACTTATATAATATTTAGAAATCCCAAGCGACGGATTTACTTATCAATGAAATAAATCGAAAATATAAAAAGTACGTTTTTTGGTCAGACGAAATACATAATTATAGAAGTTCTCAAATTCTCAAAGGTCTCACATTAAAAATGATTCAATGTTCTAAACATAAATTCTAACAAATGTGAGAGCTGCTATGAGAGCTGTTTTTTGTGAACTTCTCCAAGACCAATCAGTTATTTACATACCAGGGGGGCTACTCCGAAGTGAAAAAGTTTGATCGATCTATCGTTCGGTCGTATATCCATCTCTGTCACACTCGTAATGCGTGCGTCAGAGATGGACGTAATGCTCGAACGATAAACAATCGACCAAATCTTTTTGAGAGTACCGTGCCAGGCCCGAATGTCCAGAAATATATTTCACAATAATTTCTAATTTATTTGTTTTCTTTTAATATATTTATAACTAAAAGACAAAAAATTTAACTTATTACTATTATATTAATTTATTTTCATATCCAAATTTAAAAACTACCTATAGGTATAGGTCATGTCAAGACGACTTAGTGCGTATCAATTGTGCAGTCTTGCGTTAAAAAACTAAGTGAACAATTTCTTTATTTGCAAAATATTGTGCAAAAGTGAATAAGGTATAGTACCACTAAGCCTAGTGAGCATAGGTTCTTACAAATACTTATGTATGTATGCGGGAAATGCAATCGGGAAAAGTGGAACCTCTGTTGAGGCACGGACGTAAAATCAGTGTCCGAGACTGGCCCCAGTATATTCGAAAGGTATTTACAGTAATGTCTCTTTAATGTCCGCTGGGTGGAAGCAGTGTCTTTTAAGGGGCACTAAAGTTAAATAGTAGTCTAAATAGGTTAGGGTAGGGTTTACAGGGCAGTTTCTATTTGTGACACTGGGCCCATACGCGCCAAGCGACACAACCTGCCCAGTGGGTGCAAATATTAATCAAAGACCTACCCTAAATAAGCAACTCGATATGTGTCAGTACGAATATCGACAAAAACGACATTGAAATAACGTTCATATCAGCGCGCACTGCAAAGTGGCTGTTACGACGATTGCTGCGTCTCTAGTTAGCGCCAAATAGGAGAATTAATATTTATTAATATTTTTCACATGAACGCAACGGACGGAAAACAAAATTGAACAGATCTATATTGGTGTCGATTCGGTGCAACACGACTTTTATTTGACAGGACTAACCTTATTTTAAGCGTCCTGTCCTTGTCTTTTCGATACAGAAAGAAAAAGACAGATTGCTTAAGGGCCCATAATACCTCAATTCGCAGTCCTGCTTTTTAACTGTCTACCCTACTCTAATCAGGTGCTGCGCACACAAAAACATCAGTTATTTTGAAATCGCGGCTACACTGATGGTTTTTTCATTTTTATGTTACAGTCTGCAGCTGCTTTATACCAATATCAGTTATATTATGCAAAGTTTCAGATCTAATTTCAAGTATTCATTGAATGCTATCGGTTTACTGTACGGTTTGGAGGTAACTTTGTATTTTTTTTCTACCGAGAAAATTTAATGGAATCATAACAATATGGACATAGCATTAGTCCTGAACTTTTTTTTTAATCTTATTTATTTTAAAAGCAATATATTTTAAGATTAAGTCGGCTTAAAAATAATTACAATATTGCTTAAACTTTAGATGTTATGATGGTGTGTTTAAATCATATATCAATTTCAGAGTGATTGTTGCAGTATTTATTGGTATAAAACAGGATCATGCGAAGCGAAGTGAGGTATTATATACCCTATAATTAAGTTTAGTCCTGTCAAATACGTTAAGTAGTGTTACACCGAATCGACACCATGGTCTATAATTTGGTAAATAAATCATCAAAATTCACCAACCAAAGTTAGTTTAACCAACCAAATTGAGTTTTCAGTTTGTCAACATATATTTTTGTGACACTTAAAATGTGGTCCAGTATTGGCGCATGTACCGATTTAACATTAAAAAAATTGTAAATGGTAAAGCAGGCCCATAAGTTGCTACGTGCGTGGGTCTTAGTGTGACAAGGTTGGATCACAAATTACCTATAGTTTCCCCGACAGTACGTGTTATCCCGATCAATGATATAGGGGACAGGGATGAATCTCCATCTTCCCTATCGACATTGGGAATCAAGGATCCCTTCACACAGAAACACAGAAACCTCAAAGAACAAATAGGGGTAAAATTATGTTATCATTACTATAAGAGGAGTAAGATATTATCTGAGAAGATAGGAAACTGAATGATTGGGTCCCCTCCTTTTATGTGTCCCGAAGGAGTGCTGCCCTCTTTTGGCTAACTTGTGGTACTTTGGTTTTGAAAAGTCGAATTAGGTAAAAGAAAGAAAATCGTGATTTGCCGTGAATCCTTTTTAGTTTATTGCACGGCTGGCCAAATACAAGAAATTAATACGACACACCACACAAAATTGCTCACACCGTTTTGTTATTCCCACAGTTTTTAAAATGTCTGTCAACTAAAAACACGGTCGTGCTAGACAACTTTTTGTCCATTTTAAAACTTGAAAATTGCATCAAAAGTTCAGCGACTATTGCTAGCGTATCAAAAGTGTTGGAATTTCAATTGAAAGTCACGATTTTGTCACTTCGTGTTTTGCAATTTTTCGTTCTGAACGGTCGTTTGATATTATTGTACGGTAAAGAATTAGTAAAATACAAAGCGATTTTACGGAGCTATAGTCACAGATTTGTCTGTCTTTTGGTCATTGTTTAACCGTGAAACGCCTTGTAAAGTAACATTATATTTTTGCAGTTTAATTCAAGCTTATATGTTTTTTTATGAAAGCTTTATGTTTGTTTCGTAATACTTCGACACGGAATTTGAAATTGATTTTCGGATTTATTTATTCTTATGACGAAAGATCTTTCTTCGTTTTCCTGGACTTACATCACAGTAAAAAAAAATCATACAGTTGTAGTTGTCCAACGAAAGCGCTTAGTCAGACAGAGGTGCGGGGCGAGACGCAGGAGGTAAGCCACAGAGCTACATACAGTTTTCGAATAGCAGTTCGGAGTCTCTTCCCGCAAGCCCCGCACAACCACTCCGTCCGAACGACTTCGTTGGACAACTGTATGCATTTTTAACTGTGCTTATAGTATTTAAATACTCTTAAATATCAGTTTGTAAAATGATTCCACAGTCAACAGTTTACTCAATGCAAACGACGCGACGTCACGTAAAATATCACGTAATTGTCAAATGAAGCGTTTTATCAGACTAAACCAGACTTTTAAAATAATATTTCAAATGATTTATTCTATTTTGCCTGAAAGTACAGCGATGGAGCCTGCCACCCATCACGCTGGGACGAAATAATCGTCGGTGAAACGTTACTCTGACTTGCATTTCACAGACCGTGCTCGGAAACACATGACACGCCCCGAGAGTTTATGTCGTAAAGGTATTTGTTCTGAATCGACAATCAAACCGAAAAACCACGGTACAGCAGAGGTTCTTGCAGCGAATTGTTTCGGCGTTTTGCTTATCTCCGCATTAACTTTAATGGGTTCTCCCGTCTGGATGCGGATTACTAATTTCCTTCATGATAAAATCTACTCGTTTTAATGTGGCTTTGGTGTAAATATGTGTTTACCTGCGACTGGTGACAATTTCCGCATGACGCACCATCTTGATTTCCACTGAAACAAAAATTTATAGTTTTTAGAATAAATTAGAGTTCAAACATCGGTATAGCACCTGCTAGTCTAGCATAGCAAACCATATCATTAGGCTCTGGCAGAATCACATGCTGAGTTTAGAGCCCTTTTTTTGCCACGACACATAATACATTATGTTACATGTGTGTGTGTATGTCATTAATTAAGTTTTAATGTACTGCGTCTCAATGTTACAAATTGTTGGAGTTAAGTCCTTTTATTGTGTCATGTCATGTATTTTGTGTTGTGGTGATAAATAAATGCTTATCTTATCTTATATCGAGCTCGATAGCGCTTGATACAGTGCTCTATCTCACTCTGTTGATCTACTTACAGAGGGACAGACAGTGTATATCGAGCTGTCAAAGCTCGATATTGTCTACTATGCTAGGTACCAAGGAATTCGGGAGATACATCGAAAAGAAAGTTTCGCCCTAGGGAGGTCTAAGGCCGAAAAATGCCTTGCTAGTGTAGAGCTCGGCTTTCGTTTAGTGGTAATTTAAAAGCAGTTTTTTGCTACAGTTTGGAGCTGCGCGGAACTGAAAGTGCTGTTTTTAGGGTTCCGTAGTGTCACAGGGATCTACAGCTTCAGCCATAATAGGTAGATATTTGTTACAGCATCCGTATGTTACTATGGTCTCAACCACGGCAACTAAAATAAAAAATAGAAAAATAAAAAAAAAAAAACCTGCATGTTTAACGTTATTATTTGATTAAATATAAATTGTATGTACAAAATATTCTAAAGTAAAACGACAAATAATAAAAATTTTGATTTCGTTCTCGGAGGAAACCGATTTTTTATTTATTTATTTATTTTCATGTAAATAACTACTAAATACTAGCCTTTCGCACGCGGCTCCGACCGCCTTTATTTAATCTCTACCCCGTTTTTTGGTTTGGGAGTTATTTTATCAGTGTTTTAGCTTAATGTTGACCAGAGTCACTACGATGACAACAAAAAAACCGGATCCAAATGCGTTGATTATTTCTGTACGTACATACGTACAGACAGACAAAAATTCTAAAAAAAACACTCAAGCTTCAGTCCATCCATCCATCAGCCTGTTCCGTCCACTGCTGGACATAGGCCTTTCCAGGATTTCGCCACTCTTGGCGGTCGTCCTGGAAGAAATGCCCATACATAAGTACAATTTATTTATTCATTTTCCACAAAAACACTTGTCAATCAAATCAAATCAAAATCAAATGTATTTATTTCAGATCAAAGATCCATATAAACATGTTAGTAATAAAACAACTTATGCTATTGTTAGTAACTTATGCTAATACATCAATATACAAAATATACAAAGAAGACTCCACGCCCCACTACACATGGACATGCAGGCCAATCCAGTGGCGTAGAATCGGAGAGTCCCACCTGTCTACAAACGTGCTCAGCAAGCTGTTGGAGCTGGAACGCACGCGCTTCAACAGAGACGCACACCTTTTTCTTACTACGGCATGGAAGCCGTCAGTATAGGCCTCTGCGAACATGCCAGAAGCGCTACAAAATCGCCTCAGCCCCAACAACACCCTGAACGCGTTGTTATATTGCACGCGCAGGGCATTGTATGCTCCCCGCGTATATCCGGTCCACAGACTACTGGTGTACAAAGACTGGCAGAATGCCTTGAAGAGCATGACTTTCACTTCCTTTGTACACCTAGAAAACCTACGAGCCAACATATTGCAGCGAACACACAACGCCCTGCGCTCCCTTTCAACATCTGCATTGTCGTTTAAATCCGCAGTGACCCAATGACCCAGGTATTTAAACCTGTCCACATGTTTCAGAGGAGTCCCATTAAGTAGGAGTTCCGGAACGGTGTCATAGCTCTTCTGAACCGCCCTGAACACCATTAACTCACTCTTTGTTTCATTATACCTGAGTCCATGAGTCACCGCATAGGACTCACATATTCCCAACAAGTGTCTGAGGGCCCTCATCGAAGGGCTCAACAACACCATATCATCAGCGTAGTTGATAATGTTCATAGCTACCCCGTCTATTGAACAACCGACTTGGGCGTTGCTGAGCTCAACGATGAGCTGGTTCACATACAGGTTGAAGAGTTTAGGTGAGGTCAGCCCACCCTGCCTCACTCCACACTCCAACCTGTACCTACACTTGTTTCATTTATACTTTATTACAATTTTCAACCGGTTTCGGAAATTAATACATCTTCAGGGGGCAAATAATTCTTAATAATATTTACGAGCCATAAACGAACATCGTTTTGTCAACAAACGTTGTGAGAAAGCAGCAGCAGTATTAAGAACTATTTATCCCCTGAAGATGGATTAATTTCCGAAACCGGTTGGAAAATATAATAAAGTATAAATGAAACAAGTGTACATGTGTTTTTGTGAATAATCAAGATGCTGTCTGTGTTTCATCAAGTGCCGACAATCACAAGTATGAATTATACAATACTAATAACAAACATCAAAAAAATTATTGTATTATACTTTTATTGATGTGGCAACCGGATTTACTTTGCAACGATTCCTCGGTATGGACAAAAAAAATATCACAGCCATTGGTTTCAAGGCCCAATGTATACTAACGTCTTAATTTTTAACGATGTTTATAGCCAAGGATTGATTTAAGGCGGAACGTTTCGAGTTCGGTGCAAAATGCACAACTTATGATTGTTTTTCTTATTATTGAATAAAAAGTACATAAGTAAATGTGATTTATGGCATTTCGCGACCATAGTTTAATGTCGATTAGGTTATTCTAAGACAATTTTGTAATTTTATGCATTACGTTCTAAATGAATGTCCACACAAACTTAAAACACGCTTTTAATTTTGTACGGACATTAATTTACAACGTATTGCATAATATGACGCAATTCTGAGAAAAACCCCTGATAATTATTAAACAATAGTCACAAAATAAGATTAAACTACACTAAGCGTCAAAAAAATCGCACCTTTTGAAAAATTTACTTCAAACCATTTTAATTCCTATTTGAAACCAAATATGAGAGAACTATTTGGTATCAATTGAAAGGGCATTAAACGACCTTGAAATAAACAATCGTTTCGTTTTATAAACGATAAAAATCTCTCGAATATCGTGGTATTAAGAAAAGTATTGCTCAAATACGCGTTCAAACGGTCGCTAGTTGCGCTACATAAAAGGGGTATGAAAAGGTAATTACACGTCAAATGTAGGTCATTCACTATCCAAACTTTGAAGGTGACACACGTTAAGCGCACAAGTAAAAAATACTACCCTCAACATGGATACTACTCCTGAAGAAGCTGCACAAGTTCTTGCACTGCTGCGCCGAAGGGTGCGGCAGTGTGATATTGCCCGGCAACTCAACCTAAGCCGTTTTGCTGTTCGAAGAGTAGTCCAGCGATTCCGGGAGACTGGTAGCTTTGTCCGAAGACATGGATCTGGGAGACGACGCTGCACATCTGAAAGGGATGACCGCTTCATAGTGTCGACGAGCTTGAGAAATCGGTTCTCCAATGCTGTTGAGATAAGACAGGAACTCCAAGCAGTTCGCGGGACAACTGCAAGTGACTCTACGATTAGAAGAAGATTAACAGAGAAGAAAATAGCCACCCATAGAGCTGCTACAGGCCCAAGATTGACTGTAGAGCATCGTAGATCCCGCTTGCAGTTTGCCCGCGATCACGTCGATTGGACGCTAGACCAATGGCGAACAGTTTTCTTCTCAGATGAGACGAGGGTGTGCCTTTTCTGTAATGACAGGTGAAAAAGAGTGTACAGGAGGCAGGGGGAGCGATTCGCACAAGCCTGTATTCAAGAAACTGTGGAATACGGGAGTGGCTCCTGCATGTTTTGGGGCGGCATATCTTGCGACGGCAAAACTGACCTTGTATGCGTTTCCCGGACTGGAGGTGCTCGCGGGCAAGGGTCGCTGACTGCTCACCGGTACATCACAGAAGTCCTGGAAGAGAATGTGGTCCCATATGCTGGTTTCGTCGGCCATGGGTTTACTTTGATGCACGACAACGCTCGCTCCCACACCGCGTTTATTGTACGTGAGTACCTTCAAGAGGTTGGGATCCCTATCATGCAGTGGCCGGCGAGAAGTCCAGACCTGAACCCGATAAAGCACCTTTGGGATGAACTGAAACGGCAAGTTAGGTCACGAGATCCTGCTCCTACCACCCTCCAGGACCTGCAAGAGGCCGTAATTTCGGAATGGGACAGCATGCCACAAGATCAAGTCCTGAAATTGGTTAGGTCTATGAGAGATCGAATGGAAGCTGTTATCAGGGCAAGAAGAGGTAACACTAGGTTTTAGATTACTTTTAAGAATGATTTTGTGATTTTTTCTGAATAATTAATTCTTTTGTTGTAGAGCGTAAATAAAGATGATTTTTCTTTCCCAATCAACCTGTATTTTTTTTATGCCCTTGTGATGAAAAACACTTTTTTTTTCAATATTTAAATAGTCTGTTTTATTACCTTTCAATTGATACCTAAAAAATCCCGCGAAATTGGTTTTAAATAAGAATAAAATTTGTTTGAAGCACATTTTTTAAAAGGTGCGATTTTTTTGACGCTGAGTGTATTTTATTTCATACATTTTATTAAAAAATAAGATAAACAATCATATGTTATGCACTTTGCACTGAACTCGAAATGTTCCCCCTTAAGTAAACACAACATCTGATTGATGGCTTTCAAGAAAATTTCCAAGTCAATATACTGCTTAGAACTAGCAGACATTTCTAGGAAATGATATTTCAGAGATATAAAAGCTAAAATGAACGAGACGAATCATAAAATGAACCCATATGAGAGAGTTTTATCTGCATTTCACAGCAAACGAAGTCAGTGGAGACAGGGTTTCCAGTTTTTCCCAAAGATGTGAAATGGGATTCTTTTAGGGGTAAATTTAGGGGGATTATGAATGAGTTGAAAATAATTACATGTAATGAAATATCTCGTTTATTTAAGTTTGACCGAGATAGCTAGATACATAAGTATTTACGTATTTGTCTACAAAGCATTATGATGGTCCAATTCTCTCTGCAAAGAAATGGTGTCGAAAAAAATGTTAAGTTTATTTAACAGTCAAACCTATAGGACTTTAAAAGTGCTTCACATAAAACGGATATTTTTTTCGACCTGTGTTGCGGAAGTAAAGACTTTTTTAAAGCTTTAGATAGTTTAGTATAAAATGTCTTTTTTGGGGGTTTTTACACTGAAATTTGGTTATTATAGGGTTATTTTGGTATGGTTTAGGGGGATTTTTTTTCTAGGAGTTGGCAGCCCTGAGTGTAGAGCCTGATTCCGCATTTCTCCTCTGGAGACCGAGTGAAAGGTTTTAAATGCATATTTCGCTGTTTCAAATGAGATTTACCTTCAAATATGTACATGGAAGTTGTACGTTAATCAAGCTAAATAAAAAAACTGGCCAAGTGCGAGTAGGCCCCGTACCCTGATGGTTCCGTACATACCGTTTAAAATACAAACGCAAACTAATTTGACACTTACGATATATTAAATTTCTTCTTAAATAATTAAATATCTGTAATTTTTAGTTTTTTTCTCGATATCTGCTAATGGAATTTCAATTTTCTAAATCGACTATGAGTACCTTATAGGTTCTTCCATCCATCCATCAGCCTGTTTCATCCACTGCTGGACATAGGCCTTTCCAGGACTTCGCCACTCTTGGCGGTCCTCCTGGAAGAAATGCTCATACTCACACACGCGGGGCAGGCGGGTTGGTGAGCGCGGTGCCAAAACCCTTGCACCAATGACGCCACTGCCCGTCACCAGTCTGTTTATATGAGGCCCGGCAATTGGGGATGGTTATACCGCCATCCATCGGTCCCAGGCAATGGTGGGCCGCCTGGTTTTGCCTGAGAGCTGCTCTCTAATAACTTCGGGAGGATTTGCGAGTAAGATGGTGGAACCTCCACAGTCGAGCCCGGCATCAGCTCTACCACCTATAGGTTCTTATGGTGTGCTACTTTGTATGAAATTGATTACGTATTGGGCCATAACTTTCTTTTGCAGTAAATTAGAAGACAGTGTTTTTCGTCAGTACTTTGAACTATTGTAATAATCTGTGCTATGGGGCCGTAGACTTCTGTAGGAGGTATTAGTTTCAATTCGATATCTCTAACGGGGCCCGAGAAAAGGGTCTTCACAGACGGACCACAAAGTGATCGTATAAGGGTTCCGTCTTTCATTGTGATGTACGGAACCCTAAAAATGCTACCGCTTGCCTGCTTTATTTGTCCTTAAAGATTGGGCTTGTGTCCCGGGATAAAAATAAGCCTATGTTTTAACTGCATAGTTTCATTGTGATTGTTTGTGGTGGAGTGAAAATATATTTTTTATTTTTTATCATTAACTAGGTATCATAATATAAAAATAAAGCTAAGAAGAATATATCTCAATTCATATAGTGCAGAAAGAGTAAGAAATAATTAAATAAACAAACCAGGTTCAAAATATTCTGAGTAAGGATTTTGGTTTGCTTTATAAACACAGAGAGCTGGTTTACATCTAAGTTTTGTCGTGTTGTACATCTATTCACACCCATCCATCGCAATTCCTCGAAAGCCTTAAAATATTTCGAAATCTTGAAGCTCAATCGGTATCTTTTACAGAAATTCAGAATAATGCCGAAACGTGACTCTTTGAAATATTGGAAATTTGAAACATCCAAAAGGTTAATAACGAAATCGCTCGATCAAGATTGTTACGTGAAAAACGAAGTGTTAATTAAAAAACCCAGACGATTGGAATCGCAAAAATTTGTAAGGAACATTACCCACTGGGCGACCTACCGATATATAGCACTGATTAAACTGGATACCAATTTGTTCAGATAGGAACTGGAAAATACATTCGTGCTCGTTGAAGGCAATGCAATTGTAGATTTATTATACTGAGCAGAAGGGGATTTATTTTTTCATAGAGTGAGCGCAAGCGAAAAATGTATGAAGTTGCATAGTTTGATTGTCAATTAGTCGCAAATAATTATTTGCTTTATTAGCTACAAAGCACGTCGGGCATCGATGGCATCTGAGTTCCAATTTTGTGAAAATAATAGAATGAGCAATATCCCATTGTAAATTCCAAAAAAATACAAATTAGCTCGGGTCTCAAGGGAGGCTGTGGGAGATGCGCGGGGAAAAGCCGTTGCTTACGATCGGCACAACGGACAACAAGCTATATTATACCGGGTGTAAATAGACTGCTACCATTAAATGAAACCACATATTCTACCGACCCTACTGAACCACTTTTCCCAAGAATCATACCCGTGGACACCCTTAGTTTAGGAAATAATTGAGTTCCAAACAAAAATACGTGAACCCTAACGCACCGACATATACGGGCCAGTTTACGAGATAGCGTCGTCCGTGAAACCTGAAGCTGTTAGAAGCCTGACGCTCTCTCTAAACTCGCCTGTATGTCGGTGCGTTAGGGTTCACGTATTTTTGTTTGGAACTCAATTATTTCCTATATCTGTAAATAAAACTGAAGGGGTCGCCTCGCTCTGCGCCGCTTCACTTGGCTCCCGAATTTATGATCACAAGCAACCTAACACGCTTCTCGTTTCGCTCGTCGTCGCACCTATATTTGACTTTTTTTGAAAGTCTATCGTAAAGTTCTCATTTCATAATTTATGATATTGTCGATTAGAGGTGCAATTGTGTAAGACAATCGTATTCATTATTGTCAAAACGCTATTCGGCTAAGCATATTAGCTCGTTTGGCAATGAAACCGTACATTTTTAGGTGTCAAATTAATAAGATTGGATCATGAATTGATCAATTCTACGATATGGCCACGCATGACATATACATATTTGTGCTATAAGTGTGCAATCACCTTTATTTGAGTGTCAGCGAATTATACGACAAAGAATACCGATGTAAATATTAAAAGATTTTTAAAGGCACGACTAGTTCATAATGTTTTGTGCCTTGTCACGCTCGAATCAATAGAAAAGTTATTAACTCAAATTCTTTAGAGTTTACAAACTGAATTTGGTTATTTTTTTCATGAAAAATGCTATAATTCTGCTATTGGCTACAAAAAACTGAAGTTTACAGCACTGACTGTACTTTACAGCACAGCTAGCTTTATCTTTAAAATATTACAGTTGATATCAGTACAGAAGGCGCAAGCTAAATTGAATTAATTAAAAAGGCTCGACTGTGGAGGTACCACCATCTTATGCGCAAATCCTCAAGAAGTTATTCGGGGGAGAGTAAGAGAACAGCTCTCAGGCAAAACCAGGTGGCACACCATTGCCTGGGACCGATGGATGGCGGTTTATCCATCCCAAATTGCAGAGCCAATAAGACAGACTGGTGACGGGCAGCGGCGTCAATGGTGCAAGGGTTTCGGCACGGCGCTCACCAATCAGCCTGCCCATCGTGTGAGAGTATGGGCATTTCTTCCAGGAGGACCGCCGAGTGGCGAAATCCTGGAAAGGCCTATGTCCAGCAGTGGACGAAACAAGCTGATCGATGGATGGAAGCTAAATTAGGCCGAGTAAAAACCCATTATGTATAAAATAATTTGGCCAAGTGCAAGTCAGACTCGCGCAAAAAGGGTTCCGTACCACCCACAATACGGGTGCGGAACCCTAAAGCATTATGGCAAATAACAACGACATACATCCCGAAGGCGGTGATAGTAATAGAGATCCCCAGTAAGTGGTAGTGAGATCGCAATATAAGTGCACAGACATATACATAGGTAACACTAAAAGTTTCCGGAACTGGCCACTTATCTACATAAACAATATTTAAAATTTATTGCAACATTTGAAAATAGAACTCTTTGGCTGTAGAATGCAGTTTGTTTCATCTGACTGTCTTTTGTTTTTACCTTGTGGCGCCATTTAAAAAATTGTGTGTCTGCATCAACATGGATTTAACTCGGGAAAATTTTCGTAGTATGATTTTCTACGATTTTAAGTGTAATTTGACAGCTCAACAGAGCATCGCTCGGCTTGAAACAGCTTTTGGCAATGAAGCACCATGCAAGACGACTGTTTATAGCTGGTTTGCAGGATTCAAGCGTGGTCGTATCAATCTCAGTGACGAATCTCGCGATGGTCGGCCGTCCACCGCTGTGACCAACAAAAACATCGATGCTGTGCGCCGTATGATTGAAACAGACAGGCATGTGACCTACCATGAAATTCGCGCATCCTTAGAAATAGGCATGAGTCAAATACAATCAATCCTACACAAACATTTGGGTGTGAGAAAGCTGTGCTCGCGGTGGATCCCACACAACTTGACCGAGGCTCAAAAAACGGACCGCGTCACTTGGTGCAGTGCCATGCTTACCAGATTCAACGAAGGTGCGTCAAATTTGGTGTGGGACATAGTAACAGTTGACGAAACATGGATTTATTGCTACGATCCCAAAACAAAGCAGCAATCGAGCGTATGGGTCTTTCAAGATGAGCCGAAACCAACCAAAGTGGCGCGCGTGAAAAGTGCATCTAAGCGGATGATTGCTTCTTTTTTTAATAAAACTGGACACGTGGCTACTGTTGCTTTAGAGAATCGTCGTACCGTGAATAGTGACTGGTACACGACCATTTGTTTGCCGGAAGTTATTGACGAACTCCGTAAAAATAACCGTAAACGCCGTATCATCCTGCACCACGACAATGCTAGTTCTCACACGGCCAGACAGACAAACGACTTTTTGAAGACGAAAAATGTAGAACTCATGAGTCATCCTGCATACAGTCCCGACCTGGCACCTTGTGACTTTTTTCTGTTCCCAAAAATTAAGAACCAATTACGCGGTCAACGATTTTCATCACCAGAAGAGGCTGTCGAGGAGTATGAAAAACACGTTTCAGAGGTCACCACAGGGGAGTGGCACAAAAGTTTTCAAAACTGGTTTGATCGAATGAAAAAGTGCATAGACGCCAAGGGAGATTATTTTGAAAAACAATAAATTAATTTTGTACCTTTAATAGTATTTTTTCATATTCATTCCGGAAACTTATAGTGCGTCCCACGTAATTATTACTAAGTAGCAGACTAAACATAAGGATTAAATTGCGTGGCAAGTTTCTATACAAAAATAAGCTACATTTACGATTCATGGTACGAAGAAACATATAAAAATGGGTTGTTTTGGCTGGCTTATACTTGGAACATATTTGTTAATTCATAAACTAATCTCTAGTATATCTTTTGTTCGGAAACGAGCAATATTTATACTTAAGGGGGTAACTTTTTACCTCGGTACAAAATGCACATCATAATATTGTTTTCCTTACTTTTGAATAATAAGTATGCAATAAATGTGTTTTAAAGCAACTTGCGGAAACTGTTTATTAATAATAAAGTCTTCACAAAAAAATATGTATTTTAATGTATTACATTTTGTTTGTATTACATTAACAAACTTAAAAGCGTGTTTACAGTTGTAATGTAATGCAGCTTAAATGTAACGCATAAAATTGAATAATTTTCATGTGATCACCTAACCATTAACAAGCAGTTTGCGCGAATTGCTATAAAACACATTTATTGCATACTTTTTATTCAAAAGTAAGGAAAAGAATATTATGATGTGCATTTTGCACCGAGATCCTTCGTTACCACCTTAAAAGTGCCCGAAGTTCACTGAGCTAAAATTGCCACGCGTCGACTCTATGCGTTTATTATTAATGTTAGGTCTGCTACAATATTATACGTCTGTGTATAAGTGTATGCAAAATCATTTACTAGCTTCGGAATCGGACGGACTGGAAATTCTTTTGACATAAGACATAAGACATTTTTATTGATAATTTTAAGTTAGACGTCAAAAAATTGTTCAGCTACAAAAGTAGTCTTAAAAAATAATAAAATTAATGATAACAATAAAAAATAATAATTTTAATTATTCCATGTCAAGTAAGTGTAAAATTAAACAATGTCAAAAATCAAATTATTTAAAGAAACATTATAAATGTCAAGGGATAATTAATTCATTACAGATTTTAAATGTCAAAAAATTCTAAAAAATGCAATTATATAAAAAAAAAAAAAAAATCGTTGCGGATGTCACATCAGCTGGGAGTTTATTGTACACCGATGGAGCCATGACGTGAGTCGACTTTGAGGACTTTTGGAGTCTATGTTTGATGTTAGCGAGGCGAGAGTTAGTTACTCGATGTACAAACCAGATGTAAAAATGCTTTGTCATTGCGCTAATTAAAAGCCCGCAACTGTCTGCCGATCGGATTGTTTGTTTGTGCCCGACGTAAAGCGTTCCAGTCAGGGCAGAAATAATTAGCTTGAAGTTTTGTACCTAATTAATCAATAACACGAAAACAATTCTAATGGGATTATTACTGTAGTTTTTCGGTCTCATTCACATACTTCTCTTTATAAAAGGTGACTTTAATTTATACAGCCAAATTCTTACTGAAGACTCGTTAAATGCTCAGTAACAAGGTTCGATAACCTTTTTGTTATTGAATTATTCTTTTCGTGTTCCTTACAAACGCAAGCCCAGCCCCGAGTCAATTACTATGGGACGTCAAGATTGTATTTTGCGAAATTAGCAAAAAGTGTTATCGATCCGTGTTACTTATCACTTACCATGCCTCCAGTATGAGTTAGGCTGCATAAATAAAAGTCACCTTAGATAAAGTTTTCTGATTTTTTCGTTCGGGTACTCACAGAAATAAAGAAGAGAGGGAGAAGCATGATTTCAACGTACATCTAACGGGTTCTTCCACTGCGCTCCAAAACCCATTGTTCTCAAAATTTTAATATTTATACATTGTTTCCACCACGCTCCAAGAATTTTTAACAATCATATAACAATAAAATATTTTAATATTTTAGTTCCACCGCGCTTAAAGAAATTTTAGTAGAGTTAGCGACAAAATATTTTAGTATGAAACATTATATTAAATTTCATTTACAAAAAATCAGTTGATTACGCGCTTTATAATCCGCGGTCAAAAAAAAAACCTAGCAATATAATTATTTGTGTATAACCAGAAACTTTAAAAATAATTTATGTTTTCCCTTTTATGATGACTCTATTTATTTTATTTTGGAGCGTTGTGGAACCATTTTGGTAACTTATAATTTTTGAAATAATATAGGTATGTAATGAAAACTTGGAGCTAAGTGGAGTAACCTCATCTAACAATGAATCATTCACTGGGGTCAAAAAATTGGAACCCAAAATATATTAAAAAATTCTCTGAGACAAAAGCCTTTATCTAGCTGAGGATAACTGGACAAGTTTTATAACTTTTCAAATTTCAAGCTGACAGCTTTATTCATGTCTAAAAAAGTGACTATTTATATAAAAATATATATACTTATATAAAACGTTTCTTTTTAATTTTTGATAACGGAACCCTAAAACTAAAAACCTACTGTAAATTTCGTTTGGCACGCCACCGTAATACAGATTTGAGAACCCTTTTCTCTTTGTTTTTCTTTATAGAGCAAACTATAAGACCTCTATCGTCTGGTACTGATATATTAAAAGCCACCATTTTTATAAAATGTTGAATATTGTATTTGTTTCAAAGTTATCAAGCTGGATAGATTTACATACAAAGTTGATTTCTTAAACTAAACTAAAGAGGTCTCAAACTTTAGTCTATAACGAAAAACAACGGAGAAAAGGGTTATAAAATTTTGTACTAAAACGGAAGCGTGCTTTAGTGTAGTCAATAGAGTATTAAGGGGGTAACTTTTTACCTCGGTACAAAATGCAGATCATAATATTGTTTTCCTTACTTTTGAATAATAAGTATGCAATAAATGTGTTTTAAAGCAACTTGCGGAAATAGTTTATTGATAATAAAGTCTTCACAAAAAAATTACGTACTTTAATGTATTAAATTCCGTTTGTATTACATTAACAAACTTAAAAGCGTGTTTATAGTTGTAATGCAGCTAAAATGTAACACATAAAATTAAATTATTTTCATGTGATCACCTAACTATTAACAAGCAGTTTGCGCGAATTGCTATAAAACGCATTTATTGCATACTTTTTATTTAAAAGTAAGGAAACAATATTATGACGTGCATTTTGCACCGAGATCCTCCGTTATCACCTCAAACCGGCAATTATCTGTGGGATGTTAGAACTTATGTATAATATATACGAGTAGTTCATATAGAATATTATAATATTAAGGCTTTATATTACTAAGGGTTCCACACTATTGTGTAGGCATGGCGTAATTGGAGAAACGAAGCCATGAAGAGATCAGAGCCAAACCTAATCAGTCCTTTTGTTACCAAAGGTTTAGGTATCTTTGATACAGAGTAGTTCCAACGCAATATTACTATATTTCACAAAGGGGTTGTTCCCATTGCTTCCAAAAATTACCTTTTTATAATTCCCATTTACTTCCAAAATTTTATTTAATAAACAAATTCGTTCCCATTTGTTTCCAAAAGCTCAGAGGTACAGTCAGCTTAACAATAAAAATTTTAAATATAAAACCCATCGTAACTTCCGATTACAGTAAGTGATAAATGAAGTTATTTTAGTTGACCGGCTAATAGCTCGTATTTTAATTATATTTTACATTATATGGAATACATGTTAACTTATATTCTAAGAAATAAATTAATATAATATTATGGGGCATTATCGTCATATCATATCATTTATTTCTTAGAATATAAGTTAATATGTATTCCATATAATGTAAAATATAATTAAAATACGAGCTATTTTAATTATATTAGATTAAACTTTACATTTTACATTACATGTTAACTTATATTCTAAGAAATAAATTAATATAATATTATGGGGCATTATTAAGAAAAACATATTTGCTCTGCCCGTGGTATTAATCACAGACATTATAGTAATAATTATATGTCTGTGGTATTAATCTATCTATTCTTTAACCTATCTGGTAAATCATAGTTTGTATGATTTAACTTGCATGACCTAAAACGTTCGTGAACTGCAAATATTTAAAACCATAGTATCTCAACAATTACTCGATTTAACAAAAAATGTGTGGTAACCAAATTTGTTCGCCTTAACAATAGGAGAAAAATAAGCTTATAAAATAATAATATGTTCAATTAAGCATAATGGAATCCGTCATTGGAAGTATGTACAAAAGTATTTTTTTAAGCATACACTTTTTGTATTGCTGTGGATTTTTGCCAATAAGTAAATTAAACTAGATTTAAAAAAATTAATCATTTTTAAATATGGCGACCAACCACCATGATCTGGACCCCGTGACGATTTAAAAAAAATACTCTTATAGGTGTTTAACAAAGGCCCTCAACAAAACATTGGGGACATGTTACTGCACCTGAGACATGGGCTAGGCGCCTGCACTAAAGAGAGGGAGCTCTGAAGCAATCACTTTGCGACCTTTATCAGTAAGTATGTAGTATTATCAGAACCATAATATTCCGTACATGTTCATATCAAACAAATTCCAATATTTCACTGAAATACGTTAGATTAGATAAGCTCACTGAATCAGGGTGCTTGATAGGAATCGAAATCGTTTTGTAGATTACGAAAATCAATCAATTCGTATACTGCGTCCGTAGTTTATAAACATCCCCGATGGGGATTAATTTTGAGATGTATTGGGTCAGAGCAGAGGTATTGTGTGTACTGTGAAACTCAGGCCACAGTCCACACTCGTACAACCACGTTTCACTGACGATCATTACGTCCAAAAGTGGTGGGTGGTGAGCCCTAACTTCAGGCACAAATTGGACAGCTTAACGTGCCTTACGAAGTAGGCAGACCGGACACGGATGTGCCTTACGGGATTTGAACTCGCGACCTTCTGATAAGTAGCTTAGCACTCGAACTACTAGACTACAAAGACGGTCAGCCATGGCGGCGCAAAAAAATCCATCCACTGATATAATATTTTAATTTTGGACCTTCTAAATGGTCTTTCAATCTAGATATCTACATTGGAATTTTCTTTGAGGCCAGCATGGTTCCATATCATCACATCTAAAGCTTTGCGACGGTTAGTGGACTCCATGCCTCGAAGGATTGAACAAGTTATCCAACTGAAACGAAACGAAAACGAAAATTTCCAACGAAATATTACATTCAATATAATTTTTTTCATTCTGTCTCTGTAGAAAATAAATAATTTCTATTTTGCCATACTGATGTTTTTTTTTTATTTTCCATCATTTTTCTTTAATTCTTAATTTACAACATAAAAAAAGACTTTAGAATCATGGTTTTTAAATAGATATATGTCAAAAAGTACAAAATATAATAATTTAATACATTGTTAAATTAAGTAGATAAGTAATATAATTACAGTTAAAGACTTACATGTTTTTTTAATTGATGACTGAATATCACATATAAGCAATTTGTAAAAAGTGTGCACACTTAGTCCCATAGTGTATAAGAACGTGTTAAGGAATAAGCTTGACCAAACAAAGCGATAGTTTATTACGTCACGAGCTATGACGTCAGGAAATAGCCTTCTCTGGAACTGGAGGTCGTGGGGTCGAAGCGGAGATGAAATCCAATATAACCCTTATGACTATTGGAATAAGGGTAGAACTAAAGGATACTGAAACTGTATGCAGTTGGCTCACGATAAGGCATGTGTTTCCATGAAATGATAAAGAACACTATCAAGCGTGAATGATAAACTAGTATAGGTAGATTTGCAATGGAATTGAAACTATCGTACACGGCATGGAATTAAACTCAACAAATTTCTGAAAATATTCGTTGAGCCTCCCAATGAGATTGCGTGACGTGCACAGCCAGGAGGGGGTAGAAAAAAGAAACAAAGTCTAGGGGGGTAGAAAAATAGCTCACACAAAAAGGATGTCCAAGTCCAACGGCACCTCATTTTTGTTTTTGAACAATTTGTTTTAGACATAATATGTCACCTATCTTATAGGTGGGCATTTGAATTAATGCAATAATTTATCCTTATGAAAAGTAAGCCAAAAAAATAAGAAAAAAAGCAGTTTGTTTCAGAGATACAACGGCCGAACGCAACAAGCGGCGCAAATATGCAGCTCTTGGTGAGGGCTACATGTTTGTGCCGTTTGGCTTCGAGACATTCAGGCCTTGGCTTGTCATGCTCGACAGCTCTACAAACAGACAGAATTGCGTCTGGTTGATGCCTCAGGGGATCCAAGAGCTGGAGGTTACCTCGGTCAACGAAGAAGCCTAGCAATACAATGGAGCCAGCATCTTGGGTACCCTGCCCGGTGACAGCGATGACTTGAATAAAGTCTTTTATATTATATAAATTATTTTTTACTTAGTTTATAGCCTCTGTACTCAATCAAACAGATAGGAATTAAAGGCACCCTTAGATATTATAATAACATGTCAGTGATGGCAGCGCTATCGCAGTCAACAAATGCGTACATCAATTCAGTAAGTTTATCCTAAAGTTCTTTTTACGAAAGAATTTCCCTGTCCATCCATCCATCAGCCTGTTTCGTCCACTGCTGGACATAGGCCTTTCCAGGATTTCGCCACTCTTGGCGGTACTCCCGGAAGAAATGCCCATACTCACACACGCTGGGCAGGCGGGTCGGTGAGCGTGGTGCCGAAACCCTGGCACCAGTGACGCCGCTGCCCGTCACCAGTCTGTTTTATATAAGGCTCGGCAATTGGGGATGGATAAACCGCCATCCATCGGTCCCACGTAATGGTGGGCCGCCTGGTTTTGCCTGAGAGCTGTTCTCTTACTCTCCCCCGAATAACTTCGGGAGGATTTGCGAGTAAGATGGTGGTACCTCCACAGTCGAGCCCGGCATCAGCTCTACCACCTATACATTTTTTCCCTGTCAAAGCACCTTTATTTTCATGTACTAAATACGAAAATGCCTTGATTTCCGGACTTCTTTCTTGAAGTTTGTTTCGGACACGTTCTGTGCAGGCCCTCCCTCGATACGGGATGCGAATATAGGAGTATCCAATTTAAAAGCAGCCAGCCCGAGAGCACCACTTCTTAAATGTCACCTATAGATATGTACTTGAAACGGTTGAATCCACTAACCTCCGTACTATAAATAAAGCCCTTGAAAAATGACATTGGTAATCTGTTTAGTTCTCATTTGAAACAATAAATAACAAACAAGATCGTGACCCTAATGCATTTTACGAGAGATAATAGCGTTATTTGTTTTATATAAAGTTTTTTTTTACCTTTTTGCCATCCCGGAATTTGACAGTTCCCTCGATGATCGACGTGGCGGGGGTCGAGTCCGCCATCTTGGATTCGTGACGTCACGTGACGCGATCACAGCGCCGCCACGGCGACATCTTTCACTGACACATTATGAACTCACTTGACATTTTCACACTTAAAATCATTCACTTCACTTTTTCCGTTCGGAAAAATCTGTAACAAAGAAACGGTATAATTTAGTTGTGACTTTTTATTTGTTTTCGGCTGGATTCTGAGGTTTTCAGTGGCCATGTTTTCAGCTACACATGAATAAAACATATCGTCATGAAATGGATACCCGGGGTGTCAAAGGTGTTTCGAAGTGTGGACTATGAAATACAAGTCAGAGTCCACACTCGTACACCCACGTTTCACCGACGATTATTACGTCCCAGCGTGACAGGTGATGAGTCCTATCGCCGTACTTCGGGCACAGTCAGAGGCACAGAGACCGAACACAAACGTGCCTTAGCTATCTCACTGGATTTGAACACGCGGCGCCTGAATAAGTTGTCGAGACCCGCGAACCATTAAACCATAGAGATATTTTATCATTCGAAAATGGCCGACCAAAAGATTTTTTTTTTGATGAACGCACCGGTCTCCAAGATATTTATTTTACATTTATATTATAATTTACACAAGTATTTCGGAAGAGCTTTTCTGAAATTTCAATAATACGAACAAACAAAACACGTAAATGTTCTTAGCGCCAGAGAAAAAAGGAAAGTAAGAAGTTCCGATTTAAGTTGAAACTATAAAAAGTACCTCCCTAATGTAGACACATTTCCCAAACCTGAGAGTAAGTTAAGGTGAAGTGGGCACTAGGAAAACTGGCTGCGAGAGGGCAGGACGAACTTGTAGTATATAAACCTTCTCAAATTCAACGTAAGCGATAATATGATTGAATAAAAAAATACACAATATAAAAAAAACTTGTAGTCAAAAGATGGACAATTATCTAAAATAAATTCGTATCAAATTCGGTACTGACACGATCCACATTACAACATGAAACGTGATAAATAAAAATTTCAGAGAGAAATTTTAGAGACCCCCTTTACGATTTCTTATAAATTATGTGAAAGTTTCAAATCATATTTTCGGTATAAAAATGTAATAACTTTTAGCAGTTTCCTTGTTTTATTCTCATGGTATAGAAGTGCAAGTATATGATTAAGTAAAATGCATATAAATGACACAGATAAATGGTAACAAACTTAAGATACATTTCGGGTAAGATCTGGATCCGCAATCAGTTGAGTATAATATACTCAACTAACTGCATAATATGCTCAACTGATTGCGGATATGTGCTTGATATATTTTGATTTTCACAGTCCTAAGACAAAAATCAGTAAATCGATAATATTCTATAGATATTTTTAAAAAAGCTAAGATTTTCAAAAAATTTCATAAACAATGTGTAATTTTTCAGTTCTGTTCTACGTCTGGTTTTATAAAAAACTTGTATAAAGCTGGCTTTCCCCCCACTTCGCCTTAAGCTCGGTACAACGCGAAGAATAGAAAAATGTGTAAACCAATTCAGTACGAAGATAACAAGATTTGCGCGACAAAAGAATCCAAAATCAGTTTTCGGGAACAATGTATTTTTAAGAGACCTGAATTCCACTGGAACTCCAAAACAAAGTCCTTAATTGTTTTTCCCTTGTCAGAAATTTCTTTTGTAGTAAAAACCATAAGAAAAGTCCAATGTATGTTTTTCTTGCATCTTGGTCTGGATTTTCTACTCAGTCTGATTTATATAACTTGTAGCATTGCGAAAACTCATTGTGTGACCGGAAAATAGATAGAAGGCGCGTTTGTAACAAAGTTTCATCAGAAAATGGCAACAGAGACTCAAAAAGCATAATATTATTGGTTCTTATTGTGTGTTTCATTCGACACAGGGCTGGCCGTGATTGGCCGATTTATAAATACAAAGTGAACGCTATTGGAGCCGTCGCCATACTAAACTGTGTTGAACACGGTTTATCTTGGGGTCATTTTTCAACGCTAATTAGACTTCTATGTTTTTTCGTTCCCTGTTTGTGACCCATTGTCGAATACGTACGAGTATTGTCAAAGTAAAGATAACATTTTACACATTACGTTATAAAAACGAAGAGAGGGTCCAAAGACCGGCTTAATTCAAATGTTATCATCGATACATAATATAATAAAACAGTAGAAACCGCTGTGTCTGTACATTGAAGAAAAGTAATGGAAATAGAAAGGGGGTGACTAAAAAAGAATAATAGAACACAAATCAACGATTTTTTAAATTCTTTTCTGTTTGTCTGTTTGTTCACGCCATCCCTAAAACTACTGAACGGATTTTCATGTAGTTTCCACAGCTGTACAGAGCTTAATTTGGAATAGAATATAGGCTTTATTTCATTGCAATCGGATTTCTGAAAAAAAAGTTATCGTCATTTAAAGATTTTTGGGATTTACTTTTCTACTGGTAGTAATTAGAAGTTATGGTACGGGATCTCCTCAACGGATACAGAGTTCGAGTTTGGGCTTATTTGATTGGTCTTTATTAGCACTTTGGTAAAACATGGTGACCGGAGTCTGATGATGGGACTGGAAGGTAGGTACGGGATCTGCTCAACAGACAACAGCAGACCCTTCGAGTTTGGTCTTATTTGATTGGTATTTATTAGCACTTTGGTACAAAATGGTGACCAGGGTCTGATGATGGGACTGGAATATGGGGACGGGATCTCCTCAACGGACAACAGCAGACCTTTCGAGTTTGGGCTTATTTGATTGGTATTTATTAGCACTCTGGTAAAAATATGGTGACCGTTGCATATTGTCGTTCAAAAAATCACATTCTTTTGTTTGCCTCATTTGCACGAAAATCCATTCGACGCGGGCAGAGCCGTGGGAAAAAGCTAGTATAGTTGTATAAAAATATATGATAAACTAAATAAATATATGAGCTTAATTGATATAATTTAAATTTTCACCAAGAACTTTAATTACAAAAATACCAAAACAAGGTCTAAATTAATAAGACGATTTAAGACTATCTAAGATCGGATATAATTATGCAAGGAAACAAAGTGGAACTTAGTCAAATTGAAGATATTATGACTAAAAATTTTTGATTCTTTTTTAAGAATTTATAATTTATCTTAGTAAACTTGAGCTCATTTGCAGTTTGATTCCCTCTCGAACGACAGAGAGATCAGTATGGGACGAGTCGAATGATAAAGTGCCAAGGTTACCATCAGCTTGCTTTATTATTCGCTCACAAATGCACAATTTAATAATATTAAGACAAAATACAAAATTAATACAAAATAACTCAATTTTGCTAGAAAAGCCTAAAGGACATCAAACAATTATCGCATTGTGTAATAAATCTACGAAGTACCTAATTCGTGAATAAATCACATTTTCACACCACCTGCTCGACTATGTCCAATTACATATCATGCTACCTCAACGTAAAGTAAAGCATTAGGTGTATCTTAAGGGATATAAAATTGTATGAAACTCCCTGGGAATAAAGTGATTTGAATTTGGAACGTGTGAAAACTCGTCGAAAACTCCAAGTAAAAAAAGTATTGTAAAGAGGTTTGTTCGAAAATCGAACTGGCCACCATAAGCGGAATAAAAAAAAAAAGGTGCGTTTACTAAGAATGTGAAACAAGACGGTGTTTGGTGCTGTGATTGTCAGCAGTGAATTTTATTGCAATATTCATGTTGATAAAAAAATGTCGAGCGATAGTGATTCTACTACAGAGTTTATCAACACAGACGCTTTAGAGATTATTAATAATCTACTACCGGAAAAATCAAAACACATATACGAAAAAGCATATGACGAAAATACTTAATTTATGGAGCCCTGGCTTTTTATTGTCTCGCAGAAGGTGTGAAAAGTAGAGTATGCTCCTGCGACATAAGACACTGCTTTATTCCCTTAGTGCATAATCTACTATTATTCATTACTTTTTATTCAAACATAGAAAACAAAACATATTGTGCGTTTAGGAACGAATCTTGTTGGAACCACTTAGGGAGAGGTTTCTAGGTCTCCTAGTGGTGCACGATTTAGTTTCTGTGAGTAGAAGTATCAAGTGGATCGCACTTCCACAGGAGTTTAGTCCGTATTTCCCCCGATCTACGCGGGGTTGTTGGAGGGTAGGTAGCGGCATTCTAGAAATAGACGCGATGTGTTCGAACGTCGCTTACCAGCCATCCTATTCTTAGAGAGCACTTGCATATCCACACCAACTTGGAGCATGCAAACTTAAGGGCAAGCTCTAAGAATACAGAACTGTCCAAAGCAATTCACTTGAAAGATAACAAGAAATCACGGCGACAAAGAAAGCACGCTTCTATTTTCGCCCGTGTCTGTTTCAATGAGCGCTTTCTCTCAAGTTTAAGTAAGCGGGGCTTACTTGGCTCTAATTAGGACGAAGTGGACGAAAATAACATATTGAATAAGACAGCCCTTAGTAAAGCCATTATGTCTGTAACATCGAAGAAAAATCCCCAGGTCAACTTCTCACCGATATTGAAATGGAAATAAGAGTGCTAAAGGTAAAAACCTCTCGGTAACAAAAAAAAACTTTGACAGTCAACTGGATGTTAAGGATGTTGCCCTGAGTCTCATTCCCAATTACGAGACATTCTAATTTTTGAATAAAAAGTAATAATTTTTTTGTAAATGATCCTGCACAGCAACTATAAACACGATTTAAAGTACTTGTGCAGGATCACATACAATTTAATGCATAAATTAACACAACTTTGCAAGAAAAACCTAATTGACATTAAAATGTTGTCGCATTGTCGCAAACCACATTATCAAAATTTATTATCATTTTATTATACTTTTTGTAAAAAATAAACTATTAACAAAAAAAAAATAACCGACTGCAAATTTTGTAGCTGACAACACTAAAAAGTTAAAAAAATTACATACTGATCGGTGGTACCAAAATAACACTTTTGCCGACTTCTTTCATATGTTCTCTAGAAGTCGGCGCTCTCACATTGGTTTTTGTGTTCATACTATGGGGAATGCGCCGCACCGACTTCTACATAACATATGTTCCAGGAAGAAAGAAGTCGGCGAATTCTGCTCTGAAGACCGTTATCAGATCATGACCAAACTAAAACGGGACCTACCCGGAAGCAAACCTTTACAAACAAAAAAAAAACAAATCGGTTAAGATTTGCCAGAATTATGTAGAATACTCAAAAAAGAATACAGTCGAATTAAGAACATTAATTTTTTTGAAGTCGGTTAATAATAAGAAAAACAATCATAAGTAGTGCATTTGAGAATGAAACCTGAAGCAATCACCTTAAAAGAAACTCTGTAGTTTTGCTTTTTCTGTGCTTATGTCATAATTCCTAAGCAATTATGTTTTACCATCAAAGAAAATAGAAGTCGAGTAAAGTAATTTTTAAGTTAAAAGCTTTGCTAAGAAGATATTTTAAACTTCTAAATATTCTTTCTAGCAAACTGACGCATATTACCTTTGTCAAATCATAAATAATCTTACCTAGGTATGTCTATGAACTAAAATGTGCGTAGGAAAAAAAAATGTCTTGTACTTAATACAATTATAATTGTATACTCGCAGTTGTATATGTATATATATAATCATATACCTACATAAATATAAATATTATAAAGGCTGTTTTCAAACAGAGCTTTAAAGCTCCCTAAGCTTTTAAACATTGTCACAAGTACGATGACGAGTATTTAGTATATTTTCATAACATTTCCTGGAGTAAAATTTATTTCCGCCCCATGCCGCCGTCATCCCCTTTAGCCCCCGTCGAAAACTTAACATCACAAGTTTTAGTAAGTACTGAATACTTAACAAAATACTTCACTAAGCCTGGAGCCATCTTGCAAAGTTCGACCCTGCTCAAAAGACGCACGCAGGCACGGATTTAGGGGCATTATTTACATTGAACATATATTTATAAGGTACAGTGGAGCCCACATCAAGCTATACACATTGAGTATAAGCTGACCTCTCATTGTACGGGAATGTGGGCTCCACTGTACATTGCATTAAACAAAATGAAAATATTAAGCTTTGTTAATAGACATTGCCTTTGAAATATAAAAAAAGGAAAAGTACGAAAGGGTTCCGTACCCGCACACACTACGAGTACAATTTGGGTACGGAATCTTTTAAACATTGTGACAAATAACAATTTAGATGCCTAGCAACGTCAAGGCGATAATATATAGGATACCTTTTTCACCTCTTGGGTACGTACCCTAAATGTGACCTTTAATTTAGACAAATACATATTTTATATACGGTATATACTCATATTATCTAATCCTCTTTAAAGGAGGCACGGTACGCCCGAAAAGATTCGGTCGATCGTTTAGATATACGACCAAACGATCGAATTTTTTCACTTTGGGGTAGCAACCCCAGTAGCTAATTCGGGAGGACGCCGAATTCTTCTTGAACCGGGATTCAAATCCTACCTACCTAATCGGCGCCTACCAAAAATCATCGGTAAATTGAGGATGTTACTGTGGCAGCTCACACTCGGAAACGCCCCTGACAATGTTCTGTTTTGTTATATTTGCTGTTATAAAATAAGTAGCTCAAAATACCCCCCCCCCCCCTTGAATTATGTACTAAGTCTGTCCCTGTATTCTCCGAGATTGCAATGATGATGTAAGAGATAGAGTTGAGCGGGACGTTGCATGCGCGATACAGCTTTGTTCTTTGAAGAGCGTCGAGTTTTCTATAACTTTTAATTAATATTATGTTACACTATTAAGAAAAGTATGTCGTGGCTATATCGTAGAATTTACGATATCATGATCTGATCGGCCGTATCATGAAATCTGTTAAAACCAAAGTAGTCGGTCGCCTCGCTCCGCTCCGTTCCTGAATTTGTGATCACACGCAACCAGTGGCGTGCATTGAACTTTTTGCTGGAAATGCAATGAGAAGGTCAAGTTTGACAATAAAAAAAATATGAAAAAATATAAATGTCACTTTGAAAAATCATTATTCGTATGACGCCACTGCCTACCCTAGAGTACAGTTTGTCAAAAAACTCATGAAAGGAATGTTTGAGGAACTAAACATTTTCTGTATGGCTAGCAACACTAAACACAGAGTCATTTCAAGTCGGAGCTGTCATCACGCCTGTGTTATTTAGCGTTGCATGTTATATTTTTTTATTATTTCGTTAAAATTGGCATTTTCTTCTATCCGGGTACAAACAATAATATCAACTATAAGAAAAGTAAACCGAAGTGGAACTCGCGAAGTGATTTTTAAAGTATTTCAGCGATGTTTCTTGGAATACCAATCTGGGCGCATTTAGAGGATGTTTATGTTCGAACAGCAGAAATGACGGGTATGTATCCTTGTTACTGTTTTTAATAAGCAATTTCAAGTTAATAAATGTACAGAACGTACAAGTTTGAGTGTAAAAATGCAATATTTACATTGAACATTCATAGGTTAGATTATGTGTTTGTGTAGTTCACATTATAGCACGACCAATACGAATTGATACAGTACCTTTTAAGCTGTTAAAATAGCATTTTAAATATTATAGTGATTAATTTATTTAAATTATTTTTAGGAAAATCAGAAAGTATAGTCAGGTGAATTGTGGGCGAAGGTTTTAAAAATGAAAATGATTATTATGAGCGAGGAAGGACGCTCTATGAAGATATTGATAGTTTCATTATTCGCCTAGGTGATGACAGTCATGTTGATGAATCTTATGATGATAATGATTTTGTGGATGTAGATATTAAACATTTTAAATGTGCATTTTTTGTGCATGAATAAATATAGTACCTATGAAGGTATTTTCTTTTTTTTTCTCTTTTTATTTATCCATTACTAAATACTTGTTGCAGAGTTATTTATAACACATAGTAGTTTTTCTTTAAAATTATCCGAAGTTTATAAAAACTGTTGTACCTTATTTATAAAAGCAAAAAAAACAAGTATCAAAATCGTTTTGGTCTCACTATACAGAGTTGCTATGTACACGACAGTGACACCCTCATTTTATTTCATGACTTTTTTCACAAACTGAACACGATTTCATTTTTTTTTTCTTCAAATTGGTTTTTAACTTTTTTCATGTTATTTTTATCGTCAAACTTGACCTTCTCATTGCCTTTCCAGCAAAAAGTTCTATGCACGCCAGTACCAGCAACTTAACACACTTCTCCTGGCTCCGCTCGTCATCGCACCTATTTTTGACTTTTTGTTAAAAGACTTACGTAATTTTTTTCATTTTAATCTTTATGATATGGCCAATTTAATGATACTGACACGACCCATGCACGGAACAGGCTAGTCAAACTGAACATGTTTGTATGGACTAGGTTGAATTAATTGGTCTGGGTGAAAATTTTAAATGTTGCTACCATTAGAAATTCAAACTTACAAATTTCACAGAACTTAAATCTTTCGCAATTTTCATACATTATTTTTTTGTGTGTGCTTTGGTTTATTTTGATTTTGTGCGTATTTTCGTTTCTATTTTTAAATCTTGTAATAATTTTTGTGTTTGTAGCTTACAAGGGGATATCTGTTATTGGCTTTGTGTATGGATATTGTTAATTTTATGTGTTAATTATTTTACTGTAGATGTCCTTATGACCAAATAAATAAAATTATACTCGGGTTTGAGTCATTGAATAAAAACATACTTTAATGGGTACGTGCTTGACGTTTCGACACCTCTGTATGCTCTCGTGGTCACAAGCACCAGGAATAACTGTGACCTTGTGACCACGGCAGCCTCCAGAAGCGTTCTTTATCTAACCTTGTATCGGTTGCTAACTGGTTGCAAACATTAAAAACATTTATAAAAACTGACCTTTTAAATTGCGTTCACTGTGTATTGAACTGGTCCCGAACTGTGACGTCACTTTAAGTACGAACGTATCCTTAGATAATAGGAATTCGACAGCATATTATTTATTTATGTTTTCGATGTATGGCAACCAGTTGGCAACCGACGCAAACATACATAATCTAGGAACAATATTGATCTAATTATATCAGTACACTGTAAAGCGCACTTCCATTCTCTATTTTACTACTTAGTGTATCTTTCATGCAACATCAAATCTTTCATTGACAGGACTACAAAGACAAAATTAAATAATAAGATAATCTTATTCAAAAAAGCTTGGTGGAAAAATGTGTTTCAAAACTCAAGTGAACAGATTGGAAGCGATAAAGTTTAAAATTAAAAAATCTTGTAATATCCGATCCAATATACTTGCAGACAAAAAGTTTGAAATTTCTTTTTTGTGGAAACGTTTTCTTGACAGCAAAATTGAGCAGAAAAGATTTTTACTGCAACTTCTTAGTGAAATATTACTCTTGAAACTTTTTATATAATGTATGAAATGTATTCAATACGAAATCAATACATTTGTATCTCAAAACAGCCTCACCTTGGGTCTTACGATATAGGGTGTTAAAAAAAAATTACCACTGTAACAACACTGATATGGCCCCCCGGGGTCCCATAATGTGCATTTGCGAATAAAATGCTCAGATCAATAGCGATTTGATATGATTTGTAAACATCGAAGGGCCTTTTTAGGGTTCTTAGTATTTACTTATTTTGGCGGCCCTATCGATAAAAGGCAGTTGTAATATTATGGAAATCTAAATCGACATTTTGCGTTCGAATCCTTGTAATAACAAGAGTTTGTATGTCGTTTTTGCAGTGACATTGATTCGTACTACAATATTATCATATCATAATATGTAGGAAGATCAAGAAAATTAAAATTATTTCAACAATGCCGAATTTAATACTAATAAAATTCGCGGAAACGAAATATTTTGCCATCATACTAAAATATTTTGAAAACCAACATTACCGTCACAGATTGCTGTTGACAAAATGGCAACAGTTTCATACAATTTTAGCATTTTTAAGGCATCGTGAAACAGTTGGCATGTAGTCAACAACAATAATCCTAAGTCTAATTTAATTTACAAGAAAATAATCTATTCATTTTCAAGAACACTTCCTTTTGGCTTTCCATTTAATTCCACAAAGAGCTGTCAGTAGCACACAGGGGTGTCCAATTTCCCAAATAATAAATTGAGTATTTTCGACTCGATGCCCCCAGAATCGTGGCAAAATGTGCAACAATAGGGTCTATTTATTTTATTCATAAGCTTTTGCGTCCACCATAATTCGGAGTGGTTAAGGTCTTCATGGACCCCTAATTCTACCTCAATGGTTTAGTTAAAATAACATTATAATAGAAATTATATTTATAAAAAAGAAAAAATATGTACACTGTAAAAGCTCAAGAGTTATTTGTTATTAAAGATATATATATACCTATATATATATCTTTAAGAGCAAATAATTTATAAAAAAGAAGATATTTTAGTTTATTTTATGCACGCCACTGTCACGTGGTATATAGGTATTTTGACCTATTTAGGGTATCGTCAGTAATAGAAAGAAACCCTTTAAACAAAGCCTTTACATCAGTCCGTCTGTTTATGACGGATGTTGTTCCCAAACGAACAACTTATGTTTTTATTTTCTTTATTTTTGTGTAAAAAGTATTAAATAATTGTGATTTATGGCAATACACGACCATAGTTTTATATCAATGAGGATTTTCTAACAGTTGTATTGTTTTAGAGCATCCACTTAGCCACGGCGGCATATCACAAAAACCACTGGACCAATTGATTTAAAATCAGATGTTATGAAAATGTTTATTCTTATAACTTAATAATAATAATATTGTAAACGTTTAAAACTTTAAAAAATTAATCCTTGATTTTCTAAACACAATCTGCTATTTTAGGTCCAATCTCAAAGTCCAGTTCGTTGAAACCCTATTCAATAATGGCAATGCGTAATATCTAGATTAATTAAAGTCCATGTCCCTATAGGGCAGTTGCGATACAGCATTTGTTCAAATAAATTGTTTGTTTGATTTATGGGGAATTACCATTTTACGCGATGGCAATCCCGATTTAGCTTAGCGAGTATTTGTTTCGGAAATGGCTTGTGATTAAGATTTTCATTTAATCGTATTTTTTACTAAATTAATCACATCATATCACACTAATATTATGTTTGTGTGAGGGTGTGTGTGTGTGTGAGGGTGTGTGTGTGTGTATGTATGTTTGTTATTCTTTCACGCTGAAACGGCTGAACGGATTTGGATGAAATTTAGAATGTATATAACTTACACCTTAACTTAACACATAGGCTACTTCATGTCGTTAAACCGAATAACACTCGGGCGGAGCCGCGGGCAAAAGCTAAATAATATAAATTTGGTTATTATAATGTTTTAGACCTACTTATAAGGGATACATAAAATCTTGCTTATAAATAGAGAAGCATAAGAAACAAACACTGACAGTATTCCATAATGTTTGGTTTATTGTTTAAATTGTAATTAGGGAAAAATATCATACATACTTATATAAATAACATACTCACGTCTGCCCGTTGACCTCATAAACAACTAGACTCATAATCTCGATGCATCTTGTCACCGCTATGGGGTGACAAATTCGAATGACGATTGCGTACAACTGACATTGCATCTTATGTTAACGACATAACGTCTTGATTTGGTTGAAGATTTTTGCTACTATGCACGTCGCACGTTCGGACACTTTCTGACTAACTTTTCTTAGTGACTGTGTGTCTTGTTGTTTTATGAGAGGTCAATGCGTCTGCCTCCCAGAGCGGTAGGCAGAGACTACGGATTTTCACCTGTTACGATCCTGACACACCTCTTTCACCTCTTCCACATCCATCATTCTGTCATACACAATCTTCTATTCCGGATACTTTTGGATTAGCCCTTCCTCAGTGTGTCGCGAATCTGCCCCCTTAACATCTATCTTCAATCTATCGCTATCGTTTTCAAATGTATCATGAATCAATGACATCACAGATAATTTTTAGCCAATCGACAACATTTCGTTTTTGTTAACCATTTGTTTTTAATATCTATATTGAAAGGCTGCGTAAAAAGAAGCTTATGTATTTTTTTATTTTGTTCTATTTTACGTTTTTCCTGCATAATTTAATGTTTTCTTATTCACTCATTCTAAAAGGACGTAAGTCGCATCTGGGTATTTCAAAAGTCGATGTTCATTGCCATTCGATAAAAAAAAAGCTTGGCATGTTTATATCTACTGTCACATGATATTTAAGTTGATTTTTTTATAAACAAAATGAACTTAAGAGCAAAGGAAATTGTTTTTAAAATCCTGTGTTTGCCATATTTTTATTTTTTGATAATATCTCTTCATTTAATCACGATTTAATTCTGAAAAAAAATATGATGCCCAGAAAGCCCATATCTCGAAATGGTTTTGAGTTTTGCACCAATTATTGATTTGTAATGTTGTCAATTATGATACATTTGAAAGAGACAGCGATAGATATTGAAGGTAGAATGGTCAGCAGACTCTTGTCGGAATACGTCCTTACCTTACGAATCCCGCTACAAAAATCAGGCTTTTTATTATTTATTATGCCCCTTTCGCATTATAAAAAAGGGAAATATTTTAAGGGAAAGATGTACAAAAAGTCTTCTTTTTTTAGGGTTCCGTAGTCCGACAAGAAACCCTTATAGTTTCGCCATGTCCGTCTGTCCGTCTGTCCGCGGCTTAGCGCAGAGACTACTAGAAAGCTGTAATTTGACATGAATATAAATATTAATCACGCCGACAAAATGGTAAAATAAAATCTCGAAAAAATTTTTTTTTTAATTTACCTCTCATACAGGGGATAATTTTTTTTTCTCGTTTTTACCGTAGTGTGGGGTATCGTTGGATAGGCTGTTTAAAAACATTGTGGGTGTGTGAAAACCATTTTTCGATTTAGAGATCCGTTGGCGAAATATTAAGCTTTAAAGTGAAAATTTTTGTTACAGTGGAGTCCTCCTTCCTGCTGGCTAAACGGTTGTTTATAGAAATGTGAAAAAATTCACAGAAGTAGTATATATAATGAATTTAAAAAGAAAACTATCACACCTAAGTAGGCTTTACAGGTTTACGAGTACAGGTCGCGCCAAACTTTTGGTCCCCTATAATGTATGGGACCAGAAGTTTGGCGCGGTCTATATTAGTAGACCAACTTATATGTACCGGGCAACTACGGAACCCTACATTGCGCGTGGCCCGACACGCACTTGGCCGGTTTTTTGTATATATTTCCTTCTTATTCTTTCAGGCCCAGTTCTGCCGGTATACTTTCTTTCGTCACTCTACTTTCATACATCTTTTTTTGTATGTTAGGAAAAATAACGTTACATAACATGATTGAATCCACTTTAATAATTTTATTATTCTTTCACTAAAACAGGTGAGATGGAATATCTTATATGCAGGACAAAACTATTATTTATTGGCAATATTCCTCCTAAACATCTGCTTCAGAACGCAAGAAGTCAAAATGTCAGTTATGTTTTTAAAATCAAAGCGAACAATAAACGAACACTCTCTTAATTTCACGCTATCTTTGAACAAACGAGAACAATAGTGTCTTTGTAAAATGCCACTTTTCTTACATCTGCCTGTAACATAATAGCCTCATCCTTCTGTATGAAATCGACAATTTATTCCATTCACTTATACAACCGAAAACGGACCTTATTCCTAATGAAATTAAAACCACAACAACTGCACAAATATTGAAGTTGATCATGGACTATGGACAAATTTATAATATCTTCTCTGTTCCTGAAAAAAAGGTCTTATTGTAAGGGTTACAGGAGTTGAAATGGATGCAGTATTTAGATGGTTTAGAAATAGTGCAGATGGTCGGAGGGACAGGGGTGGCTTCAGTAATACAGGCGATAATGTATTTGTTAGAGCGTGCAAATAGGGAAAGTTTCTTTGATTTTCGTAACCTTTAGTATTCATGACACTTTTTTTTCCGTAATTCATCATCGAAAAACGTATCACTGTCCGTCTGTCTGTCCGTGCACCAAGGCCTTTCCTTTTATTATCATGGTCTATAGCTTCATACCGCTGTAAAGAAAGTAAATTAAAGTAAAAAAATCGGATGGTGTAATCACGGCTTAAGGCACAATAGGTCAATCGCACAACGAAAGAGATAAACATAATCCCGAAAAATATAGTGTGTGTTATTTAATACAAAATCACACGAGAGCGATTTAAAAATAACGCGTTGTTATGTTTAAACACGTATACAATAACTGGCAAAACCAGGTGGCCCACCGTTGCCTGGGACCGATGGATGGCGGTATAACCCTCCCCAATTGCCGGGCCTTATATAAAACAGACTGGTGACGGGCAGCGGCGTCACTGGTGCAAGGGTTTCGGCACCGCGCTCACCAAGCCGCCTGCCCAGCGCGTGTGAGTATGGGCATTTCTTCCAGGAGGACCACCAAGAGTGGCGAAATCCTGGAAAGGCCTATGTCCAGCAGTGGACGAAACAGGCTGATGGATGGATGTATACAAGAGTCATTATTGTTATTTCTACTTTATTAAATTTGGACGTACTAATGTTTTGAACTGAAAAAACAGCCTTCACTCAGAATTTTTTTTCAATGCAGCGAGATTTTTTCTGTCACGTTGGGGCTCTGTTGACGTTTGTTTCAGTCTGAAAAAAACCTTTATGTAATATGTGAGTTCTACCGTTTTTAAATTACCATTTTACTTCCTATTTTACAAGTGGAGGAATGGATGCGAAAAACATTAATTTGCAATTCTATGTAGGTAGTAATTGTTTGTAGTTTCTGTCATACATTCTGTACATAAGAAATAAGACATTTTTATTCATAATTGTCATTACACGTCAGGACACAACACAATAAATAAAAACAAAAATAAAAATAAAGAAAAAGGTATGCATAGTATCTCAATAATAAATAAAATTTGAATGTCAAAAAGTTGAAACATGTCAATTACAATATTTACGTCGCAAAGTAAAAAGTTCCTATTCTAATAATAGTTATAATTAATCTATCAGCAGCTCGTCCACACTGTAAAACGTCCGCTCGAGAAGCCAATGTTTCAGCCTGGATTTAAACGACTGCAAAGTGGTTGCGGCTGTAACTTCAGCTGTAACTGTTTTCATAATAGTGAATTTGTATGTTTTATTGAAATTATTGAATTAGACTAATTAGATATAACTGTACCCTTAGAAACGAACCAATGGCTCGTAATTGCCAGAATTTTGTTGCACTTAAAACATACGGTATTACATTCTACATATTAAAAGTTGCACTTTTAACAAACATACTGGAATTTAAAGAATCTTAAAAAGAAAATCTTATAAAGTTAGGCAACTGCATTTATAATTCATTTATGGACTATGAAATGCAAGGCACAGTCTTACACCCACTTTTTACTAACGATTATTATGTCAAGCGTGAACGGTGACTGATGAGTACAAATATAGACCAACATGCTTCCGAAGCACATAGACAGGACATAGAATCAGACGTGCACCAATGGGATTTTAACCTGCGACCTCCGAATTGGTGCTCGGAATGTTCAAACCACTAGACTACTGAGTCGGTAATAGTACGGTCTTTGTGTTCCACAGCATGGAGCCACTACATAAGGGAATCTATTTATCGCGCGTTTACAATAATTGGTTCCTTAAGTGGAGGAATGTTTTTATCGATTGGTGCAGGTTCCAAAGATTATTTTAATGCTTCACTTAAATGCATATAATTACGTGATGAAACAGTATAAAACGATTTGAAATTGCTTGCATTAGAGGATTTATAAGATAAAATCAATATTTTTGGTGGTGGAGTAACAAAAATGAATACATACATAATCGATCCTATCATAAACTGTCCGAACTATTTAAAAAGTATGAAAAACATCAATTTGAATAGAGACAGAACACGCTCTTAAATCAACACCATAGTTCACTATAAAAATATACAGAAAAAACCTCCCAAATTGCCACTAATTTACAAACCCAGCCAAAGGAAAAAAACACATCCGCTGCATGCTGGCTGACGAAGTGTGAATCAAGCAATATGGTCAGATAGGTCTTTGGAGGACCAAAAAACTTGTTTGGATCAGTGTTTGAAAATTTTGTTATCTTTAAAATATACCTTGTAGTATATTACATATTAATTTTTCCGTTTTTACATGAGAATGAGGTATGGAATCCTAAAAAGGCTATGTTGAAATAATCAATCACAAAAGCCGATATGGAGACTGACGAAATAAGTTTTAACTTTTTGCATGTCTGCTAGCTGTATGTTCAAAGACCATGACGAGTGGCTAAAAAAGGTAGAACTATGGTAATAACTAAAAAAAAAACTTTTTTTGTCCGTATCGTGTTTGCTCAATTCCGTTAGAAATTATGGCATCATTTACCAATGGTCGGACTTGTTCTTTCAGGGAAAATTGTATACTATCCAAGTATCCAACTGCAAAACGTGGGTTAGCGGATGTTTTTTGGATAAACCTATGATGCCAAGGTACAATATTTGGCCATCCATCCTATATCTGAAACTTCGCGTTGTCAAAAATGGGAAGATAGACAAAAATTCGAAAATGGTAAACGCCAAGTCACGGTTAACTATGCAAGATCTTATTCCACCCAAGTAAAGGTTAAAATCAAACACAAAGGTGTAGCTTTACTTTTAACTAATTTTCAACAGTTTGTAAACAATTTCAACAAGATGGTTTCACGTCACGCCTCATTAAAGGTAGACGGACACTGCGGGTGTCATTGCAAAAACGTTACGCCTTTCTATAAAGTTGCACGGCGCACGCTACTGCGCGGCGCGGCGGCACATCGCGTAATTTGGCAACCTCGCCGCGCCGATCGTAGCCGTAGGATACTTTATACGGAACGATTATTTGCCCATTCTATTGCCCATTATTGTTATATCGTTGTGGGTTATTGAAACATAAGTGCTTGAAAGTTAGGAAATAAGGTATAACTACTTCTTAATTTTTGCATATTTATGAAAATGTGTTAAAAAGTATTCTATTTTAGTATTACTCAAATTTGTAAAGCAGGTTATGTGTTTAACGCAAGTTCCCGTCATTCATACTCGTAACTGCGAAACAAACTTATACCAATGTAGTGAAACCAACTCCTGCTATCGCTGAACATTAACCATTTTCTTATTATAGGAACTCCATTAAAATTGATAACAATTTGAAGGAAAACACAACCAGGCCATGAATATAGTATACTACTGTGTATGAATTTTCTTGAAATTTTCAATTTTGATACTTAAGATAAACGCAGGGTGAAAAAAAAATCATTTAACTTATTATTTTCTAAAACGAAAATTAAGTACATAGTTGCACTCTATTGTTAGTAATGAAATCTTAGTCTATCTTGAGAAACAGCCAACTAAATCCAAATTTGGCTGGCTATTTCTCCAAAACCTACAACAAAACCAGGCATATCATAACACTGAAACAACAGTCCCATTATTATTATTACAACAGTAAGTGCAGTAGCAAGCGCCAACCGCAGCAATTTCGCCGGGAGATTTACCAACGAACCACCGCCGAACGCACTCAATGGACGATTACCCTAACTATTGTAAAGTTTTCGTCTGCCATTTTGGCAATGATGTTTGGCCAATATTTTTATTGCAAGAGAGGATTATTTATTCTTAATTTTGCGGTGTTTTTGTGTGAGTCATAAACATGCAGCAGTGAGGAAATTATTACAATGTGGTAGAGCAAAAGAGGGGTAACACAATTTTCTTTAATAGTAACATGATAATTAAGTAGATTGTGAAGGCTTTAATTTTAGTCTAAGTGCTGTCAAAACTTTTTTTTCAATGTAGTACAGCTTCTGTTTTTAACACTTAGGTGGTAAAACTGAATCTCGATGCAAAATGCACATCATAATATTGTTTTCCTTACTTTTAAATAAAAAGTATGCAAAAATTGCGTTTTATAGCAATTAGCGGAAATTGATTACTAATAATAAGGTTCTCGCATTAAAATTATGTTATTTTATGCCTTACATTTTGATTGCATTCGATTACAACGATAAATACGCTTTTAAGTTTGTTAATCGAATGCAATCAAAATTTAAATCATAAAATTATAGAATTTGAATGTAGAACCCTAATTATTACTAGAATTTCCGCTAATTGCTTTAAAACGCAATTTTTGCATACTTTTTCTTCAAAAATTCGAATGTACCACCCTAAGAACTATTTAGGAATGAAGAAAAATTTAGTTTTTACACAACTAAAACTAAAATTAAAGGCTTCAGAATCGGCTTTATTACCTGCGTATGAAAACTGTTCAGAATATGACGTGATTTTATTTTTGGGGTTTTTTTCCAGACACAGTGATACTACAATTTCAGTCAGAACTTTTGAGTTATGCTGCGAACAGACGGACAAAGAAACTGACGCCTTAAATAGAAATAAATCAAATAAAACCAAAGAAAATAGTTCTTCTCGTAATGTCGAAAATAAAATTTGCAAACCTTTTGTTAAAAAGTTTTGGGCTCAGTAACGCATTGAAAAATCATGTTGCTTTTCTCGTTCAATCTAAAACCAAGCTAATCAAAACGATGACAACAAACAAACATCACTATCTCATTACAATATAGCCATAGCCTGATTTACTTATCCATAGAAAACCACGTTTCGCAGCCGACTACTTAGACCTTAGTACTTTAAAAATAGAGTTCATTATATTCTGATTTAGGGTAAATAAAGGTTGTATGAACCGTAACAAATTGATTGCCTTCTATTTGAACAGTGAAATTATGACGGTTGCGTCATCAGACGATGAGTTTCATCATGAAAGGGTCGCGTGTTGGTTGCGACATCGACAGTTCAAATTGAAATCTTTAATTAGGACACTTTTTCACTGCATAGTAGAGTGAGTGTGACGACAAAATTTGCTTTTTAGATATTTATTTCTTAAGTTATCGTTGTGGTTTTGGTTAGGTATATACAAAACAAAGCAGTAAAAAAGTCGTGTCTGTACATTGAATATTGTCGCGAAATTTTAAATGAAATAGGTTATTCGATTCGTATTGTATTGAGGCAAAAACGACATTTTTATTGATTTTTTTCTGTTTGTCTGTCTCTTTCTGCCTGTCTGCCTGTACCTATAATATGTATGTTCCATTTTAAGTTGAGAATCAGTCAACGGATTTAGATCACACAGTTTTCTTTATTATTATCGTAGTGACATCGTGGCGTTCATAAAATAAACGCCAAGCCGAAAAGGGGTAAGAGATTGAAAAAAAAAACGCCGGTGCCATGGGCGAAGGCAGTTACCTATCTATATACGAGTATACTTATATAATATTTTCTTAGACAATTCCACAACTGAGGTGCAACTGTGTAAGACGATTTCGAAATTCGATCCTCATATGGCTATTCTTTGTATTAAAGGTGGTAGAGCTGATGCCGGGCTCGACTGTGGAGGTACCACCATCTTACTCGCAAATCCTCCCGAAGTTATTCGGGGGAGAGTAAGAGAACAGCTCTCAGGCAAAACCAGGCGGCCCACCATTGCCTGGGACCGATGGATGGCGGTATATCCATCCCCAATTGCCGGGCCTTAGATAAAACAGACTAGTGACGGGCAGCGGCGTCACTAGTGCAAAGGTTTCGGCACCGCGCTCACCAACCCGCCTGCCCAGCGTGTGTGAGTATGGGCATTTCTTCCAGGAGGACCGCCAAGAGTGGCGAAATCCTGGAAAGGCCTATGTCCAGCAGTGGACGAAAAAGGCTGATGGATGGATGGATGGATGGCTATTCGGCTAATCAAATTAGTCCGTTTAACAATTGAAATCGTACGTTTTTGGTTGTCAACAACAAAAACAAGACAATCGTATTCATTTTACAGCCAAAAATGTGCTATTTCAATTGTCAAACAGGCTAATTTGCATAGACAATCAATTTGAATGCGATTGGTTCAGATCGGTATGAAATAAGAAAATTACGATCACTCACTCTCAACCTTCGATCATGAAGCTTTCAACCAAAAGTAAAAAATAGGTGCGACGACGAACGAAGCGATAATTGTGATCATGAGTTCGGGAGCCGAGCGAAGCGGGGCGGAACGAGGCGACCCCTTTAGTTTATACAGATTTCATGATATTGCAATCAGTTCATAAAATGATTAACTTTACGATATGCAGAAGACATAATATACTAAGTGAGTGTATACAATCAACGTGTGAGCCATGTACTAAGTCATCTTGGACTGGTTTCTCATCTTCCACCCGGCAATTACACGAGCAGTAACAAAACGCAGACCTCCTCGTCCTCGAGCCATAGAAAAGTGCTCAATTATTGCTGTCCGTAGCCTAGTTAGCGCGTACTTATTAACTACATTTAATTAATCGTTATGATTTATGCTCTTTGCGATAAGACGTTTTTATGTTGACTTTGAACAGGGTTTTCATGCCCTGGTACATAATTAATTTATAACTTTACGGCGTTTAGTACGAGTCGTCGATATGTCGTCGGCAAAACGTATAATTCGCCATATTATGATTTGCCAGGGCGCAGATCGTGAAGAAGGACATCGTTTTTTTTTACCAAAAGCCACATTTGCTACGATGCCAAAATACCTCTTTTGCGTCCATAATCTACTCTTTGATTCTCTAGATTTATTTCTTAAGAAAACTGTATAAAAAATTATCGTCTAATAATATTTTCAGCTGTTATGGATTAGCTAAGATCATGATTGTTAAAATCAACGTCAATCAATCAAATGAATGTTAGAATATGTTTTATTTTTAGATGTTCTATAGAAATGCCTCTGTGGTCCAGTGGATCGAGTACTCGGTCATTGGTCCGGAGGTCGCGACTTCAAATCCCGCAGGGCCACATTTGTGTCCGGTCCGCGTGCTTCAGAGTGGGTGTATATTGTGCCCAAAGTACGGCGATAGGGCACACCACCAATCACGATGAGACGTAATAATGATCGGTGAAACGTGGGTGTATGAATGCGTACAGTGTTTTGCATAGCAAAGTCCATACTCGGAACCACCTCTGACACCCCCACGGGAATTTATGTCGTGAAAATGTGTATTTTTAAGGCAATATTCGTCAGCACAGCTTGCGAAGACGTGACAGTCACGTGATGATATAAAGATGGAGACACATTGGATGAATACCGTCACGCTCTGCGGTTATGTTTTGTATGGAAACTATTTTTATCTGTTCACCGAAAGTGGGTTACAATTCTCCGCGTAGGTACATCTGTGCTACCGCAATTATGTTATTTCGTGTGATATAATGTTGTTGATGATAAACTTTTAATTTCAAATCGGCGCCTTAGGGGAGTGGAGTGAGGGGGACTTACTTCATACAAATATGCGCTCACGAAATAGCTTATGCAGTAAGGTCGTATGCGGCAAAACAGTATTTTTCATTTAAAATGACAACTATACGAGTAAGTAATTTAATAAATCCAATCGGCCATTTTAAAGTGTACATATTTGTAGACTAATTTAAATAAAAACTTAGAGGCTTCATTCGCTCCCGTTTGTCAGTAAAATAGAAAGCTCTGTTTTAAAAGAGATTTTCTAAATATGTTTTTCTCTGCTATGAAAATTAATCAATCAACTAAATCTTCGGGCAAAATGATGTCAATGAAATTCTAATCTAGTATATAAATTGGTAATTACATATGTTTTTTTACTGCTAAGAAAAATGGGAATCCATGTCGCGGCGAAATTTCGTAGCGTCGCCTTAAATTCTTCGTCACGAAAATATGTGGAAGCTAAAAAAAATTCGTGACTATTATATGATTATTACTGAGCTATTTTGCTAATTTACAGATTTTGAAAAACTACCATAAATAGCGTTTGAAGACGTTAAATTTCTAAAATTCACGTGGGCTATTTTGCCGTGTTCTCAAATAAAATATATTTTGGTAAGATTATTATCACATTCATGGAACATCGAAACCGTAAAGTTTGATTTTTTGCAAACCAAGTATAAAAGCAAAAAGGATCTTTTTTTCTATAAATACTTTTGTAAGAGTAAACAGAAAAGTATTCGAACAACAGGAAACGGAACTGCGAAAGCCATGACTCATGACGTCATAAATTTTCATGCGAATAAATCTACTTCAAAAACACGGGACCATCTCTCTGAATTTATAAATCGAATGAAATTCAGATAGTATTTTCGATGAAACAGATAACGATACTTGGAAAAAATAAGCTATAACCGGTTAATGGTTACAGTTATCAGTATTGTCTGAGGCCAAATTTTTTTATTATCTCTCTGTATGTTCCATTTGAATTCGAGAACCACTCAACGGATTTTAGATGCGATTTTCTTGATAATCATCGTAGTGATCTTGGTCAATTAAAGGATGGGTGTGTTGATAAAATAACCGCCAAGCCTAAAACTGTCGATAATGATTTTTACCTAATGCGCAAAAACTCGTAAAAGATAAATCTATTGAAAAAGCGAGCGAAGACGCGGGCAAAGGGTAGTGATATAATTTTTTTGCTAAGAAACGCACATAATGTCTCAAAAAACTGTAAAGAAAATACTTTGTAAATGAAAGATTTTCGTTACAATCCACGAAAAGTGACGCAAATAAAATTCGGTTGACATATTGAACATTTAAATACCCATTCATCATTATTGAATTTACATTAATGAATACTAAAGAACAATTTACATAACCTTGATCGAATACCGCGAGCTAAAGAATTTCAACATTTAACTCAATCACTACGGGTATAATTTTTTTCTATGCGATCAATCACCAATATTTCATTTTTTACATGCGTGACGTAACGAGCTCCGTAGATAAAAACAGCGTATACTCTGCATAAAATTATTTTGAAGGTTAATTTGTCGACCAATCATATTCATCATCATAGAGTGCGGTTATGAGTCTACAATAAACTACAACTTTCTACAATAAACACCCACGACTCGGTCACGACACTCATCAAATGTCAAAAATCGTTGGGAAAAATTGGCTGTCAAACGTGTTGTGCGGCTAACTTCAGGCCACAACGAACGACCATGCTAAGGACTATGGGGGTCGGTTGAATGTGTTTATTTGGTTTATTTCCGTGACCGACATTACAACGATAGCTGAACGTGATTATTCTGTTGAAAGTCATAACCGCACCCCTAGACATGAAATTAGGTAATCTAATCAGTCATATTTGACAGGTGAATTTCTAATATATGCAAAATGTTTGCTCTGTAATCTGATTTATTATTCTCTTAGTGAAGTTATTATACCTACAAGTTAATATTTAATTTTAATCTATGGGGGTAGGTAGCTTTCCGATTTTTAAGGTTCCGGACCCGAAGGGTGCCAATCGGTACCCTGAAATTTGCCTAGTTAACTCTGAGCCTTCACACAAAAAATAAATATGAAAAAAGAAGTTAGCCAGGACGGGTTCCCATACAAAAAACTTCGAAAAAGTTGCATTTCTTAAGGTGGTCAAACCGAATCCCATTGCAAAATGCACATCATAATATTGTTTTCCTTACTTTTGAATAAAAAGTATGTAAAAATTGCGCTTTTAAGCAATTAGCGGACTTCTTTTAGTAATAATTAAGTTTTCACGTTCAAATTATATCATTTTATGATTTAAATTTTGATTGCATTCGATTAACTAACATAAAAGCGTATTTATCGTTGAAATCGAACGTAATCAAAATATAAGGCATAAAATAACAAAATTTTAATGCGAGAACCCTATTATTAGTAGTAAATTTCCGCTAATTGCTTTAAAACGCAATTTTTGCGTTATTTTCATTTAAAAGTAAGGAAAACAATGTTATGATGTGCATTTTGCACCGGGATTCGGTTTCCTTAAGGTGGTAACGGAGGATCTCGGTGCAAAATGCACATCATAATATTGTCTTCCTTACTTTTGAATAAAAAGTATGCAATAAATGCATTTTATAACAATCCGCGCAAACTGCTTGTTAATAGTTAGGTGATCACATGAAAATTATTCAATTTTATCCGTTACATTTTAGCTGCATTACATTACAACTGTAAACACGCTTTTAAGTTTGTTAATGTAATGCAAACAAAATTTAATACATTAAAATACGTGTTTTTTGTGAATATTTTATTATCAATAAACTATTTCCGCAAGTTGCTTTAAAACACATTTATTCCATACTTTTTATTCAAAAGTAAGGAAAACAATATTATGATGTGCATTTTGTACCGAGGTAACAACATACCCCCTTAACGTTATTTACTTCAGCTCTATCTTAAAGACGGTAATACATACAAGTTGTAATGATAAGACTTTACCTGGATTAGGTAATTCCCTGGGAACGGGTAGTTCCCTGAAGACATAACCACTAAATTCAAGCGGGTAATCTCTGGAACAACTCGTGTAAAATATAACATATTGATACAACATGAATCCACGATGCGGTATCAGAGGTGTTTCCAAGTGTGAAGTGTGCAAAGCGGGTCTTAAGTCCACACTTGGTACACCCGCTTTTCACCAAAAATTGTTATGTCTTAACGTGATGGCTGGTGAGCCCTATCGCCGTACTTCGGGGACAAATGGACCATAGACCGAACACAAATTAATATACATCATGGGGATTGAACCCACGACCTCTAGGTGAGCAGGCGAGCGCTCTACCACTCGGCTAAAGTAGCTTCTTCTTCTGAATATATAAATAGCAAACCTGATTTAGGTGGTAGAGCTGATGCCGGGCTCGACTGTGGAGGTACCACCATCTTACTCGCAAATCCTCCCGAAGTTATTCGGGGGAGAGTAAGCGGACAGCTCTCAGGCAAAACCAGGCGACCCACCATTGCCTGGGATCGATGGATGGCGTTATCCATCCCTAATTGCCGGGCCTTATATAAATTAGACTGGTGACGGGCAGCGGCGTCACTATGGTGCAAGGGTTTCGGCACCGCGCTCACCAACCCGGCTGCCCAACGTGTGTGAGTATGGGCATTTCTTCCAGGAGGACCGCCAAGAGTGGCGAAATCCTGGAAAGGCCTATGTCCAGCAGTGGACGAAACAGGCTGATGGATGATGCATAGAAACCTGACTGACTCATCTATCAACGCACAGCCGAAACTACTGAACGGATTTCGCTGAAATTTGGCATACAGATACTTGTAGTGACGTAGGCATTCGCTAAGAAAGGATTTTTGAAAATTCGCCCACTAACGGGGTGAACCGAACTCCACGCGGACGAAGCCGCGGGCAAAAGGTAGTATAAAATAATTTTCATGACAACCAAAAGTCAAAGTCAAGTAATATTGAACGGATTCGATAAGACTATCGAAAAACAAAATTAACGAGAGCGAAGCCGCGGGCAAAAGCTAGTCGTGTATTATAACAATAAGTAGTGGATACATAAATGTTTCTTCGCAAGCAAAATACCAACGTTTTTAATTTCCAGCTGCTGAATGTGAAAGTTAACTGTGCTTTATAATTATAACACTATTCTTTATTAATCAGGTCTTGGAGTTGTGTAGTCAGTTGAACCGTTGTCAGGGTTCCGTACAAAAGTCTAGAACTTTGGAACCCTTGGAAAAGTAACAAAAATCTTCGAAAAAGTAATATTTTGCATCTTGTTGAAAACCACTTGTACACTGTTTACACAAAATTTACTAAACTATATGTAAGGGTTGTTAAGCCCTTGAAAATGACTTAAATTTCGAAACCGGTTGGGTTAAAAGTACCTATAGTTTAGTAAATTTTGTGTAAACAGTGTACAAGTGGTTTTCATCAAGATGCTTTCCATGTTTCACCAAGTGCCGACAATCGCAAGTATAAGTTATTGTAATATTATGAATAATTGAGGAGTATCTGTTCGAAAGAGGACATTTTCATTTTTGACAATTTTTGAGTTAGCGACGGGAATTAGTTTTATGTCTTAGCGTGGACTTCATGATAAATGATAGATTACCCATCAAAACGGGGTACTTTCTCCACAAAATCGGCTTGGAATTTACCAGTTTCCATCAAAACGGGGTACTTTCTCCACAAAATCGGCTTGGAATTTACCAGTTTTTTTCAAAACGGGATATTTTCTAAATTTCTGATCAAAATGGGACATATTTGAAATTGTTTACTACACGTAGCACATTTAAAATGCACTTATACATATATTTATACATGCTGTTATACCTATAGTCGTTTGCAATAGAATCCAACAATCATGTAAACAAACCAAATTGTCACGATTACTCCGTAATCACATACATTTGACGATCAATTATGAACATAGTCTGATTTCAACGAACGCACCATTGTTTTCACATTATCTTCAACACGATTTAACTTGTATTTATAAGTTAAATTTGTTAAAACATTTGCAACGTAAAAATTTCGAAGTATTTGACAAGCTGTCATCTTAGTTTTTTACTCATCGAACTCTATAAGTCATTGAAAAGTTAGTGTTGTTCGTAATCTGAAGTTATCTTTTATTTTTAATTTAATAAATTATTTTAATTTAATATTATTTGAATACAATAAAAATTTTTTTTCAAGAGCTTAATATAATTAACCAAAACGGATTGTATCCTAAGCCATAAAAATAATGGTTAGTTTTTAAAAATTGACAGGTGGCCATTTTGTTAGAATTGTCATTCACAGTCATTCACTGTTCTGTGGGTTCGCTGTGCATTAGTGTTTTCTGTTTCCGTTTTCTGTTTCCGATGACGAAGACGAAGATTTAAATTTGTTTTAATAAACACTTTTTTTATATATAATCAGTTTTATTTTATAGTCTATGGCTTATATATTTAATCTATTTAGTCAGTTTTATTTTAGTACCTATCCTACTATGGGCCATAGTCTATGACTTAAAATTAAAATAATTAGAAAAATAAATTTAATTAAAATTAAATTAGAACACTATGACATCACTATGGGCATAAACAATACACTGTCAATGTCAGTCCACCATATTTGTTTACATGATTGTTGGATTCTATTGCAAACGACTTTATATGATGTATTTTTTACTATATATTACTTATGATTTAGGTATCAGTTTCTCTTAATTCCTGAAAATTTGTGTTATAGGTAAATGTCCCATTTTGAACAGTAATCATCAATTGGTGTTTATTTTATAGGCATGCTTCATCCTCAGTCTAGATATTTAAAGGATATACAAAGTGTAAATACAAAGTCAAGAATCCCTTTAGCGTATGAAAGTATACACGATTCTGATGTTATTGCGAGAAAAAAAATATGCCTTGAATTTTCACCAAAAATTCCATCATTTTTAAGCTATGGCTACGCAGCTCACCGGCCTCCCCACACACCTAATTGCACCCCGCAACCCGCACCCCTCATCCGAGTGGCCAGCGACCGTGGTGGGGATGTCCACACGATTAGTGTATTTTGAGTAAAGAAAATCGTCTTATTATGAGGTACTGGTACTTTATTTAGAGATCCCAGTATTTAAAATAATATCTTTACCGATCATACTAACACAACCTTGAAGGATTCTTGCCTTTGCTTTTACACCCGGTATAATGATAAATAATTTGGCCAAGTGCGAGTCGGATTCATGCGCAAACGGTTCCGTACCACCACACAATATGTGTACAGAACTCTAAAAACATTACGGTAAATAACAACAATATAGAGAAAGGCGACAAAAAACAAGGCGCTAAAATGATAGCGCATGACAAATAATTCGGCACCCTTTGAGTAGGGGACCCTAATTTTTATTATTTTACTAGACCCTTGACTCCTATGACAGACGGACAGACAGCGGAGGCTTAGTAATAGGGTCCCGTTTGGCACCCTTCGGGTACGGTACCCTAAAAAGCGATACCTTCAATGACGTTTTTTGTTAATCAAATTCTATTTAAAGTATACATTGTAAGGTGATTTTCGTTTATGCAGCCAAATACTGGAGACTCGCTAAGTAGTCAGGGCCAAGGATCAATGACCCAGTTTGGGAAACACGAAAAATGCTATTTTGTGCCTCTATTACTTCTATTCTGCAAGTATCGAAAATAATAGCAATTTAATATCAAACCAACAACCGAAACATAAAAACTTTAACGGGCCTTATGAATGTCCACATAATTTAAATTAATAATCCAAGAGATAGGTGGTAGAGCTGATGCCGGGCTCCACTGTGGAGGTACCACCATCTTACTCGCAAACCGAGCGAAGTTATTCGGGGGAGAGTAAGAGGACAGCTCTCAGGTAAAACCAGGCGGCCCACCATTGCCTGGGACCTGTAAAAAACAAACTGGTGACGGGCAGCGGCATCACTGGTGCAAGGGTTTCGGCACCGCGCTCACCAACCCGCCTGCCCAGCGTGTGTGAGTATGGGCATTTCTTCCAGGAGGACCGCCAAGAGTGCCGAAATCCTGGAAAGGCCTATGTCCAGCAGTGGAAAAAACAGGCTGATGGATGGATGGGTGGAATCCAAGAGATCTGCACTGTCTTTTGATCTCGGCTTATGGCAGAATAACAGCGCTGCGGGTTAACCGTGGCATTATGCTGAGTCAGAGCCATTTTGTTGCTACTACTGACGACGCCTGTATTTTTGGTTATAAATTTAGGATTAGGTCAAAATTGTATTGTCTTTACTTAATGTTATTTTTTGTGTTGGGTCTATTTAGCTATCTAAATAAAACATTGTCACAAAACTAAAATGAAACGTTTAACCTGCGGTTAAGAAATACTAAACTAATTAACTCAATTGACCAATCACGGTTAATTATCCCACATATAATAAACTGAATTAATACAACATGCACAAGATGTTTGAAATTATCTAAATAAAAAACATCATCATAACAAGTTAAGTTGATTCGACTAGACTTAATGACCTCAGTCTAATACATGACAGCTTTCCACTGAAAGCGAATTTCTCAACGGGTTACTTCGAACTTGAATCTACATAAAAAGATTTAAATATGTATAAAAAGTGATATTTATTTATGCAGCCAAATTCATACTGGAGGCTTGGTAAGTGACCAGTATCACGAATCGATAACACTTTTTGCTAATTTCTCAAAATAAAATGTTGACGTCCCATAGTAATTGACTCGGGGCTGGGCTTGCGTTGGTAGAAGGTAACACGAAAAGAATGTTTTACGAATTTCACTTCTGTGGTCCTTTTTAGGGTCATCTAACCTTGATACTGAGCACTTACAGAGTCTTCCAAATAAATTTGGCTGTATATTATAATTAAAGATCACCTTAAATACATTTTAAAATATTTTTAAAATTCTTCCTCAGTAAGTTGCTCAAATCAAATAAAATGTTTCAAAATATATGTACAAGAGGATGTACGGAGAAATTTGTCCTGTTCCAACGGGTTTATCTTACACTTGTCTATCCTGCTCAGTGGGACTAGGCGGCTCAGAAAATTTGCGATTTCAGAGTGTTTTTCTTAGTTTTTAATGTTTATTTAAGGCGATAATAAAAAAAAATGACTTTACCCTAACCACTATTTACACCTAATATCGTAGTATTCGATTAATGATTTTTATCATAAATTTAATGCCGAAATTGGATTTAAATTTCGATGAAAGAGTTACTTTGGGATATTTCATGATCGAATGAAGTTAGTCTTTTTGACTAATGAATGACGATATACTTTAGTTTAGTTCTCAGTTAAACAAATTAAATGGCGCCAAGAATTTAACTTGGACCTCTTGTTTTCCAGTTCTGTAGCCTATCATGAGTATGAGAAATTGTGCAGCGCCCCTAGCGGCTTACAAGAGAAACGACAATTTCTCATACACAATATTTTACGCAGACGGTAAGCGAAACTCATGGTAGGCCTGGCATGGCATACAGGTCCCTAAGATTATTGTGCCAACACAATACAGGTAATTGAAAGATCTTTTTAATACACTGAATGCCCACATTTCTCATTTGCATTATTTTTATAGAGGTAAAAATACGTACATCGATGATATAGCTTGTATCGCGGATTCGCTTAGCTCTCAGAGGAGGCAGAGCAGAGCGATAATCTCGTAACTAACGAACTACAAGGTAAATGGCATGCCTATCCGATATGGTAATTCTGTTTGTTGTTAATGTTTGATGAGACAAGCTTGCTGTTACTGGTGCACTTGCCATTTCAATGTCAATAGGCAGGTGAAAGTCAAACACGCTTCTCAGAGCGGAAACAATTTGTTTTCTCTATTTGTTTATTATTATGAATATACTATTCTATCGTGCATAAATGTATGAAGCTTTAATACAATCTTAGCACCATTAGGAGCCGACTGCACTCACGCACGACTGACCTCATCGCTGTACACAAAAAGCTGTGAGGTCAGGTCATGTTCAGCGATATCTTTATTTTTTTAACGTGTTCTATATTATATTTGTCTGTGTTGTGTATGTATATATGTTCTTTTTTTCAAAAAAGACTATATAGGTACAAATACAAAATTGTAAAAGACCTATACCACTAGCACTCACGACATCCAATTCAGAACCAATGAGAGAGGGGTCCTATGTAAGGTGACTTTCGTTTATACAGCCAAATTCATACTGGAGACACGATAAGTGGTCAGGACCAAGGTTCAGTGATCCTGTTTGCGAGATACAAAACATTTTTTGTGCCTCTATACTTGTTCAAAAACAAACTCGACTCAACTAATGAAAGTCCCTTATATTTGGTCGCTTGGTGCCCATTAAGCAACACATTCCTTAGGTCAAACGCTTCTTCGTCAAACAAAACTTCTCTATTATACCCACCTCTACAGAAGATGCAAGTAGGGTAACTATTTTAGAACATATTTGTTCTTTTATTTTTTTATCTCTGTCTGTCACTCATCCCTATTTTATCCTTGACTCGACTGAAATACTTACTTGTGAAAAATGTAAGAAAGGACAAGGCCATATTGAGGAACAAAGTGTTACCTAAGCCACGCTCAAAGGCTCTCGTAAAACCCTTTGTGAGTAGTGAAGGGCATTTATTATAGTTTTATTTATGGCAATAACGCCAGTTTTCCTTGCCATTCTACGAGTTCCTTTTATAGACTGCATGTTTTACAATGATAATGAAGACCAATGTTCAAGATATTTCTCTGAAAAGAGTGATTTTAAATTTCTCTAAATAGGATTACTTGGCTTAGTTCAGTAAACGTTTCTATTTCAGGTACCTAAACCATTTTTATCAATTTGTTTTAAAAAGTTCTTGGATTCATTATAATTAATTGGTCGGTAAAATATCCTATGTCCTATTTAGTTAGGGTCAGCTTTATATTTCATGTACCGCCATTTCCTTCTATCCAGTTCGCCGCTTATTTTCTATCCACTACTGCAAATTCTGCATCTTCTACTCTATGGTCCAACATTTTAGCGCAATGTTATCTTCGTTTCTGCGTAGTACGTGGCCATACTAAGTTAGTCAGTGGAAAAAAGATGGACAGAAGCGTTCAAAAACCAATATTACAAAATAACTGCACACTACACATTGATCTACTTGTACCAGACTTGTACAGTTTGCTAACTTTAAATTAAACTATGAAAATGACCATAAAAAATTCAAGACGTCAAAACAAATTTATCTTTTAACCAAAAACGGGCACAAAAAGTCACAAGTGATCGAAAACCCGACAAAGTCTATAATTAGGGTGATAAATAAAATAAATTCTCAAAGTTAAAATAGCTGCGAACCCCTCACACAACGTCTTAATGGCCACAAAAAATATACTACTCAGTACAGTTACAATGATAAAACATTTTCTTACACAAAACTTACAGATCAGCCGTTATTCTTTCCACCATAAATATTTTTTCGTTTAGTTTACTATTTTGACAAGTAGAACCGTGCAATATACAAGTCATCTCAATATAAAAAAATACACTGCCAAATACTTGAATCCTTTTTTGCCTAAGATACAAATCCAAATGGTCAGAAAATTCCTTGCTGTTTTGTTATTCTATACCCAAAATCAGCAGCATATCACGATAAAAAGTTACATTGAACTAATGGAGGCTTTATAAGGTTGCCATTACAAGTCTTCGACGCATCAAGGAAAAAAAAGGAGGAAAAAACTGGCAACCTATAATTTGCCAGCCATCTGTAGAGAAACGTGCGATGTGGAGCCACTATATTTTCTTTGTACTTTTAGAACAAATGATTACATTCTCTATTTTCTTTAACATAAAGGACATTGCAGTTGCATTATCAACTTTGTGAATCATAAAATCTATACGGTTTCTCGTTACGACATCTGTCTGGCCTTGAAAGGTTTGCGTTTTTATACTTTTTTTTGTAAAGAATTCATGAATTTTAGTGTGCGATTGCCAGCGTGGAAAATGAGTGTAGCGAACTTGAAATTGAGGTGTGAATGACTTGAGTTGTTTTAGCAAAATTAATCGTCTAGCTGAATAACTAGTTTTTTGCGCTGTTCGTGGAATAATTTATTTTTATTGGCTATTAAAATAAATTTTTGGATGTCAAGGAATAAATTTAATAATGCACTGAAATAACTTTTAAGGTTGATAAGTTGTTTAATAATTTGACAGTGCCCAAATTAAGGCATTAAAAAATCTTTACTGACTGAATTTAGACAATTATTTTTTTTATTTTATAATTATAATAGGTATGTTTAGTATGATCAGGTAAACACTTGTTTGTATGAAATATCAGGAGTCTATATTTACATAAAAATACCAAAGAGAAAAATTTAATTTGCGTTGTGATGAAAAGTCGTCCAAAAGCAAAAACATGTAACACAAAAATTGCATATTTAGAAGTGCCATCATAGACGAATAAAAAAGGGGACGTAGTGGCCGCTAAGCAACAACTGAAGCATAGCAATGGCGTCGTCTACAAGTGTGTGAGTAGATTTACTATGGAATTAGTCTTACTCCAACGTGAATGTGTGGGCGCCGGGCTCGTACGTACACGCGAGTAGGTTTACTAAGGCTGCTTCAGTTTTTGGTTGGCGAAACTCTATCAGTGCCAATTATGTTTGGTTAATCTGGAAACTAATATACCGTTTCAAGATTAGGCGAGTAATAGGCTTGTACACAGGGTAAACAAAATATTATTCTATTTAGTCCGTCATTTAGATTATCAAAAAATATTGGACACGTATTTTTTCTTTTGTCAATCAAACGAAAAATTACAGAGATAAAGCGCGTCAAAGTTTCGGAGTGGGGGAAAATGACGTCACTTCTAAGTAAAATTGTACCTAGATGTGACGTCACGCGGAACTTCAGCGGGCTATATCTTCATCGTTGTTTGTTTAATTGAAAAAAGAAAAAATACGTGTCCAATATTCTCCGATAATCTAACTGAAGGACTAACAAAAATTTTTTAGTCATCATCCCTAATAATTAATTGCAAATGTTGAAGTTTGATAAGAGCTAAATATCGAGCAGGATTAGCAAACCGAAGTCAACGCTCGAGTAATGAACTAAACATAGAACAGAACCAAATCGGAGCTACCTCAATAATAATAACAACAAAAACTGGTAACTCGTGAAAAATACCAACAATTCACTGTTTTCAAACCCTTGAGGTTGACAGACAGACAACATGGCGTGTTTTTGGTAATTATACGGGTTCTACAATAATTGGCTGCCATGAGAGTACGGAATAACTGACCTTTATGTATGCAATTCTAGTGAGTACACAGTATACAAAATTACCACTTCGAGTTTCATTTCGTTCAATCATTTAGCTCGCGTGTCACTCCAATCACATCAATCATTTATAAATCAATCAGTTTTAAAGTACGTTTACTGTTAGTAGCGTGGATTAATTATCATACTCTGTATATATTATAGCTTTTTGTCCAGATCGTCTGTTGATGTATGAAATGTTGGCGGACATGATTGATATGTTGGATTGTAAAGTTAAAATGCGTACTAAAACCAAAAAATAAATAATTTATTAATTAGAGCTTTTGGAAATAATTAATATGGTACGGCCTTCAAGGTTATCCCATCCCACTAATATTATAAATGCGAAAGTTTGGAAGTATGGATGGATGGATGTTTGTTACTCTTTCACGCCGTAACTACTGAACTGATTGGGCTGAAATTTTGCATGAATGTAGTTCTAAGCCTGGAATAGGACATAGGTTACTTTTATCCCATAAATCAGTTCCCATGGGATGAAAATGAGCTTTCAAATTTTTATAGAAGTGATGTGTCACCCTTTCACGCCATGCTTACAAAACCGATTAGGCTGAAATTTTGCACAAATGTAGTTCTAGACTTTAAATAGGACAAAAACTACTTTTTCCCTTTGTTCCCGTGGAAAAGCTATAAAAGAGACACACAAAATGGGAAACAGAGGCGCATAACACACGCATTTCACCAGCTGTGTTTACTGTAGGTAACAGTAACAGTCCGAATAATATTGACTGATTTTAAAGGAGTACACAAAAACTAACTCAACGCGGGTGAAACCGCGGCTAAAAGCTAACATGAAAAATATTACAAAGTGGTTATAAGCTCAAACAGCAAACTTATCTGAAATATAAGTCTTCCTTTGTGGGTGTCCATTAATTACGTGAGGTGATTTTAGGACCCCCTCTTTCCTCTTAGTAAGATATCCTGAGATTTGGCTTGACCTCCTCCCCCTTCCCTCTAATCTCACGTGAGATTGATAAAAAATCATATTTCAGTGTTAATGCGTTAATCTATGCATCACTCCTTGGATTTATAAAAAAAAATGTTTATTTATTTTTATTTAAGGATTACTAAGATCGTAGTGTAGAATCACAGTGAAAAAAAACAACAATAAAATAGTTAAATGAGAACTATTGAAACCCAGTTTTCTCGCAATTTTACGCTGTTTCTTGCAGGAAAAAAATACGTGGTACTTGCCAGGACGCCCCCTCTCCCCCACGTGAGATTGGGTGAGAATCAACTTGACCTCCTCCCCCCTAAACACCTCACGTGATTATTGGATGCCCCCTTTTTTAATTAATCACTCGAATGTATGAAACCCTGTTTGTTGTAATAATATCAGACATCAAATTAACGGAGCAGTAAATTATATTCTCAGAAGGCTTCACGTGTTGAAACAGGTACACTATACTTAGTCGTCGCCTTTTTTGCCATCTTCCGTTTGAACCGGTTTCTTTTGAATAATACGAACATCTTTATTAAGATCTTTTTTGTTTTAAATCCTTTTGTGGGAACCTCTATGGTGTTTGATATCGGGGATGTTTGTGAAGACCAAGTAGGTTTTACTTGAAATTTTTAGATACCTGAAAATAGCTATAATAATATAACATAATTTAAACTTTAGTAGAAAAGATTCAAGTTGTTGGAATAACAAATCAAATGTCACGTTCTTGGCACATGTGGTGATACTAATATTAATGTTTTCCAAGAAGTTAGCTAACTGTTGGGCACTAAAAGGTTTCATTAGTATTGAATGTTACGATTATCCATCCTATAACTCGTCCATTGCAGGTTTTTGTGTTTGATTTTCTTTCTTGATTGCACGTTTCTCTGTCATGCCAAGGATGGTTAATTAAATGCCTTTATGTCGTTTAATCCATGCACTATTTTTCTTAACGTCTTGTATATTCGTAATAATTACTCATCATCTCATTACTTTCTGACAATTCTACGTATATGCATAAACTCACGCCTGTTTTTCAGAAGGGTAAGCAGAGGCCACAAATCTCTCTCTGCCACGATCCTGACATATCTCTTTCGCTATCAATTCATCCATCTAGTCATAAAATTCTTCTATTCCGGGTACTTACTGAAACCTATTCTCGTGTAGCAAATATTATATTTAGAGCTGCCATAACATAAAACTTTTAATTGAAAAATAGGCTTTAATGCAGATGGATAAAAGTTTAAATTTAAGGTTTGCTGCACGAGAATAGATCACACTACCTTCCACTTGCGCACCATAAATTTCTTTCGTCACTCTTCTTTTATTCGTCCTCTCACCATTGACAATTCTTTTTCTGGTGAATATTTTTTTCTCGCTTTAATGCATCATGTATCTTCGTTTTCGTTGTCAATACTACATAATGTTTACTTCTTCAACATTTACATTAACAGCGCCTATATCACCACAGTGAGTGAAACACCACATTTCTGTTTACAGCTTCGTAAACAACTACGGAACGTTTTACCTCATCTATATCACCCAGCGGTTCATTTGGGAAACATACCTTATTTATCAAACGGTTTAGAAGCCAAAACAACCCGGAATTGAAGATCTTGTTTGACTAAATTGATGAAGATCGGAAAGATTTGTATTAGGATCGTAGCAGATGGAAATCTGTACTCTCTTCCTACCCCTCTAGAAAGCAGGTGTGACTATAATATATAAAATTGACAAAAAAGGAGTAGATAAGACGGTAGGTTAGCAGACTTTCATTCTTGAGACCCAGATTCAACCAGATTAAAAGATTGATTGCCCTAAAAGATTGTATTTGGGCCCGAAGGGACGTCACGTTTGGACGTAAAAATCGTCAGTGAAAAGGTGATGTAGGAGTATTAGCTGTTTAGTGGCAGTCCACAATTGGAAACGCCTCTGACACCTTCTCGAGGATATAATATGTCGTGACGAAATGGTTGTGTTTGTACATCTTTTGTTGGCAATGTCCATGAATGTTCGTTACATTGTTATTCATAACAATAATACAACCTTCGTGATTTTTCACGCACACATGTGGGTAAAACTTACAAGGGAACATGGTTTTTGAGCACGAATTTACTCGCTTTTTCAATCATAAAACATAAATAAAAAATTAAAGAGACCCTCGATTTACTGACAATTCTTACGTTCAAAAAAAGGTAATCAACTAATATAATTAATCACAGACTAACTCGATGATTTCTAAAACTCAAAGGTGCATGCTATACCGGCAGGTATTAAACCTGGCTAAAGAGGAGGCGACGATATTCAGAGGAATCTGTCCTCCTTTTTACACTATCCTCCTCAATCGAAGCCGGTCGCTAAGAAACTCGTGATTTTAGCTAAAAATTATCTACATGTTTCAGAATTATTTCAATGGAGTAAAATACAATAAATTTATTAAAAAATCCTATAATAATTTATTTGAATGAAGACACGAGGAAGCACATAATTATATTATTTTGACATAATGGATTAACTCCATATTATAATGACCCGAAAATTTATTTAAATACGAGCATTTTGACATGAAACACGAATTTTTCGACTGCGTTTATGAACATTGTTGCTCTTATTTTCTTTAAATTAACTAAGATATAGAAGTTAATTATTTCACAGCTAAATTAAAAGCACAAGCGGTTTCTAAGACAAAAGAGCATAAATCTCTTTTTATAATTTCTCATTGGTCTCCCGCAAATTAAGGTGAGAAACCAAGATCCCATTTCTAAGAAATATGAATAAGCATTTTACCTTGTTTATTTCCGAGAAAAATGAAGGTATTGTTATTAGAATAGAATACTTGAGTAAGTCAAATGAAAGTTACTAAAACTCAATGGTCAGTGTACAAGATAAATCGACATGTCAGTTTCTATTTCTTGGTGTGAATTGTTTATTTAACCGCAATCCGTCTGTACATAGCCTACTAATGTGGTTTTAAGAAACTAATACATAACGCATTGTATTTTAGTACGTTATTTTGTATTAGTATTTATTAGTACGTTGGTACCAAGTCATTTATGATATGGATATTATGGATATTGGGAAATCCAGAAAACGCTACCTTGTGGTTTAGTTTGTGCAAAATATAACCATCTTGTTGTTTTAACTTGCATTTCCCATATACGTGTTGTTAAAAGATGTTGTTTTTTTTAAATATTACCAAGATAACTTTAAAATTAATCTTCTTCTAACAGACTGGGCCACAGTGAATGAATTTAAAAAGCATTGAAAGGATTTCATCCCAAGTTCAGCGTAGATAAACATTCCAATGACTTTTTACAATAAGTCTGTTCAGATGTCTGGTGTCCTAAAATAACAATTCGAGACATTCTTGCACAAGCACAAATCGACAGATTGTTGAATCTGTGATTTTGTGCTTGACACGGTTTTTTAACGTATTTTAGCTATCAAAGAGAAGTGGATAAATAAAAGCAACTTTCACAAATAAGGCAAAAACATAAATTTGTTAGCATGGAGAGTGAGACAATTTTTCTTAATAACTTTTGACATTGAATGCATCGAATAAGTTTTTGGGTGGCATTGATTGATATTACTCAATTGTAGGCTTTTAGCAATAAATGGCATCCAGACGGGCAAAAACAAAACAATAAAGCGAGGTGATCGTGCATAGAGAATGTTTACACAAGTGTGAAATATCTCAATGATATTTAGTTGTCAAGGTTTTTGTGTGTACTTGCAAGTAATGCGGGTAGATGATAAACATCATGTTGTCGCTCGACCATAGAATTTTAAAGTTAAATTAGTAATTTTGTTGTGATAAAAAAAAAAAACACTTGTACTTTTCCACAGATAATATTTAATTCTACACTACCCAACCGGTTTCACTATATAAGCATCATCAGGGGCTTTTTAATTACATAATTTTTATTGCACGGACATCTAGCAACAGAAAGATTGTTTAAATAAATAATTATTGCACGGACATCTAGCAACAGAAAGATTGTTTAAATAAATAATTATATATAAAATTATGCAATTAAAAAGCCCCTGATGATGCTTATATAGTGAAACCGGTTGGGTAGTGTAGAATTAAATATTATCTGTGGAAAAGTACAAGTGTTTTTTTATCACAACAATGTTTGATAAATTCCACCAAGTGCCGACAATCTCAACTATCAACTTCCTTAAATTAGTAACGTCAATACCACCATTTGTTTTTCCCTTTTATATAAAAACATATATATTTTTTAATAATAATTTAGGAAATTATATATATAGGTAGTTCCTAATATACCTATAGTCAGTTGGTGTCAATACTTTTCATTATTTATATAATATATGTTTTTTTATATCTACTGTCCTTCAAACAACTACAAAATAAATTGTAAAAAAAATAACTTGCACCCTTTTGCTTCAGTGTTTACCGTCTATGCCAATAGGTATTCCGAATTTGGCATGTCTTGATAAAGCTAAGCTAAATAAACGAAAACACCAACAGATAACAGAATTTATCAGTAAAACCAGTCAGCCACGTCAACACGAGGGCAATATCACCATCAATAGAGGATTGATAAGAAAAAAAAAACTTACACCGTCAAAATTCCGTTCACTTCTCGGAACAAAATTGCACTACCTGTAATCTTTGCAACACGAATGCACGATAGAAAACTATTCCCCTCACTAGTTATTTCACAGAAAATTCACATAAAACACAGTTTTACAACCACGTCATCACTTGCAAAATCCAATGGACACAAAAAGTATTTTTCCGCTTTTTTTTACGAAATCGAGTACGCGACTTTCCGCAGACATAAAACACATCCACCTCTGAACACGGCTAGCCGCGAACTGGCGTGCGAGAGCGAGATAAGGTTCGAGTTTCTCATTTGACACGCAAGAAGAAAAAGGACAGAGATATGGTTAAGAATGAAGTTAGCGGACTCGGTTTGGCGTGACCGGGAATGACCACATGGCACGCGTTCCAAGTACAATTTACAATTTTATTTTGCACAAAATGCGACTTACCGCGTTTTTGTTGAGGGCCACCACGTGGTACAGTAAGATTTGCTCTGCTATTGTTGGTTTGGATTCAATCGTACGTAGGACGTATTTCCTCTTCCGTATTCTTTTATAAATAGTTAATCATTATTATAAACGTTAACTGATCACAATCCAGAAGAAAAAAAATATTTATGTTTAAATAATTTTTTCACTTCCCAGTACAATGTGGTTCAATCAGCTGACAAATTTTCTGTGGAAAGGTGAAAAAAAAAATCGCGCGAAAAATTTAGTTTTCGCTGGTAACTGGCCTATTAAGGATACTCTATCATCAGAAAAAAAAAAACACTTTGAATTGTAGGACCTTATAGATTAGAAAACTTCCTCAAAAAATTCATCCATTAATTAGAACATAACACCGCCTCCGTGGTCCAGTATTTCGAGTACTCGACAATAATCAGGAGGTTGCGTGTTCAAATCCCGGCGATAGTGCTCACGCTGGGACGTAATAAAATAATCGTCGACGAAGCGTGGGTGTACGAGTGTGGACTGTGACTTGCATTTTTTTGAATATATCATTTATATTTATAAATTATAAAATACCAAATAACATCGACACGACATGAATCCCCTAGGGGGTGTCAGAGGTGTTTCCGAGTGTGAACTGTGAAATGCAAGTCACAGTCTACACCCGCTACACCCGCGTTTCACCGATGATTATTTTATTACGTATTGTCGTGAAAATGCATTGAAAATGTGATATAAAACGGTCGTCATATTGAAAATCCATCCTTCTAATTCCAAAATAATAAATAAAACACCTCAAAACCGCGAGTTTTCTGAGCGGCTCGCTTCCGCTGAGCAGGATAAACATGTGAAAAATGAAAGCGTTGGAGCAGGACAGATTTATCAGGATAACCTCGCCTTAAGTATATGCACGCTCCACGCGATCTCGAGATAAAGGGTCTTGACTTGACAGACAGACGGACGGACGGCCGGACGGACGGACGGACAGACAGACGGACAACAAAGTCATCCTATAAGGGCTCCGTTTTTTCCTCTTGAGGTACAGACAGAACCCTAAAAAGTCTGTACATTGAACATTCTTACCAAATTTTAATGAAATGGATTATTAGTTTGTACTAAGGCCATAACTACATTTTTTTGTCTGTCTGTCTACATGTTCCATTTTAACTCGAGAACCATAAACGGATTTGAATACCATTTTATTTATTATTCATATACCATAATAGTGACCGTGGTCAACTACAGGCTATAGTTTCGTTTATACAGAAAATGAAATTAGCAACTCTAAATACGTCGCGTCGTGTCTTATTTTAAACAATAGTCAACAGCTACCATGGGTTTAGGCCTTGATACACTCTAGCTACAGCGTAAAACATTTATGTTAGAAATTGTACAGCGCCCGAGAAAAAAAACATAATTTTTCCATCACAAAATTATTTTATAAAGTCGCTAAATTCGAGACCAAAATCCATGGTAGGCCTCAGGTCTTGCAGACAGACAGTCGGGGAAACAGCTCCGCTAAATACAGCTTTGCAGTTACACAAAAATTATGTAAACTCGATGCAAAATTGTGAAAAAGTCTTGACACGACCAAAAGGATGAAGTTAAATAAAGGCCCGCATATAAAACTTTTTACGTCATTTCTCCATAGGGTTGCCAAATAAATTTTGTGACATACATCCACCCATCCACGAGCGTGGTTCATCTACTGCTGGATATAGAGGCCTTTCCAAGTTTTCTACACACTTGGCGGTCCTCCTGGAAGAAATATCAAAACTCACACACGCTGGGCAGGTGGGTTGGTGAGCGCGGTGTCGACACCTTCGCACCAGTGACGCCGCTGCTCGTCACCAGTCTGTTTTATAAAGGCCCGGCAATTGGGGATGGATGGATAAATGAAAATGAGCTGTTTAGGCACATTTAGAAGATGAATGAAAGTAGAGTGACAAAAAAAGTGTATTCTGCGCAAGTTGAAGGTAAACCTCGACCTGCGGGCCTATTATGTAACTTAGTATAGGTTGCCATCTATGGTTGCTATTCACCAAAAACAGATAAAAAACTAACTTCCAAAATAACCTTTAATGGGTATTAAACTATTTACTAATAAATTGTGACGTCATTTCAAGTGCGAACGTATCCTATAAGCGGATATGTATTATGTTTTCGACGATTAGGCACTCGGTTATGCAACTGATTTTACGATACAGAATCAGGGGGCAGGCCACCCTAGAAGGACGTCTGCCATTCCAACAAAATAGAAGAAATACGGAAGAAGGGCAAAGTAAAAGTAAGTACCCGGAATAGAAGAGCTTGTATGACTAGACAGACTAATGTAGAAGCAATAGAAGTGCAGATGGAAATCTGTAGTCTCTGCCTTCGCTCCTGGGAGACAGGCGAGGGTGTATGTTTGTATGTATATATGAGCTATTTATCTGCACTTTGTGTATGAAATTAAAGAGACTTCACACATTTATATATTTATTAACAACGTTTTAACAACGATAAATTTTTTCAAAAATAGAACTCCCTTTTTTTATAATCTACTATAATTTTTTACCTGAAATAGCGAAATTCTATTAGATTTTTTGGCAACCCTATTTCTCCACCACCCTTTTTCTTATAATATTCATAGGATGAGTTTTTGCACCTTTTCCTTTCCTTTCCGCATTACGAATACGGATTCCTTTTTAAATAATGCCTTTTTTGGTAACGGTAAATACCAAGAGGCTTGAATAGTTCCAGTTTCAAGTATGGATAATTCAATTCGATGGTTTGATGTTTTGTGTCCAATGTTTTTACGTCAATAACTTCTCGAAGTTTATAGTATTGAGTGATTAAGGCGCATGGGCACGCCACCGTTTTAGTACAAAATTTGATAACCCGTTTCTCTGTTGTTGTTCGTTATAGACTAAAGTTTAAGCCATTGGGCAAGAACTTTGTTCAATTTTTCAATGAGTTCTTTAGTATACAACAGCTGAAGAAAAGAAAACCGCATCCAAATCCGTGCTGCAGTTTCAAACGGTGTTTTTTTACGTGCATTGGACTTACGGTTGGCTATTACCGCGCCTGACAGATTGGATCGATAAGATGATGCGTTAATTCAGTCTTTTCAGGGGGTTTACTTCCGTAACAATCTACGGAGATCGGTTACACATCTGCCTGTAGTCACTCGCCCAATACGGCTGCCTATGACGTCATAACGGAACACGACGCGTCGCTTGGCGGCATGGTCTCGTCATGAGGAATAAGCCACGGCCAAAGCCTACCATTAATAAGGTCAATGTCATCGCTGCAGATGCAGCTAATGATCCTCAATACTACTGATTGGCATACCTATTTACATTATAATACTTTAGTCGCCTTTTACAACATCCACGAGATTACACGATGTAGTAACAATAGGACGTTACCGCATGTCACTACCGAAATGTTGCAAAAGTTAATGGGTTCATAAGTTCTTATTGCTAAACTTCAGTCTTAATCTTAACGCTTTTGTTTTTCAGTTATTATCGATGCTCTAATCAATCTTCGTCTTATTTTGAAAAGGCGGCTACATTAGGACATCAACTATAAATAAAAACCAGTCAAGTGCGAGTCGGACTCGCGCACGAAGGGTTTCACCATTATCTATAAAATTGGCAAAACAATCATGTATGTTGTATAAGAGTGCGCTGGTTCGACTCGCACTTGGCCGGTTTTAGCATATGTTTTTACAGCGGCAACAGAAATACATCATCTGTGAAAATTTCGATTGTCTAACTATCACGGTTCATGAGATACAGCCTGGTGAGAGAGGGACAGACAGATAGATACATGGACAGCGGAGCCTTAGTAATAGGGTGCCGTTGGTTACCCTTTGGGTACGGAACCCTAAAAAGAAGCTATAGCTATACTATACTACCTATAGAAGAAGTTGCGAAGGCCTTTGAACAATTCTTTACTGACATTCCTTCCTTGACAACTAAAGGCTTAAATTCAAGTCCAAGACTTGCACAGGATCTTTTGAGTGATGACGTGCCTCAGTGCCATTCTGTATTTGCTTTTAAGCATATTAATTCACAAACTGTCATTAAAGCATTTAAATCTCTTAACTTTGAAAAAAACCGAGGACTTATGGGGCCTATCTGTTAAAGTTGTAAGCTGTATTATTGATTTAATAGCTCCATATTTAGCTTTAATCTTTAATAAATGTGTAGATGATGGTGTCTTTCCTGATTTGATGAAGTTGAGTAAATTGATCCCTCTTTTTAAATCAGGCGACAATGAAGACCCTTCCAACTATAGACCGGTCTCATTTTTACCAGTATTTAGTAAGAGTTTTAAAAAAATTGTTTTTAATCAATTATTATCTCATTTTAACTTAAATAAGTTGTTTCACACTGAATAATATGGATTCACTAAAGGGAGGTCAACCACTGATGCAGTAGTTGCTTTAGTCAAGCACATATTTGACGCTTGGGAAGCAAAGCAGGATGCGTTCGGTGTATTTTGTGACCTCTCAAAAGCTTTTGATTGCGTTAATCATGAAACACTTTTATGTAAATTAGATCACTATGGAGTTAAGAGTAAATCTTTGGCGTTATTTAAGTCATACCTTAGTGACCGCATTCAAAAGGTAGACATTAATGGAGTAAAGTCATCTGGAGCATTAGTCAAAATGGGTGTTCCGCAGGGCTCCATATTGGGGCCCTTATTGTTTTTAATATACATAAATGACCTTTCTTACTTAGTTAGAGACTTATCTGAGATAGTTGTATTCGCAGATGACAAGTCACTTATTTTTAAAGTGAATCGACATAACGATATTCTTGATGACGCGAATTCAACTCTCTCTCTGATTCTTGATTGGTTCACTGCAAATAATTTAGTTCTAAATACAAAAAAGACGAAATGTATAATTTTTACTTTACCAAATGTAATTCAAGTGGATGTCAGTTTATTTTTGCAGGGTTCCAAGCTGGAGTTAGTTAACGAAACTAAGTTTTTGGGTATTACTACAGACTCTCGTCTTCAGTGGGGTCCCCACATAGAAGCTCTCTGTGGTAGACTTAGTTCAGCCGCATACGCTGTTAGACGCATAAGGCAGATTACTGATGAAGATACTGCTGGATTAGTATATTTCAGTTATTTTCACAGCATTATGTCATATGGCATAATGTTGTGGGGTAGAGCCGCGGATATAGAAGCAGTCTTTGTCTTGCAAAAAAGAGCAATTCGGTCTATTTATAACATGAAGTACCGAGATTCATTAAGAGAAAAGTTTAAAGAAATTAATATATTTACGGTCGCATGTGAATTTATTTATCAAGTTATTAGATATGTCAGAAAAAATATTGATAATTTCCCGACGCTTGGTGTGCACCACTCTGTTGAAACTAGAAACAAACATAAACTAGCTTTTCCAAAATTAAGACTTGCCAAAGTAGGTACCTCTTTTGTAGGACATGGTATAAGATTTTACAATAAGCTTCCAGAGGAGGTCCTTAGTTTGCCTGAAAATAAGTTTAAACTATATATTAAGCAGGGACTACTTAAGAAGGCTTATTATAAAATCAATGATTATTTGAACGATAATGAAGAATGGTGTAATAAATAATAATAATCTTATTCAAAATTGTTATTCATAATTAGCATATTTTAATACTGTATGATTCCTCTAAAGGCTTAAAATTAATTAATATGTAAACTTACTTTGTTAAAGGTAATAGACAATATGAGACGGGTTGACAAAGATATAGTTTTTTCTCGTGACTAATTCCTGCAGTCTTATATTTTTTTAAGCCTTTACTTGAGTAGGTATGTATATGATTTTGTATCATATGTTTTATTTTGAAAAAAGGAATGTTTGCTAAGTTTATTGCCCTTCTTCTTAGCAATACTAATCGAATGGTGCGGATGGTTAGGCATTATGTATATATAATATTTTTATTACTATATTTCTTTATTTTATGCAGGTGTATAACTTTATTACATTTTGGTAGCCCAACCTTAATATTTTTTGTATGTATTTCCCTTTTTTATTTATCAACTTATTTCTTCATTGCATTATGTATATATAATATTTTTATTCCTAGACTCCTCTATTTTATGCAGGTATATTTTTTATTTCCCGTATTATTGTATATTTTTTTATATTCTAAAGATATATTATATTGTTATAATTAACTTTGACTTGTAGAAAGTATACTTTAAGTATCTATTTTGCAAAAATAAATATTTTGATTTTGATTTTGATATATAATAGGAGAGCTAAGTTTCTTAAACAAGGCCACGACAAGAAAAAAAATTGACTTTGAAATTCTTTACCCTTCATGAGTAAACATGTGTAGTCACACTGCTAGAAAATAAAGTTTCATGAGTAAATGAGAAAGACTCTCCTTACAATAGAAAGGTTTAGCTTTCGCGTTTCAATCATTTACCTCTCATAAGCAACTATCGATTTTGATTTTGATTTAGTTGTTTATTACAGGTCAATGGTTCTAATACAGATTACTACTCCTGTTTGGTTATAACTTGTTGAGTGTAAATAGACGGCTTAATCGCTTAAATCGTTCTCTTCCAGACAACCTTTTGGTGGAAGAAACTACATACTTGTACGTTTAAAATATACTGGAATATAAACTACTAAATTAGTTATGCAAGTATAATTATATATATCGCCGTAAAATTTTGAAAACTGCTTTTTCGAAACCGAATTGAGGCATAAATGTACTCATTACGCAATCATACGAAATTATTCCGCTTTTTCGCGAAAAAGCAGATATTTCATTAAAAAGCGACAAAATTCTTTCGGCAAGAAGTCCGTAGCGGAGAGGAGCCTGCTCGATTTATATGTAAATAAATTTCTGGAGCCGAGCGAAGCGGAGCCTATATAGTTTTAACAGAAAACAATTTAGTATGATCACTTAATGGGACTGGTGTTTACGCTATATTTCGGTTTTTCACTGAAAATCAGTTTTTGCCATCCTACGAGTACGCGAATACTTAAAAATACACTTTCATTATAAACTTGCTCTTACCATCTTGCGCATTCATTTCAGTAATTTCAATTCATACTTTAGTAGGTAAGTGAAAGTACACTTTCCTCCACATGAATTGTATTGACGAACTGAGAATCTAAAGGGACAAGAGATAATTTATTCATTCTAACATAAGGTGACATGAGTGTGCAGGGTTACCATTTCAAAATAGAAGAATGCCCGTCTATGTGGCTTAAATGCCTGATTTTTCAGAAAAGTCTATGGAAAAACACGGTAAATTAAAAAAGACTTTAGTTTAAATCTTATTTAATAAATCAACACAGTACATAATTACCTACATTTAACTAGTAATTAAGTGTTGACCCTATTACTAAGACTCCGCTGTCCGTCCGTCCGTCTGTCTGTTACCAGGCTGTATCTCATGAAGCATGATAGTTAGACAGTGGAAATTTTCACAGATGATGTATTTCTGTTGCCGCTATAACAACAAATACTAAAACCGGCCAAGTGCGAGTCGGGCCCGCGCACTCCCATAAAACAGACATGATTTTTTGCCGTTTTTGGGTCCGACTCGCACTTGGCCGGTTTTTTACAAGTATACAAGGTGACATTAATTTATGCAGCCAAATTCATACTGAAGACTCGGTGAGTGCTCAGTGTTATGGTTAGATGACAGTTTTTGGGAAATTCGTATTTTAAAAACGGAGCCCTTATAGGATCACTTTGTTGTCCGTCTTTCTGTGCGTCCGTCCGTCTGTATGTCAAGACCCTTTACCTCGGGAACGTATATCGAGTTGAAATTTAAACTAGATACTCAAGTCTACAGTTCACTGAAGCTGTGATAAAATCAAACTTAAAAAAGATACGGCCGTTTATGCCGCAATAAACGTATATTTCGACACTCTCAAGGGATTTCAAATTAATAGGGTATTTTCCGTTGACCTAGAACTATGAAATTTGGCAAGAAGTACCGTCTTATACTTCAAGTATAGGGAAAAATCTGAAAATTTGGAATTAAATCATAAAAAATATAGTCTTTAACGGAGCCCTCGGTGGGCGAGTCCAACTCGTACTTGTCCGGTTTTTTGTTGTTGTCTCGATGCATTAACTATGACTTCGAGGCAATAATTGGAGATCGACAATTTATTTTGCGAAATTAGCAAAAAGTGTTCATCACTTACCAAGCCTTCAGTGTTAATCTAATTATTAATAATAATAAACAGAGCAGCATTAAAAATAAAACCGCAGCAATACCGGAACAGAATAAAAGTGTTCTCTTAGTGAATTTTAACAGAGTAAAACATCATATACTTATAGAAACAAAAATCTGAACATCCATTGCGAGGGCAAAGTAGTGCAATTGATGTCACCTAAAATATGTGTAAGAGAATTCTAGGAATTTTAAACATTCCTGTCTCAAATCAATGCCAGCCTAAGTCTAAAAGTCCTGTCAATTCGGCAAATGCTCGTCATTATGGTAACCCCACGCGTGGGTGGCCCTTTCCTAAAGCAATTTCACCTTGACAAAGACATCTCATATATATCAATAGCAGAATTGAATACCCGAAAGGATGCCAGAGCCGTTTCCAAGCGTGTACTTTGAAATGCACACTCGTTGCACCCACTTTTTACCGACGATTATCACGACCCAATGAGCCGTATCGCTCTACTTCGGGCAACAGATTTTGGAAACAGATTTCTTACTACGATTTTCTATATTAGTAATGAATTTAGGATTTTTAGGGTTCCGTACCCGAAGGGTGCCAAGCGGGACTCTTACTGAGCCTCCACTGTGTGTCCGTCTGTCACAGGGTCTGCAACTTCAGCCGTAATAGGCAGACGGCTGACAGAATACGTGTTACTATGGCCACTACCACGAAAAAAATATTTAATAATAATGATGTCCAATCGCACAGTAAAACTCAAAATAATTTCATTTTCTAAAGTTATTTATTTAAGCTCTATCTTAAAGATGGTAATATACCGGGTATAAATAGACTGCTGCTACCATTAAATGAAACCAAATAACGCGTGAACCCTAACGCACCGACATACGGGCGAGGTTAGACAAAGCTTTGACCTCAAACAGCTGCAGGTTTCACGGACGACGCTCTCTCTAAACTCGCCCGTATGTCGGTGCGTCAAGGTTCACGCGTTTTTGTTTGGAACTCAATTATTTCCTAAACTAAGGGTGTCCGCGGGTATGATTCATGGGAAAAGTGGTTCAGTAGGGTCGGTAGAATATGTGGTTTCATTTAATGGTAGCAGTCTATTTACACCCGGTATACAAGTTAAAATTTCATCAAACTCTTGAACATATTCTAAACTAAAACAACAAATAACAAAAATTAGGGTTCCTTACTCAGCGGTAGCGGAATTGTTTGTCAAGCGCTACCATTTTAGCGACTTGTTTCGTGTCGCCCTGTTGTTCCTGCAACATCTATATTGTTATATTTACCTTATTTTTAGGGTTATGCATCCGTATTGTGTGGTGGTAGGTACGGAACCCTTAGATCGCGAGTCCGAATAGCGCTTTATCACATTATTTGGTTGTAATGATTTTATAAATCTCAAGAATCTCCAAGTCAAGTTATGTTAACGTCAAAGCCTTTCCCACAGCCAACACGATTAGAATTGCATCAAGCAAGACTCTTCCTTCTTAGAAATGGAGTTAGATATTCCAATTCATTACAATACAATGCTTCGGAAGGATCCCAACTGGTGACTCAGTCGGTCTAAACGAGAAACTGGTTTAGTAGTCTGTCTGTGACGGGAACATTGCAATCACAACTTGGCAATGGCATTTACAATTCACTATAACAATATGCATAGAAGGTGACATTTATTATGTAAGGTGACTTTTATTTATGCAGCCAAACTCATACTGGATGCTTGGTAAGTGATCAGTTACACGGATCGATAGCACGTTTTGGTGATTTCGCAAAATAATAGTGTTGACTTCCCATAGTATAGTGCATTCAGTATTAAATGACGCGTTTCCACTGGAACATAAACAATAGGGAACTTTAAACTTTGTATTAGGGTCTTACTCGCGATAACTAACAACATACCTTAATAGATATGTGCCTGACGATTCGACGTCTCTGTAGGCTGTCGTGGTCACAAGCTAACTGACGAGAGTAGCAGCAAAAATGTCCTTGGTGAGCCGGCGGTAGGTAGCACATTATTTTTGTTTTTCCTACCCGCACTTTATCTTTTGTTAATTAATTGTTTCTTTCATCACACACGACACACAACACTAACAGTGTCGAGGCAAATATTCGAAGATAAATCCCGAGGTTTAAATTTCTGTATGACTGAACTCCATGCCGAAGATAACTTAAACCCGTCATCCCGATTGAAATTTTTTGGGTGTTTTTTAATTTCAATTGCTTCTCGCACAATTCTCGAATGGATGTTGTCAAAATTCAACTGATTGAAAATGATCTACCTGAGTATATTGTTCTCTTGAAACATTGTTTAGATGGTAATTATCTCCTTTACCAAAATCAGTACTATCTCCAGATAGATGGTGTGGCTATGGGAAGTCCAGTCGCACCCGTTATGGCTAATATCTGGATGGAACACTTTGAAGAAAAAGCTTTATGATCCGGGCCATCTACAGTACGACTTTAGAAACGATATGTGGATGATATCTTCTGTATTATCGAAGGAGGTAATGAGCAAGTAGAACAGTATAGTAAACATCTAAACTCCATTAATTCAAAGGTTAAGTTTACTTATGAATTGGAGAAGGATAGATCCTTGGCTTTTCTTGATGTGAAGATAATGGTGAGAACTGACGGTTCATTGGCATACTCTGTATACAGGAAGCCTACACACACAGATAGATACCTGCACGCGTCTTCACATCACCATCCTCGTCACCTAAAATCTGTTGTGACCTCTCTCACCAACAGAGCATACGATCTCTGTGACCCTGAACATTTAGGAGAGGAACTTTCACATGTTCAGGAGGTACTTAAATGGAATGGATACAAGGTGGGAAGGCAAAGACGAAAACTAAGGAAGGAAAAGCATCCTGAGGTCAGCCGACAGAAAGCGTTTATGCCATATGTGAAAGGAATAACGGACAAAGTCGGAACAGCACTAGGTAAATACTCCATCAAGACTGTATATCGACCCCTCTGGCCTCAATTGTCGTAAACGCCATAAAGGACTTTTTACAGGGGAAGCAAAAAACAAAAAAAAAACAAAAAAAAAATATAATCTTTATTACTTTTTTAGCTATATTGATGATACTTACATAAAAATACTCGTACTGAAATGCTTCAAAAACTCATAAGTATTGCACTGAAGAAGAATGCAGATTTAAGAAGTTAGCATGGAGATACACCCTAAAATAAAACAGTTGAATGGTGTTTACTACCCAAAAATAGTATATTTTTTTTTGCTGATTAATGATAAAGTAGTAAAAGCATTTTAATAAACAGACAGGGGGTCTAGAACGGGGCACAAAAAGAGTGTCTTTCGAGAGAGGCTTCAGCTATCAAACTTGATTTCTTAGAATAACAGAGCAAAAAAAGTGACTGTTATTTTACTTTGGCTTCTAAAGATAAAGAGTGTCGTTTTCGAGTTTCGTTCATTCAAAAAGATACTTTTTTGCTTATTTCCGTAGAACGGTGGCATTTTGACAAACGTTTGGTCTTTCTTTTTGCCGCCTTTTGCAGAGCTAAAGTCACTTCTACTCTTCTAAAAAACAGTGACCAAATTTAGTGCCTTTTGTGAAGTTTTCGTAGGTTTTTTGTCATGAAATTGGAGTTTATGACTCAAAGACATTATAATTACAAAATACTATTACATTGCAACGACCATCATAGGTACATTGTAATAAATTTCATGAAAAAACTTTCGACATGCAAAATATTTTTCTAAAAATTCTAAATTGGACTAGGTATTAGTTATGTACTTAGGTACCTACCTCGTCATCGAGATTTCGCCAGCGTTACCGCGAGCGCCCCTACCGCTCCCAGTAAGAAGGCGCGCCGAAACGGGCTATTGTTATTGGTTTCGAGACTGTGCAAAGGAGAAAGCGCCAACCACGTACGACCCAGAACTCAAGCAAAGCTCTTAGGGAGCCCAAACAGAAGCTGCGTGCTGCGAAGCCAAACACGCCTGCACTAAAACACTAAGGCGGAGGACATCGCGGAGTACGTGCTCCAAAAGATGGGGTATCATCCGTACGCCTAGGGTGCAGTTGCTAGAGTTGCGCCGCAACGTCAACTTTTCGGCGTTTGTGGTGAGAGTTCTCCGTTGCTTCCGTGGACAAGTGCCGTAGGACAGCACCATTACATAGGTAATGCAAAGTGAAGTGATAATAACATAGTTGATGCTCTATTTACTAATTCAATTTTGTACCAATATACTACCTATGTAACTTAGAATATGTAAAGGAATATGTGTACCTTGGTCAAATAATCTCTCCAAATGACTAGACACACAAAGAAATCAACAAGCGAATAGCCAACGGATGAAGACTAGTCCCTAAAAAAGATGAAAAGTAAAGACTTGAGGCTATCAACGAAAACAAAAGACACATTTATTCTTCCCTGTCTAACATATGGGTGCGAGATGTGGGCCTTAAACAAAGAACACAAAGACAAACTCGAAAAATGCCAGAGAGCCATGGAGAGAAGCATGTTGGGAGTCAAGAGTAAAGGATAGAACTCAAAATGAAGACCTACGAGAAATTGTGTAGCACACCTAGCGGCTTACTACAGGAACCAGCATTGGCAGGTCACATCCTGCGTAGTAACCCAGAGAAATTAAGTAAAAAGATCACAGACTGGTACCCACATGAAAGAAAAATAACTAGAGGTTGGCGATGCTGGGAAAACAAACTTAAATTGACAGCCGGTCCATACTGGAGAAGAGTGGCATGGGACAGAGAACATTGGAAGGAGTTGGACGAGACCTTTGCCATGTGGCACTGTGCTACGTGACCTAATATAAATAGTAATGAATAAAATGTTCTATAAAAATTAACTTCAAAATCACTGTAGGACAGAATAAAGGCTATATTATTGTTATACTTTGTACTTTAATGTTTGTTTGCATGGGCCACAGTTGCCTGACAGTAAAATTATTTGATTTGATTCAATTACAAGCAAAACACTTCACCCATGTAATTGTTATATACCTATATGTTCTTGAACATCATACATACATAATACTTCATATTCTCTCATGCAAGTATCATAATTAGATAGTGTGAGTGAGATGACATATATACAGTTGTGGTCATATAATTAGGAACAACTAATATCAAAGTAACTTTCAGAAAAACAAGTTGCTGTAACTTTAGTCTTTATTACTGTTACTACCTTCAAACGACATGATAATAAAGCTATGTAAGCAGGCTTTTATACTACATATATAATATGTAAAATTGTTGAACTTCAATTGATAATTTAATTAAAGTTCCATTTGATCTATTTATTTGAAACTTTCTAGCTATGGACAAATAATTAGGAACGGGTAAAATAACTTAATTTATTGAACTGTATCAGAAACAATTTTAATGAAATAAACAATATCTATTACAAATCTTTTAACACAGCTTACAAAAAGCAGTATTAGTATTTTGTAGGGTGGCCCTTGCTTACAATAACTGCCCTGCAGCGATGGGGCATGGAATCTATTAAGTTTTTACAGGTTTCATCTGAAATATTGTTCCACGATTCGACAAAGGCATCATATAGATTGTTCAAATTGCTCGTCCTTTTCGCAGCCACACTCTACTTCTCTCCAAAAATTTTCGATCAGATTAAGATCTAGACTATTTGCAGGCCAATTTAACACAGTACCTAATTTTCTGATCACTAAGAAACCTTTTAACTGAATGAGCAGTGTGTTTGGGTTCATTATCTTGCTGAAATATCCAGACCTGTAGTCCAACAACCTCACCTCAGCATAAGGAAGCAGTCTTTCTCTCTCTCCAATATTTGCTTGTATTTAAATTGGTTTAGCATACCTTCAATCTTTTTAACTGGCCCAACACCATGACCTGAGAAACATCCCCAAACTTTTATGTTTCCTCCCCCATGCTTTACCACTTTTTTCGTGAACTTAGGATTCAACGCTTGCTTAGGCAGTCTACTCACATACTGTTTACCATCAGACCTTAGTCTAAGTATTTATTTTCGTTTCATCAGAAAATAACACGTTTTTCCATTGACTTGCTGCCCAGTTGCCATATTTATTCGCGAACTCTAACTAACCCAGCGTTGCCGGTACGGGTATTTTTACCCGATTTCAGGTAATTTAGGCATTGAGCGGGTATCTTGCGGGTAATGATGACTGCCGGGTAATTTCGGGTAATTTTGCGACAAACACTAAAATATTTTTTCTCCCATTAAATCGTATTGACTCAGTTGATGCCCAAAACGAAATAATTTTGAGGCACATCATGCGTGAATGCGCAAAACGGAATGAATCTTATCCCTATTTTGTGTTAGGATGTGTGTGTGTGTGTTGAGTCAGGGTTGAGTCTGATGAGGCAAAACGTGCAAAAGAGATGCCCCTACTAGACAGACTCTCATTAGATAGGGCAAGCTATGGGCAAGCAAGAAGATTTTTTTCAACATCACATCAAAGCAGCATTGCCGTTTCGGTTATTTTTACTCGATTTCAGGTAATTTACGCCCTAAGCGGGTTTTTCGCAGGTAACAATTTCGGGTAAAAAATTCTGTACCGTCTATAAAAAAAAGCATTATTTTTTTTTTATTAAATCATCTCGACGTAGCTACAGCGCATAATTGAACACATCCTATCTTTCTCTACTGTTTGTGTGTGTGTGAGAATCATGAGTTATGTGATGCTAACCTGCACTAAAACGACGTGCAAAAGAGATGCACACACAAATGATCAGTAGAAAGCACGATTATTTTGTTGTTTGTTCCGTTTTGTTTTGTGGCTTGCTCTGACAAGTTATAAATATTATAAAACGTTGAAATTTTGAGGGAAAGGAACCTTTAAAATCAACTTTTATAATTATAAGTTCATTGTTGATAAATTGTTCTTTTTATTTGTCCATTTTCACCAAAATGGTCTGAATGTGAATGTAGAAAATTCTTTAATAATTATTTTATTTGGTAACAACGACTTAAGATATTAAACTCTACTTATAATATCTTTAATTGTATTTTTTTTTACCTTATCAATTAAAACAGACAGATTCCGGTTATTTTTTAAAAAGGTATGGTAAGTGTTAAAATAAAAGCAAGGTACCTATATAATATTTTACTTCTTCCCTTGCAAAAAAAATACATTTACAAAACGGGTAATTCGGGTAATTTCTGATCCGGTTTCGGACTTTTTCTAGTTTGACTACCGGCAACACTGAACTAACCTAATTTTCGGTGCACCTTCGTGAGAAGCGGTACACTCCGGGCGATTCTTCCAAATAACTTTGCATCAGTTAAGCGTCTTCGTACTGTACGTGTAGATACTCCTCCGTCGCCAAAAACTTCCCTCTTTATGTTTTCAGAACTCTTGAAAGGATCAAAGCCTTTGCTGCACGAACAATTAAAGCATCTTCACGTGATGTTGTTTTTCTAGATTTAGGCTTTCGAGGTACATTATTCGTAGTATTAAACTGTTTGACGTGATTTACAGCATTAAACACCTTAGTTTTAGAGCACTTCAAATGATCAGCAATCTTTTTATACGACCAATTACGTTCATATAGAGCCATAATAATTTTCTGGGTCGATGGATCACAACTCTCCTTTTTGCCCATGATTTCGGAATAATTATGCACTTTCAACTTAGTCAATATAAAGGAGATAAAGCGATGTAACCATAGAATACGGAAACAAAAAAATGCGATAACCATTTTCGAAATTCAAAATTAAGAATTATTTTTTTCCGTTCCTAATTATTTGTCAAGCGGCCAGTACATTTAAAATACAATAGCAATTTAAGTGATAGCAGTGCAATTGTTTTGCATATTGGGTGTAAATTATTAAAGCCTACTAAATATAACTGTTATTTTGTGTGGTTTAAATTTGTTATCAGTAAGTTATTACAAAAGTAACAGCTACTTGTTTGTCAAAAATCGACTTTCTTACCAGTAGTTCCTAATTATACAACCACAACTGTATATATACCATCTCTATTTAATTCATTTTCAATATTTCAATGCACTTTTTTTACGCGCTACACTATTATTTATTCTCAAATGTGATGGGCCCTATAGATCGGGCATAAATAGATCAACAGCTTGATGTTTTTTTCGAAGCACGCAGACTGAACAGTGATATGCAGGGCGTGGAGATTGAACACAGAACCTCTGGGTTAGCAGGCAAGTGCAGAGCAACAATTCGTTACAGAGGCAGTCAGGTTTTATTATTTATAAACAATTTCATACTTTTGCAATAAAACACAGTAATTTTTATGCTACCTAGCTTGAAAATTTGCCATGAAAGACATCATCAAATAAAATTTTGTGAGGGTGGAAAAAAGTGTAAAACAATATATTTGATAATTTTTATTCTTTGAAAATGTTTACTACTTATACACCTGTTACTGATAAAAAGATCTTTTTATTTGTTAGATTTCTACTAAAACTCATGTGCCTCCAGTTCCTTCCTGTCTCAAGTTCCAACCAATGTTGGTTTAATGAGGGTCAGGATTCTCTCCACCAGTAGCACGGTGGCTCTGACAAAAGGTGTCATTGCACCTAGTTGACAGCAAATCCTTTTCTGAAAAGACAAAAACATCTATGTAAGATCTTATGAAAGCAATAATATGTGCTTTGCATTACAAGGTTTAAATAACCAGGGTTTGATTTGAGGCGATGCTTCTAATTTCCAATTCAATTTTGGAATCTATGAAATGCTACCTTATTAGAGTGAGTTTTTAGTTGGGAGACATTCACATTAGTTTGGTCAGTAGTAGCAAACAATATGGTACTTAGTGCAAATAAATTTCAAACAATTTACATGGTACCCCATATCGCTGCACTTCAGGCAAAATTACACGCTTTTTAGGGCATGCAGGTTTCTTCACAATGTTTTACTTCATTGTTCATTAAGTGGTAAGTATTAGCTAAGAACACAAATACTGTGCACATAAATTTCGAAAAACTCATTGGTGGTGACTGGAAATTAAACCTGGGTCGCAAGATTGAGAGGCCAGCAAGCTACCGTTGCTTCAAACATTTAAATGAGAAGAAAGTACTAGACAACAAAAACATTGTCTTACCTTCCTGCAGTTTTCTAGCACCACTAGCCACACGATAGGGAATACCAAAGCAGGAGTCATGACCTTATAAGACTTTGAGACTTATTTAGCACATGGGAGAGGTTGCAATGTCTGAAATAAAAATGATCGACATTAGCGTGTATATATGTAGGTGAAGTAGCAATCTACTTTTCCAACACTGAAATGGGATAGGAGCCAATCTCAAATACGGGGAAACTTGGAGTATACTTACATCGGGGAAAGAGTAGAAAGGCAATTTTTTTCCTGTGTAAAACGAAGAATAGTAAACGTCTACTTACTTCTCCATACACTCCAACATAATTAGATTCTTCTCCTTTTTCATCAAAGAGTGATTTGTTTCCTTCTTTTCACTTGATAAGTATAAACGACAAGAAATACCTAGGTACCTATTATTTATTTTCCTTCCAATAATGGATATTTATTTTGAAATGTATGCGTTGCCGCTAGCGGTACCCTAATAAACAACGTATCAACTATGTATAAGAAGACGATACGTTGCTGCTAGCGGTAGTGTTCTTCGTTGGGATGCGGTGCCGTGAATTAAAAAACAAGAAGGAATTTTGTGTGTAACATGATTTCTGTTAAAACTATGAGCCATATATTTTTAGCCCATCGCAATACATTTGAAAGCAAAAGTGAAGTTAGACAATAAGGCCCCTGGTTACTTGCATCTAATACTGTCAGCCACTGTACCAATGATTCGATATTTAAAGTCACCCATCCAGCGAATATTTTTCAGTTTATCACGTGACCTCTCACCGCTAAAGCACCGCTAACAGCATTGCATACACTTTGGATTTTGACACTCTTTTTTTGTCTATACCCATTTTTTTTTTTTGAATGAATGGTTGTCTGTGTCTTGGCTTCCAAAAGTGAGAAGAGCGCATTAGAGAAAAGTGTGCACATTCTACGGATAAAAAAAAGAGTATCTTCAAAAGAGAGAAGGTGACTTTCGAAAGAAAAGAGCAAAAGGCTCTTTTCGCAAATTCGACCGTGGTAAGGCCCCAGGCAAGTGATTAAGCAGTAAAAGGCTATTTTAATAAACTAATTTTTATTTTTTTTATTGTGGGCTAAGGTAATTATGTGTTAAGGTAATATTTTATATTCAGATACTTAGCAAAAGCCATTATACCCTATTTCCATTAATGAAATGTTCAATAATAGGTGGGCATTAATTAATTTTAGGTAAAGGGTGTATAACTCATCGTTTATTGTGTCTTAAATAAAAATATGTTTTAATCTTTGAATCATTTATTTTCATAATTAAATTGTAGGCACATGTTTCATGTTCATACATAACGTTTACATTTTTTAACCTTCATAGGATAAGAAAAAGAAAAAATCACGCATTAAATTAAAAAAGGAACTTTTGGTTATAATAAATTTACACGACATTAAAATAATTAAGCTGCATTTTCATCGTCTTCGTCACTTTCTAATAGGACGTCCAAGACTTGAGCCTCATTTGGAAGTAGTAAATATTCGTTATGGTAACGTTTAGGGATTGTAACAACGTCACAAAGGCGTTTCAGATCCTTAAATTTAGCAGACGAAATCGGTAATCTGCGTTCGTACAGAGGTGATGGCTTAATATCCTTTACTTTCTTCCAGTTCCCATTCTTATTCTTTTCAGCCTTGTTCTTTCCCTTTCCTTTGCCTTTGCCTTTACTTTTTTGCTCGGTATATATTTCTATTATTATTTCTGGAGCACATGGCATCATTGAGTATTTAATTTGCACAGTATCTAGTTTCTTTTTTTTAAAAGTTGCAACTCGGATTTCTTTAGTTTTCATTTTCTTTATAGTCTCAGTTGTAAATGTTTTATTGGCGATTTCATTCCAATCCAAAAAGTCTGAATATTCCATGACCTCTACTATGTAAGGTCGAGGATTTTTTCTCGCAGATTCAAAATATGTCGGCCACTGTGATGGAGCCCAAACAATTAGTTTTCTGACTTCATTTTCTATCGTGGCATGCATCGAGTCAGCAGGCATATACGTGTGACCAGGGAGCAAAAAATTTATCTGTATTACTTCTAAGTTTTTGGAAGTTATTAAAAACTTGTTTAAAACGGCCAAAACTGTCTTATTTTTATTTTGACCTCCACAAGAGTCACAGTAAAGAAGCAAATTTTTGACGCCTCTTTCATCTACTATCTCCAAATATTTGTGGAGACAGGTAGCGATTTCATTACTGCCCCTTTTTGCATCGCATTCTCCCCAAGTAAAGCAGTATCCATTCTGTGTACTACTTTCATACACGGTACAATTAAATACCGCATATTTTCTAGAGTAGTATAGAAGCATGCTTTCTCCATAAGGAGTATTCAGTACCTTTTGTAGATCAAAACTAGCAGTTACTGTTGTATTTATATCTTCGGGTTTTATATTTTGATGTGCCAAAAATCTAGTATAAGTGGCATCTTTTTCTTCATTGTGTTCTCTCATCTGTTTTTATATCATCTTCACGTAGTTCCTGATTATGTTCGAACTTAACACATAATGTACATTTGTCTTTTTTGGGGCAGTGAAAACTGATATTAAAGCTATTAAATATATCCCTGAAAATATTTTGACTTACTGCATCACTGCTTTCAATCTCACACTGCTTAGCATAAATTCGATAAAGATTAGATACATTTTTTAGTTCCTGTGGTAAATATCTTTTATCTGAAGATTTTCTCTTGTAATGGGAAGGCACAGCTGGGAGATTTTCAATAAATTTTTCGACTTTTAATTTGTGTTCTTCACTATACTTTGATGTATTGTTCGGTTTTCGCATATCCTTTTGTGCTGCTCCTTCATGTGATCTTGATACCGTATACAGTATAAACTTTTGAGTTATATCTAAAGTATTTATCAGAAACTTTTGACATACTTTTTTATGGTCTTCTCCGTCATTTATATAATAGTCATATGTTACCGTTCTCTTACTACTCTCACATTGTGTTCTTTTCCTTCTTATAGCAGATTGGCGTGTGCATCGTACTATCCAATCCTTGCGTCTTTCTGGACTGAGTGACCAAAAAAAGTCGAATAAACTCTGCCGCCTTTCTTCGCTAATATTAAAACATCCTCTATTACAGTGTTCAGGATCACACGGATTAGCTTTCATTGATTTTGGTTCTATCGTCTTATTTTTTCTAGTCTTATATTCTAAACCTTTATCCTTTGACATTTTGTTTTTCTTTAATTTATTTTCTGGTTTTACCTTTTTTTCCAGGTTTTCACTCTTTTGTCGGTTTTTCTTGGTATTCTTCTTTTTGCGTCGATTTTTATTATTATTGTACTGCTTACTTTCATCGCTTTCTCCTGCACACCAGTAGTCCGAACTTCCGCTAGAAAATGGATCTTCCTCTTTGTCAGATAAAAAATCAATATAGGATAAATTTATGTCTTTTGTTCTTTTCCTCTTAGGAGTGGGCTGATTTTTTTCTTCTAAACCTTGTTTTATCTCTGAAGTATTATTTAACGTATCTATAGAATCAACACTAGTTTGAGAGGATGTCGACGGTTGCTTTCTCTTTCTCCTTTCATTTTTCTTTGATGTTTTATTTGTTGGTGTAGCTTTTGAAGATCCGGGGTCTTTAAGTTCAGTTTCAACCTCTATAATTGCTGTAGAAGATGATCCGTCTTCGCATGTATGTATGTCCAGTTCTATGGTAGAGATAGTAGATGTTAAGTTAAGTGGAACAGAAGGCTGGGTGTTTTTGACTGCAGAAATACTGGCTGGTGATCTGACTGACGCAGCGGACGGGTTATCTTTGGCTGCAGGAATAGCAGGTGGTGAGCTGACCAGTGCAGCGGACGGAGTATCTTTGGTTGCAGGAATAACAGACGGTGAGCTCATCAGTCTGACGGACGGAGTATCTTTGATTGCAGGAATAACAGACGGTGAGCTAACCAATGCGGCGGGAGGAGTATCTTTGGGTGCAGTAATAGCAGGCGGTGAGCTGATCAGTGTGGCGGACGCAGTATCTTTGGCTGCAGGTATAGCAGGCGGTAAGCTGACCAGTGCGACGGACGGAGTATCTTTGGTTGCAGGAATAACAGACGGTGAGCTGATCAGTGCGACGGACGGAGTATCTTTGATTGCAGGAATAACAGACGGTGAGCTAACCAATGCGGCGGGAGGGGTATCTTTGGGTGCAGTAATAGCAGGCGGTGAGCTGACTAGTGCGGCGGACGCAGTATCTTTGGCTGCAGGTATAGCAGGCGGTGAGCTGACCAGTGCGAGGGATGGAGTATTTTTGGCTGCAGGAATAGCAGGCGGTGAGCTGACTGGCGCACTGGACGGAGCATCTTTGGCTGCAAAGACACTGGGTGGTAAGGTGACTGGCGGCGCATTGGTCAGATAGTCTTGGGTTGTAGAGGTATTGAGAGACGAAAGCTGCTGAAGCGAGCTGGCTGGTGCTGATAGTGGTTTGTTTTCAATTGCAAAAGACATGTCTTGCAACACTGCAGTGGCAGATGACAGCTCGAGACCTAAATCCGAAGAGTGTGATTCAATAGGTGCTTCCAAAACGTTTTGTGTTGGCGGTAAAAATCTAGCTGGTAATGGCAGTTTAAGATTAATGTCAACAAGCACTGCCTTAGAAGTACCATCGAACTGAACCATTTCATTTTCTAAAATATGAATCTTCTCGTTTGTGCTATGGCTTGATTTCATGGGAGACTTCGGTGGAATGAGGCTATTCGAAGATTGGCCAAAAAATTTGTGACTACGTGATAAACATATCATGGAAGTATTAATATCGTCAGTGCCTTCGCTACTGGAATTCAAAACGATTTTTGGCTTCTTTTTATTACTTATCGGTACCTCATGGTCACTGTCCTCTATTATATTATCACTGCTACTGTTAAAACTACTATTGCTTTGTCTCATCTTGTTTGATTCTTCAACATCATCGCATTGTTGGGAATGAGACCTGAAAAAAATCATCACATTGTATTTTTATGATGTAGGAAAATGAGGGCAGTACTTATGAGTGTACTTATGTTTTAAGAAGCTCAGTAAAACTAAACAAAGTAAAAAAACGTTTGATATTAATGTTTTTTACTTCTCGTGCAATAAGTCCATTATGGCATTTACGACAATTAAGGCCCAGGGTCTCATTAATATTTAGGTTTCGTCGGGTCGTAAAGGACACTAAAACCGGCCAAGTGCGAGTCGGACTCGCGCACGTACCATTATCTATAAAAACGGCAAAAAAATCACGTTTGTTGTATGGGAGCCCATGAGAGCTTGAATATTTGTTTTATTCTTTTTATCTGTAATTTTTGTTATAGCGGCAACAGAAATACATCATCTGTGAAAATTTCAACTCTCTAACTATTACGGTACATGAGATGAAGCCTGGTGACAGACGGACAGACAGACAGACAGCGGAGTCTTAGTAATAGGGTCCCGGAACCTTTGGGTACGGTAACCTAAAAATTTACTGTTTTAAGGCGTAAATTACAGATAAAAATAAAACTACTTATAATAATTTGACGCTATTATTATCATTATTATTTAATATCAATAGCGGCATAAGAATTGAACTATAAATATCTGAGACTCACGTAAAATAAAAACAAATTAAACTTAAAGGTAATGGTATGTCGGTTTCTTAATATTAATAAAAAGTCTTACCTTGCTAGTGATTTCCGTTGACGTTTCTTCAAAGAATCTGTCTGACTCTTCCTTTTTTGTAGTGGATCAGGGTATTTTCGACGTTTTTTATCCATGATAAGGTAACAGTCCACTAATTATTTAATTATCAAATTTCACCAGCACTAGATCGAGACTGATCGAGTATGTTTGACCTTCCGCTAAGCTAGATTTCTTGACAATAACAAAAGCAAAAGCCGCACGTGGTGTGGGCCGCGGCGTCGAATACAAAGGAACGAACGAGATAGCTGCCCGGCAACTAGCTTCCCTCTCACTAAACTTGTACTCATGAGTCTAGTTATACTGTAAGATTGAATGCAACAGTCATGATCTGTATCAAAATATTTTACATTTAACAACTCTTGTAATTTAGTCGGATAATACTTATAGGACTTAAAAGACAGATTACGTCTGGTTATAAATAAATATTGTCGTTTACAACCTCCTAGTTACATGATTATTTCATTTGTGTTCAAAGAATATGGTTGTAAAAGACTAACTAGGTCTTATTGTATATTAAAATTGTCACTTACGACCTTGAAGTTACATAATTGTTTTATTTTTGTTGAGAGATTATGGTCATAAATGACTTATTTTTAATTTCACAAATCAAATGATCTTTTATGACCTTATAATGAAATCCGTGTTACATTTGTAATAAGTAATAAACGCATTTTATAGACTTTACTTTGAAATTTTACACACATTAAATTGTTTTTCACACCCTTGCAATAAAGATGATTGTGTTCTATTTATCAGTAGCGAAGGATGTTATTATAGCAAAGGTTTGTCATACTAATTGTAGTATAGCTGGGCAATATATTGATATTGCCCAACTATGACCTAGTACTTGTTTACAAAATAAATGTGGATTAACATGGTTAGTAATTCTAAAAGGTAAGCCGATAAGAATCGGTATGTAGGTACTGCCACAGTTATTTACGTCAGTACATCGTAGAGCGTATTTTGAAAATTTTTTTTTTGCTTTTACGACAAATATTATGAAATTGTGATTAAGGTTTGATTGGGTCGTAAACGACGTATTTTGTAATCTTCAGATGAAAATGTCTTTTACAGCTTTTCTTCTACAATCGATTGGTGTTTACGTCATAGGATCAAATATTTTGTAAATGAAATGTCTTTTAAGTCGATTTTTTTCTATTTTGTTAGTTTTAGACAAAAAAATACAGTAGTAGTAAACGACATTTTTTTGGGATTAGCGGAAGTTTAAATACACTGATCAATAGAGCGAAAAAAAATAAACAAAACTGCATTTTTAACTCATTTTGGCCAAAAGTGGCGTTTACGACCTTTGAGGCCAGAAGGGTCGATATACGCCGTTTTATAAAGTAGCGCATCATATTCGCTCACCAAAGGATGCTATACCATACATGACTCCTGGTGTCTATAAAATACAGTGCAGCTGTGGAAGTGTATATATTGGCCAAACAAAGCGAACCATAGCTGAGAGGGTCAAGGAACACATTAAAGCTGTAAAAAACAGGCAAATAAATAAATTAGCGATTGCAGAACACCTGCTAACGGCTGGTTCAAACCACTGGATAGAACTTCATGACCCAAAAACCCTTTCTACTGACCGCCACTATTACCCGAGAATTGTGCGAGAAGCAATTGAAATTAAAAAACACCCAAAAAATTTCTATCGGGATGACGGGTTTAAGTTATCTTCGGCATGGAGTTCAGTCATACAGAAATTTAAACCTCGCGATTTATCTTCGAATATTTACCTCGATACTGTTAGTGTTGTGTGTCGTGTGTGACGAAAGAAGCAATTAATTAACAAAAGACAAAGTGCGGGTAGGAAAAAGAAAAATAATGTGCTACCTACCGCCGGCTCACTAAGGACATTTTTGCTGCTACTCTCGTCAGTTAGCTTGTGACTACGACAGCCTACAGAGACGTCGAAACGTCAAGCACATATCTATTAAGGTATACAAAGTTAATAATAAACAATAGGGGTAATAAACCAACCACTCATAGAGCCCATTCATTTTTAAAGGAGCCGTTTCGGCCTTATCTGTTTTGTAACAGTATTGTTACTATTGAATATACATAAAATAATTTTAAAAAGATTGCGTATAGGAATTGTTGAAGTGAAGATAACATAAGGAAAGTATCAAAAACGTTTGAAACACCACCTGCCGCACGTGTTTTACAAGTGTTTATTGTTTGATTCGGCGAATTCAACCACCACGACTTCATCCTATTGTTTGCTAATGACGGTGTCAAGTGGAAACACGCCTGGTAATACTGAACGCACTATAATTGACCAGGGCTCGACTAGCATTTGTGGGAATACAAGAATAATAATTTACGAGTTTCACCAGAAAGGTCATTGAACGTTGATACTGAGCTTTTATCGAGTCTTCAGTATGAATTAAGCTATATAAAGTGCCACCTTTTATACCGGGTGTAGAAGACAGACGGGCAACAAAGTGATCCTTAATTGTTCTGTTTTTTTCATTTTGAGGTAGAAAACCCCAAAAAAGCCACAAATGAGCACATTCAATCTTAACCTACGAGTATTTCCACAATTGGACTTTTAACGGGAAGATTTCAGGCAAGATTTTCGGAGAAGGTTTCTACGTGTCTTCACGTCCACCGCTCAGGTTTCAGGGAATTTCTTGTAAACTGGTGTTCATCTTCAAAGGAAAGGCTATACAGCTAGCATAGACAAAAGGTTTTACTTACCCTTTAGTTGATAATTTGGTTCTAAGGAAATTCATGAAGAAATATCGGATAAAAACTTTACTACATTGCTATGTCTAGGATGTAAACTTAATTGTGAACTAATTTCGAAGGGCTCAATTTACTTTAATAAGTATTTATACTTTCTCACGAAAAATATCATTTCAGTGCGATCTTTTTTAGGGTTCCGTACCCAAAGGGTAACCAACGGGACCCTATTACTAAGGATCCGCTGTCCGTCTGTTCATCTGCCCGTCTGTCCGTCTGTCACCAGGCTGTATCTCATGAACTGTGATAGTTAGAAAGTTGAAATTTTCACAGATGATGTATTTTTGTTGCCGCTAGCAAACACTAAAACCGGCCAGCCAAGTGCGAGTCGGACCCGCGCACTCCCATACATAAGACATGATTTCTTGCCGTTTTTATAGATAGTGGTACGGAACCCTTCGTGCGCGAGTCCGAATCGCACTTAGCTGGTTTTCGGATAACACAACATCATTATTTATTTAGAAAAGTCCTGATTGACTCATTAACACCCAGGCCAAACCTTTGGACATTGAAAGCTGAAATTTTGTACAGAAATTCCCCTTATAATGTAGACAAGGAATAAGGTTTCTTCGAAATTTTCACGGGATCGAGAGGAATAAGATCAGCTGCGGGTTGTCATAGATGGGCTACCACGCCTGATGGAAAGCGGTGACGGAACGCGCTGGCCTAGAATGTTTGGCCACTATGCTGAGGGTTGTGACAAGGTACGGCGAAGTCTATTACCAGCTGAAGTGAATGATTTGTCGATTTGTCTTCGTCTATTTAGGCTGCACCAGCCAAATGTGGAGTGTCAGTGGTTGGTTCACGCCATTTGGGAAGTACTCCATTCATGCAAATTTTAAGGCAATCGGTAGAAAATCCGTGATAGACAGATGTTGAGATGTGTGCCGAGTGTCAAAAACTGCCATCGGTTGGAAGATGTGGTAAAAATAATAATTGTAAAAGTTGATGAAATCAGCCGTGTGCCGAAAAAAATTAAATAGGATTTAATTTTGCGCCGAAAATCCATTATTTTGTTGAAAAGCACAGACAAACACGCACTACAGATTACTCTTTTACACCATTACGTAAGCGATGTTAAAACTGCCACGGTACTTATGCAGTAACGTGTCAGAGTACAGTATTCAGTTTACACCTGTATACATCTTCAGTCACGTCTTTGTTAGCACGTACTCTTTTTTGCTATATAAAATAACATGAAGAATTCTTTTCACTTTAGCAAAACACGTACTAAACAGACATTGTAACGTGAAATTTTCAGCGACTTCAACATAGTATCACGTCTAGTTACAACTTTCAGGACCTTTTCTGTAGTTGAAGTTGCGTCCTGAAGCCAGCGGGGAAAGCTGCAAGCTCTTTTTAGTAAGGTTGCGAGTACAGGAGAAGGAGGGTGAGATCATGATTTAGGTCGGGTATGGGATCCATTTATTAATTGGGGTAGAGCACTGATCTATAGAATAATAGATTAAGATATCTATGGGGTAGAGGGAATGTTATTATAAAAAACCTCTCTAAAATTCCCTCAAGCTTCCAATAACTATCAGCCCGAGAAATAACAGTATAGAAAACTTTCAGTCTTAAGTGAGGTGTTAACTTAGCCGTTCGTTGCCGAAAACTGCTTTTTCGCGAAAAAGCCGTATATTTGTTAGAAACCAAAATACAAGTGTGGCGTAAAGGCCGACCCATTACGCGTTTATACGAAATTATTCAGCTTATTCGCAAAAAGCAGAATTTCACGAATGATTGAAAACAATTAACTACTAAAGTCTTGCACGAAAAAGTCAAAAATAAGTGCTACGACGGTAGCGAAGCGGAACGGCGAGGAGCGTGTTAGGTGTGATAGTATATCAATATCAATCATCAATACTCAATATACTTATAATAAAACAGTAGAAACCGCTGTGTCTGTACATTGAAGAAAAGTAATAGAAAGGGGGTGACTAAAGAAGAGTAATAGAACACAAATCAATGATTTTTAGAATTCTTTTCTGTGTGTCTGTCTGTTTGTTCACGCACATCTCTAAAACTACTGAACGGATTTTCATGTTTTTTTCACAGCTGTACAGAGCTTAATTTGGAATAGAATATACTAAGCTTTATTTCATTAAAATCGAATCTCGGAAAAAAGTAATCGTCGTTTAAAGATTTTGGAATTTACTTTTATACTGGTAGTAATTAGAAGTTATGGTACGGGATCTCCTCAACGGATACAGAGTTCGAGTTTGGGCTTATTTGCTTGGTCTTTATTAGCACTTTGGTAAAACATCGTGACCAGGGTCTGATGACGGGACTGGAATATGGGTACGGGATCAACTCAACAGACAACAGCAGACCCTTCGAGTTAAGGCTTATTTGATTGGTATTTATTAGCACTTTTGTAAAAATATGGTGACCGTTGCATATTGTCGTTCAAAAATCATATTCTTTTGTTTTCCTTATTTCCACGAAAATCCACTCGACGCGGGCGGAGCCGCGGGCAAAAGCTATAGCTAAATAAATTAGGGGAGTCGAGCGTGCCACCGCACCGTTTTAGTACTAAATTTGATAACCCGTTTCTCATTTGTTTTTTTTGTTATTCTATTATGAAAGCCAATTTGGAAAACGGTTCAGTACTTGTCACAAATGTAAATCTGTAGTTTGTGCCTCCCCCTCTGGGAGATAGGCGTGAGTGAGTGTATGTAAACGCTCAGGCACACACCATACACACCACACCCCTGCCCTGTAAGAGGCTAAAGCCCTGCTGTAGAGGCTGCTCCCTTTGACGACACTCGACCATTGTTCCACTACGTATTTAGTGCACTAGAACTTTTCATGGATGAAGGAATGACGGAGTAAAGGGTTGGTTGGTCTTTCAAGGAAGATTAGGATACGTAGAAAGGGACCCATCCTCAAAGTGACGAAATGACCGCAATAAGTGGTTGTCTATCAACAGATGACCACAAATCTGAGAAAATTACTGACTAATCCTTATCCCATACAAGAAGAGATTCTCGTGATACAGCAAGCTTGCTTACTGTTCAAATTTGGTCTGCTTGTTTCAATAGGGACGAAAGAACGGAGATAGGGCTCACCGTCACAACCCATCACGTTAAGTAACACACCGTGACACCCGTTCAGGAATTCAAAACAAGGAAAAAGTCCTAAAAGGCTTACAATTTGTCAACAAAGTAAACTTTGCAACAAACTCACTAAATCTCGGTGAGCATTCACGAATCTCTTTCGTATGAATCTCAAGTAAGATCCGAGCGACGTGTCGTCGGAGTCTTAGCAAGGTTTACTTATAGTGTGAGAGCCGGTGGAAGTTAAAATGGGATGGCTTTAGACTAGCTAAACAAAAATCTGACCTGAAAATGAGAAAAATAGATATAACTTTGAGCATCATGTGTTTATATTAGATCGTATTTGTTATCATTCTTAGTATCTATCTTGATTATTAAAGAACGCTTTTTACACTCATGTATTATAAGGTGACTTTTGTTTATATAGCCAAATACATACTGGAGAATCAGTACGTGGTGAGGACTAAATTTCAATGACCTTTATTTAATACAAATTTGGTATGCAAACTCACGCAAGTTTTAAAAGTATATCAAGCTATCTATAACATAATAGTTTACGCTCTTATCGGTGGGGTAGCCGCCATTATTCTCTTTCTTCTGCCAACATTTTGACCTCTTGATACAGCATCACATTAACTTTCTCCTTCACTTGAGTAAAGTAGTTTTGCTTTTCTTCTTTTCCCCTCGACATTTCCTAACAAGATATTTTTCAAATAAAGTGTCCTAAAATGAAAACATTTACTCTACTGATAAGACTGAAGAAATAAAATGTGCAGTATGTTCTTCAAGAGTATGGAGTGGAACCCAAAAATTTAATTTGCGCGGGAGTGGTTCTTTGGGAAGGAGAGTTAACATGGAAACCTGGAAGAGTGTAGTCTCCCATATATGGAAGAGCCTTTCTAATTGGTCGAGTCTTTTGACTGCTAAGGGACTTAAAGCCGAATTTTTTTGTTTAGTATCTTTCAGTAACTGGAAATATATATCTGATTGTAGTATTTACACTGCTTAACACATATCCAGAAACGCCAAGATTTAAATCAAAATCTGAATACCAACTGTGGGAAAACTGGGCTTGTCTATAAATATCCCATTTTGATAACCACCAGCTCTTATACTATTAGTATTTGCTACTTAATTCTAACTTTTAAGTATTCTACACTAGTGTTGGGTGGGGAATGTGGGGGGGAATCCGAATGAGATGTGGTGGAATGTGGGACTTTGCGGGATAGTGAGTTTTGTTTCTTTGCGTGGGAAGATATAATTAATTTCTAACTAATGATAGGTATTCCATAAAATCCTTGTCCACTCTGAAAAATGAAGCTAAAAATTCAATCAAAAGGTAAATTCGATCCCTATCGGAACTTGGTTGAGTTTTTCGGAATTTAAAGAAAAGGCAAACAAAATCAAAATGAAATTTATTTATCACGATAATATAAGTAAATATAGGTTACTCCACTGACAATAACGTAGTTCTGAAGTTATAGATAGGTACATGAAGAACACTTATAACACGTTTACTTTTATGTAAAGTAACAATAGATCGGTGAAATACCTTGGATTGGTCTTAGATCAAAAATTGAACTGGAACGACCATATCTCAAACCTACGTATCAAAGGAATGAAAGCTTTCAAAGCCTTAACCCCCCTGCTTAATAGGCGTTCTGCTTTGAGCAGTTGTACGAAACTGAATATATACAAAACATTGATCAGGCCGTGTATTACCTATGGATGTCCTGTATGGAGCAATACCTCAATCACTAACCATAATAAATTACAAGTAATTCAAAACAGAGCTCTAAAAATTGCGTATAATACGCCTTTCCGCACGAATTTGTTTAAATTGCATGATAAAACCAAGTTTCCTAGATTATTTGATTTTATTCTAAAACTTGCGAAAAAATTCTTCCTAATCACAAATTACAATCATCCAAATTATTTAATTTCCACTATAGGTAAAACACGACCGCATGAGTCAAATAATCGATATCGATACATTACAAGGCTACCACATCACTACCTGCTAGGCGATGGTGGCCGGTCCGGTGACTGACGTCACGCGCGGATTCATCGCTACCGCTAGGTCCAGGGGCTCGCTCACGCTGCTGTCTTGCTTGTCGTTATCTTGGCACTCGGCGAGCATTGTTAGAAATTAATTTAATGCTACCCCCTACTTTAACAATTAAAGTAATTAGGTAGATTAATTCGTGTTATATGTATTTAGTGGTTATCATTTAATGTGTACTATCTAAAACATGTGTTTTGCTTTTCAGAACTAGCATTTCTTAGCTAGTATTATATATAAATTAATATATATATTTCTTTTTTACATATTTCAATGTTGAGGTCAAAAATGTACACTAACTAAAGTGCACATAATCCTTTGTGTTACGAGTATACACATTTATTAGGTTTTTTTTTTTATTTTAATTCAATGTTCATGTCTTCCGTTAATTAATATACTCATCATTTTCATAAGTTATAGTAGACTAGTATAGTCTGTTAACGTGTTTTTATATTACGTCTGTTTAGCCTAGGATTAATGTACACTGGGTTGTAAACTATCAATAAGCTATATTATATTTGAAATAAAGACCTTTGAAAAACAAACAAAACAATAGAACTAAATATAATACCGGAAAATACTAAAGAAAGATAAAATGTCCGCACACAAAATAGTTATTTTTACCTGGCTTGTTTTAGCCCCAGCCCGAATAACGAGAACTCGTGAAATCTATTTATTTCTTAGAAAAACTTCTTATCATGCAATCCATCCCGATAATGTAAAATAAGAACTATTGTAACTAAACTAAGTATGGTTCGTAGTTAAAATATATTTTATAATACATTATTACTTACTGCATAAGCTGACTGTACCTCTTAGCTTATTGGAAATAACTGAGAACGAAATTGTTTATTAAATACAATTCTGGAAACAAATGAGAACTCTAAAAAGGTCATTTTTGGAAACTGTGGGAACCACCCAATTAATCAGGCCCTAAGATGTACCAACAAGTGATAGATGAAATGAGGAATAACATAGTCTCAGATGTATAATTGATCGATCGAGTATTCCTCATCCAATCTTTCTCTCGACATTTGGTCTTGGGTTTGAAAAGTCTTTGCGTCAGGCCTGGTTACTTATCTTTGACTGTATGTAAATAACTTATCCACGCCTACACTCGCACTAACTACGCATCCAACTCTCCTCTCAACCGGTGCATAGATACCCACGAAGAGCGTTTTTCTGATGCTGACGTTTTCTTCCTGAAGCGCAGTCAATACTTATCGTACATAATTGAGCAATTACAAGTACAGAGCAAAATTTATTAGGTTGCCTATTATTTATTCCTTCATACATATACAAGTTTACAGATCCGTTTTTTGCTTACACATACACACTCTCACACATACACAATCTCTCACACCCTCCCTCACACAAATACACCCTTACACAATAAACACAATGTAATTTATTTTAAGTACTCAGTCCTACAACTCTCACATGAATTTAGTTTAATTTTGCCCTATGTTTCTGTTAGGTACTTCATATTTTCATTATTTTTCGTGTCGTCGCACTTTTGTTTGTTATTTCTATAAGTAAGTCAAGTATTTCTAATAATGTAATTTTTTTTTACTTATAACTTTTTTTTGTTAGTTCTTAATTTGTGTTCTGTCTGTGCAAACCCGCAAATATTTAAATGATTAAATTATTATTATCAAATTTTAGTTCATTAAATTCGTTATTGGCATTTTTTAATTTGTATCACATGAATAATTATTGTGTCCATGTATTTTGCTGTAAATTTAATAAATGTATGAAATGAAAAATGAAATAAAATAAATGGTCACGACACGAATCTGCGAGGGGGTGTTAGATGTGTTCCCAAGTTTGGACTGTGAAATGCAGTTCTCCGTCTTCACACGTACGTACACACATAACATTATATACATCTCAGCGAGATTGGTGGTTTGCCCTAGGCCTTTGAAAGCCTACTCCTCCTAGGGGGAGATGCAAATAAAATAAAAAATACATAATAGGCATAAAATAATTTAAAAAACATGTTCAATAACAAAAAAATCGGTCTTTACAGAAACAGAAACAAATCGAGAGTTATTTAAAGTTTCCTATGATTTACGTAAGAATTTTCTTACACCTTCCGAATGCTTGAAACGATTTTTTCGATCTTGATTCCGTCCATCGTGTTCATGTGAAAAGTATTATTTCGCGCTATCCGGAGACGCAGCGATCGTCGTAACAGCCACTTTGCAGTACACGCTGATATAGATTTTATTACAATGTCGTTTCCATCGATTGTTGTATCGACAAAAATCGAGTTGCTAATTTATGGTAGACATGCGCCTTAAAACGATAATTAAAGGGATGGAACCACCTTAAACTATATCATGTTGGAATGTAATCATTTGTAGAAATATTCACATGTATATAAGGTGACTTTAATTTATGCAGCCAAACTCTTACTGAAGACTCGGTAAGGGCTCAGTAACAAGGTAAGATGACCCTTTTTGTGAAATTCGTAAATTATTCTTTTCATGTTCCTCACAAACGTTCCCAGCCCATAGTCAATTACTATGGGACGTCAACATTTTATTTTGCGAAATTAGCAAAAAGCATTATCAATCCTTGTTACTGATCACTAACCAAGACTCCAGAGTTTGGTTGGATAAATTAAGATCACTGTGGCTGAAGCCACATCCTTTTTTCTACTTTGTTTTATTTTTATATTATCTATGTATTTTGATACGTCCTGTTGACTTTTGATTGATATTATATTGTTTCTCTTTTTACCAGCGATCAGACTTTTATTTTATTATTTAAAGCTATCGAAGTCACTAAAAATCACCTTATATTTTACTGTTCATTATAAATATAAAAAAAATATATGAAAGCCCTGAAATACATTTAAGTCAAGTTACCAACATAATATGATTGACACAAGTAATGTACATTAGTCTGCCAGCTTTTTATGCGACTAGATGTCAGAAAGAGGCAATTTATTCAGCAAATGGGCTGTTTATAGCCGCTCCTTTTGTTTTGCCGCTTTTGTTGCGAATTTATGTTTTATTGTTGTTTGTGTGGGTGTACGTACGTTCATGCAGGACAATTCTGAGGGCAATGTTGTACAACATGTTTGTCGTACAAAATGTTAGTGGATGTTTGTGGAAAGTGTTTTTGTTTTCTATCTTGTTAGTCAAAATGTGCACGTGAAAACCACTCAAATAGTTTTGTTTCTGAAAAACCTCTTTGAGCATACCCATCCATCCTTCAGCTTGTTTCATCCAGTGCTGGACATAGGCCTTTCCAAGATTTCACCACTCTTTGTAATCCCCCTGGAAGGAATGCCTTCACTGACACACGTTGGGCAGGCGGGTTGGTGAGCGCAGTGGCGAAACCCTCGCACCAATCACGCCGCAGCCCTTCACCAGTCTGTGTTATGTAAGGCCCGGCATAAGTGGTGGACCACCTGGTTGTGCCTGTTTGAGTGCTGCCCTGTCACTCTCCCCCAATAACTTCGTGAAGGTTTGCGAGTAAGATGGATGGCGGTACCTCTACAATCGAGCCCGGCATCAGCTCTACCACCTTTGAGCATACATTACCAACCGAAATGGCATACAAAATTGCACGGGAAGTATTGTATGTTCTTTAGTATCACCAGCGTTTTCTATCTGGCTATTTACATCTGGTCTCGGGTCATTCACAGTAAAAAGAAACAAATCATTTTTTTTATATTATTAGTAGTCGGGATAGAAATAAATACAAATAAAACTGTTTTGGCGCAGATTTGGTTAACAGAATTAGCCTGTTTGACGTTGGATATGAATAATTTGATATTCACCTCAGCTGTAGTTCAGGTCGGGTATAATTTTGAACAATCTGCTTTTAAGTTGTTTGGCATTTTGTTGCCAAGGTTTGGAGACGAGTTTAGAACCGAGAGTTCCGTTCTTGATAACGACAAACATCTAGAAAAATGTCAAAAAATTTATATGTGGCGGTCTGAAGGGCAAAATTCGTTTGCCAACTTTACCCTAGTATGCCACTTTTTGCTCAAGATGTTTGCCTTTATTAAGGTTAACTGTATTGAAATCTAACTCAACGTGTTAAACTTATACAACTTGTTGTTGTATAACTATTTTAGGAGATTTTAAATATGAATAGAGCAAAACTACGTACGAAACGTGGAATAACTGCAAGACTTCCCGGAAGATATCATTTCTCTCTCTCTCATAATAATAACTGGAGTACTTTCATTCAGAATTGTAACAACTTTTTTTTTTCAGTTTCTGTATTATGGGGATACGTAAATTTTATTTTTTCCACTCTCACTTCAAGGGAAAAAAGGCGCAGTGCGAGAGGGCGGATTCAGCGCAAAAGAGAAAAAAGTAAGTATATTAATAAAAAAAAATACCTAGCAAATTTCCAAAATCAAATATCCAGATATTGTTAAAACTCGTATAATAAGATATGTTTGAGTTCTGTATATGATCCCTATCCGTCAAACAAGGAGAAAAAGTGCTTTTGAAGACCTCACCTCACTAATTATTTCCATCGAGGAAAATGTATCGAAACGTGTTATCCAAAACCAGAACCCTAGACCATATAGTCAAAATGCATATACCAAAAATTAATTACAATTTTCCGTTTACTTCATGAAATACACAGAAACAAAGCATCCGTATATATTTACATCGCGAAAAATGCTTTAAAATTATTCGAGAACAGGACGCGAACATAACAGTAGGTAATGAATTAATATAATATTATTGCAGTTTAGAAAATCAGAAAAGGAACTCTGGATCTGAAGACCTCTGAACCAGGATTCGAACCTGGGACCTCTCGCAAACTGGGTGATTACTCTACCAACTGAACTGTCCAGTGCTCAGTGAGCTATAAAGTACTTATCGGTACTTTTTCAAAAACGTTTACATCTGACCGGTTTTGCTGTTACGGTATCTCTTCGAATTCAGGAAACAGCAGTTAAAGTTAAAGTACGTAAAGAAATAAATTGTATACATTGCTGTTTCCTGAATTCGAAGAGATATTGATTTATTCTATAATATGTATATGTGTGTAAGTAAGGCTGGAATAAGATACCGGTCGGGCAGAACATACAAGTGTTTTCTTCATAACAAAAACATTTTCATATCATTATAACTTTTATTTACGTGAAATTGAGAATGCAAGTCCACTCTTTGTTCTTGAGTTTTTTTGCAAAAAGCTCGGTTACATAATTTTTTTTAACATTTCCCGCAACTGCCGAGATTGTTGCAACATTAACGTTCGTAAAACATTTCCAGGCACATTTTTCACAGTTTCAGCTCAGTCGGACGTCCCCGAGTGCCGGCATCGTTGGGAGAGCTCGACTCGCCGCCGATTCTGAAAAATGTTGGAAATATTGAATTAAATCATATACTGGGTGTTAATAAATAGAAAGGTCTTGAAATGAAACCACACAATCTACTGATCATACTGACAACTTTTCCATAGAATTAAAGTAATATTTTTAGTTGTAATATAAAATATCGTCGTTCATATTGAAAAAGGTCCTATGTCACCGAGGTCAGCTTTACAGTAGAGCAAAAAAAAAATTAATTTATTAAAAGCGCCGAGTTTAGTTCGAATAGTTTACCTTCAATTTACCTATATTTAGGTTTATTGTCCAGTGTTCATAGTTAGAGTAGTAAAATATGTATCATGCCTTTTTCATTGTTTTTAATGACATAGAACGAATTGAATCTTAAAACATCCTTTTTTGAGATAGGACCTTTTGCAATATGAAAGACGATATGTATTATTTTAAGGTATTTTTTTTTATGGGTAGTAAGTAGCCTGAAATAATTTTTAATGGCTTTAAAAGCCATTTATTTTTATTATTGTTGTTTTTTTTCTCTTTTAAATGTTTCTGAGGTGTTAAAAAGCAAAGCCAAAGCCAAGTGCATGTGTATACGTATATTTATTCGTGTCCTAAGAATTCATGTGAAATTTCTTATGGAAAGGGTAAAATAACTGAAAATATGTTTGCTTTACAGTAAAATGTTTCTTCCAAAAACATAAATGAGACAAAAGGGCACGCTCTGGTACGAACAGCACACGGTCAGTGGTCATTGCATATCACTTTTTGTCAAATTTAGCTAGAATGTGTATATGTACTCCTACTTTCTTTGAAAGGTTTTTATGTGCACCAATTTAATTGTCCAGAATAGACCCGTTTCGCAGACCACTTCCGCCCAACTCTGGTGTAAATTCATCCTCTGAAGATTATTTCATCCGTTAAACCGAAGGATGGAACTGAGAATTAAAAGATTTAGTTACTTTTCAGTCCCTACGTTCGTGAGTGTATATTAATTTTGACGTGAATTCGAAGAACGTCTTCTTCGCTGTCCCGTTAAGTTTGCCGTTTGGCATTAACTTCCCAGAAATTGGCCCATAAAAGCGACACTATCGTACGGTGAAATAATATATAGAGTTTATTTTGGTAATCAACCGGCTCGATTCTTGAGGAGAAGAAATATTTTTTCAAAAATTTGGGGATGCAGTTTTGGTTTTAATCAAAGTCGGCTTCGAGACTCCTTTGGAATTTTTCGCTATTCCATATAGTTTCGGTTCTGGCCATCCACGCCTACTTAGAAAACTATTCTATATATTATATATCTTTGGACAAGTACAAGAGTTTAAATTCAACAAAGATGTGAAATCGTTTTACTCAGTTCTCCATAAACTTAAGCGTAACTTCAAAAGCTTTATGCAAACAAGTAAATGGGTTAAAAAAAAATACAAATAATCGCATTTTCAATACTGATCTTCTTGATAAGGCTCTGTACATCCAACAATTACTTCATAGGTATCCGGAATAGAAGAGCTTGTAAGACCAGATTGATGGTCGTGGAAGAAGCAAAAGAAATGTGTCACAATCGCAACAGATAGAAAACAACATAATTGTCTCCATCTATTTTGTGAAACAGGCATCAGTAGTATACTTACGAGTTTAAATACAGATTTCCTGGAAGTAAGGTAAAATAAGATAACTTGAACGTAACTATTTTCTTGTAAAGCTCAGCGTGCCAAGGTCCATGTATCTTTATGAGCCAACTATTACGACTCAAGTTACATTAAACAAGAATGCATTGCAACCAATGCAAGTCCGAAACTATACTTGGAACAAAGTAAGAGAGGTGAAACAGTGGCGCTGCTGTCACGAAACAAATAGGCATGGAACTAAAGTTTTTCGGTCGGACTTAATTCTTGCGATATTGATTTAAATGAGACGCTTGTGTAACACAGTTGAGAAATTAAAGAGGTGTTTCAGGATCTTGGCAGATGGAGATTTGTCCTCTCTGCCTACTCCTCTAAGGGACTGGTGATGGCGTATGTATATATGCGGCATATACATACATATATAATAAGTGACTTTCGTTTATACTACGTGAAATTAAATGAACCGACCAAATTCATACTGGAGACTAGGTTAGTCATAAGGAACAAGGTTTAATGACGCTCCAGGTGAAACTGGAAAAAAAAATGTTTATGCTCCACTGTGCTTGCTCTAGGAATTGTACTAAAAGTGGTCCAGCAAAAAATATTTGATAACTAACCGAGTCTCCGGTATGAATTTTTTCGATTGATTTAATTTCATTCTATATAGCGAAATTCAAGATGTCACTCGGTAAGTCGTCAGGATCAAGGTTCAATGACTCTCTTTGTGAAATATGAAATATATTTTTTTACGCCTTTATGCTTGTTTAAGAACAACCTTGACTCAATTAGTATAGGAAAAGTAAATTTGATTATGCGTATTTCACAGAAATGTTCACTAAACCTTGGTCCCGACCACTTATCGAGTCTCCAGTATGAATTTAGCTGCATAAACGAAAGTTACGTATACATTTATATTAAAGTTTATGTGAAAATATACAGACTGAAAATAAATGGTGATCGCTGACAGGAATTTAACAATTTCATTTTCAATAAATAGCTGTCTCAATTGAGTTATACTCATTGAACATTTTATTTTTTCACTGTTTATTTTGTCATAAGTGTTTTTTCTTTTCTGTTCTGTGTGTGATTGTGACAGTAATAGTTTAGTCAGACTACAATTCATACTGTATTCTGTCCACCACCTTGACCCGCGGCGTGAATATGTTAGCATAATTCAATGGAAATTTAATCCCTATTCCTATCGATAAAAGGACGAGATAATCTTTTCGTGATTCTATGTTCCGTTTTATTTGAAGCCGCTCCTAGAACTACACAAGTTTTATTTTAGTCTGGGCGCCATTATTAAAACGTTTAAAGTTTAGCTGCATAAAACTTGACAAGTTCTATGTTTATGTATAAGGTCCTATAATTCAAAGTGAAAAAAAATTAAGAGATGATAGAGTATCCCTACAAGAATAATCCCTCCAAAAAAAAAAAAAATTGCGACATCTATTTTTTTTACTTTTTCATAGAAATTTAGTCAGCTGATTGAACCACTTTGTACTGGGTAGTGAAAAAATTACTTCATCAAAAATACTTTTTTTCTTCTGGAATGTGATGATCAATTAACGATACATACATAATCTACCATAAAATTATTTTTACTTTGATTTGTATTATATTCAGTAGCAAGGACTCTAACAAACTTTGTTAAAAAAAAGTAAAGGCCGAAAGTATATTGCAGCTATTTTATGAGTTGACTGAAGGAACCTCTAAGCCTGGCCACTCAATTCGATCTGAATTCTATTTTTGGCAACGCTGAAAGAAAAACTGTTAAAATTTATTTATTTATTTTATTTTTTTATTTATTACACTTTATGTACATTTACACGAAAACATGAAGAAGGATATTAAAAATATTTCATAGAGTACAAAGGCGGCACTTATTGCTAACAGCTATATATTACTATTTATGTGTAGGGTAAAAGAAAATTTCAAAATTTAATAAAAGGAATCAAAGAAACTGGAGTACGTTTGCTGTATCACGAGAATCTTATCTTCTGTGGAATAAGCTTTAGTTTACTTAGTAATTTTCTTAGATTAGATTTACGATACCTAGTGGTCATTTCTGCACTTGGTCATTTTTCTCCTGGTATAATACCAGTATCTGAATAACGACTGCGTTTTAAGTTCATGGAAGGCGGTAAGAAACAGTGGCGTAGCTAGGTGGATAAGGGCCCCGGTGCATTAAGAAAGAATCGGACCCTCACCCCCTCTTTCCACGTAGCTTGAACTTAGATTGGCCTTCAGAATTATAGATAGGAATACGAATAGGATACAGTGAGTTGAACTTATCATAGTAGGCTAAATTCATACGTCGTCTCTATGAGGGGTAGAATCTATGTGTTTAATAAAATCTTATCCTTATTTTATTCATAGATTGAAGTATCAATATATGAGTACACACTGAATATAATACTATATCTAAAATATACAATTAAAATTAAACCTACCTAAATTTAAAACGAATAAAAAATGCTGTCGAGGTTGTTGCTGCCGCGTGGCAGTTTAATAAAAATAAAATAAAATAAAATGGGAGTAAATTAGCAATGACACACATGACAATATAAAATATTTAGTATACAGATGAGATCAATACATAGGCTGAGATTCAGAGTGCATTTTGAGTCCGAACTTAATCTTACAAACGTCAAAAAGCGACATGATCTCATACTAGAGTGACGTTTGTCAGCCTTAGATCAGAGGGCCCCCTGAGCTCCGGGGCCACTGCACTGCACCACCCGGCCCTACGAGCTACGCCACTGGTAAGAAATGACAATAAAATGCAATATCGTTTTTCTGTTTCAATCTATTTATTCACCTTCTAGCCGTATAGGTTCTTTTGTTTAATTCATACTGGATACTCGGTAAGTGGTCAGGGCCAGGTTCAGTGACCTAATTTACGAAAAACATTTTATTGTGCCTTGTTCAAGAACAAATTCGACTCAATTAGTATATTTTATTTTGCGTATTTTACAGAAAGAATCATTGAACCTTGATCTAGACCACTTATTACCGAGTCTCCAGCATGAATTTGGCTATATAAACGAAAGTCACCTCATAGGTATTTTTTGTATGTTTCAAAACTAAGATAACTTTTCTGAGCAACATATCAACGTATCGTCACAAACTTGCTTATAGCATCATGTTAATATTCATGAAAAGGGTAATATGAGGTAGAATATAGTATTATATGCTTTACATGTTATTATAGCTATGTCGTATACGCTACGGGTAATGTTTGAAGTCTGGTTCAATCTAGGCTTTACATTACTTACATATTACGCTAAAAAAGGGTCGTTAGTATTTTTCTTTTAGCTGGCGTTGTCTGAGCAAGCAAAAGCTAATAAATAATAAATAGATAACAAATTATATATATAATTAAGTTATGTTTTTAAAGTTCACCTCTTAGATAGTCTTTTATTTTATACGTGTATAATCGTTTCTCTTTTGTGGTTAATCGATTGTCGGCACTTGGTGAAACTTCGATGACATTATGATGAATAACAACACTTGTACCCGTTTCACAATAATTATATATATATTAATTAGAGATGCAACGAATATTCGGCAACTATTCGGTATACGGCCTATTCGGCCATTTTTTTTTAATATTCGGTATTCGGCCGAAAGAAAGTATATACTTGGTAAGATGGCACAAAAATTTGTTTTTATTCGCTACAATCTGCTGTATAAATAAGTGAAAATAAAAACGCATTTCAATCAGAAATTAGGTATAATATTTGGTAAGTTGGCAGAAAAACTTCTTTTATTCACTACAATCTGCTATATAAATAACTACGTAAGTGTTATTAATATTTAAAATCAATCAAAGAGTCTGCCTTTTGAAATCACAGTACAGGTAACAACAGTAGTTTAACTATGGGGTGTCCTTGAAATCAATACCTACGGCTACTCGGCGCCTAAACACGCGCTAGGGCTGCCAAATGACTGTTTACGTATTTGATAATGCTATATTATTATTATAAAAGTTAAATTTAAGCAACCCTAGAATGCACAACATACTTTGTAATTTCGTGCCATAATTTACGAAAATGCACGGGAGTGTCATAGTGACAACATGCGTACGTAACTGCGGTGCGACCGCGACTGTCGTAAACGGTTCGTTTCGGCCCGTTTGTATGGAGATAGAATACTATTTTTTATTTATACTATTTTGAAGTTGAAAATTTTCAATTGTTTGTTGTAAAAAACTTGTATTTAACTAAATAAAACACAAATTGCGATCACAAAATTAAATAACACAAACACAGCGCGCCTGTGACACGCATGAAAATGAGCTTTCTTCCGCCATCCCGTCGCCCCCGCAGCGGGTTAGGTCGTAACGTAACCTGTACGAGTGTACGCGCGAAATGCAGAGATCGCTCAGCAAATATTCGGCCACCGAATATTCGGCGCTTCGGCCTAAAGTGCCGCCGAATATTCGGTATTCGGCCAAATCACTATTTGTTGTATCTCTAATATTAATCTCAACCGGTTTCGGTATTACACCATTATCAAAGGTTTTTAATAACTAACACAGTTTGCAGGATATATTATAGGTACATTGGTTCGACGTGCAACGTGTTTCATTGTTTGCACGTCGAACGAGTACAGTCAGCAAAAGATAAAGGTATACAGACCCATCGCAAACACTTTGATCTTAATCTTGATTGATTGATCTTGATTTGATCTTTGATCAATAGTACATGTGTGTATGTATTTACCTAGTATACCTTATCTCATCTATCACTTGCCTGTGGGTCTTAGGATCGATGTGTTTGCGATGGGCCTGTATACCTTTATCTTTTGCTAACTGTACATACCTATCATATATCCTGCAAAACGTATTAGTTATTAAAAACCCTTGATAGTGGTCTAATACAGAAACCGGTTGGGATATAGGTATATAATTATTGTGAAACGGGTACAAGTGTTGTTATTCATCATGATGTTTCTGTTTTGGTCATAAAAATTTGTTGTTTATTTAAGACCTTTGGCTAATAATAATAACCAAAATCGAATTGAGATGCAAGTCACAGTCGCCACTGTGTACATCACGTTTCACCGACGATTATAACGTCTTGGTGTGATGAGTCATGATGACATGAGCCCTATCGCCGTACTTCAGACCGGACACAAAGCTCCTATGGGATTAAAACCAACGACCTCCAAATTAGTGGTCGAGTATTCATCCCACTGGGCCATAGAGCATAGAGTCCAGAAATTTTGACAGTGCGAAGATTTTCCTCTGAATAATATCTGTAACATACACAATTTGGTATAAAAGCAGCCATTTCGACATATTTCGTAGACTCACAGATTATACCCAGAGCTCGCTGAGAAGGCGCAAATAAAATATCCAAGTAAAGGTTCAATTCGGGCCCCATATCAATAAGCCACATACAAATATGTACTATTACATAAATGCTGGGTCTCTTAAGGGTTCTGTATGTATAACAGAAAGCTCTGGATATTAGTATTTTTCTTGCAATACCTATACACAGGATTCAATTCCACCAAATTATGCTTTTATTAATAAGTAATTTTCTTGGAATTTGGTGTGATGTCATTTATGCTTTACGGTTTTATTAAATTAATGGATTGTCACTATAATTGAATAATTCGATTGGTTAAGGGCTTGCCTTTGGTCTTTCAACGGTTTTGGTTTTAATATGCTGAGTCAACTACTTATCTGATAAATGTAAAAATTCGACGCTTGTTTTTTCAGACTTTTGTCTTTCTGTTGTCAGGTCGGTTACCTAATGGGACACATTTCACTCGATAGATTATATTTTTGAAAATGTTGCCTTTTTAAGTAATTCATTCGTTTTAAGTATAAACGGCTCGATTTTTATGTCTGAAGTTACTGTTATAACAATAAAACATGATTTATTTTCCGATGTCAGGTGAAAAAACTCCTACATCAAATACTTTTTCGTAAAATACAGAAATACCTCGAAAATTCACTGATTTTGCGTGCCGGCAGCGCGCGAAGCAAGCGTTCTAATGTAGACTTTCTGACAACATACTGAAGTTCAAAATAGCTCAGTAAGATTATCATGCACCAGGAGTAAGGCCATAATGACACCTATTCTCGTGTAGCAAATATTAGATTTAGAGCTGCCATAACCTAAAACTTTTCATTGCAAAATAGGCTTTAACGCAGATGGATAAAAGTTAAATGAGCTTGTATTATTTTAGGTTTTTCAACTGTAAATTTAAGGTTTGCTGCACGAGAATAGGTCACATTGTCATCGTATGATGTCTAAAATTGCTTTTTCACAAAAAACCGAAATATGGTGTAAACACTATGAGGCGATCATAAGAAACTTATTTTCTGTTGAAACTATGAGCGACCCTCATAGGTGCTCCGCACCGCTTCGCTTGGTTTCCCAAATTTATTTACATGTAAACCTAGTACATTCCTTCTCGCTTTTACATTTCTCGCTATTTTTACTTTTTGTTGAAAGACATTCCTAATTGTTTTAATCTCGCATTTTCGTGTAATATCTGCTTTATCGCGAAAATGGGGAATAATTTCGTATGATTGCGTGGGACTGTATTTGCGCCATAATCCGATTTCTTAAGAAAAATCGGGTTTAAAAAAAAAAAACTGTTTTTGCTAGGATAGGCTCATTAATACTTGATAGTACAATATTTACCTACGTAGTCACCTATTTGTTTCCAAAAGCTTTATCTCCAACCGTACAGATTTAGTAACATTAATTATTTATTAATACCTAAGTACATAATATTTTGATTAATTAAACCGCTTTGACTCTTGAGATACCTCGTTATGAAATGATGTTCTAATTAATTTTGACAAGCTTTCAAGTAATTTATGAAACCCAGTTACTAAGGTCTTGAAAACATTGATTAATTTTGTCACTAATTTGTAGGTGCTGGCTCTGAAGAAAATATTTCAGATAAGCCTGGATTTAATTGAAGTGTTTGTACAAAAAGAGTCGTTCGATACTAAGTTACAGTATTAATTATAATTATCCTTTATACATAAAAACATAAAGTAATCCACATAAAAACTTAAACTAATAACACAAAATTGAAAAAATATGTGCAAAGCCGAGCTTACCTCTGCAAAGGGTTTCTTCCAGCCAAAGAGTAGGCGGCAAGCACACAATGAAAAAAAAATGAAAATATTTATTTTTTTAACAAAAGTGGTACATATATCTTGGTGGTCTTTTGGTGACCTTTTATTAAGTGAAGAACACCTGTATTAAAAGAACACGCTCTTCCATATCCATAAAGTTATCGTACCAAATAAACTTACTCTAAAATATTTATCTTAAATATAGTATGGGTTCGTTTAAGTTTAAATTAATAATAATATTAGTTATAGTTTTTAAAGTGCAGTGTGTGCGTGTGCGAGTGTGTGAGTGTATGAGGGTGTGTGCGTTAGGGTGCATGTGTGTAAATGTGGTGGTAAAATTGTAATTAAATTATATAAATTAAGTTAAGTTAGCTCTACGAAGTTGATTCTTGAGCTCGATTAGTATAATCACTAACTAAAGTCATTAAGGTGATATGTAAATTTTTCAACGGTCTCTGTTACTCCATGCGGAATGACCCGCAGTGCGAGAGGGACGGATTCCGGAAAAAAATGCAAAATGTCGGTTTTAAATTAATATAAAATTAACTAAAATTGTTATCAAAATTTCACAATCACCAAATTTAGATATTGTTTAAATCTATCTAATAAACTATCGTCCAGGTCTTTATGTCATTCCTATTTCGCATACTATGAAAAAAAGTGTAGAAGAAGACCTCATTTCAATAATTATTTCTATCGAGCGAAAGTTCTACAATCGCGTTTCTGTATTCAAGAAAACTAGAAAAAGGTGCCCATATTTATATACTAATTTACCAAATTAGTAGCTTCTTCTGAAACTCAGGTAAATAAAGTGCCGATTTTAGTGAGGTAGCGCCTTAACCGTTATACTATTTTATTGTATTATTTTTCTATCTTAAATGGATCTTCGGTTTCATCGTAATTTAACGTTTTCAGCCACTTGGTTATGCGTTTTTTGGATTCATAATTCGTTAACCTGTCCATTTCCAATGTTCTATTGATTAGATTGTATAAATGAGTTGCTTGCGTTTTATATTGTCGCCCTGCAAAAGTAGTCTTAACACTTTTAGCCACTGCAGCAGCGTGTTTTCTACGTTTTAATAAACAGAACGGCTAAGGGGTTACGGTTTTTATAGTTTTATGTCTTTTTAGAATTGCAAACAGGATATAAAGCTTACGTACTGTCAAGAGACCACAATGCAGGTACAATTTGTGAGTGGGTTATAATCGTGGTTTAAAATTTATCTTTAGAAGGGCTCTCTGAAACATATATTACATACTCCCCGATAAATTGCAGGCCAATTGTATAAAACCCGCCTTTTTGTAATTAATTAAAACTAGCACTTAAATTAAAAATTTGCTAAATTATTATCAAGAAAACCTTAATACCTACATATTCATGTATTATGAACTACCAAAGCAAAATTTTAAAATTAATCATCTAGACACGCCGTAGCCGTATTTAAATTTATATAGTAAAAGTTGTTCATATTAATCGTTTCTGTACTCAATAGATGATTTGTAGGTAGATTTTCGTTTTTGTTTATTTATTATTTTATTTTTAGGATTATATAAATTTAGTTTAACAAATTGATGACTTATTTTATATATCTATATATTGTTATAGATTTTCTGACATATAATTTTTTGTATAAACTATTTTTCCTAATGTAATAATTTGTATTCTAGTAAATTTTAATTGTAACTAGCATTATGGTTTTAGTTTTAGTGATTTATTCAAATGCAATGTATATTGTTTAATAAATTAATAAATGAATGAATGAATGAACGTGTCGTTTGAAGGAAAAAAAAAATTAAATGAACAGCCTGTACAATACTGACTGTTTAATGTTTTAATGCGATGACGAGATTTACGTATGATTTGTTTAAACGTGTCTCAGGTTAATCAGAAGAAACGGATCAACGCGAAAACCCTAGGATGATGGCAAAGGTCCGGTTAATTGGAATCTAGGAAAGAACTTCGTAACCCCTAACATTTTGGTTGCATTTCCACAAAATGTCAGAAGTAAGTACGACGACGAGCGAGGCGAGGAGAAGCGTGTTAAGGTTGACATGTAGATAAATATATGTATTTCGGGAGCCAAGCGGAGCAGAGATGAGTGAGACGCCCCTTTTTTTTGTTAACAGATTAATCTGGACCTTTGCAAAAAAAATAGGATTTTCGCGATGATCTGTTTTCAGGATTCCGTGCCCGAAGGATGTCAAAAGGAACCCTACTACTGAGCCACCGCTGTCTGTCTGTCCGTCCGTCTGCCACAGGTGTCTACAAGTTCAGCAGTGATTGATAGGTAATACTTGTTGCTGTGGTATGTATCAGGTCCATCCATCCATCAGCCTGTTTCGTCCACTGCTGGACATAGGCCTTTCCAGGATTTCGCCACTCTTGGCAGTCCTCCTGGAAGAAATGCCCATACTCACACACGCTGGGCAGGCGGGTTGGTGAGCGCGGTGCCGAAACCCTTGCACCAGTGACGCCGCTGCCCGTCACCAGTCTAATTTATATAAGGCCCGGCAATTAGGGATGGATATACCGCCATCCATCGGTCCCAGGCAATGGTGGGCCGCCTGGTTTTTTTGCCTGAGAGCTGTTCTCTTACTCTCCCTCGAATAACTTCAGGTCATCATCAGGTATCAGGTCAAACAATAAAAAAATAAACCCATCAAGAAATCTCTCTCTTTTTCCAGCATTAATTTTTTCAGCTCTATCTTAAAAAACATAATTTATTTAAATTATTAAATCTCAAGACATAGTTTATTGTAATTATCTAAAACTTAAATAACAAATTATCTTTAAATAAAACTAACTACAAAAATAAATATATAAAAATACAGAAAAAGAATACCTACCTTAAATAAAACACAGGATAGGTACCTAAACTAAGTAAAAAATTGAAGCCAGATCGCTGCCGTCACCCGGCAGGGTACCCAACAGGCTGGCGGCATTGCCTCGCTGGATCGCGAGGCTTAATCCTAGGCCGAAATAGGATCCAGCCCTTGGATCCCCCGAAGCAGCGTGACGATATCTTAAAAACGGTATTTTAAAATACATACATGTTTCAAATTTGTTCAGATTGCACTGCATACTCTACTCGTTAGTAAAATAATAGATGAAAAGTAGTGTTCCAAACTCAAAGTGCCGAATTTATTATTTTAACGGTTTGTTCTTATCGCCTTGAAGTTGCTATGGCATTTACATATTGTTGTTATTTAAGGCGATAATAGTATAAAATGGTAAACAGTAGCGCGTTGCTGTACTATACATATTTATTAATGCAAATATTTCCAATAGTCGTGCGCATAATTTCAAGGTAGTAAGGAAGAAACTATCCCCTAAATAACCGACAACGCGCCTTTGTCCAGTAAACTGCCTCACCTTATGCAAGGAGCCTAAACGGCGTGCTATAAATTACTAGGTCGCCAATATTAGCGGCCGCTGATTTATGAGGCGGGCTCCTTTGTCGATGTTTGTATGGAGAACTTATTGAGAAATGGAAATAGAAAATGATCTTTAGTTTTTCGTTGACTGGTCGTCGACTGTAAAATAGGTATATAGCAGTATATTTTATGTATACCGATTAAATGAAGCCTCAGAATTTACTGAGCATACTGACTAAGGTTTTCAAACAAACATTACGGATGATATAAAAATAAAACACGATTCATTACTCACTCGCACGTCTTGTCCCGCATTGATATTCTCCGTTGCTCGACGCAGAATCAAGTTACGAACACGCTAAAATATAACCTACTAATTCATTACAATAAATAAAAAGAGAAGAAAAGCAATGAAGAGGTCTTGCAGATTGTAAACGAAAAGCGAGATTTGACGGATTTTGCCAAAGACCATAGATAATAGAAGAGGAAAGATGTTGGGACGTCTGATAGGGCACGACAATAGAGAATATGCATGTCGTTTAAATAAGTAATATATTGCGTTTTTTGTATTCTATTTACTTAGTAGAATTTAATGATAACCACGGGAAACTATTTTATTTTAGAGTTTTGTAATTATTTCCGTTTAAAAAATACAACATTTTGATAAAATGAAAAGCAAATGCAAAATGTGAGTACATTTCATCATAAAATATTAAGTTCAAAATTAATAACTGTAAAATAAAACCCTCAAATATTTTGTAATAGGTTGTTTTAATCAAAAAGAATGAAAAAAAACCGGCCATTCGCCATACACCGCAAGCAAGAGCAGTATCATGTGACGTCACTTGATGCGCGCTAAAATGGCAGCGGGTTTGAATTATAGAAGATTATTATGAAACTTATTTTGATTTTATAACTATGAAATATGGATAATTTAGTTGTAAATTCTTATTCATAGCCCTAATTTGATCATATATTAACGATTTGTGCATTAAAAAATTTACATGCATATTATTTATTATACACAATTGAGGGAAATAATGGAGGGGAAGGTCCAGGAGAACATTCATGGATCAGATGAAAGAGAAAGTAAATGTCGCGTCGTATCAAGAAGTTAAAGAGAAAGCGGAGTGCAGAAGTGAATGGAAAAGAGTCCACCGACAAGAGCACAGCTCTTAAGTTAAATTGAATTTGATTAATTACAATTATCATAACTAGAATTATTCAAAAAAATATCAAGGGAACTCATTTGTTGTGATGATATCTTTAACTTGAATAAGTTTGAAGTTATTTCTTTGCGTACTTAGTAAATTAAATCGGATCTTAGTCTTAATTCGGACCTTATTTTGGTATTTATTCAGATGAAGTTCTTAATAAATATTCAAAATTCTAATCAAGGTTTATTATTAGATATTCTCAAGATATTCTCTAGTTTTTATTATGTATTGTTTTCAATTTTTTTGTTCAAATAACATCTGAATTAAATCGGCCATCAATTGTAGCTTTGAAGGTCACCAGCATTTAAACCGGCGGGAGCGCGCCCCATTTTGAAACACAAAGAGTAAAAAAATACCCAGTTAATTTGTTAGTTAAATAAATCGAGGTATTTATTTTTGATTATTTTTTATAATTGTTCTTTAAAGCAAGCCTGTAGTCTCTAACAATTAAATAATAAATGATAATATGATAAATGTGTTATTTAAATATTTTATGTCAAATCAATCTTAATACTTAAAATTTCTAAATCATCCGGTAAATTTAAATTTAAGGCTCTTCATGGTACTTTTTATGGTGGGAACTTCAGTTAAACTGTATTAAAATTAAAGTGGACGTCACCATCTTACAAAAACATAAAAAGTTTCTGATGCTTATTAATAAGTGAAACATGAAAAAAATTAAGTCAAAGTTGGCACTTTGAATTTTCAGAAAATGTGCTTAAGGGCACTCTATTCGCCCTAACTCCCATACTAGCGCAGTTCGCTGATAATATCCCTATTTATAGGTACTTTCTTATTATTTTTTCTTTTTCAACATATCCCATACAATATCCATGACTTGAACCTTAAACATTTAACAAAATCAAATACCTAGTCGGTTCTTAAATACTGTCACTGGCCATTTATTTAAAAAATAGAACACCTAGAAAAAAAAATGAAATGGTGTTCGATTTTCAAATATTTTTTGATTAATAATCTGCCAAATCACAATTAAATTCATTCATTTTTTACGATGGAGTGGACTCGCAAAGAGGACCGAGTAGCAGTAATTGCATTGCATCGTTGCGGCCATCCACCGAAGACGATATTCAACTTGCTTCAAAAATTAAAAATCACGAAGAGGTTCGTGTACCGTACCATCAGGAGGTACATTGAAACCTCTAGTGTCGATGACGAGAAAAGAACTGGCAGACCTCGTTCCGCTAGGACTCCAGGGGTCATCAAAGCAATCAAGGCGCGTATTGCAAGAAATCCCGTCCGCAAGCAGAAACTGATGGCTTTGGAGATGGGATTAACCAGAAGTACCGTAAAAAATTACTCAATGAAGACCTGGGACAACGAGCTTACCGAAAAAAGAGTGGACATCTTCTGAACGCGCGTCTGATAGCTATGAGAGCCAAAAAATGCAAAGTTTTGCTAAAGTGGTACGCAAGAAACAGACACCGCGATATCCTGTTTACAGACGAGAAAATTTTTAATATCGAAGAGAAGTACAACAAACAAAATGACAGGGTGTACGCTACCAGCTCTGCGGCCGCTGGAAATGCCATTCCTAGAGTGCAGCACGGCCATCAGTCATGATTTGGTTGGGAGTATCCCACTATGGCCCTACTGAAGTGCATTTTTGTGAAAAAGGTGTCAAAACCAGTGCAAAAGTGTACCAAGACACGGTTTTAGATCGCATAGTAAAAGATCTGCTCCAGACACTCTTTGGGGGACGGCCATTTGTGTTTCAACAGGACTTCGCACCTGCTCATAAGGCCAAAACAACTCGGGAGTTTCGTTCAGGTGGTAGCCACCTCTAGGTGGCTGTGGACAAACGAATAACAGTTAGTCAGTGTTCTATAATCCGGAGTTGAATGTAGAATGAAATAGCAAGCATAGCGACCCCGTGCGCGACTGACTTCAAGCCACCGGCTACAGGCCTCTTAACATTAATACTAGGTTAAGCATATAGAAAAAAAGATATTTATAACTGCAGAAAAAAGGAATGTTTGCTCAGTTTCTTGCCCTTCTTAGCAATACTAATCGAATGGTGCGGATGGTTAGGCATTATGTATATATAATATTTTATGTATATATAATATTTCTCTATTTTATGCAGGTGTATAACTTTATTACATTTTAGTAGCCCAACCTTAATATTTTTTGTATGTATTTCCCTTTTTTATTTATGAACTTATTTCTTCATTGCATTATGTATACATAATATTTTTATTCCTAGATTCCTCTATTTTATGCAGGTGTACATTTTATTTCCCGTATTATTATGTATTTTTTTATATTCTAAAGATATATTATATTGTTATAAGTAACTTTGACTTGTAGAAAGTATACTTTAAGTATCTATTTTGCAAAAATAAATATTTTGATTGATTGATTGCGGTAAAAACTGTCATAAATGGGTACCGTGTACTATTTAGTGATCATACTAAATCAAAATTTACAGGAAGTCTTCGTTTTTCTGTCCTTTACCACTTATAAACCGGGCGACGACGTGAAAATGATACAGTAGTTTACAAGTTCTGTGGTATAGTACTTTGTTCTTAATTCCATCCATCCATCAGCCTGTTTCATCCACTGCTAGACATAGGCCTTTCCAGGATTTCGCCACTCTTGGTGGTCCTCCTGGAAGAAATGCCCATACTCACACACGCTGGGCAGTCGGGTTGGTGAGCTCGGTGCTGAAACCCTTGCACCAGTGACGCCGCTGCCCGTCACCAGTCTGTTTAATGCTCTGGCTCTAATGACTACTGAATATTTAATTATCCAGCTCAGCAGTCATGAACTAGGTGTTAACTTATTTCAATATTTTCTCTTATGACAAAGGTAAACGGGGCATGATTGCTGTCTAAATTCATTATTTTATAAATGTATACATATTCTATTATCACTGAAAAATAAATAACACAAAGAGTCGCTACTGGGTAGAAAATACCCATACTCACTTCAAATACCTACTCCGAGGGAACCGCGGGGTTAAACTAAATTTTGATTGAAAGGTACCTGAACTGTCACAGTTGTGTGAAAACGCACATAGAAGATATTTGCAAATTAATGGTGCTCTGGGTATTTTTTTACCCAGTAGCGCCTCCTCGCGGGTTAAAGCCCTCTAAATAACTTTGAAACCCTGTTATGAATTTCGTTTGGGCAGACGTATTTTTATTTTAGCATGTACAGTCTATGAAGAAAGAGTTAAAATTAATATTGAAGGAACTATTTTCCATTCGCCTGTTTATACCAAACAAATAGGTACAAAATATGTTAAATCGGTTTTACCGCGTTGTTATTTCATAAATATATTACCTAAATTATACTACTTGAACGTTTAAAGTTCAATATTCATTTCAACTCTTTTTTGACAGACTGTATGTTTGTGTGGTAAAGTTGTTCAGTATGTACGAGTATATAATCGCAAAAACCAACTGTCATGAAAAGAAAGACCGCTTTTTTGGGCATTTGCAAAGAGGTTCCCTGTACAAATTTTCGAGGTTGTTCATCGAGCGCAAGGTTTTCGGAAAAAGAGTATCAGGACGTCAAAGTCACTAATGGATAAATGACATCGAAGAGTGGACTGGACTAAAAGCTTTAGAGACTTGAAGGATATAACAACGGATCGCTAGCAATTCAGCCTACGGACCTCCAATCTTCATTACAAAGATTGGCACCCAATGATGGGATGGGAGATATAGTCTAATTGACAAAAAACTATGGTCGCAAAATGTCTTCATCATCATATATCACATTTATTGAATAATTTATTCAGAAAAAAAGATAAACAATCATAAGTTGAGTATTTTATACCGAGCTCAATGTCATCACAACCAAAACACATCACTGAAAAATTATTTACAAAAGCATTGGTTTACAATGTAGAGTTTACATGGTCGAATCACTTCACAATAACAACAGCAGCGACTTTTGTTCCACGATTTTATATCGAAAACAATTACCGACCCTTTGCTAGAACAACGACCAAACAAACAATCAATCTACAACAAACAGAAATAACAACTCCTTTTCGATATAGTTCTCTTGACTCAAGTATTTTATTAATCGAAAAACCAAACTCGCTCTTTCCCACTGCAACCCTTAAGTCAACGTATTTAGCAGTAAAATCCTTTGAAAGAAAAGTAGATTTACGTTTGTAGTATTTATCGTCAATGTCAACCCGTGACAGACAGAAAAACAGACAAAAACATTTCGTTATTAGTGACACGTGGCGCAATAATTTCTGCTCACCCCCTTTGTATGTAAGGGTGAGGGTGTAACATATGGATTTCTACTTTTCTAGTTTAGTTTTTATTGAGTTGTTTTATTGCTGGGAACTTGGTATCGATTTTTTGTTGCTAAGGGGTTGATTGATTCGTTACTGATTAGTGCTGTTGGATATGTCAAACGCTCTGACATTGAATTTTTTATTTTTTTGCCCGTATTATAATTTGCGATATTGTTTTTTTTGTACATTAGAATTCATTTGAAATAAGTGTATATTAGGGTTCCGTAGCCAAAGGGTTACCAACGGAACCCTATTACTAAGACTCCGCTGTCCGTCTGTCATCAGGCTGTATCTCATTAACCGTGATAGTTAGACAGTTGAAATTTTCACAGATGATGTTATATGCTATAACAACAAATACTAAAAAACAGAATAAAATAAATACTAAAGGGGGCTCCCGTACAACAAACGTGATTTTTTTGCCGTTTTTATAGATAACTAGCTTTTGCCCGCGGCTCCGCCCGCGTGTTGTTCGGTTTAACGACATGATTTTTCCGGGATAAAAAGTAGCCTATGTGTTTAGTTAGTGTATAAGCTATATCTATTTAAAATTTCATCCAAATCCATCCAGCCGTTTCAGCGTGAAAGAGTAACAAACATACACGCACGCACACACACACAAACTTTCGCATTTATAATATTAGTGTGATAGTGTGATGTGATTTGATTGTACGGAACTATTCGTGCGCGAGTCCGACTCGCACTTGGCCGGTTTTTATATTATGTGCCTATATTACAGAATAAATGATTTGATTTGAAAGGGAATTAAATACCGATTATCTACTCCCATACTGATAGGTGGCAAGGAGGCAGCATTATTTAGCAAACGGATCCCCGAATCCAAAAAAGGTTTTCACACATCCGCGATATTTTTGAACTATCTATCCAACGACATCCCAAAACATGAGATAGACGAAACGGGGAGCTAACCTAATTTTTTATATACTTTGTTGGCGTGATTAAATTATAGCAATGCCAAATTACAGCTTCTAATTTCTAGTACTAACAGTTTTTGAGCTAAGCCGCAGACAGACAGACGAATGGACATGGCGAAACTATATAGGTGCCTTGTTGTCTACGGAACCCTAAAAAGGACTTAACGCTATAACGATTTTGAAATACTAAATTTTACGTACACTTCCTGCATTAGCGTACAAATGAGATGACAAATCTTCTTGTGTGGCATCTACATCTTCCCGTCTACGTGCTTCGGCTCGGCAGGCACAGTAAGCAGTTGGTCCATTTGTGCCAGAAGTACGGCATATGGTTCACCATCCATCACGTTTGGGACGTAATAATCGTCTGAGAAAAACGGGTTGACCAAGTGTGGACTGTAACTTGCATTTCATAGTTCACACTTGGGAACACTTTTAGAAAATATGACAATCGAAACTAATAAATTTAAATGGAGAATCCACAAATTCATTCCAAAGTCAACCTAAGATACCCTCAGTGTGGCCATCATCATCTAAGATACCCTCAATGCCATGCTGTCATGTGCAGTCTTTAACGTTTTATCACCTTCTTATCTTTCAGTTGACGGCGCCATACGAATTAGTTCACCAGTCTACTTTGACTTCTCAAAGTTAGAGTACATGTTGTATACGAGAGATCAGCGTTTTATGGCCCCCTATTCGGGTCGTTGACAGATTTTCCACTTTTACACGTCGGGATAAGATTACTTTTCGATTGAAAGGTTCTTAAGATTTTAAAATTTTCTGTCTACTCGTGTGAAAATTTGTCGCCCGGAGTGTCAAAAGCGTAATCTTGTCAAGTGTATTTTAATGTATTTTTAAAATATTTTGGTATTTTATAGCTTTAACTTTTTACCTATTACTAGCCCTATTACTAAGACTCCGCTGTCCGTCTGTCAGACAGACAGTTGATATTTTCACAGATGATGTATTTCTTGCAGCTTTAACAACCCAATTTGTGTACCCAATATTTTATTTAGAGACAATAATCCATTTTCACATACGAGAGGACATGGAGTAAAGTATTCTTTTTACGTGACGTTGCCACATGCCAAAACTGTAACTTAAACACTGAACAGTCAACATTAATAAATTCATGATAGGGGTTTCATCGCCGTACTTCCGGCACAAATACTCGCATCTCGCAAGCGGGGGATATACGAGTACACGAAACAGGCGAAATCGCAGAAGTCTTTGCAGTAGAGGCATTCTTGATGCAGGCACGTAGTAACTTCTCGTCTATATTCTGTACTAACTTGAATGGGCATGATGACAAAAAAAAATTATTAGTCCGTCAGTTAGATTATCAGAAAATATTGGACACGTATTTTTTCTGTTTTCAAATAAACAAACGATGATGAAGATATAGCCCGCTGAAGATCCGCGTGACGTCACATCTAGGTACAATTTTACTTAGAAGTGACTTCATTTTCCCCCACTCCCAAACTTTGACGCGCTTTGTCTCTGTCATTTTTTGTTTGATTGACAAAAGAGAAAATACGTGTCCAATATTTTTTGATAATCTAAATGACGGACTAAATAGAATAATATTTTGTTTACCCTGTCTACAAGCCTGTTGTACTGATTATACATAGAAGGTTTTTACAAGAGCCTTAATATGACTTTAAATTAGAATCTAATTCCACTGCTAAGTTACAACTTAAAGCTATTTGGATGAGAAAACCTATCGTCTATGAACGGTAGTTAGCTCCAGTGTTTACCGGTGCAGTATGGAGTAACAGACAGACGGACAAAAGCTTAAGCTTTGAACAAGGGAATTGCATTAGACAAACATGGCGGGTACATCACAGGTAAAATGTTACTTAAAGATGGCTGTAAAGCGGCGATTGTGAGGGATAAAGTTATTAGATTAAATGTTGGTGTACGAATGTTTATTAAAACTGTAGTTATGTATGTAATATCTATATAGGTATAGGGCTATGATTAACACGTAAAATGTGAACAAGAGTCACAATCTTGCCCGCTACCTATACTATAATCTTTTATTTTTAAGCAAGCTCGGATCTACATATTGTAAAAAGTTTGTGAATGTACTCGCAGTACGAACAATAACAGAAATCATGTTACTAATATGTTATTAAACGTTTATTATATATTAAATATCCGAACCACGATCTAGACTGATTGTTTTAGAGATATTGAGAACTCAACAGAATAATATATCATTGGGTATTTGAAAGCCACTTTATCAAATATTCAAATAATTAAAGTACTAGTAGGTTTAAATAAAATAGCTTGCTTGTCTAATCCTTTTCGGTACTCACTAAAATTGAAATAAAATGAGATTAACAATTACTTGAATTAAATCTAAATTGGATAATTTTTATCATTTGTTTTGAAAACATACTTGAAAACTGCCAATGAAACCAGTGAAAGTTTGTCGCAAGTTGCCAGTGTGGCTTGTCGCATCTCTGCGCCCTTCCTTAGACTCAAGTTGGGCAGAAGCTTGCATTGTTTATGGCATTAGCGGCAAGGTACAGGAAAGGCCTTTAATTTTCAATCTACCTTCACGCATAGTTTCCCAGGAGATAGGCAGTTCACAATTATACCATAGAGGAACTTGTCGCTGACCCAATTTAGTTGTTCTATGTAAAGTCATTGCTATAATCAATTACTTAATTGTAGTCTTATGACCTGAAGGACGTTGCGGGGGGCGGCTGGATGAGGAGGACGGAGGACCGACATGAGTGGTGAAATTTGGGAAAGGCCTATGTCCAGCAGTGGACGAAACAGGCTGATTGATGGAATATTTTGTATAAAAAAATGTAGCTATTTATATTATATCTGAGACAAATTGATCACTCAAATATAACTCTATTTGTCAATCGGATTCTGAGATTTAAAAGAGTGACACACACCTGACGAAATTATATGGGATTTGTGGCAACGCGTTAATTTCACGCGTTTTTTGCGTTTTTGCGTTTCACAACGGCTAAGCGGTAATTGCACATAGAGAGCTTTCGTCAGTAATTTATTTGAGAGGTATTAATATTTTAGTTTCGAATGATATTTAACTAGTAAATTGGCAGGAGACACGATCGTGCCGGAATTGTACTGTAAATTCATTTTTATCGAGAATCAATAAATCTACAGCTTAGGGAATGTACAAATTATTTCAAAATACTTTTAAATCATAATCGAACACATATTATGTGTATTTAAAAGTGCATAATCAATTTTTATTTCTTATTATAATCATATGTTTATGAAAGAAAGGTGGCATTAAATAATATAGCCAAATTCATATTGAAGATTCGGTAAGTGCTCAGTATTAAAGTTAACTGACCCTTTTTTTTAAATTAGTTGTTTTTTTTTCTTGTTCCCTACAAACGCAAGCCCAGCTTAGAGTCAGTTCAGTTACTAACGGGGATCAAAATTTTATTTTGCGAAATTAGCAAAAAGTGTTATCGATCCGTGATATCATGATATGATAGTGATCACTTAGCCTCCAGTATGAATTTAGCCGCATAAATGAATGTCACCTTATGTTTATAAAATAGTACATTACGATACGTGTGACCTAAGTTGCCTTTTATTGCACGGCGTGCAAAACGCCGTGCAATAATAGGCAACTTAGGTCACGGAAAAGCGTGCGTAAAGTGCGGGCTTAGGTCACAGTGTGCTATAAATAATATTACTTTCAAGTGTCAGTCAGTTCTACTCATATTCATAGTCAGTGACCATAACTTGCCACGAGCCCATTGTCACAATCTAAAAGGCCGTAAACTATTGCGACTAATGGGAATTCTAAATTTAAATTCTGATAGACGATAATGCGTCTCCTTCCGGCTGCGCTTGCGTCGAAATCGACAATGCGTTCTATTTTTGAATTAATTATTGTCTCTGAGATGCGCGGGCGCCACATCCGGTGGTTTGCTTACTCGGGGAGGGTAGGTTAAACAAATAACTAATAAAGTAGAGTTCTTGATAAAATACAAGTTTTATGTGTGAAGTAAATACAGTTCTAAATATGTAGTTATAATACAGGTTGTACAGTAGGAAGTGAAAGACAACATACACCTTGTTTAAGGCGGGTGTCAGTCCCAGACTCTTTTTCGATTTAGGGATCCGTTGGCGAAATTTTAAGCTTTGAAGTGAAAATTTTAGTTAGTGTGGAGCGTCCCCCCCTGCCAGCTAAACGGTTGTTTATAGAAATGTGATAAAAATTCAGAGGTGTAGTACCTATATATATAATGAATTTAAAAGGAAAACTATAACAGCTCAGTAGGCTTTACAGGTTTACGAGTACAGGACGCGCCAAAATTTTGGTCCCCTAGAATGTATGGGACCAGAAGTTTGGCGTGGTCTGTATTAGTAGACCAACTTATATGTACCGGTCAACTACTGAACCCTACATTGCGCGTGGCCCGACACGCACTTGGCCGGTTTTCTTCATCTATTTTGACAGGTCGGAATAAAATCCCGATTCTATAAAAATACAAATAGATAAGAATACTTAGGCTAACTAAAGGCTTATCGGAATAGAATTTTTGGTAATATGGCCGCAAAACTGCATCAAGATTATTTTCCTTACCTTAATATTCAGATCGAAAATTAGCAGATTACCAACACCGCAATACTTTTTTTGTTCTAAAACATCACACAAAAAAGACAAGTGCGAGTCGGATTCGCAGACCGAGGGTTCCGTTAAAGACTATATTTTTTATGATTTAATTACAAATGTATAGTTTCAGATTTTCCCTATACTTGTAATATAAAGGGTACTACTTGCCAAATTTCATAGTTCTAGGTCAACGGGAAATACCCTATAAATTTTGATTCCCTTGAGAGTGTTGAAATATACGTTTCTTATGGCATAAACTGCCGTTTTTAGGGTTCCGTACCCAAATGGTAACCAACGGGACCCTATTACTAAGACTCCGCTATCCGTCTATCTGTCCATCTGTCCGTCTGTCCGTCCGTCCATCTGTCACCAGGCTGTATCTCATGAACCTTCTGTTGCCGCTTTTACAACAAATACTAAAAAACAGAATAAAATAAATATTAACATACAACAGACATGTTTTTATAGATAATGGTACGGAACCCTCCGTGCGTGAGTCCAACTCGCACTTGGCCGGTTTTCTCACGTTAACTTGGAAGTTTCATTTTTTCACAGCTTCAAGGGACTGTAGTATATTGTTTTAATTTCAACTCGATACCTCCACGCGTTCCCGAGATAAAGGGTCTTGACAGACAGACGGACAGACAGACAGGCGGACAACAAAGTGATGCTATAAGGGCTTCGTTTTTTCCTTTTGAGATACGGAACCCTAAAAAACAGCGCAAAAAATCTCTTATACTCTAAGTTTACCTTGGTCCTGACCACTTACCGATTCAACAGTATGAATTTGGGTATATAAACGAAAGTCACCGTTCGGGTCATCTCAGTTAGCGGGTAAAAGATCAGCTGTCAGTACCCCCTCGTGCACCTCACCTTCCCCGACAGCGCTCTGGAAATGCGCAATCGATTGTGCTGACTACATTCACACAAGCCAACATACGACATATTAACGGAGGTGTTTACAACTGTGAGCTGAGATGCAAGTCATAGCTAGTCCACCCTTGTCACATCCGCTTTTGACCGACAATTATGACGTCCCAAATGTGATGGGTGGTAAGCCCTATCGCCGTACTCCGAGCACAAATAGAAACAAATTAATGTGCACGTGAAGATTGAACCCACGGGTTAGCAAGCGAGCGCTTTACCACTCGGTCACAAAGGCGGTCACGCCAACATAATTGAGGCAAACTTTAAGAAAACCGCGAAATAAGCTTTCCAGAAATACGCAGTAAAAGTTCTACTTGACGACGAGAAACACAATAAAAACTACTTACGTTAACAGAAAAGTCGGTCACTTACAATTATTGTTGGCTAAAAGAACAATTTAACGAATTTGTGCTTTATTCACCATCTAGCCGCTATTTAAGACAAAAGTTACAGCGAAAAAAGCACAACTCCAAGAAGCTTTCGTCCAAAGAATAAATAAAGGCATCCTACAAAAAGCGTACATAAATAAAGGAGAGTAGAGATGGGAAGGATACACGCTTTTGCAACAAATTTTTAAGCATCGATTCTTTCGTTTTCTAACGAAAATAGCAAGAAATTGTTATAACGTCCATAAACACGTCTTTGTTAAAAACAATGAAGGTAAATAATCTACAAAGAGACGGCTGAAAAGTTTTGGGTCTGGGAACATACTAAAAAAGGCTGATTTGTTTTTCTGTATAATCTCCCTCAACTTCTATGAACTTTATATTTGTAAAAAAGTACTTTTAAACCAGTAAATAATCCACATGCCTTCGCAGTACTTATCTATTTGCCGCCTCCAATGGCCCCTTTTCCACTTACGGCACGGCTAAGGTGGTAAAAATGTATGGATTTTAGCCGTGCCGTCGCCGTCGCCGTCGCCGTTGCCGGTGCCGGTGCCGGTGCCGGTGCCGGTGCCGGTGGATTGCCGGTAAGTGGAAAAGGAGCCATTTTCTTGTCACTCAAAAAACTACCTCTCTGAGGTAATTTTTTAAATTGGAAAAGATGCTATAATCGCCGGGAGCCAGTTCTGTACTATATGATGGGTGGTTAATTTTTTTCAGATTAAGCCTTAAAAAACTTTTTATTATACTTATATTAAAAGCTTGAAAATAATTGAATTTACCATATTTGCCGATTTAGTTTTTGTAATTAACAGCTAACTTCGTGACTATGGAAATCCAATTATTTTAAAGTCTTATAGTAATAATGTAATAATGAGAACGCTAAAAAATTGTAGTGTAATAAGCTAGGCAATTTTTTTTCGTTATTTATTACATCTGATTTCTTTCCAATTCTGATAAATAGACCCTTTAATTCAGGTATTTCATTTCTTTGTTTTTATACATATATAAAATATATCGTCACAAAATGAGTCCCCGAAGCACAAATACTATGCACATAAATTCCGAAAAACTCATTGGTGCATGCCCGACCGGGGATCGAACCTGGGACTCAAGTTTGAGGGCCAGCTTCTACCGCCTGAGCTACCGCCTCTTTGTTTTTATCTATTAAATAATAAAGACGTAAAATTAATTGTTTGTTTATGTATGGGAGGTAATCTCTGGAACTACTGAACGCATTTTAATTTTTTTTTCACTAGTTATACTCTTCACTTGGACCTTGGACATAGGCTATAATTTGTTCCTAGGGAATGGGCAGTTCCCTAGAGACGTAGTCATAATTACATTCGTGCAGGTGAAGCCGCGGCCAAAAGCTAGTGACTTACATAAATATAAAGTTGACATTTCAACAAGGTTCTAATATATAGTGGGTAGTACAGTCCCGCTCTCGAATATAATACAAAAATATTGAGTTCTTGGACATCACTATCTTGTGTTAAAATAAGGGTAAATGTCCCAGTCTTCGCCTCCTCGATCGTATATATTTCAATGGTATTTAGTTTTGCACTCAGCTGAGGGTCGTTTTCTTACATGTGACCACAAACAGCTCAAAAAAATATTGAAATGGTTACTCTTTTGGAATAAATGTAATTAAAATATGAATTCTGAACTGAAGGACAGCAAGTGAAAACAGAGCGGCCAATTCCTCAATACAAAGATATTTCGAAGAGATACTCAAAAAGTTGCAATACTGACTGACCCTTCTAACTGGAATGGATTGGCAGCACAGTGCCCTGATTTACGCGGGCTTGTACAGGGGCGAATAAAATTTAAAATTTCGTATAAAACGAAATAATTTAGTAAGACCGCGTATTGGGACCGTGTTTACGCCACAATTCGTTTTTTTACTAAAACGCTGTTTGCGACATTATACGGTGATATATACTTGGATCCATCCATCCATCCATCAGCCTGTTTCGTCCACTGCTGGACATAGGCCTTTCCAGAATTTCGCCACGCTTGGGGGTCCTCCTGGAAGAAATGCCCATACTCACATGCGCTGGGCAGGCAGGTTGGTGAGATATACCGCCATGGTGGGCCATGGTGGGCCGCCTGGTTTTGGCTGAGAGCTGTTCTCTTACTCTCCCCCTAATAACTTCGCTCGGTTTGCGAGTAAGATGGTGGGTACCTCCACAGTCGAGCCCAGCATCAGCTCTACCACCTCACTTATACTTGGATAGACTAAGCTTATTTCTGATGTACTACATTTAATTTTTATTATATTTGTTGTATTAAAAAAAAACTAGTTTGTCCTAAAATCGGGTTTGGCTGGTAACATACGAGTGCATTTTTATATTCGCGGAATGGGTAGGTAATTAATAAATGAGGGTACTTTCCTTAGTCGTAATTGGTTAAGTAGCTCATTATTAGTATAAATAGAATGTTTTGTTTTAATCGAGCTATTACTATTTGAATTATCGTCGATCAAACAACTCAGTTGGGAAGAACATTGTGAAAAATGGAGAAAATCGAGCACCGCGCTGTCATAAAGTTCCTTACCAAGCAAGGTAAATCGGTTCAAACCATACTAGAAGAGATGTCATCCATTTACGGGGAGTCTTGCCCCGGTAAAACCATGGTTTATAAGTGGCATACCCTTTTTAAGAAAGGCAGGGCCTCACTTGAAGATGATCCTCGGCCAAGACGGTCGATCGAGGTGACCACTCCGGAAATCATTCAAAAAGTAGAAAAATTAATACTGGAAGATGCTAGACTAAAGAAGAAACAGCTCGCAGAAATGGTTGGAGTATCCGATACAACCATATTTAAAATTCTTCACGATCATCTCGGCATGACCAAAGTCAGTGCAAGGTGGGTGCCGAGAATGCTCACGCCGCCTCAAAAACAACAGCGCGTAGAGTGTTCTCGCGCGTTTTTGGACCTCTGTAATGAAGACCAGGATGGAGTATTGACTCGAATTGTAACTGGGAATGAAATTAGAGTTCATCATTATGAACCTGAGTTCAAACAAGATTCTATGCAGTGGCACAAAAAAGGCACACCACCACCAAAGAAATTTAAGGTGTCACAGTCGGCGGGAAAAATCATGGCGACAATCTTTTGGGACTCAGAAGGAATCTTGTTGATAGATTATAAAGATAAAGGTGTCTCCATAACTGGAGAACACTACGCTTCAATCTTAGAGCGATTAAAGGAAGCAATCAAGGCAAAAAGAAGGGGAAAATTAACCAAAGATGTCCTCCTTCTGCACGACAACGCGCCTGTGCACAAGAGCCGTGTTGCGTTTGCTTCCCTGCATAAGGTGGGCTTCGATATTTTGGTTCATCCACCCTACAGTCCTGACCTGGCTCCCAGTGATTATTATCTCTTTCCAAAAATGAAAAAAGAACTTCGGGGGAAGAAGTTCTCAAGCGATGAAGAAGTGACGGAAGCAGTTTCAGCTTATTTTTTAGACAAAGAAAAAAATTTTTTTTTTCTAGTGTATACATAAGCTAATTGAAAGATATGAAAAATGTATTAGGGTTGCAGGTGAATATATTGAAAAGGAAAAATAAACTTGTATTTTTATTTCCACGTCTTACCCCCGATTCCGCGAACTTAAAAACGCCCCCTCGTATATAAGGTGACTTTTATTTTATTTTGCGAAATCAGCAAAAAGTGTTATCGATCCGTGTCACTGATCACTTACCAAGCCTCCAGTATGGGTTTGGTTGTATAAATTAAAGTCACCTTACATAATGACCCTATATTGCATAAAAAATATATATTCTTATTCACATCGTCTAAGGATCAATAAAACCTTTGAACTTTACTCAATCAGCAGAAATTTCAACACCCTCACAGTAGGGTAACTATATAGTTCGAGCCCCTCTAAATGGACCCTATAATTAAAGATATTCTTTGTCCACAATAATTTATTACAAAGTTTGGTAGGGAACCGGCACGTGCCACATGGTACATTTTAGCACCCTTACCCTAGAGGCTCTTATAGTGAAGGGAATACAGGTGAACATTGAATGAAAAGTTACGCTTGATGTGTATTTTGATGAATTATGTAAACTATAATTACGGTTAATGATTAACTAAATTAAAGGGTGTTGTGGGGTGCCAAATGGTGGTTGAAGAGTTCACTTTGAAGGTCCAGGCGAAATAGGATCCTATAATCGTCATTGTTATTAGGTATTTAAAAGTGGTCAAAACTAAGTTAAAACCTTAGCTTTCAATTTAAAAAAAATGTACATTAAGGCGGATGGTCCAAAAGTTTTGGAACAAAACCGCTCTCCATAAAAACTTGTCAGGACCAACAACCGTGACAAATTCATTATAATTTCGCTGTGTTACTTTTTTCTACAAGTTCCATCAATTCTACATCCGCGAATAATCAATCAGTCTTCACATAGAAAAAAACATAAAAAGAAATATATATATATACCAAAACAAGGTCCAAATTAAGACTACGACCATCCATCCATCCATCAGCCCGTGTTCGTCCACTGGTGGACTTAAGCCTTTCTAATATTTCAACCTCTTGGCGGTTCTCCGTCCTCTTCATCCTGCCGCCGCCTGCAGCCTCCTCCGTCGTCGATCCAGCGGGCACGGGGTCGGCCAACGCTACGTTTTGCTATACGTGGTATCCATTCTAATGCTTTTCGGCCCGAATGGCCATCATGTCGTCTACAAATATGGCCTGCCCACTGCCACTTCAACTTACTGATTCTGCAGGCTATGTCGGTCACTTTCGATCTCCAACGGCGGGTCCTTAATTAAGTATGCAAAGAAACAAATTGAAACTTAGGCAAATTAAAGATAAATAGGTCCTATTCTGAAGGCTTTAATTTTAGTTTTAGTGATGTCAAAACTTAAAATTTTTCAAAGTAATATAGCTTCTGTTGTTGACATTAAAGAACTATTTCGGAATGAAGAAATTTCAACAATTTCGACCAGTTTTAACTAAATTTGACAGCACTAAAAGTAAAATTAAAGCCTTAGGAATAGGACCTATTGTAACAACAAAAGAGTACTTTTATGAAATTTTAGTTATTATAATTGTAATTAAGTATTCGTTTAGGTTTTTGTACTACACTATCCGTGATCGTGCGGTAGTCGTAGCAGCCACTTTGCAATAAGCGCTGGCATGTGGCATCACAGAGAAAAACCTCTGTGGCTGGCATGAACCTTATATCGATGTTATTTCCGTCGATATCTGTACTGATACATATAGAGCTACCAGACGAGACCCTGGCTATTACTAAACCTCCGTCATCTGTTTGTCTGTCACAGGGGTCTGCAGCTTCAGCTCTAATAGGTAGTCAGTTACCGAATACCTAACCACGGATCGTGGACCTATCACGGCAAACCATAATAAATTCAATAAATTTATACCCATGGGTTGAACTAAAACAAAAAGGAAATTACATCTTCTCAGTCATGTCATTTCCACGTGCATGTACGTACATATCGTCACGACATGAATCCCCGAGGGGATGTCAGAGGTGTCCCCAAGTGTGAACTAGTGGCGGTCCGAGGGGGGGGGGGGGTTACAGGGGTCATGACCCCCCCAAAATCATCATGTCAACTCGAAAAATCCCCTATAACTTGATGGTTTTTGAAAATTTCAAACAAATTTTTATCTGTCTACTAACGCCTAAGTCAAAAATGTTCAAAATAAGTAAATTTATAAAACTAACTCAAACGGTGTGAATCAAATCAAAAAAGGCCGCGAAATATGTGGCAGTGGCGGCGGCCGAATACCCTATAAAATTCTTAAAGCCTTTTATTCGGTTTATGACTGAGGTTGCATATTTTTTCAAAATTTATATATTTGCTTAACCTGTTTTACTGTTAAAATTGGCTTCTTGGACTCTTACTTGAGCCAAGATGACCCCCCCCCCCCCAAATCTTGAGCTGCGACCGCGCCTGGTGTGAACTGTGAAATGCAAGTCCCAATCCACACTTTCACCGACGATTTACGTCTAAAAGGTGATGGTGAGCCCTGTCGCCGTTCTTCGGGCACAAATGGACCAACAGCTTAACGTGTCTTCCGAAGCACGCAGACCGAGCACAAATTAATGTAAGTTGATTGTTGGGATTGTCGGCACTTGGAGGAATTTATCAGACATTTGTGATGAAAACACTTATTGCATTAAATATTATCCGTGGAATCTGTATCACAACAATGACAAATTAATGTGTACCGCGGGTATTGAACCCACGACCTCTAGGTTAGCAGGCGAGCGCCCTACCACTCGGCCATTTATTGATAACATACTCAATAGCTTTCGGAGAATTAATTAATGACGTTATTAATTAATCATCACAACTCTTTCTAACAAAGGTTGTATTCGTTTCAACTCTTCGAAGCATTACCATGTACATTACGGTTTCTATTAGGTCCCTGCAGCCATAACAAAACACTCTATGATAGAAAAGTAAATTATGTTGGGGTGGAGATTCTTTTGATTTTACAATATTATTTTTTTACTGCAAAATAGGTACTGGTCGTATGAAACTTTTAGCGTTTTGTCTTCTTCTCGCGATTAAAACTTTGGATACAGATAAAAATATTATACAAGATAAGATTCGTCTTTGTTGCAGGATCATAAGCAAACAAACCAACAACATTGATATTAATATTAAATGATGGGATAGGTATTGTGTTTTTTGACATCACAACGGGATAAACAATATTATGATAATTTACACACCTGCTAGTCTAGCATAGCCCGTCTCACTCTGTTGATCTACCTCAAGAGTAAATATTTAAAAACGGATAGGACTCACTTTTTTAACTGTGTGAGGAGGCACAGGTCGAGCTTTAGTCCTATTCGTTTTACAATATTTATGATGTCAACTCACTCTAATTTTAATTAATGTATACCTAAAGAGTCTCCTCTACTCGGTAACTGTGTACTTGTTTTATTAGTTTTAGACTTCAGGGTACATATCTGATGTGATAACTGTTGTGTTTGAGCACAACAATATGTCAGCTTACACCTGACCCACTGGTCGTGTAAAATAAAATATATTTGACTTTAATTAGAATTGATTAAGTTCTCATTTTAAGTGAATGTGTAAATATTCTTATGAGAAATAAAGAATCTTAAACCGAAAAAGAGGGGCAGACAGTGTATATAGAGCTGTCAAAGCTCGATATGGTCTACTATGCTAGGTACTCTGAACTCAGACTCAGGTATGGATAAGAAACGACAAACAATTTGATTTAATTGAATATGCAAAATTCTATTCTCTAGTCCCTTTGTAAAAATTATGAAATCCTTAATTCAAAATCATTCAATTCATTAATTCATTCAAATCTTAATTTGCTTTGCATGTCTACTTTGTTACTAACCGAGTGTGAATTGGTCTGTACCAATAATAGTCACCTTGTTTACCTTCATACGAAGACATAATATGGTCGGTACAACAAAAAAATTAGGCCAAGTGTGAGTCGCACTCGCACAAAAAAGATTCCGTACCACCATATTGTACGGGTACGGAATCCTAAAATATGTTAAATAAGAAAAATATATGTGTCATAGCAACATCAAGGCGATACAAAATAAGGGATTAGAATGGTAGCGCCTGACAAACAATTCGCTTCCTTTTAGTATCTACGGAACCCTAATTTTTATAATTTGATATTTTTCTTTAAAATATGTACAGGAAATAAATATGTATTAAAGCTGAAACAAATAACTTTAAAAAGTGCTACTTGGGCTAAATTTTTTTCCCTTAATGATGCTATATTACCACGTATTCTGTAAAAATTTTTACTGTCTACCTAGCAGTGGCGAAGGCTAAATATTGTAAAAAGGAAAGCCGGACAAAAAAATCGCTATACTCATAAAAGCAACCAAGGAAAACATTAAAAAAAAATTACTTTGCAACTCCCTGTCAGCCAAGTGTATTTGTCGTATTGAGATTCATGGAAATGTTTGACAAAACGAAGAGCACGGAACAAAGAAATGTATTATGGATGCCATTTCCTAAACAAGCCGATGGGAATCGTGTTATATGGACCGTTCGCCACTGCTACCTATTTATTACGTCGGAAGCTGTTGTAAATCACAACATAGAAAATGAAAAAGAGAAAATTAGATAATGGCGTGAAATGCAAAATAACGTTCGTAGTTCGTATCCGTAAGCGTTCTTTGAAAGAATCTCGTAGATCTCGGTGGACTGGATTAGTCGTTGGCCCCTTTATAGGCTCAGATTCTAGATTAAGCATCGTTGTATTTGATTTTCAAAAAATACAAATTCTTATTAATTTTTCTATCCGTATTGCAACGCCAATAATAATATTTGGTTTCCCAAGCGATAGATTTCGCTATAAATCATATAAAATCACGTATACATTGTTTCATCCCATCAAGGCAACCTAATGGTCTGGTCGCACATCCGTGACCATATGACACGAGTCCTGGGTTACATTCATCATCAGCCCTCGTACCCTGGGGTGTTATTAATTTAGATCATTTGTAGCTATTAATATGAATCATTAATACATCTGTTGGAATCAATTAAACGACGACGTTGAAGGGAAAATGAAGGGAAATGAGATTTGTTCAAAATGAATAATTTATTTAACAATGTAGTAAAGAGTGATTTTAACATTTACGATGTCCGCTCATAATAATTTCAATTGAAAAAAATACACTTATTACACGCCGCCGATATAATAATTTGGCCAAGTGCGAGTCGGACTCACGCACAAAGGGTTCTGTACCATCCCACAATACGGAACGGAACCCTAAAAATTTACTGTACTGTACTGAGACAACAATTTTTAGAATTTTTGTCTGTCTGTCCGTCTGTCTGTTCCGTTTTAACTCGAAAACCACTCAACGGATTTGAATGTGTTTTTTTTGTTTTATTATGATTGTAGTGACCCTGGTCAAAACATAACCTATAGGGGATTTTCATAAAATAACGTCCAAGCCGAAAACGGGGCAAAGATTCACTAAACGCAGGCGAAGCTGCGAGCAAAGGCTAGTACTTATACATATATGTCGGCAAATTCAAGTATAATTTGAGACAGCAACTCAACAATTACTCTGAGAACACAGCAGCCTACCGTCACAACTTAGTCACAAGTTTACAACTAACACTAACTTGTGCCATTACTCGATCATTTAGTGGATGAACTTGAGCCCAGTCTAGTCTAGTTTTAGACAAGTCTATACTTAGATGTCTCGAATTTGGTGTCCAATGGACGTGTAATTGACAGATTTCTGCAAGCACAAACGGTGATGTTCGACTTCTATTTTGCGGGAGAGAAAGTTTACCAGTTTACTTGGTAACTTCAAGTTGTGACTTGAGTAAATACTTGACTCGACTGATGACGACCCCATACCTTATTTATTGTTTTTAGGATCACTTTGTTGTCCGTCTGTCCGTCCGTCTGTCTGTCAAGATCCTTTATCTCGGGAACGCGTGGAGGTTTTGAGTTGAAATTAAAACCATATACTCAAATCTACAGTCCCTTGAAGCTGTGAAAAATGTTATGCCGCAAAAAACGTATATTTCGACACTCTCAAGGGAATCAAAATTTATAGGGTATTTCCCGATGACCTAGAACTGTGAAATTTGGCAAATAATGCCGTCTAATACTACAAGTATAGAAAAAAATCTTAAAACTATACATTTGTAATTAAATCATAAAAAAATCATCGAGGTTAAGCAAGTCAATCGGTCATAATTGTACGGGTGACCAAATCTTTTTGTAGATTTTTTAACTTTTAGTAATTTGTACGGAACCCTCAGTGGGCAAGTCTGGCTCGCACTTGTCCGGTGTTTTAATATTAATAACCCTCCGAAATAAATAAATAAAGCTTGTACAGAGGAAAATATATATTAATTCATACTTGAATTTAAATGTGAGTGCGACTATTGTTTTAATTCGCTGGGGATTGCAGTTTTTATTAGCTTTTTTACATCACGAACATTCATAAAACTTGAAAGTGTTTTTCAAATTCTAAAGGTATTATAAAAGGTGACTTTGACTCATATTAGAGACTCAGTAAGTGGTATGGACCAAGGTGCAATTAGTAGTTATTTTATTTGACAATTACCATTTACGCAAAATATGAAAAATATTAATTGTGCCCCAAATTGTTCAAGAACGACCCCGAGTCAATAGGCATGATGACATATTTTTTTTAATTAGTCCGTCAGTTAGATTGTCAAAAAATATTGGATACGTATTTTTTCTTTTTTCAATTAAACAAAAAATGATGAAGATATAGCCCGCTGAAGTTCCGCGTGACGTCACATCTAGGTACAATTTTACTTAGTGACGTCATTTTCCCCCACTCCCAAACTTTGACGCGCTTTATCTCTGTCATTTTTTGTTAGGAAACCTTTATTTTGCGTTATTTACAGAAAGGGTCTTGGTTACTGATCACTTATAAAATCTGCAGTATGAATTTGGCTATATCAATTAACCAAAGTCATCCTGTATATTAGGTGACTTTCGTTTATATAGACAAATTCATACTGGAGACTCGGTAAGTGGTCAGGAACAAGGTACAATAACATTTTATGTGAAATACGTAGGTAAAATAAAATTTAGACTTCCTATACTTGCCTGAGACCGATGGATGGCGGTTTATCCATCCCCAATTGCCGAGCCTTATATAAAACAAACTGGTGACGGGCAGCGGCGTCACTGTTGCAAGGGTTTCGGCACCGCGCTCACCAACCCGACTGCCCAGCGGTATTTCTTCTTGGAGGACCGCCAAGAGTGGCATAATCCTGGAAAGGCCTATGTACAGCAGTGGACGAAACAGGCTGATGGATGGATGGATGGATACTTGTTGAGTCTAGGTTGTTCTTCAACAAGTAAACAGGCACAAAAAATATTTATTTTGTATTTCGCAAACAGGGTCATTGAACCTTGGTCCTGACTACTTACCGAGCATGAATTTAGCTATATCAACTAAAGTCACCTTGTATAGCCCGTGAAGGCGACAGAGGGCTACATTGCTTGTCCATTAGGTAATTAATTCAAGTAGCAAGGTCTAGAGATAGGTAGTCAGGTGTAGTGTAGTTACGGAATGCGGTCTAGACTAAAGCTTAGATAAAGTGAAACATGGAACCAGTGACTTATCGTTCATCTATGGCGTTAGAATGTTTCCTGGGTCACTTCTATTTTGCTTTTGTGTTGTACCTGTCTTATTTAAGACTTGATCGCGCTCATTGTTCTTTAAATGTTATCGAAAATCGACATGTTAAAAGGGTTTAAATATGAATTTTAATGTCGGTGGGTGCGAAAGAAAATATTATTACCTAATAGAGATAATTTATTCGTACACTATTTGTTTATGTCTCGGAATTGCATAAACATAATGTAGTTTTGGTACTTTTTGTCCATACTATTCGTTACTTAAGTAGGTAGAAAAAATTGGCTTACTCGCGCACAAAGAGTTCCGTATCACTTACAATAATGGTATGGAACCCTAAAAGCTTAGACTAAATTACAAAAATATAGATGACTTTTTAACCTCAAGGCGACAAAAGTGACAAACAAATTGAAGTAATTTTTTTTTAGGGTACCTCCCCTACACGTAAAGTGGGGATGATTTCTTTTTGCGTCTATTCCTTGTGTAGGGTATCGTTGGATAGGTCCTTCAAAAATATTGTGGATGGTTCAAAAGTATTTTTCAATTTAGGGATCGGTTTGTGAAATACTAAGCTTTAAAGTAAAATATTTGTTAGGGTCAAGTGCTAGATAAACGGTTGCTTTTGGATCCATCCATCAGCCTGTTTCGTCCACTGCTGGACAGAGGCCTTTCCAGGATCTCGCCACTCTTGGTGGTTCTCCTGGAAGAAATGCCTATACTTACACACGCTGGGCAGGCGAGTTGGTGAGCGCGGTGCCGAAACCCTAGCACCAGTGACGCCGCTGCCCGTCACCAGTCTGTTTTTTACAAGCCCCGGCAATTTGGAATGGATATACCGCCATCCATCGGTCCCAGGCAATGGTGGGCCGCCTGGTTTTTCCTGAGAGCTGTCCTCTTACTCTCCCCCGAATAACTTCGGGAGGATTTGCGAGTAAGATGGTGATACCTCCAAAGTCAGTCGAGCCCGGCATCAGCTCTACCACCTAGTTATTAGACTATTACTGGTTACCTTGTTATTAGTTTTCTTTTTGACTTCTTTATATATAATCAAACTTCTAAGTTAGCGTGAGAAAAAGATACGGCCGTTTATGCCGCAAAAAACGTATATTTCGACACTCTCAAGGGAATCAAAATGTATAGGGTATTTCCCGTTGACCTAGAACTATTAAAGTTGGCAAGTAATACCGTTGGTAATACTATCTAATATTACAAGTAAAGGTAAAAATCTTAAAACTATATTTTATAATTAAATCATAAAAATCATAGACGTTAAGCAACGGTATTCGCGGTCATAATTGTACGGGTGACCAAATATTTTTGTAGATTTTTTTAAAACTTACTAGTTTGTACGGAACCCTCGGTGGGCGAGTCCGACTCGCACTTGTCCGGTTATTTTATAATTATGTAGTATATGTACGAGGGGTGGCTGATATAAAATCTCCTTTGTTAAAGAAAGTTTAAAAAATGTTACTGGCCACTATATTCTCGTATTCTTTGTTTATTCCTTTTTTAAAAATTATGACACTTATTTGTTTCTACGAGTTTAATTTTTTTTGTCGCGTCTTCGTTTTCATCAAGTTGCAATAAAATTAAAAATGGATAAAATTGAGTATCGCGCTGTGATTAAATTCCTCGGTAAAGAAGGGAATACGCCGACGCAGATCCGAGAGCGCATGTTTAAGGTGTTCGGAGATTCATGTCCTTCCGAATTTGTCATAAAGTTTTGGTCAAAGCAGTTTAAACAAGGCCGTGTGAGCTTAGAAGACGATTCCCGTAGTGGAAGGCCCATTTCTGCAGTTACCGCAGATAATGTGGAAAAAGTGAAGAAACTGATCCTTGCCGATCGGCGAATTAAGCAGTGTGAAATAGCTAGAGATTTTGGCATTAACAAGGAACGAGTTCATGAAATAATTCATGAACATTTGGGAATGTCCAAGGTGAGCGCGCGTTGGGTGCCTAAAATGTTGACCCCGTTTGATAAGCAAAGGCGTGTGGAATGTTGTCAGTCATTTTTAGACTTGGTAAAGGATAAAGAGGAAGAAACTATCTTGCGAATAGTGACCTGTGATGAAACTTGGATTCGTCAGTGGGATCCCGAAAGCAAACAAGAATCGATGCAATGGAAATTTAAAGGGGAAAAACCACCAAGGAAGTTTACGGTCCGGCTGTCAGCGGGCAAACTAAAGGCAACCATTTTTTGGGATGTCAAGGGGATTCTTATGATAGATTACCTGCCAAAAAACACCACGATGAATGCTGAATACTATGCGAACTTACTTGACCAGCTACGCAAAAAAATAAAAGAAGATAGGAGGGGCAAACTTAGCAAAGGCGTTTTGATTTTGCATGATAATGCACCCGCGCACACGGCCTTTAAGGCGCGGTCATCTCTGACAAAAAACGGCTTTACAGAGATCAACCACCCACCCTATAGTCCAGACCTGGCTCCCTCTGACTACTTCTTATTTAAAAATTTTAAGAAAAATTTGAGAGGGTGCAGATTTTCAACAGACGAAGAGATGAAGGACGCTGTGAATGACTATTTTGACGATCAAAATAATAATAATTATTTTAATGGTATGCTGTCACTTATTGACAAATGTCGTAAGTGCATTTCAGTTGCAGGGGACTATATTGAAAAATAAAAAATAAAATATTAATCCATGTATTTTCTTTCATAGTCAGGTAGATTACTTTTCAGCCACCCCTCGTATAAGCACGGATTTCATAATGGTTTAGAGGTTCATTATTTCATTATGGTATAGAGAGGTAAGTTACTGCTATATAGTTTATCATACTAAGCGATCGTATAGAATAGTGATTGATGCACTCAAAGACAGCTTTTCACGTCTGGCGCCTCTGTACGTGAGAAAGATTGATGGTACGAGAAAATGCAGTTTACTTAAATTTTAAACCTGATTATGTGATACTAAACGATACAATAGAGTTCAGTTTTGTATTTTATATTAAGATTCAGGATAAAACGGAATATATTAATAATATTTTTTTAAAATTACGAATAAGACTAACTTGTTTAATTATGCAAAAGGCACAGGTTGAGTTTTAGATGAGATTGTGTTGTGACCTCCTGTATGTGTGTTCTGTGGCTGTGACTCATCATCTGTCAATTTAGTTTTATTATATTTTCCATTTTTATTTTTTTATGGATTAATTTTGGTCTAGTTTCACCCCTTTTTTGTGAACTTTATCGCGGGGCACACTGTATTTTACTCACTATGCTTACGGAATTCAATAATTCTGTGTTGGTATTCAATATACAGCTCATGCGCATTGCGCATCATACCAGTCAAATGATTATTATGCAGTTTCATCAAAGTATTCTTTATAGCATCTGTCCGTCCGTCTGTCTGTCTGTCTGACGTGGTATTAATATCCTCTTCCCGTCGAGGAGTACCTAGGACGTATAGTAATGAGACTTGTGGGATTATGTGAATGTTGAGTGGGAGGGAAGAGAGGTTAAAGTTTAATCAAAGATTAATTTTACCTCGTCTTGAATGAAAACCTATAATATGCATAGGCACTTTGTATTGAAATCATCAATCTCTAGTGCTTTTTAGATTGAGCTAATTAATTTTTAGTTATTTTCAGTTTTGCACGTTGTGTATTTACCGTGCAATAATTTTATTTGGTTTTAAAATTGTTAAGTGGAAACTGTTTATGGTCAAATTATTATCTACTAGCCTTTGCCCGCAGCTTCAACCGCGTTCATTGAATATTTGAACCGTTTTCAGCTTGGGCGTTATTTTATGAACACCCCTTATAGCCTATGTGTTAACCAGGGTCAATATGATGATAAAAAAAACCTTATCAAAATCTGTTAAGTGCTTCTAGGGTTAAAACGGAACATATACGGACAGACAGACAAAATTCTAAAAAATTGTAGTTTTGTCTTCAGAACAATACAAACAGCCCATTTCATTTAAAATTTCGCAAAAATATTCAATGTACAGACTTTTTACTACTTTATTATTATTTATTACTCATAATATATATTAACAAAATAAACTTATAGACTAAATACGTCCAAAGCGCTTATTTTCTACTTAAAACGTTTGTTAGTTTCCTTAAGTATGTTTTAAGTTATTTAAAATATTGCCCATAACTGTTTATGATAACTAAAAAAAGAATTGATTGTACCACAAAAGAGAGACTCAAATATTTTTATTTTTTAAACCGTAAGTACTCGAAATAAAACTCGTGGATGAAAAATTTAATTTTGTCATTTTGCTATCGTGAATTTCTCACCCGCTATATTTTTCCTGTAATCTTTACGTAATCTTAAATTACCATGATTTTTTTTCATATTTTTCGGTTCATTAGTTTCGGAAATAAGGGGGGGACATGCATTTTTTGTGGTTTTTTAAACAATTTTCTCGAAATTGGTGCCAGTAAATATAGTAAAAGTATATATTTTTATAACCAACTCTGTAATATCTACAATTTGATACCCGTATTGCATTTTTATAAAAAAAAAAATTTGTTAAACATTTTTTTTATATTTCTCATTTATCATTTTTTTAATCATTCTATTTTTCCTGTAATTCGCTTGCTAAGAACTAAAATCTTAATTTTTTAAATATTTTTCGGTCCACCAGTTTCGGAAATAAGGGGATGAATGCATATTTTTTTGGTTTTTCAAAGATTTCTCGAAATCAGTGCCAGTAAATAAGTAATAGAAGTAGAAGTAATTTTATAATCAGCTGTTTAATATCTACAATTGTATACCCATATTAAAGTCGATTCTGAAGGCTTTAATTTTAGTTTTAGTGCTGTAAAAACTTAAATTTTTCCAAAGCAATATAGGTTCTGTTGTAAACACTAAAGAACTATCTGGAATGAAGAAAATTTAGTTTTGACAGTTTTTTTATTTTAATACTTTTGTATAGGAAATACGTTGAACAATTTCATTTTTTTTTCGTACCGTATTATGTCAGCAAGTGAATGCTATTTTTGTGAGTCTTTATCTTAAACAGTGCTAAAGTTATGAAGCTGTGACATACGGACGGACGGACGGACAACGGAGCCTCACCATAAAGGTTTCTTTTGTACCTTTTAGGTACTACCGAAGCGAATATTTTAATAAAATAAGTAGAAGGAGTAGGCTTCTTCCCTTTTCTCTTGCGCCGGCGCACAGAGCTTTGTTATTAAAACCCCGAGACTGACTTAAAAAAAAAAATGTAAATGTAAGTTTCCATTATTAGAACTTCTAGTCTAGAAGAAAACTATAGGTATAGGGTATACTTAAACTGTCAATGCAACTGACGACCAGCCCAGAAAGACTCTTATGTGTATATCTTAGATATGTGACATATCTTAACATTTATTATTATATAAAGAAAAGCCGAACGGTAATATAATACATTTTATAAACTTTAGAAGATAACAACAGATATATTGAGATTAAAATTACAAGAGGTCAGTTGTTTTCCATCCAGATTTTAATAAACTAATATTATTTTATAACTGTGTAGTATATGTAGGTAGGTAGTTTTAACTTTTATGATGATTGCTGTTGTTTTGCGAATGTGGGTAGCGGGAGATTCTTCATTCTGTTTTCCGAGAAATAAAAAGTGATACGTACAACGGTTTTTTATTTAATTAAATATCTAAAAACACGATATTTTTGGCGACGAGAAAGAAATTCACGCGTATCAAGTAGTGTTCAACATAATTGTGTTGAAAATGGCAAACAATATTATTGGAAACAGTCTCACGTTCGACCACCGAGTGCAGGAGTGGACCATTTTTAAAAGTCGGTTTAATCAGACGTGTCTCGCAAATGGAATTAACGAAGAAACCGACAAGTCTTTTGTAAAACGAAGAGCTTTACTACTGGCGGCTTTGGTGGAGGACACATACCGTGTCGTGAGAGATTTGGCTTTCCCCAATGAGGTGGAGAACACGGAATTTGCTGAAATTTTGGTGCTACTGGATACCCATTTTGCTTCCAAGAAAAGTAGTTTTGCTGAGCGATACGCCTTCTACAAAGCAGAACAGCGAGTCGGAGAGGATTTAGCTGAATGGGCGGCGCGAGTGCGTAACTTGGCGTTATACTGTGGGTTTAAATCGGAACTAGACACAGCGTTAAGGGATCGTTTCGTTCTTGGGTTGGAAAACACCAAAGAAAAGGAAAAGCTTTTTGGTGAAGATGTTAATAGCCTCACTTTCAATAAGGCGGTAGACCTGGCGAAGAGCATGCGGTGTGCGCGGCAGGGGGTGCAGTCTTCACGCACCGAGGCCGCGGCCGCGCTCGCTCAACCAGTATTCGCTATGCAAGCTGATGTAGGCGGTGCGCGAGCGGGACCATCATCGGTTACACGGAATGCAAAGTGTTGTGACGTGTGCGGCTATAAAAGTCATTCGCGAGACCAGTGCCGTTTCGTTAACTATAATTGTCAGAAATGCCATAAAAAAGGTCATTTGAAGCGTATGTGTAAAGCTCAAGTGAAAAAAAATAATTATTATATGGCGGCGGACGATGACGACACTGTAGAAGGTATTTATGATCTTTATAATATCAAAAGCGTGAACGGTGACCCGATGAGTCAGAGCGTTATGATAGCTGGCGAAGATATTTTATGTGAAATTGATAGTGGGAGCGCCGTTTCAGTTTTGCCCGAGTCTATCTACGATAATTGTTTTAGAATCAAATATAATTTAGAACCTTGTAGGGTGATTTTAAATTGTTATAACGGAAGCAAAATTTCACCGCTAGGTTACGTGTCTTTATTAATCACATACGAAAACCGCACGGAACCGATAAAGCTATTTGTTATTGCAACACAAAACAAACAACCCACCTTGCTAGGTAGGGATTTCATAAGCAAGTTTAATTTACAGTTATGTAGGGTGGATTGCAATAATATAACGAGCGAGGATGTGGGTTCAATGTTGAGAAATAAATATTCAAAATTGTTTTCAGATGAATTAGGAAAATTTAATAAGTACAAAGTTCACTTAAAAGTGAAATCTGAGGCAGAATTCAGATTTTTTAAGCCTCGTCCGGTTCCTTTAGCATTGAAGACTAAAGTTGAGAATGAATTAAAACGTTTAGAAGAATTAGGTATTTTGGAAAAAGTTCAACATTCAAACATTGCTACGCCAATTGTTCCAGTGTTACGCCGCGATGGCGAGGTAAGAATTTGCGGGGATTATTCAGTTACCCTCAATAAAGTTTTATTTTTGGACAACTACCCCATTCCTCGTATTGAAGATTTGTTTGCGAAGCTGCACAATGGAGTGGAGTTTTCTAAGCTAGATCTGGCTAGGGCCTACAATCAGCTAGAATTAGACGAGTCTAAAAACCTAACTTGCATAAATACTCATAAGGGTTTATACCGTTTTAATCGTTTGGTCTTTGGTTTAAGTAATGCACCCTTTATTTTTCAACAAACCATGGAAAATTTGTTAGGAGATATTGAGGGTACCTGTGTATTTTTAGATGACGTTTTGGTAACGGGGGAAACAAAAGAAATCCATATTCAAAGATTAGAGCAAGTTTTGAGTAGATTAGAAGATGCAGGTTTGAGATTGAAGCCAGATAAGTGTAAGCTGTTTCAAAAATCTGTAGAGTACCTTGGGTTTGTAATAGATAAACATGGGCTGCACAAATCAAAAAATAAAATTGAAGCAATTTTGAATTGTAAACCACCCAAAAATGTTAACGAATTAAAATCATTTTTAGGGATGGTTAATTATTATAGATGTTTTGTTCCTAACACGTCTAGTTTGCTTAGTCCATTACATTTATTATTAAAAAAGGGTGAAAAATGGATTTGGGAAGAGGCACAGGAAAATTCATTTAAAAGAATAAAAAAGGAAATGGCTGATGAACGAGTTTTAGCTCATTATAATCCAGAGTACCCGACAATAGTGACTTCAGACGCTGGGCCTGAAGGGTTGGGAGCTTTACTAGCTCAACGGCAGCCGGATGGTTCAGAGAGAGTGGTGGCTTATGCATCACGCTCTTTATCTAAAGCAGAACGTAATTATGCACAGATACAAAAGGAAGCGGCTTCCATAATATTCGCAATTAAAAAGTTTCATCATTACTTATATGGTCGCACGGTTCCATTTATTTTGCGTACGGATCACAAACCCTTAATTACTATATTTGGGGGAAAAAAGGGTGTACCTGAATTAGCAGCGAACCGTTTACAACGATATGCTATATTTTTATCAGCGTACAATTATAGGATTGAATACGTTAAAAGCGAGAATAACGTAGCAGATTTTTTATCTCGATCAGTCAAAGTCGATAAATTCGATGAGTCAGATATGCTAGGTACAGACTACACCTTGTACGTTAATTATTTACGTGATTCCTTTTTGAAAGCGGTTTCTGTTAATGACATAAAGGTCGAAACATCTCGTGATAACGTATTACGGGAAGTGATGGAGTTAATAAAAAAAGGGTGGCCCAGTAAAATAACGAACGAGGATTTAAAGCCATATTTTAATTGTAGGGTGGAACTATCTTTAGAGAATGACTGTATCATGAGAGGTCATAAAGTCGTTATTCCTTCAAAGTTTCGTGAGCAATTGTTAGAAGAATTGCATAATTCGCATTTTGGTGTGGTAAAAACTAAAGCTGAAGCCAGGTCTCATATGTGGTGGCCTAATATTGATAAGCACATAGAACAAAAAATAGGGTCGTGTAGTTTATGTAATGCGTTGCGTTCCGATCCACCACGTGCCTCCTTACAGCCGTGGCCGTATCCCGAGCGAGCCTGGGAGCGAATTCACATCGATATGTTTTCTTTACACGGTAAACAATATATGGTCGCAGTAGATGCGCATTCCAAGTGGGTGGAATGTTTTTTACTGCCTACTACGGACAGTAGTTCGATCGTAGCAAAACTGGAGGAAATGTTCAGTCGTTTCGGTTTAATTCGAACATTAGTAACGGACAACGCAACTAACTTTTGTTCAAACGTATTAGAGAGTTTCTGTAGTGCAAACGGCATCAAACACATAACAAGCGCCCCCTATCATCCAGCTTCAAACGGCCAAGCAGAAAACAGCGTCAAAACAATAAAAAAAGCTTTAAAAGTCATTATAAAAGAAAACGAAACTCAGACTTCAATTGTTAAAAAATTAAATAATTTTTTGTTTGAGTATAGGAACTCTGTGCACTGTACGACAGGTTTTTCGCCAGCTCAGCTTCTAATAGGTCGCTCCTTGCGATGTAGGTTTGATCTTATGCGGGTCCCCGTTTGTGCTGAACATAATGAGCCATCAGCAGTGTCGTTAGCGTCCGAAGCTAAACGTATTGTTTGTTCTAAACAGATCTCACAGCATAATCAATACGGAGGCCATAGAAAAGTGAAGTTTATAGTTGGACAAAAAGTACTGATAAAACATTTTTTCTACAATGGCACGAAACATCTGTGGAAGATCGGTGTAATTAAAGAAGTAATTGGCTCAAGAATGTTCATTGTTTTTCTACCAGACTTAAATATTAGCATTAAGAAACATGTTGATCAATTGTTAAGATACACGGGATCAGAATAAGCGGATCTCAATGATGGCGATTTTAGTACTTTTGGAGATTGTCTTGATCAATCTCTAGATGATGACGATCGTGAACGAGTAGACTCATCCACGTATCCAGTTCAAACTGTTAGTGATGTGTGTACTCCTGGGAGTATTTCGTCACCACCATCGCCTGCGTCTGATCCAGGGATGGAGAGGGGTGAGGCAAATGAGTTAGTTTTGGATGTAGCATCGACGTCCGAGGATAATGCTAGTTCTGGTCCAGTGGAAGAAGAAGCATTTTTAGATTGTCGTCCAGATGATATTGTTTCCGAGTCTAATTCTGATGAGGCCACTCGCCGTCGTCCTCTCCGAAGGACGAGAAATCAGAATCCTCGTTATAAAGAACCTAGGTTAAGATAAATTGTATTTTTAGTATTTTATTTAAATAGTGGTGGAGGGATTGTAGTATATGTAGGTAGGTAGTTTTAACTTTTATGATGATTGCTGTTGTTTTGCGAATGTGGGTAGCGGGAGATTCTTCATTCTGTTTTCCGAGAAATAAAAAGTGATACGTACAACGGTTTTTTATTTAATTAAATATCTAAAAACACGATAAACTGTACGCATTTATTTTATAACACAAGCCGCTTTGGAGAAAAATTAAAACTAAATCTATCGAGCAAAAATTGTCTAACTAGGTAACTAGCTTTGCAACGCAAAGATAAAGGTCTAAAAAAAACATGTATTCAGGAATGTATATTTATGCAATAATAATTCGCACCTATAGAAACAAACAGTGCAGATGTCACAAATCACAACACGACACCGAACCTGGACCCTCACGTAAACAAACCCCATCTGCGCCCACGCACCCTAAATACGTTTCACTTGAGTTGTCAGAGTTGGAGGAATTTCGCTCTAATCTCAACGTGATAAAGTGTTTGACATGGGATTTTTTGTGTTTTAAACATGTGGTCGCAAATGCTCCCTAAGGAAAACAATACTAATACCAAATTATATTCCAATAGCTTAACCATGTATTTAAAAAAAAACTTGAGAAATTGAACCTTAATTTAAGAAAAATAGAGTTTGATTTAGATAGAGTGGTGGAGAAATAGGACAAAAGCTGAAGCGACAAAAAGTTGTGGAAAAAGAAATTGCATTGAATTTTCAAGGCAATAGGGTTGGTATTGTGTTATCTTATTACTTATCACTGTAACGAGTTGCGAATGGGGAAATTAAGGTATCAAATGACAAATTGTATACGAATTTAATGGCTTGGGTTTGAGTATGACATAATTCATGAAATTGTTGTTGAAAAAAGTTGCTAACACATCTTTGTTTGTATTTTTACGTTATACACTTTTAACCTTAGTTCGATTTTGTTATATTAAGGCGCGTGTTCCCGAGTCATCCGAAAATTACTCCCATTGATGAAGCTATTTCTCTTAAACGATTTACTTAAAAAATATTAAAAAATATATGTAATTATTTAAAGTATAAGAAACAATCAACACCTTGAAAATATTTCCCAAAGTCAAGCTGTTTTTGTAATAAAATTGTCTATTTCTTGGAAACCGCTAATGTTATTTGTACTAAAATACAAAAAAAGTATAGTTTATAAATCTCATTGCAGGAAATTTAAAAATGATGATTTACAGCAGAGTGAATAAATAAAAAATAGATATTTTGAAAGCGCGTGGCGTCAGCGTTGCCGTAAACGCCAAGTTTCGGAGCAGTCGATTACAAAATTAATTGCAAGGTTTTAACGTTCATTTTGACTTTTTGGAGGCTACAAAGGCCTTAAGATAACTTATTAGTTTTAGTAGAATCTAGCAGAATACCAGCGCTGTGGTTATGGCTGTGGCATTTAGCTCGTCTAGACCACAGAATATGTCTACAATTCAAATATCCTTTATCGTTCAGTAAATAAACTAATAGATAAATAAAATAAACAAACTAATTAAGAAACTTAAAATTGGTGGCCTCATTTTTTAAATCTCTGCCCCGTTTTCAGCTTGGCGGTTATTTTATGAATATCCCTATTATAGCCTATAATTATGTTGACTAGGGTCACTACAGTAATAATAAAGAAAACCGCATTCAAATCCGTTGAGTGGTTCTCAAGTTAAAACGGAACATACTGAGAGAGAGAGAGACAAAAATAAAAAATAAAATTGTTTTGGCTTCAGTACAACTAACAACACATCTCATTAAAAATTTTGATAAAATATTCAATGTACAGACACGACTTTTTTACTACTTTATTATTAGTATATAGATATTAATATATATTAAAAAACATAATATATGAACTTCTTTATAATATAAATTATATAAGACAGATTATATATATAATATAGATTATAACTTATATTATATTAAAAATAACCTATGTTTTCATACCTTTATTGCCGAAATATTTGAGAGAACAGAGATACAAATACTAAAAGAGAAAAAAACTGCTTAATACTCATATTATTATAATATTAGAAAAAAAGAAAAAATATAATATTATTTCAGCCCCTCCATTTTTGTGCGTGGTGCATACATTGCCAAATCCTGTCAAAATCGTACTGCTCCGATTTTCTGCTGAAATGATAATTTTTCAAACAAATTTACCAGCAGTTGAAGTCAACCTTTCAAGAGTTTGAAGCAGGCAACGTGTCCGTCCAACTGATTTTCCAACTACCCTCAAAGTCCAGCTAATAGGACCACTCGAGATCCAATCTCAGACCACTTAGACCGTATTGCCTTAAACATAAAGGGCATTTAGTTGATTAGGAGGTGGCTACGCTTTTGTTGCGATAGATGGCGTGATACATATGGAAGAAAAAAGCGATAGGAATATTTCATAGTTTTTTTTGTATTGTTTTTAAGCTTGTTTGAAGTGGGAAAGTGGACACAAGCAAGGCGTTAATCGGCTAAATCTACGGAAGTCGTTAACGGACAAATTACTGATACTACGCAACATGCCTGTAACCACTCTTACTATAAGGCTTTGCATGACTCTCGGAACACGAGTCATTTGGTGACATGGTTACTTCATGAGGGTGGTGACAAGCCATGGCTGAAGCAAACTATCAGTGGAAGTGAAAGAAATTTGTCATTTAAATGCATTTTGGTATAAATATCCAGGGCTATTTAGTGTGATGCCTCACTTTACTTCACTTTACTAACACATAAGACAAATAAAGAAAATGACAAAAAAAAATCATTAAAAAAAGATACTTTTAAGATAAGTTGCCTGCAGTTCTGTATTTATTGCTTATTATTTGTTTTTATTAGTTTAATTAAATTTAAGTAAGCCTTTGAAGTAATAATTTTGGCAAGTATATTATTTTATTAAATTTAAGTAAGCTAAATTTGAACTATATTTTAAAATAGTTTTTCCCGTATTACATGGAGTTACATTGTTTTTTATTTTGCATTAAATTGACAAGTAATAGGTGCATATTATATATATATTTCTATTTCTGTCTTAACACTTTTGACAGCGTAATAACTTTACCACCTCCTAAGCTACAAAAGGGTACAAAGGACCCAAAACATGAGTACAGAGGCATGAAGGGATAAATCAGAAAGGTCTTTGAATGCAATCAGGTTTAAGAAGCATGTCCCTTTGATGCTTGGCTTGGTTACTCTAATGTGAGTCGGCAAAATGACCGTACAACTACTTCCTACAAGCAGGCTATGATTAGTTGACATATTAGTTGAACCTTAGGAACCGGTGTTACATGCGATTTTTGAATGTAATTTTAATGTGCGTGGTTTTCGAATGGGTGAGCTTATAAAGACATGACAGCAAATGTAAATGCTTATCTACTGATGGATAAAAAAGCCCTTCCCAATTTGGAGGGAGATAATTTTCTTTATTGTGAAATTGTCGTTAAGTCTAAGTAATAAAAACTAAATTAACTTGCAAAAGCACTTTAAACGAAAAGCCTTGAAAAGCTATACAGTGGGTGGCCAAATTATTAGGGACAGTCCTTATTTTTTGTAATTTTCGGTTTAAATGTATTTTGTGAGTAAATAACTATATTCTAAATATTTTTTCTGTTGTATATTTGTTTCTGGTCCTATTTAAATTTTTTTTAATGTGGCAACACTGTGAGTCTGCTATGTTGTTTTTGAAAAAAGCGGTAATTTGTCATTTGACTGCTAAATGGTGAAAATTATTGAGATCGGGTAGTAGTTTCTGGAACCATTATTTGCAAGTTTTTTTGATCCAAGACTATCTAAAAGTAAGTGTTTTGTAATAATTTATTAGTTTTGCTAATTTTAATGCATTTATTTCGATTTGGCTGACACTTAACCGTGATACTACGTATTTTTATTTTTTCTTCAGAAATATCCTCAAGAAAATCTAGGGAGATAGAAACCCTATTACTTCATTCCTCATGTTCCCAGAAGAAGATAGCAGCACACACAGGTGTTTCGATGTCAGGGGTCAGCAGGATTAAAATAAAAATTGATAATAAACTGCATCTAACATTAAACCGCGTCGGAAAATGTGGCAGAAAAGGAATCTCTAGCCCCCGTGATGACCGTAAAATCAGGGACATTTGTCTTCAAAATCGCAAAAAGAGCGTGGCACGACCGACTACATACAATCATAAACGAGGAAGAAATCGCCTCTCTAAAAGGACAGTCTGGAGACGATTAGCTGAAGAGAACCTGATGGGTCGTCGCCCAGTCAAAAATCACGGCTGACTGAGGCCATGATAAAAAAGCAACTGCAATGGGCCAGGGAACATCGGAGCATGACTGTTGAGGACTGGAGTCAAGTAAATATAACAATTATAAAATTCTTAGAACCCTGAGTTATGTTTTTTGTAAAATGTTAATATTTTACAGGTCTGCTTTTCCGACGAGTCGACTTTTCAAATTTCTGTGGACAAAAGCTCCTTTGTCCGACGTCGCTCAGGAGAGCAGCTCCACTCGGACTGCCTTGTCAAGAGGTTTAAACACCCCGTTAGCATAATGGTTTGGTCTGTTATCTCAGCCAAGGGTATGGGACCCCTCTATATTGTGGAGGGGACCATGAAGCAAGACCAGTATAAGCGAGTACTTAAAAGTCAACTTCTGCCTCTACTTCAAGAATGGTTCCCTGATAATGAAGAGTATTGGTTTAGGCACGACTCGGCACCTTGCCATTAGGCCAGAAGTGTTACTGCATTCCTGGCTGATAAAAACGTGTGTGTTTTGCCTTGCCCAGGAAATTCGCCAGATATGAACCCCATAGAAAACCTATGGGAGCTCACGAAACAGGAGATTGTCAAAGAAGTCATCACCACCAAACGTTGAAACCCTTATCATAATTTGGCATCATGACGTCGATCTCCGGCATATGGAAAAAGTCTGCATAAACAGCATGCCCCGACGCCTGGAAGGCGGAAACGCAGTAAAGGGTGGAATTACCAAATATTAAATAAAAAGTGTCTTAGATTGTGCCGTCATCAATTTTTATTTTATAAAACCTAATAAGTATAATTTATTATTTAATGTTGTTTTTATTTTCTAAATAAAAATCCCTCTTACGAATAAACATTAACTGATAGATATTAAGACACTTATTCCCTCATTAAAATCACTCCAACCTGAACATTTTAGTAAATTTATATTGTCCCTAATAATTTGGCCACCCATGGTATATTGGTATTTTCTATGACTTAGACAGCCTCTGTAGTCGAGTGATAGAGCGCTCGCCTGCTGACCTGGACGGCGATTCTCGCACATGCGACAATTTGCAAAGGCCGAAAGCGGGTGATTTTTTTACAAACCCTATATGAAGAAACGTATCAAAATTTTAATATATAAACCTACCTAGAACGTATAATTTTTTCTTTTGATAATACTTTAACCCCTATTAAAATATTCTTAATTAAAATTATTTTTATTGAATTATCCTTTCAAATTAATTGATTAAACAATATCTTTTCAATGTAAATTAAATACTTAAATATACGCTTTAATTAATTTGTTTTTTCTGTATTCTTAACATGCTTAACGTGGCTTTTATGGCGTTATAGTTAATAGAATTATCATCACATTATGACGCGATATACAGAGGCGTATGAAAAGCAAAGCGGGTGAAAAATTTTGCGAGAATCGCCGTCCTGGTCGTGGGTTCAATCCCTCCCAAGTAGCATTCGGGGTTCTATATAAGCTGTCTAGTCGTTCACATGTACTCCAAAAGCTGTGTAAGTTAGCTGTATAAGAGCTGTATAGCTTGCTATAATGCTCTTATAGAACCAGTTTGGGCACAAATTAGACAGCCTTAAGTTCACTATGGCTGTACATTAGCAGTATAATAGCATTATAATAGCTGTTTAAGTAGTAACATCGGACTTAAGGCTGACTTACGGCACTATATGGGAAGCAGTGTGAACCATACTAAGTACATGAGTGTAATAAAGAGTAACAAGTGGCTAAATACACAGCCTTCACAGTTATAAAATCCCACAAAATTACTCCAGTGCTACCTAAAGTTCACGTGTGTCCTAAATTATTTCTTTATTTTATTATTAATTATTATCCTCATAGTTGATTTTGTGTGTGCCATCAGAAACCAAACTCCGGCGGATCAAGGATAAAAATGTATGATAACACGAGGTAGTACTTGTTTTAAATACTTAATAATGTTAATGCCATGGGAATGCAACTTTATCGTGAAATATATACATATTTACAGCTAAAATATTCACGTGCCTCTGTAAAAACGCGATATTCATTTTAAAATATTTAAAACTGGCTGAGAGGAAATCTACAATTTTCAGTGTTTGATATTATATTGGCATTATAATTATACTACGGTAATTAATTATAACATGAAACCAAAACTCAATCGCTCTATCTACGTATTTTGTGATAAATCTGCATTATAATTTTGGAGATTTATTTGGTAAATATTTTAGGTTAGAACAAAATGGTGGAAATGAAATACGGCTATGTGAACTGTTATAACTCCAATTTAATGCGGTGAAGCGTATATAGGTTCACATGTGTTCTGTTAGAATGCTGTTTTCTATTTAAAGTCCCACATTTGCACCACTACAGAGCCAATGTCTATAAACTTATTCTAATGTGAACTTATGTACAGCTTTAAGATGTAGTTCAGGTCACTTGTGTCATCGTTTAATTCTTTTAATATACTGAAATTTTAGAGATCCGCAATAATAATTATTGTCCGTTAAATCGCCTTGCCCAGGTACTAAGTCAAGTACGAGTACCTAAAGTAAAAATGTGGTAAAAAACTAACAAAAATCACTTTTTGTTTTCGTGTGAGACACACAGTTTGGTCTCAGAGTATTTATGTTACCGGCTTTCTGTATAAATTTGCGAATATTCTTTTGCAATTTTTCTTCTTATTCCACCGGTTCTCGCTCTTATTTTCCAGGACTTTTTATTCATTTTCACAATTTTTTGCACAGCTTGTGGGATAAGTGTAATAGAATATCACATTCACATTCATGTTCAGCTTACAGCCAATAAGAGTAGTACTTGTGGACAAATAAACTGCTATTGATGTTAATAGACAACACATGTAGTCCTTTTGACAGCCTACAGTGCACATGTGAACCATTTAAACACTTCTGTACAGCAGTAAAAAAAGGTTATTTTAATGATCACAAACAAGTCCTACTACAGCTCTCAGCTGTATAACAGTCTTAAACAAGTAAACATAACAGCCTTTGGCTTTATAAATGACCACATATGTTCTATTAAAATGCTAGCTCTGTAACATCGTACAAGTAGGCCGTTAAACAGCGGTTGGCGTATCTCTACCCTCCTATAATGCTCTTAGTCAGATGGCTGACTAAAGGATAGTTGTTAGAGTATTATAACACCAACAATCGTATAACAGTATAACTCTACACTCCTATAAGTCCCTTAGACAGGTATAGGTGTAATTAATCACAATAATGCAGCTTATACATCACGAGTGAACTGTAATAATGCTTCAAGTACACCTGGGAACTAAATGTGTACTCTTAAATGGAGTAAAATGCTACTTGGGCTGCGATGCACAATAATTTATGTTCGGCCTGTGTGCTTCGGACGTAAGCCGCATTCGGTGCATTTGGGACGTAATAATCGTCGCTGAAAAGCAGGTGTACCACAGTGCCGACTGTGACTTGCATTTCACAGTTTACACCTGAGAACACTTCTAACACCTCCTTAGGGATTCATGACGTGACGATTGTCTTAAAAACAAAACGAAAATTCCGACAAAAGAAGGAAAATACGAATCTTAATAAAAGCGGTCTATAAACAGCGAGCCACCGAACAACAAATAAACAATGGAACAATAAACGCGCTTGAAAATTGACGCCACTAAATAAGTGCCACGGTGGGCGTGTGCGTAGATATAAGTGCCGCACGTCATTCAGTCTCGTGACGTTGACCAATAACAGTGCGATTGTCGTTGTGTGCTGAGCGTCTGTAGTTCACCACAAAGAAAGAAAGACATTTATTGACACAACAGACACACACACTTACAGATATACAATACCAACACATACAACAGTAACAAAACATAACATTACAACAGAAGAAATAAGAACATAAAAAATCAATACACAAAAAAATATAAATGAAAATGTAAATACAAGCACAGACTTTTCGTAACGATGTGTCTGTTGCTACAAAAGGCAACTGACTCAGCGTTGTGCTGAAAGTGTGAGCCCTCAGCGCTGATCTTCAGTCAGTGCCAGATGATGGCTCATGAGCGTACGAGGTGCAGCACGGCGCGGTAAATGTGAAAATAAATAAATAAATAATAACAATAATAGCTATATACGTATATACTTTTATACAATAATACTACCTATACTATGATATGAATAAAATACCTATATATAAAACTACTTAGACTAATGTTATATAATATTTATATGCAATTTATAAAATAAAATTTAGAGAAAAAAGTTTAGCACACACAACCTTATAGGGTCACATTTTAATTAAGTTTTCTACTGAGATTATAGTTCCAGTAGTTCGGTGCAGCGAGCGTATATAGAGGAAAGAAACTGCTGACTCTTACAAGTTCAATATGAGAGGTAAATTATACTTATACACTTATCCACGTGAGAGTCAGCAGTTTCTTCCCCGTCTATATGCTCGTCTAGAACGCCTCGACAAACAAATAACAGAGCCGTATGTACTCAACAGCGTCTAGTAACGTGAGAAATATCAGGGAGATCTTGTAACGCACAAATCAACCACAATTAACATTATTCCATTTCTACAGGATGACAATAAACCACGGATATCCATGCAATAAACAGAAGCGTCTGAGATGAAAAAGATTGAAGACATTTAACTATAAGAATCGAGGGAGGGAAGATATAATAGTTAGCTTAAAATGCAAAAACGATTATACAATTAGTCACATAACGAGGGCGATACGGACAAGAGTGATTGTTTATGAAACGAAGCGAAGCACGAGTATCCCAATGGCTAAATATGTCACAGTATTATCCAAAACTTTATCTACGACCATCTTTTCAAATAACAATTTAATGAAAATTTTAAAAAAGAAAACGCAGATTGCAGATTACGCAAAATACATGTTATAAAGAAAGCCTTTTCCAAGACAATAACGTAGCCCAAAACGTGATGGAGAAAAATTCGATCCATCGAGAATAAAAAGGCAAATTGAAGGTTGTTTTTTCAGTTCAAAACAGTAGTCCGTCCAAACTAACAAAGTAAAAATAACAATAATAACTGTTGTAAATATATAAACGTAATATCTAAAACATGGAATAGTGTTTTTTAAAGGCACCCGCATGCATTTTATAGGAAATTTTATTCATAAAAATATCCAAACTTTTTTGATTCATCGCACTACTTGGACGCGCACTTTTTCACATTATGTTTTTATCTTTCGTTATGCGATGGACGCCTTAATGATACACTTATTATTACTTGTTTCACAATACTCTTTACAGGCACTGTGTCAGTTTTACTCTTTTTTATCTCTGGACATATGCTGGCAGCCAAAAATTTGGAAACATACCAAGGAAAAAATTTTTTTTTGGCGTTTTAAACGTAATAACGAACAGACAAAGTGAAAATGTAATAATTAAAGTGAAGTAGGATTAAATACGAATAAAAAATTACGAAAAGAAGTTTTTTTTATTATTGACAATTTTCATGAGCTTCTTTCCTATGCCTCATAAAGGGTTTACCATTCTCAAGGGTTTAAATATCTATGTAATAATATGAATGTAAACGTACACATTCTCTAACATGCTGTATACCTTGAACCAACACGTGTGTAGAAACACGTGCACCCATACCTAAAGCACGCGCTCTTTGTCTCGGGTCTTATTTATAAGTGATTGGAATTGGCCTAATTCGATACACTGAAAAAAATAATCTTCCAAAAGCAGAAGACCAATCTGTCCCTGTTGACTCAGAATGAAAAGTTCCATTCTATTATGATGGATTTTGGTGGGTAATTGTTGGAGGGAATATTAATGTAGAAGATTATCCCATCATCGTGCAATATTTCCTTCTCTAATTTTCGTCTGTTAAAGTTGAAAATCCAAGAACTCCTTCTGAATTCCGACAGGAAAATTGCAGTTTTCTGAATTGGTGGGTAATTGTTAGAGGGAATATTCATGTAGAAGATTATTCCATCTTCGTGCAATCCTTCTAATAAATTAGCTTCGGTAATTTCCGTCTAATTTAGTTGAAAATCCAAAAAAATCCTCCAATATTATGGCAGGAAATCCACAGCTTTCCGAATCGGTGGATAAAAGTTGGAGGGATAAAGTTATTTTTTGGTAGGAAACACAGTCAGAAGGATAAACTCAGAAGAAAAGTCAGGAAAATTCCTTGAGTGTAGAAGGAACTATTTTTAGTTTTCTTTTAGGCCACTTTCGATATGATAAGTGAATTGGTACACAACTGAAATCACATGGGATTCATCGCGTTTACATTTTATGTTTTCCACTTGAGCATGGCAGATGGAACTTTGCTAGAATTAATGTATGCACCCAAATTCGTACTTGATATGTGATCAGTATCACGGATCGATAACACTTTTTGGTAGTTTCGCAAAGTAAAATGGTAACCTACCATAAAAAATCACTTTCACATAACAATGAGGGACATTGGTTTTATCGAGTGGTAACTGTAACTTGAACAGTAGACAGACACTCGTGAAACCGATTCAGTGTTTTCCTTCACCGTCAGCTAATGGTTAGTAAACAAATAATAGGCAAATGAATTCTAAAAAAAAAAAAAACTTTGTCGCATATTTAACCAATAGAACTGGAATTGAGATATTGACTAACTTACCACCTCGCTAGCTCCAAAAAATAATGTTCAAGTGCAAGTAGGTCTAATGCCCTAAGGGTTCCGTTAAAACACAAACTTATTCCACGAGCAGTTACGGAAGACCAACTTGACACTTACGATCTATTAAACTTTATGTATTCAAAGGGTTTAATTAAGTTTGTCCCTAATTTATTATTAATTTAAGGTAATTTTCAGATTGTTTCCTAAATATTTCCTATTCAATCATTTGGAACGGAATTTCAAGTTTCTAAGTCAACTGTAAGCGCCCTACAGATTATCACGTAAATGGCAATCACTTTTTTTCCCACTGAGTTAGGAGTCTGATTTTGTAACAGCACTACGGAGCCGTAGATTTCTGTAGACAGTATTAGTTTCAATTTGATATCTCTCACGGGGCCCGAGAAAATGGGTCTTGACAGACTTTTCCTAATAAGCTTAAGCAAGCAAAAGTTATCTCTATTACGTCAAAGTGACCGTATTAGGGTTCCGTTTTTTTATTATTTAGAGGTACGGAACCTTAAAACGAATATTTTAGTCATGCTGAACAAATGCCTCGAAATGCTGATGATTTTTCCTATTGCAATTTGTTAGTTTTTATGAACTTTGTGAACCTGAAACGGCCAACGACCTATAGATATCTATAACTCGTTGGAAACGGCACATTAAGACGTGCCCGTAAACTTTTTGCGTCTATTTAGCAGACAATAGCTGAAAATACCAATAACCAGAGAGAACAACGGATAACCCGGAATTGATGTAATCCAAGCCTTCGCCTTTCAAATTCAAATGAAGAGGCCTTTTATAAATCATTCGGCCCTCGTACTGACACCGATTCAATAGTTACCGTGGAAACAGATCTCTGTTTCGGATCCCGATTCAGTTTGAAGATATAAGCTCGACCGTTTTGTTATTACTGGCCTAACGTATGTCTTTCTTTTTATATACAACAAATTATTTTTAACCAAAAAAAATTTCGATATGTATTTTGGCCCACTTTGGGGCCGGCATCAGACGAAAAAATGACATTAAAAATAAATACAACCTAATGAATAATTGCTATAACCTGCCTATACAAAAAGGAAATTAAGATAAAAAAATTGATCGCATAGAGAACATTTTGTCAAATCCATGAGATGGCACCGCTAAAATTTTATGGCACCCTATAAAAGTCCTGTTTGTTAATCTAAAATAAGTTAGTGGTGTAAGTCAATGTTATTTATTTTGTCCTGTCCCCTGATTCTGCATCGTAAAATCAGTTGCCAACCGAGTGCCTATCGTCGAAAACATTTTTTTTTAAATTTATTTATTTATTAAGGAACTTACACTATCATTACAGGCTGGACCTAATTCAATAATAAAGTAACACATCATATACATCATAATCACTATACAACATACACATCCAATACCAAAAACAATTAACTTACCTACATATATTTTTATCTTACACAATAATAAAAAACAAGAACAAAGAGCTATAAAAACAATTAGATAACAACAAACCTAATAGTAACATAAAATTTGCAAACATACATTATAATATCGAATTCCGCTCATCTAAGGATACGTTCAATACCCATTGAAGCTTATCTTGGAAGTTAATTTTTTATCTATTTTTGGTGATTAACAACCATAGTTGGCAACCAATTCAAAGTTACATAATAGGCAGGTCCATAATGTGCACCAAGTGTATTAGGTATTATTTTTATACAGAATGAGTTCAGGTTTGGGCACTACCGTGCCTGATGGAAATGGTCGATGTGACCCAGTACGGAGCGCACTCGTCCCTTATTAGAAGAGCATTCCGTAATATATCTAAACGGAACGTTTTTGTGTCTAAATATATTATAAAGGGATCAATACACTGGAATCAAACGTTTCCAGCAGGCTGTACCCATTTGGTCTCGTCCCGATACCATTTAACCCTTTTCAGTGTCGGTAGCGTCAGCAAAAATGTCGGCCACTCGATCGACGGCTTGTAAAGTTGTAAATTTTCAATTCTATGGCCGGTTGGGTCTCTGATTAACATCTCTTTTTGTACGCTTTGTACTCTATTGGTTTTCAGAGTTTTTCGGTTAATCTTAAGGGATTACATGAAATAAATTATTCATTTCACAAGTAATCAGCTGGCTGATAAAAAAACAATGGCAAATATATAATTACAATGTGGAATAAATAGACAGATATGAAATCCTTGATATTTTGATTCACCATCGAGTGCGTGCAAGAACTATGGGTGTACATAAATGAACTGGTATATATTATATTAACGATACCACATGCTTAGGGCTATATCAAAATTGCGCCACAGGTTAAGGGGAAGGAAAGGGTCAACAAAGTGTGTGACGAACCGGGGGACGATTCAGAAGTTTCGTGACGTCACATGTATAAATCTAAAGTATATAAACTCTAAACTTCAACCATAACGATATAAATTATAATTGTAATGTTCGTTTTATAGTTGTTTTTGTGACAAATATGTTAAAAATAATTAAACTAAGAATGTAAAAATTTGATAATTTTTCTAAATTTAATATTGCTAAATGGCACTTCACGCTAAGGGATGGGAAGTCACACAAACGTGATACTTGTGACAAGGACAAAAACATGAAATTCGTGTAACGTAATTTATTGATGACCCTATGTACTGATCATAACGAACAACGTTACCAAAAAAAGAAACCCACGTAAATGCGTCTTTACTAAGGCATGGCTTGGCTTATCTAGATAGCGAAAATATAATTATATCGCTTGCTAAACCGTTGTAAAAAGGCAACACAAGGGTGAATAAATAAAAAAAAATTAAAAAAATAACTTATTGAACCAAAGAAAAGTTAGGTACAAACCATTTTTCTCAAATTATTTTACATTTTGAAAAACAATTTAAATTCAAAATTAAGCTAAGTTTAGTTAAAAATTGCAAGATAGACATAATAACGTATTAAAAAACTCCCAAAGATCTCTCATATCATGAGCATTCAAATCTGTTGAGTCATCTCATGTTTCTGTGAAAATAAAAGACGGATATAATGTTTATGGTAAAGACAGGCAGACTTTGCGTATTATATGTCTAGAGAAAAGAAGAATAATTTATTTCAACAGTGGAGAAGTACCCGCGAATTTGCATCAGAAAGAATTTCAAGTCTCTCAAAGTACCGACAATCACAAGCGTCGACCATAGAACTAATTGTATTTTATCTTTTTGTGCTACCACTACAAACCCATCATATTAACCGACAGGCACACGCCAATAGTACAAGCGATCCGCGTAACCACCGAACTGCTCTATTCATCATCCACATCACAATACTGGTGCGCAATTTGATACCCCCCGGGATTTGGGAGTGAACTTTCACCTTGGCTTTGTGAATTCACAATAGAACTTTGTAGAAAAAAAATTCAAAGTGTTTAGCATATAAGCAGCGGAAGTTCAGTCGTTAGGATCCCGTATTGTTAAACTTAGGACACGGGATCAAATCTTGCCAGTCGTGTGTGCAACAATGAGTTTTTCAAAATCTATTAATGTATATTTTTTTATAAGTAAAGCTTGTATGTGTGGCCGAAGTACGAAGATAGGGCCCGTCTACATATAACACGTTGAAACGTTGAAATCGTCGTTGTAAAGAGAGTGTACGCTGTTGCCTATTCCAGTGAGAGTCTACATTCAGATTGCCTCTGACACACGCCGGAGATTTGTAATGACGAGATGTGCTCGTATGTATAAAAATGTATTTATTGCTACTGAAATAAGGGCGAGAATAATTTCTTTGATACCACCTATGGGATTTAGTCAATATACGGAAGCTGTATGACAGGCTACATATAGCACAGATTGTTATTATAATAGATGTTAAGTACCTTTTGGCAGTTCCTATTGTGGTGTATTACAGACTAAATAACAAATTATAAATGTGCTTACGCATGAACATTAGAATGAAAGCAGACGGGGCGTTGTCTGTAAAATCTATGGAAGTCGGTGATATGGTGTACTCTTCGAGTACGACTTCTTATGACATCATGCCGGAAAACGCCAAGTCGCTTGGCGGCATGGTCTCGCCACCTGCTAAAGTGAAAGTATTCGCTTACGCTAGTTGGGAAGGCTTCTTTCATGCACCCCGAAGTCTTCGCTTTGCAGAAAATACGTCATTACCTACTGCCATTCAAATATGCGGGCGGAATTTTCATATGAATATCCGTTGTTATCGTGCTGAGCGAACAGAAAAAGTACCCACATGAAAATCAATTGTTAACGTTAACGTGATGTTTTATTTTTATATTCTGCTAAATGTTAATGATGCTAAAATGCTTAAAGTTTTTATGTGCAAGTTCGCAACATGATACTGGCCACTTGCTTTTTCTGTAAATAAAAAATGAAAAACTGAAACTAGCGCTCGCGTCGCTTTCTTTTGTTTTACCAAAATGCAACGAGCGAATAGATAGATACAGGTCGTTGCCAAAATGTCGTCAGTGATAATGAAGATTTTTAATAATTTGTCTTTTATTTTCTTCGTACGTGTAGTACTTACAGCTACAACTTTAAGTGTGGTTGAACTTGCACATTAACTCTCTTAATTCTCTTTATCGCTAAAACAATTGAGAAGTGTCTGTTCAAAAGGGGACATTAACATTTTTGTAAATTTTTGAGTTAACGGTTAAAATCAGTTTTTTGCCCTAATATCTTAGCTTGGACTTCATGATAACCCAACAAAAGGGGGTAGTTTCTATACAAAATCGGCATTGAATTGACTAGTTTCCATCAAAATGGGAAAATATTTGATCAAAATGAGATATATTTCGTTTTCTTTATAGCGCATTTAAAATGCACTTATACATATATTTATATATGCTGTATAATGTACTTTTAACTATTTATAATTAAATAAAAAGTTATAAATATAGAATTAATAACTATTTATTACTTACGATACAAATTCTCTCATGTACCATGTATATAATTAGGTATCAGTTTCTCTTAATTTCTGAAAATTTGTGTTATAGGTAAATGTCCCATTCTGAACAGACACTGCTCAATTGTAAAATCAGTCTAGATTGTGGCTTGGATAGTGAAAAAATATCTATCCATCCACGAAAAATATCAAAGCGTTTTAAATGATAATTTTCTAAAAGAGCCCCCATAAGTAAATTCCCTTCCCTACAAAAGCATATTTCATTGTCAAACACGAAAAGACAAATATCCTTCAAAATAAGAGAAAATTCCAGAAATAAAGTCATGCAATTAAACACTTTAACATCCCCATTTACCCACGCCATCTGCGTTTAACCCTGAAATCTTTAATTCGTTTTTTATTTTGGAGTTCCGTATTAAATTGGGAACCTTTACCTGACGTCGTCGTGTAATGAAATAATTTATTCTACAAATACAAAATACAAAATCAATTGAACTAATTATAATACAGGCAAATAAAAAAAGTCACACTTATGTAAATTTCATACAATAATAATACACATATATAAACTTTAGGAATAAATAAATAATATGTATAATGTAAAACTAAAAGTTGTTAGATAATTAAGCTGTAAATAAATATACTTATGCCTAAATCTGCCACAAATGGGCAAGAATCTTAGCAAGATCATGTCTTTTAGTTATGGAAAGGGATAATATTACTCGACAGGAAGAATTTATGCCATAAAATAAAAAATAAATGTCTACATGTCTTATATAATCTATCATATAAGATACCTTTTGCAGTAAGTTTATCTGTTAATAAACCATAAGTCTTTGAGGAATCATAAGCAAGGAAACAATTTTATTACGGAACCACTACTTACACGTGTACGGTACAAACTTTTCTATCTTTTCAGACCCACACACGGAGGGTTCAGTAAAAAATGCCCGAACCTATTTAAAAACGAAACGATGTGTTCCCGGACATCGACAAATGGGATTTTGAAACAATGTTCTGTTTCTGAAATTTAGGGGTTGAAAAATTACCCTTTTTATATGCATTTCAGTTAAATACATTTACTCATATTGATTCAAATAAAAAAAGCTGCCCCTTTTAAGCGTTTTAACCGTCTACTAAATACGAAACCATATATGGGTTCGGCAAATGATGATGATGATGATGATGATGATGATGATGATGATGATGATCATCATATATGGTTTCGTATTCGTTCGGCAAATAAATATATAATTGATAATTAAATTGGTGAAAATAGATATATTTTTAAATTATTTTTTAATGCAGTAGTAGATGGAGCGTAATTTCAGTGAGAATTTTGTGAATAAAAAACGAAGTTTAGTCGAAACTAATTTTAGGCAACATGGGATCGGTAATAAAGTCGATTCTGAAGGCTTTAATCTTAGCTTTAGTGCTGTCAAAAAACTTATTTTTCAAAAAAAAATGTGACTTACTACCACACACAATTCGTGATAGTTCAACTATAAGCATTTTCAAGAAGAGAACTAAAGAACATTTTCTTTAATTATTTTCTTCCATATATATAGATATGTATAAAAGTATGCATTCATAATTAAGTAGTATTATATTAATATTTATTATTTCAGTTTATTTGATTATTTATCAAATAAACTGAAATATTATTATATTAATATTATTATTATTAAACTGAAATATTATTTGTTTATTTTATTATTGACATTATTTTATGAGTATTTTTTATTTTTATTTTATTTGATATGTATTTCTATTAATTTATAAAGACCGTAGTTTATAATTTATTTTTTTATTCCTGGTTTTAAACATTTTTTCTTTTGTTTGTGTGTACACTTTTGAAATACTCACTTTTAATAGCTTTCATAACCAAGGGTTTGCTGGTAGAAATCTCTTCCAGAGATAAGCTCGCCTTTTGCATATACTGTTAGACTACTGTACCAATATACTGTTATTTAATATGAGGTCCTAGAATTCAATGTGAAGAAAACCTAATAGATAATAGACTATCCCTAATAGACTACATACCACAGAAAAACAATTTTTTTGCGCGTACTTTTTATTACCTTTCAATAGAAATTTAGTCAGTTGATTGAAGCACTTTGTACTGAGAAGTGAAAAAATTAATGGAGCAAAAATTTTTTTCTTATTCTGGAATTTGATCAGTTAACGATACATGATCTACCCTGGAATTATTTGCACTTATTATTGTAGGACCTCATATAACGCCTATACTGTTGTACTTACTACTGTTAACTACTTGTTCTTCATTTATATATTGTGTGCAATAAAGTGTTTTAAATTGAATTGAACTGATTTGCCAATGGCCAAATAGACAAATAATAAAAAACTATTTTGAAATTAAGAAAATTTAGCGTTGACAACAATAAAACTAAAATTAAAGACTTCAAAACGGCTTTTTTATTCAAGTGTAAACGTAACCAACTTTTTTACTCAGATCATTTTCATTAAAATTGATGATTATTAGATTACAAATTACAACCTATAAAAGAACTGAAAGTGGTTTAAGGGTACCGTCAAAAATAGAAACCCTTTATACGGAAGCATCGCTATCTGTCTTTCTAAAATTTGGAGTACAGATGAATATTTTGAATCTATAAAAGAAATAAATATCTATTTACTAAACAGTTGGCGATTTATCCATCGCAAGGAAATAAGAAATTAATTTTATATCGTTGAGGTATAGAAAATCAGAAAAGTAAATCTGGTCGTGAGGAGCTCTGAACCGGGATTCGAACCCGGGACCTCTCGCTTACCGGGCGGTTGCTCTACCAAAACTAGAGTTCCCGGGTTCGACTCCCGGCTTAGAGCTCGTCACGTCCAGATTTACTTTTCTAATTTTCTATACCGCAATTATATGAATTCAATTTTTTGAATATCACGCTTAGTCCCAGGGCCACAGGTAAAAAAAAAAGCCATATTCTGAAATTATAAATTTACTGGCAAAACAAGACACAATATTGAATACAATTATGCAATGATAATATAAATAATATAACCGCCTGTGGTTTTTGGTTCGATGACTAACCTGGAAGTCAAGGGTTCGAATCTCGTAGGCTCAATTTGTGTTTGGTTGGCATACTTCACTTTACTTCAATAAGACACATTAGCTGTGTCTGTATTTCTGTCCGAAGAACGGCAATAGGGCTCGCCACCCATCATGCTGGGACGTAATAATCGTCGGTGAAACGTGGGGTACGGATGCATTTCACTGTCCATACCCGGCCACACGTTTGATACCCTCTAGGGGTCTTATGTCGTGACAATATTGTTATAAAAATATATTAAACTAGCCGCGGCTCCACCCGAATTTTTTCAATCTTTGCCTCCATTTTGGCTGGTACGTTATTTTATTAACAGCCCTACCTACATGTTGACCAGGGTCACAACGATGACAATACAAAAAATCGCATCCAAATCCGTTGAATAGTTCTCTAGTTAAAATGGATCAAACATAAATACAGACAGACAAAAAATCGAAAAAAGAATAGTTTCGGCCTCAGTACAGTACCAATAACCCATTTCATTTAAAACTTCACAAAAATATTCAATGTACAGACACGGCTTTTTTACTATTTTATTATTAGTAAAGAAACATAAAATGAAAGTTCATGATTTCCATGTGCATGTTTCAAATGAAGCGTAGGTATAATAACAAGCAGATTGCATTTTTACTGACGGAACTCTATACACATGAGCGGTTTACACTTGATACTGTTCTTTGTCAAGTCGTCCGAGATTGAGTAGTACGGCTAGCACGCAACATTGCGATTATCGAATGAAAGTAAATTAGAATTAGAGCGCTGACCGTTAGCCGTTTGAAAAAACAAATAAATGGCGCTCGTTAGAAATACAATGAAAAATAGTACATTTTATTGCTAAGGACAGGACGTTAGCATTTTGCTAGATAAGTATAAAATAGATAGTTTATGATATGATTGATACAAAAGAGGCACTAACACTTCGATGATAGAGACGACGACGCTCTACATTATTTACCACCGGGATTTATGTACGTTCTATTGTCATTCACATGTCACGTCGCATGGGTTTGCCATTCATACGAAATTCGAAAACGAAACTAAAAAAAACGAAAAAAAAATCTTTTTAAATTTTTTTGGTTCTTAAATTTCGAAACTGTTTTACCAACAAAATTTCAAAACTTTTTTTTACGGTTTTGTGTTCTATTAGTGATGCTGATTCATAGGCTTCAATAAAGCTGGAGGGTTCATTTTCAACCTGTGTAAATAGATAGATAGATAGATAAAACCTTTATTCTCAAAACACAACACAAACATACAAACAATAAAAAAAAGTAACGATACAAAATGAATTTAACAAACTAACTTCTAAGGCTTAAACATGTAACTAAACACAGAATACATATATTGTAAAGTTAATTCATTCTGGTGGTATGTGTGTCGCGGCTTCGACTCAGCATATGTCGCAAACCGAAATCTGCGACGCTGTTATTCTGCCGTCGCCTGCAGAGGAGTGCACGAATTCCACCGAGATTGTGTTATGATTATAAATAGAATGAATATATATGAAATATGAATGTGTAAATAAAAACCAAATAAAAATATCCTGTCTGACCAACTGATCTATCATCGCCCGGACCGGAACTGACTGACTGAAATTACTGAACCTAAGAATATGAAAATTGGACAGTGGGTTTCTTGTATGAAGTAGACGTTTTATTTAGTGGAAAAATCTTAGCACCAATAATACATGCCAAACTCCGTCCATTCGATTAGGCCCTTCCTAAAATCGGCAAATCAGCTCCACTTAAAAGAAATGTGTTCTTTTATTACAGAATTTTCACTTTGACACCTTATCTTTATGACCAAACATGTCAAATGTTATCATTCAGTTTATGACATGAGAAGACAAGATATCATTTGCCCCACACCTCGACCTAACCTACCCTAAGTTAAAGCACTTTTAAATTACATGCTTTATGACACCAGCAGTCATAATCAAAGGCTCAAAACTTATTGTAGCTTTTTGCCAGGCAGTTTTTATTCTTTTGTCTGTAGGAATAAAGTTTAGGTGGGGATGTTGGTTCAAGACAATCTAAACCAACATTGGCATGTTAAGCTTTGTTATCTTATCAAAACGTTGTTAAAGCTTCAAAAAACTGTACTTAGCAGTATTATATCAAAGGAATTTAAACACATTCTTTAGTTTAGTATGTTACGTGTAGTGTAGCATTGTTGAATGATGACTTTTATACCAAATTGATTGAAGACTGAGGCTTGACGCGCCATCCCTCAATATCACGGTAAGGTTTATTAGTGATGTACGAGAATAGTATTTGCATCCATCCATCCATCAGCCTGTTTCATTCCTGCTGGACGTAGGACTCTCCAAGATTTCACCACTCTTGGCGGTCCTCATGGAAATAAAACGCCCATACTCGCATACGCTGGGCGGGTTGGTGAGCGCGGTGCCGAAACCCTCCCACCAGTGACGCAGCTGCCCGTCACCAGTCTGTTTTATATAAGGGCTGGCAATTTCGGATGCCATCGTCAATCGGTCCCAGGCCATGGTGATGGTGGACCACCTGGTTCTGCCTGTCTGCGAGCTGTCCTCTCACTTACCTCAGAATAACTTAGGGAGGATTGGCGAGTTAGATTTACCTCCATAGTTGAGCCCGTTTTATATAAGCCCCGGCAATTGGGGATGGATATACCACCATCCATCGGTCCCAGGCAATGGTGGGCCGCCTGGTTTTGCCTGAGAGCTGTTCTCTTACTCTCCCCCGAATAACTTCGGGAGGATTTGCGAGTAAGATGGTGGTACCTCCACAGTCGAGCCCGGCATCAGCTCTACCACCTATTATCTGCTTATTGAAATTTTTTTTTGCCAAGAACTTGATAAGAAAGTAGTAGATCGGCCTAGGACTGAGATTGGAGAGGAAAAGATGAGGTTTATACCCAACAATGGATGAAACTGATGTGCCAGTGATAAAAAGAAAGAAGAGGATAGATAACATATTTATTTATTGAACACTTCAACTCCTGTTAAACAGGATCAAAAGTGCATCAAAATGACTATAACCTCACAGGATGACGCAAAATATTGACAAGATATTGCAATCTACAAAAAGAAAATAATAAAAGTATGAGAAATCTCAAGCTAAGAGTAATAACTACTTTACAGCATCAGTGTGTAACAATGTGAGCAGCTATCCTAAAAAACTATAAAACTATATTATTTATAATGTTTTTACCCTTATGGGGTTCATAACAAGGCTTATTAAGAAGTAAATATTAGGGCATGCAATATAAAAGATATACATATAATAATAATAATTATATACTGAGCATATATAAATAAATAAATAAATCTGACCAGTAGAAACCTGGACACGAAAGAAAATAAAACATGAAAAATACCTAATTAACATAATAATACTATATAGGTAATATACTTAATTAATCAACACGCATATTCCCGCAGTGAACCATTGGATTTTCAAGCATCCTTCAAGGCTACGGGAGGCTGCTTTGAGTAATAATGCCAGTAGTAACTATGACAGAAACGTTTGAAAACATGGACATTTTTGCGGGATGAAACTAAATCCTGGTAATATACTGGTGAGTAAGTTGTGCCAATTTGAGAGAGCATAAGGTTTCGCTCACCATTCCAAAGAGGACATTCCCAAAGTATATGATGTGCAGTTTGTTCGATTTCCGAACACTCACAGAAGGGAGATTGTACAAGCTGCATGCTATGTAGCTTTGCCTGAAAGTTACCATGACTGGTGAGGAATTGTGAAACCTGATGGTCGATTTCGATCCAATGAGAATCAATTCTGTCACGAACCGATGGAAAGAATTTATAGTGGTGTCTACCGTTTTCTGAATTATTCCAACGTGTCTGCCATTCTAAAATTAGGTCATCGTTCATGGTTTCGGAATCAAAAAGACGCTCAGTTTTTTGGCGTTCGCCTAAACTAAAATCTTCCCAGTGCATGTTGCGGGAGCAGAAATAGTTACTTGCTCGGCGCTGGAGCTCTAGGTCAATGGGCAAGACCCCGGCCAGTACCAGCAAAGCATCTGTACTAACGGTACGATACGCCTTACAGAGAAAGATGAGAGCCAAGCGCTGACTCTGCATCATTTTTTTCCGCACAGTAGCCAACGTGGAACGGTCAACCCATACAGGAGCAGCGTAGCACATACTTGACACGTATGTAGCTTTATATATAATTTTTAAAACTGGAAATCTTAATCCCCATGTGGATTTGGATATTCTTGCCAACGCGTAAAAATTACTACGTGCTTTTTCTCCAATTTTGCGGGTGTGTTCGGTGAACGTGAAATTTCGTTCGAGTATCATCCCCAGATACATCACTTGGAGAGAGTTGGAGACTCGAGTGCCTTTAAAGTACACACGTGGTGGCACCTTAAGCTTCCCTTTGATCAATAACTGGACCGTTTTGTGAGGCGCAAAGTCGAGTTTGTTCCTTTCACCCCAATCTGCGATCCTTTCCAGCGATATATGGGCTTTTTGTTCTAAAGCGGCCCTAGTGTTACATTCGATTAATAATAACCCATCGTCTGCAAAAGCGGTAAGTTGGCATTCATGTGGTAGAGGGATTGTTAAAAAATCGTCAAATCCAAGGTTCCATAGGTATGGTCCCAGAACAGATCCCTGAAGAAGAGGATCTAAGGAGGGTATAAAAATGATCCCACAAGTTATTTTTGCGAAAAGAAGCAGACAAGAATGAAAAACTAATCTGTTTACAAAAAAACCGGATAAGTGCGAGTCGGACTCGCCCACGGAGAGTTCCGTACAAATTTGTTGGTCCAAATAATAAATATTTTATGAAATTTTTTTTTTTATGATTCAATTACAAATGTATAGTTTTCAGATTTTTCTTAATACTTGTTTATGACGGTATTACTTGCCAAATTTCATAGTTAAAGGTCAACGGGAAATAACCTATTAATTTTCATTCCCTTGAGAGTGTCGAAATATACGTTTTTTGCGGCATAAATGTCCGTATCTTTTTTTCACGTTACCCAAGAAGTTTGATTTTTTTTACAGCTTCAAGAGACTGTAGACTTGAATATATGGTTTTCACTTGATACCTCCATGAGTTCCCGAGATAAAGGGTCTTGACTTGACAGACAGACAGACGGACGGACAGACGGACGGACAGACGGACAACAAAGTAACCCTATAAGGATTCCGTTTTTTCCTCTTGAGGTACGGAACCCTAAAAAGAACGTACTAATGTAATTAAAACTACGTTTTTCTGTGTTGTGGTTTACATTTTAATTATTTATGATTTGAATTCTCGGCGTGCCTTTGGCGGAACCATCTGCCCTTGGATGATAATGATTGAAAAAGTTGCCACTGATCCACATTTTTGTTACTTACCATAGCAATAGAAACCAAAAGTGGGTCTGCAGATTGTTTCTTGATAGTACCTCAACAGGAGACAACATTAGCCTGAGTTTGAACACCTCTAAAATAAAGCCACAAACTTTTTAAAGACACTGAAGTAAAAATAGTGATGCTTTCTCCCTCACACAACACCAGATACACAAACATTCAAAAACAAATGAACGTTCTCACCGTGTGTCAAAGATTACACTAAACTCCTGACGTGTGAAAAACGACAGACGAGTGAACCGTGTCAGCCATCTGTGGGTTCCTTATATGTGTATTACTTGAAAATGATTCTGCAGTGAAATTGTTGGAAAAATGCGTAAAATTATCCAAACAAAGTTTCTAGCAGATATCTGTTGGAAGGTGAATTTTTGACGTGATTAATGTTGTATAAAACGTGATACCAATGTGAAATATACATTCCTAACAAATAATTCTGAAATATAGCGACAATGAGACACAGGAAGAAGTGCGCTTACCTAGAAAGTGTGAGAGTAAAGGCAAGCAAGGCGTTAATCATTCTGTGTAAGGACAACCGCAAAATCTGCGAAAGTCGGTAACGAAAAAAATTACATTACTACCTGCGTAGTAAAGTCATTTTTAGGGTTCTATACCCAAAGGGTAACCAAGAGGACCCTATTAATAAGACTCCGCTATCCCTCTGTCACAAGGCTGTATCTCATGAACCGTGATGGTTAGACAGTTGATATTTTCACAGATGATGTATTTCTGTTCCCGCTATAACAACAAATACTAAAAAACAGAATAAAATAAATATTTAAGGGGGCTCCCATACAACAGACATGATTTTTTTGCGGTTTTGGTAGATAATGTTACGGAACCCGTCTTTTCATTTTTTCGTTACGGACTTCCGTAACATGGAGCCACATACAGCAAAACTTTGTTGCAAGGAGTTCTACTCAGAAAAATTACATTTCTTTTTGTAAGGTTTTCCATCGCGGAACCCAAAAAACCAACCACAGAGCAGTTGACAGACAAACAGACAGTTGCACCCACATCTATTATTCAGATCGTACACTTTTTATTACCTTTAAGGAAATACGCTTTGTGTGTAAATGAGGCGTTACCGTGACTCTTAAGAGTTATCTTCCGAAGTGTTAAGAGAGAGGTGATAGCTATTTAAAGTTTAAAGCAGTAGCTTTTTTACGCTTTAGTGGCTCAGGACAAAGTAAATTATTTTATTTTGTTAGTTTTATTGAATAGGCTATTTTGAAACTTGAGGCGCAGTAGGTCCATCGCATAACAAAATTAATACTTATTTGGAAAAGTGTGTCTTCTAGTAGTGCGGTAAATACAAAAGAGGTTAGATAATGCTGTTCTTAAGATTCCGTACCCGAAGGGTGCCAAACGAGACCCTATTACTAAGCCTCTGCTGTCTGTCTGTCTGTCACATGGTTCTACAGCTTCAACCGTAATAGGTAGAAAGTTGAAATATTCAATTTTAAGGTTATTTATTTTAGCTCACAAGTTTTAAGTTTGGTCAGATTGTTGGGCATTCTCTAACGTAAACAAAAAAAATAGGGTGCCGCACGCAAACGGTGCCAATTTTTTTGTCAGCCGCTACCATTCTAGCGGTTTGTTTTTTAGGTAACCTTGATTTTGCTTTGGCAGGTACATTGTTGTTATGTACCATTATGTTATTAGGGTTCCGCACTCGTATTGTGGGGTGGTACGAAACCCTTTGTGCGCAAGTCCAACTCGCAGTTGGCCAAATTATTTAATGTATAAAGTCCAAAATGAATTCACAAAAGAGAGTTTTGAAAAAAAATACGACGTCTTGCTATGATTAAAAAAAACCGGCCAAGTGCGAGTCAGACTCGCGCAGGAAGGGTTCCGTACCATTATCTATAAAAATTGCAAAAAAATCATGTCTGTTGCATGGGAGTGCGCGGGTCCGACTCGTACTTGGCCAGTTTTAATATTTGTTGTTATAGCGGCAACAGAAATACATCATCTGTGAAAATTTCAACTGTCTAACTATCACGGTTCATGAGATACAGCCTGGTGACAGACGGATAGACAGACGGACAGCGGAGTCTTAGTAATAGGATCCCGTTGGTTACTCTTTAGGTATGGAACCCTAAAAATATTCTTATTTTTGAAATTTGAATTGAAAAAAACAGCTTTCACATTTTTTTTGATGCAGAGAACTTCCCTCTATCACGTTTTGGGCTTTGTCGTTCGTTGTCTTGGAAAATACTTTCATTAATCGTGTATTTTTTCAAACCCTGTCTATTGTAGTTTCGAAATAACATTGTTTAAGAACCTCATTTTTTACTACTTACGTCGTCTTAGCGGTAGTTCGATTTAAAAGGATCTTGAAAAATAAAGGGTTGGTATTCCTCGTTTATTTAATCTTTAACCCGCTTTCGGCCTGAGCGTAATTTTATGAACACCACTTATAGCCTACGTGCTGGCCAGGGTCACTACGATGATATTTAATAAAACGGAATCCAAATCCGTTGAGCAGTTCTCGAGTTAAAAACGTCTATTCAATCTTAGCCCTGATTTTTTGCTTGGGCGTTATTTTATAAACACTCCTTATAGCCTATATGTTGACCGATGTCACGGCGATAATAATAAAAAAACCGCATCCAAATCCGTTGAGTGGATCTCGGTTTAAAACGGAACATACATATATACAGACAGACAGACAGACAGACAGATGGAGAGACAACAAAGATAATAAAAATATTTGTTCAAATTTCGCGAAAATATTAAATATGCAGACACATAGGTGGTAGCGCTGATGCCGGGCTCGACTGTAGAGGTACCACCATCTTACTCGCAAATCCTCCCGAAGTTATTCAGGAGAGAGTAAGAGAACAGTTCTCAGGCAAAACCAGGCGGCCCACCATTGCCTGGGACCGATGGATGGCGGTATATCCATCCCCAATTGCCGGGCCTTATATAAAACAGACTAGTGACGGGCAGCGGCGTCACTGGTGCAAAGGTTTCGGCACCGCACTCACCAACCCGCCTGCCCAGCGTGTGTGAGTATGGACATTTCTTCCCGGAGGACCGCCAAGAGTGGTGAAATCCTGGAAAGGCCTATGTCATGTAGTGGACGAAACAGGCTGATGCATGGATGGATGGATGCAGACAGGACCTTTTTACTACTTAATTATTTGTAAAGTAGATAAGAAGATTCATTGCTATGATATATAGAGATTAGTGGTTAATATTGACAACAATTTGTATTGAATCCATAACATTTCAAAATACTAACCGGCTTATTTCATTGGCTATTTAGAAAGTAGGTAAAAAGCTAAGGTACTTGTATATATCCCTTTTCCAAAATTTAGAATTTTACATATTTAAATGATTTTTTTTAACTTTGACTTTTCAACAGAAGCCTTGTAGGCATAATGACTTTCGTACCAATGCCGGTAACTAACTTTGGTTGTATTAAAAAAAAACGAAATGGCATGACCATAGAGTTTAATATATCAAATGTCATTGACACTTAACATTGAGAGCTAGTATTTTTGTTTTTTTTTTGCTAGGCAAATGTATTCTAGCTATTCAGCCCATATCCTTAAAATTTGTTTTTTTAAACATATCTCTAGAAATAAGGAATAAAAAAAATATTGAAACGCTTTTCGGAATAAGAATAAAAAGATATCTCCATAGATTTTTTATTTTTGTACCTTATCAGAAATGAAAACTTGTGGATTGTAAAAAAATGCCGTTCCCCGTAAATATCAGTTACATGACCGATGATTGTTGAACAAAACAATGACAAGCATGACGAAGAACTTCATTATACTAATAGGGCTCATGATGACAGGAAAATCATCGAAAAATACTAATGCTAGGAAAATTAAATGTTTACCATTCAAGTGTAAGGTGTGCACGATGCACTGCGGTTCCGTCTATATACCTACAGGTTGTAAATAGACTGCTATCTTTACATTAAAACACACTGAGAAAACTGTTCATCATAAAATAAAGTGAATTAAAATTATGATGATTCACGTATAAGGGAGCATACGGACACCACAACAAAATACGATGAAACTACTGTTGCTGCTGCTAGCGTTATAATATGACGCACTGTCACTATGACTATGATAGAATTATGCGCTCTGTCACAGCTTTAGTTAGTGATAGTAAGCATACCGTAGTGTGACGGACCTCTTTTATGGGGAAGGCATGATGTAATACGAAAATGATAATCTTATTGTCTGTGACCAATTTTAGAGTGATCTGTCATCATAATTTTGCGTTAATTACCTTAAAAACTCGATTATTTTCTCAAACGTTTTAATTACAGCATAATATTTTTCAATTATCACCAAATTAAATTAGAATTTTCAAAAAAGAAAATATTTCCATACATAAGGCCGAAATCTATATCTATAAATAAAGTAGTAAAAAGTCGTGTGGCTAAAAAAAACATTTTTTCAAAATTTTAATGAACGGTTATTAGCTTATTGGTAATGTAAGCCAAAACAACCATTTTTGGAACTTTTCTCTGTCTGTCTTTCTGCAGACTCCACTCAATAGATCTACTTTATTTTATAATCGTATTGGCCCTGCTCAACGTCTAGGTTATAAGAGGTATTCATAAAATAACGCCCAAGCCGAAAGCGGGGTAGAGATTTATCCATCGCGGGCGGAGCTGCGGGTAGAAGGCTAGTTTACAAATAGAAAGCTTGCACTGCTGTGTGTGCTGCAATTAGGGATTTCATTTTCTGACAGTACCCTAAAAGTAAAACCAACTCATCATGCTTATAGAAAAGCGTTTTGACTTCGTCCTTTAATACGTTAGAACATTACTTAAGGTTATCTTTTCGGCTAATTCGGTAAAAAGTTATCGTTATCTAAACGAGCCGTGCTCACGACATGAGGGCGCCAAATATAGAGGATCGTTCACATTGAGGGATGGAAACTACTGCTTAGGGTGCATGCATGGATATGTGCTTTTTTAAACGTCGGTTTCGTAGGATACAAATAATAATTTGGCCAAGTCCGAGTCAGACTCGCGCACAAAGGGTTCCGTACCATGCCTGCGCAACCCTCAAAATATGGGTTACTAGCTAAAGTAACCTATGTGTTAAGTTAGGGTATAAGCTATATCCATTCTAAATTTCATCCAAATCCGTTCAGCCGCTTCAGCGTGAAAGAGTAACAAACATACACACACACACACACACACAAAAACTTTGAAACTTATAATATAGCATTTGCGATTTGCGCGCGGCTCTGCCCGCATGTTATTCGGTTTAACGACATTCCCTTTTTCCAAGATAAAAAGTAGCCTATGTGTTAAGTTAGGGTATAAGCTATATCCATTCTAAATTTCATCCAAATCCGTCCAGCACACTCACACACACACACACACACAAACTTTCGCATTTATTATATTAGTAGGATTTAATAACATGGTGAAGAATGTTATGTATGTGCATTTTAAGTTACTTGGGCAATAAAACTATAACAAATATTTTTATTAATGTTTTATTTATCAGAAAACAACTAACTTTAATTACAATTAACGTTTATAAATTTTTACATACATTACCAACATACATAAAACGCTTATTTTGTGTGAAGTCCCGTTCCAATTTGGAATCGATTTTTGTGAATCGATCTTTACTGTACCGATTTTTTTTCGATTCGTAATCGATCTCTAAATCGATGAATCGGCATCCCTAGGTTCCTTACTTTTATTATCAAATCGAATCCCCACGTGTACATGTTAAAACAACGAACTTTTATTTTGCGTGCGCTCGCGTAACACAATTAATGTAAAATTAATCACAAAATGTGAGGTCTTCTCTTAATAATTCCACACGGGATTAGATATTGATGATTTGCTATAGTAATCCACATCCATTGCACTCCAGAAACCTTAGCGATATCATTCTGTCTAACCCATTGGCCTCTCATAAACAACTAGACACACAGTCTCTAAGAAAAGTTCGTCAGAAAACGTGCGACGTGCATAATAGCAAAAATGCTTCAACCAAATTAAGACGTTAAATCGTTAACATAAGATGCAATGTCAGTTGTATGCAATCGTCATTCGAACTTGTCACCCCATAGCATTGACAAAATGCCACTTTTTGAGCGAGATTGTGAGTCTTGTTGTTTATGATGGTTTCAGCACACCAAAAATTTTACTATTAAAAAAGTATTAAAAAAAAATAGTAAAATTTAATAAAAAGGTTATCCACAAGTCTTTTAATTTGAACAACACTGATGAGTACAGAACAAAATTTAGTAATTTTGTGAAATCGACTTATCGTACATTTGTTATTAACGTTTCAATGTCACGCAAGGAAGTCGGGAAAGTTGACATAATGTTTTGTCTGTTTTTTTTTTTTGCAATCAAACGAATGTAGTATGCGTGGCATTATCTCTTAACCATATTTTTGCTGAAACTAGTAAAACAATATATAGCAGTCCATATCGTGGCTCGGTTCCACTTTACAGACAAAATATTATAAGATGATTTTCCTTTATGCAGCCAAATTCATACTGGAAACGCGATAAGTGGTCAAGACCACTGTATAAACGAAAGTCACCGTATTTAAAATGGATTAAATAAGGTGACTTTCGTTTCATCCATCCCTTCATCAGCCTGTCATCGTCTACTGCTGGACATAGGCCTTTCCAATATTTCGCCACTCTTGGCGGTCCTGCGTCCTCCTCATCCAGCCTCAACCCGCAACGTCACTGAATCTTTGTCCTGACCACTTACCGAGTCCCCAGTGTGAATTTGGTTACATAAATGAAAGTCACCTTAATATATAGGCTTTTTGAACAATTAAAAAAAAAAAATTTTGTTCTCCCTTACTGGTTGGACAGTTTATGTACAATTCCTAGTGCAGGCACCACGGGGCAAAAAAAATAATTTCCAATTTCGCCTGGAGGGTCATTAAACCTTGTTACTGATGACTAACCGAGTCTCCAGTATAAATTTGGTCGGTTGATTTAATTTCACCATCCATCCATCCATCCATCAGCTTGTTTCGTCCACTGCTGGACATAGGCCTTATAGGATTTTGCCACTCTTGGCGGTCCTACTGGAAGAAATGCCCATACCCAGGCATTGGGCAGGTGGGTTGGTGAGCGCGGTGCCGAAACCCTTGCACCAGTGACGCCGCTGCCTGTCACCAGTCTATTTATATAAGGCCCGGCAATTGGGGATGGATATACCGCCATCCATCGGTCCCAGGCAATGGTGGGCCGTCTGGTTTTGCTTGAGAGCTGTCCTCTTACTCTCCCCCGAATAATTTCGGGGGGATTTGCGAGTAAGATGGTGGTACCTCCACAGTCGAGCCCGGCATCAGCTCTACCACCTAATTTCACCTAGCATATCTTTTTACTGGTGGGCAATAAGCCCTATCGCCGTACTTCGGGCACAAATACACGCTTGTGAGGGCATGCAGTTTTCCTCACGGTGTTTTCATTCACTGTGAGTCTCAAGATTGAGAGGCCAGCGTTCTACCGTCTAAGCTACCGCCGCTTTTTAAGTCACGTTAAGTTGGGACGTAACATTCGTCAGTGAAACGTAGGTGTGCCGAGTAGGAACTAATGACTCGCATTTTACATTTCGCACTCGGAGACACCTCTGAAACCCTCTCGGGGATTCATGTCGTGATGGTATGTTGTTGTTGTTTTTACAGTTATGTTGATTAGCTTTTATCTAAAGAAAAAAAAGGCTCCTTTTTATGGAGGGGAACCCGCTGAAATTAAATTTATTATTTTTATTCTATATTCAATTTTGCAAGCTAGACACCGGTGACATACGGACAGACAGACAGCAGAGCAACATTAATAGGGCTCCGCTTACGGAACCCTAAAAATCCGGAAAAGTGCGAGTCGGACTTGCCTACCGAGGGTTCCGTACAAATTAGTAAAAGTTTAAATAAAACTACAAAAAGATTTGTTCACCCGTACAATTATGACCGCGCATACCGTTGCCTAACCTCGATGATTTTTTTATGATTTAATCACAAATGTCTTGTTTTGAGATTTTTTCCTAAGTTTAGACAGTATTCCTTGCCAAATTTCATAGTTCTAGGTCAACGGGAGATGCCATATAAATTTTCATTCCCTTGAGAGTGTCGAAATATACGTTTTTTGCGGCATAAACGGCCGTAGCTTTTTTAACGTTACTTAAAAGTTCGATTTTTTCACAGCTTCAAGGGACTGTAGACTTGAGTATATGGTTTTAATTTCAAGTCGATACCTCCGCGCGTTCTCGAAATAAAGGGTCTTGCTTGACATACAGACGGACAACAAAGTGATCCTATAAGGGTTCCGTTTTTTTTCTTTTGAGGTGCGGAACACTAAAAAAGGCTTTTATACCGTTGTACGCTGTGTTGGGCCTAGAATAGTTTGAGAGTATAGGATTAAAGATGGGGGATGAATATCCGAACATGTAAGTAAAGTATACATTATGTAGGTATATCCTTAGATAAGCATTCCCGAATAGTTTGGATTCGTGTGGTCAACCTCATGCAGTATGGAGTTAGCTTCAAGTTATCCAGACTTTGTGACTTTGGAATTTCCTTCCAGTTAACAAGTTACTTTGTTCCCTGGTCTACTCTGCTGTAGCGGGTGTAAACAAAAGGCTTAAATAAAAATACTTGTACTACTGCACAAATTTATTTGCTTCCTGACCGGTTGTTCTAAGGATTTATAAAAGGTACTATAGTAATTGTGAAAATAACTCTACGGTAGATCATGTATCGTAAACTGATCACATACAAGAAAAAAAAACAACGCCCCAGTACAGAATGGTTCAGACGTTGCTGGCATCTAAGGTAATGTTTGTAATAGCTGATGTCATTTTAGGGTTCCGTACCCGGAGGGGTCCCCATGGGACCCTATTACTAAGCCGCTGCTGTCTGCCTGTCTGTCCGTCTGCCACAGGGGTCAACAGTTTCAACCGTAATAGGTACACAGTTGAATTATTTACAGAATACGTGCAATTGTGGCTTCTACCACGATAAATATAGGTTGGGGAAAAAGTTTCTTCGCATTTTATATGAAAATTGAAAACATTTTTTAATAAAGTTTATATACATTTAACTAAATTATGTAGGTGCCATTTTGTTCGATAACTTTCGGCCATCTTGTAGGTAGGGACATGATCCCATTGCTATAGAAATTCTGGGGCTTCTGATCAAAAAACCGCGACAAGTGGTTTTGGCAGTCCTCTCGTGATGTTAATCTGACACTGCCTAAAGAATTCTGAAGAGACCGAAACAAGTGGAAATCTGAAGGTGCAAGGTCAGGACTACACGGCGGATGTTTTAATACGTCCCAGCCAAACTCTCTTAATTTTTGCTGAGTGGCTAAAGATGTGTGTGTTATCATGATGAAAAACTACACCCCTTCTGTTGACTAATTCCGGCCGCTTTCTCTCAACTTCTTCCTTTAATCTCATCAGTTGTTCGCAGTAGAGTTCAGAATCGATGGTCCTGCCTGGCGGTAACAGCTCATAATGAATAATGCCCTTCCAATCGCACCATATACACAGCATTACCTTGTTGCGAGACAACCCGGGTTTCGCCAGAGTCTGTAAAGCCTGACCAGTCTTTGACCACGACCTTTTTCGCACGTTCTTGTCGTACGTGATCCACTTTTCATCACCAGTTATCTGGTTTTTCAAAAATGGTTCGATTTCATTACGTCGTAATAAAGAATCACAAATGAGTACACGGTTCATTAAGTTTCTTTCAGTGAGTTCATAAGGCACCCAAATATCGAGCTTTTTTGTGTACCCAGCTTTTTTCAAATACGCCAAAACTGTTCTGTGATCAATCCCCAGTTCTTCAGCTACATCGTTACTACTGATATGCCGATCTTGCTCCACTTTTTTAAAAATGGCATCCATTTTATCCCTAACAAGGCGTCCAGAGCGAGGTGCATCTTTGACATCAAAATTTCCGGATTGAAAACGCTTAAACCAAATATGTGCTACTCTCAGATACTGCACTAGGTCCATAAACATCACAATTTTTTTTCGCGGCGTGCGTTGCATTTCACCTTTTTTGTAGTAAAATTTTAAAATGTATCGAATTTCTTCATTAGGTTCACTCATCTTAACAGTAAGAAAAACAAATGAAAATCACACATTTTACCTAATTTTAATTTGGAATTATCTTTTTTAAAATTTAAACTTTTTAATAATACCAAAACCAGTCAGATACAAATGGCCAAAGAGATTTTATTATAAGTTCATAGATACTATTTGCGAAAAGAGTTTTTCCCCAACCTATTAATAAAAGTTAAAAAAATAATTGAAATTCATTCCATAAGCCTCGAAAAATTTGCATTTTCGAAAAAGGGAACACATAAAAGATCAGACATTTCTTTACAAAATAATACATAATATGGTTGAATCGCCTTTCCTGCTCGCGCAGATCCCTGTTCTCTGTCCCAAACGTAGAACACGGCAAACTCGTTTAAACCTCTTAGACGCACTAATTATGCAAAAAATTCATTTATACCTAGAACCTTGGTCAAGTATAGTCATGTATACAGTGAAGAAGCAGATATTTTCCATCTCTCACTTTCTAGTTTTAAAAAACTTTTAAATTTGATAGGTCAAGATCATTAATAAAAGTACTTTTATGGATCATCTGGAATGTATTTATTAATTCGTCACAAATAACATAACATTATAGACATTTTGAAAAAAAAAAAAAATTTTGTGCACATATTATTTAAAAACATACATTTCGGGTCCTTCTGGGCTCGGCATTAATTGAAAAATTTGTCCTATTTGTAAAATTGTATCATCTATTTATGTACTTGAGTCAACAATATGTATTGCTATCAGTGGTAACTTTATTGGTACCAATTTTTTTTAGTTTAAAGTTACTACAATTTGTTTATGAACTGTTTGTTTCCCTAAGAATTATAAAATAAAAAAAATATCGTTATTCTTTTCAACTCTATCTTAAAGACGGATACAACTTGGTCAAGTTTTTGTAAACACTAAATAAAAATAATAAAAATTTAGAATTCATACTATAGTGAGTGCCGAATTGTTTGTCAGGTGCTACCTTTTTAGCGCCTTGTTTTTGGTCGCTTTAATGTTGTCTATGGCATTTGTTGCTATGTACCCATAGACATCTTATAATATTATTCTAATGTACATACCATAATGTTAATGTTTTAGGGTTCCGTATCGCGTAGATGATTTTTGAGATTTCAGGGTTAACTCCATATTAATGTAGTTCGTAACCGGTCGGTATTTAAAGAGAAAGCTCAAACAGAGCACAGCCAAGTTTGTCTGTATATTTGACGAAGGTACTCCACACGAGTAATGTTGAGATATTAGTTTAGTTGGAGAGTTTCTCTGATTGAAGACTGAGGCTTGACGCGCCATTCCTCAATATTCACGGTAAGGTTTATTAGTGATGTACGAGAATAGTTCTTGTTAAATAAGACACTTGTACTTGTCCACAGGATTAAATTAAGTTCCACCAAGTGCCGACAATCACAACCATCAACATTTTACGAGAATAGTATTTGCATCCATCCATCCATCAGCCTGTTTCATTCCTGCTGGACGTAGGACTCTCCAAGATTTCACCACTCTTGGTGGTCCTCATGGAAATAAAACGCCCATACTCGCATACGCTCGGCGGGTTGGTGAGCGCGGTGCCGAACTCCTTGCACCAGTGACGCCGCTGCTCGTCACCAGTCTGTTTTATATAAGGGCTGGCAATTACGGATGCCACCGTCAATCGGTCCCAGGCAATGGTGATGGTGGACCACCTGGTTGTGCCTGTCTCCGAGCTGTCCTCTCACTCACCTCCGAATAACTTCGGGAGGATTGGCGAGTAAGGTGTACCTCCACAGTCGAGCCCGGCACCAGCTCCTACCACCTATTTTGTGGTTGTGACATAATTAAAAGCCATCAGGATTTTGTTTACGAAACGAACGAAGTGAATGTCCCATTCGCTAATTACGAGTATGTCCCTCAGTGCGCCATCAAAAGTATCGTCTTTCTTTGTGTGACATTATGTAATGTTTTCAACAAACAATTTAACAAGAAGTGTTTTTACGCGTTTTTTTTCATTTCTACCTGTAATCATCGGCAAGGATCTTTGTTCAATCTAATTGCCCGTAATTAACTTATTGCAGGTTTTCTGTGGAAGCATTCGAGGCTGTGTAGTGACGCGGCATAAATTGTTTTTGTATGATCCATAGTAACCATACCCCAGTAGTGACAGCTTACTATACCAGGGGGCGTAGCGCAGCAGATCATATCGAGCTTTAACCACTCGATACAGATCAACAGAGTGAGAGAGAGCACTGTATCACGTGCTATCGAGCTCGATATGGTTTGCTATGCTAGACTCTATACAAACTATATTTTGTCGCTCCCTTGAATCAGTTCCGCCTGGTGTATCTGTATAATACTCGTATATGTTATCTTATCAGTCTTATCACACTAATATTATATTCAATTCAATTCAATTCAATATCTTTATTTGTTGAGACACAGGTAAATATAATATATTGGTGTTACATTTTATAAAAATAATCATCAAGTGCCGTGTGCTCTGCCGTTAGGCGTACAAATTCAATTTAGTTCCTTAACATACTAAATACAAAATCGTTTGTTAATAACATATGTAAATTAGAAAAATGAACAGTAAAAATTAAAATTAAAATGTCACAATAAATCACTTAATAAAATAAAAAACTATATTAAAATGTCAATAAACCGATTCATGCAATATTATAAGATATTTAGAATGAAATGTCAGTACCTATCATTTAAAAAAGCAGCAATTGAGTAATAAGTTTTCTTGATTAAAAATTCTTGTAATTTGCTTTTAAATGTCATAATGTTGGAAATATCCCTAAAAGATTGAGGAAGTTTATTATAAATTGTTGTTGACATGCCAAACACGCTAGACCTAAACAGTTCCGTATTGCGAGGAAGAGCTTTTACCTTATTGTGATGTCTGCCACTGTTGAAAAATTCGAATAGGTCAAGATTCGATTTAACAAATACTGCCATTTCAAGAATATACAGCGAAGGTAACGTTAGGAGCTTTTGTGTTCGAAAATGTGGCTTACATGTATCTCTGGGTCGTTTACAGAACATTGCCCTAATGCATTTTTTCTGAGCTTTAAATACTCGAAGTTTGTCTGTCGCGTTACCCCAAAATATGATACCATACCTTATGGTAGACGGTACAAAGGCATGGTATGCTGTTATCACTGTCTCTATATTAACGACTTTGCGGAGCATATATAAAGCATATGCAAAGGAGTTTAATTTTTTGCAAACATGGTCGATTTGCTTAGTCGATTTTAAGTTCTTATCGATATAAATTCCCAAAAATTTTGTGGCTTCAGTTTCTCCAATATTAGTGTTAGAGTGTCTTATGTTTAGATTAAGTTCCAGTCTATTTTGTTTCTGTTTAAAAGACATTATTTTTGTTTTATCCAAATTGATCTGCAATTTATTAATGTTAAGCCAATTGATAATGTCGTTCAGAGAATTATTAATTTCCGATTCGAATGTACTTATATTATTACCAGTGTAAATAGCTGTGCTATCATCTGCACAAAGGACAATGGGAACACTTACAGCGTTGGGTAGGTCATTTATATATATTAGGAATAACAGTGGTCCCAATACGTTGCCCTGTGGTACTCCAAGATTTACTTTAGTTGAATCTGATGTGTATGTTATTTCTAATTTTGATTTTGGACAAATTCTAGTAATTTGCGTAACTTGTTCTCTGTCACTTAAATATGATTGTATGAGATGAAGTACATTACCTCGTATCCCATACCTTTCTAACTTGTTTAAAAGAATTCTGTGATTGACAAAATCAAAGGCCTTTGTAAGGTCCATGTAAAGAGCTACTACTGGGATTCTCTTATCAATATTTCGTGTTACACGTTCCAAGAAATCAAATAATGCCATATCTATAGTTTTATTTCTTCGAAAGCCCTTTTGTTCTTTTGCCAAAAGATCGTATTTTTCTAAAAATTGATTTAGTCCGTTATAAATGACCTTTTCAAATATTTTCGAAAAGATAGGGATAAGTGCAATCGGTCGATAGAATTTGATATCTTCTTTATCTTCTTTTTTAAAAAGAGGTTTTATAACAGAGGTTTTTAGCCTTTCTAGAAATATACCATTTGTGATGCACAAATTAATAAGGTAACTTAGAACTGGTGATATAATAGGTGCAACGTGCTTAACGACCTTGGTACATATGTCGTCATAGCCAGTAGAGTTTTTATTTTTTAGGTTCCTAGTAATAGCAAGAATTTCATTTGAATCAGTCACATTTAAATGCATCGAATTACTTATATTAAATGTCAATGTGTTGGTATTATTTAAATTATTATCATTAGATGTCTCGTTATTTGTAAAATATTCATTAAATGTCTGAGCTATTTTTTTAGGATCTTCAATGAAATTCCCATTGTACTTAATTCGGTCGATGTTTTCTTTTGGTGCATTCAATTTGTTAATATTGATGACATTCCACGTAGATTTCACTTTATTTGTAGAATTAAGAATTTTGTAGTTATTTTGTGATTTTTGAGTAAGTTTGCATATTTTTTTCAGTTTTCGTGTAAATGATTTAAATTGCTTTTTGTTATCTTCTGTTGGCGCTAGCCTATACTTCCAAAGCAGTTCTCTTTTTCGCTTACAGCATTTTTTTATGCCAGCCGAAATCCATTTAGGTGATTTGTTTACATTTATTTTCACCTTTATAACAGGGAAACATAAATCGTAAAAAAGTTTGAATTGGTCATAAAACCTATTGAATGCCTCATTGGGATCGGCGCTGCTATAGACATCATTAAATCCTAATTGAATCATACATTCTGCAAATTTAGTCATATTTTCAGTGCTATAATCACGTTTCATTACAAACCAATGACTGATTGAGACACTTTTTTTCACTGGACATTGTAACAGTTGTCCCGTATGGTCGGAGAGTGCTAATTCTAGCACTTCAGCTTTTGCTCCCCGAACATTATGGAAAAAATTGTCCAGGCACGTGCCACTAGCCAACCGTGTTGGCTGGTTTATTGAAATTTTTAAATTGTAATTTTGTAATAATTGTTTAAAGTCTTTAGTGCGAATAGTATTGCTAAGCATATCTATATTAAAGTCACCACATACAATTTTTTTTTTTTTAGAGTTAAGTACATACTTATTAAGAATTTCATGTAATTTGTTAAAAAATATTTTTATAATGTCATTGGTATATTTGGCCTTTCTGTATATACACAAAATTATGATTTTATGTTTAGTTAACTCTATTGCCGAGCATTCAATGATGTTTTGTATGCTCGAATTCGAGATGTTGGTTAGTTCCTTGAACTTGTGACCATTTCTTACCAGTATGCATGAGCCACCGTTTCTTTTGTTCCTTGAAAAACAAGATACGACTGAAAAGTTTGGAACATATAATATTTTTTCATCGCCAGATATCATGTTGTGTTCGGTTACACAAATTACATCAACACGTTTCCTATCTTGAGCTAGTTCTTCCAAGTTTATGGATAAGGTATCTGACTTTGTAACAAGGCTATTTAAATTTTGATGAAAAATATTTATATTCTTATACACGAAAAAAATCAGTGCTACAACTAGGTTTAGAAATTTCGTCTTGTGTGTTTGCGGATACATTATACATGGTACATTGGTCACTGGATGTTGGTACCATGTCAGTTAGACCTGTAAGAGTATTTAGAGTAGTACCAGTAGTGTGAGTGTCAGACTTTGGTGTAGTTACATAGCAACCGTTATTTAAATTACGCTCATTCCTTATGTTCTTTATTACTGGAGCATACGCGTTGTTTGACGAATCGATTGGCCTGGTTTGCTTTTTAAAGTAAAAAGGTATTGTGCCTTTTAGGGCTTTATAATGTTGCGACCCTTCATTTGAAACTTTTGTATCTTTTTTAGAACATTTCAGTCTATCGCGTATGATTTGAAAACATAAGAATTTCGATTTGTATGCAATAAAGTCTATCAATATGTTAATTTTTTGGCAAAGTTTTGATAAGTATTCGCTTCGCTATGGTAGTACGCTTCCTCAATCTCAACAAATGTACAATTCCTATGGTTACTCGTCGATAATTTTAGCAGTCTATCTAGTATGGTAGTGTTTAAGTATTTGTTTTGTTTCACAGCCAATATATAAACAAGTTTACATTCTCGCAACTTATGAAGCATGATAGACAGTTCGGAAAGCATTTTGCTAGGATTACAGTCATGGCTACCTAAACCCAGAATAATTATGTCTTCATTTGTTGATATTCTTCCCAAATTATCAGCATCTTGGGAAAATTCCGTAATCGAAGCACCTGATCTTAATTTTGCATAAGGTGAGTAATTGTCATTCCAATTCCCTTTTCTTGTATCTAGTAAAAATGCTGATAACCCTGCCAAATTTTCATTTCCCAGTATGTATATCATATTTTTCTTATTCTGTTCAGTGTTATAATCTGTTGAGAGGATATGAGATTCGGATTTAGGTTTCAATGATTCTTGTTCTATAGTCATTTCAATCGGTTGGGTTAATTCTGTGTTGCCGTCCTTCTTTGATTGATTGTTACCTTCATTGTTCAGATATTCGCCTAGTGATAATTTCCTGTTCATTGATGTGAAAGTACTTTTGTTGGTCCTTGGAGTTGAAGTATTGCTTGAATTCTTAGTTAATGTAATGTCATCTATGCCAACCGTTTTGTACAATTTCAATTTTATTTCAAACTCTTTAATTTGTGTTCTAAGCTGATTATTTTCCAGGCTAAGTTCATTAATTTCCTCGTGAGCTGAATCTAGTTCTGTATGTAGATTTCTTATCTCTTCTTTCAATTCTTCAACCACTGGCCAATCTATCATTGTACTATTAGGTAAGCTTTTTGAACTTGTATTGAAAGATTCAAATTGCCATGATGGAGTAATTTGCAGTTCATTATTACTAAGTGATCGGTTAATTGTAGGTCTTTTTTTGTGATTTCTGCGTGTGATGTTATCAGTTTCATTTTCAGACTCTAACATTGTTTTTATTTCAGAAATATTACACAGTGTTTAAATTTAGTTGAATCGATTACTATTTTATCGATTATTTCGTGTCTTCTGAATGCATCCTTTTTGTTTTTATTTTCTGGCAACTTTCATCTGTCAGGTGTTAGTCCAATCAGCTGATCTGTTCAATTTGTGTGTCATCAATGTAATAGCAATTGAGGTTGTTTGTTTACTATTTTCTTTTCAAATTTCCCAAAAAAAAAAACGGTAAAAAGAATGATTCTCACCAAAGTTTGTGATGTTTTATCTTCAGAGAATAGTGTTTGACCCTTTTTGATGTTCAGATTTTGTGAGGTTAGGTTATTTGGTAATCCCACTTGCACTTGTAAACCATTTACTGTGTTTTTACTTATTATATGAATTAAAAAAGGTAAGAGCTCTCCTTTAAACTTGTTTACTAGCTGGTGTTGCCAGAGAATTATAAATGCGAAAGTTTGTGTATGTGTGTGTATGTTTGTTACTCTTTCACGCTGAAACGGCTCGACGAATTTGGATTAAATTTAGAATGGATATAGCTTATACCCTAACTTAACACATAGGCTACTTCTTATCCCAGAAAAAAGCATGTAGCGAATAATACGCGGGCGGAGCCGCGGGAAAAAGCTAGTATTATAATAAATGGGGCTATTAACAACGCAGAACCGGGGTGTTATAATATATATTATAAATTATAACATCGGACAAACAATGAGGCCGATTCTGAAGGCTTTCATTTTAGTTTTAGTGCTATCAACTAAATTTGCTCCATTGCAAAATAGTCCTTATCTGTTACGAACAGAAGCTAAATTACTTTGGAAAAATCAAAGTTTTGACAGAACTAAAACTAAAATTCAAGCCTTCTGTAAGACAAATCAGAATGGAGACTTATGTTACTCAAAGTGTTGAATATTTTTAAGGATCGACTGAATCAAATGCAGATATCATTAACAAGTATGTATTTATTCTAGAACTCAAATATTGTTAAATCAATAGAAACTCATGTAGGTGAATCTTAGTAATATTACTCGTACAAAACGAAAGAACAAAAATAGAATAACGATCACAACAAAATAATGGTTTCAGTAATACAGGAACATGGAAACATAAAATGACTTACAGTATTTGCAGCTTTCAAATTTTACAAACACCTGGCTCAGTAACACTGGCACTTCCATCGGCTCTCCATGCTTGAATGTCGTCAAAAGCAAAACAACAATCCACTACGGTTGGAATAATCCCGTGATTAAAGATGGGTTACCTAACAGACGGCCGTCCTGAAACAGGAATGTCCTCATTCCTTTCCGGCCATTCGAGCATGTTTGTATGGCTCTATACAACTCTAAATTTGTTACTACCTAGTAAATATACATCTACTTATACTTATTTTCCTTAATACAAGTTCATAAGGTTATGTATCAACGTTTATTTGATAACAATTATAAACTTTGATGATAAATTATCAAAAATTTAAACTGCAAAGATATAATAAAAGTATCTATTTTACCTATCTACCTAACTATTTTTTAACAAATTATCAACTAAGACTTTAGTAATTATTCCTAACTGAAAACTGTTTTCATTCTTTCAAGAAAACATTTCAAATAACCTTTTATTAAGTAAATCTAATTCTAAACCATACTCTATACTAGGTACTTTAAACTGCACACTAAGGATGCATAATTTAATTAATCTCCTTTTTGTGCTACAGAACCGTTATGATGCTGCACCTGAAAAACAAGAATTATGTATATTATTGGAAATTTATTATTAGTAACAAATAAAAATAATATACATAATAAAAATAAGTATTTATAAAATATAAAGATCTCAAAGTCGTAAAACAATATAAAATAATAAAAGTCTCAAAAATCATTTATCCATGAAAATGGACGCACCAAAAAGATGAAAATGAATATTAATTTAAATCGGATAGTTGCCAAAATAAAATATAAAATGTATAAATACTGGTAGCCATAACGGACTGTAGAGATAGATTGAAAATGATAAAATATTAGTATAATTAACCACAAATAAGGGTTTTACCAATATACTCGCACAATGAGTTTTTTTTTATGGCGAACGCTGCTTTTACATCGCATACGTCATTACATTAATTATCATACATACATGTCGTCGACTGTATTTCAATATCTTCGCATACTTTTGTTTGTAATGAACACCGCTTGTACTTCGGAATCTGACAGTGTTACTGACTACCGCTTGTACTTCGGCCTCGGTCGTATTCGTGGCAAATGTAAACACATCCAGCATCATTTTGTGACGAACACCGCTTGTACTTCGGAATCTGTCAGTGCTACTGACTACCGCTTGTACTTCGGCCTCGGTCGTCTTCATGACAAATGTAAACACATCCAGCATCATTTTGTGACGAACACCGCTTGTACTTCGGAATCTGTCAGTGTTACTGACTACCGCTTGTACTTCGGCCTCGGTCGTCTTCGTGGCAAATGTGATCACCGCTTATACTTCGGCATCCTCAGTGTTAATGAGTACCGCTTGTACATCGGCATAGATCATCATAAGTAAAGTTTAAATTAGCCTCGTTCCAGAAGAACTTTTGTGATCTGGCAAGCACGCAAGGCCTTTTCTGTAATCATATAGGTCAAGGATTTGGAAGGAAAGCTAAGGGATATTTATTAAATTGCACAGTAAACAATTGTGGATACGAGAAGAGAATTGTAATAATAATCATAAATACGTAATTTCGTAATGAATTATACATTTGATTAAGAATCAACTTTTGTCATCCATGTCATGTTCTCAGTGTGGATGTCAGTGTCTTCGTTATCAGTCTCTTTACCTGGGAAAATGGTAATCTAACGTCTTAACTGTTCTGCTGGATAAATACTTCTTCCCGTTTAGAGTGAAGTGCCCCTATATTTGGGACGCAATTTCTTACTTTTGCCGTCTGTTGGACTATGGTGATTGGAAATCATGACTTAAATGGTTAAAAGTGGGAGCCTTATCAAGTAGTTTTTTTTTCATATAGTTTTTGTTTTGTTTTTATTTGTTCCATAGCAGTTGTACGCATGTCTTCCCTGGATGGTCCTGGTTCAGGTATTACCGCAACGTCTGTAAGCTCGTTTAGAATAAAGGGCCCCTGAACTGACTGTACGGCGTCCAAACACAATTTCTGACGGTGATGTACCTGTGGTTTTGTTGATTGTGTTGTTTAAGCCTCAAGGCCAGTTTCTGAATTAAGAAAGTCTCACCAAGTGGATACATAAGTGACGAATTGGCCAATCACAGCGCTGCATTACTTAACTAGAAATTCTCAATTGTGAAATCGGGGGTCATTTTAGCTTTCCTACATTCAAATCTCAGTCACGCTCGTCCTTAACGTGATTAGTTACCAATAATATCAAATTATATCTTGAAGGATTTTGAAAGTTGTTTTAGATTTTAGGTCCTTTACAGGTCTTACAAAGATGAATTTAGTAAAACCATCATTATTGTCAAGAATGTAGGAATTCCCTTCTTACTGCAAACAAAATGATATGAAGAGTATGGAATGGGACATCACCCTTTGGAATTGGATGAAGATAACCAGTAGGTTTATAGGTAGATGCCTTATTATAAGCACAGTCTAGACATGCTCCTACATATTTGTAAACGAAGCGTTTAATTTTTGGGAACCAATACTCTTAAGACATTTCAATATTTTAGTCAATTTTTCTAAACCCGTTACTCGATAGCGAAAGAATGTCATCCAAGTATACCAATTTATTATTTGCTATTATTACAAAGCTGGTGCATTAACTTAACCAAATGGCATTCGAAGTGTCCGTCTAGCGTTACAAAAACGGTTAAATGTATTCAATCATGCGGTATTAGGATCTGATAATAGCCGGATTTAAGGTTCAAATTAGTGAATAATATCTTTCCATTTAGTCTGTCCAAGTGAACGTCAATAACTGGCATGGAACAGGAAACTTTTACAATCTTATTATGGAGGGCGCGACAATCCACGCATAAACGGTAGTCGTTATTTTTCTTTTTGACTAATACCATTGGACTTGCATTGGAGGAATTTGATTCCTACACTATTTTAGTATCTAAAAGTTCGTTAAAAGTTCACGTACTATACGGTACGGCGCAACCTTTAAGGTTCTTAAGAAATGGGAGATTCATTTCTGAAATAGTTTAAGTCTCGCTCATATTAAGAGCAAAACAGTCACGATATTCAATAACCAAATCTATTAGCTGTTGATTTTGTTCTGTAGAAGTATCAGAACCAATCTTGATCATGCCTATCGTCGGAGTAAAATAATTGGATGTCGGTTCAACAATTATCATCGTTTTAATTTCTAAACTTTTAGATACAGGTTTGCCCTCATATCATGTGAGGTTGGCAACAGGCTTGCTCGTGTGACCTATTTCTTTTTTCCAAAACATTACTGCCCCCAGAAATATTTACAGCAATAATTTGAAGAATTATTACCTCCTCCCCATTTTTTTAAACTAGTGCTGCCTGGTAAGTATAAAAGACCCGTGTAGTTAATTTCTAGTTGGATATTAAAACTTCGATTCCTTTAATTTCTACGTCTGATTCTACGTAAACTTCTGATTTCTCCGTTTCGGCCATCTCCCAGTAAAATGTTAAACTGTGACTAAACCAACATTTTAGACAGCTCTGTTAAGCGTTGGTCTATTAAGATGTCAGTAGTAAGAAGGTTATCAGGTACTATAAATTAGTTTAAATCTACATTAGCAGTTTCATAGTCCGCATTTATCTCAACAGACACTTTGCTCAGTGGATGAGGTACACCAAATGCAAAACCTTTAAGTGCAGGTAAATCCTACATTGGAATATCCGCATTTATTTATTTTACAGTACTACTCTTGACAAGTATGCATTCACTACCAAAGTCGATAAAAGCCGATTAACAAATACCGTTTAATTTCACTTGGTTAGTATATTTATTATGAGAGCTTTTGGTGATCTTGATTACCTGTACCTTAGTCACGAAGTTTTCATCAAGTTGGAATGCGCAGCAACTCGCTTACAATGTTTCGGAAGGTGACCCGTCTTATTATATTTTTGACATTTCTTTAGCTCCTTTGGACATTTAGGAACAGTGTAGTTAAGCTCCAAGTAGTTATGACATCGCATTTTATCTGATGGATTCATATTTCTATTGTTTCACGTCGCTCCTGAATTGGTATTTCTAGATTGCACACTAGTTCCATTATTGCCTTTTATATTTTTAATAGAAATACTGCGTATATATTTTAGCAGTCTTCTCGGACGCTTGAAATTTTATCCTTGTGCATTATTAACCTTGAAGTTATTTTCGTAAATACCTTGAATATGGCAGTCCACCGCATCTTCCCCCTTAATATAACAGTGACTAACTAGTCTGGCTTTATCATAGAAGAATTTCTCTAATGCTTCATCTCTTTTTTACAAGTCTATCTGCATAATTTCTGCCATCAGAGAAATTCTTAAGTAACTTAGCCTGCCATTCCTTCCAGATAAGTTTTAAACGATGTTGACCTTTCATACCATCTACGAACTAGACCGGTGAGTTTCGGTCAAGCAGTGTAAATCATTTCCTTATCATTCCAGTCATATATTTGAAGTGTCTCGTTAATTTTCTTTTATTTAAAGAACCAAAGACTAAAGTCTCGGATCGAAATTAGGAATAACATCCTTACCGCCTATGAAGGAACTCTGATCACGTTTACGTAGTGCTTTTAGTAATCTCTCCATAACATTGTTAGATCCTTAAGTATTTATTAGATCTAGATTTGGTATTTCGCCGGCGCCGGTTGGTTCGTCTTGATTTTTCCGATGACCGTATAAAACTTCGTGAACGATCATTATTGGCATTGGCGTATATAATTTTGGAAGGTTTTGTTAATTAATTGAAATAGGCGTTACCTTGCGGAAGTCCATCACTAAGTAAAGAATATTGCAAATTATATTCATATATCCTTTACTTAGGTTTTGGTAACACTCCACTCTTCCGAGCAAGAGCCTCGGCCGACACGTACCACGAAAAAAGTATTATTTTATTTTATTTAAATAAAGAAATGTCCCGAAAAGCTATAAATGGCTCAGCACTTGTTCAAGATGGAACTATGTTTATTGAGAGTACATGGAGATTCGGCTTTAAACAGTTATCAGCCATTGCGTTTCACTTAAGGGGCCAACCCCCATAGGAAATAACTCTAGATATGCCAGTTATTACTGGATTACTGTATTACTATTTGAACTACTGCTACTATGGTGTTTTCTACCTCTGGTTCTTGTACGGTTTCGGCGAGAACGTGTACTTTTAATTTTAAGCCTGTAGCGTAAACGAGATCGTCTCCCAGATAACTGTGATAATGTACATACTTGAACTAACTGACCGCTGGGCTGGGCACTCGTTTTACTTCTAGATTTAATTGATTGACGCTTGCGCCTTGAGCGCCTTGTATTCGAAGATTCAGAACTAGAATAATAATGTTATAAACAAAGCCTTTTCCAAGGCGATGTATTAGCCCAAAACGCGATAGAGAAAAATTGGCTCGATCGAAAAAAGATGCAAAGTGAAGGCTATTTATTTATTTTATTTCAAACAAGCAGTCTATCGAAACTAATAAAGTAAAAATAACAATGATTACTGTTTTAAACATGTGAACCTATTATCTAAGCGATAGCACAGCGATTTTATCAAACGCACTTGTGTGAATTTATATTAAATTTTATTCCTTGAAAAACAGCACTATCTACTCTCTTCTTAATTACCGCTCTGCTCAGACGCGCGCTTTTTTAGATATTCTTTTTCTCTTTCGTTGTGCGATCGACCTACTACGCCTTAAGTGGAGTCACTTGTTTTTATTTTTCTCGACCGGCTTCTACGTTCTTGCGGTGGCGGTGGTGTAAAGCTTTCATGGTCCAACACTGTTGTTATCTTATGTATTTTAATATAGTCAAATTAATAGACAAGAAAATTTTCGTCAGAAAAATGGAAAAGGATGGAATAGGTATGGAAAAAAAAACAATATTAGAATGTTGTTAAAATGCATCATATAAAAGTAAAATTATGTGCACATTACTTGCACATATTTAAATCAAAATAATCAGCTGAAATTAATAAAATAAACAATAAATTCAGTGTACGATAATTATTATCGTACAAAGTAACAAATAGTTTTATATTTGTTTAATTCATGACTATTCACTTTCCAATAACAAAAAATAAAACATCTACGTTTGCTATTTGTACGTACGGATGAATGATTAGAATTGTTCAACTGAGCTTCGCTACGAGTACTTGAGTTGACTCGTAAGAGCTTAAGCTTGAGTTACTATTCTGATTAGGGAACTCCACTCAGATATTATAAGTTTGCTTGCTTAAATGGGTAGTATACCCGTACGCTGTTTACAATAGGTACTGAACCTTAAAAATAATATGTTTACAATTCTTGCAAACTTGTAAATACATATCAGGTGTGTGTGTGAGGATACTGTACACCACACACCGTGTTTTCATCGGTGTCACTGATGTCCGCCTCGGCGGCTCCTTTATGTCGGTGTTACACAGTGAACTATTTAAGCAATCAAATTACAACACCATGGTGGGGTGAGTAGGTACTCAACAGGGCTCACTAAAACCTTTATTGAATACAATTTCAATGGGAACACTGTTATGTATATTTATTCAGATCCCTGTCGTGTTATTAACATGTAAGTATAGCGACTCTGCTGAAATGCTGGTCCCGACTTCGGTAGGTAACTCACATTCAAGTTGCCTTCGAGTCAACAATCTGAACATATTCGACGTCAGTTGTTCGCTAGAATGTTTGTATAGTCGCATACACTCGTTTACCCCAAGAGGTACGAGAGAAAATCACTACTGTGTTATAGGAACCAATACCTGTACAACAAAGGCACGTCTATGTGTTGGATACAACACACTGAATGTTAGACCTACAGTACCATCAAAGAAATCGCCGATGACCCATTCATCGCTCTCATTACTATTATAATATGTATGATAAGCGGACCCGCGGACTTCTCCTTGATAGTACATACATACAAACGAACGGCCACTCAATCCACATATAGGTAGTTGTGGTTGTGGCTAGCATGTCATCAAAATTCGGCGATGAATAAACAATAGTATCTGGTTCCTACAACAACACGGTTTTGTTACGTTGTGATCGTTATTGTTCAATGAAATTATCCAATTTTACCAAGAAGTAGTTATTGGTTGTCACAATTCCGGTAAAAACACACTAAAAAGAATTATATTGTGGGCACAGAAATAATCCCACTTCTGATTTGTAAGACAAATCAGAATGGAGACTTATGTTACTCAAAGTGTTGAATATTTTTAAGGATCGACTGAATCAAATGCAGATATCATTAACAAGTATGTATTTATTCTAGAACTCAAATATTGTTAAATCAATAGAAACTCATGTAGGTGAATCTTAGTAATATTACTCGTACAAAACGAAAGAACAAAAATAGAATAACGATCACAACAAAATAATGGTTTCAGTAATACAGGAACATGAAAACATAAAATGACTTACAGTATTTGCAGCTTTCAAATTTTACAAACACCTGGCTCAGTAACACTGGCACTTCCATCGGCTCTCCATGCTCGAATGTCGTCAAAAGCAAAACAACAATCCACTACGGTTGGAATAATCCCGTGATTAAAGATGGGTTACCTAACACTTCAGAATCGGCTTTTTTGTCAGGTTGATGTTGCAATTACCTTATTGTAACTTGGGAGTACATAAAATGCTATCATAGAATTCTAATAAGAATAACAGAAGAGGTCTAAAGCAATATAATTATTTCTTTTTCTTTATAGTAAGTGACTTTTTCACCGTGTTTTGCTGCAGGAATATTTTAACCTTTTACAGTTAGAAACTTATTTGCTGGTTACATAAGTATAACGCCACATTGCTATAAGCCAAAGGTTTGTCAGATAAGTGAATCCTAATCTCAATTTGTATTGCCTGTATAATAGTCATATAAATAAACATTACAATGCAAGGATTACCACAGCTTACGATCAACAAATTATGACAAATGTTCCTATGGAGCTTTTTAATGCCCTTCATTTGTATTTTGTATGGATGTTGTAGTGATTTTATAGGGCACTTTGTGAAGGGATTGGGTTAGTTTTTTATGTGTATTTTATTGACAACAAAGTTGCCTTGGTGGTCTTAAGGGAAGTCTATAGTTGAGGATTTGGAGGCTTTTATGGGACAAAGTATCAGAAAGTAAGGATTTTTTTTTAAACATTACGTTTTATGTAGTTTTACAAAAATGGACCTATGTAAAAAAATTAAATTTAATTATAAATTTATTATATAATACACTGTTAAGTAAATAATTACAGGTATTAAATGTTTGGAAGTCTGTCTATAAAACCGATGTAGGTATAAATAGACTCGTTTTGACCCCCAGGCCAAATGCCAAATGTGAAACGCTTGGTGATGGAGAATGTACAAATTCTCAAATTAAAAACATTCAAGAGTGAGCGGAACTCACGCGTTGAGGGTTCCATTCTGTACTAAAGTCCCCGTCACGAGAAGCTATAAATTTTGTAAATAAAGGACTTCTACTAAGTTACGTAGCGACAATTCAATCAACAACAAGTAATCCTAAATTAACCATAATCAACTGAAAGTAACACGAAACTAACGAGCAATTGCACTTGGTCGGGTTATGTTTTAGCGATTTTTAGCGCTGTCGTCGAGTGTTTTGTGGTACGGGAACGCGTCTCGTAAACATTTGGCCCGCCATTTTAAAGTTAGAGCACGTTGACCCTGTCAATGCTGTCGTTCGAGTTTCGAATGCATCTCCAAATCCAAAGGTTGCAAACCCTCGAATGTGTGTTTACAAAAATTATAGCTTCTCGTGACAGGGACTTAAAAAAAATCTCTATCCCCAAATATATAGGCACAGTAGAGACCGCATCAAGTGAGACACGTCGGACTTTGTACCTATCTTATATTCTTCTCTGTAGGGGCTAATGTCGTACTGCAATTGTATAGCTTGATGTGGTCTCCACTGTACGTGTTTTAGAGGAATCTTTCATTTTACTTTTCTACCAAGTAGGAAATTAATCGCAAATATAAGTTCGTTTCGTAATAATTCCGCTTGGGGCTTAAAATTAATTATCTTCTGATTTAAAATCAAAAATTACAATATTGTTTATTTGTAAAACATGAGTAGAAATACATACAGATGTCATTGTTAACACATAAAGTTCTTCATGTTTGCCTTACAGCGTACAAATAGAAATTACATACATTGCATGCCTTCTTAAAATAAACACATTTTAGGTACAATCTATTAAAATAATATTCGATAACTCTATTTATAATAATAATAATATTTTTTATTGAAAGTTGATTTGATCATTATTAATATATATTTACAAAAATATTCCTAATAGTATGGTCAGTATAGACTACAAATTATCATTCAAAAATTATTTTATGGTGTAATAGCATTTTTGTGTTAGTAATCTATTCAATTTACTCTTAAATAGGTTTATAGGGCACATTCTTATTTCCAATGGAATTTTATTGTATAACATTGGCGCCATACCAAATACACTTTTCATCAGCAATGCAGTGTTTGTGGGTCTGTGGTAGATTTTAGTGAGATCGCGTGGACGAAGACGACCATGAAATGCTGCAACTTTTACATTTTCAAACAAATCAGGATTCTGTTTTACAAATAGCGCTACCTCTAATATATACAATGAAGGCAACGTTAATATACTGTACTTTTTAAATTTATTCCTTCACTTGTGTCAAAAGATCTTTAAAGATACACTTTTTACACTGAGAAGTACTTTTTAGGTTTTGATAATCGTCACTCGAGAGTCGGATGTTGAGATTTTTGGAATAAAAATAAAAATTCGCTTTGATTGGCCTTATTGCGGGAACTTTTACAAGTCACGGAACAAACGGTTGTATGAAACTATATAACCTTATATAGTTTCATACAACCGTTTGTTCCTGACTTTCGTCCATATTGCCAAACTCGTACTGGAGACTCGGTGAGTGGCCAGGACCAACCCTGTTTGCGAAATACGAAAAATATTTTTTGTGCCTCTATAGCTTGTTCAAGAACAACCTTGACTCAATTAGTATACATATTACTTTGCCTATTTTAAAGAGTAATTGAATCTCTATCGTACCACTTATCGAGTCTCCAGAATGAATTTGGCTATATAAATGAAAGTCACCTTATACGAGTATACCTTAGCATTCGATATTAATTTCAACTTGATTCCTCATGCCTTTTCTGACAAAAATGGCTTTGACAAATTGTTCCAAGAAAGGTTCCGCTTTTTTCATTGTTAATTACGGAACACAAAAAATTTCAATTAATAAATTAATCGTACAACCGTACAACACACAATTACTGAAAACTCAATAAATTTCATGAAATGTGCTCATTTAACACAAACACATTAAATTTAAAAGCAATTAATAATTATACTTACAAATTTATTCACAGAACAGCGAACATCTGTGCCAATTATCCGCCATTAATCTGATCCAAAATGGCAGACGAAAAGCGCGAGAAAATGAAAAATGACACGCAAATTTATTTAATTATTTGTTTTCATTCCTTTTATTAACGACTAGATTTTCGCCCGCGGCTCCGCCCACGTTTATTAAATTTCTGCCCCGTTTTCGGCATAATGGTTACTTTACCAACATCCCTTATAGCGTATAATGTTGATCAGGGTCATCAAAATGATAAATACCTACTAATAATAACTCATATATAAAAAACCGGCCAAGTGCGTGTCGGGCCACGCGCAATGTAGGGTTCCGTAGTTGCCCGGTACATATAAGTTAGTCTACTAATACAGACCGCGGCAAACTTCTAGTCCCATACAGGGGGCCAAAAGTTTGGCGCGACCTGTACTCGTAAACCTGTAAAGCCTACTTAGAGGTGATAGTTTTCCTTTTAAATTCATTATATATACTACTTCTCTGAATCCTTATCACATTTCTATAAACAACCGTTTAACCGGCAGGGGGCGGGGGACGCTCCACACTAACTAAAATTTTCACTTTAAAGCTTAATATTACGCCAACGGGTCCCCAAATTGAAAAATGGTTTTGACACACTCACAATGTTTTTGAACGACCTATCCAACGATACCCTACACTGAGGGATAGACGAGAAAAATAATTCATCTCCAGTTTACGTGTATGAGAGGTACCCTTAAATTTTTTTTTTACAGTTTTTTTATAATTTTGTCGGCGTGAGTAATATTTATATCCATACCAAATTAAAGCTTTCTAGTACTAATAGTCTTCGCGCTAAGCCGCGGACAGACGGACAGACGGACATGGCGAAACTATAAGGGTTCCTCTGCGGACTCCGGAACCCTAAAAAGCACCTAAATCCGTTAAATGTTTCTTAAGCTAAAACAGAACATACATGTATAAATACATACAGACATACAAACAAAAATGTATACCATACTAAAACAATAACCTATTTCGAAGGACCTTAAAAAGAATCCTTACCTATTTCATTTATCATTTTGAAAAAATATTCTTTGTACGGACTTTTTAATTTTTTATTATAAGTATACATTAAAGGCGCAATTGCATGTTTTTTTTGCAACTTTTTTCGTTTAGACCGAGTAAGTATAGAAAGTGTACAGTAAAGTGATTTTACTCCGTAATTCAAAACAAAATGGGCACCACCAGCATAGAATTTCCCAACTAGCAATATTACGTAACTAGGAGCCAGGTAGCACATACGCAGTAATCCGCACTAGACACGTTGTCAACGTAAATTATCTATTCTGTTTAGAACAATGCACGCCGTGACATTCGAGCCCGCTTATCTATCTACGGATTAACTTAACCAACGCTTCTGTGTAAGGAAAGCGTAAGCGGGTGTGGTGCGACTGGGCCACACACGATGAAGTTGTTCGAATTTTAAACATTTTATTGTTTTTTTGAACTGTGCCGCCGTTTTCAGCCAGCACGCACGCAATAACAAAAGGGAGAACCAGGACTTTTCCTGGCAGATTGCTATGTAGAGAATATTGTGCTCTTGTGACGTCTATATCCGCATTTATAAAATAACTCGAAATTTTTGGCTCGATACACCTACGTATTCAAGCAATAACTTACCTAATTTTAATAATCCATAGACATTCGCACTATCTATGTTAGTGAATCACGAATTACACATTTATGCGAGAGAGTCTATCATTAAACTAATAATAGATACGTCACCAGGTCGAGTTGTTACAGAGAATGTACATAAACACGCAATGTTGGACAAAACTGGTCAAGTGCGAGTAGGACTCATGCCCTGAGGGTTCCGTACATATCATCGAAGGCGAGGCATTGATAAACTTTTAATTCCAAATCGGCGCCTTAGGGGAGTGGAGTGAGGGGGATTTACTCCATACAAATATGCGCTCACGAAATAGCTTATGCCGTAAGGTCGTATGCGGCAAAACAGTATTTTTCATTTAAAATGACAACTATAAGTAATTTAATAGTTGATTACGTAAAGGGCAAAAACATTTTTCTGCGATAAGTTAGTAGCTTAATTTTTCAACAACACTATACCGGGTTTAAAAGCAAAGGCAAGAATCCTTTAATGTTTGTATGATTGGTAAAGATATTATTTTAAATACTGGGATCTCTAAATAAAGTACCAGTACCTCATAATAAGACGAGTTTCTTTACTCAAAATACACTAATCGCGTGGACATCCTCACTGGTCGCTGACCACTCGGATGAGGGGCGCGGGTTGCGGGGTGCAATTAGGTGTGTGGGGAGGCCGGTGAGCTGCGTAGCCACAGCTTAGAAAAAATATGAAATTTTTGGTGAAAATTCAAGGTATTTTTTTTTTCTCGTAATGACATCAGAATCGTGAAAGTTTCATACCCTAAAGGGATTCTTGACTTTGCATTTACACCCTGTATAGGGTGAAATTAATCAACCAACCAAATTCATACTGGAGACTCAGTTAGTAATCAAGAACTGGGTTCAGTAATCCTTTTCGCCAATTTAGAAAAATATTTTTTTTTGCTTTCTTACTGGTTGGTCTAGTTTAAGTACCAATTCCTAGTGCAGGCACTACGGGGCAAAAAAAATTTTTTTTCGTATTTCATCCGGAGCTTCATTGTTTCTTATTACTAGCCGAGTCTCCAGTATGAATTTGGTCGGTTGATTTAATTTCACCTAGTACAGACTTCTGCAGGAGGTATTAGCTTCAACTGATTTCTCTAATGGGATCCTGGAAAATGGGTCTTGACAGACGGACAGACAGCACAGTGATCGTATAAGTGTTGAATTTTTTTTATTTTGGGTTACGGAACCCTAAAAAACTAAATAGTACATTACGATACGAGAGCGATCACACGAGTCAAGAAAAAGTTTCTCGCACGAGTTTCGTATAATATTTTATAGCATAAGTGGGAAAAATGCCGACTTTACGCAAGCGCAGCGTGCGTAAAGCGGTCATTTTACGCACGGTGTGCTATAAATATTATTATTATTTCATTAACAATTTTGGCCTTTAAATAATAGGACATTGATTTAGTGGTATTTTGCAGAGAATGGGATATTTTTGTGGTCTGTGCATAGTTTTACTTTCGGGCTATGTATGTAAGAACACAAGATACGACAAAAAATATAGACTATATTGAACAGTAAACACCATATGTAATAATTATGTCATAAAATTAGAAAACAAACTTATAAGAGAAGAAAAGAGGCATTGCTTATAGCGATTTCATCCAGACAACATTTATAAATGGTTGTAGTGCAAACAATTAATGAATAACAAATACTTAGTATATGTAAATTAATACATAACCATACTACAAGGGGCATGATAAATAAAAAAACAGTAGCAAAAGAATTAACCATTACCTACAAAAAAGAACAAAGAAAATTTTAGAGTTAAAGAAGGAAATGCTGTTATAAAAAAAATAGATGTTGATAAAAATCTTACTTAATTACTTTAGTATACTATTTTTATCATATTATAAGAACATAAGGTAACTTACAAGAGTTATCTGTAACTCGTTTGCACGGAAATATACTATTTCGTCTATGATCTGATCTAAGGATATACAAATTAACATTAACATTATATCATTGCGGTATAGAAACGCAGAAAAACGATAATCTGGATTTGAGGACGTCTGCACCGTGATTCAAACCCGGAACGTGTCGGTGAAAGAATTAAAATTCTGCGTTCAATTCAGCAAAGTCAAAAATGACAAAAAGGTCTTCATTCTTCTTATTCAAGTATTAAATATTACATAAAAGAAAAGTTTTACCATAAAGAAAAAATACCAAAACTAGTTTTCCCTTCGGGTCCAGAGGTCCTATTCGCATTTTCTTGTACGAAAACCCATGCGAATCTTAGCCAATTTTAGCATTTTAAAAATTGTAAAACGGTTTTTGTTTTCCGATGAATTTTAAGAATAGATGTAAAGAAAATGGAATGAGACTGGTTCTTAACTTTTTAATAGAGTTTCTTCATGATATTAGTGTCAAAGAAATGCCCCGTTTTTACGGCCTTTTCCTAACTTTTTTCTTTTTACGTATTTTTAGTAAGTTGCCGCTTTTAATAATTTCATGTTTTGATGAATTAAGTTTTTTGCCTCTGTTTTCTAAGCTTACAGAAAAAGTAAAAGGAATAAGTAGCCCTTTTTATACGTATAAAAAAAAACTTTGAGCTAGCTTTTGCCCGCAGCTTCGATCGCGTGGTAGTGTCTTTAAAACAAAATCTTTTTATCGCGACTTTTCGGCTTAATTGATTAAACTAATTGCTAAATAATTTAATTATTTTCATACTGAATAAATATGATAGCCTCTGTTGTCAAGTGGTAGATCACTCGCCTGGTAACCCACAGGTCGTGCGTTCAATCCCCGCGGTCCGCAATAATTTGTGTTCGGTCTTTGGTCCATTATTAAAGGGCTCACCCATCACGTTTGGGACGTCACAATTGTCGGTAAAAAACGGGTATATCAAGTGCGGACTTGTAACTTAAATTTCACAGTTTACACTTGAGAACACCTCTGACATCCCCTCGGGGATTCATGTCTTGGCGATACATGTTTATGTATAAAATAAATAATAATAAATAAATTTGTTTATTGTGCAAAACTTACATACTAATTACATCAGTGGATGGGGCATCCTTTTAAGTACGAAGTACCTGTGCCAGGATACCCCGCTCTTCCATATAATAGGTGCTCTTCTTGTGCAACAAAATATATATATAAGTTACTGTTAAACAAAAACAGCAATAAAACTAAAAACAGCAATTAAAAAATAAATAAAAAATAAAACAAAACTTAGGTATAAGTATGTTTAGATTGTGAGGGGGATAGGTTGGGTGCATGTTTACATAGATACATAGATAGCTTTATAACATAATTCTATTAGTACTTTTATACATAAATAATGTAATAAATAAATAAAATAAATAAATTAAATTTAGATAAATAGAAGCCCAAATTATTTAAATAAATAGTAAATAAATTGTATCTTATAAAAGTGCTCACACAATTACCTTTAGCAGCTCCTCCACTTCTTCATAATTCAAGGTCAATAACCACTCGGTGACTTTCTTTTTGCAATCAAATAATAGTAGTGGGTAGATGTTAAGTAGCTTGTTTACTTTATTGTAAATGTAAACAGATTGTTTTTTAAATTTTAACACTGTATGAGTCAACGATATCTTTTCTTCTTTTGTTCGTGGGATAGTAAGACAGTGACTTATGCTTTTGCATCAGTAAGTTCAATATGTACAACTTTCTTACGGTTAGTAATTTCGTAAAACAGTACAGTTCTTGAGTAGGAAATCTATACGGTTTAAAGTGCATAACTTTAGTAGGGATCTCTGAGCTCGCTCTAATTCAAGAAACTTTAATTTTGTAGCACCCCCCCAGATGTAGATGCAGTATGTTAGGATAGATTGCCCCAGGGCTATGTAGATTTGATTTAGTAGATCACGATTGGCGACATGTCTTAATGTATGATATGTAAATATTTGAAAGTAGTAAAACTAACTCATAAATCATTTATAGAATTTGTGTAGCTAAGTGAAAAATAAAAAGTGCTTATTAAATAATTAATTAATTCAATTTTAACGACAGCATTCCAAATTCCAGCACATTGTTCGCGTGTAAAACAAAAATGTCGAGCACCCCAATGAAATTCAAAATGGCGACCATTTGTTAGTGCCCGTCGCGTGACGTTTTAAATTCGACTGATTATTGTTTAATCGTGTAGAAATTATTTAATTATCTGTTGACTAACGGTAATTGTCTGAATGGTATGAATGTTATTCGGTGCAGTGAAATTGTCACAATTTATTGTGTGTGATGGATTAGTCTTGTTTGCGGAATAATTGATATTGGTGTCAACCCGGTGTAACACGACTTAACTTATTTGACAGGATTAACTTTATTTTAAGCTTCCTGCTATTGTCTTTTCGATATAGAAAGAAAAAGACAGAATTCTTAAATTAAGTTTCGTCCTGTCAAATAAGTTAAGTCGTGTTACACCGAATTGACATCTTTGAGTGCGTTCCGATTCAAGACATAATCGATTACATCGCGTCTATCGTCATTCCGAATCACTGATGGCCGTGCGGCGTGAATAGTTTGATGGTACTTTTAGTGCTGTCAGCGTCATTCGAAACCCGACCATTGTAATGCTATCTCTAAGAATAGTGGAAAATAACTTAATAACTTGGGGGCCATTCGATATTACGTCATTTGAAATTAAAGAGGGGGGATCTGGTCTGCGGATGACGGTAATAAGCTTGCCAAAAGAAAAAAACTATTCTTTGAAAAACATTTATTGATTTTACATATAATAACAGTAAAGGAAAATTACATCAGTTTTGTGAGAGCTTGGGGACATTGTAAAATGACGATAGGATGATTGTAGGGGGGGGGCGAAAATCGGCAAAAATCGATAACGCAATATACTTGCACTAACAGTTACGTAGTATTCGTCCGTTACTGACTTGCGTAGATTTTTGCGGGAGTCCCTGGAAAGACTGATTACGCCTCGCCAGCTGTCACTCTCCCAGTTTCTGGGTGAGAGCGCTTCATCCTAGGTCTTATGTACGCTATGCATCAGGTACGGTAATGGCCAAGCGTAAGCACATGTCACATGCTAACATGAAGCAACAAACCAGTCGCTTCATTCATGCTAAATACAAAAATATATAATATGGCCAAGTGCGAGTAGGACTCGCGCACAAAGGGTTCAGTAACATCTCACAATACGGATGCGGAACCCTAAGAACATTATGGTACATAACATTAATATACATGCCAAAACACCATCAAGGCTACAAAAAACAAGTGCTAAAATGGTAGCGCCTGACAAAAAATTTGGCACCGTCTGGTACGGAACCCCACTTTTTTTTTTACTTTAGTATATATTTCCTACAATCTGACTAAATTTTAAACTTGTATGTTTTACCGTCTGTAAGTAATATCGTTGAAATAATGCAACTTTTTTGAGGTTTCTTGTATAGAGAAACCCCTAAAATTTCAATATTTTGAATATTTTATTATTCGTCATGATAGAGGCCATAGTATCACGTATTCTGTGAAAATTTCAACTTTCTACGTATTACGGTTGGTGCTGTAGATCCAGTGACAGTCAGACAGCGGGGGCTTAGTAATAGGGTACCGTTCGGCACCCTTCGGGTGAGGAAGTCTAAAAATGCTTAGAATTCCCAAACTACATATATACATAGATTGGCTGATCTGAATATATGAGTGGCTTTTTATCAATTCTCAGTAGGTCTAAAAGAATAGACTGCTATCCAGATCGTTGCTAGTTTTCATCTTATAAATTCTAAGTAGTATAATTTTGGAATTAATCTAATATGAAAAACATTGCTTTAGATACCATCTACCTTAATTCGGAGTAGGTACATAACAATGCATTTGGGTGGGGCCCAAACTATGATTCACAGTGATATTTTTGTTTGCCGGATACGCTTTTGTAATTTTTCGACTTTTTCGAAAACGCTCTGAAAATCTGTTTTGCCGATCACAAATTCGCCATTTTTATTACTCTAGTGATGCGAATGTCGTTCCGGTGTATGTCATTTATGGTTACGGGTTATTTTGACTTTTTTGGGTAAAATAACAATAATTCTTTTATAATTTGTGGGAATGGAAGGGTCTTTATTAGAGCCATAGTTAAAAGAAAAAAATACACTAAAAGTAAAAAATAGGTGCGAAAACGAGCGAAGCGAGGAGGGGCGTGTTAGGTTGACATGTAAGATAATATAAAGAGCCGAGCCCTAGTAAGTCCCTAGTTTTAATAGTACCAAAAATCGCGTGTCTCCGGCAAGAAAAAACGGCACAAGGGGGCTCTCCTTCTTCCCCCTCCCCCCTTACCCCGCCAAACTCCTTAAATCAGGTATATGATATCAAAAAATTAACCGTTTGGTTTACTAAGAAAAAAGTATTGATAAGTTTTGCACAGAAATGCACCTTTTTTCCAAAATTTGATGTAATGTAACGACACTAGAAAGCGAATACCGTGCTGAAAGCACAAAGATCATGATTTCAACTTTATCACTGCTGAAATTGTTATAATATAATAATTATAGACTATATTATAGACTTTAATTTACTCTGTGGTAAAGCTTTCCTAGTAAACGATAGGTTAAATAACCCATATACGTCTAAACTATTGCACAAATTACCAGGTCGATGCCATAATCAAAATGTCAAGCCTTGCAGTAAAATGTTAATCGTTAGAACTTAGAAAGTTAAAGGAAGTGCTGCTTCCTTATTCAAAGCCCTTGAGCCATGTTTAACTTGGACATAGAGTAGGAAAAATAAAGCGGGTAAATTTGAGAGAGTGGTTGGAGGAAAATGGCCGGGGATTAAAAAATTTGGCATGCCATTTTTCAGCAGTGGACGAAAATTGCTTGACGGAAATTAAATGTAAGACTTGCAAGAATCAGAGCACTAATTAGTTTTTTAAAAGGTTAAATAGATGAAATAGAGAGGAAAAGGGTACATGTTATGGAATATTAAGTTGATTAGTTTAATAATAGCATTGAATAATATAAAAAAAAAGTTTATTGAACCAAATGAAAAGATAGGTAAAACATTTTTCTCAACCTACTAAACAGATTAAAAAGCAAATTAAATTGGCTATTGACGCTCAAGTTAAGTTTTGTTAAAAACCTGTTTGAAAGACATAAATACCCCTCAAGGTAAGCTATAAGTAATGATCAAATGTGTACCTAATTGTTTTTATAATATACGAGGAGGTATACTAGAACCATATAAAAATTTCCAGAATAGAACAGAAGTTTATGGTAATTTTTTGTCTAAGCATCACTGTTTTATTGCATATTGGTGTGACCGTTTCGAATGTACGATATTGTTATTAATCCACAAGGCTATATATAGGTACATATCTATCGAAATATAATTTCAACGTTGCAGAATCACCCAGTCTACAAGAAATTGGAATAAATCTAAAAAATATGTCTAAGCAAATTTTTATATTGGAATAGTTCAATCAGTTTCCGTGACCCCTGATTACAAAAATACTGTTTTAATATTTTAATAATTGCATGCAATATTTAGATGGTAGTATACAATGAAGCTGTATTCTTATAAGATCATGATTTGTATCATGTGTTTCCTCAGTAAGTTTTTTTTTCAAAACAAACAAGAACAGACGAAAGCTTCGTCTCATCTTACTGAATTCCCCCCTATTCTACAATTCAACTATGCATTGACTTCACTCATGTTTTATGTTTCCTTCGTTCATTATTTACAACACTACTGTTTTGGCATGGCTTTGCTTGCACAAGGAGATCCATATATCCCTAGTTGACATGAAAGTGCATCCGAATTTAGAATTTAGAACGTAGATGAAGTAAGAACTTCTGTGGGTTTGACCGAGATTAAAAATAGATGTGAACTCTTTGTCCAACTGCTATATAAACTGAACATAAAAGGGCTGGGTTAGGGTAAATATCGGTCAAAAGCGAGTCGGGTTCGTGTAATAAGGGTTCCGTACCAATACTATAGTGAGTGAGCAGTCAATAGATCAAGAAAATATTTGAATAATTGAAATGAATAAAATAGCTGTAACTAATAAATTACTCTTAAAGAATTACTGTATTTTACCAAATCTAAAAGAGCATTAGACCAGGTGGTAGAGCTTACTCGTAAACCCCACCGAAGGGCATTTTCTTCTATTAGAACCGCCAAGAATGGTGACATATTGGAAAGCCCTATATCCAGCAGTGGACAAAACAGCCTGATGGGTGGATGGAAAAGCGCATACTTTAAATGCCAAGCTTGAATATGTCGGAGAGAGCAATGCATACCCTACGTGTATAATTTTAAATTTTGTGTGCCGTTATTTCGCCCTGACGACGAAGCGGAGGCCTTTTTACGCAGAAATTGGTCTCAGAAAATGAGTCTAGTTACCAAACTACACACGTTGCGACGTTGCACATATCCTCCAAAGCAGGCTCTCTCTTGGTATCCATTCGGAAAAAGGAAATTGGTGCGCCCGAGACGAAGCTGCATCGTTCAGTGCCGAAGGAGGTGGAGATGGTGAGGACTTTGAGGGTGCTGCACAAGATCGTCCCTACTGGAAATCTGTGTTGTACAGTGGAGCCCACATCAAGCTAAACACTTTCAGTATAAGCTGACCTCTCATTGTATACGCTTCCCGTACAAGGAGAGATCAGCTTATACTCAATGTGTATAGCTTGATGCGGGCTCCACTGTACATATATACGATACCTAAACTCATGCCTGTCTCCCAGAGGGGTAGGCAGAGGCTACAGATTTCACAGACACACCTCTTTTGCCTCTTTTAATCCACCATTCTAGTCATACAAACTCTCCTATTCCGGGTACTTTCTACTTTGCCCTTCTTCAGTATGTCGCTTATTTGGTCGGTATACGTCCTTCTAGGGCGGCCAGGTCGAGCTTTACCTTCCACTTGTGCAGCGTAAATTTCTTTCGTCGCTCTACTTTCATTAATTCTCTCTATATGCCCATTCACATATTAGCATTCCTTTTTCTATTGTAGTCACTACATCTTCTTTCAGGCTGCAAGGATCTCATCCTATCTGTGTTGTATGTGAAATGAAATGTAATATTGTAGTATTTTTGTAATCAACTCATGAAGCCCTTTCATTTGATACCTCACAAGACAGGTTCCAATTTTATTTATCCAATTCCAGTAGCCTCCAAAGAGATTTTTTTCAATGACCTCAAATACATGTCTACCAAACAGCTTCCCTGTAAAACAATTTCCCTTTTTTTTTCAATTAAACCTTTTTACACCGTCTGCTACAATGAGGTTTTATTTTCTATAGAGAGGTTACCTATACAGGATTAGAACTTCACAGACGGCACGTTCCCGAATCCACCCGAATATTCACACGTGGAAGTAGGACGGCATGACTTAATTTTCGGGAGCGAAAAAGAGACGAGTTGTTGTGCATCTCCCACCTGCACGACATGCCGTCCTACTTCATATTATAAATGACATAGAATAATTAATCAGACAAGACATCTTGCCTTACCGTGATGTATGCCTACAAATTCATTCACTCCTAAATTTATGTATACTGTGGTATGAAAGTATAAAATGTTTATGTTTTGAAAACAACGGCTTTATACGTCATATTCATTTTTTTTCGGCCGAATACTTCTTTCGGCGATGTGCTGGGGATATACTACGGTGGTGGAATAAAAACAATGAAATTAGGGCTGAAGGCGAAATCCTGTGCGTATGTGAATAATGCGGCGTCTGCGAGCGGTGTGACATGCGCGTGCAACGAAATCTAAGGGATGACTAAACAGATAGTCGATCAAAAACTCACACTGGGTTGGGTTTCCTAACCGGTTTGCTACACTAACTAACCCGTTCAAATTAAAAATCAACACGAGTTGCAACTTGACCGTTCAAAAATAGCAGTGTTTTGTACAAAAATATTCCATCTTTTTCACCTTGAGGCAGGCTGACTCATCTGTTTATTAGGTATAAACTTAGTCTTTGACCAGTGATATCTCCTCTCTGTCGCACTTAGTCATGGAGGTATTTTATGTCGCAATCGAAAATACTCGACATTTTCTGACGCAATATTTTGCGAATGTAATGTCTGATTTGTGAAAAATATTCAATATGACTTGGTAATAGTAATACTTACGAATGATAGCTTCTTTGGCTATTAGAAGTTTGCTGGTATAATTTGCGCAATGTCTCATCACACACCCCGGCATTTTCGAATGTGTTTGGACACATACACGATGACTCCAATACACGGCATGCTTCCGTTCACGCTGACGCGACATTGAGAGTTCAGGTTGGCTAATTTGCCAGGTTTTAACGTGCCACTCATGGAGCGCTTATGACTCATCTACCACTTTTTCTTATAATATCTTTGGTCTGCTAGGTTTTTGCCTTAGTCTGATTTCCGATTCAGCTATAACAATGCATTAATCTAAAGAAATTGTTACTTTACCTAAAAACCGGAACCGGAAATGTTAAACAAAAGAAAATCTAACCTATAAATTACTTGATAGTTGCGTTATGTATGGTGTCTCATTAATTCCTGCGGGTTCTGTACTACTGAGAAAATTTATAAAGTCCCACTTTTCGATCGTACTACAAGTAGACCTGTGTCGATCGATCATTTCTTGCGACCTGGGTCGATGTTGACCCTTTGGTTAGGTTATTGGGTCAAAATGAGTCGATCATTTGATCGATCACCCGCGGGTCGGTTACACTTTTCGACCTACACTTGTGACCTCACTTTTTGAGTCCACGAATGAGACGAAAATAGAACTTGTCCTAGTCTGAAAGTAATCTAATTGCTTGTGCACAAAGTCCAATTTAGTTTTTCGATTTTTTCTCACTTTTACGTAAGCCCCGCGGCGTCAGTGACAGAGTGGGGTCAAAAATGTTCATATCTTTTTGAGATCGATGATTGAATCACTCGCGAAACAAAATGATTCGATCTTTCGTGAACAACCCAGGTCTAATTACCAAGTCCAAAAGTGGAAGTGCGCAATTTTCCCCCATATTAAGTTTCCTCAAAAAAATATACGACACCGAAAAATTTGAAGAAACTCTTCATCGATATCTGTTGTCGATTTTGATCTTTATTTAAAATAACAGAGACAAGAGAAACAGACAATGAAAGAAGCGATTTCTAACGGAATCCTAATAACTGTTCCACTAAACATCCATTTTGTATGTTTAACCATCTGTGACATCGCTAGCCAGCTCTGTTGTAGACGAAGCGTGAAGCTTTTCGTATTGTTCGTGATAATAGAAATTAAATTGCGGTTTTCAGTGTTATTGTTTAAATTGATTAAATTGGATTGTCTCGTTTATCACTTTAGTAACTTTGTTTGTAGTGTTCAGAACAAAGTGAGGTATGCTGGTGTAGAAAATGTAGCCTCTTCCTATACATTATATTATCTATAACAAATTATAAGTTAGAATCACACATTTAAAATTACTTTTATGTTTAATACATTAACTTGCCCGATTGCCGGCCCTATATAAAACAGACTGGTGACGGGCAGCGGCGTCACTGGTGCAAGGGTTTCGGCACCGCGCTCACCAACCCGCCTGCCCAGCGTGTGTGAGTATGGGAATTTCTTCCAGAAGGACTGCCAAGAGGGGCGAAATCCTGGAAAGGCCTATGTCCAGCATTGGACGAGGCAGGCTGATGGATGGATGACATGAACTTTAATAAATGAAATAAAATTATTTTAATTTTAACATTGTTAATGTAATTAATACATTACCATTGTTGTATTAATGACATACTGAGATAAATTAAATGACATTCTGTACTGATTATATTGAATATAATTATATATCTATCTATATATATTATCTATACTAATAATAAAGTAATAAAAAAGTCGTGTCTGTAAACTGTCGGTTTTTCATATTGTACTAAAGACCAAAACTAGCATATTTAGAGTTTTCGACTGTCTTGTCCATGTTTTGTCTGTATGTTCCGTTATAACTCGGGAACTACTCAACGGGTTTGGATGCGTTTTTTTTTATTATCACCGTAGTGACCTTGGTCACGGAACAAATCACCATATAAACGGGGCAAAGATTGAGTAAACGCGGGCGGAGCCCTGGGCAAAGGCTAGTACTTCTATAAAAAAAACTTTTGAAACAAAGTGAGAGTTAATTTACATCCCCACACAAAATGATGAGGAGGTATAAAAATATTATACGTATGGAGAAGAGGGTTAATTTTCGCGTTGTTTTGAGATATTTTCAATTGAAGTGGTTTAGTATACTGTAGGACAGGTGGTTGCAATTATTTCTGTCAAAACTAAGGGGGTCGCCTCGCTCCGCACCTCTTTACTAAGTTACTGCAAATTTATTTACAAGTAAATGTAACACAGTCTTCTTTGCTTCGTTCGTTGTCGCACCTATTTTGTTGAAATTTTCTCGCCTTTTGGCACCTTTTGGTGAAAGATTTTAGGTTGTCAAACTTTGCTTACCCATATAATAAAGGATGTTCGTGTATAAAATAGTGAACAATTTTAATAATATCATTCAATCTTATCCTAGTTTATCGTGTGTATTTTAATGTACATATGTGATTTCATGTGTGTTTTATATTTGAACAGGACCTGCTGTTTGTGAGTAGCTGGTCCACGCCCCCTTTCCCACAGTTATTTCTTGAACGAGGAGCCGCCGATTGTATGCGGAAAGATAAGATATGTGGTCGAGATGAACGTGTATTGACTAGTATTTTATTATTGTTCTTAAGGCGCCTAAGCACGCCACCGCTTTAGTACAAAGTTTAATAATCCGTTTCTCTGTTGTTTCTCGTAATAGACCAAACCATATGACCCCCATCATCTGGTGCTGGGATTTTAAAAGACACCATTTTTCCAAAATTTTGAATATTAATTTTGTTTTAAAGATATCAAGCCGGACAGATTCACATACAAAGTTGTTTTCTTGCCTCAGATTGTACAATCCTATAATTCCCCCTATAATTCTAACATAAATAACTATAAATTTTATATTAAATGAAAGAAAAATTATTTGAGGGATATTAAAAATTATTCACATTAAAAACCTCCCACTAATTTATATAAAAATTTAACATTTCAGACACATAGCGACTTTGTAAATGCCTGTATTAAACTATTGACGTCTATACCTTTAGTCTTTAATGAAAAACAACAGAGAAACGGGTTATCAAATTTTGTACTAAAACGGTGGCGTGCCTAGGTGCTTTAAGTTAAAACTATAGGAAACTTACATAGTTTACGTGTTTGTCATGTACAGTTATTAAATCACGTAAGATACATCTTTAATTGGCATGTACGAGGAAACTGCATATATTGATATCAAGCTAAATTATGAAACAAGCACAAATGTGCGGGTTTGCTCGTACATAATGCGGACTCGAAGAAAGAAGTACATATTAAATTATGAACTAGGAAAATGTGTGGGTTGGCCCATACAATATTAACTATGGACATAGACGAAATATATTTAGTCTGTGTTATGGATCTTTGTTATTTGAATAAAGTTTTTTTTTATTCTTTCGGCAACTTATATCAAATTTTTTATCTTATTTATTTGTTATTAACATATAATAAAAATTAAAGATATTGGACTTATTTATTTTGAAGTTATTCCTTAATCTTACATAGGAATAATTTAACTAGAGCTGCTGGGTTGAACTGGTTACAAACTAACCTATGTATAAAAAGACTGATTGTAACACTCTAAGCATAACAAAACTTTTAATGTACCTTCTAACCAGAAAGTTAGAAAGACTTCACCTAGATATAGCACGGAAGCCGCGCCTAAGCCCAGAATCGGTCCACTGAAGTCAATTCCAAGCTAATACTTATACTGTCATGATTCACAAATCATGAAAAACAATCGATTATTCATCGAGCATTGTCCAGGAGTTGAGTATAAATAGCTGGTTAGGAGTATGGGGAATGTTGGAGGAAAACATGCTAATGTAGTGGATATCGAATTATATCAACATATATAAAAACATATCTCACGACATGAATTCCCGAGGGGATGTCATGAAAGTCACTGTCCATACATAGTATACCCGCTTTTCACTGACAATTGTACAGGCTGAACCAAACGAATGCCCCGGGGAAAGTAAGTTAAATATTAAAGCTTTTGTTCGCGGTTTCACCCGCGTTAATTTAGTTTTTGTGTACTCCTATAAAATCAGTAAATATTATTCGGACTGTTACCTACAGTAAACACAGCTGGTGAAATGTGTGTGTTATGCGCCTCTGTTTCCCATTTCGTGTCTCTTTTATAGCTTTTCCGTGGGAACAAAGGGAAAAAGTAGTTTTTGTCCTATTCAAAGTCTAGAACTACATTTATGCAAAATTTTAGCCTAATCGGTTTTGTAAGCATGGCGTGAAAGGGTGACACATCACTTTTTTATAGAAATTTGAAAGCTCATTTTCATTCCATGGGAACTGATTTATGGGATAAAAAGTAGCTTGTGTCCTATTCCAGGTCTAGAACTATATTCATGTAAAATTTCAGCCCATTCGGTTCAGTAGTTACGGCGTGAAAGAGTAACAAACATCCATCTATCCATGCATTCATCCATACATCCAAACTTTCGCATTTATAATATTAGTGGGATACTGGATTAGTGGAATAGCCAATTTTACTTAAAGGAACCTAAATTTTTTAAAATCACCTGCCTTACCCTTATATCGTACCGGACAAATGTGTAAAAAAAGACATCCTATATTTTTATGATACCGATCGAAAGGGTCAAGCATAAGAACCAAATTCTTCTAAGTAACATAGTATCGTACATTATAGGAAAACCATGAAATTTAACAATTTAAGGTATTCCAAAATTCAATATAATTAGAAGTACGGAAAAGACGCAGAATTTAATATTTAAGGTACTTTCCCTCCAGGGGGAATTCGTTTGATTCACCCTGTATACGTTCCAAACGTGATGCGTAGTGATCCCTAAATCGCCGTATTTCAAGCACAAATGGGACCAACTATAACCATATTATATTGTGGTATAACGTGCGTTATAAAGCAGGCAGACCGAATGTAATTTAATGTTTGTGCCTCGGCCCGCAACGACGACCTTACAAAATGTCCTACAATTCAAAGTGAAAAGAATCAATATCGCTAATAGACCACTTTCCACCGAAAATAATTTTTATTTTCCCGATTCTTTTTCACTTTTCCATAGAAATTTAGTCAGCTGAGTGATCCACTTTGTACTGGGAATTGAAAAAAACTTGTGTATTGTGATCAATCAATTGCCGATATACAATGTAACCTAGAATTATTCTCCCTTATTATTGTAGGACCTTATGTATCTCGACCATTCTATATTAATTTTGGAAATATTCTAGAAGGGTGTTCCTTTTAAGAAAACTATCTAAATCTTGCCCTTTTTAGCGCGAGAAGACACACCGATACCTACATGATACCTCTATCTACTGATACCGATACCTCTATCTACTAATACCGATACCTACATGATACCTCTATCTACTGATACCGATACCTACATGATACCTCTATCTACTGATACCGATACCTCTATCTACTAATACCGATACCTACATGATACTTCTATGTACTGATACCGATACCTCTATCTACTAATACCGATACCTACATGATACCTCTATCTACTGATACCGATACCTCTATCTACTGATACCGATACCTACATGATACCTCTATCTTCTGATACCGATACCTCTATCTACTGATACCGATACCTACATGATACCTCTATCTACTGATACCGATACCTCTATCTACTAATACCGATACCTACATGATACCTCTATCTACTGATACCGATACCTCTATCTACTAATACCGATACCTAATACCTTTATTTACTAATACCGGAAGAGTGTTTACAAACATCTTGTTAAATAAGACACTTGTACTTGTCCACAGGATTAACAGGATGTTTACAAACAGTCGTGTAGTATCAGTCATTAATTCGTTACCAACTTACGTAGATTTTGCCGAAGTCGTCTGCTTTCATTCTCCCATTTCGAGGCGAGTGCACTTTATAGTTTGTTATACTCACGAAGACACCTATTTAAACTCTTATTGCATAGTCTGAAGACTTATTACGGCTTGTTTTGTGTGTCATCGTGAGCTTCTATCCTGGTTCCCATAAACACTTTCTGTCGGGCTAAGCGTAGACCCGTTTTTTATTTATAAAATAACTAATATACATACAGCATTATTAGTCACGTACATACTCGTAATGTAAACATACATACATTCGCTTTTGGCCCGCGTCTCCGCCTGCGTTTGTTCAATCTCTGCCCCGTTTTAGCTCGGGCGTTATTTTATGAACACCTCATATGTTGACCAGGGTCACTACGATGATAATAAAGAAAACCGCATCTAAATCCGTGGTGTGGTTCTCGAGTTAAAACGGAACGTACATACATACAAAATTCTAAAAATGGTAGTTTTGGCTCCACTACTATACTAACAACGCCTTTCATTTAAAATTCAGAAAAAATATTCGACACGTTATTCAGTACACCACGTTTTGGTACTTTATTATTAGTATAGATAAAATACATATCATTTGGTTGTTTTCGTGGTCGTTATAAACTTACAATATAACGCAATTAAGGAACTATTTCAGGTCTAAGATGCTTAACAATAATAAAAAAGACATCAAAATTAATCATCAGTCCGGAAGATGTCTATCATATTCACATTAAGAGGTGATAGATGTGTAATGAGGGAGCGAGACAAAAACGAGAAAAAGGACAAAAAGTTAAAGCTGACAAGTTTATTATATCGTACAGAGTTTGAGGGCTCCGTCGATGGAATCGTAATGTTAGGGACACGTACTATTTTAGTTTTATGAGCAAAATGTGGGTTTTGGGACAATTTTTTAGGTGGTACATATACTTCACAGTCCACACTCGGGAACACCCCTGACACCCTCTCGGAGATTTATGTCGTGACGATATCGTCGATATGTGTTTGTTTATGAAATACCTGTAAATATTTCCAGTAGAGTAAACTATAAACATAATAAACGATATGATAGAAATTTTCATGAAAAAACAATCGGTAATTAAGATTTACGAATACAATGTTCTACAAAGGCGGATTTAAAATCGATTTTATGATCTTATCCTACCACGAGCCTAGCACACCTTATAGTATAGTAGTTCAAATTGCAATATGTCAAATTGCAATATGTCAAATTGTCAATTAGTTTGGGAATTTGAGCCTGGTGCGTAAAATCCTTAGCCACAAATTCAAATGAGACCGGCTCTTTTGTCGCAAGTTCACTGGGATATAAAATAGCCCAAAAGCGTTTGGGCTTCAAGTACCAATTGTGATTGTGATGGAAATATGCCCAAAAGTGCTCGACGGATGTACCAGTCTCACAAAATACTTAATTGTTTTACATTTATAACTATATGCTCTGTCAAAAAATGTTGTACCTCTTTGTGAAAAAATAAACTATTTTGTAATAATTTATTTTGTATTTTTATATCGTATTTAGTTCCAATTTGTTCTCTATACAGACCATGGGCGAAACGGCTGGACTCTACTTTTTATTTGTGCACAATAATAGATTATTTCCTCCTTTTTCCCCGGAATTCCCACTTGATTCTGTTCCCATCAGCCCATTATTTTGTAATAAAACTGCGGAGAGACAAAAAGGTTTTCCTTTTACTACAAATCCCTTAAAAGAACAAAAAAGCAAACTGGACTAAGATTGAACTTCTGATGGGGAGCAAAGTACTTCACGACGAGTGATGAATTACTGTTTTACGGGAAAATAAGCGGAAAAATGTTTTAAATGGAACTCTACTAGAAAATATCGAAAATATTCTGAATTATTTCAAAAAGTTACTGATTTAAGATACTGCTTCATATTTTATTCCATTTTGTAGGTAAATGTTCAAAATAAATGGGCAGTTAAAAATTCAAGTCGCATACGAGGGTTCTGTATTTAAATCGTGCGTCTTTAAATTTCATTTATGTTGTGATCATTGCTACAGTTTCTCACAGAATATATTATTAAACGTAGCTCGAAGCATATATAAATAAATACTCATAATTTTCACTCAAAAATGTTTTTTTCAAGAGACCTTTATTTATTTCCTTCCAAACGATGGATATAAATGTTATGTCGAAAAGTAAGTATAATAACTATAATATTATTACAACTCACGTGAGCTGACATTCTAAATTATTATTAAATACCTGTTTTAATACTCACGTATAAATATTGTTGACTATATGCCAACTGTTTCACTAGTGGCCGTGTGACAACGTCGGTGAACGCCGCGTCGTCGTCCTAAGAACGACACTCGTCTTGAGAATGCCGAAATTGTATCAGTGAAACAGTTGGCATATAGTCAACAATGTATTTAATAATAAGCTTAATAACTGTTTAAAATTTTAGGTGGATAGCTTTATCCGTTTCATAGAAAAGTGGTTGTGATAGACAGATAGACGGACGGACGTAGGTATATGCCTGTACGGGCAGTGGCCTACCTAGAACATTTGCTAGAAAAGCAGTGAGAATGTTTACTATGACTAGTAAATAAATATAAGAAAATACAAATACCTTATGAAAAAAAAATTATGTGAAGATTAGAATAATTTCCCCGGCTTGCCCTTGAGCAGGTATTTTCATACAAAAAATGATTGTTTTTCAAGGTGCTGTATTTTTTTCTAGCCATACTTGCTTGATATTAATATTGATTTTTCAGAAGAAGTTCTAGGCTCGCCACTTCGAAGACTGCGAACGGGTCATACAATGAGGGTTCCTTTTTCTCATTTTGGAGTGGGGAACCCTAAAAAACGAAAGCATTTAATTAAAGCGGTTTATAATTTATTTTTCATTACAAAAATGCAATCTGTTGTTTTATCTGCATAAGATAAAATAAAATGGAATTGAATGCTACAAAAATAATTGAATCAAGTTAGTCTTCCATCAAGATTTACTAAAGCAAAACAACAATTGTTTGAAACCCAACTATATTTAATTTTAGTACGATAAATTGAAAGAACAGTAACTTGTCTAAGAACAGACTTAGATTTAAAGTTAGTAAAGATTTTGCGCTTTGGCGACTATACAATTTTTTTTATTCGGGACATCGCTGGTACAAAGTCAAAACTTTCTTCTTCCATATAACTAACATTTTATGTACGGTAAAGTTTGTGTATGCATGCTGTAACACCAACACAAAAAACTAGAACTTATTTTCTTCAAACCAAATTCAGTGTTCTTCATAAATTAAACCTGACAAGGAAGTTGATAGTTGAGATTGTCGGCACTTGGTGGAATTTATCAAACATTGTTGTGATAAAAAAACACTTGTACTTTTCCACAGATAATATTTAATTCTACACTACCCAACCGATTTCACTATATAAGCATCATCATTGGCTTTTTAATTACATAATTTTATATATAATTATTTATTTAAACAATCTTTCTGTTGCTAGATGATCGTTTATTGCACGGACATCTAGCAACAGAAAGATTGTTTAAATAAATAATTATATATAAAATTATGTAATTAAAAAGCCCCTGATGATGCTTATATAGTGAAACCGGTTGGGTAGTGTAGAATTAAATATTATCTGTGGAAAAGTACAAGTGTTTTTTTTTATCACAACAATAAACCTGACAAATTCAGGAAATTTGCTAAATTATTATTAAATACGTATTATTATTATTATTATTGACTATATGCCATAATGGGTGGTAGAGTTGATGCCGGGCTAGACTGTGGAGGTACCACCATCTTACTCGCAAATCCTCCCGAAGTTATTTGGGGGAGAGTAAGAGGACAGCTCTCAGGTAAAACCAGATGCCCCACTATTGCCTTGGATCGATGGTGGATAGCGGTAATCTGTCGCAGGCATTTGGTTAAATTAGGCAAAAGAGAGGTGGTAGCTTAGGTTAGAAGGTTAGGTATGGCGAGTCGCGCTACGTTTGAAACCTAAAGCTGTTTAACGGACGACGAAGCATTCTCTAAACTCGCCCGTATGTCGGTGCGTTAGGGTTCACGCATTTTTGTTTGGTACTCAATTATTTCCTAAAATAAGGCTGTCCGCGGGTATGATTCTTGGGAAAAGTGGTTCATTAGGGTCGATAGAATATGTGGTTTCATTTAATGGTAGCCGTCTATTTCCCAAGAATCATACCCGCGGACACCCTCAGTTTAGGAAATAATTGAGTTCCAAACAAAAATGCGTGAACCCTAACGCACCGACATACGGGCGAGTTTAGACAGAGCGTCATCCGTGAAACCTGCAGCTGTTTGCTGAAGCTACCATAGCAGTCTATTTACACCCGGTATTTTTTTGGGTTCACCCGTAGTAATTATAATAAATAAATAAATAAGTCCGAAGACGAATTAGTAGTTATGACATTTTTACCATCTCTTACTGCATCATACTTATACTATTTATAAAGAAATGTAGGGTCTTCAAATACTTCATATCAGATGTTTCGTTAGCTGGACTTTGACAAATGAATGTGTGGTATCAAAAGTTTAAATCTCGTGGGACATTACTTCTGGAGTGATTATCATTACGAGGGGAATGACTTCTGTTGAAATTAATTTATCTTCTATTATAATTACAGTTTGGTCTTTTATTGATTGATGATGACTTATTATGATTGATAAAGAATATTTTTATGTGAGTTACACCAAAGAGAGGCTGATAAAAAAAAACTGTATGTATAAAATAATAATATTTATCTAAAAATAGATATTATTTAATATTTAAGTAAATGGATACATGAAAAAATATCTTCGGAGTATGATTGTGCCGGCCATTATTTCAAAAGGTTGTCTGGAACAGATCGCTTCTTAGTAATAAGACCACCAATTTTATCCTACTTTTACTTTTTAAATTATCTCCGTAACTTGTAACTTTTTTGTAATTTAATAATGTCTTATTATTAGGGTTCCGAAGTATCTGGAAGGTAGTCCGTATGTCACAGCCTCTTAATCTTTAGCAGCGTTAAAGATAAAGACTTGAAATTTGCCACAAAAATAGCACTCACTTGCTTACATAATAAATTAATTAAATAAATTTCCAATACAAAAGAGAGAAAAATGAAATAAAAAGTCCTAAAAATACAATATGGATATAAAATTGTAGATATAAAAGAGCTGATTATAAAAATATGTACTTTAACTATATTTACTAGCACCGGTTTCGACAAATCTTTGAAAAACCACAGAAAAATGCTTGTCCAAAATTATTTCCGAAAATGGTGGAACGAAAAAAAGAAAAAAAATTTAACTGGCTAATTGCAAGAAAACTATAGTGATTTAAAAAAAGTTGAAAATAAATGAGAAATATAAGAAAAAGTAATGTAAATGAAAATAAATATTTTATAATAATACAATATTCAAGGTATTAAAAAGTTGATTGTAAAAATATACAATTTGATTATATTTACTTGCATCTATTTCAAAAAATCTTTGAGAAACCACAAAAAATATGTGTATCCCTTATCTCCAAAACTAATATAACCGAAAAATATGAAGAAAATCATGGTAATTTGACATTACGTAAAAATTTCAGGAAAAATATAGCGGTTGAGAAATTCACGATAGTAAAAGAACAAAATGAAAATTTTTATCCACGAGTTTTATTTAGAGTACGTTATAAAAATACTTGTCTCTTTTGTTGCTACAAATGTTATGATTGCGCGAAATGAAATATATATTAGAAAACCTATTTTACCATATTATCCACCACAAAATGCAAGAGTACAATTAACTAGGTATGTATGTACCTACTACCAAATATACATTCCCAGAACTGTCGAATTACGGAACCCTAGGTATGCGAGTCTGACTCGCACTTGACCAGTTTTATTGTATTATATTTGACTGATTGCGATATCGCCAAATCGGGCCGAAAATATCTAATTGTCCTAAAAATACAATTCTACAATTTCAAACATATTTGCTTCTGGCTAAAATCAACATTTAGCAAGTAGTGTATAGTGTGTATGTATCACAGCTGGCTGGCTGAAAGAAACACCATACCGTGGCCACGTAGGTCGCCAGATTTAAGCCCGTGTGACTTTTTCTTATGGGGATACTTAAAGTCCATTGTTCACAAAACAAATCCGAGCACTGTGACAACAACTTAAAGAAAATAGCACAAATTAAATGTTAACAGCACAGTGGTATTCACAGCTATTTATGAAATACTTGGCATATATACGCCTTGGCGCAGAATAGTAGCAAAAGCTCAACTCACAGATCAGCTGTTGCACTGAAAACAACATCAGGCGTCACAAGTACACCTCCGCTTAGCCAATTTGAATTTAAATTATAAAATAAAATAATAAAATTTAGTAGAACACGAAAAGAATAATATACGAATTTCACAAAAAGGGTCATCGAACCTTGTTACTGAGCACTTACTGAGTATTCAGTAAGAATTTGGCTGCATAAATTAAAGTCACCTTATATAATATGTATTTCTGTGAATTTTTCCACATATCTATAAACAACCGTTTAGCTGGCAGAGGGGGGGGGGGGGGGGGGGGGGGCGCTTGACTCTAACAAAAATTAGCACTTTAAAGATATTTCACAAGAATATTAAGTTATTTCACCAACAAATCCCTAAATCGAGAAATGGTTTTCACATACCCACAATGTTTTTGAACGACCTATTCAACGATAACCCACACTACGGGATAGACTAAAAAAATAAAATCATCCCCAATTTACATGTAAGAGAAACCTTCAAAAAAAATTTTTTTTCGAGCTTTTTTTCCATTTTGTTGACGTATTTGATATTTATACCCATACAAAATTACGGCTTTCTAGTACTAATAGTCTCTCAGCTAAACCGCGGACAGAAGGACATGGCGAAACTATAAGGGTTCCTTGTCGGACTACGGAACTCTAAAAACATTACATACGTTTATATGTTTGTATTAAACTACTATAAAATTCTACGCATAACAATAAAATGGCATATAAAAGGTACTCCAGACTACTAAAGAAATGCATTGAATTATCACATCGAAACACAAATGAGGTTCAGCTCACGACGGCAAAAAATAAATGCAAAAAGGTCTGGGAAATAATAAATAATTATACATACGGCAGAAAACACGAGAACCGTAATATTAATTTAATTCAAGTGGAAAATAAGGTATTAACAGATCCTGCGACTATTGCACAGACAATTAATAATTACTTTGTAGAGATGACAACCTGTGACTCTACAAACAGATCCGTTCCTCACACACAAGACAATATCAAACAAGTACAAAATAGTATATTTTTTCATCCTTGCAACCACGTAGAAATACACAAAATTATTTTGTCTTTAAGAAACACAAATTCTGTGGGGCCTGATGATATATGCACAAAAATTATCAAGATATGCGCTGATATTATTTCTCCAGTACTAAGTCACCTTATAAATTTGTCATTTGAACAAGGAAGTTTTCCGGAAATACTCAAATTGTATTTGGTGAAACCTTTATACAAGAAAGGATTAAAATCATCTATTGATGCTTATAGACCTATAGCTTTAATATCAATTTTCTCTAAAATATATGAAAAGGCTATTTATGTCAGATTAAATAATTTCATCAATAAGTTTAATATACTAGTAAAGCAACAATACGGGTTTCAAAAAAAGAAATCAACAACATTAGCTACTTTCACATTATATAAAACAATTACACAACTTATAGACAAACGCAAACCTTCTATTGTTATTTTCTTTGATAATACAAAAGCGTTTGATTTCGTCGATCATAAAATCTTGATAGACAAATGCACAGCTATGGAATTCGTGGAACTGCTAACCTATTGCTCAAAAGTTACTTATCAAACAGAAAACAATATGTCCAAATAGAAAAATTAAATAACAATAATAAATGTATGATATCCTATAAATCTCCCACTAGATTTAATAGAAACGGTGTGCCTCAGGGAAGCATATTAGGTCCGTTGCTTTTTCTGCTCTACATAAATGACCTACCCACGGCGACACCCCATGACACTATTCTTTTTGCCGATGACATCTCCTTGACAATTTCAAATGACAAAACATTAATACAACAAGACATTAATAATGCAATACAATCAATAATTAATTGGCTTCAAAATAATAACCTACAAATAAATTTATCAAAAACCACATTTATTCAATTTCAGAATTATAACAATACACCACTATCTCTTGACATTTATAACAATAATGAAAAAATTCAAGAATCTGAAACAACCAAATTTTTAGGCTTGACACTCGACAGACATTGCAACTGGAAGGCTCACATTGATCTAATATGCGAAAAATTACACAAATTTGTATTTGCTCTATACAGGCTTAATAAAATATCAGGTCAAAAATTGGCATTGGCTGCATATCACGGCTATGTGGCATCAGTTTTAAGGTACGGTCTACTATTGTGGGGTAACTCTACAAATTAAGTTATGCATTTAGGGCTCAGAAACGATGCATAAGAGCAATCTGCGGGGTTAAGCCCATAGACTCATGCAGACCGTTATTTAAGAAATTGAAAGTTCTTACGCTGGCGTCCATGTATATATTAGAAATAGGTATATTTGTAAAAAATAATCCTGAATTTTTTAAGACGATAGGAAATTTTTGTAAATTTAATATGAGGGACAAACAGAGACTAATTGTGCCAATTATTAAATCTTCTTTGTTTCAAAAGAGCTGCTACCCTATGGCTATAAAGGTATTCAATAATATTCCTAAGGATATAAAGAAACTTCCACTTAACTCATTTAAATATCAATTATGTATCTGGCTAAACTTTTTACACGGTCAAAGAATTCTTGGAATATAATAATAACTTGTAAATTTTGAATATGTTATTAATTCTATTATTTGTGAATTATCAATGTAAGTTACTGTTACTAACTTTTTAGCACACCGTTTTTACGGTAGATTATGCTGACACTTTTAGTATTTCTTATGATCTTGTAATACGCATACTCTCGCAAATAAACGTTTCATTCATTCATTCATTCATTGTGGGTAGTTAAAAACAGGCAAAACTATCAAAACGTTTTGAAAATACGAGCACTACCTATCAGTTTATTATGACTATTATAAAATATGAATATACGAGAATGAATAATATTATATGAATATTATACACTAGAATTATCGTCTTGTATGTATGACTAGATTCATGGATGTGGAAGAGACGAACGAGGTGTGTCAGGATCGTAGCAGATACAAATCTGTAGTCTCTGCCTAAACCTACAGTATGTGTACGTACGTAGAATTATTGTAAAATAAATGTAATTATGTCGATAAAAACAGGGAAAATAGTTTTTCCAAAAGCGTTGGTGGGACTGCTTGAGCTGCAACCAACCGAAATCGTCCAGACACCGAATCGAGGACAACTCAAATACGAGTAGACTTGAGCACAGATTAGTGTAAACTCCATGGAGGCAGATGTAAGATAAGAACATAGAGCTAGGATTGTGCTTGGTTTTTGGATTATGTTTATGGATTTACTATGATAGAAATAAATTTATTTATTCTAAACACTTGGCGATTTATTCATCGCAAGGAACAAAAATTAACATTCGGTATATCAAGCGAGAGGTCCCCGGGTTCGAATCCCAGTTCCGAGTTCCTCACGTCCATATTTACCTTTCTGATTTTCCAAACCGCAATGATATAATGATATAACTTTGGGTTAGCCAATCACGGCTGGCCCAGTGTCACATGACACGCAGTACGAACCAATCACAAACCTTTTGCTCTGCTGTGCGATTTTAGTGTCTGGTACCATTTTCGAAATACACATTTTTTGTGAGAAACGTGTCTTCTGTTTTTTTTTTCGTTCGCTAGTATTTCTTGGATTACTCGTGGAAAATGAGAAGCTTTGGAATTCGTCATGTGTCCCATGTATGGTCCACTGTCTGCGTATGCGCAAGCAAGCGCCGCAAGAACTGCCAAGAACTACTGAGTTGGCCGCAATTTAATATCTATGTATTTTATAATACATAGATAAAGTCCAGTTTAAGTTAGACGTCATGAGAGTAAAAAAAAAATTATAAACATGCCCGCTGAAACTCGTGCCTAAAAAAATCAGCTCCCTTGATTATCTTTCAAGAATTTTAATTATAATAATTGTAAATATTTGTTTAAGTATTATTCTCTCCCTTTTTGAGCTAACAGTAATAGCACGGTCGTCTTAACAGCCACTTTGAAATGAGCGCTGATATGATCCTTATTTCAATGTAGTTTCCGTGGATATTAGAACCTACTTTGCGTCGACACAAGATCGTCATCATACGAATATTTCGGCTAACTACAGTCATCATTCCCTTTCCTAACTCCGTGCCAATTGTGCCAAACACTCACAAGTACAATAAACTGGAGTTGGTAAAGTTTGCAGTACGTCACTAAACTACTGCGGCAGTTCTTACTGCACCCACATAAGAGTGATTATCGTATGAAAAGGTAGAACGAAGCGTGTGGCCACCTGTACAAGTATTCACGCACCCACGCGCTGTTGTTCTGAGTATTTGTTTAAGTTACTATTCCATATTGTTTCGTTGGGTATTTAGAAAGGATTTATTCCCTTTTTGTTTGTTGAGGCTTAGAAATCTTACGCTTAGAAATCATCTCAGTTGATACCACAGTATAATTAAATGAAGCAGTATTACGTCTTCATAGAAACGGCTGAAAAGACGCGCTTCCAAATCTCGGTGAACTACGGTGCACTACACGACAGTCGCGAGTCAGCCGCAGACGCGGAATGTGTGATACACTCCCGCGCATTTATTTTAAATGATGGCAAAACGTTATCGATTATTTTGTAAAAAATTCCACAACCCTTAATAAAATCAAAATCATAAGTTAGTATTACTTAGTCATAGTTTATAGTTTAAATGAAACCACATATTCTACCGACCCTACTGAACCACTTTTCCCGAGAATCATACCCGCGGACGGACACCCTTAGTTAGAAAATTGAGTTCCAAACAAAAATGCGTGAACCCTAACGCACCGACACACGGGTGAGTTTAGAGAGAGCGTCGTCCGTGAAACAGCTGTTCCGGTGCAGTGTTCTAAAATAGACCTTCCTCCTACGAGATAAAGTCTTGAAGTTGAATAATATATTTTTCTCTGAAGATCGCCGCGGGTTTTTTTTCGAATAGTTGTTCAGTATGATCAGTGGAGTTACTGGTTTTATTTAAAGGTCGCACTCTATTTACACCCTGTATGTATAATTTGCTTTTGTAAGCTTTTCATTGAATTAAATACACAATAAGAAGTTCTTATTCAGAACAATAACTAAATCGAATAAATGATTTTAAATGAAGTTAAAATACCTATATATAAGGTGTAATCGTAATATCTGCCACGGATGAAAAAGGAGATACTATTATGTTTATAGATTACAATAATGCATAAATTTCGTACCCCGGAATCGTTAAATCAATTTGAGAAGATAAAGTAGTGAAATTAAAATTTGCTTTATTCTGCATAACGTGGTTCACAAACTACGCGCGTAGTGTAGTTTCGTCAATGAAAACAATTGCTATCTCTTTCTAACTGTTCTGTCAATGAACTCTGAAATCAGCTGACCAGTTCGTAACGTAACTATCTGAATCTATTAGTTACACAATAATACGCAGGCAAAAGCTAAAAATTGCACTTACTTACCCGTTACTGAATTCCACCAAGCTTACTGCAGATAAAAAAACTGACGTAATAAGATGCTTAACTCCCCATCACACTTAAAACAGGCTACGGACAGTCAAGTTAGTGTAAGAATCGCTGTTTTTGCTGTGACTCGTCAGTCCACAGAATGTTGCGGCGTTCTTCTCGAATCAAATGACAGAACGCGAGGCGAGCCGCGTAGACCTGTGGCTGCAATTTTTGTACTCTCGTAAAGTGGTAAGAGTATAGCCCTTCCCGATTTAGAAGTTGCCACACGTAGTTGTCGCTCACGTTGAAGACTCTAGCCCCGTCTCTGGTGCTCGCAAGAGGATGACGTCGGAAGAAGTCCAACACTTCCTCTTCTCTGCGTCAACCGGAGGCGGGTCAAAGGGGCCGTGTACACGGCGTCCAGAATGGTATGAGGACTTATTCGCACACCAAACCCCTGCTGGCATAAGTTCGCTGCATGCGTGGTTATGTTATTGCACTCGCGATAGCACCATACCATTTCAACATATTCTTGATTTGAATATCGTCGTCTGGGAGGCATTTTTAACGAATGCGCGCGCAATTCACACCTCGCTGACCACTGATAACAACGAACTGGGGCGGGCGGGGCACACAAAAACAAAAGCAAGCGCGTGCGACGAACGGGGTGCGGGTGGGGCAGGGGAGTCTTCGGCCTCGCTTTGACGAACGATGCCGACGCGCGGTATTGTTTGTAAGTTTGCATGAATAGCTTCATTGACGTTTTGCGAAATGAAATGCTGGGTTTTTTTCAATTTCAACGCGCGGTTTTTCCCGTAGAAATCTGTGACAAATGTATGAAGCTGCATGGATGCGCGAACTGATAACAGCGAACTGAGGCACAAACACAAGCGCGTGTGACGAACGGGGTAGTGCAGGCGGGAGGTGGGTAGGCCGTCGTCGGCTTGCGCTTTGATGAATGAATGACGAGCTGCCGGCGCGGACCGGGGCGGCATTTGTTTGATAAATATGGCAACAGTACGGGGTGGCTTCATTGAGTTGCGAAATGAAATGGCGATGCGGCAACAGCTAAGTTACTACGGGACGGTTTCAAACAACTAAATCAATTCAAATTTATACGCACATTTTTTTGTATGAAAAAATTTATCACGTTAGATCAATAAAATATCGTTACTATTCTTTTCTATATACACAATACACTCTCCCATTACAGCCGTGGCAGATATTTTGAGAACATCTTATATAATCTTACATTACGACTAATTATTACGTTCAACAAAAAAAATTGCATCTGAGAGGAGCCATCTTGCGGGCGCTAAGTGCACCACCATGATATTTCTTATAAATATCAGGGAAGAGCAGCGATGCACCTAGAATCCGAAAGATAGCATCACGACTTTTAGCCTGAGGCCAACACTGAATTCACGAAAAAAAACCGGTCAAGTGCGAGTCAGACTCGCATACCTAGGGTTCCGTAATTCGACAGTTTTGGGAACAGTCAGGAAAAAAGTATTTTTAAATCTTGCCAATAACTGTTTATGCTAACTCAAAAAAGAATTGATTGTACCACAAAAGAGAGACTTATAATATTTTTATACCGTACTCGAAATAAAACTCGAGGATGAAAAATTACATTTTTCATTTACATTTATTTATTTTGGTACTTTTGTTTTCTAAATTCTGTGTGTTTTAATTTGTTTATTTATTATCTTTCATTTTTGTGTGTTTCTTGTTAATTAAAGGCTAAGGCTGAAAATCGGCGGCTTTTTGTTTAAATAACAAACTGTCATAAGCCGAGTCTTAGACCGATTTGTCTCTTTTCATGTACAACATTATTGTGTATTAATTGTATTCTGTTTTTTGAGACAAATAAAAAGCTTTCATTATTATTATTATTATTATTATTATTATTTTGTCATTTTCTCATCGTGAATTTCTCAAACGTTATATTTTTCCGGTAATCTTTATATAATTCTTTATTCACATAAAATCACCATGATTTTTAAAATTTTTTTCGTTCCACCAATTTGGGAGATAAGGGGGGACACGCATTTTTTTGTGGTTTTTCAAAGATTTCTCGAAATTAGTGCCAGTTAATATAGCAAAAGTAGATATTTTTATAATCAGCTCTTTAATATCTACAATTTGATACCCATATTGTAGTTTTAGGATATTATTTTTTATTTTTTTCACTTTTGCATTGGAAATATTCTTAACAATTTAAAAATTTTCTATTTTTTTTTATATTGTGTATACAAGTAAATGCTATTTTTGTAGCAAATTTCAAATCTTTACCTTTAACGGTGCCAAAGTTATGAAGCTGTGACATACGGACGGACGGACGGACGGACGGACGGACGGACAACGGAGTCTTACCATAAAGGTTCCTTTTACCTTTCTACCTGAAACGGAACCCTAAAAATATATTTGCTCTTTCATATATGTATTTTGGCCGACTGGACTAATTTTACTTTACTATGGACCATCTGCTTTTTTCGAGATTTCAGTGTTCGAACCATTATATTTATATTTTTTTCATATTAATGGATATAATACTCAGCTTTAAGAAAAACGGTTATCGTCCTAACATCCTATAAACGAGCTATATCTGCTACGATTCTGAGATTCCTCTTTAACTTCTATATTGTATTGTCACCAATTGAGTCAAAGAAGCCTTTGACTTGGCTCATTAAAAGTTTATACATATTAGGCAAATACATATATTTGTGCTGTCCCAAAAAAAAGTAGGTAAGTAAAAAAGTAGTTTGTGTGAAATAAATGTAAAACTCATTTCACAAAAGTAAAGGTTCCATTATCCAAAACAAAGCTTTTAATATTTATTATTATTAACATATTAATGTACGGTGCCTTTGCGACTTCCAATTATTCTGACGTGATAAACGATAGGGTAACTACCACAAATTATGGATTTTTATTATTAATTAGTTTTTATGGAAGAAAATGAAAAACATCTTAAAAACAAATTCACTGCATAACTTTTTATTCTGGATAAAAAATGTACTTTTCACATCTTGGCTCCAAACTTTCCAGACGGCCTGTGGGAAGCAAACTTAAACTTTCTTTAAAAAAATCTCTTTTAAATATTAATTAAGTCCTCCTGAGTTTATCCTGTTAATATTTGGTGGAGTAATTTTTCTGAATGCACGAAACACCTGGAATTCGTTTACTTTTCTGTTTCAGATCATCTTTGTGGTCTATTAATCGACTATGTTTGAGATCGGTGGTTCAAATTCCGTAGAAGCACATTTGTATTTGGTATGCGTGCTTCGGAAGGCACGTTAAGTTGTGGGTTCATATTGTACGTCTCATATGGCTCACCAATCATCACGGTGGTACGTAAAAATCGTCGGTGAAACGTGGGTGTGGGAGTGTGGATTGTGACTTGCATTTCATAGCATCACCTCTGACACCCCCTTGGGGAGACATGCCATGAAGATGTTGTTATTCCCTGTTTCATCCGTGCATGTCTTAATGGGATTGAAACTGCAAATACGCAAAAGAAGAAAATGTGGTGATTATTTGCGCGATTCTCTATGGTTTTCTTTCTAGCTGTATCATAAATAAAATACCTATAGTAATTCTGAAGGTTTTCATTTTGACTAAATTTTTATTTTTTTCGTGTCTACAGCTGTTCAGTAGGACTATATAAAAGATTCCTAACATAGATTCAAATAGGACATGCACTTAAAGTCGTATGACATAAAAGCTTAAAAAAAAACGGTTTTTTATTTTTAGTAATTGCGAAGTTTCAGTGCCTGCCCAACATTTGGCCGAAAGGCTAAGTTGGAGAGTTATCTTAGGACCCCGGAACAAATACGAATGATATTACAATATGAAATGATTTAAAAAAATATAATACCGTGACAGCTTTACTACGCTTGCTTTTTACAATTCTTTTTTAAGTGGCAGGCTGTAGTAAAATAGTAACTTGTTGTGTGTTAAATGAATAACGACGCGGCGTACTCTTTTACTTTTAATTGAAGCCTTTATTTACGTCAGTACTTGGCGCCCTTACCCTACATTATAATCTAAGCTGATGCGTTTGATTCAAACACCGGAGGACAATGCAGTGGTACTTGTATGGTAATTTTGAGCATTTTCACCTTCCGCCCATTATCTGATTATTTTGTGTTCGGCCGAAGTGGTAATGTGTTATACGCATGTATTTTTAACGGTACCTCGTAATGTACAGTTGTAAGTACATTGTTGTATTAAAGGAAAGGTGCTCCATTTTAACTAAAATTGGAATGTTTATTTAAACCATGTGGATAATCATTTGAATCATCTTCGCTTTACCGATGACATCGTGATAATGGCGGAATCGCTGCAGGAACTGGAGGTAATGGTGCGCGGCCTTAGCGATTCTTCGAGACGAGTGGGCCTGCGGATGAATTTGGAGAAGACTAAGGTCATGTCCAACTGTCACGTCATCCAAGGGCCACTAACCGTCGACAATGTCAGCATCGAAGTTGTTCAGAAATATGTTTATCTCGGTCAAGTCATACAGCTGGATAAAAACAACTTCGACGCCGAGGCTGACAGAAGAATATGCTTGGGTTGGCAGCATTCGGAAAGTTGCGTCACATATTTACGTCGTCAATACCGCAGTGCTTAAAGGCTAAGATGTTCAACCAGCGCGTCCTTCCTGTGATGACGTATGGCGCTGAGACGTGGTCTCTTACAAAGGGCCTGATCCACCGATTTAAGGTCGCTCAGCGAGCTATGGAGCGGGCTATGCTTGGGGTATCTCTGATGGATAGAATCCGAAACGAGGAGATCCGTCGGAGATCGAAAGTAACCGACATAGCCTGCAGAATCAGTAAGTTGAAGTGGCAGTGGGCAGGCCATATTTGTCGCCGAGATGATGGCCGTTGGGGCCGAAAGGCTCTAGAATGGAGACCACGTAGTGTAGGCTGACATCGTGCCCGCTGAACCGACGACCTGAAGGACGTTGCGGGGGGCGGCTGGATGAGGTGGACGGAGGACCGACATGAGTGGCGAAATTTGGGAAAGGCCTATGTCCAGCAGTGGACGAACACGGGCTGATGGATGGATGGATAATCATTATTAACTTTGTATTGGGGTCTTACTCGCGATAACTAACAACATACCTTAATAGATATGTGCTTGACGTAGTGCTTGACGAGTAAGACCCCAATACAAAGTTCATAATGTGTGAAAATAGCGAAAGTTTAAAGTTTACACGTGGATAATCGTTTTAAGAAATAATAGTAAGCCAACATATAATGTTTCAAGAAGATCAGACGCTTTTGGAAATACTAAATACGTAGCGAAAGGAAGACGAATGGCAAATTTAGAAAATGAACCTACAAATAAATGGTCGTACAAGGAAATGGACGCACAAGGAAATGGACGTTTGAGGAATTCGGACGATGGATATTCGGGGAAAAGGACGTAACCGACCTAATCCTTAAGACTATTCGAAATTTTAAATTAACTTCATTTTATACAGGCGTATTTGCAGTAACGAGCTGTCGTATCTCAGTTTACCTTTAAGTACTTGTTTTTAAGCCAGTATTTTAGCAGAAGAAAAGAGATTACCTTTTAAGAATGTATATATTAATATTAATATCTTACACTGAAGTATAGACAATGTATATCTGCACAAATAATTAAGTAGTCAAAAATTTGTGACAGTAATTTAAAAAAAAATTATAATTGAAATGGCTTATTAAACTTATTAGTATTTTAATGAGGCCAAAACTACAATTTTAAGAAATCTTGTCTGTCTGTCTGGCTGTATGTATGTTCCGTTTTAGCTGGAGAGCCACTCAACGGATTTGGATGAGATTTCCTTTATTATCATCTTATTGACCCTGGTCAACATAAACGCTAAAAAGGTTGTTCATAAACAAACCGCCAAGCTGAAAATGTATCAGAAACTGAAAAAAAAAGCGCGGGCAAAGGCTAGTTGGAAATAAAAACTGTAATGAAAATAAAAATTAAGGGTTTTGAAAGCACAGAATTGCTGAATACCTACGAAGGAGAAGAAATCAAAACGGAAAAGCCCCAGGCTGAGGTTCAATATAAACTAATTCTCAAAGTTTTCACAGACAGCGTGTTTTCAACAGAATTTCAGCAAAACATTTTGACAGCTTTAACTTTGAAATTTAATTTTGCTTTTACAACTGGCGATAAAATATTGGAAAATAATTCCAGTATCGACCGGACGACATTTTTAGGGTTTTGTATTCAATGGGAAAAAGGGAGCCAATTAATGTCACTCTGCTCTCTGTGTGCCTGTTCGTGTGTCGGCCTATCTGCCCGTATATCACGGTTTCTAGCTCTTACGGAATAAGCTATAGAGCTGAAATTTTGATATTTTATGTAAAATTACCCAAAATCGAAAATTGAATTAGAAATTTAATAAAATTATTTCCCATACATAAAAAAGGAACAGTTTTTCTCCTGGCATGTGGTGTTTGACTGTCTTAAGTTTACTGAGTAGAATACAATTTATTAGTTATCTCCTTGCAATGGATAAAGTGCCAAGTGTTAAAATATAGAAATTTATTTCTATCATAGTAAAAATATGCGTTTTATTATTTTTTATCTTATAGAATAAAGAAATCGGGGGGGGGGGGGGGCTTTTAGTCTTAGTTTTACACAATTTTTGTTACGGGCTCTATCTCATTATGTAACTAGTTACTTAGTTTTGCAGTTTTGTTTCATAAGTAATAAGTTTGTAACTTTTGCTTCAATTAACTTATTTGAATGTAAGAAAACCTCAGGGCGCGAGTGCTACTCGTACCTGACCGGTTTTTATTAAACGTTAATTCATTCATTCTTTATTGCACAAAAACAGAAACATAGAAACAGGTTTACAATGAAACGGTATTTACTTTGGCGTGCTTATCTCTATAAAGAGATTTCTTTCAGCAAAAGAAAACATCAACAAAAAAAAAGAAACAGTGCAAGCGTAAATTATACATGTGTACAACAAAAAAAAAGGTTAAAGTGTACAGAGTTGTGTGTACCTATCAAACGTAGTTGATTAAGTTCAGGAAAGAAGTAAGTGATAACTTTGTTATGGGAGTGTATTTTTGAATCATTCGAATTTCAATTCGCATATGAATCCGCATGATTCGCATACGAAAACTTAAAATTAGTATTGTATTCGTATGCGAATCATGCAATTCAAAAATACACTCCCTGAGGAAAGGTGGGTGGAGAGCTTATTTTTTTGAAAAATCTTCTGTGCATTAACCCCTAGTTAGAAGGAGGGCCCTTTGTAGGACCGTAGACGTTAGGAGGTTAATTGGTTTGGAGATTTTAGAATGGAAGTGACTTTTTGGTAAGTACTTATATTTATAATCTTACAATTTATCAACATATGGAAATATGAAAAACCAAGCAAAATACAAAAAAAGATGCTGCTCTGACAAAACAATACGAGGTAAAGAGATGCATATTTTGCACAAAGCACCAAATTTTGCTACGGGTTATAGATTAAATTTGTACAAAATCCGTTCGCACCACCAAAACTTTTGTCATCAAATTTCGCAGGGAAGCGCGGCCCTTTCTGTCGATGGTAAAGTATTAAATTTCATTAGCCGTAAACGGAGTTCGTGGTTGATATTTAAGATATAGGGTGAAATTAAATCAACCGTTCAAATTCACACTGGAGACACGGTTAGTGATCAGGTTCAGTAATGCTTTTGGCCCAATTTAGAAAAATATAATTTTTTGCTCCCTAACTGGTTGGACTAGTTAAAGTACAATTCCTAGTCTAGGCAGTAAGGAAGCAAAAAAAAATATTTTTCGAATTTCACCAAAAGGGTAGTTGAAGCTTGTTTCTGATTACTAACCGAGTCTCCAGTATGAATTTGGTCGGTTCATTTAATTTCACTTGCATAGAAATACATTAAAATAATACTATTGTATGTAGTCCACAGATATCACAACTGTACGAATATTATTATAATTTCAGTCTTACAAGTGTGACAAACAGGAGTTTCGAGATTTCTCCAGGTCTTTTAGGTGCCAGTTTTTGTCAGTATCAGCTAAAATCTAACACATTCAAACTATTCATGACAGTAAAATAATAAACATATTTTTATACTATATGATAGAATAAATTTTGCCAAGTTACAAATAACTCTTTAGTAGGATTAGATAATAAATAGCACATATTAACGGGAAGGAAGGGATAACATTTAATAAGGCTGGGATAGACAGGAAAACAGTTAATATTTAACAATTTAACTCCAAAAGGGTTTTAATCTTAAATTCCTTAGTAGACGAACATTTACCTTCCTGTAACAAAACATATTTTAAAAAGGGTAAAGTCATATTTTTTTTCTATTTTTCTCTAGTTTTAGCAACGACCTAACGCTTGGTTTGTTGGGTTTTGTTTGTTTCCCCGACTCACTAATTCTGAGCTTTAAAAAAAGACAAATCTCTTAAAAATAAACCAATGTGTTCTGCCATTGTCTGATAAATCTGAGAAGGTAAGCACAATATAAGTAACAGAAAACTTATTTACGAACAAATACAAACAAGGCCAAAGAAGAGATACGACTTTCATATAGGGCTCACTTGACAACAAACGCAGGTGGCTAATTTATCGTCGGAATATTACTTATTTCTTCTTTGACTGATATTGGCAGGCTATTCTATTCATCGAGTAGCTTATTTATTACCTTCGCCAACATAATAGTATACATTTTATGATACTTGGTATTCGTTAGTAATGTATTTGTTTTAATATGCATTCCAAATCTTGGTAAAAAAATTATCCTTAATTCACAGGATAGAAAATAGAAAAATAATATATAAAAGCCGCAATTACAACAATTATCTCATAATAACTATGTACATGCTATTACATATTATTATATAAACATGATATTTGAAAACAAACTAAATAAGTAACTTACATTAAAATAAAAATCAAATAATAATTATAGTGAAATGCGGTTGTGCCGAATGTGGACTGTGAATTGCATTTCACAGTTCACACCCGAACACCTCTGACACATGATTCATGTTGTATATATATGTATACTAGCTTTTGCCCGCGGCTCCGCCCGCGTAGAAGAGATTTTCGTGGAAATAAGGAAAACAAAAGAATATGATTTTTTGAACGTCACCACGTTTTACCAAAGTGCTAATAAAGACCAATCAAATAAGCCCAAACTTGAGGGGTCTGCTGTTGTCCGTTGAGGAGAACCCATACCCACCTTCCAGTCCCATCAACAGACCTTGTTCACCATGTTTTACCAAAGTGCTAATAAATACCAACAAAATAAGCCTAAACTCGAAAAGTCTGCTGTTGTCCGTTGAGGATATCCCGTACCCACCTTCCAGTCCCATCATCAGACCATGGTCACCACGTTTTACCAAAGTGCTAATGAAGACCAATCGACTAAGCCCAAACTCGAAGGGTCTGCTGTTATCCGTTGAGGAGATCCCATAATCACCTTCCAGTCCCATCAGCAGACCCTGGTCACCATGTTTTACCAAAGTGTTAATAAATACCAACAAAATAATCTAAACTTGAAGGGTCTGCTGTTGTCCGTTGAGGAGATCCCGTACCCACCTTCCAGTCCCATCATCAAACCATGGTCACCATGTTTTACCAAAGTGCTAATAAAGACCAATCGAATAAGCCCAAACTTTAGAGGTCTGCTGTTATCCGTTAAGGAGATCTCGTACCCACCTTCCAGATCCATCATCAGACCCTGGTCACCATGTTTTAACAATCCATCCATCCATCAGCCTGTTTCGTCCACTGCTGGACATAGGCCTTTCCAGGATTTCGCCACTCTTAGCAGTCCTCCTGGAAGAAATGCCCATACTCACACACGCTGGGCAGGCGGGTTGGTGAGCGTGGTGCCGAAACCCTTGCACCAGTGACGCCGCTGCCCGTCACCAGACTGTTTTAATTAAGGCCCGGCAATTGGGGATGGTTATACCGCCATCCATCGGTCCCAGGCGATGGTGGGCCGCCTGGTTTTGCCTGAGAGCTGTTCTCTTACTCTCCCCCGAATAACTTCGGGAGGATTTGCGTGTAAGATGGTGGTACCTCCACAGTCGAGCGCGGTATCAGCTCTACCACCTTTAACAAAGTGCTAATAAATACCAATCGAATAAGTCCAAACTCGAAGTGTCTGCCGTTGTCCGTTGAGGAGATCCAGTACCTACCTTCCAGTCCCATCATCAGACCCTGGTCACCATGTTTTACCAAAGTGCTAATGAAGACCAATAAAATAAGCCCAAAATCGATGGGTCTGCTGTTATCCGTTGAGGAGATTCCGTACCCACCTCCCACAGTCCCGTCATTAGGTCCTGATGGTCAACATGTTCTACAAAAATACTCATCAATACTGATCAAAAAAACTTAAACTTGAGAGGTCTCCTAAAAAAGAACATGTACCAGTGGATGATTGAAACCCCGACGATGAGACTACATACGTACGACTACGCAAGGCGTACATACCACACGATTAACTAAAAATCTTATTGAGTGCTTAAAGAATTTTCACAGTCAGTTCAGTAGTTCTAGATATTACCCATTATGCAAACAAACAAATCTTTCTTCTTTATATATAGTGTAGACAAACTTTAACGTTAGTTGATTTGAACCAGACTGCATCAAATTTGATATTTTGAAACATGCAGCGCCATCTAGTGTATTAAAATAAAAACAATTTCAACGCCAGCTTACTGAGCCGTTATCCAGGATAGCTTCCCACAGATGGTGCGCATCCCTGGTAGGCAGAGTTCGGGCCAGCGCCAATGGTATCCTGAGCATGTTCGCGAGCAGGTTCGATTTTCAGTACATGAACCATTGTATTATATATCAACCATATTCATGTACTTAAAAATAAAAATATGTAAATATAGGATTATGCTATTATGTTACTGACAATAGGTTAAGCAGGTTTCAATTTTAGATATATTTTTATTACTAACATTATTGTAGATACTGTGTGTGTTATATGGCTTTTTGCTGGCCGAAATAAATGAAATGAATAAATAGCCCTAAACCTTCCCGAAGAAATGCTTTATCTCTCAGTGAAAACTGCATCAAAATCCATTGATTGGTTCTCAAGTTATAAGCGAACGAACAGACAGACGGACAGACAGACAGACGTTGTATTTTATATGTATAGAGAAGAGAAGAGGAGATATATATTGTACTGAAACCAAAACTACGATTTTTAGAATTTTTGTCTGTTTGTCTGTCTGTTCCGTTTTAACTCGAGCATCACTCAACGGATTTGGATGCGGTTTATTTTATTGTGATCGTAGCGAGCCTGCTCCACATATAGGGTATAAGGAGTGTTGATGAAGCAACAGATAACAGTTTCTATTGAAAGACCATACAACGCGAACGGCCAAAATAGAAACTTTATTCATTGCCTTTGTTCGTATTTAACGAATTCAAACTAAGAGAATGTACGGGAAGATAATTATTGTAAATAAAATACTTATGAATACACTCAGACTGCTATGATGCTAAAGTAATAAATCTAATTTACATAGCCATTATAAGGTTCTCTGCATCGCTAATGCAGTATGCATGTCGGCGACACTCACGTTTAGATTTTAGAGTCAGAATAAAATTGTTTGTGATTGTGTCATAATAATGGATGTGGGCGGATAATGGGGTTTTGTTTGGTTATGTGATGAATGATGGATGATGAATGAAAGACGGTTCTGTTTTAAGTTTTGACCTTTTGAAGCTCAGTAGATAAGGGAGAATAAGTAATTTGGTAGTTTTTGACCTTTACATTCTTGCGCAAACATTTGAAAGTCTTTTTACTTTATACGAGTATAACGCGACTTTCGTGATCCAGCCAAATTCATACTGGAGACTTTGTGAGTGATCAGTATCAAGGGGTCATCTCTTTCTGTGAAAATCGCAAAATAAGGGCTTCCTAAATTATCTCACTCGGGGGGGGTTCTTTAACAAGTATAGGGCACAAAGAGCCTTTGAACCTTGGTTCTGACCACGTACCGAGTCTCCGGTATTAATTTGACTATATTAATCAAAGTCGTCTATAATAAAGGGGGTTTTACAAAGCATAAACTTAAAGCATGCTGTTGATGGTTGTGATTGTCGGCACTTGTTGGAACTTATTTATCTTAATATACATCTTTGTTTACTGGGACATATGTACTTGTCCACACTATTATTATTATACGTCACTTTTTTTACCAACTCCATTATCAAACTCAGATTTGATTGTTGATATAAAATGTAGCTTTCCATACTAATAATAAACAACGTTGCAAATAAATCCTTATTTACTTGCTTTCTGTCATTGTAATATTAAAAATACCCTCGGAAATTGTTTCACATTTATCGCACGCATGAAACATGTTAACATTGTTGTGTGATTATTAAGGTTGGGACTTTTGGTATCACGCTGGGGTTCTAGAGTATCATGGAGTGGCTATTTGTTGTAGTATTTTTTTATATGTAACATGGTGCTAAGTAATATGATTTATGCCATTTTATCATGGCTTTATAAACGGTGTGTATATTATTTTACTATCGTATCGTATGTTTTGCTATGGATTATGATATTATTTATATAAATATCCTCTTCTGTAATTGTGTACAAACTTTTTACGGAAGTTCAAACAGCGATATCTTGACCCATAAACTGACTTTTACGGCAGAAGGTGCTGAGTGTTTGTGTTCTGTCACGCTCTTGTAAAAATCGCTAATAGATGTTATTTTTACATTCCACATTTCTAAAGTCTTTTGTGGCTTTTTTGTTGGTGGTTCGTCATGTAGTCTACCTGGCGTGTTGCTCAGCTGAAGGAGGAGCTGAAGAAAAGAGGTGCCTCGCTGCGTGGAAAGAAAGGAGACCTTGTCGAAAGGTAATTATTGTAATTTTAGAAATGTTTTCCAGTTTTTACACCTTTTATCGTATCAGACGTTGCCTTCTATGGTCAGACTGCCTTATGCATTGTTTTTTGAATAAAATTATGTGATCAATCTATCGAAAACTTTATTAACATAACCTCAAAAAAGTAACAATTTCCTTTGTTCTTTTTCAGATTGGAAGCGTTGAAATCAGTTTCCTTGAAATTATTGGTACATTACCTAGAATAACTAGTCGATTTATAGTTAATTATCATTAATGCTTCTCATGTAAGTGAATTGTATTCTTTTTGAGAAATAAATATCTTAAACCTTAACCTTAACGCCTTTCTCAACTTTAGATCACTAGGAAATTTTAAAGTTCCGTTTCCATTACATCTCCAAAAGCCACAAAAACACCCATTGTTTAAACTTTTTAATGAAAAAAGGTTTTGTTTTTGTTTATTTGTATGTAAACTGACAAGTTGTAAGACACAAACACACAGCGCCCTCTATGTTGAACTAATTTGACAGTAAGCATCCCCATTGAAATGCTATTTTCGATAATTGTATTTTGTCAACTAAAATAACAAATTAGTGATATTTAAAATGAATGATCCCGCTATTTGTGAAATTAATTCCTGGCTAGAGCGGTATAATGATTTCAATTCAATTCAATGTATTTATTTCAGTTTTAAAATATGATGAAGAAAAATGTAAAGTATTTTGTTCCTCATGTGATGTGCATATAACTACTTTTTTATAGAAGCTTTTCATTTTGAATCATGTAAATAGCGTCTGTCATCAAAATAATTGTGGTGAAAAAGTATTATCCAAAGCTGGATAGAAGAACCTCACAAAGAACTACTACTAAGTCAAGACAAGTCAAACATTTATTTTTCCGCGTGTGACATTAACTTGAAAACTAAAAAGCAGAATATACAAAAACATATTAGGCATAATAGTCAGGCTCACCAAAAAAATGCAGCAATATGATAAATGATGGTGATTTTTATCTAGACTTATGCTTCTTTCTTGTGAAGTGCAATATTCCAAATGAGAAAATTCCAGGTGAGCAATTCAGAATTTTAGAAAGTTTTTTGACAAGTATATCTATAATTTTTACGAAAGAACTCCCGTGGATTAAGGCACTTTCGTATTTATTTATTGACAAGGTACTTCCACAAGGGACTTCTTTCATGGCAAGGACTTTAGTCTGATTGAACTATTTTCCACATCATCTAATTAAATCGACAATTCAAGTAAATTATCATTAACAACCAAATCGGATAGTGCTGCAGGCTTTAATATAATATGTGACAATAGCGACTCCATGATACTCTAGAACCACAGCGTGATACCAAAAGTCCCAACCTTAGTGATTTTTATTTAAGTTATTTTAATTTTATAAATCACTAGAAATTGCTTGTAAGCGAAACCGGTCAGGTATAATAATAATTCTGTGTACAAGTACAAGCGTCTTATTTAACAAAAATTAAAGAATGCTTTTTGCCCTGTCGCTTCAAATTCTAAGTGCTAATGTGTTCGTAAAAACATTAACTGAAATCAAAACGTAACAATAAATCATATCCTAAAGTGGAGGATGGAAGTATTTCACCGTCTTTTCACCGAAGATTTTCACGTCCCAACGTGATAGGGGGTGAACTTTATCGCCGTACTTCGGGCACAGATACACATTTCTTACTAGGTCACGTAGGCTTACCTCATTATTTTATTGCCTAACCACTTAATTTGCTAGAAAAGATATCGTTTGCACCTAAATATACTGTAATTGGCTCCAAAATTAATACGCAAAATTGTAACCGGAATAAAGGTACCAAAATATTTTCACCAACAAATTATACTTACTTATCCTAAAATACAAGTTTTATGACCATATTGTGACCATGCCTTTGCCAGCAATTAGTATTTTTGGGAGTTCAATACAATTGAAGGGATACAAGATGTTATAAAAACTTTTATGTTTTATCAGTTAGCCGTAACAAAAATATTTGATGCTCATTAGCTTTTTAGGACTCAAGTCATATTTGTTTAATACTTGGTACACTGACAATCTGGAATCTATCGATTTTCTGAACTGAATTGGTAAACAATTTTTTCAAGGAAAAATTCAAAAAGAGAACTTTTTGAACGTCTAGATGTTTGACGAAGCCAAACAGTTTTTATTCAGGGATCAAGGCCCATGCATGCTAAGCAGCCAATCTACGCCAGCGTTCTTATAAAATCCAATTACAGCATTAAAAGAAAAAGTCTTTTACAATTTTTCCATAAAAATTCATGAGATTAAGAAAGTTACGGGAGAAAATCAAGGGATTGAATAATCCGTCCGTCAGTATAGTAATAAATATGACCACGTGCACAAAGGGTTTCGTATTTCATACCACCGATAATATACTGGTACGGAATCGTTAAAACTTATAGTACCTACATAACAACAATATACATATAGAGGCCATAGGAACAAAAAACAAGGCGCTAAAATGGTAGCGCCTGTCAAAGAATTAGTAAAGTATGAAACCCTAATGTTTTATTATTTATTTGGTGTTTTACTTTAGAGTATGAACAACAATCTGACCTTTTTAAATTGTTTGTCTTTAAGATAGGGCTAAGACAAATAACGTTAAAATATGCCACTGTTTCAAGGAGTTTTGTATATCTCCATCTCAGGTTTCAGTTTGAAATATTTTGTTATATGTCGAGATAGAAGCCATGGTAACACGTATTCAGTGAACATTTCGGGTCGTTACTTATAGCGGCTTAAACCCTGTGACCGACGAAGAGACAGACAGCGGAGGCAGAAGTAAAAGGCCAATGGTTCCGTTTAGCACTTCGGGTTAGAAACCCTAAACACGGATATGTGCGAAATAAAACTCATATCCAGAGGGTTCCCTAACGTTATTTTAAAATTCCATATAACTGACCTGAAAAATCCAAATAAAAAACAACAAACTCATTGTTCTTCAGATACCTCTAAATAAAATTAAGTTTGGCAATTACTACTTCACAATTGTTTTAAAATTTTATGATTTTCCAGATATTTTCCTTAATTTCTGTTCTGTATTTTTTATGAGAAATGTGTATATTTTATTGTATTTATCTAGAAACCTGAATATTTAGAGTACTACGTGGTAATATTAATAAAAAGACAAACAGACAGACGAGCCATATTTTCAAAGGGTTCTTTTTTATTGCGAGTTACGGAACCTCCAAGTGTAATATGTGCCAGTAATAGAAACCAACACTGAAACCGTGATCCAAATTTAAATTCGAATTCTTAATTCGAATTGCTCGTGACTACTAGAAATCGGCAAAGCAAATACCAAAACAATTTCCTCTTACATTTCTTGTAACCAAATTTCAATTCTATCTCGTTGGTGTAAGGTTGTCTAAAACTGCGTAGACGAGGTGGCAGTCTACAAGTCCTATTGAAGGGATGAACTAGAGTGGAAGGCTGAGAGGAGATTGCATCCCCCGTGTCTGAAAGGGGTGAAGTAGGTTAGTTGTTCGTGATATGCACGTAATCGAAGATGGAAACTGTAGGTAACTTTATGCAGTTTTATTTCGATTTGGGATAAAATATGAACCTATATGTGCATGATCCATAAATGCATATCTGTGCTTTATTATTGCGATTTCTTACCTTTTGTTGCTTGGAGCGATTTTCAGACTACGCTATAATATAATAGCATATAGTATATAGCTCATAGCACAATAATATTGCGCACCATACATTGTTAAGGACACGTTCACACTGTACCTGTACTATTATATTATTGGCTTACTACACGCTTACTATATTAGGTCCTTCTTTGCTATACTATATAGCACAATAGTATAGCGTAGTCTGAAACTAGCTTAACACACATCACAAACGCGAAAGAGATTTTTTTTCTTAAGTTAAAGCTCGATGAATCCTATAATCGTTAAATTATGTCGAGATTTTACAATAATATAGAGTTATATCCTGTGTAAAAATATATTGAAAGTATTATCACTGTTGGGTTGTTCGACAGGACAAAAAAATTTGCCGACGACGTAATAAAACAAAATAATATTGATAGTTGTAAGGCCCACAATCACTCGTTTATGCTCAACTAGCCTTTGCCCGCGGTTTCGCCCCCGTTAATTCAATATTTGCCCCGTTTTCGGTTTGGGCGTTAATTTATGAACACTTCTTATAGCCTATGTGTTAAAGGAGGGTTACCCGACTTTTTCTCTTTTCAAATTAATTTTAAACCAATAAAAAGCGACGATTAAATTTTTCAAAAAATATATGTCATATTTTACTCTTTGATCTTAATATTTCGGTCGTTTGATATACTATTGCTTACACTTTTCTCGATCCGATTAAATCGCAAAGATAGGTCTAAACTACGATCTAAATATCATTTCATTTGATCTACTATATGTATTAAGTTTTGACCAATAAAACTTATACTAAAATAAACGTCGTGAAAAATGTGATATAAAACGCCCATCATATTAAAAAACCATTCCTCTAATTCCAAAATAATAAATAAAAACACATAAAAACCGCGAGTTTTCTGAGCGGCCCGCTTCCGCTGAGCAGGATAAACATATGAAAAATTAAAGTGTTGGAGCAGGACAGATTTCTCTGGATAAGGTCACTACGATGATAGTAAAAAACCGCATCCAAATCAGTTGAGTTGTTTTCGAGTTAAAACGAAACATACAGACAAAAATTGCCAACCGCGTCCGAATTACTTTAAATTTCGCGAAAATATTCAATGTACAGACACGAATTTTTACTACTTTATTATTAGTATAGATAGATTAGTATTGATATGGATGAACAATACGAAATCGTAAATTTGTCTATGGTATTGATAAACTAGTATGGATAGAGAGCTAGTGAGACAAGTTACTTTCCGGGTAAAGCTAATTCAATCAATTATCACGTCACGACATCACCGCTTGATGAAGCGAATCGAGAAAGGAAACAGATCGACTGTATCGACTTTAGAACTTGCAGTATAAATGAGCACCGGATATTCGGATCTAAGCTATCCGTTTACGGTACTGTGTTTTAAGCACAGACATACAGACCAAACATTAATAATAAACGCGTGGAGTCGACTTGAAGCAATTTTAGCTCAGTGAGTTACGGGCTCTTTTAGATATAAATATTGCTTGTTTCCAAACAATATATACACGAGAGATTAGTTTAGGTATTAACAAATATGTTTCAAGCATAAGCCAGCCAAAACAACCCATTTTTATAAGTTTCTTCGTAACATGTAGCTTAAATGTCACTTGGTTTTTGTATGGAAACTTGCCAACACTATTAATTCCTTAGGTTTAGTCTGTATGTCTGTGGTTTTAAGTAAGAATTTGGTTTCTTGACAAAGTATAAACGTTTCTTTCAAACACAAAGAAAAAAATGTATATTCCACAAAGCGGCCTTGTTTACTTTTTAATGATATTCTTCTTCTTCTTCTTATCGTGTGGGCTGCAAGACCTATCGGCCCGACAAGCCCTGGTGTCAGAGTTTTTAAACCGCCCTACGGCCTCTGACGTGGTTTATGTAACGACCACTCTACTAGAAAGTGGCCGGGACCAACGGCTTAACATGCCTTCCGAAGCACGAAATCATCTTACTTTTCGGACAATCAGGTGATTCAAGCCTGCAATGTCCTAACCAAACTGAGAACAATTCACAAAGTGACTTTCCACTATGTGTGTTCTCCGCGGGAATTGAACCCACGACCACGAACGACGATTAATGATATTTGATAACTTTTTTACAAGATTCATCAAGCTTTTTTATAAAATTTATGGGTGGTGAGGGCAAATTTTTGCAACAGTAAATTTTTCTCAAGTGAAGGTGTACCTATTATAAAGTCTAAAATTATTTCGTTAGGTGTTCTTTATGCTCAGGTTTGTTTTTCCGAAGATGGATAGCTTAATTCACAATATTATTATTAGAGTGCATTACAAAATACCATATAATATTACCATATGGTGGAAAAATTCAACGGTCTTGGTAAGTACCTCGGTGGCGCAATTGGTAGCGCGCTTGTCTGGGAAAGAAGAGGTCACAGGTTTGAATCCTCGCCCGAGGATTTTTTCAAATTCTTGTCTTCACATTTGTTTCTAATTTATCTTTTCTGGTTTATAATGCACTCTAATAATAATATTTAGAGTATTCCAAAGCGATGGATTTCGCAACAAAAACGTAAACTTAGAGGTAATTCACAATATTTCAGTTTAAGGTTTAAAACTACATATATTTATTATTACATTAATATTGTGCTGTCATTCAACTTATCACTATGATATATTAAACACAAAAATGTAAGAAAGCCAACTAGAAAACAAACAGATCCGGATAACCGATCGGATATCCGGCATGCTTTACCCCCATAGACACGGAAGGCCGTTAGGTAAACCGGTCACGATCACTTACCCTCCTGTAGGTTCGGGTTTCGTTACCTCGTCTGTGAGCTCGGGGTAATGAGACCGGATAACTACGTTGGATGGTGGATCTTTTTTTGTTACCGGTTTATTTTAGTTCAACCCTTTAATGAAAACTTTCTTGTGTTTTATAGACATGGTAAAGTAACTATATTATTATTTATTATTATTAAAGACAGATATAAGGTGACTTTTGTTTATAAAGCCAAATTCATACTGGAGAATCGGTAAGTGTCAGGACCAAGGTTCAATGAACTTTTCTGTGAAATGCGCAAGATATAATTTTGACTTCCTATACTAATTGAGTAAAGGTTGTTCTTGAACATTTATAGAGGCATAAAAAATATACTGCTCAAAACAATTAGGGGAATAACATTTCAAAGTGATATAAAATTTTTTTTTTTGGTTTTTAAGTGTAACGGGCCACTAAATATTAAAGTGACATACTTCACGAAAATAAAAAACAAAAGAACATCAGCATTATTGTAAGTAGTTCTTAATATGGTGGCCAAGAGTCTATGTACACCTAAAAACAAAGTGACACCATTCAATGTTCTTAACTTTTTAATTACAAAAAAACGATTTTAAGTGCCCTTTCAACTCTTCTGCGTGCTGTTATTGGTTGAAATGAGTGTTAATTTGGTTAAGAAGGTCATTATGCCCGATCTGACTGAAATCCAAGTCTCCCAAGCTATCACTCTGCTTCAAGAGGGTCGAACTATGGCATATGTAGGAACTGACCTAAGAGTCAGCCCTTCTGTCATCTACAGAGTATGAAAGCGGTACCTAGAGACGGGGGGATACTCAAGAAAGCGTGGTCAGGGTCGAAAGAGAAAAACAACTCCTTTGGAAAATCGCTACATCATCAACTGTGCTTTACGAAACCGCACCACTACTGCAAGAGATCTGCAAAATACACTAAGAGCGGCTACTGCTGTAGAAATTTCCGACCAGACGGTAAGGAATAGCTTGCGGGAAGCCAATTTGAGAGCACGTCGACCAATGCGGGCCATGCGTCTAACTATTCAACACAAACAAGCTCGCCAACGGTTCGCACAAAGCCACGCTAATTGGCAACTTAGACATTGGAGGCCAGTGCTCTTTTCTGACGAGTCAAGATTCCGTCTAACACGCTGCGATGGTCGTCTCCGTGCCTACAGACGCCCAGGCGAGCGATACAGTGCAGCGGCAGTCCAAGAATATGACAAATTTGGATGTGGTTCTGTGATGGTGTGGGGCGGAGTGAGTTTGGACGAGCGCACAGATCTCATCGTTGTTCCCGGGCCGTTGAATGCTCAAGCTTACATCGAAAACGTGCTCGAAGACCACGTCCTGCCCGCTGCATATGGTATCGGCCCAGAATTTGTTTTTATGCAAGATAATGCCAGACCACATATTGCAGCCATCACGTTAGATTACTTACAGCATCATGGAATCCGTGTAATGGAATGGCCTCCCATGAGCCCGGACCTAAACCCAATAGAATACATTTGGGATTTGCTTGATAGACGCATCAGGAAACGTCCAATTGCACCCCAAACACTGCAGCAGCTCACTCAAGCATTAATCGAAGAATGGGAGATAATTCCGCAGGAAGATATTCGGAGGATCATACGAAGTATGCCGTGTCGTTGTCAAGCTGTGATAAGGGCTCATGGAGGTCATACACGCTTCTAAAAGTCAGTGAAGACGAATATTCAAACATTTCTGTGACGAACCTTTTAAACACCAGTTTGTTTGACGCCTAAAACGTTTAATTTCTAAATTTTGTAAAATTAAAAAACTAACAAATTAACAAGGAAAAAATTACCAATATTGATAATGTAGCGATCTTGCAAAGGAGTGGTTTTTTTCTTTTGACCCTGACCACCACTTCCTGAGTATTCCCCCGTCACCTAGATACCGCTTCCATACTGTGTAGATGACAGAAGGGATGACTCTTAGGTCAGTTCCTACATATGCCATAGTTCGACCCTCTTGAAGCAGAGTGACAGCTCGGGAAACTTGGATTTCAGTCAGATCTGGTATAATGAGCTTCTTAACCAAATTTACACTCATTTCAATCAATAACAGCATTCAGAAGATTTGAAAGGGCACTTAAAATCGGTTTTTTGTAATTAAAAAGTTAAGAAAATTGAATGGCGTCACTTTGTTTTTAGGTGTACATAGACTCTTGGCCACCATATTAAGAACTGCTTACAAAAACGCTGATGTTCTTTTGTTCCTTATTTTCATTAACCATGTCACTTTAATATTTAGTGGGCAGTTATAATAAAAAACCAAAGATTTTTTATTTATTTTACTTTGAAATCTTATTCCGCTAATTGTTTTGAGCAGTATATTATTCGTATTTATTTATTTATTTTATTTGGCGTACACAACAAACAGGCAAACCAAGTCAGTACCAAGGTCCAATGATCCTGTTTTTCGCAAACAGGATCATTGGACCTTGGTACTGACCACTTACTAATTAGTCTCCAGTATGAATTTGGTTCTATAAACAAAGGTCACTTAAGCCGGCAGGTAAAGACTGCAGGGACTGCAGGGACAGTAGACCGTATCGAGCTTTGACAGCTCTATAATACTGTTTGTCCCTCTCTAAGTAGATCAACAGAGAGAGATAGGATAGAGCACTGTATCAAGCGCTATCGAGCTCGATATGGTTTGCTATGCTAGACTAGCTGATCTCCGTTTTCTACGGTCTAAAAACAAATCTTTTTACGCTTTTTTAGTTTCCACTGGTAAACAAATGTTAGTTTTTGGGACACAGAAAGTTTTACTACGAAAACCTACGGATCTCGAAAACTTCAATACATGGAATTTATTTAGCTATATTCATGTATAAGGTCCCTTCGTTTCATATAGCTAAATTCATACTAGAGACTCGGTAAGTGAACAGGATAAAGGTTCAATGACCATTATTGTAAAATACGAGAAAAAAGTTGTGCCCCTACAGTGACCTACACTTTTTAAAGAAAAACCCAAAGTAGAACAGAAAGTCAAATTTTATTTTTAGTTTTTTTAACAGAAAGGGTCATTGAACCTTGTTACTGATCATATACAAAGATTCCAGTATGAATTTAGCAATTCCGAGCAGTCCTAAAAATTAAAAAGTACAAAAAAAAAACACGAGGGCATAAAATAAGTTTCGAGTTAAATCTGACAAATAACGAACGAACGACAAAAAGGCTAGTTAGTTGTCAATTTGTCATTTCGAACACAACCGCCATTATCTTCAACTTCTGCGAATGACATCGTCACAAAGACTTGAATCCTATTTATAATCAAGATAAGGGCCATAATGGATTGAAGGAAAAGTTGGGAAGAGTTTCCAGTGTGATATGTCGAAACTTTCTGATAGTAAGGGTTCGGATAATTAATTTTCGTCAACTGTCTGACTCTTAGTTGGGAATTAAAGCTTTTAAAGGCTTTCAGGAAGTTAAAGGGTGTTCCCAGTCGCAGCCTGAGGGTTCCGTACATACTGTTTAAAACACAAACTTATTGCACGGGCAGATACAATCATCACCTTACGATCTTTTAAACTCTCTATAACCAAAGGGTCTTAGAATGATTAGATTAATTAAGTTTAATTTGATTTTTTCTGAAATAATTAAGTAAAGGTAATTTTCATATTTTTTTTGTATACGTGCGGTATAAGACTTTCTTGTTAATGGAATTTAAATTCAGAATTAACCTATGTTTTCATGTTGAGCCAATTTGTATGAAATTGATTACGTAAAAATTACGTAAATTCCTCAAGTCTTGCCCTTTCGAACACTTTACTGAAAAAAAATGTTTTAAAGCCCTTCAATCCAACTAATAGGACACATGAACAAAAAAGAAGGAAAAGACATGATTTTACTATGTTCCCTGCCCTTCTCCAAGACTAATCGAAGTGGTGAAGTTAGGGAAGTTTTTATTTATTGATTTAGTGTTTACTATATGAGGTGACTTTCGTTTTTATAGCCGAATTGAATGAATGAATGAATAGACACTTTATTGTACACACACGAAATAAAAATAAAGAATAAAAAGTAAAGAATACACAGTATTGTACAAAGGGGGACTTATTACTAGGAGCAATTTATTCCAGCCAACCTTTGGGTGGTGAAGAAATAATTATTAATAAAATGTACATTCATACTGCAGACTCGCTAAGTGGTCAGGACCAAGGAATGCCAGGGTTAAAAATAATGTTTTTTTCTACTTCATTCCAATGAATGGGACCCCCCTGAAAATTAATTTAATTTAATCATTAATTCAATATCCGGTTTTGGGTCAACATTCTCATAATGTGTCCAAATTTCAGATCTGTACCTCATTTAATCTGCGCGCTAGAGACCTGTGACATATAGACGGACAGACGGACAGACGGACTGACGGACAGACAGCAGAGCGACATTAATAGGGACCCGTTTTGCCCTTTGGGCGCGGAACCCTAAAAAAAGCACACTCGTATTTCCAAACCGATAGAAGATATTCCTCATGATATTTGACAGCTGATCTTGAATTCAGTTACAGCGTCTCCCCCGGCCAAGTTCCTCCAGCCAATGGAGCATCAGAATAGAATAGTTTGATGTCTGCTCTGAATATTTTAGTAGACGCAGTGTGCACTCGGAATTGCAAATAGATGGGTCTTTGTAGGTCCGGTTTAAATACAGTTTTACGGGAATAGTAGTTTACGCTACAAGTGCGGTAAGGAGGCAATAGCTTACGAGGACCATTAGAAACACGAGCATAGCGAGTATTTTAAACTTTACAAGTAAGTTATTGAATAGAAGAATAGGAATAGATTTATTTGACACAACTTACAAAAGCAATAAATTATAAAATTACAAACACAATACTATGTGACAAAATGGGACATACTCAGCATTTGCTGAAAGTTGTAACCAACTTTGCAGCGCTGGTTTCCAGTTTGCCCCATCTCATACTTAAAGTTATAGACAGATATGCAGGTAAGTAGTACTTCTATGTTGATATTAATAAATTAAAACAAAAACAAAAATATTACAAATTCATAGACCTGAAACACATACATTAAATAATAATAATTGGAATTTATAAAAACTTTTTTTGAAAAAGAAAACGCATAATAAGTAATCTCAATCTGAATAGAAAAAATAAAATAATGAATGATAATAACTAATAACACACCTATCTACATTTAAATTGTAAGAAATGACCATACGCATATACGAAAAAAAAAACAATAATAAATGAATTAACAGTTAAACTATAGATAAAATAAAATATAATTTCTGTTTGTCTAAAAGTCTTCACCGAAAATGTTTCTTAAAAGTTCCTACAGCCAGTAGCTTGCGCAAAGGTGGAGGCAAATCTTTCGATATTTTGGTGGCTGCATATTTAAAGCCACCTTTATAACCTGCAGTTTTATGTCTCAAAATAAAAATCATGTCACAAAATATTGCCCTTACCCACGTGTATCATTCTACGTTTTTCAATACAGAGTGTGAGTAGGTAAATAAATGAAACGTAATTAAAGAAACAAACAAACTATAAATACCCCAAATGAACTTTAGGCGGGTATTATTTTTCTTTGCACGCAAGTTGCCAACTTGATGGAAATAAGCTGCTTTCATTCATAAGAGTCATAACATATTCCTTGGTCTTTCTGTCAGTGGTAGGCGTGTCGTCCGACGATCAAACTGAACGCAGCCTACGGACGCATGAAACTGAAAGCAGCTCATTTCTGTAAAGTCTATCTATGGTATACAAGAAAAGACTGGCAACTTTTTTCAAGAAATAAAAACACTAGTGCGGTACATTTGACTTTGATAACAGTTTTGGTGCATATGAAATGGGCCTTTCCGAGCACTTGCATTAAAAAGTTATAAATATGGCTACTAAATATGGCCTAAATGAGTTAATAATTGACTACAATAATGAGAAATCAGATTTAAAAAATTTCTTTATACATCTTTTGTAAGATATTTGTTCACTTGACGGCGTCGTCGTCGCTATTGGAGTGGTGAATTATAGAAATAAGTAGTTAAGAAAAAGCGGGAAGTTAAAATGCAAGACAAGTCACAAATTTAACTAAGCAGGGTGTTTTTTTATATTTCTAGGAGCATCATGTTCTTTTATGTGCCACAAACCAGATTGTTAATTGAATGTCAATATCTAATGAAACGGCTAAAAGAATACGTGTTACTACTACATCCATCCATCCATCCATCAGCCCGTGTTCGTCCACTGTTGGACATAGGCCTACTATACTAAATATTTCAAACCATACAAAAACACAAAAAGTTGTATTTTTTATGCTATTTGTTTAAGCTTTATCGTAATGACGGTGATATACAAGAGTTTCAAATTCGGTCACATTGTTGTACAGTGGAGCCCGCATCAAGCTATACACATTGAGTATAAGCTGACCTCTCATTGTACGGGAAGCCTATACAATGAGAGGTCAGCTTATACTGAATGTGTATAGCTTGATGTGGGCTCCACTGTACAAACTCTAAAGTACAACAACAAATAATAAAATTGTAATTGTAAAAACTCCAATATAATTAAAAAAATATAGAAATTAAGGTTCCATACTCAGGGTTGCAGGATTGTTTGTCAGGCGCTACCATTTTAGCACCTTGTTTTTTATTGCCTTGATTTCCCTTTGGTGTATAAATTGTTTTTATTTACCATAATATTTTTAACGTTCCATACTTTTATTGTGTACGGAACCCTTTTTGCGTGCATTTGACTCGCACTTGGTGAAATTATTTTACGTTCTAGCTCTTATCAGAGAAACAGGCTCTGAATAAAAAAAAAGATTTAAACGAATTTTCCATTAAATAACATTTAGGCACCATCCGATTTAAACCTCAATCCCTCTACTAACAGGGAAATTCATTATTAGTTCGTTAATTTCCACAAAGTCGACTGCAACGACTCTTTGTTTGATATGATAAATGATAATTTCATTTTAAAATCTCTCTCTACCATCTCTGCAGTGAAAACTAAACTTTAGAGCTTTGGATTAAGCTTTCAAAGGGAGTAAAGTCCATTGAAAAGCAATCCCCGGGTAGGACAGAATATATTTTAGTTTTTTTTTTAGTTTGGGATTGATTTAATACTCAACGTCGTTTTAAACGTCGTTTCAAAAGGTATGTTTTTATATTTTGAGGTTTCTAAAGAGAAATAAAACTTTGGTTTTTTATTATTGGTTTTATTTGTTGCCACTATTTACCTACATATACGTCGACTGCTTGATAAAGCCAAATTTGTACTGATGACTTTCTAAATAGTCATTGACAATGCACAACGACCCTGTTCGTGAAATGCGCAAAATATAATTTTGACTATCTATACTATAATATATGTTATAAAATATTTTGTATGAGAAATGCTGATTCCTGTAGTAAGCCGCTAGGGGCGCTGCACAATTTCTCATATAAATATTTTACGCAGACGTTGTATAGTAAGCAAAACTGATGGTAGGACTACAGCAGGGGGCGCGGGCGGGTTGGATAGCAGGAGAGAGATGCGCGACAACTCCACCTGACGTACATGTGAAGCAGCGACTAGCCCAGTCAAATTGGCGGAAAAATCGGCAACAGAACCAAGCCACGAGAGTGACTCGCGCGAAAGGGAATATTCACATTAATATACACAACACACCACTAGTTCACAATATTGATACGATAACGAAGTCGCTAAATGCACTTAACTCCTAAAACCCGTAATATTTTGCCAAAATTATGTTTCCGCAACTTTGTGTGACCGCAAACTGTTTCACCAAAGCTCCTGATTAATTTTAATAGCAATGATTAAAAACGATAGTTGTTGTGGCCATTTAATTTTACATGCAGATGCCTATAATTTTTTTCAAGATATTTCCTTGTAAAACGAATTTAAGAAAAAAATTTCAAATAGTCAATTAAAATTTTATAAACCACAGCTGAATATGTGATTACTTCTGTATTTTATCGCGTATTTGATGAGAAACGGATGATACCCTGATTTTGTTTTTACGTTTTTGTAGTTAGGCGTAAAGCTGACCATAGCTTTAAAATGATAAAATATCTAAAAACTAAAGGCATGGTATCTTAAAATAAATACCAAGGTATGTTTAAACAGAGTTTAAATTTCCGTCTTCGACGTTCCAAAATGTCGAAATTCACATTTTGATAGGGATAGTCGTCTTAACCCTTAACCACTGACGTACGTATGTGGTACGTCATCGAAATGGTTTTTCGTTCAAAACTTAATATTGCGCGGGAATTTCAACGCGTCCTTGTTGGTAGTTTCTTAGTTGCCAGTGAAGCGTGTGCGGCGGGGGAGAGCGGACGCGTGGCACGCTCCTAAGCAGGTAAGTTCAACCTCTCGACGTATGAGGTACGTACGTCAGTGTTAGTGTGACTTTTTTGAAAATATTGCTTTATGTTTTGTCAGCAGATAAAATGAATCGTAAGCGGTCAAATTCTTCTTCTGGACCATCTACATCAAAAAATGTTCGCCGATTTGACACCATGAAGAATTGCCATATATGTTTCAAACTAAAACGTCGCAAAACCCGATACGGCTGTCAAGCTTGCCGTAAACCGGTCTGTTTGCAGTGCTCCAAGCCGACCTGCAACAACTGCTGTTAAAAAGTGCCTTATGATTAGATTTATGGCGATTGTGATTTTTTTCTAATTGAAGCCATCCTTAATAATTAATATAAGCCAAAAAAGAAGTTCCTATTTTTAGAAATTATCTTTGTGTTGATTTAAAAAAAATATCTATGTTACTTTCATTACCTCGTAAGGTTGTTGATTAATAAATATTTTTCTATTAATATTATAACTTTTTTTTATCATCCCTATGTCATTTAAATATGTCTTTATAAACACATTGCAATAATTACTATAGGTACCCTCCATTGTTGCATCAAGAGGTTTTCAAAATTAAGTACGTATCCCATACGTACGTCAGTGGTAGTGTAATAAAATTACACGTCAGTGGTTAAGGGTTAAGCTCTATGAGCAGTTAGCTCTTTACCATACAGTGCGCGTCACAGGGTGTACTATACTCTGCTAACTTATGAATTAGGGCTGAGCGTCTACAAATTATCCCTTGTAGAATTTACTAAACTATGAATGTAAAAACAATAGTATAATTTATTATACAACATTTTTCAGATGTGTGTTTTTACTTCTTACAAAATAGAGTTTTTCGATAAGAGCATCTATGTAAAAAGATAAAATACTTATTGTTATAGATGTAAGAGCATAAATATTATAATTATTGAAGTAACATCCGAAATCTTATATTCAGTGGGATATTGGTATTTTCAGAGAAAATGTTGTCTCGCGTTAGCTTGCCTCTCACACCGTGTTCGGTTAGTTGCGTACGAGCTCGGGAAATAAACGCTCGGGCCAACCAATAACAGTCAGTCAGTGCTCTATAATCCGAAGTTCAATGTAGATTGATATAGCAAGCATAGCGACCCTGTGCACGACTAACTTCAAGCCACCGACTACTCGCTTCTTAAGGTGGTAAAACCGAATCTCTGTGCAAAATGCACATCATAATATTGTTTTCCTTACTTTTGAGTAAAAAGTATGCAAAAATGCGTTTTTACAGCAATTAACGGAAATTGATTACTGATAATAGGGTGCTCACATTAAAATCTTCTTATTTTATGCCTTATACTTTGATTACATTCGATTACAACGACTGTGGAGGTACCACCATCTTACTCGGAAATCCTCCCGAAGTTATTGGGGGGAGAGTAAGAGAACAGCTCTCAGGCAAAACCAGGCGGCCCACCATTGCCTGGGACCGATGGATGGCGGTATAACCATCCCCAATTGCCGGGCCTTATAGTATAAAACAGACTGGTGACGGGCACCTCTCGCTCACCAACCCGCCTGCCCCGCGTGTGTGAGTATGGGCATTTCTTCCAGGAGGACTGCAAAGAGTGGCGAAATCCTGGAAAGGCCTAGCAGCTGTCCAGCTGTCGACGAAACAGGCTGATGGATGGATGGATGGATGGCCTAGTTTGCCCACATTATAGGCCGTTGTTTGTTCAAGACAAATAAAACCTTTAAAAATGTTAATTTCGTTGAAGAAATAGGGTTTAAAAAAAACATTATTATGTCATGTATCGTGAACGAGCACCCTAACGGGGACAGTAGTGCGAGTATACAGTATCACATTACCCTGATTGGAGTGCAGAGTATACAAACAGAGAGTGACCTTACCTTGTGGATATTGTTATTACATTATTGGACGTTGCGTGGGATGCTTTCAACATTTTTGTTTGATAATATTTTTTACAGGGACGTAAAAAGCATTGCTTTAAGTTGCTATTTTGTAACGGAAAAGGAGTCTTCCCCCTTTACACAATTATTGCTCGCTTATGTTATAAGATTCTGATAATGGGCTCGCTTTTTATCAGACGCGGTAGTGGTCAATGGTAATAAGCCGTTTGTGTAAAAAACATCAAAATAAATCCTACATTCGTCTGTGACGTCATCAACATCATATATTTTTATATTTTCTCTCACGGGCCGAAACGAACCCCCCCAAAACTCGGTACAACTCGGCTTACGACAGTCGCGGTCGCACCGCAGTTACGTACGCATGCTTATGACCCGAAATTACAGAGTAAGTTGTGCATTGTATGGTTAACTACAACTTTTATTATAATAATATAGCATTATTAAAACGTAAAAAGTCAGTTGGCAACCCTAGCGCGTGTTTAGGCACCGAGCAGCCGTAGGTATTGATTTCAAGGACACCGTCTAGTTAAATTACTGTTGTTACCTATACTGTGGCTAAACTCAAAATCTCGCTCAAAAAGTGTCTGCGATGCATCTTGTCACCGCTATGGCGTGACAAGATCGAATGACGATTGCATAAAACTGACATGGCGTCTTATGTTAACGATAATAACGTCTTAATTTGGTTGAATGCATTTTTGCTACCATGCACGTCGCCGTTCGGACACTTTCTGACGAATTTTTCTTAGAGACTGTGTGTCTAGTTGTTTATGGGAAGTCAATGTTTAAAAGTCTAATAGTAAATTCATTCAGCATTCATCATTTTCAGCATATGCTGCAAACGGTCAGACGACGTAACCTCGGGCTCAAAAGGGTTGCCATTATTCCATGCTCTTGACTCAATATGTGCCATTGAGTAACTTCGATGTCGAATTAACAACAAAACACGATTCCAGAGTAATCTCTAACATAATTACGACATCATTGGTTCAATGCAACCACGCTTCATCGCATACAAGGATGATCGTTTTTTGTTCTACGGTACCTATTCATCCGTTACCACTCTTGATATTCTCAGTAGAGAATTAACCTTAGCTAAAAGACAATAAGAATTAAATTTAAATTCACTGCGGTATTGCGGTAGTGGCATAGTATTTTGCAAAAGAATCGTTGCATTGAACTGGAAAATGGACTTTTAGTGACTAGCAAAAGAGATGATTTTTGGTTGCAAAATCCCTCTGCGTTTTTGGAGTTCCGTACCCAAAGGGCAAACAGTTTCCTATTATTGTGCTGTCTTTCCGTCTGTCCGTCCGTATGTTACGGGTCTCTAGCTCGTAGAAGGAATGAGTTACAGATCTGAAATTCAAATATGTTGTATAGAATGATCATCCGAAATCGAATATTGAATTAAAAATTCATTTTTTAAGGGGTGATCCATAGAAAAGCAGCCAAACATTTTCTTACCCCTGGCTGGCGGGGTGTCTTTTACTCATTGGTAGAGCCCAAATACTTTTTATCATTTTATAAAGATATGCTGAACCGTCAAAGTTGTCAGTTTTAGACCATTTTTGCTACGGGGTCCATAGTAAAAACTAAACTAGTTAGGAATCTGGAATTTTCTGTATATTATGTGCCATACTGTATTCCAGCAAAAACTACAGTAACGCCGATTTTTAATACAGTTTTTAAGGTTTGGTTAGGTACCTTTGAAAGTTTTGTTTTATGAATTTTGTGGGTGATGATAAAGTTTGTAATTTTTGTTCAAATTATTGTTAAATGTTAATGTCACCTTCTCTATCGCATTAGGATGCACCCTGTAAAGATAGATGACAGAAGACCAAAAAAAAAAAATTTTTTTTAAAGACTTGTTAGAATAGTACCGAACCCTCAGGCAGGGCACGAGTTGTACTTGCACTAGAATTGTTTTAATTTCGTTTCAAGGTCATTTCACAGCCCTCAATTTAGTAGGCTCAATATTATGTCAGATTGATTGAAACCATTGTTCAAAGAAGACAGGTAAACAGTTACAACAGTGAAAATGTATAAAAAAAACGATTTCGTGGTAATTTTCTTTGGAGTGGTAACCCTAGCTGCCGGTGTCTACATCGCAAAAGGTAAGTTCCTATACGTTGTTATGATACCATGTACGGGATTCATATAATCCCTTACATATGACGTCACAACTCGAATTCTCGAGTTGTTTCTGAATATGGTCTGTGAAGTCAGTCTTCAATTGTACACCCACGTTTAACCGACGATTATTACATCCCAGCGTGGTGGATGGTGAGCCTTATCGCAGTAGTTTGGCCACAAATATGAAACTGTGGCTTCTCCCTACGCCAATGACCTTGAATTGAGTAACTTTGTTACCATTTTATACAATAACTTTAGCATTGTATCAATAGAAGCAAAATAGATTACAAACTATAAGAAATGAAGAGTAACGTGGGTATCCTAAAAGTGATGCCGTCGGAAAAAATTAAATCTCTATTCGCTGTGGTTCAAATTCAGAGCAAAACAAAAATAAACAACATGTTACGTCAGTCGCTTCGGCTGACAAGTGCGAAAATCATCTGTCTTTATTTATTTTAAATAAAATAAAATGAATTTCCAAAAAGAAGACCATATTATATTACTAGCTTTTGCCCTCGCCTCCGCCCGCGTGTTATTTGGTTTAACGACATGCTTTTTTCCGGGATAAAAAGTAGCCTATGTGTTAAGTTAGGGTATAAGATATCTCCATTCTAAATTTCATCCAAATCCGTTCAGCCGTTTCAGCGTGAAAGAGTAACAAACACACACACATACACACAACACCCTAACTTTCGCATTTATAATATTAGTGTGAAGAGTGATATGTATTATTTTCTATTGAAGTTTTTATTTTTTTATATTATTTCGATAATAATTGCGTTGCATTGCATGCACACATTTTTACATAATTATTATTTTGTTTCAATAAATTCTACTTCAAATTTGTTTACAATTTATTGTTTATTTTAACATGACATGACATAAAATTCCCCACTTTGTAGGTTAAAAGTTTTTGGCTGGTATCACAATAACGAATAAATAAATGAACGATTATTATTACACAAAAGTGTTAGTGTCATTAACTGTACAGATTAGAACAACATTATAATATAGAGCTAAGTATAATTCCTTTCAGAATGCCATATAAGCGAAACCGGTCAGGAAGTCATGTTTTTATTTCAGAGACATTCGTGAATAATATTTTATTATTACTTGTGAGTTCATAATTAGAATTTTACGATATGTTATGATGATATATGATGAACATTCAACTTTAACAATATTCACCTTTCATTACAAAAGCTTCCTCATTTACAAAAATATGAAAAGAATTATTTCACTTCCACGCCCTTTCAGAATTAGATAACGTTTTGGGAACTTCCGTACTGCATATATTATGTTTGAATTATACGCGTCCCATTGTCTCTATGAAATATGATATCTTATTTTAAACACGATGAATGCCGTACCTAAATTAAATTTAAATTAAAACATTAGAGCTTAGGTCTTAAGTTACAATTTTGAAAAACAGTTTGTTAGATGTTACGACTCTCCATTTAAGGGTATCTCGTAATTTATATAATATTTAGTTAAAATGTCCCTTTTTTCGTCGGTAAAAGATTTTGTATTACACGATGAAATTTAAATGGCTTTGGAAACAAAAACTTGTGATTGTAATAGTCAAAACGAAAAGTGATAACTATGAAACCAAACAAGAAAATCGCAAAAAGAAAAATAGATTTCCATTGAAAAGTTGAATTACTCAATCGACCAAAATTAACAAAACGGCTGATTTTTTAATTCACGATTTCTGGTTTTGTTTCATAGTAGTATACTATCATCAGTTTTATTTCCAAGAATTCTTAAATTTCACTGTACATATTGTAGAGTTAATCATGTCATATATTGTTTGACGGCGGAGGAGCAGCGCTTGGTACTGCTAAGGGAAGAGCGATAGACTCCGCGGCCATACAAAACGAGATAGCTTCTCATTTGTACGCTAATGCATTAAATCACACAAAACTTTAAGTTACTACATCTTTTGCACAACCTACATGTCCTATTTAACTTTAAATTTCGCATAATAAACACGCATAAGAAATACAAGCACTTAAAAATCTGTGTTTTAAGCTCCAAAATATTCCATTTTCATATTCGATTTTCTTAAGCATTTCTCAAGCAAAATCGTATTTCTTTTAAAATAGGACTCGTGTTGGTTCATAAATATTTGTAAAATGCAATCATTTCGTATATAGAACGTATAGGATTTCAGTAATTAGCTATGCTCTACCGTTCGAAATCGCGGGCGCAAATTACATAAATCCGGCATCGTACTCTGTCGCATCAGGGGTGGGGAAGACATGCGGGGGGATCACGGGATGAGCGATTATACTCGTTTCACTCACCTTACTCGCTTGATACAGGTGCAATTGATTTATCAAAGAGTTTTTACGTGTAGGTTAGTGGAAAAAGTATTGAGTGTGGTGGACAGAGTTTTCTTGCAAAAATTGTTGAGTACTTACGATTTGTTTTTTTTTTATAAAAAAAGAGGCAGGTGGGCAACTAAAAAGTATTGCATTTCGCTAAGCCCCTACGTATTACAAAAACTCTGTTTTAGGTTTGCAAAATAATTTTACTTTATACAGGGGTAAAAATAATTATGTAGTCCCTTCTTATTCTGAGAGATTATTCCATGGAACTAATAGATCACATACTAAAAGGGAACTGCGGAAATAAAAGTAACATTTAGTTAAAATTAATACTGGGGCTAAATTTAATAACTAAAGTATGGCCAACGAGACGAGATGAAATACGTAAACAATCGGACCGTTACTGAGAATAATGACATCCGTTGGTCGACGACAGCTGTTGTTGCGTGGGTTGTGTGGTTGTATAAGCAGTCAGTACTGCAGTTACCAATATTTGGTCCGCCATTTTGTGAACAAGTTCATTCCTATTTGGATTGCGTTCGAAGTGATATTATTTCGTTTACGTGTTTGTTTAGTTTTTTGTTAATATTAATCCGTTACTGTTAGTTTTTCTTGTTGATTTTCTTGTTGATTTTTGATTGATTGACAACATGACTGATATGATAATACATTTTTTTTTTCATAAGTACGGCTATTTCGGACTTTTTCGACAAATCATCTTTGTTTTATACAGACGACAAGGATTAGAAAAGGAAATTCAAAATTTATATAAAATTTAATAAAATAAAAATGTTTTGAAAGCCTGAAAGTGTGTTTACATTATTTATTTCGTATTGTTGGCCTTAATTTAAGTATCTATTACGGATGATCGGTGAAGTTCAAAAGTAGATTTTCGTTTAACTGCAAAGGAAAAAATTGGTGTAAAAAAAATTAATAAAATTATAATCTTAAAGAAATATTGAATATATTAATAAGCATAAACGAAAAATTTCAATATTAAATGTACATAAGGACACTTTATAACTTGACCCTATACAGAAGTTAAGGGTACTCTATTCGCCCCAACTCCCATACTAGCGCAGTTCGCTGATAATATCCTTATATAAAGGTACTTGCCTATTATTTTTTCTTTTTCAACATACATCATCCACGACTTGAACCTAAAACATTTATCAAAATCAAATACATACAAAAGTTACAAGCGTATAAAAGTCCTGAATGTTACACATATTTTGATGAATGTTTATGTACAGTAATGTCCTAGAGGCGATAGAACAAATCAAATGATTTTAAGTTCACCGCATAGTATATTTTATATTATTCAAAAAAATTGTTTTTTCATTTCGGTTTTTGGGATATTTCTCCTGAATTCATAGGAAGACCCAAAACCATTCTCGAGTTTTTTCAAAACATGAATTTTGTCTCGCGTTAGCTTGCGTCTCACAGCGTGTTAGATTAGTTCCGTAAGAGCTCGGTAAATGAACGTTCGGGTCAACCAATAACAGTCAGTCAGTGCTCTATAACCCGAACTTGAATGTAGAATGAAATAACAAGTATATCGACCCCGTGCGCGACTGAATTCAAGCCATCGATCGACTACAGTGCTCTTAAAATAGTTATGTCGTCGGTTTTGAGAGATTTTTTTCTGTCAAATCAACAGATCATTTTATACAAAACAGTGAAATACGGAAACATAAGTAACATTCAGATAAATAATACTGAGACTTAATTTCATTACTATGGAAAAGGAAAGCTACGTTTATCGGCAAAAAGAAAAAAAAGGGGTAATAAAATTAACAAGTGAGTATAAATATGTATTGTATATTAAACTAAGATAGAATTCCTAAAAAAAACCTCTAAAGTATGGAGCCTTTCTTCCTACCGATGAAGCTTTTGATGCGGATACCTAAACATTTATTAACGCTCATCACATTGAATTTCAGGCAAACGAAGCATTGTAAGGCCGATATTGAAACGTTTAGATCAAAATATAAACAGGTAAATATTTATTAGGTAAATATGCAGATAAAGTCTATGATAAAAATTTAATTCTAATATTTATACTAAACACTAGACTGGAATGGACGAGGCATAAACGTAAACGGAAAGTACATTTCACATCTTCGCTTTGCCGATGACATCGTGATAACGGCGGAATCGCTGCAGGAACTGCAGGAAATGGTGCGCGGCCTTAGCGATTCTTTGAGACGAGTAGGCCTGCGGATGAATTTAATTAATTAAATTACCTACCCGCCTAAAATATACTGAGTATATGATTATTTTTTCGCGATTCGAGTATTAGCTCTGTACTCTGTAGTAAAAATTGTTCGTTAGAGGAGATATAAATTATTTATTAATTATTTAATCATTAAAGCCAATAGGACTTAGAAGAGTACTACCACGTAAATATCCATTTTGTTACTCGTTTGACCACACAGTAACCCTCCGAAATATTTTACATATTATAGTATCCTACATTCGTCCGTTTGATACTAATATATTGTACTCTTTAGACAAAGACAATTAAGAGGTCATTCATTTTTAATTAATCAATCAAAAGCACTAAAAACGAAGGTATGAAAGGATGTACTGTAGAATTGATTGATCCTAGAGTACCGAGAAATATGCCTGCTAGAGAACGTATTACTATTAGTTAATTTAAAATATAAAATAAAGAAAAAAAATCATCATAACATCACATTTTTAATATATTGTGTTATCATTGTAATTATTGTCTGCACTTCTTGGAATTTACACGAAATATCCCATAACTACGTTTTCTTAACTAAACATCTGGATGGCTCCGCATAAAAAAATTACAAGAGATTACCTTCCACACAAATATTATTTTTTTCAAAATTTCGATGTTAAAACGAGCAATAATATCTGGATAATGAATATTTTGTTTTATTTGTCTTTTAAAAGTTAATTATGTGTACATACTTCACATAACATATTTTTCAATTTACTTCACTTTTCTTTCTGTCAACGGTCAAAACATATAATATGAGAAGTACATAATTAAGTTTACAGCCTGTATAGTTCTATAAAGAAGAAGAGCACAAAATACGCGGTGAAATGGTTTTGGAAACGCAAACTGGTGATAGTACTCGTCTATAGTAACAACTTTTACTATGGAAACAACAGTAAAATCACAAAAAAATCAGGTGTTCCATACAAAAGAATAATGTTGAGTAACATTTTGGGCGAGTAGGTAATATATGATTATTTTTCACGATTCGAAGATTGGCTCTACAATAAAAATTGTTCGTTAGAGGAGTACTACCGCGTAAATATCAATTTACTTCCTCCTTTGACCACACAGTAACTCTCCAAAATATTTTACATATTTTAGTATCCTACATTCGTCCGTTTGAAACTATTATATTGAACTCTTTAGTCAAAGCCGAATAGGAGATCATTCATTTGTTTATTTTGAATTAAACAATCAAAAGCACTAAAAACGAAGGTAAGAAAGGATGTACTGGTTTGGGTCCAAGCTGTGGGTACAGAATGAACAAGTGCGGGGCGCGCGGGGAGGGCGCGCTCGTGCCGGCCGCGAGTGACCGAAACAGCTATAACAATTGGGAAAATCCAAATCTCGCGCGCGAAAGATTTACCGTCTAACCTGTTGCATACACAGGTAGGCAGAGTGCGGATGAGGTAGGTGCGATGTCGGGTGACCTGTGCCTGTTGCGGTAAAACGTGACGATCACAGGTACTGCTGTTAGTTGACAGTAGTCAATAACATCAGCGGTGCGATCCACCGCCCTTAAGTGGGAAAGTGATTACTTGAACTCATTCTTGAGTCAAGTTTGAGTTGAAGTTACAGAGGACCTCCTTTTATAACGAAAGGTTGATATCGGCGGTCCACTATAACCTAAACTAAGTAGAAACGTAGCGTCGGGGATTGTACATATTGTAGAGCCGTGTAACTTACCAAGTACCACCATTTTTGGAGTTTCCTGAGTAACTTGTTGCTCCGAAGGTTATGTCTCTACGTCTCCTACGAAGGTTTGAGACTCTTGTTCAGGTTTGTTTATCCTTTTTCCATTAATCTGAATCGTACCAGCCGTTTACCACAATTTGCTGTGGTGGCCGGACGTCCCAAAGTGAATATTATATTATCTCTTAGTATCTAAATAATGTTAAAGACAAGAACAAGCACAGATTGGCAAAAAAACCTTTTCTTTCAAAAGATGACGAAACATCGTAAGAGATATTTGCAATCGAGAATTTCATGTAATTTTCTACGTATTAACTGAAACTATGATAGAAATACATTTCTATATTTTTAAACACTTGACGATTTGGCGCAAGGGGATAACAAATTCAATTTATATCATTGCGGTAAAGAATATCAGAAAAGTAAATCTTAGAGCAATCGCCCGGCAAGCGAGAGGTCCCGAGTTCGAATCCCGGTTCAGAGCTCCTCACGTCCAGATTTACTTTTCTGATTTTCTATACCACAATGATATACATTTAATTTCTATTAACTGAGTCCAAAAAGGAAAAACCGGCCAAGTGCGAGTCGGACTCGCGCACGAAGTGTTCCGTACCATTATCTATAAAAATGTCTGTTGTATGGGAGTGCGCAGGTCCGACTCGCGCTTGGCCGGTTTTAGTATTTGGTGTTATAGCGGCATCAAAAATATATCATCTGTAAAAAATTTAACTGTCTAACTATCACGGTTCATGAGATACAGCCTGGTGACAGACGGACAGACAGACAGACGGACAGACAGACGAACAGCGGAGCCTAAGTAATAAGGTCCCGTTGCTTACCTCTTGGGTACGGAACCCTAATAAAAACAAAGAAGGAATCTATATTTCTGTGCATACGTAATTCCCAAACCAAACGAATAGAAAATTAAATTACTTATAATTTGTCTCCTGTAATTTATTTATTGATATTATTCCATATGACGACAACACCAAGATGTTTGAAATATTATTTCCATTCATATAAATTTTCGTGAGATTAATAATACAAATAATTGTTACTCGTTTGGTCAACAACTTGCGTCACATGAATATATTTACATAATGCTCATTCCAAAAACAGCCCTTTTTGTTTAAAATACTCTCCTAGAACGAGGCAAAAAAAGAGTGTCTTTTGAAAGAGTCTTCAGCTGTCAAACTTGATTTCTTAAATACTAAAAATTAAGTTTGACAGCAGAAAACTCTTTTAAAAGACACTCTTTTTGTGCCTCGTTCTAGGCCCCCTGATAGATGGTCACTGCAGCACGAAGCACTTGTTTCTACTTATTCGGGTGCCCTAACCTGCCACGATGTCTCTTCGACAGTGTTAAGCATTGTGCATAAGTCAATCGTACACCAGACGTTCTTGGGGGCGACAAAATTTCGTAATTTTTTTTACTTCATCAGTATCGTGAATATAACCTACCCTGTGATGGAAGTTGCTGACCAAATCAACATCCTTTATTTGACCTTTATCTTTATTTTTATAAATTTGATTAGGATGTCTTAGGTAGAATTTACGAGTCATACGACATCAATTTATAATTATCTAATGAAACAAAACACCAGGCTCGAAGTCAATATATATCAATAAAAATTGTAATAACTTAAATAAAATACGCGTCACCTGACAAACTATGCATTTAGACTACGACGTAGCCGGTCTATAAAGCAGGAGTTGTAGCACTTGCTACGCCCCGTAGTAGAAATGGGATGGCAGTTTGCTTGGGAATAGTTAGAAGTTCCTGAAGTCAAACGGGATCTTGGCAAATTTTTTGTGCAAGCTTTGGTCTTTACAAAGATCCGCTTGAATACAAGGTCCACCCGGGTACGCTCGGACGTAGCTATTTCTGGAACAAAATATATTTAGATCCAACCTTGCACTTTATTCTGCCGGGACGAAACTTGGCACGATTCAAGTACATATCTGAGGGAACATCTAAGAAGCAGTGCTCTGAGGGTTCCGTATTCCGACAAGGAACCCTTATGGTTTCGCCATGCCCGTCTGTCCGCGGCTTAGCTCAGATACTATTAGTACTAGAAAGCTGTAATTTGGTATGTATTATATATTAATCACGCCGATAAAAAAAGTAAAATAAAATCTAAAAAAAAATATTTTTTAAGGGTGCCTCTCATACACGTAAACTGGGGATGAATTTTTTTTCTCGTCTATCCCATAGTGTAGGGTATTGTTGGATAGGTCGTTTAAAAAAATTGTGGGTATGTGAAACCCATTTTTCGATTTAGGGATCCGTTGGCGTAATATTAAGCTTTAAAGTGAAATTTTTTGTTAGAGTCAATTTCCCCCCCCCCCCCCCCTGCCGGATAAACGGTTGCTTATGAATATGTGGGAAAATTCACAGAAGTAGTATATAATAATGAAGTTAAAAGGAAAACCATCACAGCTAAGTAGGCTGTACAGGTTTACAAGTACCGGTCGCGTCAAACTTTTAGTTCCGTCTGAACACGACAATGTATGGGCCGTACTTATCATAGGGGCATTTCATTGCATTTATTCATATACCTTCATCTTTGGTTTCATCGATGCTTTCCATAATACATTATGTGTCAGAAAAATGTATTACCTACAAACGCATCCAGCTCGGCACTGCTCCAGTTTTTGCGGAGGTCTCATATTACGGACTTCCTTTTTATGAGTCTCCCAACAGGTGTATTCTTCTGAATAAATGTATTACCTACAAACGCATCCAGCTCGGCACTGCTCCAGTTTTTGCGGAGGTCTCATATTACGGACTTGCTTTTTATGAGTCTCCCAACAGGTGTATTCTTCTGAATAAATGTATTACCTACAAACGCATCCAGCTCGGCACTGCTCCAGTTTTTGCGGAGGTCTCATATTACGGACTTCCTTTTTATGAGTCTCCCAACAGGTTTATTCATCTGAATAAATGTATTACCTACAAACGCATCCAGCTCGGCACTGCTCCAGTTTTTGCGGAGGTCTCATATTACGGACTTGCTTTTTATGAGTCTCCCAACAGGTGTATTCTTCTGAATAAATGTATTACCTACAAACGCATCCAGCTCGGCACTGCTCCAGTTTTTGCGGAGGTCTCATATTACGGACTTCCTTTTTATGAGTCTCCCAACAGGTGTATTCTTCTGAATAAATGTATTACCTACAAACGCATCCAGCTCGGCACTGCTCCAGTTTTTGCGGAGGTCTCATATTACGGGCTTGCTTTTTATGAGTCTCCCAACAGGTGTATTCTTCTGAATAAATGTATTACCTACAAACGCATCCAGCTCGGCACTGCTCCAGTTTTTGCGGAGGTCTCATATTACGGACTTCCTTTTTATGAGTCTCCCAACAGGTGTATTCTTCTGAATAAATGTATTACCTACAAACGCATCCAGCTCGGCACTGCTCCAGTTTTTGCGGAGGTCTCATATTACGGACTTCCTTTTTATGAGTCTCCCAACAGGTGTATTCTTCTGAATAAATGCAAGATTTATGGCCCTCGGTATGTGGACAATCATGCTCTGTTTAAAATAAACATATGAATAAGTATTATTATTAGAGTGCATTACAAACCAGAAAAGATAAATTAGAAACAAATGTAAAGACAAGAATTTGAAAAAATTCCTCGGGCCAGGATTCGAACCTGCGACCTCTTGTTATCAAGACAAGTGCGCTACCGACTGCGCCACCGAGGTACTTACCTAGACCGTTGAATTTTTCCACCATACTTGTCCATCGAATATATAGGTATATATATATATTTTTTTGTAAGTATTTGATCTAACCAGCTTGTAATGCACATACTGAACGCTCACGAGGGCGTTATGTGATTTCACGCTTTGTTCTTAAGTTGTCTTTGTTCTTTCTTTGTTCAGACAGTTAAGAAATTCACAGTTCCCATTAACTAAGATTATGTTTTTATTGCGAAATCCATCGCTTTTGAATAGTCTAAATATTATTATTAGAGTGCATTACAAACCAGAAAGATAAAGGCAAGAATTTGAAAAAATTCCTCGGGCCAGGATTCGAACCTGCGACCTCTTGTTTTTATTTATTTATTTATTTATTTATTAATAACGGAACACCAACAGTACACATATTACACATACTTAACAAATTAAAACATAAAACTAAAATTCTGATATGTGGACCAGTAACAGGCGTTCACAACATTCAGCAATAAACAAAGTGGTAAACACAAAGCAGACATTACATTATAGACATTTACAGCAAGTACTATTTTTTTTTTTATAATTACTAATACAAAACAAAACTATTAATTAACTAACACAAAAAACACAAAAAATATCTACAAAATGGGAAAATAAGATTAAACTTAACAGAATCTTTGCAAACTGGTCCTAAAATTGTTCAAGGATAAGTGAAAAATGTCAAGATCTGGGATAGTTTGACACTTCTCGTTATATTGTCTTAACATTCTAGTGATTGGTGAATTAAGACCTAAGTTAGTTTTGCTAGTGGGACACCAAAATATTCTAGTAATGGGCTTACGAGGCATATTACAGGGCACTGACACAAAAATGTTATCAAGACAAGCGCGCTACCGACTGCGCATCTTTTCTGGTTTGTAATGCACTCTAATAATAATATTTAGAGTATTCAAAAGCGATGGATTTCGCAATAAAAACATAAACATATGAATGTATACACTCAAGAAAACTACGCCTAAAAATAATCCTTTGATTGAGGTTTTCCTAATTGATACCGTTTTATTTGATACAGCATTAAGGGAAGAGCGATAGACTCCGCGGCCATACAAAACGAGATAGCTTCTCATTTGTACGCTAATGCATTAAATCACACAAAACTTTAAGTTACTTCATCTTTTGCACAACCTACATGTCCTATTTAACTTTAAATTTCGGATAATAAACACGCATAAGAAATACAAGCACTTAAAAATCTGTGTTTTAAGCTCCAAAATATTCCATTTTCATATTCGATTTTCTTAAGCATTTCTCAAGCAAAATCGTATTTCTTTTAAAATAGGACTCGTGTTGGTTCATAAATATTTGTAAAATGCAATCATTTCGTATATAGAACGTATAGGATTTCAGTAATTAGCTATGCTCTACCGTTCGAAATCGCGGGCGCAAATTACATAAATCCGGCATCGTACTCTGTCGCATCAGGGGTGGGGAAGACATGCGGGGGGATCACGGGACGAGCGATTATACTCGTTTCACTCACCTTACTCGCTTGATACAGGTGCAATTGATTTATCAAAGAGTTTTTACGTGTAGGTTAGTGGAAAAAGTATTGAGTGTGGTGGACAGAGTTTTCTTGCAAAAATTGTTGAGTACTTACGATTTGTTTTTTTTTTATAAAAAAAGAGGCAGGTGGGCAACTAAAAAGTATTGCATTTCGCTAAGCCCCTACGTATTACAAAAACTCTGTTTTAGGTTTGCAAAATAATTTTACTTTATACAGGGGTAAAAATAATTATGTAGTCCCTTTTTATTCTGAGAGATTATTCCATGGAACTAATAGATCACATACTAAAAGGGAACTGCGGAAATAAAAGTAACATTCAGTTAAAATTAATACTGGGGCTAAATTTAATAACTAAAGTATGGCCAACGAGACGAGATGAAATACGTAAACAATCGGACCGTTACTGAGAATAATGACGTCAGTTGGTCGATGACAGCTGTTGTTGCGTGGGTTGTGTGGTTGTGTAAGCAGTCAGTACTGCAGTTACCAATATTTGGTCCGCCATTTTGTGAACAAGTTCATTCCTATTTGGATTGCGTTCGAAGTGATATTATTTCGTTTACGTGTTTGTTTAGTTTTTTGTTATTATTAATCCGTTACTGTTAGTTTTTCTTGTTGATTTTTGATTGATTGACAACATGACTGATATGATAATACATTTTTTTTTTCATAAGTACGGCTATTTCGGACTCTTTCGACAAATCATCTTTGTTTTATACAGACGACAAGGATTAGAATAGGAAGTTCAAAATTTATATAAAATTTAATAAAATAAAAATGTTTTGAAAGCCTGAAAGTGTGTTTACATTATTTATTTCGTATTGTTGGCCTTAATTTAAGTATCTATTACGGATGATCGGTGAAGTTCAAAAGTAGATTTTCGTTTAACTGCAAAGGAAAAAATTGGTGTAAAAAAAATTAATAAAATTATAATCTTAAAGAAATATTCAATATATTAATAAGCATAAACGAAAAATTTCAATATTAAATGTACATAAGGACACTTTATAACTTGACCCTATACAGAAGTTAAGGGTACTCTATTCGCCCCAACTCCCATACTAGCGCAGTTCGCTGATAATATCCTTATATAAAGGTACTTGCCTATTATTTTTTCTTTTTCAACATACATCATCCACGACTTGAACCTAAAACATTTATCAAAATCAAATACATACAAAAGTTACAAGCGTATAAAAGTCCTGAATGTTACACATATTTTGATGAATGTTTATGTACAGTAATGTCCTAGAGGCGATAGAACAAATCAAATGATTTTAAATTCACCGCATAGTATATTTTATACTATTCAAAAAAATTGTTTTTTCATTTCGGTTTTTGGGATATTTCTCCTGAATTCATAGGAAGACCCAAAACCATTCTCGAGTTTTTTCAAAACATGAATTTTGTCTCGCGTTAGCTTGCGTCTCACAGCGTGTTAGATTAGTTCCGTACGAGCTCGGTAAATGAACGTTCGGGTCAACCAATAACAGTCAGTCAGTGCTCTATAACCCGAACTTGAATGTAGAATGAAATAACAAGTATATCGACCCCGTGCGCGACTGAATTCAAGCCATCGATCGACTACAGTGCTCTTAAAATAGTTATGTCGTCGGTTTTGAGAGATTTTTTTCTGTCAAATCAACAGATCATTTTATACAAAACAGTGAAATACGGAAACATAAGTAACATTCAGATAAATAATACTGAGACTTAATTTCATTACTATGGAAAAGGAAAGCTACGTTTATCGGCAAAAAGAAAAAAAAGGGGTAATAAAATTAACAAGTGAGTATAAATATGTATTGTATATTAAACTAAGATAGAATTCCTAAAAAAAACCTCTAAAGTATGGAGCCTTTCTTCCTACCGATCAAGCTTTTGATGCGGATACCTAAACATTTATTAACGCTCATCACATTGAATTTCAGGCAACCGAAGCATTGTAAGGCCGATATTGAAACGTTTAGATCAAAATATAAACAGGTAAATATTTATTAGGTAAATATGCAGATAAAGTCTATGATAAAAATTTAATTCTAATATTTATACTAAACACTAGACTGGAATGGACGAGGCATAAACGTAAACGGAAAGTACATTTCACATCTTCGCTTTGCCGATGACATCGTGATAACGGCGGAATCGCTGCAGGAACTGCAGGAAATGGTGCGCGGCCTTAGCGATTCTTCGAGACGAGTAGGCCTGCGGATGAATTTAATTAATTAAATTACCTACCCGCCTAAAATATACTGAGTATATGATTATTTTTTCGCGATTCGAGTATTAGCTCTGTACTCTGTAGTAAAAATTGTTCGTTAGAGGAGATATAAATTATTTATTAATTATTTAGTCATTAAAGCCAATAGGACTTAGAAGAGTACTACCACGTAAATATCCATTTTGTTACTCGTTTGACCACACAGTAACCCTCCGAAATATTTTACATATTATAGTATCCTACATTCGTCCGTTTGATACTAATATATTGTACTCTTTAGACAAAGACAATTAAGAGGTCATTCATTTTTAATTAATTAATCAAAAGCACTAAAAACGAAGGTATGAAAGGATGTACTGATCTGAGTCCAAGCTGTGGGTACAAGGTGAACATTTTTTTTCCTATACATTAATATCAAGTAATTTTCATTCTAGTTCAATTAACCACCAAGAAAAAATGCTTGAAGGTGGAAGCATAAATTATGAAGAAAATATTTCAAGTGAGACATTGTCATCAAACTTTGAGTTTTGCATTGCAAAGGAAAATGAAGAAGAAAATATTACATTAGAAGGAAGAAGAATTGTCGATATCAAGTATTTTATCGACAGCTTTTTGAATTTTAACCACGCATATGATTCATGTACACCAAAATTCTTGAATTTTGTGAAAGAAATTCGAAGTGGGTTCAAATCAAACCTAGTATTTAAATGTGCGGTATCCTGTAATGAACAAACAATCTTTACAGAGGATCCAAAAGCTAACCTGAGTGTCAACAATTCTTTTGTTGAAGGTACAATTTGTACTGGAAATGGGTTTAGCCAATTGGAAAAAATCTGTGGTTGCTTAAACATGCCATGCATAAATTCAAAACAATTTCAAAAGGAACAGACGGTTTTGTTTGAACAAATGGAACAATTAGCCTATGAGCAAATGATTGAAGCTGGTCGAGAGGAAAAACGCCTAGCTATTGAAAACAAAGATGTTGATGTTGATGGTATACCATACATCAAAGTGGTGGCTGATGGGTCTTGGGCTACAAGATCATATAAAGCTAACTATTCATCACTTTCTGGTGCTGCTGTCATAATAGGTTTTAGAACTAAAAAAGTATTATTTCTTGGCGTTCGCAACAGTTACTGCTGTATTTGTCATCAGGCTTCCAAAACTGCAGAGCTAAACAAAACCTCTGTGGATGTACCACAGCACCATTGTTTCCGAAATTGGTCAGGGAGCGCTGCTTCGATGGAAACCGATATAATAGCAGAGGGTTTTAAAAATAGTATTCCAATGCATGGTTTGCGCTACAAGACTCTTATCGGTGACGGTGATAGTAGCGTGACAAAAAAGCTTGCTGTGTGCCGGCCATATGGAAATGATCATACAATCAGTAAAGTAGAGTGTAAAAATCACTTACTAAGAAATTTTTCAAACAAAATCCGAAAACTTGGCACAAAAACACATAACAAAAATGGTGTAGTTCCTGTAACGATCAGGAAACAGGTAGAAAAAAGTGAACCTCGATTTAGGAATGCAATTAAAGGAGCGACGGAATATAGGAAGAATCAGGAGGGCTTATCTTTTGAAGAAAAAATCAAACTTCTCCGAATAGATTTAATAAATATACCGAACCATATTTTTGGAGATCACGCAAATTGTGCAGCATATTTTTGCAAAAGAAAATATGAAAGAGAGATGAATTTTGTGTCCGAACTACAGCATTGTAAGATTTGGGATGATATAATCATTCATCTGAACAACCTGATCGACAAGGCAGACAGTCTTGTTTTAGATCTCACCAACAATCACGCCGAGCTCTTTAATGCAATTGTGGCTCAGTTTGTTGGAGGGAAAAGAGTTAGTTTTGTCTCAAGAGGTAAATTTTGTTGTTGGAAAGTAATAAAAAACATCACTTGTCAATAATAAACCCTTAATTAATTTTGAAACTTTGTTTTTTCAGGTTCTTATCAAGGGAGATGTTTTGGTGCAGTGACTTCTTTCAACTCTGGTGACATACATTGTCCACTGCAGAACAAAATATCAAGTGGACTTCCAAATGTGTTTACCAAAAAATACAGAGAAAAGAAGTTAAAGCGAAAAGAATACATAAAACAATACACGGAAAAAAATAAAAAAATAAGGCATAAACAAAAAAAAAAACAAATTCTGGTCAAGATTATGCGTTACACGATTTGGAAGAAGATATGCCAGAACAAATCCTTAAAGAAAAATGTGCCGCTTTTGTTAAAGCGCTGCAAATAACAAATCCAGAAATTGCAGCATTAGAAAAAGCCACAATCAAACAAGCTGAATGTCCTCAATGGCTTAACGAAATACGAAAGAGGATTACTGCCTCATCATTTGGAAAGATCTGCAAAATGAGAAAGTCAACATCAGTAGGGTCCACCATCAAAGAATTGTTGTATACAACATTCCAAGGCAATAAAGCGACCATGTATGGTAAACAAAATGAAGATCGCGCCATCCATGACTTTGAAAAGTATACCGGTCTAAAGGTAGATCGATGTGGTCTTTTTGTTGATCCTGTGGATAGCTTTCTGGCAGCTAGTCCGGATGGACTCATAGGAAATGAAGGACTTGTAGAAATAAAATGCCCATTTGTAGCCTCGGACATGAGTCCTGCAGACGCAATTCAAAAGGGATTGATCACATTTTGTAAGGTGACGACTCAAGGCATAGAACTGAAAACAGAGCATAACCATTATTATCAGGTCCAAGGTCAACTTCATGTGACGCAAAGGGCTTATTGCTATTTTATTGTTTGGAGTTCACATGGGTTGCTTTACCAAAAAATCAATAGAAATGACGCATTTTATCACGAAAAAATGCAAACACCTCTTAGAAATTTTTACATGCAGTGTGTTATTCCAGAATTGATTGATCCTAGAGTACCGAGAAATATGCCTGCTAGAGAACGTATTGCTATTAGTTAATTTAAAATATAAAATAAAGAAAAAAAAATCATCATAACATCACATTTTTAATATATTGTGTTATCATTGTAATTATTGTCTGCACTTCTTGGAATTTACACGAAATATCCCATAACTACGTTTTCTTAACTAAACATCTGGATGGCTCTGCATAAAAAAATTACAAGAGATTACCTTCCACACAAATATTATTTTTTTCAAAATTACGATGTTAAAACGTGCAATAATATCTGGATAATGAATATTTTGTTTTATTTGTCTTTTAAAAGTTAATTATGTGTACATACTTCACATAACATATTTTTCAATTTACTTCACTTTTCTTTCTGTCAACGGTCAAAACATATAATATGAGAAGTACATAATTAAGTTTACAGCCTGTATAGTTCTATAAAGAAGAAGAGCACAAAATACGCGGTGAAATGGTTTTGGAAACGCAAACTGGTGATAGTACTCGTCTATAGTAACAACTTTTACTATGGAAACAACAGTAAAATCACAAAAAAAATCAGGTGTTCCATACAAAAGAATAATGTTGAGTAACATTTTGGGCGAGTAGGTAATATATGATTATTTTTCACGATTCGAAGATTGGCTCTACAATAAAAATTGTTCGTTAGAGGAGTACTACCGCGTAAATATCAATTTACTTCCTCCTTTGACCACACAGTAACTCTCCAAAATATTTTACATATTTTAGTATCCTACATTCGTCCGTTTGAAACTATTATATTGAACTCTTTAGTCAAAGCCGAATAGGAGATCATTCATTTGTTTATTTTGAATTAAACAATCAAAAGCACTAAAAACGAAGGTAAGAAAGGATGTACTGGTTTGGGTCCAAGCTGTGGGTACAAGATGAACAAGTGCGGGGCGCGCGGGGAGGGCGCGCTCGTGCCGGCCGCGAGTGACCGAAACAGCTATAACAATTGGGAAAATCCAAATCTCGCGCGCGAAAGATTTACCGTCTAACCTTAAGGTGGACTTAAGATGTGACGCTACTTGCAGCTGCGACAGAGCCACAGACCATGTTTTGTAAGATTATCATTACTATTATTTTTTTTATTTATTATGTGTTTATTTTTTTTTTATTTTTTTTATCATATTTTTCATAATTCATTAAAATTGAAATTATTTTTTTGTGCAAGTGCTCGTGAAGACCTGTTTTAAATAAATCAAATCTGTTGATACAATCTTTTTTACCACACTAGTGTTTTTTTATATTTATTCACAGGATAACCTGCAAGTTCCCCTTGTGTAGTTTTAATGTATTTACAAATTAGAAAATAGCATTTCGGGTCAGTTATAAGTTTGTGTAAGCAGTGGGAGTATTATTATGATCACATTCATCACTCAAATGTTATTATATAGGTAGTTATTTGTTATATGTTTGGACACAGAAAACGCATCCACACGCATATAGCGCGAGTTATATGACATGTTTTGGAACGTACCGTTTATTTTCGTCAAGTTGGAATCTGCGGGCAGAGAAAATGAATTCCCACCTAAAGTTAATTTCTTTAATAATATTTTTTTATTTACTCCCACTGTGCATTGAAAAACGTAGTATGATACACGTGGGTAAGGGCAATAACTTACTCGTAAAGTTTAAAACACTCGCTATGCTCGTGTTTCTAATTGTCCTCGTAAGCTATTGCCTCCTTACCGCACTCGTAACATAAACTACTATTATATTTGAAAGCAATCCCAATATTTTGGATTAAATGTACTTCTACCATTTTTTACTATTTATTAAACGCTTTCTTTCCAAGGCAAAACAAAATAACTAATGTAAAAAAAACGTACTTACCCAGTTTTATTTTTGTGTCACAATTTTATTTGTGTACGTCATTAATGGTCAGTACGTAAGAACTGTAGGTACTTATCGTTTATTAACATCTAGAAATCCCTTAAAAAATGTTTAATAAAATAACCGAAACCGGTTGGGAAAGAAAGTGTTAAACAAATAGTACAAGTGCATTTAATTAATGATGTGTGTCCAGTTTCACCGAGCGCTGACAATTGTAACTATAAAATTTGTAGTCCTTACTCAGTCTTTCTAGTATATAAATATTAAAGAAAGTGATCAAGCTCCAGTAAGTCCGAAGAGGGGAGGGGAGTTAACCCATTTTGTCCCTTTTCAAATTCATTTTAGACCAATAAATAGCAATGATTAAATTTTGTAAAAAATATATGTCATATTTCATTCTTTGATCTTGATATTTCGGTCATTTGATACATGATTAATTACATTTTGTTCGATCCAATTAAATCGCAAAGATAGGTCTAAACTATGATCTAAATGTCATTTCAATTGAGCTGTATTAAGTTTTGGACAACAAAAGTTATACCAAAATAAACGTCGTAAAAAATGTGACATAAAACGGCCGTCATAATCCCTCTAATTCCAAAATAATAAATACAAACACCTCGATACCGCGAGTTTTCTGAGCGGCCCGCTTCCGCTGACCAGGATAAACATGTGTAAAATGAAAGCGTTGGAGCAGGACAGATTTCTCTGGATAACCTCGCCACACCTGAACGTATGGCTTATTCAGTTCCTGTAGGTATACCTATAATGTATTATGCCTCTTTACTATAACTGAGACAGTTATGTAATTTAATTTAAACATTTTGAGTCATGGAATAACGGTAAGCCAAAAGTCGCATCGCACGAAAGTCTACCTTTAGAAATATCAAAGCCAAAACAGCGACTAAAAAGAGTATTAAGTATTTATGAGGTATGTAAGAAAAAGTCAACCAAATGACTTTTAATATTTCAAGTCCGTTAAGCGTTTCCAAATCTTTACAGATTAAGGTTAGAAAATAGAAAAATAAATTTAATGCAAGAGTAATAAAATTACAAAAATAAAACGTAATACAAATTTTGGTACATGGCACATAATTTAAAAAAGGTTATTTGTAAATTTACTCAATATGAAACTGTAGACTTCAAAAGACGATATTGTTAAAAATAACCACAAACTTCTCATTTCGATGAGAATATTTCACGGATTAATTTTTCATTTGCTGTTAAAATGTAACGACGCGTATAATCAAAGTTTTATGATTGTGAGGTTATTTCTAATTTAGTTTTTTAGATACAGTAAGACCGTGTTAGGTACCATATCCAATCCATCCAATTCAATATTATTAACGAGCAAATGTACATTTAATTTTGTAATCGATTTTTAGAAAACAACTATAAAATATTTAGATAAAATGTAGGTTTCCGGTGACGAAAACTCTATCTATTGAGGACTCATTTCAGAAGCATAAATCAATATTAATCAATAAATCATACAAGATAGAAAATTTCGCATGTTGATATGCACGTCAGTAGCTCCGTTGGTTCGTATCCCCAAAGCCTCTTTCTTTGTTTATACGTTTTTCTTCTTTTTTACGTTTTTCTTTTTTTATGGATGAATTTTCATTTATTTTACTCAAAAGGTTGTTGCGTTTTTGGAGGAAAAGGAATCACAGGGAGGCACAGTTACTAAAGTCCGTTTCAAATGCAGTCGGAAATACGTCATTATTATGTTAGCGTCAAAATAAAACGATAAGTATCGCTCTGTTTATAATTCTTTATCGCTTTGGCTTCTTACCATGTTTCATAATACAGAGTCTCCGTACTATGAAACGCCGTAACAATCGTAATGATAAGATAATGTATCGACAGCGATATGTATGGTTTTGTTGATGCTTTTATAGTATTTCGGTTCATTGACCGATGATTTTCCGGCAACCGTAGAAACAGACTATAGTTGGAATTATTAGTACTTACATTCAGTAAAAAAAAGACGGTGGTGGATAATCCATACGAGTATATTTATCAATTTTGATAAAATTATTCACTGATTATTTCCGTGGCCATAATAAGCTGGGGACGGCTTTTTGCGCATCCAGACATTCAGATATACTAAGGCATTTGCCTCCGGGGTATTCTCTTATCAAGTCATGTCTGTAATAAAAGTAAGTAAATAAGCATTTTTCACACAAAAAACGGTGATTTTAATACAAATAAGAGTACATGTGAAAATTGGCGACATATTGAATAAAGGCAAAGTCAAACTTCTATGGCTACATTAATGAATGTAGAAGAAACGAAAGAGGTGTCTAGGGATCGCAGCACATAGGAATCTGTGGTCTCTGTCTATTAGTCTAGGAGGAACTGAATAATAAAGTACGTCATTTTATGACGAAAATGTTGAGTTTTTCCGTTATTTAATTCTAGTTTCAGTTACTTACATCAACGTCTGGCAAGGAACAGCTGTTGCATTTACCGAGAGTGGGTTAAGTAAATATTCAAAAAGCCGGTAACTGCGTGATAATGCTAATTTTTGTAACAAATATCTGTTTATTTCAGGGTTTAATAAAGTTTATACAGAATTTTAATTCATAAAACATCTTAAAACAACATAAATTATACAATGATAATATATAGATAAAATATTTATTCTCAAAAACACAACACAAACATAAAAGCAATAAAAAAGTAACAATACAAAATGAATGTCAAACTAACTTCTAAAGCTTAAACATGTAACTAAACACAGAATATATATATTATAAAGTTAATTCATTCTGGTGGTATGTGTATCGCGGTAAAGAGAAAAGGCTTTGACTCAGCATATGTCGCAAACCGAAATCCGCGATGCTGTTATTCTGCCTGAGAATGACATACCTTACACATAACTACCACTGTTATTTGGTGGAAAAAATTCTGATTTCTGATTATTATTAAACTTGGGTTAATGTTGCCAGATACAGTCGACAACCTTAGCTGCTTACATAGTGTTGCTCCCTGGCCACCCCATGGTGGGTAGATAGTGGGCCCACAGCGGCTATCCTTCTGGGTAGTCATCAAGCAGCATGTCACCATCTGCCAGACTTAAATTTGTGAGAGATTTTTGAGGCAGATGTCCGGTATCTCACTCCATAGCCCTGTTATCCGGCCCATCTAGCATCCCATCCTCATAGCCCACTCCAAGTCTTCCTTCCTGGCAATAGTTAGGCAACTATGGGGGACTTTCCGTTAATGTATCCCAATGGTACATTGAGGGAGAGGCCTCCATGGATGCGGCCATCTCACATTTAGATTAAATGGTACTAAGGCCTCTTCAATGTTGGCTTCGGCCCCATGAATGCCTTTCAAATGACCGGGTCCCTATGGGCCCGTGACTGAAAAGTGTACCTACATAATAATAATATCGTTTATTTTCAGGCAACTATTTTACAATTAGTAATGCCCCATAGATATATACCTTATAATCTAACATACATAAAATAATATTAACAATGTATTTAAAATCTAGCTAGCCTATATTTTAGGGGTGTTCCTTTTCATCGGCGCCTCCCTGTAGCGACGGAAAACTATCCCTTCTGGCAAAAAGTCAGAACTGAGGAAAAATTTTGCATGGACAGCCAACACTCGAATCCTGAAAGACTGAAAGTGTGTTTTTCTTTCTGACGTCAGCAGCTGTATTTCCACGCGGAAGTTTCCCTCAATACGTCCCTGTAGCATTTTTGAGATATGATTTTCTATATCTTTTTGTGAGGATCTCTCACTCACACGGGATATATAGATCTGAACCGTAGGCGATGCAGTTTTCAATCCAGTTGAAGGTGTGGGAGCCGTGCCACGCTTATTACGGTTTTGACAACGACGTCGTTTTTGTTTTTCGACCAAAATAAAGCCATCCTTGTCACAAACCGCGGTACTAGGCGGGTATGTTGCGGGAGGCGCAGTGGGCGCGCGCGTCGCAGACAGGTTCTTCTTTGCAGAGAGGCTAACAGGCGACGGCGGTGGCTGTTGCTTACGGCGGTGGGAGCGGCGGGAAATCTGTGCATATGAGCCTTTTTGAGGCTCAGACACTGTAGTCACCGTTGAAACCGGCAGCATGGTAGATGAAATTTGATTTTCATCGTTACCAGGCGGTGATGTCACTTGGTCATTCACCTGCGACGGAACTAGGGCAGTTGCATTTTGTGTCAGCGGTTGCGTCGAGGCACTGCCGTCATGTTCCTTACCGGCAATTCGCTGCGTTGGCGCATTCTGTATGACTGGCGTTGACACAGACAATATACTGCAGGCTTTATGTAAGCAAGCTTTGCGTTTTATTCAAGGCGCATTTCAGAGCAAACCTTTTCAGAGACCTCCATCTTGGCTCGGGTTTCGTTGAGTTGGGCTTTCAGCAGCATGATGTCCTTCAGCAGCGAAGTGGCATCGACGTGGTCGAATGTCACTGGCGGCAGCTTGTTGAGCTCCTTCGCAACGTATGTCGGGACGTCATCTGGGTCTGTTTCCTTGATGACACGGAAGATGTACAGTGTCTTCTTGGCGACTCCAACTCCAAAGCCCCGCCGCGATGCTATACGCTCGGTGGTGATGGCGGTCTTCTCCAAGATGGTCTTGGCAGCGAGGATCTCTGTCTCCGTGTAGCTGTTTACGCAGATCTGCTCAAGGCTGAGCTCGTCCATGACATCCAGCTTGTTTTGCATGAAGGCGAGGAGCTCATGTACTATGATGGTCTCGACACCTTTGCCGGCGTCCGCCATAGTTACAGCACTATTGCGATGTAAGTAGGTCGCTAACTCACGTTGTCGGCATCGGTGCGGCCGCGGCTAGGAAGCGACCGACCGAGCTGATGTCACTATTGCAACTTATGCCAGACCTATGTCAAGTTGCAAAAGGGGGGACCTCATTCACGTGATAATGACGAGGCTGATTTGTTTATATGTTGCTGTACACTCACTAAACATACTGCGTTTGAAATGAAAGTCCGATAACACGTTGCTTTAATGCCGCCAGACAACGTCAAACTTAGGACTTGACCCTTCTAGATAAATGCAACAGCTGTAGCCAGCCAGACGTTGACGTAATTAACTTAAACTGGATTTAGATAAAGTAGAAGCACAATATTCTTTTAACAAAATAACGTGTATTTTTGTTCAGTGACTCCTAGACCATATTTTTCTGAGAGACGGGCACTTTTTCGGAGATCCCGTTGCATAATTTTCCACCTACGTGTATACATGCCTTACTGCTTCAACGGTATGTTTTTGACTTACGGCGTTTGTCTGTCGTGGTACTAGTAAAATTGACCGTTTGATTTTTAACATAAAGTCCAAAATGGATAAGATGACGAGCATAGCATTAAGGAGCGTGGTAGGTTGCTGTTGATCATAAATTTGGGAGCAGAGCGAAACGAAGCAGAGAGAGACGTCCCCTTTTGACAGATTGCATGATTGCCGATGAGATCATGGAATGGTCAATTCTATGATATGGTCACGCCATGGTCACCGTTAGTCATCGAGAACGTAATGATGTTGCCGATGTAGCTATACCTATAGTTTTCATCATATTCATATTCAAATTCTTTAAAAATGTATCCATCCATCCATCCATCAGCCTGTGTCGTCCACTGCTGGACATAGGCCTTTCCAGGATTTTGCCACTCTTGGTGGTCCTCCTGGAAGAAATGCCCATACTCACACACGCTGGGCGGGTGTGTTGGTGAGCGCGGTGCCGAAATACTTGCACCAGTGACGCCGCTGCCCGTCACCAGTCTGTTTTATATAGGGTTCGCCAATTGGGGATGGATAAACCGCCATCCATCGGTCCCAGGCAATGGTGGGCCGCCTGGTTTTGCCTGAGAGCTGTTTTCTTACTCTTACAGACAGACGCACAACAAAGTGATCCTTTAAGGGCTCTGTTTTTTCCTCTTGAGGTACGGAACACTAAAAACGGACGTATTGAAAAATACTACTTTTATTAATATGCTGCATAATGCTACTACTCAGTAGTATTTTGCTATACTTCCGTTCCATCTATCCATCAGCCTGGGTCGTCCACTACTGGACATAGGCCTTTACAAGATTTCGCCACTATTGGCGGTCCTCCGGGGAACTGTACGAATACAGTGAAACTTGTCAGGCGAAATCTGACTAATCCAGCGTGAGTAGCCGTTTCAATATCAGTACTACAGATATATATCAAAAAAATATGTATTTTACTGGCAAACGCATCGATTTACGCAATACGGTTCACGGGGAGGAGGTTTCAAATTGGGTATTGTCCTTGTTTTATCCTTGAAACAAGTGTTTTCCTTATCATACATGCAGGGTATGTACTCCATATCAGGGTCGGAGCATTTTTTAGAATCTGCGGCAAAGAACAAAATTATTACAAAACATACAAGAGACCCTCAGACGTGTGGGTTGGGGATTTCAATGTTTTTTTGGGGGTGGTAAAGAGGTGCAACCACCAAATATTGAGGTCAACTGGGCCTTCATTAAAAATATATTAAGGACCAAAGTTGGATAGGTAATTTATATAATTACTATAATAATATATAATTAATATATATATATATATTACCTATATTGACCTACGGATCACAGACCTGGGCCTTAAATAAACAGCAAATATATCAACTTAAAATAACCCAGAGAAAAGTGGAGAGAAGCATGCTCGGAAAAAGACTGCTGGATAAAATATCAAACGTAGAACTTAGAAAGATGACTGGCTTAATGGACGTTATACGCCAAGCCAGATAGGGCATGTTAAGCCATGTGATAAGGCAGAGAGACAACAGATAAATGGTGCCCTAGAGACCTTAAACGAAGTAAAGGAAGACCAAAAACAAGATGGCGTGATGAGCTGGAGAAATATGGCGGAGAACTGTGGACCAGATTAACGTTCCACAGGCATGAATGGAGCAGGATGGGGGAGGCCTTTGCTCAGCAATGGGATTTAATGTAAAAAATTATCTTGTTTTGAAAATTATAATATATATTTTTTAATTGTCATCTACATAACGCTAATAAATAATAACTACAATAGTAAATTATGCACTAGAATGAGAATAAGAAAAAAGAAAAATATGTAAATAATATAATATATAATAATTATATATGCTACAAAAATCATTCGAGTAGTTTTCTTGCGTTTCGGAGAAAATTTGAAAGGGAATTTTTCTAATATATGAATTACCTATCCAAACTTGGTCCTTGATATCTTTTTAATGAGGGCCCAGTTGACCCTAATATTTGTGGTTGTTATATCCTTGGACCTCTTTACCACCCCACCAAAAACCCACACGTATGAGGGTCTTTGTAAGACAAATAAAATTAATACAAAAAAAAAACCAAAAAGAAAATAGTAAATTTTGCTAGGTTCCTCGAAGGTGTGTCATTCCCAAGTGTCAACTGTGAACATCCATTGCAATCGCCTTCCAACGCACCATGATTGGCTAGAAAAGACATCACACATCATTTGTAGCCAATCACGACACCTTTGATGGCTATAGCGAGAGATATTGAAGTTAGACAGTTAAAGGGCTGACCACAATTGTTTTTCATGTCGCTATAAGGATCATTCCCGACTAGTTGTCACAACATCTTGTGGATAAACTAGTTTTGTTTTTGATCACGTATCAAGTCTTCAAATTGAATTTTGCAGTATAGATCAAGTCACCTAAATGTTTAGGAATATACCCAATCCAAATATTTTATTGGCCCTTATTGTATTTTATAAGTAAGATGTGAATAAATCGTTAGAAATAACTACAGTTACATTTTTTCAGTATACATACATAAATATATTAGGTTGGGGAATAAGTTTCTTCGCATTTTATATGAAAATTCAAAACATTTTTTAATAACATTTAACTAAACTATGTAGGTGCCATTTTGTTCGATAACTTTCTGCCATCTTGTAGGTAGGGACATGATTGACCACGACCTTTTTCGCACGTTCTTGTCGTACGTGATCCACTTTTCATCACCAGTTATCAGGTTTTTCAGAAATGGTTCGGTTTCATTACGTCGTAATAAAGAATCACAAATGAGTACACGGATCATTAAGTTTATTTCACTTAGCTCATGAGGCACCTAAATATCGAGCTTTTTTGTGTACCCAGCTTTTTTCAAATGCGCCAAAACTGTTTTGTGGTCAATCCCCAGTTCTTCAGCTACATCGTAACTACTGATATGCCGATCTTGCTCCACTTTTTTAAAAATGGCATCCATTTTATCCGTAACATGGCGCTTAGAGCGATGCGCATCTTTGACATCAAAATTTCCGGATTGAAAACGCTTAAACCAAATTTGTGCTACTCTCACAGACACTGCACTAGGTCCATAAATATCACAAGTTTGTTTCACGGCTTGCGTTTTTTGTAGTAAAAATTTTAAAATGTATCGAATTTCTTCATTAGATTCACTCATCATAACAGTAAGAAAAACAAATGAAAATCACACATTTTACCTAATTTGAATTTGAATTATCTTTTTTAAAATTTAAACTTTTTAATAATACCAAAACCAGCCAGATACAAAATTAAATGTTATAGCAAAAGAGATTTTGTTATAAGTTCATACATACTATTTGAGAGAAGAGTTTTTCCCCAACCTATTAAAACCTATTTAAATATAAGTTCATTCTAGGTGTTGTATGTTCTAAACAAAGGAAATCACGAAACCAATCCATTACAATAAATATCAAAAGATTCCCGTATTCTATATACTCGTAAAACCGTTAAAATTTGATATTTAGAAGTTTGATTTCCTTTAAGGGTGTGTTGAGAAAAATTTATTAAATCAAATGTCAACTTAAATAACATAAATAAAACGTAAAAATACTTAATAAAATAAAAATAAATAAAACTATTTAATCTAAAACTAAACTTGTTCTACAAAAGGTAAAAAATGTTGTCCAAATCGCTGCCGCCGGGCAGAGTGCCAAGAAGGCTGGCGGCATTACCTCGTTGGATGGCGAGACTAAGTCTTTGGCCGAGGTAAGCCCCCGCCCCCCTGTCACCCGAGGCATCAAGTCAAGAGGCGCGACGCTATCTCTTTGAATAGACGTCGCGCGTCGGGTCCCCACGGCCCGAGGGTTTCCACGCCAAACGGCACAAAAATGCATCCTTCCCCGAGGTTTGCATATTTGCGTCGCTTGTTAGACTTTGCTGTCAGCGCCGCAGCGCCGGCCTTGGCTGCGGTCGCTTGGACATGGGATGGGGCCAACGTATCGACGCAGGTCGTATCCCATACCAACGACCGGCTGTTCTGCCACGGAACGAGCGTCATGCCGTCGAGCCTCTTGCCATCGTCGCGTGCGAGTCCATTTGGCTCTAAAACTGCGGGAACGCTGGCGCTGGCAAGGGCACGACGGAGGACGTCGTTGATGGCAGCGTGACGTGACAGACGTCCAGCGCTGCGGAAGCATGTCAAGTCATGGTGGCCCAACTGGTCAACCCTTTCTCCACAGCGGCACCGATGTGGTTCATTAATTTTGGCTCCTATCCGCAGGCCTACAGCTAAAGTGAAAGTTGTCTTATCCAGCAGCGTCCCAATGTTGGAGGATGGGATGGCATTTAGCCAATATCCCGACTCTTTTTCACTTGTAGCTAAGAGACGAGCACGCTCTGCAGAATTTTGGGCACTTTCTCAAAGGTTCTTCTGAGTTTTTAGGCAAAGCGGCTCATCCCAAAGCCTTTGTACTTTTGGAATCACAGGGAAAATTTGATCAGGACAGGCATCTGACCAAGCGGTTCTAGCCTCGGCCAAGTACGTGACCTCAACATCACCAAGTGATGGGCTAATGATACTACCGTAGAGGTCAAACGTACTATTGGCCGATGATATATATTCTTCTTAGTTGAGTATATTTACCCCAGTTACACGAAAGGAAACTCAAATTAGTTAAATTTTTTTTTGTTTATTTATTTAATATAACTTATATTTAAGCGATTAACATTTTCTGAGTTTATCTGCGGCGGCGAGGCGTTCAATAGGTTTTTATGACTTGTATTTCTAATATAATTATTCGATCTTACTTCTAATTAAATCTGTAAGGGATAAAGTAGGTAGTATAATTTGAATGTTTTCATTTAATTCATGCCATCCCTTACATTTCGTGTGAAAAAGAAAGTAAAAGCATCAATTTACAGTCTCCTTTAGAAGGGAGAAGATATTACAAGTAAAATAAAATGACAGATTTTGGACGTTTTTGTTGCAATAATCAAGATACTCATAGTTCATAATAGTAGATTGTTATCCAAGGGAGATGAGCTATCAATTGCACCTGAGATATTTAGGCGAACGAGCGAGCGAAGCGAGCGAGGTTGCATATAGTTCGCGGGTGCAATTTATCACGTACACCCGTGTGTAATACTCTACTTTTCATCACTAATGCAATGAAATAAAAAAAACTTACAATATTATGACATGATGATTAACTGCACCTGTACCTACTTGTTTGTTTCACAGTAATTATATTTATCCCAACCGGTTTCGGTTTTACACTATTATCAAGGGTCTATTACATAACTAATAACACTTTTTTGCAGGATATAAAAATTAATTCGACGTACAATCAATGCACCATGTCGTTAATCAATTATGAAATTATGTTTTCAACAAGATAATTTTACTGCCGCCATTTTATTTTCATGTGACTTTTTTTTGTGCAGTCGCGTCTTAATGGCCAGTGTGATTGTTTTAAAAATAAAACTAATTTAATTGCTGTTTTAAGTCATAAACGTCTTTTTAAGATTGTATTTAGCATATTTTACATATATACGCAAGTCACATTTTTCCATAAAATAAAATACAGAATTACAAAATAAAAAGGAAATAGGCAGAACAGATACTTTCTATGGTCATTTGGCGAGACGAGTGATTGACTAAATAGTTAGTGACTGTAAGGGATACTTGTTTGATTTTCAAATTTACTTACCTCCCTAGGTAGGTAAATCAAATTTACCTCTCGCATTTCGGGTTATATATGACTTACTTTGAGAGAATTAGTGATGAAGAATATTAACTGTGTTCTTCGGTCGTTTGAAGTAAGTTTGAACAAAGCACGTCAATTTACTATTTTATAAACCCCTGTTTAACTCTATTTTAGAGTATCGATTAGGGGATTTAGTTGTTTAAAAAAAAACGTGAATATTTTTTATCTAGAAACAGAATTATATATTATTAACGTTGTATTGGGGTCTTACTCGCGATAACTACGAGTAGATATGTGCTTGACGTTTCGACTTCCTGTAGGCTGTCGTGGTCACAAGCTAACAGACGAGAGTAGCAGCAAAAATGTCCCTGGCGGCAGAATTATTAGTAAAAATTTGGCCATGTGCGAGTCAGACTAGCGCACAAAAGGTTCCGTACCAATAGGGGTACGAAACTCTAAAAATATCATGGTTAAAACAATACCTAATATACATGTCATATCAAGACATAGTCAACCAATGTCGATGTATCAACATCAAAGCTACAAAAACAAGCCCTTATTTAATTTTTTTAACTCGTATACCTATTTAATTTTTCTTCGTGGTAGAGGCTTATAGTATTACGAATTTTGTAATAAAATCATCTTTCTACCCATTACAGTTGAAGCTGTAGACCCCTGTGACAGACAGACAGATAGATAGCGGAGGCTTAGTAATAGGGTCCCGTTTGGCAGGGTACGGAACCCTAAAAACGAAATTTTTCGGGAGCACATAATATTTCGGCTGTCCTTACAGCCACGACACAGGCTCATTTAAACAATAAGGTAACGTCTTATAGTTTAGTTCTAATTGAGACAAAATGGGATGTTCAATCTCGGGTCATCCATGCCCTTAAACTAATCTTAGAGTAGAAAATATAAATCATATTACCATTTACGAAACTGTAGCCATCGCAAAAGGCCAATATAAAAAAAAATAACCACAAACTACTCATTGCAAAGTTTTTCTTCAAATAACACTAACATAAGCGATAAACGAAAAGGAGAATATATTGATAAATTTCTTATCGTGTTTGCCTACATTACTATAAATTTTGTTTAATCAGGTATTTAGCTACGCGTTGTTTCTGATCATTAGTTATGCTAGCATGTAAAAATTTTAAATGATCAAATTAGGGATATGAATATGAGTTTACAACTAAGTTATCCATATTTCACAGTTATAAAATCAAAATAAGTTTCATAATAATCTTCAACAATTCAAACGGCTGCCATTTTAGCGCGCATCAAGTGACGTCATATGATACTGCTCTTGCTTGCGGTGTATGGCGAGTGGCCGGTTTTTTCATTATTTTTATTTAAGAAACCTATTACAAAAAATATTCGAGGGTTTTATTTTACATTTATAATTTTGAACTTAATATTTTTTGTCACAAGAGGCAGTTAGCGTTTCATTTCATCAAAATGTTGTATTTTTTAAATGTAAATAATTACAAAACTATAGAATAAAATAGTTTCCCATGGTCATCATTAAATTCTACTAAGTAAATAAAATACAAAAAACGCAATATATTACTTATTTAAACGACATGCATATTCTCTTCGCAAATTATGTACTATATATAATATTTTTATTCGTATATTTCTTTACTTTATGCAGGTGTATAATTTTATTACATTTTAGTAGCCCAACCAAAATATTTTTTTCATGTATTTTCGGTATTATTATTTTGTTTGAAGAAATGTAATGATATTAATTAAATTTCAGCAGTCATTATAAAACACTAAAAACTATTTCATCTACAACTAATATTATCTCCGTATTATTATAATTTTTTATCACATTATTTTGTTTTATAAAGATTAATTATGACCTGTAAAATGTATAATTTAGGTATCTATTTTACAAAAGAAACCTTTATAATTTTGCATTTTTGAAAAGTACCCGGAATAGAAGAGTTTGTATGACTGAGGCGAAAGAGTTGTGCCAGGTTCGTAGCAGATTGAAATCTATTGTACTCTGCGTACCCTTCTGGGAGACAGGCATATGTGTATGTATATGTATATATTCAAGACCACTACATAGAGAAGTTCAATTGGGTAGGAAGACTGATGGCGGCTGCTAACGCAAATCTCACACTCCAGTGTAAGGGTACGTTCAAGGAGACGCGGCACCGCGCCATACATCGGTGTCTGTTTGTGTTTCCGGCGGCCTGTACGCGCACCGCGCCGCGTCTCCTTGTTCGTCGCCTAGGTATTTTTAGGTCTCGCGTCACGCTGTGATTTGCAGCGATATGTTACGACTAAACACAAATGTGTTTGCATTTAGCATGGAATAGCATTTTCCTAATATTTTTTATGCATTTTCCTTTCGCTACAAGTTCGCTCGCTCGTTCAATTGTTTCAATTTAACCGCAAAATTGAAATGATTGAACGAGCGAGCGAAGTTTTCCGACTCTACTTGAAGAATCCAGCGTTTGTTTGTATGAATGTATGTTCGACGATAACTCGAGTATCGTTGATCGGAATGTCATGAAATTTGGCAGGCGAGTAAATAAGGCAAAAAGAATTTTTAAGTTCGAACATGAGGCAAATCGGGTGCGCGCGAGTTCACGGCAGGCGTCTGGGCCGCGTGCTCTAGTTTGGATGATTGAACAGCCTTACAAAAAATCAAGCCCATATATGTACCTATACGGACTGTAAGTCGCGGAATTTTAAAAACCGTTTGGCTAAATGTCCAGCGATGGATCTATGCATTAAGGCTGCATATACTGTCAGAAATAGCACCTCATTTTGCATCAATCATAACTGAACTCTGGGACATTTCCCTTTAGTTTAAAATGGCGCGCGCTCTGCCGTGGCTGTTACGACCACCAAGAAACACGCGCCCACAAAAATCTGCGTATTTATTTAATAACTCTGCTTCTAGATGCAATTTTAAAAATGTTTTAAAACGAGCTGACGATGTCATTTGTTAACTAATTTTTAATACAAGTTTTAAGCCTTTAAGGAAGGCTCTTTAACACTCGAAAAACCTGAAATTTAGAGGTAACTTCGTATTTTTTTCTATTGAGTGATCTGAAAGATTATGCATTTTTTCTAAGATCAATTTATCAGCCCTATAGTCTACTGTCTATATTATTTTTACTATACCGATTAACCAAGTTACACACTGTGATATGCTCGTTTGAAGTTTTACATCTAGCCTTATATGGACCCTTAAGTGTTTAAAGTACCAGGTATTATGCATCTCATTTTGCACCATTTTTGATTTTTTGATGCTCTGGTTGGCGTAACAGCCACGGCTCAAAGCAAGCAGTTTTAGACAATAATTAATAAACCATCCGAAAGCATCGCACGCTCTCCATAAAAGCGCGTGTTTCACAGTACAAAAATAATTTGTAATGGTTATGTTTGAAATGTGAAATATTCAGGCCATGCTTTATATATATATATTTTTTTAATATTTCAGACGAATGCGGCGCCAATGAAGAGTACCTCCTCTGTGGGTCAGCGTGTCCCTTCAACTGTTCCAACTCTGAGGGTCCTGTGTCCTGCTCCGAGGACTGCGTCGAGGGGTGCTTCTGCAAGGCCGGCTTCTTGAAGGACGAGAACGGGACCTGCGTCTCTGTTGACCAGTGCACTGGAGGTTTGTACTCAATATAGGCGTAACTAGGTGGACGCCAGGGGGGCACGCACCGTTAGGGCACTGTTTGCCCCTCCCAGAAATTCTGGCGCCATTAATGTAAAGAGATTCTTGATTCGATTAAAGGCATTATTTGTTTTGTATTTTGGTTTTTATGCGATCTTGTTGTATGGAGGTTTACTTCTATTTATCTTATTATGATCACATAATCGAGAACAGATACTTCCCAGCTAGCAAAGTACTGATGAAAGAAAATGTATAAACTACAAAAAGGGTTATACGAGTAGATGTCATATAACAGCAACGCTGTGACCTCTTGACACATCGTTGCTGTATATTGGTGATTCAAATCATCATTTAGCTGTATATGCTTAAAGATCTAAATCCTGATAAGTGTACGAGCCAGCCATACATACAGTTTTATCAAGTGTCAGCGATCTTGCACGTTCGCTGCAGTTTTATCATATTATCAGTTATCATATCAATCGGTATTTATCAGTTAAATCATATCAAACAATATTGTACGTTACCGTATCAATATCAATGATGACATAAACGTTTACTCGACTGATTTTTAAAGCACCTATAACACAGCTGTATAACAGTTCTAACAGCAGTGACTTAGAGCAACTATGTTGTACAACATGACTTAATGGTACGTTTTTATGGCAAAGTTGGTCTAGTGTGGCTTCCAACACACTGCAGCTCATATGCATCAAATTTATTGTTTATGAGGGTTTCTTTAGCTCCTGCGCTATAAAAATCATAAGGGAGCTACAATAATACTAAGAAGTTTTTACTACGCTTAAGAAATTTCTTATCGTTAAGAAAGCCACATAATATCTGTAAATTATACGTTTGGAAAAATTATGTTCTAAAAGAGTTGTAAATGATACGTTTTTTCTGGCTAGTTATCATCAAAATTAGGCTTGTGCAGGGAATTCAGATTTTTGGTTTCGTTTATACAAAAAATAATATTTCATTAGAATCAGCACAGACAATACGTTATTTAATAGAGATCTCGATGGCAAAGTTACAGAAGACGAGATTTTAAGTTTTTCAACGTTGTTGAATACTGACACGGATATACAACAAGTCATTCCCATGGACACTAGTTATTATTTGCACAATAGTTAGGAAAAATCATTAGTTCAATACCTAAAAAATCGCTCATGACTAATCATGACGTACCATACTACCATTTTCACTTTACATAAATGAACTGAAAAGACAAAAAATATTTAGTAAGAAATAGTTATAATACGTAAATTTCGAGAGAGGCATGAAAATATACTTATAAATGCAATATTATTTCATCAATAAAATTGCAAGCGCAAAAAAAATTTACCGTCATGTGACGATGCACGCACGTATATCTTAGCTTCACACGGCGACGGCGAGATATTAAACACTTTACCTAAAAATATTATTTAATTTTTCATCTAGTACAATGACTACAATAAAACAGAATTACAATCGGCAATAGAACAACAAATGTCTTAGTATCAGTGTTGTGGTAGCAATTATGTTATCATTATATAGCGATGAAGACATCACGGATAGTCGGATGTGTCGAAATAGTGATAGGCGGAGTTAAAATACACACTATATATAATTAAATAGTGATAAAACTCGGGCCACTTTCCAATGATAGAAACATTACTATCATAGATATACGACTGCTCTTGTCACTGATATACAACTAAACCTGATTACTTTTTGCTAGATTGTTGACGGCTTCATGAGTTGGAGCCGGGGTCCGGCCCCCTTACCTACCCATCCTTAATACGCCAACGGTGCTTAAGTTTGTTTACCTTATTAGGTAACTTTTACAGTTTTGTTTCATACAGTTTCTGGGTAATAAGTTTGTAATTTTTATTCAAATCCAATGATAGTCTATTAATATATCCAATTGGTACGGAACTCTGAGGGCGCAAGTCCCAATCGCACTTGAAAGGTTTTTTAAACTTAATAGTGATTCGGTTAAGGGAACCAAAAGGTTCTGTTTTCGCCGCATTTATTCCTCAAATTTTAATCAGGACCCATGTAAACTTTTTTCAAGGAAACTGCCTGAGGCCACTTCAGCTCTCGAAATTAAATAAAAACACTGCCATGTTTCGTTTGTTTATTTTATTATACAGAATATTGTTTTAAATTTAGTTATTCATGAATTGTGCGATTTTTTACAAGCTATGAATATTAAAACTGGGCATACTTATTTAAATACATTAAATTCCAAATTTTTAAAGGTGGTAGAGCTGATGCCGAGCTCGACTGTGTAGGTACCACCATCTTACTCGCAAACCTCCCCAAAGTTAATCAGAGGAGAGTAAGAGAACAGCTCTCAGGCAAAACCAGGCGGCCCACCATTGCCTGGGACCGATGGATGGCGGCATATCCATCCCCAATTGCCAGACCTTATATAAAACAGACTAGTGACGGGCAGCGGCGTCACTGGTACAAGGGTTTCGGCACCGCGCTCACCAACCCGCCTGCCCAGCATGTGTGAGTATGGGCATTTCTTCCAGGAAGACCGCTAAGAGTGGCGAAATCCTGGAAAGGCCTATGCCCAGCAGTGGAAGAAACAGTCTGATGGATGGAAATTCTTTTTGCTTTAATGCACCTCAATGTAGATAAACCCTCATGAATTCTGCACCTGTTGTCTTTTAAAAATATGAATCCCCATTTTAGTATGAAATTATAACCAAAAAATGAATAGGCAATGTATGTATAGCAATGTATAACATAAGGCAAGTATCTCTAAAATAATTGCTGAACAACCCAGAAATAGTAAACAACCACCAAAAATAGTAAGCAATCACTTAAAATTTAACCGCATCATAATTTAAAATTTCATACAAATATGTTTCTTTGTATAGTCCTTTCTATACAAAACTTCGGCGGTCATCTCGCTCCGCTCCGCTTCGTTCGGCTCCCAACGTGTATTAACACGTCCACCTAACACGTTCCTCCGCGCTTCGCTCGTCGTCGCTACCTATTTTCGGACTTTGGGTAGTAATAGCACAAAAATTTGGTGATTGTTAATACTAATTTTGGGTTTTGAATACATTTTTTGGGTAAGGCAGCTTGTGGTTACAAAATCTTTTTTTGGTGGTCATTATATTTTAACCCTTATGTTTTCACGGTCATTACACTACATGATAGGTTAAAGGCAAGGCACTAAGGGAGAGGAAAATCTTGAGGGTCTACCTTAAAAAAGCATCAGTATATAAACATTGTTTTAGTAAATAGTTTTGCAAATTATAAAATGAGAGTAACTAAAATACGAACGCCTCTGTGTTAATTTATTGAGAAATTCCCGCGGTGCAAATCAATTTGTGCTCGGTCTGCGTTCTTTGAAAGAAACGTTAAGCTGTTGGTCCATTTGTGCCCGAAGTACGGCGATAGGGCTCACGACCCATCACGTTTGAGACGTAATATTAATCGTCCCTGAAAAACGGGTGTAACAATAGTAGAATGTGACTTTGTGAATTGTATTCAGCTCACACTTCGGAACGCCTCTGACACTGGGTGTTGGGATTCATGTAGTATATAACGATACTGTTATGTAAAATTTCGAAACAAAACAAAAGTGGTTTAGTAACAATCTACATGATCCAGCAATCTAACTTAGTTTAAAGGTATTCCGCTCATTTATGTTGTTTCCTACTTTAGTCTAGATAAGGATTTTGAAGAAATTTCAGTTAGACACTAACCTATTATTTAGGAAAATAAAATGCGAATTGAAGATTGTCGAGCCACCGCGCTTTTGAGAGGGTTGGCAAGACATTGTTTTCAAATAACCTGTCAGATAGAGTCTCGATATCTTTAGGTGCTGTCCCCAAGGACAGATCTTTTATAGACACAGAGGTTCCTCTGATAGATATTGTTTTATTATCATTGTCTTATTATTTTTCTTTCTGTTATTGACATGTCGTAAACAGAGATTTTCGTTATTCAGATTAAGTTTTGTCTTCTTTTGTAGACAAACCTTTTTCTAGGCTATTTCATCTTTATACTACGAATAATAATATTATCGTCTTTATTTACTCGTCGTAAGTGATATTATTTCTGACTGTAAACAGATTTAGACATTTCATTCTCTATCCATAGATCTATCTATAGATCTATCTATATTACAAAAAAAAAAAAATTTTATTTACAGCACGTAGGTTAGGTCTTAAAATATTAAAATGAGTTGTTAAGCCCTTGAAAATGAATTAAATTTCAAAACCGGTTGGGTTAAAAGTACCTATAGTTACAGTAAATTTTGTGTAAACAGTGTACAAGGGGTTTTCATCAAGATGTTCTCTATCCAGAGCAAAATCCTTCAGCTCTGTGAAATGCAACTTCTGCCAGGAGGTCCGTCACACGGTGGTGTTCGTAAACGCACATCTTATGATTGCTTTTTTGTTTTTAAATATAATGTATTAGATAAATGTGATTTACGACCACTTATGTATACGTAATACTTGACGTCGTTGTATATGGCATTTACCGACCATAGTTTAATCGCATTCAACAAAAATTGCCACATAAAATTCATGCACATTTGAAAGCTTCATACTCATAGATATCTTAAAATAGTATTAAGATATTAGTATCTATGTTCTTTATCCTAAATTTTAAAAGGTACTAAAATGATATTTATATCATTTTCAAGATCCATTCGGCGACAACACAATAATATATGTTAGCTCCCTCCACTCCCCGCGATGACACCATAGAGACCGCGGGAGCGAGCACTAGAAAAATAAATACCGTTATGACTTATGTTATGTTATGACGTACCAATTTTTAGTTGATGGTGAACGAAGTTGAAATCAAATTTCGACATGACATCCAAAGCGATCCCCCTATCCTTGGGAATCATCGAATTCATGAAAAAAAAAAAACTAGCGGTTGTAACACGATTATTAATGAACCTCAATATTTTTTAAAATTATTTTATGATGCTAAAACCACTACTCGTTCTTCCAGGTGCTGACGCAATCTGCGAGGCCAATGAGGAGTTCCTCGCGTGCGGATCAGCCTGTCCATTGACCTGCAAGCAGCTTGAGACACCTCCATGCGGGCTGGCGTGCAGCATGGGCTGCTTCTGCAAGACCGGCTACGTCAGAGACCAGACCAGCAACCAATGCGTCACGCTGGACAAATGTCCTGTTGGTACGGTCTTTTTTTATTTATTATGCTTTTTGTACAATTACACAAATATTCAACAACACATTTTAACAAACAGAGCAGACATTGTGTACATTTGCGGCACTTATTGCTTTTAGCAATATCTCCCAGGCAACCTTTGGGTGGAAAGAAAAAATGGTAAAGAAATTAAACTTTGAAGAGGATCCCCTAACAAAAAGAAAAAAGGTCTTTGGTGAGAATAAGTAAAGCAAGTGTAGTTCTTGTATTCTAAGACGATTAATCTATTTTTCTTGTGTTAAGTATCAGTAAAACATGCAAATGTGTGTATACGACACAATCTGGCTAACACGCACACTAGCGCAACGTGCATGTAATTGCAACAAGTAGAGCAGATAATTCGTCGTAGATTACAAAAGCTGAAACTAAAAGTGGTTAAAAATTCCAACGTAACACTAATAAGTATTTGTGACAAGTCCACTAAGTTAGGTACTCTCAAATCTCAAATAAACTTGTGAAAAAAGCCTCCGCGCTACCATAGAGTTATTGAACTTTGACAGACTTTCCAGTCTTTGTTCAGAATGATGATGATTTCAGATAAGTTGGTAATCTTGTGACCATACGATTCATTATGTTCCTTAGCGCCTCTATCCTCAAGTATATCGTTATTATTACAAAGCCAATTTAACTTCGATCTTTATTTGATCGAAGCAATTTAACAACAATTCAAGCGTGCATGGATAACAAGGAATGTAATCTTAAGTATTTTAGAAAAATGATTAAAATATTGTGCGAAAGAGCAACTACATGAGTAATAGAAACATAAGTACCTATGTTCTTTGGTTGCTGAAAAAAATTTTGTATCTTTGGGGCATCATACATCTTTGGGTCCGGAGAATAATGGTTTAACTCGATTTAGGCCAAAAATTTGATATTTTACCACTTATTTCCGTTTTTTTCCCTACAAAATGGTCTAACTGGAATTCCGATATCTGTTTAAACACCGAAGATAGAAATGATTTATTTTTTGGGATACACAACGGTTTAACTAAAAAGAGTAAGTCACCTACTGAAACATCATATTTTGTGAAATTAGGTTTAGCTTTAATTAGATCGATTTTCACGTTTTTTTTTGTTTGTTACACGTTTACTACATATGGTAAAAGGTACAAACTCGACTTTAAATCATAATGCATTAACAATGCATAATTTTTTTTGGTGCGAAATGGTTTAATTCAGCTTCTGCACTATATATCTCTAAGATGGTATGTTTTCTAGGGGCCGAACGGATACAAAGAAATAGATATTAGTGTTATTTACATGACCCTTTGACTTTGTGTACGACATGTGAATGGTTTGCAATAAATATCCTGTAAAGTTGGGTCTTTTGAGTTAAATCGTTTTTCACTGAAGGCACTTAATGTAGTTTTAAGGACGTACTCAGCATCTGAACTGAGGGGGGGAACTGCTAATGTGGGGTTGGTGATCGACGAGCAACCGATCTTTTCCGATTCTCCCACGAAGGCTGATTGCCACGACATCATCAGATGACATAGATTATACGGTATTGAGACTCCTATAGGATCAAGATGATCCCAACACGGCGGAAAGTACTACGGTCGCGGTAGTGCTGTAAATAGTGCTCAGAATCCTTTTTATGGCTGTTCGGCTGCTTCTATAACTATTGAAAGTAATTTATTTTACTTTAACCGCCCCTGGAATATAAATCTCCAAATCGGTTGCTAACTGGTTGCCGAACACCGAAAATATAGATAATGTACAATCGAATTCGGATTATCTAAGGATTCGTTCGTGCTTAAAGTGACGTAAACAGTTTCAAACACACTAAAGGCAATTTTGAAAATTTTGTTTTTACCTATGTTTTTAGTATTTTGAAACCAATTGGCAATTGATACAAAGTTACATAATAGGCCCGCTAGTCGTGCATTAAAGTAGATCTTCTAGGGGGCTTCCTCCTGCCCTTATATGATTAGAGACGAAGGTTCCATCTTTTAAAATCCCTGTTTCTTCCAGAGCAATGCCTCAACCAAAACGAGGTGTACGACATCTGCAACAAGGCCTGCGAGCCGTCCTGCGCAGACCCCGAGCCCATCTGCGTGAAGATATGCACTGGAGGCTGCGTGTGCGCAGACGGCCTGCTGCGGGACGACGCGGGCATGTGTGTGAGTGTGGACAAGTGTCCGCCGGGGAACGGGACTGATGCGGGACTGGTCGGGGAGTACATGAATATTATTAATAGGATCCTGCATTTGTCTACTGCATGATAACACGTAACAAGTTCCTTCGTAAATATCTGGTGTAAATGAAATCACGATTCTGCCGGTCACACTGAACAACTTTCCTAAAGAAACATAACCGTACAAATGAACAAAATTAATTTTGTATTAGCCCAATTAGCAGGTAATTTTTTTTCCATTTGTTTTATTCCATCCATCCATCCGTCAGCCTGTTTCGTCCACTGCTGGACATAGGCCTTTGCAGGATTTTGCTACTCGTGGCGGTCCTCCTGGAAGAAATGGCCATACTCACACACGCTGGGCAGGCGGGTTGGTGAGCGCGGTGCCGAAGCCCTTGTACCAGTGACGCCGCTGCCCGTCACCAGTCTGTTTTATATAAGGCCCGGCAATTGGGATGGATAAAGCGCCATCCATCGGTCCCAGGCAATGGTGGGCCGCCTGGTTTTGCCTGAGAGCTGTTCTCTTACTCTCCCCCGAATAACTTCGGGAGGATTTGCGAGTAAGATGGTGGTACCTCCACAGTCGGCCCGGCATCAGCTCTACCACCTATATTTTGTTTTGCTTTATTATTTATGTATATATTAGCCTTTACTTCATCTATTATATTACCTTTAATTTATTCTCTCTAAGAAAATAAGTAAGAATATTTTAAAAGGGTAGTTTTATGTATGTTGCTGATGTACCTTAAATAAATGAATAAGTTATATTTATTAGAGAACTTTTTCAATATGATCAATAAAGTATATTATTTCATTTAAAGAAACCTGTTTACTTACACCTGATATAAAGAAATAATTATTTATGTAAATATATGCGTCCGGACTACGACTCAGCGGAACTACGAAGCGGAAACACTACTCGCAGCACTGGGTACTACGTCGTAGCCAAAAGAGGATAAAAAACGTGACTAAATAACGTTCAGCTTCTATCGTAGGAATAAAAAGTTACAGAACATTAGCAAATTATTTAGTAGTAGACTGACCAGAATAATTAGCCCGTAAAAAGGATTAGACTGTTCTGATAGTAACTAACATTAGTATGTTTCAAAATTATAAAATTCTTGAAATAATCAACAAAATATGATATAAAATACGAGTGATGATTACTTTTAGAAAATTGTATATATTTATTCTTTTACTTATAATAAATTAATGTATCTTAAAATCTATTTACCTATGTAGTATTTTTATTAGTATAGGTAATATACATATCTAATTAAAGGTAAAATAAATAATATAAGTAAATAATGTGTTATTATTATCCGTGGACTGCCATTTGTAACCGGTAATGGTATTAGTATAATATTTTTCATCTGAAACAAAAAAAGTACAAAATGTTACAAAAACGGTTACAAAAGTTGTTATTAAGCAGATCTTTAAAACATACATACATATACTCACGCCTGTCTCCCAGAGAGGTAGGCAGAGACTACAGATTTCCTTCTGCTACGATCCTGACACACCTTTTTTGATTCTTCTACATCCATCAATCTTGTCATACAAGCTCTTCTATTCTGGGTAATTTCTACTTTCCCCTGCTTCACTATGTCGCCTCTTTGGTCGGCATACCTCCTTGTAAGGCGGCCTCTTCGAGCTTTACCTTCCACTTGTGCAGCATAAATTTCTTTCGTTACTCTACTTTCATTCATCCTCTCTATATATATCTTTATAATGTTTTAAAAATACCGGTTTTGATCGATTCATTTCGTTAATATTAACGCTATAAAGTATCAAACGAATGAAATTTAACGTTATGTTAAGATAAAGCCCAAAACCAGGCTGAAGATGCATCCGTCACCATTCGTATACTACAAAGTATTGGTCTAAATTATAAATCCCTTTAATTTTTATAGCCCTATGGGAAAAGGTATATAAAGTATAAGGTCGATTGATTTGTATTACCAGGGGCCTAGCATGGTGCCACTTTCACACCATTTGGCAGTAAATCCCATATGTTTTCTGTCAAATGGTCTTCTAAAATGGTGATAAAGTGGCAACCATGTTAGACTTGCAGCAACCAGCAACTTTCAATTTTAAGCCTTTTTACTGATGAAATAGTTTAACTATTTTCTTTTCACAAATAAGGTTTTTAAAGAACCAGACAATTAGTACCTACTAAATCCTTAAACTTAAATGAAACTGTTCTTTAGCTGAAATTAATACCTCTCCTCTGATACCCAGTCGAGGATTCATGTCGTGAATGCAACAAACAGTATTTGTTGTAACAAATTTAACATAATAAGTAAAGCGCCATCTATTAGGCAATTCATAAAGTTCTTAACAAGCAATGTACGCTACACGAGGAAATGCTCGTAGCCTGTTGCAACCGTGCCCGACAACGCTCGTGTAGCATGGTGTAGTTCCTCTTATCTTAGTTTACGTAACTGGATTGTAGATGACGTAACTTGCTATGTTTTTTAGGTTTCCGTACCTCAAAAGGAAAAAACAGAATCCTTATAGGAGGATCACTTTGTTGTCCGTCTGTCTGTCTGTCCATCTGTCCGTCCGTCAGTCCGTCTGTCTGCCAAGACTCTTTATCTCGGAAACTCGGAAACGAGTAACGTTTAATATTTCCTAGTCAGTTTATTATATTTGATATAACTCATTATCATGAAAAACATGAAAATGTCTCATTTTATTTTTGAGAAAAGCACTATACTTGCTTCGACCATGAATTAGCAATCCTCGCCTCGTATACGACTTGAATCCCCGAGGGGGTATCAGAGAAATGTGAAATGCAAGTCACAATCCACACTCGGCACACCCGCGTTTCCCCGACGATTATTACTTCCCAACGTGATGGGTGGTGAGCCCTATCGCCTACAGGTTTGCTCACGATGTTTTCCTTCACCGTTTAGCAAGTGGTAAGTATTAAATACAATAACAGCATGTGCAATTCGTACGAGTATGTAATGTATGTAAAGGTTTGATATTATTGGTTAATTGATTATTTCTTTGTTTTTCATACAGAAATTAATGATTTCAAGTATGGTACTAGTGGTCCGGAGGCAAAAAAATATGTAATTATGCCCCTTTTCACATAAGAAGTCCCGGCTGACACATGTCAGAACAGTGAAAAACACATTTGAATGGAGAATATCCTCTATGGATTCTCGATTATTATTACGAACAGATTAGAATCGAATCAAATCATAATATATTTATCCATCCATCAGCCAAGTCAAGATTTTGACATTTTTGGCGGGTTAGAATTTTCAAGTATATTAAATTTTATGATCGAACGCACTAAGAGACAGTCAAGACTGATCTAATAAGAATGGGTAGTTGACTATTTATAATTATTTTTGCATTCTCCCAAAGTATAATTAAAGAATACTGTGACGAACCCAAAGGCGACTTAGGTAGTAAAAAATTAGATTTTAAAACAGTAGAACTCCTATACTACAATATAGCTAGGGCTCTTAAAAAAACACGTTGTAAAGGAGGCCTTTACCAAATCGATAGCAGAACCCAAAATGTGAAATAGAAAAATTCACGTGAAGGCTGTTTTTTCTGTTCAAAACAGTAGTCCTTCCAAACTACTCGTAATAAAGTAAAAATAACAATAAGGGCTGTTGTAAACATATAAACCTATCATGGAAAACATAGAAATGCGTTTTTTAAACGCTTTCGTGTGAATTTATATTAAAAATACTATTTACTAAAAATACAGTCGAATTATGAACCTCCTACTTTTTTGAAGTCGGTTAAAAAACGGACTCCAACCTTTTCTTGATTCACCGCGCTATTCGGACGCGCACTTTTTCAGATTCTTTCGTTGTGCGAAGGACATATTGCACCTTAAACTTATTTTTCACACCACCTGCTCGACAATGTCCAATTACACATCATGCAACCTCAACGTAAAGTAAAGCATTATATCTTAAGGGATATAAAGTTGTATGAAATTCCCTAGGGAATAAAGTGATTTGAATTTGGAACGCCGAATTCGTGTGGAAACTGGAAGCTCGTGGAAAATTCGGTAAAAAAAACTAAACAAATTCTTTTAAGGCATTGTAAAGAGGTTTGTTCGAAAATAAATCTGGCCACCTTAAGCAGAATTAAAAAAAAGAAAGAGGTGCGGCGTTTACAAAGAATGTCAAACAAAAGACGGTGTTTGGTGTGATTGTCAGTGAATTTTATTACAATATTCATGTTGATAAAAAAATGTCGAGCGATAGTGATTCTACTCCAGAGTTTATCAAAACAGACGCTTTAGAGATTATTAATAATCTACTACCGGAAAAATCAAAACACATATAATGAACGAAAAAGCATTTGACGAAAATACTTAATTTATGGAGCCCTGGCTTTTTATTGTCTCGCAGAAGGTGTGAAAAGTAGAGTATGCTCCTCTGGAATAAAGCCTGTCTTCGTCTTGGGCAGCTTGAACCCCTCGCTTCACTCAGGACTCTATATTCTAAAACTAAATACCTACTTCGAAAAATATCGTACACCAATACACTAATATGTGTAATACAATTGTAATGTGTATGCATTAGCTAGATACAGAATCGGACGGACATGGAATACCTCTCGCAAGATTAGTTGCTCGATGGCTACAAATAACCAAACTAACCTAATCATTACAATTACTGTCACTGCCGCCAATGACAGAGGTCACCTTATTGTACTCCTCCTCCCGGATGCCGTAAGCTCGGTAGCTGTACGACAGGAAGTCGCTCTGGTTGGCTGACAGCTGGAACACCATGATCTTGCTGCCGGTCCGGCCCTGGACGAGGCAGAACTCCACCTCGCCGAAGATGTCGGTGGTGGCTTTCACTTCCAAATAGTCGAGGACGAAGCCTTTCTGGAATTGGGATGGGTAGAGGTTTTTATAAATCTGCTGCTATTAGCTATTATAGATTGAATCTATGTCATCTATGTGACACTACAAAATAATATACATATTATTGTGTTTTGAGTCTCATCCGTCACCTGTGTTCGTCCACTGCTAGACATAAGTCCTTTCCCAAATTTCGCCACTCTTGGCGGTTCTCTGTCATCCTCCTCCTCATTTGAGTCTGTGTAGATTTAAGTTCTATAGCACTAAATTAGTATTAGTATCAGTCTAAAAAAGTGAAGGATGTATGTCTGTATGTCCGTCCAGAGCTCCTTAATTTGTTTTTTTAACTTTTAGTTTTAAACATAAGTGCTTTTTTTCTGGCCACGGTCACTTATCAGAGCACCATTTTGCCACAGGTTAAAATAACTTTTTGTTTACGAAGATTATTTAGATAGATCAGCTGAATACGATGCTACGCATTTTGGTATATCGTCACGACATAGATCCCCGAAGGGATTGTCAGAGGTATTGCGAGTGTAGACTGTCACTTTAACAGTCAATACTAGTAACAATCTCTCAGTTCATTTCTTTGTTATGTAAAACGGTGTAGCGCCGGTAGTTCAGTCGGTAGAATAAAAGAAAATATTGTACCTTGGCAGTGGCGGCGACGGTGATGAAGAAGGGATCATAGTTGTTCCTGTGCCGGAATCTGTCTGACCCAGCACTCATCGGCAAGGAATCTGGAAAGGTCGGACACACAACGTCAACAAGAGGAATATCTAGGAATTGAATGCAATAGCTTCACTATTTATTTTAACAATTTCTTTCCTGGCCGTTTTCGAATATTACACTTTGAAAGAAATGTTGATATTGTCAAAGTACCTATAAAATTAGTTTACTCAAATAGATTGCACGCTTACGCTAAATTAGCAACTCGATTTGTATATGTCAGTACAAAAATCGACGGAAACGACATTGAAATAACATTCATATCGGCGCGTATTGCAAACTGGCTTACGACGAACGCATAGGAGAAAATAATACTTTTCAATAGTTTTGTAGATCTATTATATTTTTTAGTACATAACAATAACCCATTTCATTGGAAATTTCTCGAAAATATTCAATGTAAAAACAAGGGTTTTTAATAATATTAGTATAGATTCTACTCAACAGAGACATAAGGAAAGGAATTGATATTTTTTTAATTTCAAATCGACGCCTTAGGGGAGTGGAGTGAGGGGGACTTACTCCATACAAATATGCGCTCACGAACTAGCTTATGCCGTAAGGTCGTATGCGGCAAAACAGTATTTTTGATTTAAAATGACCACTATAAGTAAATTTAATAAATCTAATCGGCCATATTGAAGTGTATATGTAGACTAATTGAAATAAAAAAACTTAGAGGCTTCATTCGCTCCAGTTTGTCAGTAAAATATAAATATCTGTTTTAAAAGAGGTTTATTAAAAATTTTTTTCTCTGCTATGAAAATTGAACAATCAACTAAACCTTCGGGCAAAATTATGTCAATGAAATGCTTAATCTAGTTTATAAATTGGTAATTACATATGTTTTTTTATTGCTGAGAAAAATGGAGATTCATGTCACCAAAATTTGCAATGCGTCACCTTAATATTCAAAACAATAAGTGTCAGTTTCAGTCAACTCATTGCGTATACGCATATGTACAGACGCCAGCAGTTCAAGCTTCCTGTTTGTATGCGATTTTGACGGCTATGACGTCATAATAAGAACTAACTACAGGTAGCCTGTCATCTGGCATCCGTAACTTCCATACACCCATCAGCCTTATTCATCCACTACTGGACGGGCCTTTCTAAGATCTTGCCACTCTTGGTGGTCCTTTTGGGAGCAATGCCCATCCTCACACGCTGGGCAGGCGGGATGGTAAGCGCGGTGCTGAAACCCGCGCACCAGTGTGGCGTGGCGGCTGTCTGTCAACAGTCTGTTTTAACGGCCATTTCAAAAATAATGCATCCTTATCTTTGAAGGATGGAAAAATAAATAAGTGTTGATTAAGTTAAAATTTTCCTTACAAATACCTTCTAAATTTAATACTTTAAGCTTCACAAAAAATATTTCGTTTATATGGGTAATGCTATTTGTTTTCATTATTTGTATTTTCATTTATTTACGTTACAAAAAAGACGTAACAAATTCAAGGCCCTGCCATAGATATTTCGAATTATTTTAAAATTCCTCACAGATTTAACTATAAACAGTACATGCTTCCCATTATAGATAAATCATTTTTCATTTTCAGTTATTACAAAAGTGATAAAATAGAAATAAACCTTTCGTAACTTAACGAAACAATTTCTTGCGACAAAAAGTGAGAGAATTGTTCCGATGCTCAGCACGGCACTTTCTCAACTAATCTCAAAGCTGCCGCTCAGTGAACGTGACATATTCTTGAGTAGTGTTATTCCAGCCTAAATTATTTGTCATTTTTCGGAAAGTTGTTTTAGTAATGACCGTTACAAAAGTAGACATGTCTCATAGATGTAAAATCGTGGGACAAGCTTTAAAATTGTTTTTCTCGACAATTACTCATTATTAAAAAAATCATTAATATAAAATAAATCTCCAGATACTATTTTGTTTATTAACAAAAAAAAAAACTTATGTAGAAGAAAAATGTTTTAAAACGCAGTCAAAAGTTACAAATTTCCCCGAAGGGACAGTGTGAAACCGTAATTTTCAGTATTTTCAATAATCGGTAAATCCATTAAATCTATGTTATGTATTAAAAATGCAATTTTTGTTATTGGTTCTCAGATACTTCCTATTTAAGTAAAAAAGGAGAAACTTCCGTGGCTAATAGCCTGGAAATAGAAAAAAAAAATATGCATGGGACACCCAAAAAGGCAAGGGGTGCATTATTTTTGAAATGACCCTTTATACAACGTGAAATTTAAGTCATTTTGCTAACGAAAACTGGTGATAGTACTCGTCCATATGAACAACTTTTACTATGGAACCAACCCTGAAATCGTGAAAAAAATATCAGCTGTTCCGTAGAAAAGTTAAATACCTACTCGACCCAAATGTATGAAACAGCTGATATTTTTTTCACAATTTCAGGGTTGTCTTCATAGTAAAAGTTGTTCATATGGACGAGTACTATCACCAGTTTTCGTTAACAAAATGACTTAGATATCACGTTGTTAAATATACCGCCATCAATAGGTCCTAGGCATGGCAGGTCACCTGGTTGTACCTGTTTGAGAGCTGTTCTCTTACTCTCCCCCGAATAACTTCGGGGGTATGCGAGTAAGATGGTGGTACCTCCACAGTCGAGCCGCCTTGTGTCCACTTAAATCTCGGAAAACACAACTTTAGATATTTTGCTTCAGATGCCCGTAAAATTGGAAAACAAGTTAAAACAAAAATAGCGGTGCTTATCTCTTTAATTTAAAAGGAAAAGAAATAGAGAAAACGGACAAGAAGTAACGAGTATCTTTTGTTCAGTAGCCTTTATTCGGTCCGAATAAATCTAGGTTTCCTGTATTTAGATACTAATTTACGATTTATGTACTGAAACTGATTATAAATGATTAGATTCCTTTAATATTAGTTTAAAGCCATATTATTTATAATATTAATTTATTTACATTTTGTTTATCTTTTCTACGTAAAATTTAGATTCTTTGTTTTGAAGTTATACTTAAGTTTTGACTGCTGTGGCCGAGTAAAACAAAAAGAAGATGTGGTACAGTGCCACCAACTTATCTGTTCAGTTGGATTATCCACCCATTTCTTTCTAGTGCGGTAGAAAAGAGTATAATTAGAAAGAGACGGCGAATGATTTTACTGAACAGTTAAATTGGTGCCACTATACCCCGCTTCTCGCGCGCGGTCCCATAAAATATAGGCCCCGGTGGCGCTTGTTTAAAAAAGAGGTCCATTTTTCAGTTGACGATACAAGAACGTACCGTATCTACTTTTTATTGTATCAATGGGTTAAAGCGCTCGCCTGTTAACTCAGAGGTTATGGGTTCAATCCTCGCGTTGCACATTAATTTGTATTCGGTCTGCGTGCATCGGATCGCATGTTTAAGCACGTCCATTTGTGCCCGAAGTACGGCGATAGGACTTACCACTCATCACGTTTGGGACGTAATAATTGTCGGTGAAAAGCGGGTGTACCAAGTGAATTGCATTTCACAGTTCACACTTGGGAACAGCTCTAATACCCCCTCGGGGATTCATGTCGTGACTATATGTTATTTTGATTGGTTCGGTACTTGCCCCCTTACTGAATTTGTCCCTAATTTGAGGTGCCCATAGTATTTGAAGAGCATTGCCCACTTTTTGTACATCCTTACATTTTGTTCGTATTTTGGATAGTTCAAATTTTTTTCGTGTGTGAAAACTGACTACAGCATATGTTTGAAATAGCCCGAATATTTACCAGCGATATTTTGTTTGCGTACGAAATTATACCCAATCCGGAGGTAGATGTAAATAAAGCGGACGACTGGGGCAGCTCGGTTGGTTGGGACCAGTTGTCAGAACATTATTGTGGTTTGTTTGCGATCGGTGTTTAGTACTTGTTTGGCGTTGAAATAATTGTTTTAAATTGAGATAATTGACGAGTAAAAATAATGAGTGTATTATCTTGTACCTTCTAACCGCGTATCGCGTTTCCCGTGAATGTGTTGTGTATTCGTTTTAACTGTGCTGGTGTCGAAAGAACGGCAACTGACGGCTAATTGATTTTGTGACCGGCCGTATTAAAGTGATACAATAAGGGTGGTGTCAGCTCGCGTCGGTTTACTCGGACGAAACCGTTCGTTTTGTGGAACGTACCAGAAATAATTCGTTGGAGTGGAATACTCATTGGGAGCCGCACACATATAATTATATTTGGTAGTGTATGAATATATAAACAAATTTAGCTAGGGATACACCCACACACCGTTTACGGCTCATCCCATCTCCTGGAACTACTGAATCTATCGGTGAGTCTATTGCATGATTCAAATTTGT